>CM077011.1:151509727-152902727 GCA_039090855.1 Macrothele yani | reverse complement strand
TACCTGTAGTTATCTCTTTCGTTACGTTTAGCTTGTATTGTGAAATCAAAATGTAAATCCAGAAAATGAAGCTTAGGAAACTAGTTAGCAATATAATGATTTCAGGCAATCTACGCAGCATCTTTTATTGATCAATTTTGCTGCCCAATTTTCCGCCGCCATATTTAAAATCCATGTTGGTTTTATTTCATGTCTGTGATACTGCGGGCGCTGGTTCAGGTCAGATTTGGAAACGGTTCACGGGTCAGCAGGTCAATAGGTCGATAATTTCTTGCTGGTAAAAGTGTTCCTGACCGATTTAGACCCGGTTTTATTTCCATTTTATTTTAGAAAAGAAAAAAAAATATTTCAAAAAAAACTTTCGGAGGTCTTTGAAGTAATAACTCACAGCTGCAAAGTATGATCCAGGAACTTGCTGAGAAGGGTAAAGAAATGGGATTAAAAATGAATTTTCAGAAGACAAAACTGAAGTAAAATGCTTTTACAAGGAATGAAGATTTATCAATTCATGGGGAAAAGTTGGAGATAACCAATTCTTACATTTACCCTGGACAGCGGATATCAAGCGAAAGTCACATTGATGAAGAAATTAATTGGCGTGAAAAATTTGGTTGGGGAGTGTTTAGAAGAAACAGTACAATTTTTAAGAGCAATATGCCATTATTTCTTAGCAGAAAAGTATTTAATCAATGCATCCTTCTAGTGCTTGCGTACGGAGCAGAGACGTGGACCTTAACTAAAAAAAAAAGATATACAAAGACAGCAGACAACTGAAATCATAATACCTTATTATGCTAATGAGCAAAAGAAGCATAGAGAGATGCATGCTTGGTAACTAAGAAAGATAAGAAGAAAAACTCCTGGATAAGGAACATGACAGGAGTGGAAGACATCATGATCAAAATAAAATCTCTGAAATGGGAATGGGCTGGACATCCCTTGCGAGATTTTGAACGGTCGGGTCATCCGGATAGTTCGGGCGCCAATTATAACGAAGTGAATTTCTCCGTCATTTTTATCCGCGCCGGAGCTTGAACCCGGATCCCCTCATTCCGGAATAAGTCACTCTACCAATTGAGCTACGCGGACGTTTTATTCTGATTCCTATCTGCCTTTATGTCTTGTGCGTCCTTCTGGCAGCTACGTCACATCTCCTGGTACGTTACAAAACGTTTTGGCCCGTTTCCAACTCTGGTTCAAGCATTTTGCCTCTAAGGCCGAATTCTTGGGGTTCGTTTTTAGGATACATACCATTATTGAAAGTTCCTATTAATCGAACGTGATGACTTTGGCAACATTTATAGGTGATAAAGGAAAAAAAAAACCCTTCCTTTATCTCTGCGTGTAACCTATGTGTTTCTTCAGCTTACGCAAACCCCTCATGGGCCCGCTCTCTTGACAGTTCCTAAACAAATGTCGTTTAGTACCACCTTCATGAAAGTGGAAAGCTAACCGAACATATCTATGTGAGTGGAGACAACTCTCTTCGGAAAGCACGATACCATGACTTCCGTTAGAATAATCTTCCAAAGGTGACGATCAGACTTTCAAAAGAATAGTGCTGAACTTTCACGCACAGTGTGCATTACTACTGTGGCTTAAACACATGCAGGAAAAAAATCTTCATCCCTGTAACCCAAATTTTAATAACTATGAACTAAAAGCAGCACATAAATACAATTTAAATATTAAGTTGGGTGCCCCTTGATATTATGAGGCTCACTGAGATCCTAACAATGTCTACAAACCGTTTACCCAGTTTACAAAAAAAAAAAAAAAAAAGGAAAATAATAAAGACTTCAAAATTCTCATCGGCAATTTTCGGCAGGAAAGAAATTATGTCCAGAAGATAATTTTACATCTGGACCCAAATGCCACAACGGTTTAAAATTGATTCCTTATTCCATTACGAACTCCATTATATGCTTCCTTGAAAACAGGATGTTTTGGTAATGTGCACCTTTTGTATGCGGGGCAAAAAGAAAATTTTCGATTTTCCGTTTTTTTTTCCTTTTTTTTTTTGAACAAATGGGAGAAAAGTTTAGGATCGTTGTACGCACTTAATCGTTGAGCTGAGTTCTTTAACTTTGATCCACGGAGAGAAAAAAATCTTTTAAACCGAAAAGAAATCATAGAACGACAATTTCTTTACATGCAAATGGCACCCGATTTAATACTGTATTGAGACTTACGAAGTGAATGGGACGATCGATATATTCCTTCCAAATGGGAATTTTCATTTATATGATAAACGAAAATCGACGTTCAATTCGATTACGCAGAGGCTGGTGACCCATATTTAAATTTTAATGACAAAATTCTTCGCCATTTAGTAACAGCGACGGAATTTGGAGCCCGTAACCAACAGATAGCGTGTACTCTGTGGGGGAAAGTAAAAATGATTAATGTAAATATTCCAGCAGAACGCAGTCTGAAAGCGATTTACCTTTCCGTTTGAGTTTCTTAACATTCCAATTTATCTTCCCCCTTTCCTTTTGTGGTTTAGGGGAGAAGTTTATGAACAGCGTGGAAGAAACTTCAGTTTACAGTGAATAACACTTTTTCTTTCCCTCTCAGATAAAATTGTACCAACAGGAGAAAAAAAAAAAAAAAGAATAATAAAAAAAATGGAATCGCCCGTAAATATTCTAGAAAAATGGATGTGCCTTCAATCTTATTAAATATTCTATTTACACCAAAACTACTGTAAAAAATCAACAAAAAATATGAAATTTGACGCAGCTATTAAAGAGGTACAGGCTGGTGTGGGGGATGGTGAAGGGGAAAGAACTCATCAGGAGCATTCCTGAGTTTTCTTCTTTTTTTTTTTTTTTTAATTTCTAAAAAAAGGTTTGGCAGGTAAAAAGGAAGTAAAAAATTTTCCATCGAAATTTCTGAATATGAATGGTGATTCGCCCAGTAGAGGCAAGAAATAGACTCATTTAAGTGTAGGAAATTATGCAAATATACTATTCCTCCCCGCCCCCATCTCCCCTCGCTCTATTTTACCACGCAGATTCCTTAAGAAGCATGTCAGCCTCTTGCAGACAACTCACGCAAATGTTGGCAGTCTCAGCAAATGGCTGCCTTAGACTCGCGAGCTGCTTTAGAAACTTCTAGAAAACCTCTTTCATTTTTTTTTCACTCGTCTTTTTAATATGGCGTCTTTTTTGGAACGCTCTGGTATTCGGAGATCTCATTTTTTGCCCCTTAGTTATGCAAGAATGCATCAAATTTATTAAATTTGTAATTAAATCTTTGTATTAAGGGTTTTATATGTTATTATAAGAATGTATCCACAATCCGCAGTTTTTTTTTCTTCTTTTTGCTTTCCTTTCTGATATTTTTAATATTTTTTTTTATCTGCGGCAAAGTTTTAAATTTCAGTCTTGATATTTTTATTAGCTGTTCTAAGGAGCCGGTATACATATTATTATTATTTTTTGTCGCACGTCGGTACTTTTTTTTAATGGAGCGGGGCGGGGCAGCGGGGGTGGTGAGAAAGAAGTTACACGCCTACTTTTTTTGTACGTGAAAATAATAATGAAAAAAAAAACTGGTAATAAATAAATCTTTGTTTCTGCGGGATGTATTCATTTTCATGTTAAACATTTTGAAAAACAGTAATATAACGCTGTGATTTATGCTCCTTTCAACTTTCTTATTGTTAGGCCAATTAAAGTAACATTTGCTCATGTTCAAATGTTGCATCGAAATGATGCAAAAATGTAGAACTGTGGAAAGTTCTTCGAATAACGACTCATTCGCTTGGAATTGAAAAGAAAAGATAAAAGTGTTGGTGCATCCACACTAATATACGAGTATATATTTATTCTTTTTCAGGGACAAGTTTTTTTTTTTTGTTGATTGAAGGTTTAACGACTACCGTGAGCAACTCAATGGGCTATAAGCGATCGCCCGTCCTAATTTAGGGCCACTGATTCCAAGGAAGGGAGAGAGCCAGTGCCGTAAGACAAACACAACATCCATGCGTCACTGGGTTTCGAACCCGGATCCCTTTTGGACGAATGGTCAGAAGCCATCGCTTAGACCACTGCGCCACCGGGGCGACCAGGAACAAGTTGCCTTTCATTCATTAAACAGTTTGAAAATCAGGTTGCACAGAAAGTGTCCAAAAAAATCGTATGTGACGTGTGTAATGCAAGATACTGCGGGCCTGAAGTGTTGTAAGCATTCCAGAGTACTGTGCGCGAAAGAAGAGATACTAAGGACAGTACGTACGCTGTTGTAGTGAAGATTAATTGCACGTGGCGACGATACGATGGTGTTATCGAAGTAAGATGTGCGTGCAATATTGCTCTATGAATACTTGAATGGCGTGAAAGTTACGGAAGCACTTGGAAAATTGCGAAACACATTTGGTGACGATATTATCGGACAGAGTACCTGCTATGACTCGCACAGGAAATTCGACACAGGTTTGCAAGATCTGTCTGATGCACCCTGAAGTGGCAGACCCAGTAAGGTTAAAGATGATGCACTGCAACACGTGCTATCGAGAAAGCCTGATGCAACACTATGGGGACTCGCAGAGAAACTGAAGACCTCCCATACGACCATCAACACCCGACTTCGGAAGTTGGGATATTCGTGTAAACTGTACAAATGCTTTGTCTGATCAGAATCGGATGCAAAGTAACAAACTCCATTTCTGTTGCTCTGCATGAATGAGAACAAGTTAGTAAAATCATGAAATGCATTGATTATGACACGCTTTCCAACATACCAGAAATTATTACTCAAGTTATGAGGATAATGGCTGTAGAATAAATCTCGGTCCTATGACGTGACCTTTGACCCCATTTCGATGATATTCTACAGAACCGGTAAAGTATACATCTGGAACAATATGATAAAGGTTTGTCTCAATCGAAGCATTTTTACGTAACTTATAAAGCATAAGGGCGATGGAATGGATCTCTATCCTATGTGTAGACCTTTGACCCAATTTCATCCATTTTCAATAGGGTTCGTCCCCAGGTGGACATACTAAAATTTCATCGAAATAAAACCATATTTACGCAAGTTATGACGCATAAGGGCAATGGAATGCATCCCGCTCCTATGTCCTGACTTTTGATTTCACGTCACCCATTTTCAATATGGTTCGTCCCCAGATAGTCCCCTACGACATACTAAAATTTCATCGAAATCGAACCATTTTTACGAGAGTTATGAAGCATAAGAGCAATGAAATGGATCCCGCAAATGATGGCAATGTCATGGATGACCTATGACCCCATTTGTCCCATTTTCAAGAGGGTTCGTCCCCAGGTGGTCCCCTATGACATACTAAAATTTCATCGAAATCGAACCATTTTTACGCCAGTTATCGTGCGGACAGACGGACAAAGCTGGAGCATATACGCTTCTTCAACCTACCGTTGGAAAGCGTAAAAAAACGGGAGGGCTTTTTGCATCGGTTGGTCACGGGTGACGAAAAATGGGTCTCATACGTGAATTTTACGCGAAAAAGAGCATGGGCCAAGCAGGGTCAACCCCCCACAGCAGGTAACCAACGACGAACGGAAGGTGATGCTGAGTAGCTGGTGCGATTGTCACAGTGTGATTCACTATGAACTCCTACTGCGGAACAATACCATCACAGCAGATGCTTACATCCAACAGTTGGACCGTCTCCATTCAGCACTGCAAGAAAAGCGCCCAGTGTTGATTAATCGCCATGGAATTGTTTTCCACCTGGGAAACGCTCATCCAGATGTCGCTTTACGGATCCACCAAAAATTGCACGAGCCGAAATAGTAAATATTATCGCCCTTTTCCTCATTTCCTGGACCTTGCCCCGCCCGACTTTCATATTTTCCGTGGTTTTGTCGAATTTTCTCGCTCTGAAAAATTTTGCTAATGATGATGACGTGAAACGTTGCATGAATGACTTCTATCGCAATGGGATATTTCAACTCGTAAATCGATGAAACAAAGTAATCAGCTCCAATGGGGACTACCTGGACTATTAGTTTAAGTGTTTTATACGATTTTTTAAGCTTGAAATACATCAAACAGAAGTCATCGCTCTTTCCACGTTTATAAGTGAATCACGGAAAAATTCTCATCGGCCGCTACCAGGAATCGAACCCAGGGTCTTCCAGTTACGCGCCAGACATGCTACCACTGATTATAACTTCTGTTTGATGTTCCTAATCCACGTTAATTGTGTGTATTACTTATTGAAACACATGCTTTTCTATTTTCTGGATACTTTCGTTACAACCTGATACATATTTGTCGTTGGGCCAGGCCTTCCCGGTGGCAAAGGGGTCAGACGCATAGGTTTCCGTCCATACTGGCGGCAAGGCTAACCTGACAATGGTATGGAAGGCACTGCGTCTGTACTTCCACTGCACAATATAGTTCCAGCCGAAAAGCTCGTATTCGAGCGTGAACCGATACTTAAGATCCCAGTTTAGGTAGCGTTTCTAAAAAATACATATACTCGCCTTTTGGCTACGTCATTAGTCACTTCCGTTGTCGTTAGCGGTAGTCTCTAACGACAACGAAAATACCGAAGGTTACTTACTGCCGATGGAAGGGAAGAATTGTTGGAGGTAGCGTAAGCCGGATATTAAATGTTTTGGAGGTCACAGATTGTTACCCCTTTTTTCCTGATTGTTGCTTTAAAATATGTACCCATTCTGCCTTAGTGATGATAAAAGGCATCAGCAGGAAGTTTCATTTTGTCCTGCCTCCAGGCACGGTGGCACACTCTCAGGGGGCGGAAGGTTACGATTTACATGGGACCCCTTTAGTGCGGAGAAATACTGGAAAACAAGAGATATATTTTCAATGAAAAGACTTTTTAACGTTCAAAGTGCAACTAGGTTATGTTTGCCCCGAATACATTCGCCCGAGTTGGGTTCATGTTTAAACGCCTGAATAAGTAGGCATGGGCGGCGTTCTTTCCATCTCTCTCCCTTTCCTGGAGCAAGTGGCCTGAAATTAGTAATGCCTGACTACTTATATCTCTTTGCGTTATTACGGCGATTGTTAAACTTCGAAAAAAACCCTCGTCAGTTTGTTTTTTACGCTTTGAAACCGTAGGTTAAAGTAGCGTATATGCTCCAGCTTTGTCCGTCTGTCCGCACAATCCCTCGTGTAAAATTGGTTCGATTTAGATGACATTTTCGTATGCGGTAGGCGACAACCTGGGGACGAACCCTATTGAAAATGCGAGAAATGGGGTCAAAGGTCAGGACATAGGAGCGGGATCCATTGCATCGCCCTTATGTAAAAATGTTTCGATTGTGACAGAACTTTATCATGTTGTTTCGGAGGTATAATGCGCCGGTTCTGTTGAATATTATCGAAATTGGGTCAAAGGTCAGGGCACAGGAGCGAGATTTATTCCACAGTCATCATCCTCATAACTCGAGTAACAATGCTTCTATTGCGACAAAACTTTAGTATGTTGCTCCGCAGGTATACTGAATGAATTAATAGTCAGGGTAGGAAGGATGTTTTTTTCTGCGCGCGATTTCTGGTATGTTGGAAAGCGTATTATAATCAATGCATTGCATGATTTTACTAACTTGTTAGATTCAAAGGTCGCTTCGGTGGTCGAGTGACCTGAGGCGCATGCTTTTGACCACTCATCTGAGATTGACTCATGGGGGTCGTTATATCCCAAACCCCAACTCTCCCGCAAGAAAAAGTTTCAAGGTTTAACGACCACCGTAAGAAACTCTGAAACAATAGGCAGTCGCCTGCCCCTAACGTAGGAGTAGGAGGTTCCTGGGAAGGGAGAGAGCCAGGGCATTAAGACAAGTACACCACCCATAGCTCATCAAGATTTCCAAACCAGGATTTGTTCGGAAGAACTATTCAGAAACCTATGCTTCTGACCGGTAAGCTACCGAGACGAAGCCTACGATTAAATACAGTGATCATAGTTTTGATAACAGGATACCCCAGTGGCTATCCCACTGAACACTGCCTCCTTCGTATTCAACTACTTACAGATTACTGAGTATAATCCTAGTAATAGTGAGTCATATTAGAGCCTTTTCCTCTCTCTCTCTAACCACAGTAACCTTTTACGAGGGTTGTACCGAAAGTAATGTAAAAGTGGGCATAACTTTCTTATTAACTGACAGAGGTCGTTCAAATTGTACATGTTGGTAGAGTAACTCTTCCTCTATACAAATGCAATACTCAACATAGTCTCCATTACAAGACATGCATTTGCGCCATCGTTGAACCCAACTCTCGAATCCTCTTTGAAAAAAATCAGGTGGGAACTGTTGTACCCACTTCTTTACAGCCACTTTCATCTCGTCTGTGTCATCAAATCGTTGTCCCCGGAGACTCTCCTTCATTGGATCGAACAGGAGGAAGTTGGAAGGGGGGGGGGAGGGGGATACGCATCTTCGTTGGCTTGAAACGCTTCCAGCAGATCAGAGCACACTTTCATACTTCCTTCCTTCAAATCGGGTGTCAACTGCCGAGGAATCCACTTTACACACACTTTCCCATACCCTAAATCTTCCACCATCTTCTGCATGCCATTGTGACCACAGTCCAGTTGTGCAACAAGCTCACAGACTGTGACTCGTCTCTCCGCGCTGACCAATTCATCCACTCGCTGACGATTCATGTCAGTGGTCGCAGATGATGGCCTCCCACTGCGTGGTTTGTCTTCAATGCGTGTTTCCCCTTCTTTAAACTCTCTTATCCCTCTGTGCACATTACTCTTGCCAATGGTGTCATCTCCGTAAACATTCTGTCGCCTTCTGTGGATGTCGGACAGGCTGCACCCTTCCTGCGTCAAGAACTCGATGACGGCACGTTGCTTCTGCTTGGAATCTATTTTTTACCTGCAACGAAGAAGAAGGGTTACTATACGGGAAGAGTTGCTCTACCAACATGTGCAATTTGAACGACCTCTGTCAGTTAATGAAAAGGTTATGCTCACTTTTGCATCACTTTCAGTACATCCCTCGTCCTTCTACTGTAGAACTGTTCTCTACTCTATAGGATTGTTGTATATGCCACTGAGTACAGTTGAACAGAGGAGTGACCAGCGTGGTTGCTCGGTACAGTCGCTGAATAAATACAGTTCATATCCGTACAATTGTGACGGAATTAGAATGGGCTCCGTCGTAATCGCATTTTCGCGAGATTCTAACTGGTCGAAATGGGTTCCCAAACGGTTTCTCACCTTTACATCTGATCCAGATTTCAGCACACGGTACTGTCTGTATTCATTTGCGGCGAGAAAGAAGTTGCCCTTACAAGAATCCCATTACCATTGTCACCATGATTAGTTTAATACCAAATTAATACGTCTTAAACCAGTTTTCCTTGTCCTACAGGGTTGTACCTCTGATGAATACGTGAAAACGTGCCATATTTTCCTTTCGCTGATGAAGATTCAGTATAAAACAGAATTTGCGCCCGATGTTATCCCATTAACGGCATTTTATCATATAGATGAAAATTTTCCTCTTCGTAGGGCATAACTCCGACTTTATTCCATCAGAGGAATTCTCGAAATCATTTCTGCGTGGTGAAATTCTTCCGGTGGTCTTGCAGGAGGAGGGCGGTTTGTCGAAGATATTCGGAATTAGCATGCACCCCGTGATGCCCAAATTTGCATTTAAAGAATATGAGCGTCGTTGACGAAGAAGATTCAATAATCCTCATTAATCTTTCGTACGGTAACGACCTACGCACGACGAAAATTAATATGGAGAAATTATTAAATGACATTACTTAAACTTATGAGCTGCAAAGAGCATCAAAGACGGTAAGCATTAAATCAGCGTCAGGCACTAAATGCAAATCAATACGGCAAAGTCTCGTATCGTTCTATCCAACTAAGACTAGCAGTTTTAGAACTTGGCGGTTATTGCTTTTCTGATTTATGGAACTGCGGAAACAAAAACATGACAGGAAAGAGTTGAATTGAAGCCTTAATAAAAGTCTTTGCCGTTGTTTCTCTCTTGAAGAGCATTTATAAATCTTTAAGACAAAGACCGAAAAGTTGAATACGAATACTGAAAGAAAAAACGGAGTGCTTATGCTATCATCTTGTCGTCTGTCTGTTGACACCGAAATGAAATTCTGGACAGGGCCGTAGATGGATACAAATTCTAGGGCAGGCTAAGAAAAAGAAGTGCTTACGCTATCATCGTGTTGTTTTTTGTTGACACAGAAATTAAAGTCGGAACTGCGCAGTAGCTAATAAATTCTTGGGTAGCCGAAGAAAAAGGAGTGCTTATGCTATGATCGTGTCGTCTATCTGTTGAAACAGAAATGAAAGTGGAACGCCGTAGCTAGATATAAATTCTAGGGTAGGCTAAGAAAAAAAGGAGTGCTTTTGGTATCATCGTGTGGTTTTTTAGTTGACACAGAAATGAAAGTCGGAACTGCGCAGTAGCTAGATATAAATTCTTGGGTAGGCTAAGAAAAAAAGAAGTGTTTATGCTATCATCATGTCGTCTATCTGTTAACACAGAAATGAAAGTTGGAACTGCCCCGTAGCTAGATATAAATTCTAGGGTAGGCTAAGCAAAAAAGGAGTGATTATGCTATCATCGTGTTGTTTTTTGTTGACACAGAAATTAAAGTCGGAACTGCGCAGCAGCTAATAAATTCTTGGGTAGCCTAAGAAAAAAGGAGTGCTTATGCTATGATCGTGTCGTCTATCTGTTGACACAGAAATGAAAGTGGAACGCCGTAGCTCGATATAAATTCTAGGGTAAGCTAAGGAAGAAAGGAGTGCTTATGGTATCATCGTGTGGTTTTTTAGTTAACACAGAAATGAAAGTAGGAACTGCGCAGTAGCTAGATATAAATTCTTGGGTAGGCTAAGAAAAAAGAAGTGTTTATGCTATCATCATGTCGTCTATCTGTTAACACAGAAATGAAAGTTGGAACTGCCCCGTAGCTAGATATAAATTCTAGGGTAGGCTAAGCAAAAAAGGAGTGATTATGCTATCATCGTGTTGTTTTTTGTTGACACAGAAATTAAAGTCGGAACTGCGCAGCAGCTAATAAATTCTTGGGTAGCCTAAGAAAAAAAGAGTGCTTATGCTATGATCGTGTCGTCTATCTGTTGACACCGAAATGAAAGTGGAACGCCGTAGCTCGATATAAATTCTAGGGTAAGCTAAGGAAGAAAGGAGTGCTTATGGTATCATCGTGTGGTTTTTTAGTTAACACAGAAATGAAAGTAGGAACTGCGCAGTAGCTAGATATAAATTCTTGGGTAGGCTAAGAAAAAAGAAGTGTTTATGCTATCATCATGTCGTCTATCTGTTAACACAGAAATGAAAGTTGGAACTGCCCCGTAGCTAGATATAAATTCTAGGGTAGGCTAAGCAAAAAAGGAGTGATTATGCTATCATCGTGTTGTTTTTTGTTGACACAGAAATTAAAGTCGGAACTGCGCAGCAGCTAATAAATTCTTGGGTAGCCTAAGAAAAAAGAGTGCTTATGCTATGATCGTGTCGTCTATCTGTTGACACCGAAATGAAAGTGGAACGCCGTAGCTCGATATAAATTCTAGGGTAAGCTAAGGAAGAAAGGAGTGCTTATGGTATCATCGTGTGGTTTTTTAGTTAACACAGAAATGAAAGTAGGAACTGCGCAGTAGCTAGATATAAATTCTTGGGTAGGCTAAGAAAAAGAAGTGTTTATGCTATCATCATGTCGTCTATCTGTTAACACAGAAATGAAAGTTGGAACTGCCCCGTAGCTAGATATAAATTCTAGAGTAGGCTAAGCAAAAAAGGAGTGATTATGCTATCATCGTGTTGGTTTTTGTTGACACAGAAATTAAAGTCGGAACTGCGCAGCAGCTAGTAAATTCTTGGGTAGCCTAAGAAAAAAGGAGTGCTTATGTTATGATCGTGTCGTCTATCTGTTGACACAGAAATGAAAGTGGAACGCCGTAGCTCGATATAAATTCTAGGGTAAGCTAAGGAAGAAAGGAGTGCTTATGGTATCATCGTGTGGTTTTTTAGTTAACACAGAAATGAAAGTAGGAACTGCGCAGTAGCTAGATATAAATTCTTGGGTAATCTAAGAAAAAAGAAGTGCTTATGCTATCATCATGTCGTCTATCTGTTAACACAGAAATGAAAGTTGGAAATGCGCCGTAGCTAGATATAAATTTTAGGGTAGGCTAAGAAAAAGGAAGAGAGGAAGAGAATTTTAAAGGCATATGTTTGGTCAGTAGCTCTCTACGGTTCTGAGACATGGACATTGACCAAGAGGGAAGTGAAAAGGCTCGAGGCATTTGAGATGTGGAGCTATTGAAGAATGGAGAGAATAAACTGGCTCGATAGAAAGACTAATGAGGAGGTCCTGGAGAGAGTGGGAGAACCCAGGAATCTGATCAACATGTTAAAAAGAAGAAGAATGTTATGGATGGGACACACATTGCGCCATGTAGGGCCGATTCTGAAAGCTTTGGAAGGTAAAATTCAAGGCAAGAGAGGAAGAGGACGACCAAGGAATGGTTTTGTGGCACAATTATTCCAAGACACCAATACTAGGACATACTATGGCTTGAAGAGAACGTCGGAGAATAGAGAGGAAGAGGACGACCAAGGAATGGTTTTGTGGTACAATTACTCCAAGACACTAATACTAGGATATACTATGACTTGAAGAGAACGTCGGAGAATAGAGAGGAAGAGGACGACCAAGGAATGGTTTTGTGGCACAATTACTCCAAGACACTAATACTAGGACATACTATGACTTGAAGAGAACGTCGGAGAATAGAGAGGGAGAGGACGACCAAGGAATGGTTTTGTGGCACAATTACTCCAAGACACTAATACTAGGACATACTATGACTTGAAGAGAACGTCGGAGAATAGAGAGGGAGAGGACGACCAAGGAATGGTTTTGTGGCACAATTATTCCAAGACACCAATACTAGGACATACTATGACTTGAAGAGAACGTCGGAGAATAGAGAGGAAGATGACGACCAAGGAATGGTTTTGTGGCACAATTATTCCAAGACACCAATACTAGGACATACTATGACTTGAAGAGAACGTCGGAGAATAGAGAGGAATGGAGAGACAGAGTACAACTACTGAACAACCAGTCTTTGTACTGAGTAACCAAGAAGAAGAAGAAAAAGGAGTGCTTATGCTATCATCATATCGTCTGTCTGTTGACATAGAAATGAAAGTCGGAACTGAGCCGTAGCTAGATATAAATTGTAGGGTAGGTTAAGAAAAATCTACACACTGTGTATGCATCAAACAAGCTTCTATAAACACAGTAAAACTTTCCCGAACTTCCAGTAACACAAGTAATGGATCAACGGACATGATGTTGAATCAGTTGATTTACGGGCTTTAATTCTCAGTCCGATCGATATGCGCTTTAACCCTCTAAGCGGCGGATGAATCTGAACCAAATGGTGGCTAAAACTTTCTGGGCTCCCCAAACAGAAATGTTCACATTGCGTTCGGATTTTACCGAAGTTACGGCAAAAAAATTTCTCCCCCTCACATCTCAACAATACAGACCACCTGTTACCAGTAATGAGCGCCTGCTTCAAGTCCTTTATCCTCTGCTCCATGACCCAACGAATGATGAGGAAGGGCTCATCATGGAACTGGGTAGAAACAAGTGACTCAAATACCATCATTCTCTTTTTCTTAGGTTTGTTGCAATTGTTATAGTCCTGTTAGCAGGTAATCAGCCAGAAAAGATTTGTTTCTACCCAATACCATTTGACTTTGGTATAAGGATTACCTCCCTACCCCCACATGCAAAATCAAATCACCCATAGAAACAAAAAGTCGCTGCTTTCTGCATTTCCGTACGTTGTGCATTACATACAGTATATTAACAAAGGTCACCGGACACGTAGAAGAGAAACACCACATAACATTTATTGACATACATGTCGGTCCTTTGGCCTTAATGCATGCACTGACCCTTCGAGACAAGCTTTCGACAAGGTTTTAGGGAAAACAGCAATAGGTATGCGCTTTCATTCAGTACATAATGCTGCCGTTAACAGTTGCTTAGTAGTAGGCATTGGTTCTAAACTTCTTATGCGGCGCTCAAATTCATCCCATATGTGCTTTATGGAATTAAGGTCAGGGGTCTGTGCTGGCCAGTCCACACACGATACGGAATTATCGTCAAACCACGCCGTAACAGTTCTTGCTTCATGGCTCGGTGCATTATCCAGCTGGTATCAACAAGGCTCGGTTCCATAGTATTGCCACAGAGTTGGTAGGGCATAATTGTCCAGAATATCGAGGTAGACGAGTTGGTTAACAGGTTTGTCCACGATAACCAATGGGCCGGGACCATACCACGAGAAACATCCCCACACGAGTACACTGCCAGCTCCAAACTCGACCGTAAAAACAGTGCACTATGGTGAATAGCGTTCTCCCGGCTGCCGCCATATACCCACACACGGCTATCAGACTGATGGATCGTGCATCTGGATTCATCAGTTCATAAGACCTGCTTCCATTGATCTACGTTCCACAATAAATGCTCTTTACACCATGCTAAACGACGAGTAGCATTTCGAGTGCAGATGAAATGCTTATGAGCAGCCGCACGACCATGGCAACCCATGGAACGAAGTACTCTGCGAATGGCACGTGTACATACCGAGGTTCTAGTATTTTTACTCACCTGTACACTGAGGTCTTGTGCAGTACTCCGTCGATTAGCTGTAACAGCTCTCCTGAGGCTTCGACGTCCCCTATCACTGATTTTCCTTGGTCTGCTAGTACGTTTTGCTGCTTCAGGCACGCCATGTATCTTCCACTTATTTAATACATCCAAAACAGTTGACTTGGGTATGTTTAAACGCCTCTCGGTTTCTCTTATGGACAACCCACTAATATAACACCCAACAATCTTTCCTTTCTCAAAGTCTGTTCTTTCCCTCCGCGACATATTCACTCAACCTGAAAGTGCGATATGATGGCGGTCAGCTGCAGGCTTGTTTTTATACTGTTTGCAGCTGCACAGCAAATGTTAACAACGCAGGTGATCCGTTCATTTGCTTTTGAAGAGGTGCCCGGTGACTTTTGTCAATATAATGTATATCCTCAACTAAAGATTTCTACAGAAAGAGCTTGATTTTGTTAAACGAATTGCAGTACACAGAGGATATAGCCGTTCCGTTATACACAAAGCTGTCCAAAAATTTTGAAAACCGATGCCTGTTTGCTCGCTCACGCCAATAGACCTCTCAGTACGAAAAAATTGGTCGGTTATCCCATTTGCTCCTTAGATTTGCTTCCGAATTTCAATAATTCTCAAAAGTTTTAATTTTACAAATATTTTCAAACTCATAAACAAGATGAATTTTTATGGATCAAAAGACATAAAAATTCCTGGAGAATATTAGATACCTTGTGAATGTGGACTTTCATATATAGGACAGACTAGCAGGGCTTTAAGTATCCTAGTGAAGGAACACAAGACTTAAAGTACGGAACTGTGAACTGAATAAGTCATCTATAGCCCAACATTGTCACGAAAATAACCACTACTTTTTACTACTTCCGGTGGTGTACAAACTTTTCTTTTGGGTGTACAAAATTGTACGAAACTAGTACAACACTTTGGCAACGTGGATTTTGTAATTCGGAAAAGCGGCACTTCAAGTACATGTACCTGTCTATGAGTACTGTGTCGCCAATTTCTTATGCCCCCGGTTTGTATGTGTTACTGCGTCCAAACCATAGCAACAGAAGAAAATATATCATGACAGTTATTTATTACAATAGCTGTAACTCTTGTTTGTGCAGTATTTTCGGATATTAAAAATGTTAATTGCATCAGTAGCCCAACTTTAATTTACTTCAATAACATTTTTTACTGGAACAATATTCATCTTTAATGATTTTGAGTAAAGGCAGTATCGAAACGTCATGAAGCCAGCGAGTAGTTTTTTTCTTTTTTTGTTTCTGAGTTTAACGACCACGATGAGTAACTCTTAAGGAATAAATAGTCGTCCGTCCCTAATTTTGGACCACTGGTTCCAAGGCCGGGACAGAGCCAGCACCATCAAACAACCAATGCTTCATCCGGGACTCGAATTCTGGCCCATTTCGGACGAAAGGTCAAAAGCCCGCGCCTAAGATCTTTCAGCCATAGGGGCAGCATAGGGAATTGTTCCTCACTTCAGTAGAACGCCCACACGGGGTGCTATTACTTCACGTCAGAATGACTTGCAGCTTCTGTCTGTGCACTTCTAATCAATTTTACCCCTCTAAATAATGTACTTCTAATCTCCATAGTATTGTGCAGGATTCGAATCAGAAGACGTGGGGGAGAGAATGCACAGATGCGTGCAAATTATCTTAAAAACAGAAAATTGATTCTTCCACAGTCGTACTGTTCGACGACTGAGACTGCCATTTTCTTTTCAGCAAGAACACACGGCGCTGCGCTGCGCACTTCATTACGAAAAATCTGCCGATCAACAAAATGACACCTGCGGGAAATCCACGACTTGCGGTAGATGATTCGGTGACGCCAGCCACACGATGGAAACATCAGGATTTCATTTTCTTTACGAACATATTTTCAGGAGATATACGTACATTGGTGGATTTCTTAGCTTGTGAAAGAGCTCGCAATCTGACAAGTGTTTCCTATTACAACGAATAGGCCTACCATTCTAAGACCGGAAACGAAAAGTGTAACTTTTTAAAACCAACCCCGATTTAGGAGCATAAGAAATATCAAGATATGTTTGCTGTTATATTAATATTTACCTCCATAACAAAAATGCTACTGTTATATTAATATTTACCTCCATAACAAAAATGCTACGTTAAAGTTGGTGCCAAACTATCCTGACATCTACACAGGGAGAGGAATTTGCTTGAGAATGCAGTAAATCACCAATTCTTTTCAAGATTTTCACTGCAGGTATTTTTGATGCAAGATAAAGAAAAATAAATGCAAATCTGTGGGTGCACCCGTTCATTGTTATTGTTTATTGTGATCACGGATGATACTATTATGTTTCTCGTGACCCGAATCAAATTCGGGATGCCACACACAAGACAGACTGGAACGATTGGGTCCGTACTCTGGCTCAGAGAGCAGTCAAAACGACAATGAGAAACGCACATATTTTTCAGAGTGCCTTAATTATAAATAAATGCAGCGTTTTATCATTTAAAAACAGCTTAAAAAGTAACTAACGCCGCGCAGTTTCACTAATATAATAGAACTGATGTAAACCGTATATAAATTAGTATTCCTGCCGATAGCTTCTGATATCGGCAAGGCGGTACTTTACTTAATACGGTGAACGTTCAGATCAGATAATATGTAGGGTTTATAGGAAGGGAGTGTCTGACTCCAGGTCTTAAACAACCCTTGAAAATAGGAAGCCAGGAGATTTGGGCCAGAGTGCCCGATAGGAAAGTGACATGGGAAGCGAGTTAGAAAGGGGGAGGAATACGCCCTTATTTATTACAAGGGGGGTAGTACCGGGGCCCGACGGCTTAACGTGCATCCAAAGCACGGAGAATATTTAGTGCTTCGAGCGTCCGTACTTACCTGGGATCGAACCCGAGGTTTTCTCCACGGGAGTCACTAACGTTTACCACTAGGCCACCCACGGCCCGGGTGAGCGTTCAATGTTACTAAGACTGGTTTTAAACCAGAACACCGCAGTTGTTTTCGACATAGAACCAGTGGCGGCTCGTGGTTGAAAAAATAGCTCAAGAGCTACAAGAGCAATATGAAAAGATGTCTACTGTCTTCAATGAAAATCACTGTATGAGGACTGACCTATTTTTTGTATATTAGATCAATTCTTCTTTCTTTTAAAGCTGCACATTTGTCGATTATGTTGTCATGGAATGGTTGTTTCTTTGTGAGCATCAATAAAATATCTTTCTGAATAGAAATATTTGCCAAAGAAGCAAGTCTATCTTAAGAAATAGTGTTTCTTGAGTAAGTTTGTATTCTTTTAAGGCAAGAAAAACTTCTTTCCACTGACACACTTGTAGATGGAATGGTTAAAATGAGGGCAACCAATTTATAAGCTTTTGTAAAAATGTCTTTATCTTCATGAAGCACTCGAAGAAGTTCTTGAGTCGATATATTCCTTAATTTTTCGTTGGCATATACAAGACTTAGTTCATTTTTAAGGCGCTGGATTTTAGTAAATAGTTATCCGTAAAAATGCTGTAGATTTTCAAAAGCGTGAGAGGGAAAGCTTGAATTAAATTGTTCGAATTTGGTTGTGTCAGCAAGACAAACAAATTGAAGTTTTTCACAGTCTTGAAATCTTATATCCATTTCCATAAGAATGTGGTTTAAAATTTCAAAATACAATTGTTTATAATTTTGAAAAATTGTTTCTTGTGTTAAGAGCAGCATATTCCCGTATAGATCTGCTTATTTCTGGGATTTTGCTAGCTTTTCCTAACAGTGTTTCAAATACTTCATCGTACCTTTTATGACTCAAATTTTCACGAGTTTATTTAATTTGGGTTACACAGTAGTTTATGTCTAGTGATTTTTTCTGCAAAATTTCGAATAATAGATCCGTGGGGCCAAAAATTTCATTAAATTCTATTGCCAAAAATGCAAATTAAAAAGTGTTCATATCGTTAAAAAACCCCTTGGCAAGTTGAATTGATTTTTTGTCTGATTGTTCACTATTTGTCAGAAATTCGAATACTTCCTTCAATTTATCCCAATCTTCAACAATTACACTTACTAACTTCGAAGTGGAGGACCATCGAGTTTCTGCTATGGTTGGTATGCGTCTTGCGGTTGTAGATGGGAGTGTATAAGATCGCTTCACTGAGTGGTGAAAAAACGAAGGAATTCCAGTGAGGCTTGCATAAAATATACGACACTTTGAAATTTTAGAAAAACTCTGCTGTAATACAAGGTTCAAACGATGTGCTAAGCAATGAACAAAAACAGTTTGAGAAACTTTATCCTTGATTTTGTTCTGGAGTCCATTCAAGTTCCAGACATTACACTTGCCCCATCGTAACATTGTCCTATTAGTTTGTGTTGATAATCGAATTGTTCCAAAATTTTGTCTAGCATTTTGTATAAAGCTTCTGACGTTTGATCTCCACTCACGTCGTGGAAACCCAAAATCGCTCAGCCAATACACCTTCCGAATCAACAAATCTTATTATTAAAGAGCACCGAGAAGTCTGATTTATGTCTGTGGCGTCATCTACTTGAATAGAAAAGCATTGAACTTCATTTATTTCATTTTTAACGTGATCGTTTATATATTCAGAAATACATTCAATTAATTCATTTTAAATAGTTTTTGAGTCACCTGTGAAGACATTTTTTATTTTTTCGTATTGATTTTGAATTTCTAAAGGACTTCTTGATATCAACAATGAAAGTAATTCCTTGAAATTTCCACGATTTATGGAGTCCAAGCTTTCGTCATGGCGTCGGAATGCTAGTTCTTGTTTGCTCAAATATAATACTGCATCAATCACTGTCTGCAGGAAAAGTCTATTTAAACAAACATTTTCGTTGAAATACATTTTCAAAAGCCTAGCATTCTTTCTCAGGGCATCGGCAATGGTGTTCTGATTTTTTTCAAAATTCCTTAGCAGCATTAACTGGCATTTCAGGTGTTCGCTAGAATCACCATGTTTATGAAGTGAGCGTGTTATATTTAATAAATCTGAGAATCCGTCTTTATTCCACGCCGAATGTTTATTACTAAAAAGTAAGCAGGGCCAACAAAATAATTTTTGTAACACAGAAGTACTACAAAGCCATTTATATTCAGTAAACCAACAATTTTTAAAATTAATATTGTAAGATTTACCGCTCTTCTTGATTTCGTTTTTGGCAACAATTGTCAGTGAATCCGTTGGTGGTCCTTGAAGTAAATAAAATGTCTCTTTTATCTTCATCTTTCCACCGATTAAATGGAGTTTGTAATAAATTACAAACAATGTCGTTCACAGGATACATATTTTTATTGAAACTATCACTAACTGTTAAACTGCACACGAAACTACAGTAACAGCTAAACTGTTTGGCAAATAATCACAAAGCACGAAAAAACAACTCCCTTTCGGAAAGCATGTACCACAACACCGCAAGGAAAAAGCCTTAGTGATTGGAAGGTACCCTGGGTAAATCGTCCCGTTTCACCGTGATTTCCTTCGAAAGTTACAAAGAACTGCAGAGCCTCGGCGCCAACAGCTAAAATACTTCATTGCGCGCCAGATAGGGGAGGTTGACGTCACAGTTACCATAGTAACTCGGTCGAAAGCTACAGACTTCCAATGGTTTTCATTTCGGCTCTTCACTTGCACTGTTTTGCGTATTGAACGCGCTATGTGAATTGATATCTAATAAAAATTTTGAGTATTTTGGAACACAATAGATGCAAAAAAATATATATATTATACAAATTACTGAATAAAACTGTATTTTAAGTAAAATAGGTGAAGAGGCACTTCATCTACTGCAGCTGAAAAGCCGCCACTGCTGCTAGAACAACAGCTGACCTCTTAGACTTGTGAGTGAGTATCCATTTTTTACACTTAATGTTTTTTAATTCACAGGCCGGTTAATGCGTCCCCTCATATCTCAGTCACACAACACACTGTTCTTTACTCGCCTGTCACAAAAACCAAAGATGCTTTATTCACCCGCATCCGTCAGTGATTACGTGACCAGTTCTCAGCTCCACTTCTTCAAATGCTCTGATGAACTCTGGCGAATTAATCCTTTCTCATTCCTCCGAGATACCGGTTGCAATGAAGAATAGTTATTTTAAAAGCTGCAAAGCTTAACTTCCAACAAAACATTGTTTACAGAAACGCCCACAAAGCACTTCAAATGACTAATCAAACGTTGCATTTGTTTTCGCACTTTGAAACAAAAAAACAGAACAAAGAAAAAAAATATTTATCACATTAAATAAAAATCTCCAAGAAAAATATTGTTCATTTTAACGCAGAGTACCCTCAATAAAATTCAATAGTTCCATTATGAATAGTGGCAAGGTTACATTAAAACTCCGGCAAAAAAGAAAAAAGAATTCCGCTAAACCGCAGAGGATAAACACACACCCACAGACACGGTTGCCTTACACTTTACCGAACAGAGAAGTTTCCTGGAATCATATATTTGCGACAGCTAATCCCAAAATGCAACAAAAAAAATTTAAATCAACTTTCTCATTAGTGCAAGGGTGCAGACTTGTTCCAAAAGTTAGGGAGTGGGATATATATATATATATATATATATACACACATATATGTATATATTAGACCCCTTTTGCCCGCAAAACAGCGGCCACTCGGCGAGGCATCGGTTCAATCAGGTGGCATAATGTCAACAGCAGGTCCTCCTGTTCCCACACATTTTGGGGTGGTGGCGATTCAGCGCGAACCCGCTTTTCCAAGTCGAACCACAAATGTTCGATTGTGTTCATGTCAGGTGAATTTGAAGGCCATGACATTAACTAAAAGTTACCAACACGTTCCTCGAACCACTTCTTGATGATTCTGGCAATGTGGGGCATCGCGAATTATCTTGTTGTTAATGGCCATCACCACCAGAGAACACAGTGGCCATGAATGGGTGAACTTGGTTTGCAACGATGTTAAGATACCTGACAGCTGTTAGGGATTGTGCTATTGGGATAATGGGGCTTAAAGTGTCCCAAGTAAACATCGCCCACAGCACAACACCGCTGCCTCCGGCCGATTTCCGCCTAACAGTGCATCCAGGTGTCATAACCTCCGTTGGTAATCGACGTATCCGCGCTCGACCGTCAACGTGCTGCACCAGGAATCTCGATTCGCCACACCAGGCTACTTTCTTCCAATCATCCACGGTCCAATGTCGATGATTTTGAGCGCATTTCATGCGTTGTTGGCGATGACGTGCAGTGATCATTGGGACCCGGCTGGGTCTTCGGCTACGCAGGCCCATGCGCAGAAGACTGCGATGAACTGTGTGCTGTGACACATTGCTCTGATCACCACTGTTGTAGCTGCGGGTGATTTGTCGCACTGTGGCCCTGCGGCCGCTGTGAAAAATGCGCGACAGTTTCCGCTCCCCTCTGGCATTAATGAGCTGCGGACGACGCACGGCTGGATAACGGTTCGTCGTTTGGCCATTTGTGTACCACTTTTGATACGTACTCACTACAGCGGCACGTGAACAAACCACAAGCCGCACCGTTTCTGAGATCGTAGTTCTAAGGCGCCGTAGCAGTGGCATGTGCTCTCATCGCTATCTGCCTATATCTCATGTGCGTGCCCCGCAGGACGCACATGAGATAAAGGCAGATAGCAGTGACAGCACATGCCAGTGCAGTATAGAGGATAGCACTCGGAGCTCCAGAGCTGAGGGTTGTAGTTTCGAATCCCGCCCCTGGCAGGAAAATGGAGAAATTTACTTCGTCATAAGAATTCAAAGATAAGTTAGTACTTTAACTAACTTAGATTGCATATTTCTCATGAATTGATGAACTAGAACGTTTTTTTGCAAACGTAATAGTTCCCGCGAAACTAAATAGGTTTAAGCAACGTTTCATGTATTCATTAGGCTTAAGCAACGTGTCAGAATAATTAGGTTTAGCAACTTTTCATTAATCATTATACGTTGTTTTTGTGTGCAGTGTGGTTCCCTTTACTACGAAATACTAAAAAATGTACTTTTCAAACGTCATGATGAAATTAAAGAAAATATGTATCAGTCGCACATTGTGTTGCTGAAAGAATATGGAATTATCATATCAATAATGGTAATTTTAATGCGATGCATGGAACGTTCCTCATTAACTTAGATTAAGTTTTTAAGTTTTGCCTCTTTTTTTCTCCTTAACTTATTTAGATAAAATAGAATATAATTTGCTTAAAAAAAAAAGAAAATGCATGGTGCCTACGGTAATACCGGTGAATTTGTGCAAAACAACAACCCACTGTGAAAAGAAAATGTTAAAACTCTTTTATATCTGAATTAGTTTGTAGGTATGAAATAGTCACTGAATTCATCACTTCCATGGAAGTGGCAAAGCCGCTGCTAGAGATCGCAGTCACGGCAGCGTTTGTTGTCACGATTATTGCGTCACAATGATGACGTCACGAATCAAGGACTAAGGCCTGCTAGTGCTAGTACTCGAGACGGCTTTACCACTTCCCGCGCTGCTTTTATGATTAACAAACATCATAATTAAAATTCAACGTGTTACGGTTTTGATAAAGAAATTTTACCACGTCCTACGTTAAGCCAGTACGACTGCTACGAAAATAAAAGTTCTGTATATTATGATTATTTTTTGCACACGGAATGCACTCTTTGAAAAAGAGCAATAGCGAGTTCACGCTTTTTACGAAAAAAAAAAAAATAAAAAATTAGTAGATTGCTTTGTGTTTCCTTTACACTTGATCATCTCCCCTACCTTGAAGTTGCGCGTAACTGAGGAGAAATAATTTTTCAGCAAAATAACTTAATTTACTGGCTTTGATATACGTCCAATAACGAAATAATAAGCACTTTTCGTCAAATATTTCTCGTTAATTTTTGCTCGTTTAAAAATTGCTGATGTAAACCTAGAAAATTTGAACCAACGGATTTACGTGTTGCAGCTGTAAAAGTACTCTGCGAGAAATTCATTGCCTTTTACGCATTTTCTTTCGTGGAACTGGGGCTGCTTCTTTCCGTGTTTATCATTTTCGTTAATGTTCAAAATTTCTTGCTTCATTTGACAAAATGGTTGCTCCGAATTACCCAACATTTCCTCGTGCTTTCGAATGACCTTAGAAGAAAATTACAAAAGCACTCTTCCCCTCCAATTTGAATGTAGAGTGAGCCCTTACACTGTATAGATTCTCTGGAGCACACTACAAAATTCTTAAGTGCCAGCTGTTACAATCCTCCCCAGCTGTAAATCCCATATTTTTCATCCGTAACAAGGTTAGATCCGCAGAGACATTAACCAAATTTTGCTCGAAACATTTCCCCTTGTCACTTACTTTCATCTAATACGCAGTGCCGTGCGAAGAGTAAAATATATAAAAAAAAAAGCCGGGGGGTGAAAAGAAAACTAATGGACCGTGCGACCCCTGGAGAAAGGGACACGAGAATTATTGGCTCGTGAACCATCAAAAACTCTTGGCGCTGTTCGCACGTGCTTCTGACGCCATTATGTCGTTATTAAAGCGAAAAAAGGACGCCTATGCCGAGAGCTCGGCACATAAAGTGGTCCGCCATTTTGCTAACTCGGCAGCCGCACCTATATTCGCTTGAAGCCATAATTGCACTTTTTGCCTGACACTACGCGGCAATGAGAACCACCAGCTTGTCCTGTTAAACGTGATCTCAACTTTTTTTTTTCCTTTTTATTTTATTTATTTATTATTTTTTTTCTTTTTCAATATCCCAGCACTCGGTGGTAATTGTCTGCCATCTGCTTTCTCTGTTATATAAACACCAAAGTGAAGACGCTAAATAATGTCCGGCAATTTCGGTGTTTATATGAAAAGAGCTTTTGTGAGAAGAATAACTAGAATATCTTATTCTCCAACAACCCAGGGAATGAAAGTTTAAGTGGATTAGTCGAAGGTACTCTCTTTAATCCTTGAATAAAAAAGGCGGGAGAAAATTTAAGCAGATTCCTTAATCATTTTGTTTTAAGAAAAGCTTTCTAAAGAGATTTTTCAGACCGCTGATATTGTCTGGAAAATAACCACTACTAAAATATGTGCTTGTTAAGTTAATACAGTTCAGTTAATCTTTTCTTTCTGAATGACGCAGCATTATTCTTACCGTTAATGAACAACTTTAGATTGAAACTTCTTTCATTCAGCTGTGCATTGTTTACATGGGACATTAAGACGTTTAAAAAATTGCTGTTTGAGGCAGTGCCCAGACAGAATTTGATACAGCAGGAATTAATCCTGAATTTGCACATTTTTAACAGTATGTTACCACAAAAGAAATAATTCGATATTATTCAGAGTTGCTCAGTGGCCACAGCAAAAGGTAAGCATACTTAAATTAGACTTCGGAGTTTTACGTCGAGGGGTGAACAAGAAGTTATATTAGAGGATCTTTAGGCGCGGCTAGAAGCTGATGATGAAGATCCAGGTTATAAAATTTTGAAAGAAGAAGAAAATGTGGGCAGCGTGACGGCAACGGCAAATTCTGAGGAAGAAGAAGAAGACAGTAATTTGCCAAAAATGAAGCTGGGTGACGTAAAAGAACACTTGAACTGTGTAATCTATATAGTATTTTCTATAAAGTTTTTTACTGTGAGTCCTATTTTGAGAGAAAGGCGGAACGTAAAGATACGGTTGAGGTATCAAAATAAAGGTCTTACCATGTAGATGTTCCAGTCAAAGAAAAATGAGATTGCGGTAACGGTTCGGGCCTTGTGTGGCGGCAAAGTTCCCATGTAAAGTCCATGGGAGAAACGTGCGGTTGACTCACGCGCTGTTGAAGGCGGTAGCATGGAGGAACTGAGATAGTCCGAAGTCTTCTCTTTTCTGAGCGAACCGTTGCGCAAATCAACGCTAGCAGAAACCCGTATCAAAAGTTCTTCTCATCGGAACAGCGAACACTCTCGAAGACCTGATTGCGTTATGCCGTTGGACAATGGATGTATATATACAATTTAATATTCATTTGATCCAGTTTATTCACGTAGGTAAGACGTTTCCCATTATGTAAAGATGTAAGTAAACATTCCGTTGACCGTTGCTAGGTGGTCATTAAACCTTCAGTAAACAAAATCACGAACCTGGACTATTATTGTCTTTACTTAAGTGGTTGAATGAATTTGCCAATCAAATAAAGTTTACATTTGTTGTTTCACATGAATTTATTTAAAAAAAAAACAAAAACTAACTGTCGGTTCCGACGGGTGAAGAGTATTCGTAACGCGAATCTCATTCCAAAAACATTTACAAACACAGTTGTGACTAAAGATAATAGTGAAAGAGTGCGCTATCCAGTTGAATTTTTGCTCACGATCGAGATGATTGGACTTTCGCCTCACATTTTACGGCTGAAAAAGGGTGCAGTCGTGATTCTTATCACGAATCTTGCCGCCCCGGTGGCGTAGTGGTCTAAGCGCTGGCTTATGATGATTCGTTCGTGAAGGGTCCGAGTTCGAATCCCAGTGAGGCATGGATGTTGTGTTTGTCTTACGGCACTGCCTGTCTCCCTTCCCTGGAGTCAGTGGCCCTAAGTTAGGAATGGGCGAATGCTTAATAGCCCATTGAGTTGCTCACGGTGGTCGTTAAACTTTCAGTCAAATAAAAAAAAAATCACGAACCTGGACTATTGTCTTTACTGAAGTGGTTGAATTAATTTGGCAATCAAATAAACTTTACATTTGTTGTTTCATATGAGTCTATTCTTTTCAACAAAAAAAAATAATTAAATAAACTAACCGTCGATTCCGACTAATAAGGGAAACGAAAATAAAAAAAAACAATATCTGCGTACTACGACTACTTACGACACCACAGCGAAATATTAGTGAAGAAAATATACTACAAAGTGTCCTAACAGAATATAGACACATTTTTTAAACCAGTTTGTTCAGCAAATGCTTCGAGTGTGGCAGAACTACATCCGTCGGACCTAGTCCTGCGACACGTAATATCGTAACTGTCCTTTATGTACACATACACAGTAGTTTAATTTACATTACGTATCTACACCGATTAGCCAGCATTACATTATGACCCCCCCCCAAGCCTACAGAAATGAGCGCGCCTGGAGACCGAATGATGATGGCGCAGGTGAAGTTCACAGAGCAGTATATATACACTGAAGAGCAATTGAATTAGAGATACCTGTCTAGTAACGTGTAGCACCACCTTTCGCCCTGATGACGGCGGCGATTCGTCTCGGCATGGACTCGACAACACACCGGAAGCGTTGGGAAGCCTACGGATCCACGACCCCTGAAAAAGCTCCCAAAGTTCACGAAGATTTGATGGAGGGGGTTTAGAGCCTCGAACATCTCTCTCGATGGAATCCCAGATGTGCTCGATGGGATTGAGGTCAGGTGACCTAGCTGGCCAAGGAAGCGAGGCTACGTCGGTGGAGTGTTCATCCAACCATCTGGATACAATTCGGGAGCGATGGCACGGTAAATTGTCTGGTTGCAGGATGAGGTCAACAGTGGGATGTTGAAAACGCACAAACGCGAGCAAATGGTCGTCCAGGATATCCCTGTAACGTTGACCTGCGAGGGACGATGTCACACGTACCAGGGGTCCCATTTCAGTCCACGTAAACAGTCCCCAGAAGAGAATGCTACCCCAACCAACTTGAAGAGTACCCTGCTGGCGAGAAGGATCCATCGCTTCACGTGGTTTGCGCCGTACTCGTATCCTGCCATCCGCATGTACCTACGTCAATATCGACTCATCAGTCCACGCAACATTTTATCACATGTCTAGGGTCCAGTGGCGATGTTCCCGCGCCCATGCTAATCTTTGTACGCTGTGATGTGCGGTCAGCAGCGGTACCCTCGTGGAACGATGGCTTCTGTACCCCATAGCGAGGAGATGGTTCTGGATGGTGTGGCTGCTTACAGGTTTTTGTGCACCAGCGTTAAATTGCCGAGTGATTTCTTGCACTGTGGCCCGTCTATCCGCTGTTACAATGCGAGCTAGCCGACGATAGACCCCGCTCATCCACACACTGTTGTCCACGGCAGTTGGCCCTTGCAGGGATGGTTTTACGGGATTCGATGTACTCACGGTGCACCCGTGACACAATGGCTCGTGAAAATCCCAGTGCCTACACGAGTTTCGAGATGGAGTGACCCATTCGTCGGGCCCCGACAATTTCCCCACGATCAAATGCGCTTAGATCATTCGTCTTACCCATACTGCTTCCGACTCTTACTGATTCCCGTCGCATCACTCCTTATATTGTCGGATCGCTGCATACGTCATGTCGTTTCCGTTTACAGGGCCGCCCACAGCACCACATTTGCATAACGCCAGCTGTCTCTAATTCAATTGCTCTTCAGTGTAATACCTGAGAACAGAATGGGAAAAGCTGCCGATTTATCGTTGTTTGATAACAGACAAATTGTGATGGCACTGCGCGGCTGGTGGGTTGTTCACGTGCCGTTGTAGTGAGTACTTATCAAGAGTTGTGCGCAGATGGCCAAACGACGAACCGTTGTTCAGCCGTGTGCCTTCCGGAACACATTGTTGCCAGAGTGGAGCTAAGATCGTCACCCATTGTTCCTAGCGACAGCAGGGCCACAGTGCGGCAAATCACCGGCAGCTACAACAGTTGTGATCAGGAGCAATGTGTTACAGCACACAGTTCATCGCAGCCTTCTCCGCTTGGGCATGCGTAGTCGAAGAACCAACCGATTCCCCATGCCCACTGCACGGCATCGCCAACAATGCATGAAATGGGCCCAATATAATCGAGATTGGACAGTCGATGACTGGAAGAAAGTAGCCTGACCTGACGAATCAAGATTTCTGGTGCATCATGTAGAAGGTCGAGCGCTGATACGCCGATTACCAACGGAGGCTATGCCACCTGTATACACTGTTGGGCTGAAGCAAGCCGGGCAGCGGAGGTGCTATGTTGTGGGCGATGTTTTCCTGGGACACTTTAGGCCCCATTATCCGAATAGCACAATTCCTAACAGCTGTCAGGTATCTGAACATCGCAGCGTTGCGAACCAAGTTAACTCATTCATGGCAACTGTGTTTCCTGCTGGTGATGGCCACTACCAACAGGATAATCCGCCATGTCAGTTTACCAGAATCGTCCAGGAGTGGTTCGAGGAACATGCTGGTGACTTTCTGTTAATACTCTGATCTCCAAATTCACCTGACATGGAACCCACTCGAACATTTGTGGTTCGACTCGGAAAAGCGGTTCGCGCTAAATCACAACCACCCCGAAATATACCGAAACTGGAGGACCTGCTGTTTACATTATGGTACCAGATACCCCAGGATACCTATCGCCACTTCGTCGAATCGATGCCTCGCCTAGTGGACGCTGTTTTGCGGGTTAAAGGGAGTCGTAGAGCTTATTCGGTAAGTGGTCATAATGCAATGATGGTGATCATCGGTGTAGGTGTTCCAAATAATTTGTTGCTTCAGTGTATAAAACACGCTGGTACGATGCTCTGGTGATGGCGTGTTAATAAACCTTTCTCGGAAATGAAATTCTTGATTTAATGTTACTAAACGAATAAACAAAGACATCGCTCTTTCCGCGTTTTAGCAACACACAGCAACCGGAAAATTTTAATTCGGTCACCGCTGGGGAATTGAATCCCAGATCTCTCGTTGTCCAGCCGAGCGTGTATATTGAGAGATCTGGGATTTAATTTCCCAGCGGTGACCGAATAACACTTTTTCGGTTGCTGTGTGTTGCCAAAACGTGGAAAGAGCGATGTTTTTGTTTATTCACTGACGCCACGTATTTGGAAGATTTTCACTTTGGAGCTCGCCCTTTGTATTTAACTGCTGTAATTAATATATAGCCAGTGCCGTTAGTGCCCACCAGATGGAGATGTCTCAGTAGCTGAGCCCATCTTACAGATTTATGATGTCAGAAGATGACAGAAAAACACATACCGCCGTGGATTGTTGGCCACCGTGGTGTAAGGCTAACGCACTCGGTTGGATATCGAGAGATCTGGGCTTCAATTCCCCAGCGGTGAGCGAATAACAATTTTTCGGTTTCTGTGCTTTGCTAAAACGTGGAAAGAGCAATGTTTTTGTTTGTTCACTGATGCCACGTATTTGGAGTATTTTCACGTTACTAAACAAGTTTAAATACTGAATTAATGTTACTAAACGAGCATAAATAATGAATTAATAAAACTAATCGTGTTTAAAAATTGATATAATGTAACTGAACGAGTTTAAATATTTCATTAATGCACCTAAATATATTTAAATATCTATATATACTGAAACTAAAGTAGTTTAAATATTTAATGCAAACAAATGAGTTCAAATGTTGAGAAATCTGAATTCAAATTCAAAATGCTAAAACTTCACCGCATTTTCAAATTTATGAATATCCAAATCTTCCGTGCTATTGTAAGGATAGAAAATGTCAAATTTAAATGGTCTGCTCATCATGCATTTAAAAGCGAAATTATCAAAGGAAAAATGACATAATGTGCAACCAACAAAATAGTTTATTGTTCGAAAATTAAGCTATGTTATTTATGAAAGAAGCATTAAGGAATTATTAATTTACTAGGGTAAGGACGGTTGTTTTAAAGCTTTAAGGACGGTTGTTTTAAAGCTTTAAGGACGGTTGTTTTTAAGCTTCAGATAAATATTGTTACGACCCACCCCCGCCATTAATTAGAGAATTAATGGGCGTGGTGGATGTGTGAAATTAATTAAGTATTAATTACGTTCGAGGCTTGATTCGAGTTTAAAAGTGTAAACAGCAGAGAAAGTTTTATCTGGGGATAGGACTGAAAAGAGGCGAAGAATTCTCCCTCTGGCTGGGTGGTCTGGAGAGCGCTGTGTTAGGTCGTAAAACGAAGGTTGCCGCTGACGGCCAGTCTAAACCGGGAAAGAGGTACGTTTCGAAGAGGGGCCACTTGGGGAAAGGAATGAAGATGGTTGACAAAAGGTTTTGCGAATAATCGTAAATTCGTCGATTGTTTGAGCATTTTCGAGAACAATTGCTCTCTGTGTGTGTGGTCCGTTCAGAAAAATAAGATAACGCACTTGGCATGAAAATAAGGAAGAAAGTTCAGTTGTCTGTACGCTCTCCGATGTGAAAGGCTGGATGCCTTGGATCTTATATATGAATTGGGATAAATGAAGCAGCGAACCTCCCCGCATTTTAGTGAGAAACGGAGACGACAACTCGGGGCAGCTGGAGATGCCAGTTTGCCATAAAGACAGCGGAATTCCCAAATCCGCGACAAAGCAGCAATTTCTAGGCTGGGTGCTAATGGAAATTAGAGACTGGTTGGCCCAATGAAAGCAAAGTTACAGAGGAATTAAGAAGTCTGCGAGTGGACAGTGGTCATTCCAATGAGAAGCGAAGCTCGGGTTCGAATGCCAACCACTGCAGTGTGGAATCTTCATCCCCATTCATCCCCTACTGGAGGAAGTGAGGAGTCGCGCTTATCTTACGAGGCGAAGGGAGGCTCCCTCAACAAACGCCTGGATGTGTATGTGTATGATTACGGTAGCGCCAGGGGACGCGGCTCCTGCAATGAAATCTTCCATGTCAAAAGGGAGGTGTGTATTACTTTACTGGTGCAATCAAAGTTTGGATATATTCTTGAGAGCATTCATGTAAGTAGAAATATTTTGTTTTTATTGTTACATCTGCTACGCAATTAAGTGAAGAACTGAACTGAATACATCAGCTGAACCCAGATTTTAGTTCAGAACTCTGATACGCCTATCGGCGCAAAACTGTTTTCAGAATCTATGGCCAGCTTAAACCAGTTCCGAATAAGGAGCATAACTTGTGTTTGTATCGCCGTGGGCAATGCCCCGGGAAAGAGTTCCCTCCTACGAACAACGATGTTTAAGTGTTAATCTTACTCTATTTATTCTATAGGCTCTTGTGTTGTAAATAACTCCTGTATTAAATTCCTGTGTTTCAGCAAGCCGCTAACGTTTTCGCTAAAATATACCAGTTCCCGAATTAAAAGAACCCACAAGTCTCGTATCCATAAAGGGGATTAATTGCCAACTGCGGCGGGATCGAGACCACGAACGTATCATTTGGTGACGAGTGTTAATAAATTATATCGTCCGGCACGTTTGTATCAATATTAATATATAGGGGACGTTGACCGTCCTATGACTGGGTGAAATTTTTAATTGAAGCAGATTGAAAACAAATCAATTAGACGCCGGATTTCTGTAATGAAATCTATATAGGAAAAACTTATATAGTAAGAACTAATTTATGTTAGAACTAAAAAATATATCCTATTTATTTCCATTTTTCAAAAGACTTTGCGATAAATAACATTGTGAGCAAAATTTTTGTTGTTTAACAGTTGTAAGTTAGAGAGTTTAGATAGATCGAAATTTTGCAAAATGTGTTATTATACAGTACTAAACTCGGAAAGTTGTTTTCGTGCTTACCTTAATAACTTTTACTTTGATTTTTCGCGTTAAATTACTTTTTCTCCGGCACACTTGTTATTTCTTTCACGGCTTGTTTTAGACTGTCCTATTCGGCGGTTAGTTTGAAATTTCATACCAAAGCTTTTTCTACAAAATAATGCGACATTTCGGGTCGACAATGTGCTGTTGCGGCGACATCTGTTTTTAGATGCAATTTTGCTCACTTTCACATCTCAAGATTTCAGTTGTTATTGTAGGCTAGAGCGTTTAGATAGATCGATGTTTTGCAAAATGTATAATATAATCAGCACTAAACTTGGAAAGTTAGTTAAATTAAAAAAGTAAAATATAATTAAGGCGTACAAATTAATATTCGAATTGCGCTAAATTCAATTAATATACAAACTCAACTTGCCATGACATTAAGATTTTAATTCGAATTTTGTAGATTGGATAAATAGAACTCGAGTCATTGATAATCCAATGTTTTAAAATAGCACGCGATCACATTGACATCTAAAAGTGATCGCGTGTTATTATACAGCAAGCAATCATTTTAACATCGCGAGAGCATACACGAATTGATCGACAAATGATGGCGCAACAGTGCAGACATTGCTGTGACGTCAAGCGTTCCAGAGAGACAAATAGATCTTGGTGTTTATTATAGTAATTAGAAGACGATTATTAAAGAGAATTAATAAAATAAAATAAAAAGTAGTTATTTTGTGACATTAACAAATTCTCGGAATTTTAAATGAACCAGTCCAATAAGAATCGGTGCCGGATTTAAGGCTTTTGGGGCCCTAGGCCCAATTTTCTATGCGCCCCACCCTCACCCGGACATCCATATTTGAATTTGCTCCTATAAGATTTTCTAATAGACTTATCTTTAAGTCAAGAATATAATAATTGGTAGTATAATTTTATTGTTAAATAAGTTTTATTTAAATAAAAAGATTTTGATTTAACTTGTTATTAAATTAAAGGTTATAAAAAAATATTTGTAAACATAGTCAAAGAGGTTCATGCTTATCCAGGAACAACACTTTACATTTTGAATGCGCTCTCTATCGCACTCGTACGAACACGGGTGTGCTCGCAATAAAGCTATCATTACGTTCTTATTTCTTTAGTTATCATTCTAGATAAAATAAAAAATTACCACTACTTTATTTTATTGAAGTAAATTAAAATAACGGTACCTCCCTTTTCTAAGTTTTTCTGTTCCATGCTCTCCGGTTTTCTAAATTCCACACCCGGGGCCCTCTAGAGTATGGGGCCCCTAGGCGGTGGCCTAGTGGTAAGTCCGCCGCTGATAAGAATAAAAATTTCGCGTGTTGGAACATCATACGTGATTTCCAAAAAATAAACATGATATTTTCAAGTCCCTGCGGTATATAGTTTTAAAGATTCTACTAACCGGACAGTAGATTGTGTGGAAACCAGTCTCTTCCCTAAAGAATCAAGATTCTGGGACAAAGATGCTTATTACCTAAACATCTACCAAGTTCTAGAACATTCTCTTTCCCCATCTTAGAGTAATATTCTGTTGTAATGTTTTTTATTTTTTTTGTTTAATGCTTCACTTATAACATTACTTGTCGGCGAGAAGGGTAGCAATTCCATTCTGTACGGCGCGAAGGGTAGCAATTCCATTCTGTACGGCGCGAAGGGTAGCAATTCCATTCTGTACGGCGCGAAGGGTAGCAATTCCATTCTGTACGACGCGTGGAGTAGCAATTCCATTTTTTACGGCGCGAAGGGTAGCAATTCCATTCTGTACGGCGCGTGGGGTAGCAGTTTCATTCTGTACGGTGCGAAGGGTAGCAGTTTCATTCTGTATGGCGCGAAGGGTAGCAATTCCATTCTGTACGACGCGTGGAGTAGCAATTCCATTCTGTACGGCGCGAAGGGTAGCAATTCCATTCTGTACGGCGCGTGGGGCTGCGATTCCATTCTGTACGGCGCGTGGGGCTGCGATTCCATTCTGTACGGCGCGAAGGGTAGCAATTCCATTCTGTACGGCGCGAAGGGTAGCAATTCCATTCTGTACGGCGCGAAGGGTAGCAATTCCATTCTGTACGGCGCAAAGGGTACCAATTCCATTCTGTACGACACGTGGGGGAGCAATTCCATTCTGTACGGCGCGAAGGGTAGCAATTCCATTCTGTACGGCGCGAGGGGTTGCGATTCCATTTTGTACGGCGCGAAGGGTAGCAATTCCATTCTGTACGGGGCGAAGGGTAGCAATTCCATTCTGTACGGTGCGAAGGGTAGCAGTTTCATTCTGTGTGGCGCGAAGGGTAGCAATTCCATTCTGTACGACGCGTGGAGTAGCAATTCCATTCTGTACGGCGCGAAGGGTAGCAATTCCATTCTGTACGGCGCGTGGGGCTGCGATTCCATTCTGTACGGCGCGTGGGGCTGCGATTCCATTCTGTACGGCGCGAAGGGTAGCAATTTCATTCTGTACGGCGCGAAGGGTAGCAATTCCATTCTGTACGGGGCGAAGGGTAGCAATTCCATTCTGTACGGTGCGAAGGGTAGCAGTTTCATTCTGTACGACGCGTGGGGTAGCAATTTCATTCTGTACGGCGCGAAGGGTAGCAATTCCATTCTGTACGGCGCAAAGGGTACCAATTCCATTCTGTACGACACGTGGGGGAGCAATTCCATTCTGTACGGCGCGAAGGGTAGCAATTCCATTCTGTACGGGGCGAAGGGTAGCAATTAAATTCTGTACGACGTGTGGAGTAGCAATTCCATTCTGTACGGCGCTAAGGGTAGCAATTCCATTCTGTACGGAGCAAAGGGTAGCAATTCCATTCTGTAAGACACGTGGGGGAACAATTCCATTCTGTACGGCGCGAAGGGTAGCAATTCCATTCTGTACGGTGCGAGGGGTTGCGATTCCATTTTGTACGGCGCGAAGGGTAGCAATTCTATTCTGTACGGCGCGAAGGGTGGCAATTCCATTTTGTACAACGCGTGGAGTTGCAATTCCATTCTGTACGGCGAGAAGGGTAGCAATTCCATTCTGTACTGCGCGAAGGGTAGCAATTCCTATCCATACTTTTTCAGAATGTCTCTTACTTACGGGCAACATACGGCCTCGCGTTGTCGTGCAAAATGATGACACCAGCTTCGAGCATGTCGCGCCTTCTTCTGCGAATCTTTGGGCGCAAAATATTTTGTAGAAACCTTCTGTAGTACTCCGCTGTTACAGTGGTCTCCTCGGCCATTCTGTTGCTATCACTCCCACCTTGTCATAGGCCATAATCATCATCAGCTTAATCTTCGATTGTTGGCGGCGGAATTTTTTCCGGCGAGGCGGTTCTGGATGTTTCCGCTGAGCTGACCGGAGATTTCAGTTCTGGTTCAAAATCTCGTATCCAGGTTTCGAATCATTACACTAACCTCACAAAATTCACACAAAGCTTTATGAATTTCCGTAGGGAAGTTTCAATTTTAATGTAGGATCGCTGGTCGCTACGCGAGATATGACCTGACTCACTTTCGTCCTCCATTTCTAGGTAGAATTTTTCGAAAGACGAACAAAATAGCCAGCGTACAGAGACAACTTTGTATACTGAAATCTGACTCACAAGTGGCGCATCAATTGGAGCGATTGCATCAACCTACGGGAAGCGCCTGCGTAGTGCGCAAAACTTTTGAAATGACCTACATATGTTTACTTACGAACGATTGTCTTTATTTGGGTCTTCAAGGTACATCACAGAAATAGCTTGTCAGTGAGTTGAAATCCACGGGTTACCTTAAACACAGTTAGCAGCACTATGCTTCAACAAATACAACAAACTGAAACTTTGTATCTTGAGGTTTCAAGGGTCTCAAAACAAATACAACTCTTCACATACACTATATTGACAAAAGTCACCGCACACCTAGAAGAGAAACATAACATAGCATTTATTGACATACATTAGTACGGTATTGGTCCACCTTAGTCCTTAATGCATGCACTGACCCTTCGAGACATGCTTTCCACAAGGTTTTGGAACACAACGATAGGCATGCGCTTCCATTCAGTACATAATGCTGCCGCTAACTGCTGCTTAGTATTAGGCCTTGTTCCAAACTTCTTATGCGGAGCTCTAATTCTTTCCATAGGTGCTTTATGGGATTAAGATCAGGGCTCTGTGCTGGCCAGTTCACACTCGATATGGAATTATCGACAAACCACGCTGTAACAGTTCTTGCTTTATGTCTCGGTGCATTATCCAGCTGGTACCAACAAGGCTAGGTTCCATAGTATTGTCATGAGTTGGTAGGGCATAATTGTCCAGAATATCGAGGTAGACGTGCTGGTTAACAGGTTTGTGCACGACAACCAATGGGCCGGGATCATACCACGAAAAACACCCCCACTCGAGTACTCTGCCAGCTCCAAAATTGACCGTAGGAACAGTACACTGTAGTAAATAGTGTTCTCCCGGCTGCCGCAATACCTACACACGTCCATCAGACTGATGGATCATGTATCTGGATTCATCAGTCCATAGGACCCGTTTCCATTGTTCTACGGTCCACGATAAATGTTCTTTACACCATGTTAAATGACGAGTTATAGAATTCCGAGTCGACATGAAAGGCTTATGAAAAACCGGACGACCACGGTAACCCATGGAATGAAGTTCTCTGCGAATGGTACGTGCACATACCAATGTTCTAGCATTTTTACTCACCTGTACCCTGAGGTCTTGTGCAGTACTCCGTCGATCAGCTGTAACGACTCTCCCGAGTCTTCGACGTCCTCTGTCACTGATTTTCTTCAGTCTGCCGGTACGTTTTGCTGCTTCAGGCACGCCATGTTTCTTCCACTTATTCAGTGCATCCAAAACAGTTGACTTGGATATGTTTAAACGCCTCTCGGTTTCTCTTATGCACAACCCTTTAACATAGCAACCAACAATCTTTTTCTTTCACAATGTCAGTTCTCTCCCGCCAAGACATTTTCTCTCAGACTCATAGTGCGATATGATCGCGGTCAGCTGCAGGCTTGTTTTTATGCCGTTTGCAGCTGTACCGATCATCTTAACAACGCAGAGGATCCGTTCATTTGCTTTTGAAGGGGTGTCCGGTGACTTTTGTCAATATAGTGTACGCCATACTATATAACCGCCGACACAGAGGGGCGAGCATGTTTTATTTTTTCACATAAGGCAATATATTATGTAAATGGAAACTTCAAAGAGTTTGCTAAATGCTGTCATACCAAATTTTTGCGATGTAAAGTAGAGAGGGATCATTAAAAGGAATGAATAAAAATAAACCGAAACTAATTACTAAGTTATTTTGTGACATTCACAAATTCTCGGAATTTTCAAATGCACCACTCTGGAATAAAAGCATTATTTCTTCGGAATGCGTCTCGATCTTTTATTCAGCCTTCTTGAAATCATCTTTAATCATTAGGTCCTTTGTTTTGATGAAATGACTTTTTCTTATTTTTGAATCACAGTTAACTCACTTTTTCAAAGGAAATATTTCATCAAGAATTGAAGTCATTTCCAATTGATTCATTATTTCTGAGCTTTTAACTATCTCTTGCTTTTTTCGTTTCATGCATTTATCACGTTTTTTTTTTCATTTAATTAGTGGAAAAAAACTTATTTTTACTGCTGATGATTAAAAAATTTCTTTTATACTAATTCGACACTTCTTTATGAATAATTTCTAAGACGCTCATTAAGCATTCTGTACCATTTTGCAACTTCAAAACACATATGGATTATCTAATTCTGAGAAAACAATAAAAGAAATGCCGAAAAAAAGCAGAAGATCCACGGGGAGAATAAACGAGGGTACTTATCAAGATATCAACACCTTTCATATGTTTCAGCTACATGAAAAATTCTCAAGAGCTTTTAAACAGTTTAATAAGAAGACCAAACTGGGCATTTTTCTTCAGAGTTTTGTCAATTACAAAACACATCACTGGAAATAAATTTCTGGAAAGCTTTTGCTTTTGAAACCAAGAATTGCAAGTTTTGTAAAAACTTTAAAATCGATTTTTCTTTTATTTTAAAATTTTAACACTTTATCGTTATCAAAAACTGCAAAATATCCAAACTGAATTTTCTTTTTACTTTGTTAGGAGCGATACAATAACAAAAACTGTTTTATCTGCTGAAATAAAAACGTTTGTTTTTTCTTTAGTTTCAAGTTTAAAATGAAATAAAGAGCATTGAAAGTATTGGCTTGGTGCGAATGAAATGTCCGGCAAAGGACCAGCACACGTAAATGGCGAAAACGGAAAAGTAGGACAACTTACCTAGGCAAAATAATCCCCCTCGGCATCGACACATAGTTGCCATCAATCCAGCAAGGCCATGATCCCGGAACTAAAAAGCCATGATCCCGGAACTAAAAAAAGTCTTGTGTCTGGGACCCGAAAAGGTTGTCAACTGTACGTTGAACCTCGTAGTCTGTCGTGAACTGTTTCCCGGACAGGAAGTGATCCAGGAAACAGTTCAGATAGTCTGTCGGAGACAAATCCGGGAAATAGACAGGATGAGGTAGTGCTTCATAGCCCAAGACACTTAGTGTCAGCATCGTTCGTTGCGCGACATGAAGGCGGCCGTTGTCCTGGAGCAGAAGAACACCATGTCTGTTGACCAAAGCCGGTTGTTTCTGCAGGAATTTACGGTGCATGTGGTGTAATTCAGCGCAGTAACGTTGTGCAGTGATGGTTTCGCCGCTTGCCAAGAAACTCCGGTGAATCATCCCGGCTGTGGACCACCAGACAAGGAGCATCATCTTCTTGGAGTGTAGGGGGGGGTGGGGAGCTTGGGAATGCCGTCCAGCAAGCTGTGCCTTGCCTAACCACTGTGCAGACAGTTTCCGATTATCATAAATGACCCACTTCTCCTCACAGGTGACGATTCGATGCAATAGAGGTTCCTGTTTATTCCTGGCAAGCATCGACGTGCAGACTTCCAAACGCCTAATCTTGCTGGCAGTTGTCAACTCACGCGGCTGCTACATGTCCAGCTTTTTGACCTTAGCCAGCGCAGCCAGACGTCGAACAACTGTCGTGCGATGGACACCTACCGCTGCCGCTATCTCACGACACGTTTTTCGGGGATCCGCTTCAACCACACGTAACAGGACATCGTCAGAAGCAGCAACAGGTCGGTCACCAGGTGCTTCGTTCTGCAGGTCCGTATCTCCTCTTTGAAACTTTACAAACCATCGCCGAATGGTTCGTTCGTTAGCTGGATTCTCCCCAAACATTTTGTTAAGATTTCGAGCGGCAAGTTCTGCAGAATGGCCCAGTTTAAATTCATACGAGGATGACTCTCAAATCCCGCGTCTGCATGTTTTTTTGAAAGCCACGTTACGACCAAACACACCACGCCTGAACCTTGTTATTCACACACGAGCTAGCTATTTATAGTAACTCTGTGACGTAATACCCGCAACACATGTGGGTGGTTCTATTCCGCTGTGGTGGGGCCTGTCTGCACTGCTCGAGCACGCTGGACATTTCATTCGCACCAACCCAATCATCATCATCATCATTGTCAACCATTATCGATCCACTGTTGGACGAAGGTCTCCCCAAATTTCCTCCACAACGGTCTGTCTTGTGCCAGTCTCCTCCATGTCTCTCCCGCATACTTTCGAATTTCATCCACCCATCGCCCACGTGGTCTTCTTCTGGGTCTTTTCCTGTCCCTTGGAATCCAATCTAAAATTTCGGCTGTCCATCGATGGTCTGTCCTTCTGGCAGTATGTCCAGCCCACTGCTCGTTCGTGACAGACGTAGTGTTGGTGGCTCCAATATTTTATGCATTTTAGTGTGGAATACCTCATCCCTTACTCACCTGTTGCGTGGCCCGGCTGTCTAAAGGTACTGTGTACATTTTGAGCTACTTTTCTAGCGTTCTCATCCTCATATTAGTTCATATTCATCCGTTTTCTTATCGTTTGCTCGTTTGTTTACGTTTGGAAGCTGCCAACATGGCGGCTTCCGGTATTTCCTTATCATCTATGGGCGTGGCGGATGCACGTCACGTCACACTTCCCACGTCCATGGAAGTTAACATACTCTCGTCCTCAGATGTGTCTGCTCAGATGCCTTCCCAGCTTTCTAGTACTCCTGCATCGGTGCTTTCACTGGACTTGGCTGCGCTTTCTTCTTCAGCTCCTGCATCTGCCTCGGTGCCCTCCCTGGGTACTACTGATTCTACTGCCTTGCCTTCGGTCTGTGCTTCTCTTCCCTCACAGCCTTCTGTGCCTGCCGGATCCGAACAGACTTCTCTTCCGAGGATGTCATTTGCCTCTAAAGTGCAACGAGGCGCTACTTTTACGTCCGATTCCTATCAACCAGATGGTCTTTTGCAAGCAACACCTATTATTCAGGTATCCAATCACAAGGTGAAGGTAACGATAGATGACAATTCGCAGATTGGCCGGGAGTTCCATAACTTCCTGGATAGAGGTGTGCTCTTTCATGCTTTACCAAATACTCCATTGCCACGCTACATGGAAGCCCTCTCTAGACATGTGTCGTCTGCGTTCATTGCAGGAATTTCCCGTACTCCTCGGGGTATTTCGGTACAGTTCAATCACAAGGAGGATGCTGACGTTTTTCTTGCAAACGGACTTTCGATTGGGACAAACCATCTCATCCCGTCGCCTCTTTCCAAGCGACCGGTGAACATCACGTTCTATCCTGTACCACAGGAAGTGCCGGATAATGCACTTCCTCTCCTTGTCAGTCATGTTTTTAAAATTGTTGGCAAGGTCCGTCGCCTCTCTGACGCTTTCCGCGGAACTCGATTTGCACATGCTACCGGACCTCGCCGTCAGTTATTGGTCGTCTTTCCCACCGAGAAAGCCTTGGCGGATTGCCCTACAGAAGCTACTGTTGAAATTGGCGCACGAACGTACAGTTTCAAGATTTTCACTGCTCACTATTGTACACACTGTTTAACACAGAATCACACCACTGCTTCCTGTGACCGCGTTCGACGTGGACGTTCATCAAGTTCGCATCCCACTGCTGACCACATTGGTCTTTCTACTATCCCCACTACCGGTAGTTTGCCTGACGCGAATTCTTCGTTTCTCCGTCAGACGAACATTTCCATCACGGACAATGCTGCCTTTCCTCCTCTCCCGACCCGTACGATTGAGCATCCACCTTCAAGATTGACAAAGTTGTCTTCGACTACAGATGTGTCTACAGCGGAGTGTTCCGATCCGGGTGTGTTGAGTGGTGGTTTGGCAGATCGGCCGTCTGGCTCTTCTCCTAGCCTATCGGATATCGGATCTCCATTTACAACCTTGTCTACCATACCCTTGTTGCAACATCTTCCTGAAGCCTCGGCTGTTGTACCAGTCTCCACTAAGGCAGCTCAGCTACGTACTGCTTCTTCGGCGACGTTCGTTTCCTCGTCTCCTGACTTGGGAGGTGAGCTTGATCCACTAATGTATACATCCGCCTCAGCTTCTTCTTCGAAGCGGATTGGAACTTCCAAAGGCGCTGTAAAACAGAAAAAGTTAAAACAACTTTCTGTGCCACATTCTGAGAATTCATCTAGTGTTCCCGAGGTTTCCGGTTCCGGTGTTTCTCCACCTGATGATTCTTCAAACAGTATGCTTCTCCGCTCAGGTCCTGTCAATCCTCTCTCTGATGCTGAGGTTCTACAGGCCGTTGATACGCTTCCTCCAGTTCCTGGACCACTGTCCAGACAGCAACTTTTCAACCTGCATGTACGATTGTTGGTTCTGAAGAATTCCTTCACTCACCTGATCTGGACCTGTAAGCAGCGGCAACGCAATTCGAATCTTATGTGTCACTTTTTAAATCTCTGTGTGCCACCGATCCTCGGTATCAGCCTTTTTGAGGCGTTACACGCGCCGTCTCGCCTCCTCGAAGGAGCTCGTTGAGAAGCATATATGTGATACCTTCTATCCTTTTACCGATGACCTTTAGCTCTCTTTCTCACACCGATTACTTTTTGTTCTCTCAATGTTAGGGGATTTACGAACCCGTTCGCAGATTCCCTGGTTTTGCAGACTTAGTGCATGTTGATTCTGATGTTTTCATTGTGTGTTTTTACTGTGATTCACAAGTAATGTATTGTAAATTTGCTTTATTTGTGTGTTTGGCTGTGTTTCACAAGTAATGTATTGTAAATTTGCTTTATTTGTGTATTTGGCTGTGTTTCACAAGTAATGTATTTTAAAGTTGCGATAGTTGCGTGTTTTTGCTGTGTTTTCACAACTAATCGGTCTCGTTACTTGTGTGATCTCCTCATTATCTTATCTATTGTTTCCTGAATTTGTGCCTGTTTTTTAAATTACCTATACTTGTAAGTGTTTGCTGTGTTAGTGCTTTCCTCTATCGCGGATTATTATAGTGGTACGTTTATTACCTTTGTTATTTTTATAAAGTTGCTGAGGTACTCAATGTTGTTTTGCGCTCTAACCACATTTCAGTTCCGTTCGGTTCTTTTATCATAGCATAGTACATTTCATGCATTTGTGCTCATGTGTTATAATGTTTGACATGCCGTTAGGATATTCATTATTCGTGTGCATATTCATTTCCTTTCTGTGTAACGTTGTGCTGCATCGTGGATATACTGACTTTCCGCACTGTTGTTTTCTGTACTGCAGCTTTTAATGAATCTCCTATGTCTGTATTTCGTTATAGCAATAAACTGGGTACCACTATGGTACCCACAGTTACCAATACCAATACCATTGCCATTTCAGGGATTTAACTCTGACCATGATGTCTTCCACTCTTGTCATTTTTCTTATCTACGAGTTCTTTTGCTTATCTCTCCTGGTTACACCAAGCATGCACCTCTCCATGCTGCTTTGAGTTGTCTGCAGCCTTTGTATGTCTCTTTTAGTTAAGGTCCACGTCTCTGCACCATACGTAAGCACTGGAATGATGCATTGATCAAACACTTTTCTTTTAAGACATAATGGCATACTGCTCTCGAAAATTATGCTGTTTCTTCCAAAGGCTCTCCAGGCAAGTTTTGTAAGCCTATTAATTTCTTCATCATTGTGACCCTCACTTGATATCTGCTGTCCAAGATAAACGTACGTGTCTGTTATCTCCAGCTTTTCTCCATCAATCGATAAATCTTCATTTCTTGTAAAAGCATTGAACATCACTTTTGTCTTCTGAAAGTTCATTTTTAATCCCACTTCTTTACTCTTGTCAGCAAGTTCCTGGATCATACTCTGCAGCTCTGATGGGGTAGTTGCAAAAATGACTACGTCATCAGCAAAACGAAGGTGGGTTAGATAATCTCCATTAATTTTTATCCCTTTGTTTTCCCAGTTCAGTGATTGAAAGACATTTTCCAATGTGGCTTTAAAGAGCTTCGAAGATATGGTGTCACCTTGTCTCACTCCCTTTCCAATTTTTATGTGTGTTGCATTTTCAAACAGCCGAATCTTTGCACTTGCATTTTCATAGATGTTATTAATAATATTAATGTACGCATCTTCAATACCGCAGGATTTCAGAGCCATTGTAACTGCTGATGATTTCACCGAATCAAAGGCTTTTTCATAATCGATAAAAGCCATGCACAATGGAAGTTCATATTCCCTCGCTTTTTCAATTAGTTCTCTCAGTACGTGGATATGATCTATTGTGCTGTAGCCACTCCTGAATCCAGCTTGTTCTCTCGGTTAAGCCATGTCCAGTGTGACCTTCAAGCGGTGTGAAAGAACTTTAGTGAAGATTTTATAAACCACTGATAGGAGGCTGATAGGTCTGTAGTTCCTGAGATCCTCAATGTCACCTTTTTATGTAGCAGGATCATTGTAGCGTTGCTCCAATCCTCAGGAATCTTCCCTTCATTAAGGCATCGAGTGATAATTTGGGCGAGTACTGCTTCGATTTCTCCACTTGCTTCTTGTATGATTTCTACAGTAATTCCATCTTCTTCTGGAGATTTTCCGCGCTTCATGTTCTTGAATGCATGTGCAACTGCTGCTGAGGACTGAAAGAACTCTGGTACTGGTACCATTAATGATGTCTGGAGTACATGTATCATCCCTTTCATATAGTTTGAGTAGAAATCTTTCACTATTGTCAACATTTCGCCCCTATTTCTTGTTACAGAACCATCTTCTTTTTCTCAGTGCCATAATTTGTTTTCTTCCCTTACTGAGATGTCCCTTTGCTATCTTTAGGCTTTGGTTGTTTTCAATTGCTTTCCTCACTTGTTCACAGTTGAATTTCCTTACGTCTTCTGTGATACTTTTTCGTACTGTCTTGCATAGCTCTATATATTCCACTTTGGAAGTCACATCTTCTTTAGTTGTCCTCATCTCTCTTCTTTTTTGCATCAACATTTTGGTTTTTCCTGATAATTTGTTCACGTGCAACTTTTTCTTAGACCCAGCTAAGTTTGTTGCTGTTTCCATAAGAGCTTTGGTTACTTTTCTGATAACTTCAGAAATATCCACTTCTTCCGATGTTAGGACTTCTAAAGCAGAAAATCTGTTCTTCAGTTCCAACTTGAAGGTATTATGGTGTTTTTTAAGGTTGGTTATGTCAATATATTTTGTTTGTTTTATGAGCTTGCTACGTTCGAGTTTAGTGTTGAGGTGCATCTTACATCTCACCAATCTATGGTCACTACCTGTGTTGAACTTGTTTAGCACACTGCAGTCTTCTATGATGAATTTTTTGTTACACATAATAAAATCAATTTCACTTGTCATCCCATTTGGATGTCTCCATGTCCATTTCCTGTGTGGCTTTTTCTTGAAAAAGGAGTTCAAGATGAAAAACCCTTCTGCCTCTGCAAACTCAACGAGAGTATTTCCACGCTGGTTTCTGTTGCCGTGACCGAATTTATCTACTGAAGTTTCATTCTGTTGCTGTTGCCCTATTTTTGCATTGAAATCTCCCATAATTATCTTCAAGTGCTGCTTACCTTTATTATTTAGATGACGAATTTCCTCATAAAATTCTTCAATTTCTTCTTAAGGATGACTTGTGGTGGGTGCATAAGTCTGAATAATCTGAGCCTTGTATCTTCTCGAGAGTTGGATAATGAGTCGTGCAGCTCTGTCAGAGGAACTTTCAACTTCTACAACTTTATCCTTCAGTTTCATGTTTATTATAAATTCAACACCACTAGTTCTGCCAGTATCTGTCCCACGATAGTAGAAGAGATGTCCACTTTTCAGTTCAATGAGATCTTCTCATGTTCTCCTTACCTCACTTAGCCCGACGATGTCCCACTTGATCCTTTGTAGTTCTTCTTCCAATTCAAGAAGCCTTGAATCAGAAGATAGGGAGCGTCCATTATACGTAGCCAAGGTCAGCATCAGATGGCAGCCTAGTCCGTTCCTCCGGGGATTCTTAGCATTCTCTGCCTTCATGTCGCACTGGCCGCTGCCTTGGCCAGGTACATTCCAGCTGCTGGAGACTGAGGGGCCAAGATTTAAATTGGGGAGTCATTTTGGAGGGGTTTGGCCATAACTCAGCACGCTAGCCAAGCGGGTTGGTGAGTGTGGGATAGCATTTCCTCTAATCCCGATGGTATAGTTATACCGCTATTGGCGGTCGTCAGAACCTCTTTAGTGGGAACAGGATGCACCACGAGAAGGCGGGGTTGACATTTGTCAAGGAGAGGCTGTGATGTTACGCATCACCTGACCTTACATCCCACCAACCCAATATATGCAATAAAATATATATTTTAGAGTTCATAGTACAGATGTGTCAAGTAATTTAAATTTTCACAACGAAATATGCGCCAAAATAACCGTTCTTAAAACTTTTGAAATTATAAATTAATTCATTACACTTTTTTAATTGCGTAAAGATCAATAAACTGCTGAAATATAAATATTTTAAGTTACTATGTATGTATGTATGTATGTATGTATGTATGTATGTATGTACAGAACATCTTGAATCCATTTACTGTATCTATCTATCTATCTACAGAACATCTTGAATCCATCTATTCACAGAACATCTTGAATCCATCTATCCACAGAACATCTTGAATCCATCTACGTACCTACAGAACAGTTTGAAACCATCTATCTATCTATCTACAAAACATTTTGAATCTATCTATCTGTCTATCGACAGAACATTTTGAAACCATCTATCTATCTATCTACAGAACATTTTGAATCTATCTATCTGTCTATCGACAGAACATCTTGAATCCGTCTGCTTATCTACAGTACATATTGAACCATTTATCTACGTATCTATAAAACATCTTGAATCCATTTATGCACCTATCTACAGAACATGTATCTATCTATCTATCATCTACCTATCTATCTATCTATCTATCTATCTATCTATCTATCTATCTATCTATCTATCTATCTATCTATCTATCTATCTATCTATCTATCTATCCACAGAACATCTTGAATCCATCTATCCACAGAATATCTTGAATCCATCTATCCACAGAACATCTTGAATCCATCTACGTACCTAAAGAACATTTTGAAACCATCTATCTATCTATCTATCTACAGAACATTTTGAATCTATCTATCTGCCTATCGACAGAACGTCTTGAATCCGTCTGCTTATCTACAGTACATATTGAACCATTTATCTACGTATCTATAGAACATCTTGAATCCATTTATGCACCTATCTACAGAACATCTATCTATCTATCTATCTATCTATCTATCTATCTATCTATCTATCTATCTATCTATCTATCTATCTATCTATCTATCTATCCACAGAACATCTTGAATCCATCTATCCATAGAATATCTTGAATCCATCTATCCATAGAATATCTTGAATCCATCCAGAATATTTTGAATCTATCTATCTATCTACAGAGTATCTTGAATCCATCTATCTATCTGGAATTCTGCTCCAATGTATAGACTTGAAAAAGCCTCTCTGAAGAGGGCGAAAGCTTGGAAGTTTTTGAGTTTCTTCTACGCCAATAAAGGGATGATTTAAAATCACTGTTTATCAATATATGTGATTGTACGCAAAATATGTCTCATAACGGAATATATTCGATGCGAAAGGAATTTTCTACATCAAACTATGAATCAGAAAGCTGATACTGAACTTTCTGGTGCACTGAGAAAGTGAAAGTAAACATACAAAACGTTTCATTCGTATTGCGAACGTCTTTAAAATTCTTTCCGACAGGAAAAAAAGTTCAGGAACATTTGTATAAAAAAAAAAAAAATAATAATAATAATAATAATAATAATAATAATAATAATAATAATAATAATAAAAACAACAGTGAAAGGCTGAACGCTTTTACGCTCCTTACTGGAAAAAGTACTCATTATTTAAATTAACCAATATGAGCAGTGTTTTTCATAATAAATGTAACCATGTGAAAAAATCAACCGGATTATTAAAAGCGGTAGAACGTCAACAAATAGAAAGAGCTGCTTACGGCAGAATAGTGTTAAAGAAAAGTCAGATTGTACAGCAAATGTTTCTCACAATGGGTAGGTTTGCCAGGCTGAAATAATTTTTTAAGTGATAGAAAAAAGCATGATATAACTTTAAGACCCCTAGCGGGAAAGCTGTGCGTTAAAAGACGCAAATGAGAACAGTATGTTCTTATTAGTGAAGATTATCCTAAAAAGAAATGGTGTATTGAGAACGAATTTGTATTAAGGGATTCTTAGAACCGGACACACACACACACACACACACACATTAAATGGAAATACATGCTGATGCTTCCTGGTGGAAGGGTTATGAATTACGACAGAGGATAAATGCGCCAAATATTATTTATGAAAAAAGCTACACCACGCAAAAAAGTGTCATTTTAAGTATGACTTGTAGATGCAAAGAAAAGCAACAAAAGCGTTTTTATCCATACGCGTCGCTCGAGATAACTGCTTTATGCAATGGATGATGTCTGTAATCCTTTCCGTAGTGAATGGCATAGAAATGAAAAAGATTTGTTTCAACAGCATTTTTTGAAAAGGAGATACTGCTGCGGTGTACGTAAAGACACTCTAACGCCACCTAGCGTCAGGTATGCATACCATAAAAAACCAAACAGTTCATGCAAAATAGGTACAAACTTTGTTCTTACCACCTCCGTTTCGAAAACCACGAACTTTCTAAAAAAGATAAACGAAAGACGGAAATGGAGACGTTGGATTTATGAACAGTAAGTTTAATCTAATACCACAACTAACGCTGATTTGGTTTGCTTTGTGGAGCTAACCTCTGAATCTCAGAAAACAGCTTAGCGATATGAAACTACAACTTTGTACTATGTACAGCTTTCCTCTATGTGGGGTGGGTGTATATTTGTAACCATAACTCGTATTCTAAAGATTTGTGACGATAACTCGTATTCTGAAAGACTGCTTAAAAATTCTTTTTGCATCGGACTCCACTTTCTAAATCGAGCACTTTATAGTTCTGGAAACCTTGAGTTATAAGATTTTACATCCTAGCACACATTCCGTCATTACTACATTATCGCACATTCTTTTGTGTCAAAAAACTGCTCATCTGAAAGTTCGGTGGAACCACTCTTGTTTAATCAGTTCAGTTACTCCAGGCCATACCGGGTAATAAGCGCTAGAAAAATGTTGGTTATCTTTTGTTTCCTCCAGTGTTGTGACGATCCTAGAGAAGACCATTGAAGAGCAAAACCCATATTCTTCGCGAAATTCGCCCAAGCCACAAGACGTAAAGAAAAAAAAAAAAAGAAGAAAAACTAAGCATGAAAGGAAAACCAAAGAAAATCATCATCAGTTCCTTCTCCATTTGCACCCTTACAAATACCTGACAGCTTTCTGTTTACAAGGACAATATGTTAGACGATAAAAGAGCGCAACATGGCAGTGCGGAGCCTTCAATAAAGCGAAGGAAGAAAATTCCGGGGTTTACACAAAAGAGGACTACTACGCCCTAAATGAACAAGTTCTGTGCACCTTACCAGCAGCAGTGTTAGTCCCCCATCCTCCCCTCCCTTTCCCGCTCGCCTCTTAGTGCAAGTGAGGATGCGGAGAGGGAAATGAAAGGAAGGAGCCTTTGCAATCAGTTTCGAGAAGAAAGACTATTGATCACAAGCTGGTCAGAAAACAGTTTCTGCGGACCCCAGCACCAAAACCCACGAGATTTCCCTCGGGGAAACCACACTTACGTTTCCGTATGCTCCGTCTTACCCGTCTTCTGTCTGCGTGGCATAACAGGATAGAAAACAAACGGGCGTGGTCGCCATACGCAGAAATTATTGCTTTTTTGGGTGGGACGGGAAGGGAAATTTGGATAACACTGGAACTGCGTACGTACATTTGTACTAACACAAGGAAAGCATAATTTGAAAGCAATCACCAAGTTGTTCAATAAACGGAAAAAAATCGAATTTTAATCGATTGATACAAACAAACGCATACTGAGCTATCGTTCTGTTCAGACAATCTGGAAAAGAACACTAGTAGGATTTAAATACCTTGTACTAATTTATTTAAAGCTCCAAAGCATCTCATTAGTCATATATTTCGTTGAAAGAATATGGAAACTAAAATTTTTGAAACAAATTTTCCAGCGACAGGATATTTTTCTACGATTGCGGTAAAAAATAAAAACAGTCGAAACCTTTTAATAATAAGATATTAATGATTGATTACTTTAGTATCCTGTACATTTACTAAAATGTTTTGACAGCCTTGAAGGAGGTAAGGATTTGTCTTAGCCTCCATCACCCTAAAAGTACTCATACGGGAGGCCCTAGGTAAATACAAAACTAAAAGTTTTCAATGTTCCATCGACAGGAAATTTTTCTGTGATTGTGGTTAAAAGACAAACAAAAAAACAATAAATGGGAAGATGACACCAAATTGTCAGCTGTAAATATGATCAATTGCATATTTAGTTGGGAAAATATGGAAATTCCAACGTTTCAAACCAATTATTTAAAGTCAGGGATTTTTTTCTGTGATTGTGGTTGAAAGAAACAGCATTACCCTTTTGCTCTTTAAAAAAATGGAAAGACAACACCAAATTGTGAGGTGTAAATATCATCAATTACATATTTTTTTAGAACAATATGGAAACTCAAACTTCTGAAACCAGTTTTTCAACGACAGGGAGCTTTTCTGTGATTGCGATTAAAAAAACAACAAAAAACAAAACAAAATTGGAAATACGACAATGAATTGTTTTTTGAATCAAAAGAACGTGTGACAACATACAGCATATCATAATCATCGAACATTAATTGGTTTATAAAAACTAAAAACCGTCAATCTGTTTGCAATTGTAAAAGTAGATCTATGCAAAATGAACTCTTAAATTGATATTTCAGTAGAGGCGAAATGATTGAAAAACAGCAACATTTATGCTTGTACAGTAAAACTGAACTCGATAGTAAAACAATCCCTCAAAATGCTATTTACAAAGAATTCTATCTGAAGTGAAACAATTGCTTTATAAATCGGACTTTTCTGAACAGAAATTTGGTCGCAGGAAAAGAAAAAGAAAAAGAAAAGAAAAGAACGGAAAAGAAAGAAAGAAGGAAAAAAAGAAAGAAATACGCACTTGTGCCCCGTATTAGAAACATTGTGCATCATTAGAAGAAGAAAGTGTACTTAAACATTTGCCTTATTAATTGCTATCCTATTAGGAAGAAATTCTTTCAATTGATATTTTAGAATTGAAACTATGAATTCAGATACAAACATGCATTTTCGCCGCTCTTGTGCATGGAAAAGTAAAAAGGGTACAAGAAACGTTCTTATCGACACGAAAAGAATTTTTCAGATCCGATTTTTTGTAAGGGGCGATATTTGGGGAAAAAGGATATGCTAAAATATTGGAAAAAGAACAAGGAAAAATATAAAAAAAGAGAAAAACAAAACGTAGGACTACAAAAAAGAATAGACAAAAAGATATGAAAAAAAAACCCGGCGTATTATTTAAATATACATTGTGGCGAGAGTTATTCATAGTGAATAGTATCCGGTGCAAAGAAATATTTTTTTTTCTATATTTTCGAATCGGAAATATATTTGCAACTAGAAATATGCACTTACTTCTACTAGCGGGAGAACTGTACCACATGAAAGTTGTCACAGAGGCTTTACGACTGACGTACCAAACAGTCTGTTGAATTTACGTAACACAACCGACACTCATAGGCGCCCTCTTTGTTTTTACATGCCAAAGAATGACGCAGTACTGAAATACGTGACACTGACGAACTTGATAGCATTAAGTTCTTCAATATCAAGTCGATTACACCAGTACTTCAGTTTTCAACTTGATTGCATTAATACTGAAGAACTTCGTTATATCAAGCGTGTTGCTATCAAGACAGGCTTCAGACCATCAGTGGTGAACTCAGTTATCAAAATACTTCAGAAGACTAAATCCACCTTGACCTTAATCTCCCCAAAACTTCACCGAAACAGGGTACTTCTTATTTTTATTCCTTGAATTTGAATCAAAACAACCACAATCCTATTGTCGAAAAATTTCAGTTATTGACTTGCTCAACGGGAAAAGGACCCAATTCCTGACAAAAATTCTGGGAGAATCTAACTACATACAGTGTCAGTGTACCTATCGTACGTAGCCTAAACACGAAGTTGCATGTTAAAAAAATGCGAATCTAATCAGTCTTCCACAGTCCAGCACTGTTGCAAAGTGAAATTTTACCGGTATTGCATCACATTTTGCAATGAGATGCGATAGTTGCGACACAATTGAGACTTTTTAGCATAGTTTTGCAATGCAAGTTTTATAGCAACGCAAAAGAAGAGTTCTTTTTTAAATAATGAGCCTTTTTAAAGCATATTTTTGACTGCTGATAAAAGCGAGCGTGCTCATCATGAAGTCTACTTAATGTTAGTTCTAAACCAGAACAAACAGTGTCAGCAGCACCATTTCTCAAAGGGAACTAACCTCATGAGTGCCGGACACAGCCTATGGCAAAGTTCTTTCTTTTGAGGCAACTAAAGTAGAGGTAAGCTTAATGGTGATTTTCACTGTTACGACTGTGACAGTTCCGCGAAAGTAACGGTAACTTTATCAAACTGTGACAAAACCGCCGTTTACGACTTCGGTGATGAAGCTGTAAAGAAGTCAAAATTGCGAATCATAGTCTCACTTGTAACAACTAGCAAAATCAGGGTTTGTGATGGATACGATACGAAGCAGGAACACAGCAGAGAATCCCCGTTACAGAAGCTGAGCACTAAATGGAAAGAAAAAACAAAATATTGTTTCCCTATTTCCTAGAACGAGACTAGCGGTTTGCTCTATTCGGCAAAACGAGGCTAGCACTTTTACAGCCAACCCCCCATTATTCCGATGGGATTTGGGTGCTAACGATCTCACTCAGCTCATCTTCAGCAATCAACTGTTCTTAGTAAAACTCCCCTGCAGAGGAAAATTTATATCAGAACGTCATGGTCAACAGTGCAAAAACTGTGACACCTTAACAGTGAATTTGAAACTGTTACTTTTAGTCACTGGTCATAACAGTGACAGTGCATTTTCAGTAACGGGGACAAAGACACGTGTTTCTTAAGGAAGGGAGGACAGAGAAGAAAAGACTGAATTAAGATGAATTAAAAGACTGATGAATTAAAGTGGTGGCCTGGGTATATCCAGGCCACCATCGGTAATAATAGTAGTTAGAATTGTTATATTTGGTAAATCTTAAATTTATAAAAAGAAATTGCAACGCAAAATTAAGAATATGCTGTTCAAACAAAGAAATTCATAGTAGATTTTGCTATACAAATTTTTTTGAACGAACTTCAGACTGCACCATTCGAAGAATAACCGCAAATTTCTCTGTTTGAAAAATCCAAATCAATGTTTGATACAGTTTCTAGAAGCTTTTCACATTTTCCAAACTGTCCTTCCCTGGCAAATGATTATTCCTCATGGCCATATTTTCTGAGCGCTTGGAAGGCACTAATCAGAACCCATAAATACCAGTGTGACATGTGACACATGAAACGAACAACGGTCGTCGCGAGAAATCAACATGCCATTGTCCTGTGGAAGTGGGGCCATGAATCCATGCATGCGAAATTATAACAGAGTTTAAAAATGACTAATAATTGAATTTATAAAAGTTAGTTCTTCATATTAGAATGAGAAAAATAAGTCAACATCCTTGCGTTATTGTAACACGCGAACTTAAAACTGATTTCGCGCCTACAGTAATTTGGCATCAAAAATCACCGGAACTCTTAAACTCGCGTAACATGTCAGAAAGCAAGGATCGCGTTTAATTCAACCAACTGAAAGACCACCAGAGTCAACATAGAACTGCACATATAGCGGAGAGATTGATGATAAAAAAATCGAACAGAAAACGCGTTTGAGGATTTGAAGACATCTAACAAGTGTTAGCGTGGTTGATTCCCTGAATTCCCGAAAGAAATGCGAATCAGAGCAGTAAGCGATGAGTACTCTGAGCTACTGGTATATTTTTAAGTATGAAGTTACTTACGGAATATTCTAGAAAAACTTGGAAAGAAAGAAAATTCATGTAATTATTTAGATGCCAGACACTGACACAACTAACAAGAATCATGGATTTTATAAAACATGGTAGTAGGAAAACAGAACAGGAAGATAATGTCATAAATTCGATATCCCTCTGCTATTGGAGGAATTTTAACGCTTGCTGGTTTTCTCTTTGTCACTGAAAGAAGAAACTTGAAGGCCAGTCAGTTCCAATTCCTGAAAATCGTACACTATGACTTCCTTCAATGCGTTTGGTGTAACAACATTTAGCAAATCATAAACTAAGAGAGAATTAAGTTCTTACTTTGACTTTTTCATGATTTCTACGGATAGGAAAACGCTGGGGAAACAGGTGAGCAAAAGCATGTTTTCAGTTGCTGCAATAGATTTTAGATTTTGATATGCTTGGATATATTCTTTTTTGCCGTTACTGAAGGTATTAACAACGTCACGCTGTTACACAGTTACAATATTTAGGTATTTGTGAGTGAGATACTTTTTTCTTTTTCAAAACACTTTAATGCTTTCTGAAGGAAACGTGGTTTTATTCTTTTTTTTTTTACCTGAAAATCCTTGTACCGGAAAACTGAATGAAGAATTCTTATTTCAGTGAATATGCACGTGGTCAGGCACTCTCAATGTGGTAATGATAATTTGAAACGTCTTACCTGAAAGGAAAGAGAGACATAAATATAGTCATCGATTATTCACTATTGAAATCGTGCTGTTAAAAAATGACATATTAAGAAAAACGGAAAAAGAATAATGCTCGTATACTGAATCAAACAAATCCATTTCTTGAAATTAATGGCTTCAATTCTGTATGCTGTATTGGTTAGTCGTTGTAGCTTACGAGTTGCGGAACATTCTTGTATGCGGGCATGACGACTGCAGCTTTAAAAGGGTCACTGCTCTTCGAACAGAGCGCGTTTGCTTATGTCGCAAATCACTTCAACAAGTGACAGTTTTCCAGCGCACATGTGTGCCCTTTAGAAGGACTGTCAAATACACACCATCATCATCCCGTTTGGAAGCGAAAGTAGTTAGCGAATTGCCTTTCGTTAGTAAAGAAGCTTTTCAAAGCCATTACTCCTGAATAATACAAAACCCCATCATTATCGTTCATATCTATTTCTACTTTAATTTCATTATCTTGAGCATTTTATTGGATACTGGATACTATTTCTTCTGAGAAATTAAATGTATATTACGTTAAGTTTAGTTTCTTTTTTCCTTTTGCATGATGTAATGTCATTGTCACGGATACACGCTTCACCGTTGCGCCACGTTAATTTCATCACAGTTTCGCTGTTGGAATGGAATCATTATCGTCCAAAAGTATTTAACCATTTTTTAAAGGAATTTTGTAATGCGCTTTTCAGAAATTCCGTAACATTCTGTTTCACGTTGTTTCACTAAATGGGGGAGAAATGCAACAGAAAACACCTACTGTACTCAGATAACCTCTTGTTTCCATAGTGACGAATCAGCAACACCGGAAACGAAAAAGCATGAACATACAGATAGTGCACTAAACTGATATCTACGCAGCCTGTCAATATATTAGATACACTGCGTAACCGTTTTGTTTCCTACACCTTCATATTACGCATACAGGAACAAACAGTCACATGTGGCGTAATAATTAAAGTAATAGTTGCATGTCAGAATTCCGTACTGGGAATACTGAACCACATAATGTTTCTGTAAAATAGTACAATTTATCGTCACTTATTTAATACATTTCTGTAATATCAGAACACATACATAAACTGTATCATGAGCTCCAGACGTTAACTTTCCAAAGAAAAAAAAAGCTAACCATCGAAATTAAGATCACGAATGAAACTTACTGTTGATGTAAGCATTTGCTTCGACTTTGGCGCACAGCCAGAGCTTCATCCATATCCAACACATGCCATTTGTACTTCATATACATTACGTCATCTTTCCTGCACGCAGTTCCATATCATCGTTTTATTGGTCATCCTTTAAAGTTGTTTCCCGCCCTTTTGGGCTGCATTGTTGGCACTCATTCACTCATTCTAACCACCTAGCCAAACCGCCTCAAAATACTTTCTCCACCATACTAAAAATATTTTATTTCGCATTATATACCTTTAACATATCTTCGTTAATCACATGATCGGAAAGAGTCGTACCACACATTAGAAAGGCATCTCTCTAGAACACAAATGACTCTTGTGTACACATAAATATATTTTTTGAAGCACCTTGGCTTTTCAATGTATATTTCAATGTATTCGTCTTTGCAGATAGGAATATTTCAATGTACTGAATATGACATTGGAGATAAGACTATTTCAACGTATATGCCATTGCAGATAATATTTAAATGTATATGCCATCGGAGATAAGAACATTTCGATGTAACTCGTATACGTCATCGGATATACGAACATTTCAGTGTATCTGCCATCGGAGCTTGTGAACTTCTTTAAATGCCTACGTAATCGGCGATAAGAATATGCCATCGGAGATAATAATATGTATTTCAATCGATATATAATCGGAGATACGTCATCGGATATACGAATATTTCAGTGTATCTGCCACCACCAGCTTGTGAAGTTCTTTAAATGCATACGTAATCGGCGATAAGAATATGCCATCGGAGATAATAATATGTATTTCAATCGATATATAATCGGAGATACGTCATCGGATATACGAATATTTCAGTGTATCTGCCACCACCAGCTTGTGAAGTTCTTTAAATGCATACGTAATCGGCGATAAGAATGTGCCATCGGAGATAATAATATGTATTTCAATCGATATATAATCGGAGATACGTCATCGGATATACGAATATTTCAGTGTATCTGCCACCACCAGCTTGTGAAGTTCTTTAAATGCATACGTAATCGGCGATAAGAATATGCCATCGGAGATAATAATATGTATTTCAATCGATATATAATCGGAGATACAGATATTTCAATGTATATGCCATCGGAGATAATACTACTGTATTTCAGTGTATATACACGGTCGTGTCACATTAATGTGACCACCAGCCAATATCCAGAGTAACCGCCGTGTGCAGCGCGGACAGCAACTAGAAGGACTGGAAGTGACTCAATAAGGTGTTGAAAGATGCTCACAGGTATGTGGAGCCACGCTGACTGCAGTGCATCTGACAGCTGCTAGAGGGTGCGTGGTGGAGGATCCATAGAAAGAACAACACGATCGAGTTGGTCCCACAGATACTCAATTGAGTTTAAGTCTGGGGAATTAAGGGCCCAGGGAAGTACTTTGAAGACTTCATTGTGCTCTACCAACCACTCTCGGACATTTCTATCTGTGTGACAGGTCGCATTGTCATGCTGGAAGATCCCATCCGCCCCAGGGAATACAATCAGCATGTATGGGTGTACGTGGTTTGCAAGGATGGATTCATAACGAATTCGGTCCATAGTGCCTTCCACGGTATGAGTGCAACCAGAGAATGCCACGAAAACATCCCCCAGACCATAACGCTGCCCCCACCAGCTTGTGATCTTCCAGCAATGGTTGAAAGGTGTTTTTGTTCACTGATGTTTCCCGCCTTATACGCCAACGTCCATCCATTCGATGAAACAGAAAACGTGATTCATTGGAGAAGGCAATCCTTTGCCAATCAGCGGAGGTCCAATTCCGATACTACCATGCAAATGTAATCCTTTTGCTGTCGATGCACCTTCGTTAACATTGGTGCAGTGATCATCCGTCTGCATCGGTGTCCCATACGCAGCAGAGACACACTTCCGGTAGCTCCCTGGTTCATTCGTCCAGTGAGTTGCTTTACTGTAGGGTGTGAACCGGCCTTCACGCATCTTCGCAGCCGACGTTCACCTCTCATATCAATGGCACGTGGTGCTCCGCATTTTGCACGTCGCTTATTGGCAATGGTGCCATTTCTCCAATCACAATACACTTTAACCACAGCAGCACGCGGGCAGTTCACAAACTGCGTTGTTTCAGAAATACTGCCACCCTTGGCCCGAAGGCTGATAATCATCCCTTTCTGCAAATCTTATAAATCGCTCCTTTTATCCATGACAGCAAAGAGTGATATGTTTGCAGAATGATCAGATCATATGTAGAGGATTTTAGGAAGAGAGTGTCTGACCCCAGGTCTTAAACAACCCTTAGAAATAGGAAGCAAGTAGATTTAGGCTAGAGTGCCCGAAAGGAAAGTGACACTGAAGCAAGGTTGTTTTCAGAATGAGTACAGCACACCTTATATACCCTCGAAGCCAGCTCACGACACGTACCTTCTTTCATTGGCTACGCGCTGTTGACGTCAAAAGTAGGAGGTGGTCACAATAATGTGTCTCGACTGTATAATCAAGATAGAGTGCGTCAAAATATAAACTCCGTGAAGGATCACTCGTCGTACAACCACCATATATTTTTTACTCTGACCGTAGCTTTCATTTACTATTGGCCCACTGTCAGTTGTTGCCAAAACAGATAAGGAAATTCGGGGGAAATTAGATGTGATGTTCAGAAGGAAACATCTAATGGAGAAGTAACAAGATCTTCATAAGAATAGAAACTCAAAAAGGAAGGCTGAATTGAAAATATAGGCCACAAGTGTTCTTTACCATAAACATCATGCGATGAAGATTTTAATAAAATGGCCAGGGAGCACGTATCGATCTTAGTTTGTATTTGGTAGTCACGTGAAGCTCGTGAATGCACTACAGCGAGAGAAAGCTCTGCTTTCTCTCGCTGTAGTGGTTATACGTCCTGAATGAAGCACTCTTGTGTAGGAGTTGTTCTGAGTCGATCTACATCCATCATTTTGAAACATGGCCTCTGTGACAAATCTGCTCGTTATGGTGAAAACGAGCAACATTTTTTTAAAATTTTATAACGGAGTTATTCTGAATAAGTGGAAAAATATTCGATGTAACAAAATCCCTGTGTTAGGTATATAAGAACACATTTTTATACATAGAATTAAGGACAAGCTGGTAGGAGGAAAGAACAGAAGGATATATATATGAATGCCGTGAGATTGAACAGTTACACCATGAACAGAAAATAAAAGTCCATTGTTTTACTCCATAGTTCCCTCGGTTCTCATACAAAGTACGGAACGCGTTGAAAGAATTTAATGCCAGCAGAACTGCGTAACAAAATCCTTCCAATTCCCTAATTCGAAGAGACAGAGATACACTTCATATAGAACAAAAAATAATACATCTGTTATTGACTCTGTATATAATTGGTAAACAATAAAAATGTGTTAAATATGAAGTAAATTCGTGCTTATAGAACACAAAAAGAAAAAAATTGGCTTAAGCAGCATTGAACAGACCCGAAAGATAACCTTAATATATTTCTTTAAGTACAATGAAGTAATTCGAAGCTTTGAATAAGTAAAGCACTACTTTCAAAATATGTTAAAACGAGAAATTCAATTGGAAGAATCAATCGTAATACAGAAGACAAAATCCCCAAACCGTAATAAAACTAATACCGTAGAATTACTAACAGCCTAAAAACTATTGCTTAAAAAAGCAAGAAAATCTTTCTTTTCAAAATGGGAAATTTCGAAAGAAACTCAGTAGCTGTCATCATAACACGTGCAACCTACAAAAATAAAAGCACACAAAAACTCAGGCAGGCGAATATTGTCTTTCTTTTGCAGATGAATGAAACAATATCTGTTGACTTTGATAATGACTACAGTGCGTAACTGAAACGGTTGATAATGAAGTTTCTAAATGCCAAAAACGTTCTCCTGTAAAGTTTGTGGAGAAAATGTCATGAGTAACGGAATAGCGAGATAAAGTACGCAGTTCAATGAAGGAAGGACGAATGTGCGAGACGAAGATCGAAGTGGCCGCACCGCATTAACCTCTGCTGATCTGATTGACCAGGTGAATGAGCAAATTCTTGTGAACATATTTACTATTTCTGAGTGGACTACACATTCCCTGTAAATTTCTCGTTCTTTACGGCACGAAATAGTCACACAGCACTTGCAGTACCACAAATTGTATTCAAGAAGAGTTTGACACAGATGGTCACAAAGCACTCACAAAGCAGATGTCATAAAGCACACAGATGGCCACAAAGCGTCACGCATGTCGTGTTCACCTCAACAACAGCGATAGTGAGGTGAAAACAAACGGTGAATGATCAGGTTAATACAATGAACGCACTCTTCTTTGACGAGAGAGTACAAAAACGTGAGCCCCAGTACGACAAATGTTTCAATGTACGGTGCGATCATGTTAAGGAGTAACTTAAGGTTTGTGTAAACTTTAGTGACAATAAAGTAGCATTACCTAGAGGTTTGTATGGGCATTATTTGGTGAGTCCGGCCCTGCCCGGCCCATTCCAAATATAATACACTCGGCCCGGCCAGTTTCAAATATTAGACAATCGGCCCGGTCCGAGTGAAATTTTAGACACTCAGCCCGGCCCGTAACGTGCCATTTTGTATAATTTTGCCTTATTGTATTTTATTAAATTGTGAAAATTAAATAATGAAATGAGATATTATTGGAAATATTTAGTTGAATGTAAGTCTTAAACATATTACTTATCGAAGAATATAACCGTTAAAGAGAAAAAGAAGACTAAACGCGTTCAAAATCTCTTTCTCTGAACTAGCAAGCGGTAACACTACAAAATTTAATCCTTATAAGGATTAGGGTTAGGAAAAACAATCGATTTCGATCCACATCTCTCTCTCTCTCACACACACATACACACACACTACCCCTCTGAAGAAACTCCCGTCCCATCCCCCTCCACACAGCCCACACACGCGCTCGGGGTCAAACCTTTTCGTTGTCAACAAGCCTCAAAGTGGTTTTACCATCTTAATACCTACAGATAGTAAAACCATTGAGTGTCTTCCCTCACCCTTGTGATTACGTCCAGGGCTATGTCATGGAAGTACGTAAAGCCAGCAAATCAGTACAACCGACCAGGATATCGGGAAACACGACTTTTATCTTTCTTTACCATTGCGATAAGAAGAATGGGTCGACTTGGCCCGGACCCTTGCTTTGTTCTCTAAATTAGAAAAAGCCTGACCCAGCCCGTGCAGATCTGTAACATTACAAAAAAAAAAAAAAAAAAAATGCTTTCCTTTACAGCGAATCCGGTGGTCGAGCAGTATGGGGCAATGGCTTTAATCATTCATCCGGGATGGATCCGGGTTGAAATCCCTGGTGAGATCAGATTACCACACGTACCCTCCGGCCACCACAGCATGCGCCCTCTCAGTTCCTCTCGTGAAACGGCAGTCCCAAATTAGGGAGGGGCGACCGCTTGTAGCCCATTAAGCCACTCACGGTGGTCATTAACCTCCCCCCCCACCAAAATCGGATCTTATTTTCCGGACGCATCTTTCTGACTGATTGTTCCAAAACCGTGTCCTTTTCCAAATGTGGGCCACGGATGGCCTAGTGGTCAGCGCTCGTGACTGCCACGGGGAAGACCTCGGGTTCGATGCCACGCAGGTACGAACGCTCGAAGCACTAAATATCCGCCGTGCGTCGGATGGGCACGTTAAGTCGTCGGACTCCGGGTACTGGCCCCCCGGTAATAAATAAGGGCGTCTTCCTTCCCCTTTCTACCTCGCTTCCTTATCACTTTCCTATGGGGCACTCTAGCCCAAATCTCCTAGCTTCCTATTTCTAAGGGTTATTTGAGACCTGGGGTCAGACACTCCCTAAAATCCTCTACACACGATCTGATCTGTTCCAAATGTGCTGTTGTTAGAAAGCGCTAAGGTGTTTCTGTGAACTAATAAACGATATCGGAATTTTCTGTAAAATATATTATCGATCGAAGTGGCTTTAGCTTTTTTGCAGTTTTATGAGACTTCAGGCAACATATAATAATCTATTTTCATAAAACAGAACCTCTGTCTTACACCGTAGCACGAGTTCGAAGGAAATCTAAAAATCGGTGACGATAAAAAATTCTAATTAATCTCCACGCTGCAGATTTTAAATGAAATACGAACATGTTACAAAGAAAAGGAAGTCTTCACCTACTAGTCTTTGAAAAATAAGACAGCTCATTGGAAAAGTTTCCGTCAGCACAGCGAAGGAAAATAAGCCACAGATATTCGCCTCATAAAAATTAATTAAACAGATGAGAAATGTCAAAGTATAAGGGACCCATTTAATGTATTTTGCAAAGCTACAACGTTTTTTTCAGCCCAAATGTTTACATAATTATTCAGGCAATAATCGCGATATGATAAATGATAAATATTCATCAGTGGTCGCACCATAATCACGAATTTCTAAATAACGCTCATGCATAATTAATGACGAAATAATTACTCCTTGGAGTGCAATGATTAATACCCGGGAAGCTGCTTCGACAATCTTTCAATGCATTTTATTAAAGCGCGGAAATTTCGTTCTTCAGAACGAAATTTCTTGCATAACTCCTGGAAGTTTAAATTACATGGTACCGTCTGAAACTCTATATTTAGAATAGAAACCAGAGTGGTAATTTTTTAATGGTCCTTTGTGTGTGTGTATTTTTTAATTGTTTTTTTTTCTCTTCTTCCACCTGTTGCTTGGAGCAAAGAGGAGCTCCTAAAAAAATTGCAGGATTTCACGATCTCCACTGAAGTTTCCCAGCCTTCATTCCATGGAAAAAATCTTGCAAAATAAAAATTCCCATCCGGAGAAACCTCTCTTTCAAGCATACCGACCAGAAAAAGTATATACGGGGGTTGTACCGAAAGTAATGCAAAAGTGGGCATAACTTTTTATTAACTGAGAGAGGTCATTCAAATTGCACATGTTGGTAAAGTAACTCTTCTTCTATAGTAACCATTCTCCTTCATTGCAGTTAAATAATGGATTCCAAGCAGAAGCAACGTGCCGTCATTGAGTTCTTGACGAAGGAAGAGTGCAGGCTGTCCGACATCCACAGAAGGCTACAGAATGTTTGCGGAGATGACACCATTGACAAGAGCAATGAGCACAGATGGATGACGAAGCTTGAAGAAGGGGAAACCATCATTAAAGACAAACCACGCAGTGGGAGACCATGATCTGCAACCACTGACACGAATCGTCAGCGAGTGGATGAATTGATTCGCGCAGAGAGACGAGCCACAATGCGTGACCTTGCTGCACTACTGGATCACAATGCTATACAAAAGATGGTGGAAGACTTAGAGTATCGGAAAGTGCGTGTAAAGTGGGTACCTCAGCAGTTGACTCCCGATTTGAAGGAGTGGAAGTATGCTCTGATATAATGGGAGCTTTTAAAGCCAATGAAAACACGTTTTTTTTCGATCTGCGATGAAACATGGTCGTGCCTTTACGATCCGGAAACGAAGAATCCATCCATGGAACGGCGTCACACCTTTTCACTAAAGCCTAAGAAATTCAAGAGCCAGAGATCATCACAGTAAGTCATGGTGACCGTTTTTTGGGATGACAGAGATGTCATTCTCCTTGATTTTCTAGAACGTGGCAGTACGGTGACCAGCGGGCGGTACATTGAGACACTCAAGAAGCTTAGAGAAGCCATAAGTAGGAAGAGACCAAACAAGAATCTGAAAAGGAACCACATTCACCATGACAATGCGAAACCCCACGCATCTTTGCCAACAAATCAGGCGATCAGCAAATTAGGCTGGTCGGTGGTACCCCATTCACCGTACAGCGCAGATCTGGCGCCCTCCGACTTCCACCTGTTTGGTCCAATGAAGTACAGTCTCCAGGGACAACGATTTGATGACGCAAATGAGGTGAAAGTGGCTGTGAAGCAGTGGGTACAACAGTCTACAGCTGAATTTTTTCAAAGAGGATACGAGAGTTGGATTCAACAACGGGTCAAATGCATGGCTTGTGATGGAGACTACGTATGTTGAGTAGTAACTTTGAATAGAGAAAGAGTTTCTCTACCAACATGTGCAATTTGAACGACCCTGTCAGTTGATGAAAAAGTTATGCCCACTATTGCTTTACTTTCAGTACAAAACTGGTATAACGGTATGAAAACGTTCACGGAGGAGAAAAAAATATCTACAGTACATATGAGTTACATTGGAGATGCTGCCTCGGTGGCGTAGAGGTTCTAAGTGCTGGCGTCTGACGATTTATCCCAGATGAGCGCGGGTTCCAATTCCGTTGAGGCCTGGATGTTGTGTTTGTTTTACGGCACTGGCTCTCTCCCTTCCCTGAAAGCAGTGATCCTAAATTAGGGACTGTCGAATGCTTACATCCTATCGAGCTGTTCACGGTGGTGGTTAACCCCTCCTCCAATGGCGGTCTTGAATATTTAGAAATATTTACTTTAGGTTTTGAAGGACGCGTTTTGCAGACGTTAAGGAACTAGGATTCCCCCGAATTAGGTTCCTTTCTCATATAGCTGCAAGTCGCGCTGGCTGAGACAGAAAGTGTCTCACAGGCGACTTCCAAGCACTGCAAAAATTGTGATATCTTAACGTTAGGTTTTGAAGGACGTGTTTTGCAGACGTTATGGCACTAGGATTCCTCCGAATTGGGTTCCTTTCTCGTATAACTGTAAGTCGCGCTGGCTGAGACAAAAAATGTCGCGTAGGCGACTTTCAAGCTATGCAAAAATGGAGAAAAGGATTTAAGAGTGTGTGTTCACTTTTGATTGGTGAGAAGCAGAAGACCAGCATAGACGAAAATGTATTTCCTGACTGCCTGGAATTTGTGCCAGACTCGAGGACCTCTTAAAAGCCATTAAGAAATAACAGAGATCAGGTCAGCAAGTTCATCGCCGATTTTATTTACAGAAAAAAAAAGGGAAATGACAACTGCGGAATGGCACTTTTGAAGCAGAAAACCAGTTAGAAGTTGGAGAAAACTAGCCACTATGATGCAGAAACCGCTAAAAGAGGGCACATTCCTCTGTCAACAAAGATTAATTTGGAGAGAAAAAGAGAAGGAATAGGACACTTTGCTGAAGTTCAGCGCTGATGAAAGATCAGTATGGTTACTGGTAGCAGCAGCGAGTGTGGGCAGTGGGATCATTGAATAGCCCCTGTGGCCTCTAGTTCTCCTCGGATTTGGGCTAATAGCAATGGGATGTTCGGCCGACTGACAAACTTTGAGCCTAAGTGAGAAGGGAACTTTAAGGGCAGAGTGCTATATGACGTATACTCTAATTTAACTTTCCTTTTTTCTCTTTCCTTAGGTAAATTTGAGTTCATGCTCTTTAAGCGTTTTCTACCTTAACGTTATGTTTCCTCACACGCTGAATGGTGTTGGCAACAGTCTTGATCAGAGTGCATGACGTGTGCGTGTTGACAGATAAGAACGAGAGCTATATAGCGTGGAAGCAAGCAGCGAAAAAGTAGGGTGGTGTGGTTTGTGTAGTCGTGATATATGTATGATTTGTAGGGTACTGCCGCAAATTGTTGTTGTTGGATGTAAACAAGTCGAACCTAAGTTGATAAAGGTTCAGTACTGTAACTGATCTGGACGTGATCGCATTTGATTAATTTGAAGTACCGTATAGCATGTTTATGCTTTCCCTGGGACAACCAATAAATACCATTTATATGAGTAATTGAAGTCTTCTCTCTTCAGGCCTTTGGGTTGTATAATTTAGCTCAGGATATACTTAAAGATTTTGTGTGCTAGCCATTTAGAGTACTGTGTGTTCAACTGGCTGATATGATGGTACGATAGATACTGTTTTAAGTAGTGGCGGTTTAAACGAAACACATTATAGCTATTCCTACAAAGTGTGTGTGAATTTCGGTAAGGTGCTTCAAATCCAACGGAATAAAGCCGGGAGCAAACTGGGAAGTCGAGAAAAAAGTTTGAACCGCCGCTGAGCATCGAAGAATCGCGGTGAGGACGACCGTCCTGACCTGGAGGATCAATGTGTGTTAGTACGGTTACTTGGGGATCTGCCCACGTATGACGGTCTGGGCCACCGATGAGGCGTCGTTTCCCAAGATAGGGTTAACACACCTTTGAAATGTGCCGACAACATAATACGCTGGTTCCGTGAAAAACTAGCGACGTGTGGTTCCAGTGCGCAAATGTGGGAAAAGTGCGCCAACTAGTTCTCCTGTCGATTAATTTCACTGTGGTTTGAAACAGGAGCTGCGCAAAGACTAAGAATAAAATTTTTTCTATTTTGCCTGCCAAGATCTACCTCTGAACTGTTGAGAACTTTTGTGCTGAACAGACCAGTATTCCTCTTCAGTGAAGTTAAACCTCTGATCTGTTGATAACTTTTGTGCTGAACAGACCAGTATTGCTCTTCAATGAAGATAAACCTCTGAACTGTTGAGAACTTTTGTGCTGAACAAGCCAATATTCCTCTTCAGTGAAGATAAACCGCTGAACTGTTGAAAACTTTTGTGCTAAACAAGCCAGTGTTCCTCTTCAGTGAAGATAAACCTTTGAACTGACGTTTGTGCTGAACAAGCCAGTATTCCTCTTCAGCGAAGATAAACCTCTGAACTGTTGAGAACGTTTGTGCTGAACAAGCCAGTATTCCTCTTCAGTGAAGATAAACCTCTGAACTGTTGAGAACTTTTGTGCTGAACAAGCCAGTATTCCTCTTCAGTGAAGATAAACCTCTGAACTGTTGAGAACATTTGTGCTGAATAAGCCAGTATTCCTCTTCAGTGAAGATAAACCTCTGAACTGTTGAGAACGTTTGTGCTGAACAAGCCAGTATTCCTCTTCAGTGAAGATAAACCTCTGAACTGTTGAGAACTTTTGTGCTGAACAAGCCAGTATTCCTCTTCAGTGAAGATAAACCTCTGAACTGTTGAGAACTTTTGTGCTGAACAGACCAGTATTCCTCTTCAGTGAAGATAAACCTCTGAACTGTTGAGAACTTTTGTGCTGAACAAGCCAGTATTCCTCTTCAGTGAAGATAAACCTCTGAACTGTTGAGAACTTTTGTGCTGAACAAGCCAGTATTCCTCTTCAGTGAAGATAAACCTCTGAACTGTTGAGAACTTTTGTGCTGAACAAGACAGTATTCATCTTCAGTGAAGATAAACCTCTGAACTGTTGATAACTTTTGTGCTGAACAAGGCAGTATTCCTCTTCAGTGAAGGTCACAATTGCCAAAGCACCGCTGTTGGTGGAAGAACACCGTGTAACGCTCTGGATGGAGCATTGTAAATATTAGGTGTACAAATAAGTTTTAAAGCGTTTTAAGACAACGCAACATGTAATTTGAGAGAAAACAACAATATCTTTACGAATCAAAATATGCGCCGTCATTATCTATCACCTTCCACTTTCCGTCGGGCAGCTGACGGACTTTAGCCGTGAATAATTCTTCGCCGTATGAAGCGATGAAGTCGTCAACCCATTTTTGCACTTCGCCACAAGTCCGGAACCGTACAGCAGATAAACCATGTTACATCGATCGGAACAAATGATAGTATGAAGGGGCTATGTCGGGACTATACGCTGAGTGCTCCAAAACTTTCCAATCAAGCGTCAATAACGTTTCCTTGACTGATTTCGCGACATGCGGCTTAGCGTTGTCATGCAGATATTTCACGGGACGCAATCCTTTGCCTGTGAGCGGACGTTTGCGATTGTTGTACCATATGCACTTTTCATCACCCGTAACGATTTTCCACAGGAAATACTTTCTATGTTGTTTATTCAACAGATTCAAACATTTCATGACACGCTCATCATTGTTCCTCTGGCTCAGGTCATGTGGCACTCATTTTCCTTTCTTTTGAATCTTTCCCATTGCGCGTAAACGATTGGAAATGATTTGTTGAGTTAACTCTAGTTGTTCAGCTAGTTCTTTTTGCGTTAGATGAATCTTCATCCAGCAATGCTTGCAGTTCTTCATGTGCAACCTTCCGCTACGTTCTCGATGACTAACATAAAAATCACCTGCTTTAAACCGTCTAAACCAAAACTCACACGTGGTTTTCGATACAATATTTTCCCCCAGAACAGAACAGATCGATACACATGCTTTTGCAGCACTTTTTCTTGATGAAAGTCGTAACGAATGCAGTTTCGAATAAATGCGGTATCGCTTGCCATCTTTCACCAACCGATGTGCAAGTGCGTTTGACGGTTGGGCAAACTTCTGTGTCACATTTTATACTCTGGACCAGTTACGGTCACATGACAACAACGCGGGGAATGTCGGATATGTAAATTAGCAGAATACGTCAAACAAAAACAATTTAAAGCTTATTTGTACACCTAATATACTGCCGTTTTATAAGCAGTGTAAATAAAAGAATGTGCGTTATGTTTGTTATAAGTTCTGAGCATATCAGTGATTGAATAGCTTACGGTGTTTGCGTGTGTTTGTCCTTCATTCTGATCCTTTTCGAATCCTCTGTTTGCAAAGTCCTATCTGACGGAAGGGTAATCTCGAGCCGGGCCGGATTTAGCTTTTGCAGGGCCCGAAGCAAAATTTCATCGTAGGCACTAGAAAATAAGTATTTTAATAAAGTCGTTACGAAAAAAATGTCCTCCGAAAAGAATACACACAGAAACTATATTAAAGACAAAATGATTATCTCAAAGAAGTATTTGAAAAATACCATAATATGAATTGAAATTTCCGGGAGAGAAAGAGTAAATAAAAATTATTGAAATCTAAGATTTTCTTTTCGGGAAGAGGAGATGGGGGGGGGAGGTTGGATATTGTGTGTGTGTGAATGTGTATGTGTGTGTTTCTTATAGAAACTTCCTCACAAAATGATAAAAACATACTTGCGAGCGAATATTTTTGTGTAGAAAATAATAAGGATTCCTCTAAAATGAATTTGTACTAAATAGTTTTTTCCCCCTGTTTCATGTTTTAACGATTAATTTTTAATGCAAAGTGGAGTAACTGACAAATTAGTGACGTAAACTTTCATACGCGCTCGTATATAAAAATAGCTTTTTTTTTTTTTAATTTCTAGTAGTGGCCAATTATTCAGACTTAAAAAAAAGAAAAAGTCTGAACAATTGGCTACCATACGTAGCCTTAAACCAACTCTGATTTTGTTCTTTTTATTTCCTTAAATTTCAGTGTCTGGTTTGAACACATACAGGGCCACAAAATGATGCAATTTAATTTGCTATTTCATGAATACGAAAAGTACTAAGGTGATCACAATACAGCAGATCTCAGTATCTGTACGGTGAAGGGCGATAACCTATTCGAAAATGGGGTGGGGTAGAAACTAAAAAAAAATAAAAACTTACAAAAAATCCTTTTTAAGGGCCTCGAATCCCAAAACGTACAAAAAAAATAATTAAAAAAAAATCTGTAGAAAATGATTTTTTTTTCCTAAACTGCGGGGCCCCTTGAATGCGCGGGGCCCTGGGCGACTACCCCGGTTTACCCTATGATGCAACCGGTCCTGATCTCGAGTCTGATCTCCAAATTCTTGGGTGGTCCTCTGGTCCACGACGACTAAAAATCGATTCGGACAACCAAAGTCAAAATGACGGTGGTCTGACAGACCAGTCACTTTTTTCAGGTGATGTCAACTCATGCAATGCATTGTTTATGATACGCTTTCCAACATACCAGAAATCGCGCAAAGAAAAACCCTCCTCCCTACCCTGACTACTGATTCGTTCAGTATACCTCAGGAACAACATACCAAATTTTTGTCGCAATACAAGCATTTTTGCTCAAGTTATGAGAACAACATGATAAAGTTCTGCCGCAAGCGAAGCATTTTTACGTTACGTTATGACGGATAAGGGCGATGGAATGGATCCCTCTCCTATATCCTGACCTTTGAACAAATTTCTCCAATTTCTCCAAAAGGGTTCGTCCCTGGGTTGCCTCGTACCGCATACTAAAATTTCATCGAAATCGAACAATTTTTACGCTAGTTATCGTGCGGACAGACAGAAAGAAAGACAGAAGGACAAAGTTGGAGCATACACGCTTCTTCAACCTACGGTTGGGAAGCGTAAAAAAAGCTACGAGATTTTTTTCTAATAAATTGAAGTTGCAATATATTTTTCGTTCATGATAAATAGCGAATAACGCACTAGTTACTACTATTCTTTTCGTGCCGATCTCTCCAAGTCCAGTGGTTCAAAACTGAAAACTCAGACTGTCTCTGTATTCTTGTAATATAGAGTTCAATGAATCGCCATGGGAAAATACAAATTCAGTCACGGGCGTACTGATAGCCCCCCCCCCCCGCAATACGGGGAGTTGTGTGTGTGTGTGTGTGTGCGGGGGGTGGGGGGGGCTCACGACTAGGAGGGCCTCTAACGTGAAGAACAATATTTTACAAATATTTTTGTAATTCTAGCTATTTCTTTAAGCGGGTTAAAGAAATAGCTAGAAATCATTTACAGCACCTTTGAACAACGAAGCATTAAAAAGAAAACGGATTTCTGGTAATCTTTTTCACGCTTTCCAACCATAGGTTGAAGGAGCGTATATGCTCCAGCTTTGTCCAACTGTTTGTCTGTCTGTCTTTTCAAACGATAACTAACGCAAAAATGGTTCGATGTCGTTATAATTTTAGTATGTGGTAGGAGACAACCTGAGGACGAACCTTATTTAAAATGGGGCCAAAGGTCAGAACATACAAACGGGATCCATTCCATCGCCCTTATGAGTCATAACTTAAGTAAAAATGCCTCGAATGCGACAAAACCTTACCATGTTACAAATTTTGAAGATGACAAACCGATTTTTGGTGTAAATGTGACAAGGATGGTAAGTCAGATAATATCCGAAAACTTGAAAATTTCATCGTCCTGGAGCGGGACTCGAACCCGCTTCTCCCAGACAGCGCCCGGGTATGCTACCCACCACACCACCGAGAACGACCAAGTCTCAAGTTTGCGACTAATTTGAATATAACCAACACAGGATTCACTAGTCGAAGCAACCGGCATTCATGTTTAGCGAAAATGGAGGTCAAGAATCCTATCCCGTGATTGCCCTGAGGAGCAGATAAATCATGAAATAAATATGGGATTATACCATATAATACAAATTTTGAAGATGATCATCCGATTTTTGGTGTAAATGTGACAAGGATGGTAAGTCAGATAATATCCGAAAACTTGAACATTTCATCGTCCTCGAGCGGGACTCGAAGGCGCGTCTCCCAGATAGCGCCCGGGTATTCTAACTACTGCACCACCCAGAACGACCAAGTCTCAAGTTTGCGACTAATTTGAATATAACCATCGCAGGACAATCAGGTCGTTCTGGGTGGTGCAGTGATTAGTATACCCGGGCGCTATCTGGGAGACGCGGGTTCGACTCCCGCACCAGGACGATGAAATGTTCAAGTTTTCGGATATTATCTGACTTACCATCCTTGTCACGTTTACACCAAAAATCGGATTGTCATCTTCAAAATCTGTATTATATGGTGTAATCCCGTATTTCTTTCACGTCTTATCATGTTGTTCCAGAAGTATAGTGAACCGGTTCTGTTGAATGTCATCGAAATGGGGTCAAAGGTCAGAGCACAGGAGCGAGATTTATTCCACAGCCATTATCCTCAGATCTTGAGTAATAACTTGAGTAATGATTTCTGGTATGTTGGAAAGTGTATCGTAATCAGTGTACTGCATGATTTTACTAACTTGTTTAGTAAAAAACTCGATGACGACAAAGCAGCTTTCCAGACAACTGCAAGTCCCTTTTCACTGCCATATGGTCTTTTTCCAGACAAATGCAAGTCCCTTTTCACTACCATATGATCTTTTTCCAGACGACTGCAAGCCCCTTTTCACTGCCATAGCAATGGTCCCTATACATGTATATTAACAAGAGAATACAAAAAGAAATATCAATTCAATGAATGAAATTTGCACATTAATGAGAATAAGGCGCGCTATGAATTACAATTGTTTGTATACAACTACGAAGCATTATTCAGAATATAATGAACTGAAACGTGTTTTTCGGAAAGCAAATAAACTGTGTTACTTTTTTATAACAGAGTCAAAGGCTAAAATAAGTTTTACTATGTGCAGAATGTTGTGGCATTATGTTAAGGGTGTTTTTTATACATTTCAAAAGCAATAATTTAGTGATGTAGTGATTGCCGCTACTCCAATCTTCCGCTGCACGCTTCTAACCACTTAATCTGGATATCCATACTCGTGTGCAATTGCAGTGACCTCGTTCATTTCCTCTTCTAAGTTTTTAGTTGGAGGTGTGTATAATAGCCCTCCTGCAAAGAAAGAATAAAACAGACAATTTATAGGCCGTTGGTTGTGCCGAATCATAAAGAATAAGCGTAAGAGGAGATGCCGGTTTTTCTGTACACGGTATAAGACAGTCGATTTATACAGTCGATCATTACATTGAGTAGAGAAACAGTGAAACCGAAGTACGTACATTGGGTCTATGAAGCATATTCAAAGAATGACCAACGTTCTCAAGAATTATTGCAGAAAATACCAGATGGACTCCCGATTACAAACAACCACCATCAGACTTTTATTAAAAAGGACAAGGATAGTATTCCCATGGGAGACAAACAGGGCATGTATCAGATCCCACTAAAAGCTATTGGTCCAGAAGAAGTGGATAAATTATAAATCGTATCGACCACCAGGACCTTTAATCAAAGATTGAACACAAATATGAAAAAGGGCACCCGCCTACCTATGTGGGAAGAGGCACGGATCCTAACTAGCACCCGGACAAAAAGCGCTACACTTTTTACTGAAAGTCTCCATATCTTCCATAAATCATCATTATGTTGTAACGATGAACTTCCAAGGTTCATACCTTTGCCCTGGAGAAATATGGTTGCGAAGAAGAAATGGGAACCTGGTACGGAAAGCTATAATGACATTACTTGAAATTATAATTTCATGACTTGGATTTCATTCGGTTGACCACGTGAACTGACTATACTAATCAGATTCACGTTGGCGGAAAACAAGATTATATTAGACAGACGTCCTAGGCTGCTTGCTCCAGGCCGGAAGACGGACCAATAGTTGGTCCGAAATTACTTGAATTTTAATTGTATTTTAATTAAAAACCTTTTAGCTTTGTGGATGGAGTGAGCTCCATTCTGCCTCTTGGGTATTTATCGTGATTTGACGGATTAAGTGTCCACTCTGTTAGTAGAATGCACGAAATACACCTTATTTTAATTCAGATGACAAAAAAGCTAGATCAGCTCGGACCAAAGCGCACAGGACATGGACTGTTAGTCAGTGGACGGCTGCCATATGAGTGATGAATTCAAATTTTGCCTATACTCACATGACGCAAGGCTTAGAGTCAACAGGAGGTCTAAAGAAACATTCACTCCTGAGTGTGTTCAAAGAGTTCTTGCCAAAGGGTGTGGGTCTGTAATGCTCTGTGGTTGTTTTAACGGTTGTGAATTAGGCTCACTAGTAGAGGTGAAGAATATGATGAATCAGAATGCTTACAGAGAAATTTTAGGCAATCGCGTGTTTCCTTTTGCATAGCATTTGCAGGATTCTCATCAAGTAACTTATCCGATTTACCAGGATAACAATTGTAGAGCTAAAACCATTATGCATATGTGTGAAGAGCATGATGCAACTTTAGGACACATGGATTGTCCAGCTAATTCGCCTGATTTAAATCCTATCGATACTTTATGGGACTACCCAAAACGAAGTGTAAAAAAAACAAAAAACAAAAAACTTCAGCATCCCAGGAACCTCAATGAATTGCGAGAAAAACTGTTTTTAGAATGGTCAAAAACTAACTAAATATATTATAATCATATTGTTAAATCTCTTCCAGCAAGAATTAGTTCTGTGATTTCGCATGTGGTGACGTAACTAGGTATTAAAAGTAAATTTCTTTAGGTGACTAATTTTTCGTCTAGTAAAAAAACTTACTTTCTATTTCTGTCACATCGACCGCGTACTGTAACGTACCAGGAGATGTGACGTACCTGCGAGAAGGACGCACACGACATAGAGACAGATAGGAATCAGAATAAAATGTCCGCGTAGCTCAATTGGTAGAGTGACATATTCCGGAATGAGGGGATCCGGGTTTGAATCCTAGCGTGGTCAGAAATGACGGAGAAATTTACTTCATTATAGTACGTGAACAGGACTCAGAGATATGGCGGAAATCAAAACAGATTGGCGAAACAAAATGACCACTGGAACTATTTTAAGCTTAATGATCCTAAATACGTAGTGCGATCAAAAAGTTCCGAGACTAGGTACGTAGCCCGCCAAGAGATGGCAGTACGCAAACGCGCGAGCAGCTGTCGAGGGCAGTGACCGTCATGAGTCATTTTGCTTAGTGGCGTCGTTCTGTAAACATCAGGAGATTTGGTGACCACATGCAGAACAGAGCTGCGATTTCGGTATGGACTGCAAACTAGAGCAGCTAGCGAACATCAATTCTGCGTCAAACTCGGCAAATCGGGGACGCATGAAATGTAGCGGCAGGCTTATGGCAGTGAAGCAACGAGTCGTGCGCGGTGTTTTGAGTAGCACTCGCGCTTCAAGAGTGGCAGAACGGCACTGGAAGACGACGAGAGGTCAGGGCGACCGTCCACGAGCAAAACCCGCGAAAATGTAAACAAAATTAGGGAACTGGTGCATGAGGATCGTCGGAGAACCATTCAAGACATTGCTACCATCGTCAATGTGTCATACGGAACAGTGCAAGGAATTCTGATGTCGATTTTGAACATGCACCGCATTGCTGCAAAGTTTATGACAAAGATTCTGAACCCCGAACAGGAGGCGCTCCGTGTCGAACTCTGTCAAGATCTTCGTCAGTAAGTGGCGAATGAACTAACGCTCCTGTCGCGGGTCATCACTGGGAACGAAACTTGGGTCCACGGTTACGACCCGGAGATCAAACAACAGTCGTCGCAGTGGAAGAGTCCGGCATCTCCACGACCGAAGAAAGCTCGACAGGTTTGGAGCCCAACCAAGAGCATGCTCATCGTGTTCTTCGACATTCGTGGGGTTGTGCACCGTGAATACGTCCCCACGGGCCAGACCGTCACCGCCTTTTTTTACTGCGATGTTCTGCGGCGTCTTAGGGAGGGCATTCGCCGCAAACAACCGGAAATGTGGCGCAGGGGCGATTTCCTGCTTCATCACGACAATGCAGCAGCTCACACAGCGTTAGCAACAAGCCAGTTTTGCAGCCGCAACAGCATGACTCCCCTTCCTGACCCGCAGTACTCGCCGGATTTGGTCACCTGCCACTTCTTTCTGTTCCCAGAAATGAAGCTGAAGCTCAAGGGTCGCCGTTTTGAAACCATGGACGAGATCCAGCGCGAATCGCAAACGGTGCTTGACACGATTCGCGAACAGGACTTTCAGGGAACGTTCCAACAGTCGCAAAAACGCTGGCAGCGGTGTGTCGCTGCCCAAAGAGACTACTTTGAGGGAGATCACAGCTAGACTTAAGTAACGTAAGTACTTTGTTGTGTATCGGCCTAGTTTCAAAACTTTTTGATCGGACCCTCATATTGAATAGTCTGATGCACTTCGGGTAGAGGTACTATGTACACTGGCGGAAAGTAAAAAGAACACAACGAAAAGGACGCCTGATACCAACGAAATTTATACAGTATCATAACGGAATACAGAGGATAACGTGATCAAAAGATTATGGCAAAATACAGCTGTATTTGCTGGTAAACTGAAAAATAACATTTCCATGTAACATGGTTAGTACGAGGTTGAACCGCCATGAACTGCGCCACACTGCGCAATTCTGGCATGGAGTCTGTCGTACAGATGTTGGATGTAAGTTTGGGGTATTGAATTCCAAGCATCCTCAACCTGGACGCGTAAATCGGGGATGGTCGTGGCTGGCCGTGGAGACCGGATAAATCGTTGTCCCATAAAATCCCACACGTGCTCAATGGGGGACAAATCCGGTGAACGTGCAGGCCGTGGAAGTTGTCTCACACCCTGAAGTGCATGTTGCGTTGCACGTGCCGTGTGTGGGCGTGCGTTATCTTGCTGGGAAACACCACGATGGACCGACCTTACAAATGACACAACAACGGGCTGAATGATGTTGTTGATGTAGGAAGTGCTATTTAACGTACCCGGTACAAACACTAGTTGTGTACGGGAGCGATAGCTGATCGCTCCCCACACCAGGAGACCATGTATAGGCCCTGTGTGTAACTGGCGGATGAACGAAGGGTGGAGACGCTCCCCTGTGCGTCTGCGAACACGCATACGGCAATCGGAGGATCCCAAGCAGAATCTGCTTTCATCGCTGAACACGACAGATCGCCATTGCGTTCTCCAGTGCAGACGTTGGCAACACCACTGCAGCCGTTCCTGACGGTGGGCTGGAGTCAGAGGTACACATGCCAGAGGTACACGTGCACATAGTCCTGCATCCAGTAGACCGTTGCGGATTGTTCGCACAGTCACCTCAGGTGCAACGGCAGCTCGGATTTGCGTAGCAGTGGATGTACTGCTTGACAACGCCGCTCTTCTTATGCGTCGATCGGTCCGCTCATCAGTCCGTCTGTGACTCCAGGTTCCACGTCTTCTCGCGTGGGAATGTTCCTCGGACCATCTACGCCACAATCGTACCACCACCGATACTTCCCGTCCAATTCGCTCCGTAATACGACGATACGACCACCCGGCCTCGCGGAGTCCGACTAGACGACCTCACTCAAAGTCCGATAACTGCTGAAATCGTACACGTCTTCCATGTCCAGGCATTGCAGCTTCTTCAGGATCTTCGCACGTGTCCATACCCCGACGACTGATTACATTCACTTCGCCGTATTCCTTAAATACCACCGACGATAATTTGCATATTATGCCGTGCTGTGGCGTAAGCGCTGACCGGTTGGTCCCGAAATTAACATCACACCTACGTAAACTCGACCCAATTAACATATGTAAATTTCATGATCGTCCGCCAATTCCTTCTTGGTGTTCTTTTTCACTTTCCGCCAGTGTATATCTGATCTGGCGAAAACACAAAAAAATAGTTGTTACTTACGCCTGTCAAAATATTAACTAAAGTTAAATGCAACACACTCTATGTGTTCATCAACTGGCATGTGAATTGTAATCAGTGTGAAAACATTTCGAAATATTTGTATTATATTATTTAGCTGACCTCAAATTAAAATTTATCCTTCACTGTAGGCCGCTTTGAAGAAGGACAATTACAGTGTGCATATTAAGTGCATGAAAGTTTTTGCCATTTGCGGAGCAGTAAAAATGGGTCCGGACCACCAGCGTCTGATATACACCAGGTTGCAGGATAAGCAGAGATTTCTTTCTAATTCTATCCCTTCTCAACAGTACATGCATATACTGTTAGATGGGAGGAATTTCAAATACGCCGCCCCAGTGGCCTAAACGCTGGCTTCTGATCATTCGTCCGAGGAGGGTGAGGGTTCGAATCCCGATGAGGCATGGATCTTGTATTTGTCTTACGGCACTGGCTCTCTCCCTTCCCTGGAACCATTGGTCCTAAATTAGGGACGGACGACAGCTTATAGCCCATTGAGTTGTTCATGGTCGTCATTAAACCTCCAATCACAATCACACGCAATTTCAAATACAGAAAAAACAACCACGGTTACCGTAAAAGCGCTAATTGCAAAACTACATGACGACTACAAACCTACATCATCGCAAACAACCGTGAGAATTACTCTTAAAAAATAAATTACTTCGAGTATCACTATCGCTGAGATCCGCGATGCCGCATTGTCTACACAAGATTGAAACGGTTGCCCGATTGTCGCTCTTTAAATACAGAAAAAAGAACCTTCTGGAACAGTATAGGAGTAGAGGGATTGACAGAAGACGGGAAACCCCGAGAATGTTCGACAGCAGTCTGCACTCAAAAGGGATTCTTGGAACAGGACCCACAGAGGGGGACACTAGTTTCAGAAATTTTAAGAAAATTGCTGGCTGGGTCACTATTTTTTTTTCCATCTGGTAGATTCGCCTTTATGACGCTACCGGTGAGGCGGATCTGTAACATCGAAAATTTAACAAATATATTATACATCTACAATAAATTTTAAATACGAACTGAACAAAACAAATTGGTGGGTGATAGCACACGGAGACAACTCAAGTGCTGTCAGTTCTCAGACAAAAATTCCAGCTACGGTCTGAGAGATATTTGAAAATTTTCATATATTTATTCCATGATTTCACGTGGAAATTGTGACGGCGGTCTGTGTAAGCCTGGTTTGGAAACACTGATCTAACAATATGATGATCAGATCGCCCCTTATTTAGGGCCACTGATTTCAGGGAAGTGATAGAAACAGCACCATAGTACCAACACATCACACAAAGCTCACGAGACTTTGATCACTCGTAGATAAATGCGGTCTAAATCATTTTCCCCCTTTTATTTCTTTGAGTGAGTGTGTGTGATAATACGGAAAACATAGGGAATTGGACTAGGAACAAAAAAGATAAAAAAAAAAAAACTGATACCGAATTCCCGGGTATATTCAAGCATATCTTTTGACAAAAGTTTTACTCCTAACGTTACACAGGCAGTTTTTGTTTACTTCAAACTGCAGAATTAGTAGTATTAAAAAAAATGCAATTTTATTCCACCTAAAGGGAAAATTTTGCACGATAAAAGCTTCAAAATGGCCAAATACACTTACCCCAGTGTTTTTTTCTTAGCTGATGGGTCAGTTGCACTCAGAAGGGAGAGAACCATAGAGATCAATTACACTCATGATTACTAGAGGTGGACTGTCGATACCTGTGGCGGAACACAGAGCTCTTGCATAAGAAGCTATGTGCTCGCCAAAACTCGGCCGATCCCTTGCAAAATTACTAAAGAGGAACTGTACACCAACTACAGATTAAAACTGACAACTCTAGAGTGACGCTATCATTGCAAACGTCACTGTTTGTAATGATTTCCAAGCTTTCTCGAATGAATGCAGATTTAGGGGTGGAGTAGATAGCTAATTTCTTTATATCATCCCACATAGGAGCAGTGGACTTGAATTTGACTTCTCTGGATATACTCCATTACTAAATCTACAGCCATTTGAGAAACCTTGGAAGTCATTACCAACAGTAACACTTGTAATGATAGCGTCTCTCTAGAGTTATCACGAATTTGGAGCCATTTCTTCAAATAATACCTTTTTTATAAACCAAGATAGCGCGTGCCCAACCAACGTGACGTCTCGTGTCTTTGAATGAAAATTACATCGTATCTATTTGTTTATTGTCAAGTAACTACGTCCAAATTGTTGTAGTGTTCTATTATTGAGATTGCAGCCTCTGTCTATCAAACCATCTGGTTGGTATGCGAAAGTTAAGAAACGTTTATTTATATATAGTCTTACGCCAATAAATCTGATTTTCGATATAGTTTTACCCTTGCAAAATATTGGTATTATCGTGTAATTTTTCAAAAAGCGATTTTAGACGTAATATGGAGTTTATACACATCTAAAAAGGGAGAAAACTGCCGATACATTCAGAATATAAATTCTATACAGCATACAGTGTTGTAATTATTACATCAAACAGAGCTGAGGAAGTGTTGAAGATAAATGAGTGTCCAAAATATTGCATGTTTCTCACAATTTCTAATTTGGGGTATCTTTTCAAAAGAAGCAAATTATTTGTGGATGTTTCACTGCGTTGAAAAATGAACGTTATATACCATTAGTATTCTTTCTAATAAAAATTAAGAATCATCTTTGAACAAAGAAATATCATGCTAACAATTGGACCGACAGACGGACATAGAGTATAACTTTCTCTGTCTACGAGAAGAGATAAAATTGAAGAATCACCAACGACTGACGACGTAAGAACGAAGAATCATCAACAAATAACGAGATAAAAATGAAGAATCATCAACGAATGATGAGATAAATTCAAGAATCATCAATGAATGACGCGATAAGAATGAAGAATCAACAACGAATGACGAGAAATCATGTTAAAAATTCGACCGGCAGACTGACGAGCATGCAGCAGTTTTTGTCTACGAGACGAGATAAAAAATGAAGAATCGGCGACGAATGACGAGATGAAAATGAAGAATCATCAACGAATGATGTCATAAAAATGAAGAATAATCAACGAATGACGAGAAAACATGTCAAAAATTCGACCGGCAGACTGACAGAGCATAGCATTTTTTGTCTACGAGACGAGATGAAAAAGTAGAATGATCTGCAAAGAGGAAATATCGTGTCAACAATTTAATCGGCAGACGAACAATGCGTGTACATTTTCTTTCTATGGGACGAGATAAAAATGAAGAATCACCTATGAATGACGAGATATCATTTCAATAATTGAAGCGACGAACAGAATATGGAGAATTTTATATCTACGACACGAGGCGAAAAATGAAGAATAATCTACATATAACGAGATATAACGTCAACAACTCGACAGGAAGACCGAGAGAGAGTGGGCCATGTCCTTTCTACGAGACGAGATAAAAGAGAAGGAATCGTCTAGAAAAAGGAGATATGGTGTCAACCACTGGATCGGCAGACGGAGAAAGCACTTATTTTTTCTTTCTACGAGATGAGACAAAAATGAAAAAAAAAAAAAATCATCTACTTGCAAGAAATTCTTTTTCATTTAAATGAACAAGCTTATAAGTTTCCAAGAAGAGCAATTTGTCCTTTGCTAAAATGAATTCGTCTAGTACTGGAGTTTAAATGTGAGATACTAAGTCTTTTTTGTGAAATCTGGAGATCGAACTAGCGTGTCCTAACTAAAGAAATGCAATGTATTATGCATGCGGGTAAAAAGGGTTTACATCGCCTTTGCTGCCGAAAACACGCACTGAAGGGAACAAGCTGCACACAGCGTCTGAAACCGGCACGACGTCTGAGAAGAGTGTCCTTTTCTGTGTCTTTATCACCCGTTCGTTGTTAATTAGTGCATGCTCATGGCGTCTGAGCCGGCTTCATCCCGGAACAGCTAGATTGACGTATTTAATGCCACCCAATGGCGGAACAATTAAGAGAACCAAGGCTACTGCTCTCCGAGGACGTAGAACACCAGATAGGAAAATTTTAGCTTTACTTTCTCCGCTGATTGAACCTATTTACTAAGATTTGCGTTCGTGCTCCCAGACACAATTAATGACCGTACTCGTCAGCGCAGGTTCGCTAAATTATATTCTAGTGATGCTCTGACATTCGTACACAAAGTCTGAAGCGGATTTTAAAGGCTTCGTGCAAAGGACTCCGGGATTTAAAACGCCGAGCGGAGCCGCATTGAATATGGATGACCACGATATTTTAAACTAACAAGCGTCTTGCCGTCTAATGCAGCAAACACTGACTACGCCTTCGATTCGGCATGCTATTTCTTCCCAATTAATTGCGGTTGGATTATGTTAAACAGTTCGACTTTTTTTTTATTCATTGGAATAAGGAACAACGAACACTTCAACGCACAAGAGGTTTCATACTTTAAGATAATCTGTAATTAAACACACAATGTGTAATGTAATAAAATATTATACACCCATATAAGACTTCCGCAGTTAGGTGTAACTAATTATTTATTTATTTATTTAGTAGCCGAGCTTTCGCACCTCAACGGAGGGTTTTTTCAAGGCTTCGTACAACTGTTAAGAGTAAGTTCCATGATTTAAAAAATTAAAATATAAACAAAGGATTGTTTATATTTCATTTTTCAAATCATGTAACTTATTCTTAACAGTTGTACGAAGCTTTGAAAAAATCCTCCGTTGAAGACTTTTTCAAAGAATATAAACAAAGGATTGTTTATATTTTATTTTTCAAATCATGTAACTTATTCTTAACAGTTGTACGAAGCCTTGAAAAAGTCCTCCATTGAGGACTTTTTCAAGGAATATAAACAAAGGATTGTTTATAATTTATTTTTCAAATCATGTAACTTATTCTTAACAGTTGCACGAAGCCTTGAAAAAGTTCTCCATTGAGGTGCGAAAGCTCGGCTAGTAAATACATAATTAGTTACACCTAACTACGGAAGCCTTTTATTGACACAATGTGTAAATTCACGATACTCATCCATCAGAAACAGTCTGCCATATTCAAGCTCCATAAATCAGAATTTAGTCGCCATTCTACATACACGACGTCTTCTTTTTTCGTATATACAGGAGTTGGAAAGAATAATGTGAACACCACGTTTAGAGACGTGACTTTTAATGCATCTGCGTACGTCGCAATACGCAAAAGATATCCCCCGTCTTTTTCGTTGTAATATCTTTCTTTACAACCTCAAGGTCTTGTTTACGTGCGTTTAAAGTGTCTTATTGCAAAATTTCTTTCAGGGTGACGACGAAATGAACGACCTAATGGACTTCGAAAGAGGGCTAACTGTTGGTGGCCGGCTAGTTGGTGCCTCCGTGACAACAGTCGCCAATGTAGTGGGGGTACTGTGTCTACAGTCATGACAGCATACCGTGTTCGCGGCAAAATCTCGTCTGCGAAAGACAAGAGTGACCGGAAAACCACCCTGACTGATAGAGACAGGAGAGCATTAAAGAGGATTGCTACCCGTAATAAGACCACTGGGCCGGAAATTAGTGAGGAGCTCAATCTGCATCTCTAGTCCCCAGTATCAACTACAACAGTGTGCAGGGAACTGCATAAACAAGATATCCATGGCAGAGCTGCTATTGCAAAACCTCTGGTGACCCGGGTGAATGCACAACGGTGATTGTCGCAGTGCCAGGAGCATACAACGTGGACTGCTGATGCATGGAAACGTGTAATGTGGTCGGATAAATCCACATTCACACTATTCCCCACCGCAGGACGTGTTTACCTGTGGAGAACATCGTCAGAAGCGTACAACCCAGACCGTCTGCTCCCAACAGTGCACATTGGCGATGGTTCTGTCATGCTCTGGGGGGTCGTATCGTAGTTTTCAGCAGGTCCCCTGATCACCTTGAAAGGACAGATGACTGGCAGTGTGTATAAAACCATTTTGGCCGACTAAGTCCATCCAATGGCTCAGGCATTGTTTCTTGCAGGGGATGCCATCTATCAAGAAGATAACGCCCCGATTCACAGAGCTCGGAATGTCCAATCATGATTTGAGGAGCATGAGGACGAACTTTCACACCTTCCTTGGCCTCCCCAATCACCAGACTTAAACATAATCGAGCCACTGTGGTCTGTGTTGGAAAACAGAGTAAGATCTCGTTATCCTCCTCTTGCATCTCTCAAGGACCTGGAGCAGTTTCTTCTGGTGTAACATTCCACTAACCACCATCCAGGATTTTTTATGTGTCCATTCCAAGGAGGATTCAGGCGGTTTTGAATGCCAAAGGTGGTCCCACACTCTATTAGGTACGTAAAATCTTCTTTCCTTAGGTGTTCACATTACTCTGTCCAACCCTTGTATGACTATATACCGAGTGGTTATATAATAGATAACTCTCTTTTCGGGTGTCTAGAAAAGCGGGAAACGGAGATACCGACGAAATTTCGTTGGTAGCTTATTGAGGATGTAGGATAATGATTTAGCGGGGGAAAAAATAGTTCAAAATTGCGCCGCTAAGGGAATTATGGCGCTGCAAACGCAAGAAAAGAACAGAAATGTGCGTTAATTTACCTATTACTGTCAGCACGAACGTTTCAGACAAAATTTTCTCAGTATGCGGGCCATTAAAGGAGGTGAATGCTGCAAACGATAAGGTGACCAGACGTCCTTATTTTCTGGGGACAGGCCCTAATTTAAATTTTTTTTAAATTATTTTCTGGGGACAGGACTTATTTTTTATTTTCTGGGGACAAGCCCTAATTTTATTTTATTTTTATTTCCTGGCCCTAATTTTATTTATTTTTATTATTTTCTAGGGACAGGCCCTAATTTTATTTTATTTTCATTTTCTGGGGACAAGCCCTATTTTTTTTTATCTGGGGATAGGCCCTAATTTCAATGCTTCGTCGTCAATTACGAAAATTCGAATTTCAGGACGTCAAGTTTCTCAATTTCATATATCTTTTGTCCTCAATTTCTAAAATGTCTCCACAAAATTGTAATAAGAAAAATGTGCTGAACAAAAATGGTAGAACTCAATTAAATTTACCAAATGCAACCGAATTTAGCATCAATTAATTATTTTATTGCAAGAAAATGGACTCGTAAATGTATTGGAGCTATTTTCTGAAGCGGATGATTTTTTCCCTTAAACTAAGTTACACCATCAAAGTGGTAAGCCCCAAACTGCAGGAATTGAAAGGACGTGATCACGCTTCATCAGTCGTTTTGAAAATGATGCACCGTTACCCATTTTCATTACATCGAAATGTTTTACTTGGGATTTACTTTACTATTGTAGGGAAAGATGCATAGCATTAAAACCAACCAACCAAACAAAAACAAACACAAAAAAGGTGAACATTCAGTTTCGAAGAAATCTCCAACACCTGAGAAGTTTATATTTTCATACTACAAAATTATTTGCAGGGGTGCATTTCCAACTTTAGCAAGAATATCATTTCAACTTTTTCCGCACCCCCATGCACTAAGCCTTGGAGTAGCTGCTCTTCTCTGGCTAATTTCTGTCGCTACGTCTCCGCCAGTAACATAAGGCATAACATAACCTTACCAGTCATTCTCTATCTTTGGGTGGAAAAGGGGGAAGCACATTGCTATTGGCTGACGTCATGTTACTTTATTAATTGGTTACGTACAAAAAAAAAAAGCTGATGCAAATACTATTATAAACTTCTTCATTAAGGTGAAAGGAATAGATAGCCAGCTATCCCAGTGAACTATCGAGTTCATTAAAAATATTTTTTTTATGGAGTGCATCACGCAACTCGGCGATAATAGATGAATGTAGTTCAGAAGACATCGGACATTGATTTTTGTTTTCAGTTATGCGGTGCCTATTTCGTGACCGGCACAATCCATTGAACACGCAAAAACATTCGATATCCGATTGATGGATGGGAAACGACTGGTTGCTTTCCCAACAGGCTGAAAGAGACCGATGCATAACAACAGACAATGAGCCCTAAGAACTTTCAAAAATAGACAGAATGTGGTTCCTATACCCATCATTATTGTATATTCTTAGGTTAAACAAAATTGACCAAGCAAAATTCGTACGTAAAGTTCACATTATTTCTTTTAAAACTTTTTGCTGCACAAAAAACTTTAGTTTGACAAAAAAAAAAAAAAAAAAATCGAAGGGATAACACAAGATCTTCCTACACTAAAAGAATAAAATAAAAATGGGAACGGAATCTGAAATTCTGCTACGCAAAAAGAGCGGTAGGACAAATAAACCATGAATATTAAAGGTATATTTCATTTAAGGCAAAATCATTTGATTAAATCACAGTAAAACTTGACTAATAGATGAAAGTGGTAGTAAACTAAAATAATATAAGACAATATATAAGATAAGGTTCAACATACATATGTAATTTGAATCATATACTACGTGGGATGTAAATCTAGTAAATTGGGAATATACCGTCACATATACTGTTACACACGTATCAATATAAAAAGAACACGCCGATCCGCCAAAGTCGGTGTACAACAGTACTGAATCTTTCATTTATTACTACCATATGTTATACACTATCTACCAAAAAGTAATTGGACACCTCTGATAGCAAAGGAAAACGAAGTTTATTCACCTTCAATAGTTGGTGGAGCCTTAACGAGCGGTGATTACAGCTGCGACCCTCCGGGGCATACTCTCAACCAGGCGTTGTACGACGGCTAGCGGTATTTTTTTCCACTCGGCTTGGAGAAGACAGGTCAGTTCCTTCACCGATTTCGAACGGTGGGGACACCGTTCGAAATCGATGTCTACGCTCCAACTCGTGCCAGAGGTGCTCGATAGGGTTAAGGTCCGGGCTCTGCGCAGGCCAGTCCATTCGATTAACCCCATTGTCACCATACCATGCCATGGTGGCCCTCGCAACATGACAGGTGGCATTGTCATCCTGAAAGTAACATGGGTTCACCCCGTAAAACTGCCACAACATAGGAAGCACATGGTCATCCAAAATGGTGCAGTAGGTCTCGGCGTTGAGTCTACCAGGAATTGCGACCAAGCGTCCCGTGCCATACCAGGAGAAACACCCCCATAGCATAATTCCACCGCCGCCGAACTTCGAAATCGATGTCTACGCTCCAACTCGTGCCAGAGGTGCTCGATAGGGTTAAGGTCCGGGCTCTGCGCAGGCCAGTCCATTCGATTAACCCCATTGTCACCATACCATGCCATGGTGGCCCTCGCAACATGACAGGTGGCATTGTCATCCTGAAAGTAACATGGGTTCACCCCGTAAAACTGCCACAACATAGGAAGCACATGGTCATCCAAAATGGTGCAGTAGGTCTCGGCGTTGAGTCTACCAGGAATTGCGACCAAGCGTCCCGTGCCATACCAGGAGAAACACCCCCATAGCATAATTCCACCGCCGCCGAACTTCGAAATCGATGTCTACGCTCCAACTCGTGCCAGAGGTGCTCGATAGGGTTAAGGTCCGGGCTCTGCGCAGGCCAGTCCATTCGATTAACCCCATTGTCACCATACCATGCCATGGTGGCCCTCGCAACATGACAGGTGGCATTGTCATCCTGAAAGTAACATGGGTTCACCCCGTAAAACTGCCACAACATAGGAAGCACATGGTCATCCCAAATGGTGCAGTAGGTCTCGGCGTTGAGTCTACCAGGAATTGCGACCAAGCGTCCCGTGCCATACCAGGAGAAACACCCCCATAGCATAATTCCACCGCCGCCGAACTTCACAGTTGGCACAATACATTCCGGCAGGAGGCGTTCTCCAGGTAGACGCCAAACCCAGACCGTGCCATCCGAACGGTAGAGGGTGAACCTAGATTCGTCGCTTCAGAGAACCTGTTTCCACTGTTCAACGGTCCACTGTCGACGTTCTTTGCACCACGTTAGCCGTGTAGCGCTATTGGACTTGGTGATCAAAGGCTTGTGGGCGGCAGCTCGTCCATGATAACCGAGCAGATGGGCTTCCTTACGGATGGTATTCATCAAAAGAACACTCCCGGATGCCCGTTGAAACTCCTCGCGGATGTGGCCCATCGATGTAGTGCCGTTCTTCCGAATTTCTCTTGCCAACACCCGTCGGTCTCTAACTCTCAGTTTTGTGGGTCTGCCGGGTCGGGGCACATTCCGACAGTCCCCACTCATCTTCCACTTGCCAATCTCGTAGGCCACTGTCGATTTTGGGTACTTCAACTCGCTGGATATGTCACGTATGGATCGGCCATTTCTGTGATACCCGACGATTACACCTTTCTCGAAATCAGAGAGCTCCGAACTGCGTGGCATCTTGCATGCGACTGGTTGCGTTCTTGTTTCCCACACGCGATATTTAACGGCGGCGGCCGTGACATACCGCAGATATCGTCGATTGCAGGGATGTCCAATTACTTGTTGGTAGATAGTGTATATACATGTCGCAATCAGAAGATGCAACTAAATATTAATTAAAAAACAATATGTAATGTTTGCAATAATGCAGTAATGTAGACCGATTCAGAATTTCTATGGCAAGATATTAATACCTCAGAGCCGTTCGGAAGTCACAATGCACAAGCTGGCACCATAAATGTGTATAATTCCACAAAATATTTAGCAGTAAAACATACGAAGGCTTGTATATCCTAAAAGTGAAGTCAGTCCAGTCTTACGGTCATAACATGTTCTATCATACAAGCCGCGAAGTTCAAGTTCATCGTAGCATCAAGGATACGAAACACTAAAAACCAGGTAATTAAAAACAAACTGTCGATATTGAGATATTTCTGAAATACTTTAAAATGTAGATATCTGCTAGGTATAGATTCATCAATGGACCAAACATCACACCATTACATCACACCATTCCAGTGAGATGTTTGGTCCATTGATGAATCAATACCTGGCAGATATCTACATTTCATGGTATTTTAGAGATATCGCAATATTGACACTTTGTTTTTAAGTACCTGGTTTTTAGTGTTTCGTATCCTTGATGGTACCATGAACTTGAATTTCGCGGCTTGTATGATAGAATATTTTATAACCGAAAGACTGGACTGACTTCACTTTCAGGATATACAAGCTTTCGTATGTTTTACTACTAAAGATTTTGTGGAATTATACACATTTTTTTTATTAGAGGTTTAACGACCACCGTGAGCAACTCAATGGGCTATAAGCAGTCGTCCGTCCCAAATTTAGTGCCACTGGTTCCAGGGAAGAGAGAGAGCCAGTGCCGTAAGACAAACACAACATCCATGCCTCACCGGAATTCCAAAACCGGACCCCTTTCGGACGAATGATCAGAAGCCATCGCTTAGACAACTGCGCCACCGGTGTGGCATACACATTTATAGTGCCTGCCCGTGCATCAGGACTTCCGAGAGCCGCGGATGGCTTAGTGGTTAGTGTTTCAGACTATCGAAGCTGGGTCCCCAGGTTCTAGCCTGGTCTGATCTTTCAGAGATGGTGTGATTTACTAACAATCGCTGAATATCCGCCGTGCATCGGACGAGCACGTTAAAGTGACGGCCCCCAGGCTGGACCCACTGGTTAAATGGGTATCCTTTCCTATGTCCTTCCTGAAATTCTCTCACCCATCTATGTGCAATATCGTACTTGTACGGTGGCGCCATCTAATGTACTCTAATCTCACTACAAACTGTTCTGTCAAAAGTCGCTAGACTTGCTCTCATTCCTTCCGTTTCTGTGTCCTGCCCAAAAGGCGATCTCGCTGTAGGTGGCTGGGACCTAAACTCTACTCCCTGTGGACGGAAGTCCTACATGAAAATGGCAAATTCTCAATCAGGACTTCCGAACGACTCTGAGGTGATATCTTGCTGTAGAAATCCCTGGCTGGCTTATGTCCGTTCGTCCAAGTGCGTCCGGGTTCGAATTCCGTGAGGCATGGATGTTGTTTTTATCTTATGGCACTGACTCTCTCTATTCACTGGAACCAGTAGCCCTAAAATAGGGACAGGCGACTGCTTATAGCCCATCGAATTGCTCACGGTGGTCATTATACCCCCATCCCTCCAAAGAGAAAAAAAAACATTTACATATTCATTTTCGTATCTATTCAAGTTATAGCAAATATGTTTCTTTCCAGGCTCTTTTGAGTTATTTGCAGACTCTGAATATCTTTCTTAGTTGAAGTCCATCTTTCTGATCCATATTCTACAACCACACACACACAAAGTCCAGCTCGGTGTCTTTTGCGCTAGGAGCCCGTGTTGTTCCACTGCCCTACGTGCCATTTCCGTACACATTCAGATCATCTAGTGCGATTTCCGTACACAGATGTGATGTTCCTTAATCAGTGAGATATGCATGTATGTGAAGGAAGACAGAGGATCAGTGCGTACTAATAATCACCGCACCCCTCCCCTCCCCACTGCAGGAAGGTTCACGGCTACAAGATCATGTAGCCTCAGGAAAAAAGATTTTACAAAATCTTTTGTGTAAACTTCATACGAAACTGGCTAAAGGAATTTTTGACGGCAGCTTTAAACGAAATATTAAAAAGCAAAGCATTGTTTTTCGCTGTTCTGAAATTAAACATCTGCGACGAATGCTGAAGACCGTAAAGGTGGCATTATTCGGAAGACTGTTCGCTCGTCAATTTTAATTGCTGTTCCGCTTACCGTTTCATGAGCGCCTATTGGTTGACGAAAACAATGGGTGATAACTGTGATGGCCGAGAAATTCGGACAGGGGATCAGCATTTACATCTGCCTTAGCATTTCCCACGTCTGATAATAGGCGTGGTGAAACTGTACGAAAACGGCACTAACCGATCTGCCATGTACGGAAATGGGACAAAATTTCTTTTGTACGGAAATGGCACGTACGGAAGTGGGAGACAATCCATGGTATCCAGTGAAGCGCAGCCACCCTAAAGGTGGCCGTGCCCAGCACTAGGTCCATAGCTAGGCTGCAGAACTGGGAAAGGGGGAGGGGGAGACGAAGACTCATCTGGGGGGGTCTGTGTTCAAAGACAAACTATATTCATCCACGAATACAGATGCAAGTTTTGCTTTCTATTTTCGCTCCTTTTGTTAATTTACTTCACTACTGAACAATTTCTCCATGCCAAAGAGAGAACAAAAAATGCTATTTGCAATATGAAAAGAAGGAGAAATGGGAAAAAGAAAACCGAATTCTCTTAAATTATAACAAATAAATTCATTATCAGAATTTGTTTGACTGTTGCTTAGTTGCAGGGTCATTATCTCTGGATGGCGAAATGATAACTCACAGTCAGCATGAATTTTTTTGTTTATCTTTTAGCTTTGTTTCCTTTCCGTGAATACATATACACATATACACTGAAGAGCAATTGAATTAGAGATACCTGTCTAGTAACGTGTAGCACCACGTTTCGCTTTGATTTCGGCGGCGATTCGTCTCAGCATGGACTCGACAAGACACCGGAAGCGTTGGGAAGCCATACGGATCCACGACCGCAGAACAAGCTCCCACAGTTCACGAAGATTTGATGGAGGGGGAGCGGGGGGTCAGAGCCTCGAACATCTCTCTCGATGACATCCCAGATGTGCTCGATGGGACTGAGGTCAGGGACATAGCTGGCCAAGGAAGCGAGGTCACGTCGGTGGAGTGTTCATCCAACCATTCGGATACAATTCGGAGGCGATGGCACGGTGCATTGCCTTATTGCAGGATGAGGTCTCCAGTGGGATGTTGAAGACGCACAAACAGGAGCAAATGGTCGTCCAGGATATCCCGGTAACGTTGACCTGTGAGGGACGATGTCACACGTACCAGGAGTCGCATTTCAGTCCACGTAAACAGTCCCCAGACGAGAATGCCACCCCACCAGCTTAAAGAGTACCCTGATGGCAAGAAGGATCCATCGCTTCATGTGGTTTGCGCCGTACTCGTATCCTGCCAGCCGCATGTACAAACGTGAATCTCGACTCATCAGTCCAGGCAACATTTTTCCACATGTCTAGGGTCCAGTGGCGATGTTCCCGCGCCCATGCTAATCTTTGCATCCTGTGATGTGCGGTCAGCAACGGTACCCGCATGGGACGATGGCTTCTGTACCCCATAGCGAGGAGATGGTTCTGGATGGTGTGGCTGCTTACACGTTTTTGTGCACCAGCGTTAAATTGCCTAGTGATTTCTTGCACTATGGCCCGTCTATCCGCTGTTACAATGCGAGCTAGCCGACGATGACCCCGTTCATCCAAACGCTGCTGTCCACGACAGTTGGCCCTTGCAGGGATGGTTTTACCGGATTCGATGTAATCACGGTGCACCCGTGACACAGTGGCTCGTGAAAATCCCAGTGCCTGCACGACTTCCGAGATGAAGTGACCCATTCATCGGGCCTTGACAATTTGCCCACGATCAAAAAATGTGCATAGATCCTTCGTCTTACCCATACTGCGCCCGACTCTTACTGATTCCCGTCGCATCATTCCTTAAATTGTCAGATTGCTGCATACGTCATTTCGTTTCCGTTTACAGGGACGCCCACAGCGCCACATTTGCATAACGCCAGCTGTCTGTAATTCAATTGCTCTTCAGTGTACACGCAATGGCATTGAGGAATTATTGATACCGAATTTCAACTCTTTCTTCTTCATCTTTAATTGAGCATTCTCCTTCGCTGGTGCTTGGAAGTAGAACCTTCTTACCACGGTCAACAGCCGAAACTCCACTCCCAACTCGAAACAAAAAATAAAACAAAAAATCCCTCCCAACTAAAAAACACACACAAAAAAAAACAAAAAAAAAAAAACAAAAAACAAAAAAAAAAACTCAAAACAAAAATCCATTAGATTCTCGCAAGGAAACCTTTCTTCTTCCACCACAAAACCGCTCCTACTGACCGAAAACAATAAACAGGAAGAAGTTTAAAACTTTTTTCCCTTCTCTTTTTTTCCCTTCAACAGCGCGTGAGTCAACCGCAGGCGATCGAATGTCAATCGCACGCTTCTCCCATAGACTTTACATGGGAAATTTGCAGCCCCTCAACGCTCGAACCGTTACCCCAATCTCATTTTTCTCTTCTACTGGCACATCTACATGGTAAGACCTTTATTTTGATACCTAAACCATATCTTTACGTTCAGCCGTTCTCTCAAAATAGGACTCACAGAAAAAAACCTTATAGAATTAATATATAGATTACTGAAAACGGAAAATCTGTGAAAATATGGAAGTTAAGAAAACGGGCAGTTACCGGTAACTTTGCTGTACATTATTTTCGGAAATGTTCCGTGAATTCACACCATTTGTTTTTTACAGTGTAGCCCATGGACTTGCTCATTGTGGTCGTTAATACTGCAACCAACCAACCAAATAAAAAAAAATGCTAGCTTGATAGCCTCGTACTCGCTGCCTTCACCGTGTAATAGAAAATTCCCGGTTAACAATTTGGCGAGCTTTTACAGTGTAAGCTAAGTCAGTACGTTATTGCAGGCAGAGCACAATCGGACTCCCCTGTTACAGTGAATTACACTTCAGGAAGAGTGAAAATGTCCCGTGATTTAAAGAAAACAATTTTTAACCAGTTTTTTTAAAGTAGCACGATTTGTAGCGCAATTTTCTACTACAAGCTACTTTATTTTATAGCGTGCTACTGCGACAACTACTTTTTTCTATTTGTAGCCATGCTACGTGTCACGCTAAGTATCGAGCTATTTCGAATCACTGCTTATAACAAAATACAAAAGAAATGTTCACAAACCACCGAAAACAAAGTTTAAAGAATTTACAAGAACGTCCGTTTTTCAGGAGGGGGCTGAGCCTTTTCTAGCCCCCTGCTTACTACGGGCCTGCTCAGCACTATCCCGTATTTGCCACTTTCCAATTTAAAATCTCGGCAATCCATTCATCTTCCTGGTGTGAATAGCTATTTCAAACATTTTTCTCGCACAAAGGACATTTCTCTGTCTTTAGTTTGGTTTGGAAAATACAGATTATATATTTTTTTTCACCATGTGGGTTTCTTCTGCGGTTACGGAGAACATTATTCCTCAAGTAAAGTGGGATGTAGAAGAAATCCAGTGGCAGCCGCCATGTTGGTTAAGACATTACACGGGTTATGAGAGTGACAAGTCAGTGATTTCCCGAGGGGAAGGGAACCTCGACACAAGAGCGCTATCCCCTATGATCCAATTCATTTTACCAGTTTTCGTTCACTGGCCACTGGGGATCCGTATCATTGCCGTCACAGAATTTTCTTTCTTCAAAACGGGAAGTAAAGCGCAGAGAAGACATTGAGGCTTCGAGACAGGAGGAGAGGAAGGGGGGGGGGGGCAGAGTATCTCACTCAAAAGAAAGGGAGAGAGGATGGTGGTTGTATATCCCGGCAGGGGACGAGAGTGTAGACGAAATTCTGGATAGAAACGAATTTCACTGCCGATATCAAACTCTTTATTTCCTTGCAGGCCGAATCAGAGCCGTGATGTTTTTCACAGAAATTTCTTTAAAAGGTTGTATTTACTTTTGGTAATAACGCTGACTCGAGATTACATGCGTGTTTGGTATCACAGATTTCAATCAGAGGAATTACTCCAAAGGTGCTTCACATTTAAATTTCCATTTCGTGCCTTTTTTTTTTTTTTTTTAAAGGAAATGCGAAGCTCTTTAAATTGAAGTCCCGGAGAAAGAGAGGCTTTCAGCTTTAAATTGACTGGTTGGGCGTGTTTGATCTTTCTCGCTAAGGATGAACGTGATGGCATTGAATGTGTGTGGGAAATTCATTTTGAAACCCTACATTGCAATACGGCAAGGCTATTGTTTTTTTTTCTTAAGCGTCTTAAACATATGTAACGTACAAGTGCAGCTGTTCGTGATATATGAGTACGAGTTTTTTCTTTTTTAATAAAAGAAAAGGCAAGGGAGTACTACAATTAAATGTTTGCTGCTTCCACTGAGAAAAAAAAAGATGCACCGAATTTTCGGTTTAATGACATTTTTCAAAGTTATTCATAAGGAACCGGCTACAAAACAAAAATCTACAAGACATATACAATCGAAATTAGGAACATTTGCTGGTGGGAGTAATAATATAAATACCTATTTACCCTCCAGCGGCGAATAAGTATATAACCAAAATTAATAAATGGTGCACAAAAAGTTTCTCATAGCACAAGGAATGTATCAGATACAAATAGATTATTAAATCGAACAGATAAAAGAAGAAACATAGAACGAAATATGACATAACTATACTCCCCCTAGCATATGAAAAAAGTTTTTTGGACTATTACGTCCTCTAGCGGGAAAGCTGTGCATTATTTAAAGAGGATAATATTTCCCATCGTTATTGTAGCGAATAGCATACAGTAAAAAATAGGATTTTTACAACCAATAGGGTTTTTAGAAGCGGAAATATAGCTGCAAACAGAGATGAACAAACACCACCTAGCGGCAGAAGCGTGAACTACAAAAAATCCGCAAGTACAAGCCTACAGTGTGCCACAAGGAAAATCGCATCCGTTGTTAATTTATTTTTTAATCGGACATTTAGAAGCAGAGATATCGAGAAAAACAAATTAGACATTTCCATCCCCAGCGAGGAAATTGTATATTATGTTGGGAAGGACACATACAAAAAATGTCTTCATAGTTATCTGACAGAAAACGATTTTTTTTTCAATTGGGTTTTTAGTGTCGCAGATGATATATTGCTGCAAACGTGCTGTAAAGCGAAACGTGAACTTACGCACTATAGTGGCACACTTGCGCGGTAAGAAAAAACTGAAATTATTTGCACAGCATTTCGCCCCGGAGGAGCTCTCCGACAAAGAAAGAATGATTCAAATTGGACTCGCAGAGATATCTACAAAAATAAGATATATATCTACGGCCCCGGGCTGAAAAACTATGCACTCTTTTAATCAGCAGACATTCCCAAAAGGTTTTCCGAGGTGAGCAGTATCGGTCCACGATATAATGTTTTCAATCGAGTTTTCAGAAGCGTAGATATTGCTGCAAATACATTGGAAACATAAATGGACGCTTACGCTCCTAGTAGCATAACAGTTCCTCACCAAAATTAGAGATTACACCGATGAGACCATTATGACCACCAACCTAATAAGCTGTAGGCCCTCTTTGAGCCCACAAAACGGGAGCCAATCGGCCAGGCATCGATTGGATGAGATGGAAATAGGTATCCTGTGGTATCTGGTACCATAATTCCAACAGCAGGTCTTCCAGTTCCCGTACATTTCGGAGTGGTGGTGATTTAGCACGAACCCCCTTTTCAAAGTCGAACCACAAATGTTCGATTGGGTTTATATCAGGGGAACTTAGAGACCAGCGCATTAACAGAAAGTCACGAGAATGTTCCTCGAACAACTCCTTGACGATTCTAGCAGTGAGGCATGGCGCATTTTCCTGTTGGTAGTGGCCATAACCAGCAGGGAACACAATTGCCATGAATGGGTGAACTTGGTCCGCAACGATGTTCAAATACCTGACAGCTGTCAGGGATTGTGCAATTGCGATAATGGGGCCTAAAGTGTCAAAAGAAAACGTCGCCTACAGCATAACACCGCCGCCGCCGCCTGCCTGCCTGTTTCCGCCCAACAGTGCATCCAGGTGCCATAGCCTCCGTTGGTAATCGGTGTATCCGCGCTCGGCCGTCTACGTAATACACGAAGAATCTTGATTCGTTAGACCAGGCCACTTTTTTCCAATCTCGATGATCTTGGGCCCATTTCATGCGTTGTTGGTGATGACGTGCAGTGGGCATGGGGACCGAGCTGGGTCTCCGGCTACGCCGGACCATGCGCAGTAGACTGCGATGAACTGTGTGTTGTGACACATTGCCCTGATCACTGTTGTAGCCGCGGGTGATTTGCCGCACTGTGGCCCTGCGGTCACTGTGAACAATGCGCGACAGTCTCCGCTCCCCTCTGGCATCAATGAGCTGCTGACGACACATGACTGGATGACGGTTCGTCGTTTGGCCATTTGTGCCCCACTTTTGATAGGTACTCACTACAGCGGCACGTGAACAACCCACAAGCCACCCCGTTTCTGAGAGCGTTGTTCTGAGGCGTCATTCCGTCACAATTTGTCCTTAATCAAACTCCGATAAATCGGCAGCTTTTTCCATCCTGACTCCGAACCCTCTACTAACCGAAAGCCGGTCCTCGGGTTGTATAAATACTGTTCTGTGAACTTCACCTGCGCCACCGTTTGGCATCCATGCGAGCTCATTTCTTTAGGCTGTGGGTGCTCATAATGCAATGGGTCCAAAGTAATCGAGGTAGTTGCCTTCAATGCACGATCTTAAAAAACAAGAGTCACTCACAATACAAATTTAAATTCGTTGGCTGAATTTAAAGATTTTATTGTATATAAGAACTTACTTTGGACTATTTCTGCACGAATTCGAATTCTCCTAATGTAATGGGTCATCGGTGTATATGCAGAACGTTTCCCACCGGAAAAATTATCAGATTAAAAAGTTTTTTCGTTGCCCCGGACGAATGTCAAAAGCCAGCGCCTCAGACCATTCGACCACTGAGGTCGCCGTGGGGGAATATAATTTATTCAGAAATCGCACTTTGCGTTTTCGAAAAGGTTGAATTGTCCTTCACAATGAACGGAAATTTTTTTTAGATTTTTAAAAGTCCTTTGAAAATCAAATATTCTTTTTCTTGAAAACAGCTTGTTATTATTTATGACCTTGGTTAAAAAAAAAAAAAAAGAAGAATGGAAACAGAGAAATCTACTTTGATTCTTTTTCGTTTTTGAGACTTTTGAACTTCATGGGAGCGGAATGGATTTATTAACTAATTAAGAGTTAAAGAACGAAGTAACTCATTCTGCTATGATTTTGTCAAAACCAAAAAATGATAAAACGAGATTAAACACCAAAACGATAAATCTAAACTTCATAAAGGGTCTGTGACAACACTGGACTTCGTAGAGAGTTCTCGACACTAAACGATTGACAAACGCAGTTCCATAGATTGTGAGTATCTACTTATGATTTAATTTCTGCATTACTTCGCATGTGCTAATCGTGAATCCATTTCTACCATCATGCTAATCTAACCCACTTTTTTGCGACCCAGGGTGGTATTAAGGCGAATGATGATTCTATTGTCCGCCCCCTTGGTCAAGATTTGATATGCAGCTCTCTGTCGTCCTGTACGTGAAAACCACATTGCGTCGTGACCCCTTCAAAATCCTTGATATTTCACCTTAATGAGGTCCTTACTTCGTACCAACCTTTGCTGCCATAAAAGAACTCAAAATACTAACTCTTTGCCCAGTCTCTGTCATAGCAAAAACAGTCTCGCGCAGAAGATAAATGACTTTAGGTGTTTTGCTAATTATAATACCTAATTACTTTGCAAGCTATCCCACTTCATTAAGAAGTTTGCCTGAGAAATTAAAAATTTTGATTCTTCTTTCAGTTTTTTCCCCTTGGAGCTCTAACATCAGTAATGTTTGGTATTTCAAAATTCCTGATTCAGGCCTTTTGCCATTTATTCTCATTCAGGAATCCTTACAAACCAGCTAATTACATTGGGAAGTCACTAATACTTATATAAATTAAGTCGTCAGTTGAAAAGTAGTCCTACTGGAACTACTGCCTTCAGAACGTTTGACGTGGTTTTCTGTTCTTTTTACTCAGAGGGATGTTTATTCCATGTCAAGAACATGAAAAAGACTAATTTAGTTCTGTTTTACATATGATGTTCCTAATTCGATTAAAATGGTTAAAAGGCAGCTAAGTCATTTACTATATGAATTCAACATATGTTTTGGAGAGAGCGAGAGAGAGAGAGAGAGAGAGAGAGAGAGAGAGAGAGAGAGAGAGAGAGAGAGAGAGAGAGAGATAGAAAGAGACAGAAATAAAGATAGAAAGACATATATATATATATAAATAACCACAAGCAACACCTCTCGAACATGTACATGACAACAAATGAACTCCAGACCACAGCAAAAGAAAAAGAAGAACGATAAACGATACCTAAAAATCACACAGTAAAAAATATAAAGATACAAATAAGGAAAAGAAAACTCCAATTAAATTTCGTATTAAATGGCTCCGAAACCCCGAACCACTCTTCAGGAAAAGACAACCGGGAGCCCGGAGACAGTCAGGTTCGGATTTCATGAGATAGCCTGATACCTAATTTAAAACAAATTGTGGTTGTAACGGAATTTAGACTTGCAAAATGTTTTGTCGGTGCCATTTGATACGATATTTTATTAGGGTTTTTCTTTTCTTTATCAGTATTATATTTTTTGCTGTGTGATTTTAAGATACCGTTTATCGTTCTTCTGTTTCTTTTGCTGTGGTCTGGAGTTCATTTGTTGTCATGTACATGTTCGAGAGGTGTTGCTTGTGGTTATTTATATATGTACACTGTTCACTCTTGGTTTCCTGCTGCATTGCGCGGTATCAGAGTGGTACGGGCATGTATCAAGGGTAAATAATTTATATTACTTATCCTTGATACATTTTTTTATTTATAAGAGAGAGAGAGAGAGAGAGAGAGAGAGAGAGAGAGAGAGAGAGAGAGAGAGAGAGAGAGAGAGAGAGAGAGAGAGAGAGAGAGAGAGAGGGGTGTGTGTGGGGGTGGGGTGTGTATGTGTGTGTGAAGACAACTTCGTTTCCACTAAACTTTAATAAAAATAATGGGTACATCCCAGGAAATTAGTCTCAGAAATTTAACGTTTAATGTGTTTGAAAAAAAATAAATAACTTATTTGCGTTTTGGATTTACATTTTTAGCTCAAAATGTGCTCTTCTGAGTATTGCGAAACTGCCACTTAAAATGCGACTGCTACCGAAACCAACTGTGAAAGTTTCTTTGCATGTAACAAAATATGAGAGAGTCCTACATGAAGTAAAAAAAAATAGTGCAGAGCACAATGTGACAGAGAGAAAGATGGACACATTTTGTTTATAAGGCACTCATACTACGAAAAGTGGCCTTAATTTTCTAAAGAAATAATTTGACCCCATGTTTTTTTTTAACCGTAATAGGTTTCTATTATATACATTATAAATATTTAAGATTTATTTGAAATAATATATATTTCAAGCGAGCTCAGCAACCCTCATGCCAAGGTGAGTCAAAAGTTCGTCCTGTTTGCAACTAAACACTTTAATGATGCAAGAAAACCGTTACATGGTCACCTCATTTTTTTAAGGATGGGGGTTTAACGACCACCGTGAGAAACTCGATGGGCTATAATTGAATGGGGTTGAATGGCCCGTCCCTGATTTAGGAATACTGCTTCCAGGGAAGGGAGAGAACCAGTGCCGTGATAAAAATAAGACATTCATGCCTCACCGGGATTCGAACCCGTACACATCTCGGATGAGCGGTCAAAAGCCAGAGCTTAGACCATTGCGCCATCGGGATGGTATCCGCCTCATTCTGCAATTATTGCAGTTATCTTCTATAGCCCTCTGTTAATATTCCACCAGAACCGCGATCTCACGGCCGTATCACTGGGAAGGTTTCGAGGACAGGAACTCTCTGATGCCAGATTTCATATCCAACCCTGAACCAAAATGCCGTCCTTATAGGAAACGGGCGTGGAGCTAAGCAGGTGGCAGTCGGATGGGGCAGGTTTGGACTGAACGGAGAATGGGATGAGATCTTAACTCCATTGTGGTTTTCGGCCGACCACTTTGGAGATGACTTTTGACATTATCCACTTGCAGTAACGCTTGCTTCCTATTGGTGAGCACTAGGTAGCGTTGGCGTAGAGCATCATGGACTCCACTGCAGTTGTTCCAGTCGATAGGTTGATGATCTGGCACGAGTTCCCAGTGCACAGGATCCTCACAATTCCACCAAATGCACAGCACGGCTTTCCTCTAGAACCACCCTCTTAGCACCAATTGTTTGTGCCTCCTCGGTTGGCCTGAGTTACAGGTTCCCAGTTGTAGAAGAATGGAGGAACACCAACTCTTTCTCACCTGTGACGGTACGACGTCAAAAGCTGTTGTCCTTTGGATTTGACAGAAATATGCAACAGAGAGCAATACGTTGTTTCGCCTGCTTGGGTGTCATGCATATTCGATGGCAGATTGGGAAGACCCTATCCCAGGTGGCAATTTCGTGTCACAGCTTCGATCAGTGTGTCAGTGTTGGTGGTCGTTGGAAATGCTGAACTCAGCTTGTCTTGGAGACTTGTGTCTTTGGCACTGAAACGCCGGAACCATTATCGTACAGTGTTACTTCCCATTGTTTCCTCGTCTTCAACTGTACAAATTTCTCTGGCTGCTCCTATCGAGTTAAACTCTTCTTTGCAGTAATGGCGTAGTAGCATCCGAACAGCACGTTTATCGACTTACATCTCGCTCTCACCTGAAATGATGTTGACTTCAGCAATAACACTAATAAATACTTTCTTTTTTTGTGTGTGTTGGCTACTGGTTCCACAACGAAGCAATCAGATTTTAACGTTTTTAATGCTTTTTCGTATTGCAGAGTTTAGTGCTAGCCGACATAAGAGTAACAAGTTAGTAAAATCATGCAATGCATTGATTATGATACGCTTTCCAACATACCAGAAATTATTACTCAAGTTATGAGGATAAAGGCTGTGGAATAAATCTCGTTCCTGTGTCCTGAACTTTGACCCCATTTCGATGATATTCAACAGAACCGGTTCAGTATACCTCAAGAATAACATAGTAAAGTTTTGTCGCAATAGAAGCAGTTTTACGCAAGTTATGAGAATAATGGCTGTGGAATAAATCTTGCTTTTGTGCAATGACCCTTGACCCCATTTCGTTGATATTCAACAAAACCGGTTCACTATACCTCCGGAACAACATGATAACGTTTTGTCGCAATCGAAACATTTTTAGGTAAGTTATGATGCTATGATGCGCAAGGGCAATGGAATGGATCCCACTCCAGGGTCCTGACCTTTGACCCCATTTCCAATAGGGTTCGTCCCCAGTGGCTCCCTACCAAATACCAAAATTTCATCGAAATCGAATCATTTTTACGCAAGTTATGACGCATAAGGGCAATGGAATAAATCCCGCTCTTATGCCCTGCCTGACCTTTGACCCCAATTTGCCAATTTTCAACAGGCTTCGTGCCCAGGTAGTTTCCTACCACATACTAAAATTTCATCGAAATCGAACCATATTTACGCATGTTATGACGCATAAAGGCAATGAAATGGATCCCACTCCTTTGTCCTGACTTTTGACCCCATTCTGCCCATTTCCAACAGGGTTCGTTCCCAGGGGGTTCCTTACCACATACTTAAATTTCATTGAAATCGAACCATTTTTACGCAAGTTATGATGCATAAAGGCAATGGAATGGATCCCGCTCTTATGGCGTGACCTTTGATCCCACTTCACCCATTTTCTATAGGGTTCGTCCCCTGGTGGTCCTCTACCACATACTAAAATTTTATCGAAATCGAACCATTTTTACGTGAGTTATCGTGCCGACAGACAGACGGACGGAAAAAGCTGGAGCATATACGCTTTTTCAACCTACGGTTGGAAAGCGTAAAAAAGATATGTTTCCATAAAACGTGTTGATCAATTTTTTTTGGGGATCGCATATTGCTGCGTTTAATCAGCTCTTACGCAATTTTATGGTAAACAATTTGAAGACATGGGTCTGTACGATTTCACTCTTAAGGTCAACGTTGTTCACATTATCGTGCGATATCTGGCACTTAAACCACAATGTGATGTAATTTTGGCACTTTAAATCATCTGACTTCGGCCATTTTTTTTTTTTTTTTTTTGTGTGCAAATTGAAAAATGTAGCGAGAGTTGTGTTCTCCTGCGCTATGTTTAAGTGCTCCTCAAGAAAATCATGCTTGCGTCTTCGTGATCGAAGCACCGTCCAAGGAGACGTATCTTCACTGCTGTGTCGCAGTGTTGGATTTTTCGGTGGGGCAAAGGATCATTAGTTTGGAGAATTCTGAAATCAAGTATTGAGTCGATATAAAGGCAGGTAACTGAAATAATATTTCGAGTGTATGCGTGGGGTTTCTAACCTACAATTATTTCCACGTTGAAGCTTTCTTATGTCAGATACGTACCCTATCGCAGGGATTAAGACTCTTGTTTTAGGTAATCCTGAAGTTTAGAGGTTAAGTAAGGTTATATAAACCATATCTGTTCAGAAATTGTTAGGTGTGGTAGATTGTTGCACAGTGCTTCGACAGGCTATTGTAAAATTTGTAATGTTAGGCATAGGTGATGTTCCAGATCGTTCTAACTAGCCAACTAACATTTTCATTGGTCAGTATAGCTAGCTTCTAAGGACAAGTTTCAGAGCTCACCAAGAACAGTTATTGACAAGGAAATAGTTTCAAATAGGGTGTAACATGCCCAAATTGCGACATTAATTCGCTCAGTGTATTACTAATCATGAGATTGAGAACATATACTGATTAAAATCTTAGTATGGATGTGTGAGAAAAAAATGCAAACAATAAAAGAAACCTTCATTGTTTTCATAAAGTGATGATGTAAAACGAAACGTTTCATAACTGAAGTATAGAAACCCAGTTTTGAAAATCTTTTTTGTTTCCATAAATAAGTGAGGTAAAAAGAAAAGCTTTTAAACTACACTTAAATTTGGTGATACATAGCACCAAAAGGTGGTACTACAACAGTTGCACCACGCTATGAGGAAAGTTACACCAATATGTGGTGCATTGAAAACCCAACTTCATGGAGCAACTGTGCACCATACAGCATTATGGTGTGCCTTTACACCACTTTCGAACAAGACTGACGCAAAGTTGTATCATAACATGGTGCGTAACTGCACAGTATTGTTGAGTTTTCTATGCATCACATATTGGTGTACCTTCCCTCAAAATATGGTGCAGCTGGTGTAGTACCATTTTTTTGTGCAACATATCACAAAATGTTTTAGTGTGCAGTCCCGATTTTTATGTTTTTTTGGGGCGGTTTTTTTGGAAATTTTGTTAAACATTATAAGTTTTTTAGTGCCAAAAGTCTTGTTCACTACAGCCGAGAATTATATAGCGCCATGTGCCTTTTCTTTTATTTTCACCTTCATCGATTGAAGAATTGTGATTGTTGTTAAGTATCGAGCATTCCATAGCGCCATAAGCCTTTAATAGCCGAAAATTCTATAGCGCCATACGCTTTTTAATAGCATAGAATTCTAAAGCGCCATATGTGTTTTCTTTTATTTTCAAGTATAGCGCCATACGCCTTTTCTTTTATTATCAGTATAGCGCCATACGCCTTTTCTTTTATTTTCAGTATAACGCCATACACCTTTTCTATTATTTTCACGTTCATCGACTGAAGAATCGTGGTTGTTGTTAAATATATGGAATTCCGCAGCGCCATATATATTTTAATAGCAGGCAATTCTATAGCGCCATACGCCTTTTAATCACCGAGAACTCTATAGCATACGCCTTTAATAGCCGATAATTCTATAGCACCATACGCCTTTTAATAGCCGGGAATTCTAAAGCACCATATGATTTTTCTTTTATTTTCACCTAAAGCGCCATACGCCTTTTAATAGCCGGGAATTCTAAAGCACCATATGCTTTTTCTTTTATTTTCACCTAAAGCGCCATACGCCTTTTCTTTTATTTTCGCGTTCATAGATTGAAGAATCGTGGTTGTTTAAATATCGGGAATTCTGCAGCGCATACGCCTTTTAATAGCCGAAAATTCTTAGCGCCATACGCCTTTTGATAGCCGAGAATTCTATAACGCCATACGCCATTTAATAACCAAGAATTCTATATCACCATACGCCTTTTAATAGGCGACAATTCTATAGCGCCATACGCCTTATAATCACCGAGAACTCTATAGCATACGCCTTTAATAGCCGAGGATTCCATAGCACCATACACCTTTTAATAGCCGAGAATTCTAAAGCGCCATATGCTTTTTCTTTTATTTTCACGTAAAGCGGCATACGCCTTTTCTTTTATTCTCACGTAAAGCGCCATACGCCTTTTCTTTTATTCTCACGTAAAGCGCCATACGCCTTTTCTTTTATTCTCACGTAAAGCGCCATACGCCTTTTCTTTTATTCTCACGTAAAGCGCCATACGCCTTTTCTTTTATTCTCACGTAAAGCGCCATACGCCTTTTCTTTTATTTTCACGTTCATCGATTGAAGAATCGTGGTTGTTTAAATACCTGGAATTCTGCAACGCATACGCCTTTTAATAGCCGAGAATTCTTAGCGCCATACGCCTTTTGATAGCCGAAAATTCTATAGTGCCATACGACTTTTAATAGCAGAGAATTCTATAGCGCCGAGCGCCTTTAATAGCCGAGAATTCTATAACGCCATTTAATAGCCGAAAACTCTATAGCGCCATACGCCTTTTACACTGCTGGACAATTGCTAAGGACGGATCATAAACGGCTATATAGCGCATAAAAAAGTAAGTGTGGTTGGATGCCAAGTGAAATAAAATAATGTCATAATGCCAGGACATTACAACAAAGACAATTTATTGTGCTCTGAAATCCAGAAGGCTTTGGAACGTGTTCAAGGGACAAACAGGCCATTTTGTGCAGAATACGTAAACGTGAAAAAATGCAATTACCGACCGCAGGCGTTCCGGCGTAAGATGTAAATACGGGATATGGCCACCATGGAGGGTGATGCAAGATTCCACACGTCGTGTCATGCTTTGCACAACATTATCAAGCAGCTGTTGGGGTAATTTATCCCATTCCTCTGTCAGTGCACAGATGAGGGTGTCCTTGTTTATTGGAGGGCATTGGCGACCAGCAAGACTCCTCCCCAAAGCATCCCACACATTTTCAATGGGATTCAGATCTGGAGAACGTGCTGGCCATACGAGGCGTTGAATATCCTCGCTCTCAAGACACTCCTGGACAGCGACTGTTCGATGACATGTTGCGTTGTCGTCCATGAAAATGAATCTATCACCGACAGCACCACGGGACATGCGAACATGAGGTAACTGAACATCATTAATGTATCGTTGGCCAGTCATAGTCCCAGTTGGAAGCACATAGAGGGACGTACGGCCATTGATCATGATGCCAGCCCATACCATGACACTACATATCGGATATGGGTCCCTTTCCTGTATGTTTGCTGGACAATATGCAGTACCACTATCACGCCAGATCAGTTGTCGTCGACAATCAGACGATAGACTGTATCTACTCTCATCTGAGAAGAGGACAGCAGACCAGTCGTTATCAGTCCAATTGCGATGTTGATGGCACCATTGCAAACGGGCGGTACGGTGACGTCTGGACAATGGGATGCACACAACAGGACGGCGGGCGTATAGTCCTCCTTCATGCAAACGTCTGGCGACAGTTTTTCGGGAGATCCGCTTGCCAGTAGAAGCCATAAACTGATTTGCTACCTCACTAGCTGTGCTGCGCCTGTGTCTTTTTGTTGATAGCACTATGTACCGATCTTCTGCAGGTATCATACTGCGAACACGACCTCCTCGTGACGTTTACTACACTCTCCATTTGTTTGAAATGATTTCCAAAGCCTTTAAACAACACTGTGGCTGACGTCGAACTCCCTGGCAACATCTGTTATTTTTCGCCCTTCTTCAATCTTGCCAATAATACGGAAACGCGTAAAATCATCTAGGTGATGTCGGGAAGACATACTGAAAATTGCAAGTTCGTCAATTGATTCTTTCCCTTTCAACTTTGCGTTTGAACAACAACGGTCAATACGCGTCAAATCCTTCATATCTCTTATCAGCGCTATGACGTCACGAACAAGTTCGGGAATCCAAAATTGGCATAAGCACAACACGTCTTACTGTATCCCGCACTTATGCTAATTTCCACATTTTCCTGCCTTCCATTTTATGGTTGCTATCGTTGCTATTGTCATCCGTCCTTAGCAAATGTCCAGCAGTGTAATAGCCGAGAACTCAATAGCGCCATACGCCTTTTAATAGCCGAGAATTCTACAGCACCATATGCTGTTTCTTTTACTTTCACGTTCATCTATTGAATATTCGTGGTTGTTAAATATCGGGTATCTACACCGCCATGAGCCTTTTATTTTCAGGCACAGTGCCATACGCCTTTTCTTTTATTTTCACGTATAGGCCATACGCCATTTCTTTGATTTTTGCATTCATCCATTGAAGAATTGTGGTTGTTGTTAAATATCGCTTTCTGCAAATTTCAGACTTTGGCTTTCTCACTTATTATCTTTAGAAATGATTTAACACACAGGTGGAATGTGGTTATCTGCAACTCAAACGCAGCCGGAACAAAACCAGCAAAAACACGGAGATATAGTCTTCCTTTGTCTAGTAGGATTAATAGTGCTTTGCCAGGTCGCGGAATCTAGAAAAGAATATTTGGATGGAAGAATATCGGCGTTTGGCGACAGCAGCGCAAATCCCTAATGGAGCGACCAAATGATTTACTCGCATCTTTCCGGACGGTCGTCAGAGTGCTTTAAAACCTATCAGCTGTTTGGCTCGAAGCTAAAAGAAGACATCAGGAAAAAGTCATCCGAAACGAAACGGCTAAACTAATCTCTGCAATCTTAATTCTCATCTGCATTTTCAACACCCTTCCGTTTTATTGTCGTTCCTGGAATCCGGTGGGTTTAGCACACTATCCTGGAGAGAGTGAAATTGCTCAGATGGTGGAGATTAGGTCTCCCTGCAAACGAATCTCTTTGATTAAAAAGTTTCCAAGTTGCCTTTAAAGATCCATTTGCAGATTGATCCGGCACATCTGTGAAACACTTTTCTTTTTTTTTTTTTTTCATATTTATCTCATCCTTTTACCCTACTTCATGGGCGCTTTATTTGCCTCTATTTTCATTTTCTTGGGTAGTTTTTAAGAAAATTTCATCAGGAATAGAAAAATAGGCAGGGGAATCAAATAATACAAAAAAAAGCAGCAAAACTGTTTTGCGTACCGCGGAATATCACACAACTGCAAGTTGCGTATTCCCGTCCTACCCCCTACTCCCACCCGTAGTTAATCAAGTTTCCCTTTTAATCGTTTTTTCCTCGGGTTTTTTTCCCTCCTTTCTTCCTAATCGAGATTGGATGTGGCCAGATTGGCGATAGGTGTGGAAGTGAAACACGTGGAGGACAACATGAAAGCGGAAACGAGAAAAAGAGAATAAAGAAATCGAACCGAACTTTCAGAGTTACATTTAAAATGCGCGGAATCTCATTAAAAGAAATAGATTTGGAAGCATGCATAGTTATCAACGATTCGAGAACTAAATGAAACAATGTTATCTTGTCGTCTTTTGTTTGATGAGAATGCTCTGTTGAGTTGTCACGTCCAGACAGATAATGTGGTCTTCTCGGAGAAAAGAGTTCAGTTTTTGTAAAGCTCATAATACAGAGAGAATCCACCCAAATGAATTCTAATTTCTTTTCACTTTTCTTCTCAATGCGGGTGTCAGTTCTCTTTTTCAAACATTTTCTTCTAGGATTACTTACTTTCTTTTGTTATACATATGCATTTGTGAGTACAAGCTTTCTAAAGCTGTTTGAATAAACAACGGATTTTCAAAGAAAATTAAAAATTCGTGATCGATTAAACGAATTTCAAATGAGAGAGTGAAACAGTTAACGCACTGTAATAACAGAAAGGTTAATCGCACAGGGTGTAACGCCTACACTGTAAAAAATAAGTGGTGTGAATTCACGGAAAATATCTGAAAATAAAGAGCAGCAAAGTTGCCCATAAGTGTCCGTCTTTTAATGAAATTTCCGTTTTTAAAAGTCCTCGTTTTTTTTTAACTTCCGTGTTTTCAGTGATTTTCCGTTGTCAGAAATACCGTTTATTTCAGAAAAGTCCGTTTCAGTTTTTGTTCGTATTTATACAAAAATTTCGCAAAATCGAAGACGCTGAAGTTTTCAGCTGTTACACCAGATAATCCTGTCGCAGCTGTGAGAACCGAACCCAAGTCGTTAGTATTGGTTCAACAACTAACACGAGTCTTAACCACTGAGCCAGAAAGCCTCGGAAGTTTGAATCACGTTCATAGCCAAAGTAATTGCGTGATGAGGAAGAAACAGTATCATGGATCACGTTCATAGCAAAATTAATTGCACGATGAAGAATTTTTTGTTTGTCATGAATCACATTCATAGGAAAACTAATAGCCAGATGAGGAGCATTTTTATCATGAATCACGTTCATAGCAAAACTAATTGCACGATGACGAACATTTTTTTGTTATAAACCATGTCCATAGCAAAACTAATAATGTGATGACGATATTTTTTTGTCATGGCTCACGTTCATAGCAAAACTAATGCGCGATGAGGAACATGTTTTTTGTCATGAATCATCTGTATAGCACAACTAACAACCGGATGGGAAACGTTTTTTTGTCATGAATCACGTTCATAGCAAAACTAATACTGTGATGAGGAAATTTCTTTTTGTCATGAATCACATCCATAGCAAAACTAACAGCGTGATGAGGAAAATTCTTTTATCACGAATCACGTTCATAGGAAAACTAACTGCGCGATGAGCAACATTTTCGTCATGAATCATGTTCATAGCAAAACTAATAGCGTGATGAGAAAAATGCTTTTGTCAGGAATCACGTTCATAACAAAACTAATAGCGTGATGAGGAAAATTCCTGTCATGAATTGCTTTCATAGGAAAATTATTTGCGTGATGAGGAACATTTTTTGCCATGAATCATGTTCATAGCACAACTAAAAGCCTGATGAGGAACATTTTTTGTCATGAATCACGTTCATAGCAAAACTAATAGCGTGATGAGGAACATTCTTTTGCCATGAATCACGTTCATAGCACAACTAATAGCATGATGAGGAACATTTTCTGTCATGAATCACGTTCATAGGAAAACTAATTGCGCTATGAGGAATTTTTTCTCGTCATGAATCACCTTCATAGCAAAACTAATAGTGTGAAGAGGAAATTTTTTGTCATGAATCACGTCTAAAGCAAAATTAATTGCGCGATGAGGAATTTTTTTTTCTCATGAACCACGTTCATAGCACAACTAATAGCCTAATGAGGACGATTTTTTGTCATGAGTCACGTTCATAGCAAAACTAATAGCGTGATGAGGAAAATTCTTGTCATGAATCACGTTCATAGGAAAACTAATTGCGCGATGAGGAACATTCTTTTGTGATGAATCACGTTCATAGCACAACTAATAGCATGATGAGGAACATTTTCTGTCATGAATCACGTTCATAGCAACACTAATTGCGCGATAAGGAATTTTTTTGTCACGAATCATGTTCATAGCACAAGTAATAGCCTGATGAGGAACTTTTTTGTCATGAATCACGTTCATAGCAAAATTAATTGTGCGATGAGAAAAATATTATGTCATGAAACACGTTCATAGCAAAACTAATAAAGCCATGAGGAAATTTTTTTGCCATGAATCACGTTCATGGCAAGACTAATTGCGCGATGAAGACTTTTTTTGTCATGAATGCAAGTGATTTAGCCATTTTTTTCTGTTGGAGCTTACTTTCTTTTTGAGTAAGTTTGTAATAATTTCATTTTTTCTGTAGGAGGATTTATCACAAATTAAGGGTTTTTTTATCGTGATTTTTTGGAAGCAACAGAATGCTTTGAAACTTGAGATCTTTTTAAACTGACAAAGACTTTCAATAATCTTTAAGAAAAGGTGAAATGCTTTGTTTTATAGTACAGCTTCACAAAACTCCTAAATATAAAATTTACTCTTTATAGCTAAAATAGCTTTTGTCTTATTCATGCGATATGCTATCCACAATATATACGGTCTTGCTGCAGAACTTAAAAATCAGATCTTTCGAGAGACGACTACAATTTAACAGTTAATTAAACCTCAAGTATTCCCACGAATATCGGTGAATTTCCTGTTAACACATCTTAAAAACGGCAGTTTACTATCAATATAAGAAAGGAATTGCGGACAGGTTTCTGAAAATTCAAAATTTTCCAGGCGTACGAAAAGTCCGTGAAATTAAAATTTCTTTCCGATGTTTCACGGAAAACATTGTATCAGAAATATGCTCCGTTAATTCACGAAAGGAATGACGGAAAGTGGCTCGTGAATTTCTGAATTTTTTTTTTTTTAGTGTATATACACCTCAATTTCTGTCAACTAAGATAAATCACATAGTTTTTCAAAATAACTTTTTGTTTCACATATTCTTATGAAATTTTCAGAATGTACAAATTAAAAAATATCTTCAGCGTCTTTTGATACCTTTGCCGCGAGCGGCAACAGACTCTTTGTTAGTCAATGAAATACGGAATTACACCGCTGTGCAATACAAATTTGGAAGATGTGAATCCGTTTATTAGTGTAAATATATGGCATGAATGCTAAGTCAGATAATATCCGAAATTCTGAAACTTCAAAATTTTCAAATTAATCTGAAACTTGAAACTTGGTCGTTCTGGGTGATGTAGTGGTTAGTATACTCGGGCGCTATCCGGGAGACGCGGGTTCGATTCCAGCTGCAGGACGACGAAATTTTCAAGTTTTCGGATATTATCTAACTTACCACCCATTTCATGTTTACACCAATAAACGGATTCACATCTTCCAAATTTGTATCAGGCTCTTTGTTTCTATACTATTTAGTATAAGGCGTCTATTGTATCATTGTTTATCCCAGAGCAGCAACAATGTTTTGAACGATTTCTGTGGTGTGTCTGAAAGCAAATCTCTTCAAACTAAATTGCAGTTACAGACTAAAATCGTTACATAAAATAACGCAACTACACTTCCGAACATTTATTAGGATGTGAAGAAGCGAAACCGAAAATTGTTCGAACGGCTGGGAAAAAGATACATTGCTACCATAAGATAAGCACTCATTTGATGCTCAAAATTGTTTAATTTTTCAACTCGAAAAGAAATAATAATGATAATTATTATTATTCCACAAGAGAAAGAAGGATAGTAGGCATTCTTGTCGTGAAAGGCCTTCACGAAGCTCAAGTTAGCTCACTATATATATTTTGATACCAAAAGCAATGAAAATAATATGTTTGATGGCATACATGCAGTAGAAAAAGAGAGGACTCCTCTCATGTTAAGCAGACTATGTAGATGTTGAAATAAAAGATACATCTATGGAAGACCACATACAAAAACGGAAGCAAAAGGAACTGCATGGGGATTTCCAAAGTTGAGAAGCCATACGTTGACAAACATCCCCAAACCAGTGCAGCGAAGAAAATTACATGAAAGACCGCTGGATTTTTTTCAAGATGAAGTTATTCTCACCAAAATATTATAGAAAATACATTTTAAAGAAGGACGTACCACATGACAAATATCAACGATAAGGCAGTCGATAGTTAAGATTGTTATTTTATGTATAAAATTTCACGATACTCTTCAGAATTCAAGAAACCACTTGTTTTCATATGTTTACAAGACGGCAAGTAGCAGTGATATGCCCTTATCGGTGTAGATTCATTGAGAAATCATTCGGCCCTGGAGCAGAAGATGGAGGATTCGAGCTCAGCTATCGGCAAATTTCGGTTTCAACAATTTTAAGTAAAAGCGAAAGCTAACGTTCAGTTCCACTCCTTTAATCCTTCCCTTAAGAAGCCAATGTGAAAACCAATGGAACTGACGAAATCAGTCCGCTGACATTGAAACCCACCAGCCGCGCCTTTGCTCGTTAACAAATTTTAATCATTTATGTCGTTACGGCATTCCCATTTAATAAGGATGTTAATGATTAATGAGTAATTTTGTTAATGAGTCTTACCTTCGTATTGGTGAATATTAAAATCGTACTGTGAAACCAGGTGGGCAAATGAGCGATATGTAAGAGCTTTTAATTCGGTTGCTCTTATAATGCGATACCAGTACAGCTCTCTTTACTCACTGCAAACTCTTTATTGCATCAGAGGGTAAAACAGCAAGTTTTTCTGTAATTATATCCAGGGCTCATTTTCTGGAGTAACGCGTTCCGACACTTTTTTATAACAAAAAACATTTTTGGTTTTAAGTTGTGTAAGAACTATTTACTTAAAATAGCGCACCAACCATAACATTTAGTTAATATTAAAAATTGAAATAACATAACAACTGTACGGTGTAATTATTTAATTTGGAGTAACGTAATAACAGTAACATTTTAGGGAGAAAGATTGTAAAAATTAAGTATAACAAGAGAGAGATGAGCCACCAAACTGCCCATATGCACTTTATGGGAGTCTCAAAATGTTTATTAAACAAAGTATACTTTCCAGTGAAGACGTTCATCTCCCAAGCTGTTCCAGATGCAAATGATTGACCAAAAATGTGAAGAGCAATGCACTTTATAGTGAAAAAGAAATTTGGAAGTCATCTACTACGTAACAGATTTCAACTCAGTGAGAGACTTGCTTCGTTGTTTCAGAGAATACCAACGACTTCAAGGAAACAAAATATCTAATCAACTAATCAACCTTTACAGCTGAAACGAACTTTGCAAACCACTGCAGCATCTTCTTTTCAATGTGAAAGGAGACACATATTTGGAAGATGTGAATCCGTTTATTGGCGTAAATATGACATAGATGTTAAGTCAGATAATATCCGCAAACTTGAAAATGTCGTAGTCCTGGAGCGGGAATCAAATCCGCGTCTCCCGGATAGCGCCCGAGTATGCTAACCACTACACCACCCAGAACATTCAAGTTTCCGATTAATTTGAATGTAATCATCACAGGATTCGCTAGTCGAAGCAGCTGGAATTCATACATAGTGAATTTAGGGAAAAGGAGATATTCTCAGATGAATTTGATAATAATCTCAACTAAGTCCATTCATTTAACCACAACAGTAACCTCATTGTCATTCATAAAAATTGTTGGAACTCCACTAACCTCGTTTGATCCTAAAAATATATGTCCGATCTCGGCTCCTTCGAGGGCACAATTCGTATGTGCATATTCAATTTCAACATTTTCTATAAATTATAAAACTCTTACGGAATAGTAGTTTGTTACGCTTTCCAACCGTAGGTTGAAGAAGCGTATATGCTGCAGCTTTGTCCGTCTGTCTGTCCGTCCGCACGATAACTCGCGTAAAAATGGTTAGATTTCCATGCAATTTTAGTATGTGGTAGACGGAGTACTGCACAAGAAGAGAAGCTGTTAGAAAACAATTAGAATTTCACTGAACTTTACATGCTCTTGAAGATAAACAGATGCTAGTTTAGCATAATAAGCTTACTGAAGTTCAAATGTCCTCGAAGAAAAAAGAAGCATGCAGTTTGAGCATGATAAGTTAACTAAACTTAAAGCACTCTTGGGGAAAAACAGAAGTAATTGGAGTATTATAAGCTTACTGAATTTTAAATGCTCTCGAAGAGAAACAGTTGCTAGCGGAGCAGGTTAAACTTACTGGAAAACAGATGCCAGTGGAGCATGTGACGTACACTCTGATATAGGGTTCTCTTTTAGTTCCTGTATCAATGTAAATTTTAGTTCGTTCTCCTGAAGCATTTTCCAAACTTAAAATTTACATTTTCTCTCTCGACTGAATATTTTGTGGCAACTGCGTTGAGGTCGGAGGTTGAATGACGTACACTATGTTGAAAAAAGTCACCGAATATCCCTTCAAAAGCAAATGAACGGATCCGCTGCATTCTTAAGACGCGCGGTACAGCTGCAAACGGTATAAAATCATATTGCACTGTTAGGCTGAGTGAAAATGTCGCGACAGGAGGAAACTGACTTTGAGAAAGGAAAGATTGTTGGGTGTTATATTCGTGTGCTGTCCATAAGAGAAACCGAGAGGCGTTTATACATATCCAAGTCAACTGTTTTGGATGTACTAAAACTTACCGGCAGACCAAAGAAATTCAGTGATAGAGGACGTCAAAGCCTCAAGAGAATCGTTACAGCTAATCGACGGAGTACTGCACAAGACCTCAGTGTACAGGTGAGTAAAAATGTTGGGACCTCAGTATGTACACGTACCATTCGTAGAGAATTTCATTCCAGGGGTTACCGTGGTCGTGCGGCTGCTCATAAGCTGGATCTCCACTTGGAATGCTACTCATCGTTTAACATGGTGTAAAGAACATTTATCGTGGACCGTAGATCAATGGATATGGGACTGATGAATCCGGATACACGATCCATAAGTCTGATGGTCGTCTGTGGGTATGGCGGCAGCCGGGGGAACGCTATTTACCACAGTGTATTGTTGCTACCGTCAAGATTGGAGCTAGCAGTGTACTCGTGTAGGGGTGTGTTTCGTGGTATGGTCCCGGCCCATTGGTTATCGTGGACAAACCTGTTAACCAGCATGTCTACCTCGATATTCTGGACAATTATGCCCTACCAACTCTGCGGCAATACTATGGAACCGAGCCTTGTTGGTACCAGTAGGCTAATGCATCGAACCATAAAGCAAGGATTTTTACGGCGTGGTTTGAAAATAATTCCGTATCGTGTGGGGACTGGGCAGCACAGTGTCCTGATCATAATCCAATAGAGCACCTATGAGATGAATTAGAGCGCCGTATAAGAAGTTTGGAACCAAGGCCTACTACTAAGCAACAGTTAGCGGCAGCATTATATTCTGAATGGAAGCGCATACCTGTATCCCAAAACCTTGTCGAAACCATGTCTCGAAGAGTCAGTGCATACAGACCGACACATTACTAATGTATGTTAATAAATGCTATGTTGTGTTTCTCTTCTAGGTGTCCAGTGACTTTTGTCAATATAGTGTATGAGGAATATGTTATGAAATGTTTACAACGTATGTTCGCTGGCTTTCGAGCTGGGTGGTATTCAATCGAGTTGTTCTCTGGTGGTTACTAGTTGAACTACGTAAAACTGCTGTTTCACTTTAACCGTTTGGAATTGTTTTCTTGATGTTTTGAGTCTCATTTTTGAGGGCCGAGTTTTTTAGAAGTTGATTGCTATATTGCTTGCAGCTTACAGCATTAACCTGTTGCCAGGTTTGCTATACTTGAAGAGTATTATACGTTACGAGTAATATGATGATATGTGCTAACTTTCCAAAAGTGCCTACAGTACTATAAAAACGAAGTTTTCGTAAGTAAAGGCTTCTTTCTTTAATTGGCCATTCAACTAATTTTTCATAATTAAGGACATTAAATGTTAAGTTATCCAGTGTTTCAGCTACAGCGAATCAGTTACGATAGTTAATCAAGCTGCACGTAATGTTGGTGTTCTAGGAAAACTGTCTTTTCACACATAAACGGTCGTATCAGAATAATATGACCATCCCCGAAATCACAGTGCAGACTCCAAGGCTTGTCACAGAGTGCACGTGACATGGTCGACCACACGGAGATGTAACCGACCGGCCAGGACAGATGATCCATAGTGCGTCGCATGAGCACTACGGGCAGAGGTAGTGATTTCATGGACGTTCAAAAAAGGAATGATCATCAGCTACCGCGCCAAGGGTGGAAGCATCTCAGAAACAGCAGTCTTCGTGTGATGTTCGCGAGGTGCTGTAGTAAGGGTATACCAAGAATGGACCGCTGGTACACCGAGTATCTCCCGACGTCATAACTGTGGAGTCCCAAAGGCCTTCGACCCCAGAGGAGAACGTCGCCTCTGTCGACTGGTAAAGGACAATCGACGCGCACCTATGCGGCAATTGACCCCGCAAATGAACGCTGGGGCACCCAGGTACGTATCCCCGATAACAGAAGAGCGAACCCTGTTTCAGGGTCTCAGCAGTCGACGCTGTGTCAAGGTGCCCATATTAACGCAGGTCAATCGGCAACGACGCCTGCTTCGCATGGGACTACCGTCATTGGACAGTGCAAGAGTGGAATAAGGTTGCCTTCTCCGACGAATTGAGGTTCCTACTCCACAGAAGTGACGGGTGGTGGAGGTAGAACGTCTGGAACACGAAAACCAACAACCGGACAAGCTTGGCGATCAAATACAGGCCAGCGGTGGCAGTGTGCATGTATGGGGAATGTTTTCGTGGTATGACCTGGTCTCTGGACGCTTATGGCTGTCTGTCCATCCTCACTGATCACATGCATCCTTTCAAGCCGAACCTTTACTTTGGTGGTGATGGTGTCTACCAACAGAACAATGCGCCCTGCCATGTCGCTAAGAGGGTGCGTGACTGGTTCCAGAAAGACAACAGTGATGCCTCCGTTCTCTCTTGGACGGTGAAATGACCTGACCTCAGTCCCATGGAGCACTTGTGGGACTATTTGGATCGACAAGTTCGACGTGCCGACCCACAACCACGTCCTCGCCGGGACCTCCGCGCTCCGTTGCAGTCGGAACATGAACGTACGCCTTGGGCAACCTTCCTGGGCCTCATTGCGTCCATGCCACGCCGTCTCGCCGCTGTCATCCGGGCAAAGGGTGATTATCCCCATTATTAGGTAGGTGGTCATATTATTCTGATAGAACTGTGTATTTATATTCTTAAAATTAAAGAACACGAGAAACATGATAAGTTTAGTGAACGATTATCCTTTCCTTTTTTATCTTAAACCATCGTTATTTGCTCCAGGACATAAGTTGAAGTGTTTGGAGAATGGATAGTTCAATGAACTTTCAATGCTCTCGAAGGTAAACTAGAATGATATGCTTACCGACCGGAACATTAAATGCTCCCGAAGATAAAGAGAAGCAACTGAACTTTCAAATGTTCTCAAACATAAACCAGAAGCTAGTGGAGCACAATAAGCTTAGTGAACGGACAATCTCTGCAGATTTTCGATAACTAATCTTCGTATGCTCTCGAAGTTAAATATTGTTAATAATAACACGATAAACTTACTGAACTTTAAATTTCCTGAAATTAAGCAAAAGCTATTGAAGCATGCTAAAAATGGTCAGCGATCATCGTTTGCAAGCTTCTGGAAATTATTTTTACATGATTTCGGTGATAAACCAAGCTATTGGAGCAGGACAGGCTAACTGCACTGTCGTCTGCAATTTTTCGTAGAGTCAGTTTACAGTGAAAAAGACGGAAGGATGGGAAGCTAAAATGCAGATTTGATTTTATCGATACCTTATTCATTTTGCTCACTCTCATTTTCAGACAACATTAAATTCTTAAATTGCTCAACCACATAAAAGAATAATGCTAAAATTGCATTTAAGATTTGTATTTTATATTGTCAGTAGAAGTAAGGGAAACACCAAAGTTATGGTTTTTGAGAAAGGAACTGGTAGTACTGAATGTAATGTAAGTCTAAATGGCACAGTGATTGACCAGGTGAATGAGGTATTTAGGAAGCATGTTTGACAGAGAGAACTAATTGGATGTTGAAATCAGTAGGCGAGTTAATTCTTCATTGAAAGTCATGGCTGCTCTGGGAGGTTTTCACAGGAATGATGGGTTCTCAAGAGAGTCCCGCATGGCTGTGCATGAAAGTGTAATTGTTCCTACTCTGATGTATGACAGTGAAACCTGGGTACTACAGAAGAAACATAGGAGTCGTTTGTGTGATGGAGAAATGCGTTACTTACGGAGGGGTAGGGGTGTGTGTGTGGAAAGACACGTTCTGATTGTGTGAGAAAAGAAAACGTGTTGCAGTTGTGTAATGTGAAGCAAAATGTAGTTAGCAAGGTGGAGACTAATATGCTTCGGTGGTTTGGCCATGTTGAAAGAAGAAGTGATGAGGTGCTTACTAAGAAAATCTTTTTAGCCCATGTAGCAGGAAGTAAAGGAAGAGGAAGTCATGGGAGGATCAGATTCAGGAGTGTCTGCATTAGAAAAAGATTATGAGTATGAAGAAGTTGTGACAGCGCTCGAAACTCCAGGCTGCACATTTAGGTGGAAAATCGATTTCCTAGTTTATTTATTTATTTATTTATTTATTTATTAATTTTTATTAATTCGTGTAATTTTTGAGGAAAGAGTACGCTTTATTTACTTTTTATTTATTTTGACATATACTTTCGGGTGATCCTTCTTTTCTTTTTTTTTCCTCTCCGCCCCCTCTCCCAGCACAAGGCGTCGCATAGCGTAAGACTAGATAGACAGCGTTGGCGTCACCATGGACGGACCGAATTTGTATGGAATGCTTTATAGGGCAATAGAAGTGTTCTCCTTGTCTAGCATTCACAATGCGTGTTGGGTACACCGTAGACTTTTTGGAACCGAAACTAACAGTTTTATTGGGTTAGGATTTATGGCCCGGTGGCTATATCACGCGGCTAACGTAACTTGAGCTGTTCTCAGAATTTCACGGGAACGGGTAGAAATTTTGACCCCCTGACGAATGGATGAACAAAATTTTAATTCTCTGACCAGTAGGATTTAGACTTGGGAATTTAATTCAGGGAGGCTTGCGTTTGCCAGCTAGTGATTGGATGATGGGATATTTTGAGGTAATGTGGGCCTTCTTGGGGGTTGTCGAAACATTTCCAAGGGAAGAGAAGAACTTCGTCACTTTTACTTTTTTTCACGGCGCACTTGACTTTTACTTTTTTCACGGCGTGCATCACTTTCACTTTTTTATTCCTTGTGACTTGCCACTAGGTTTTTTTTTTTTTTTTGGTGGCCCAAAACTTGGTCACAGCCATGATTTATCAGAGACTGGCAACTTTATCCCTGCCAAATATTACGGCAGGACATCCGTAACTGCGTACCGTTTCCCGACATGGATGGAGGATCTAAACCGCGGTGCCAAGGAAAGGAACCCTGCTAAGGACGATGAGGGCCCACACCAATTATGACGGACCGGGACATCCATCGCAGACCAGTACCCTTGGTGGAGGAACAGATAGAGTAGTGTTTTACGGACGATAAGTGATAACAAGAAAAGTGGACTTTCATGTGGTTCCATTTCTTCCGTGTGATAGGAGAGTAACAGCGCGATATCTAGGAAGATTGTGAATTTAAGGTAGGAAATCCATCCTATTCTTTCTTTTGATGTCCCCTCATAATATGTTTATCGGATCAGTGCATACGAAAGTCTTCCGTTAGAATTAATGTTTTTATAAGCGAGTAGTTAATGAATACAGGTTCCTGTCAGAAAGTCGGAATCATTTTTTTGCTAGTATCGTGAGTGTATCTTTATTATTATGCTAAAACATAACTAGAAAATTGTTTTCTTTGTTAATTTGTCTACACATAATCATGAGTGTTTCTCTAGTTGCAAACTGTGTGCTCAACCCCGGATTTTTGGAGAATATATAATTTTACGGCAGGGGCTCAGAAAATCCGTTCACTTATGTTTTTTTTTTTTTTTTTTAATTCTAGACGTTCACGAAAACATTGCGCCACACAGCGGACCCTTTGACTCCCAAAGGAAAATCTGCTGTGTGAATCACAACGCCCAGTCACTGGATCCTGAAGCTGCGTTAGCCCTAAATCAGGGAATCGCAGAATCACAATCCACTCGACACTCCCTTGGTTCCCAGTATTACGCCAGGTGAACCCAATTCGGAATCCGCACGATAATATATAGAAAATTTTGTGTACGGCGTGTGATGGATGTGAGTGAAGCCCGAGTTGTATGACAAGATCGCTGTAAATGGAGAAGTTTAATACGGCAACAGTAAGTAAAAACTATCTGGTAGTTTGTATTTCTTTGTGGAGCTAACCTATGAATCTCAGAGAACAGCTTAGTGATGATGATGATGATGATTATGATGTTTAAATTAGTTATGTTGGGATGGGTTAAACACGCCACTTTAAAAGTTGTGACGTGCCTGCCCAGCAGAACGCACACGGCATAAAGGCAGATAGCAACGATAACGAACGTCCGCGTAGCTCAATTGGTAGAGCGACTTATTCCGGAATGAGGGGACCCGGGTTCGAGCCCCGGCGCGGACAAAAATGACGGAGAAATTTACTTCGTTATAATGGCGCCCGAACTTTTCGGATGACCCGGCCGTTCAAAATCTCGCAATGGCGTGATGTTCTTTCCACACCGCGAGATAGGAAAAATAAGAGAATCCCTTCTTCAGCTCTTCGAAAAATAAAAATGTGTGATGTTGCATTCCATACACTAGATTGACTGGGAATTCTCATGTGCACGTTCTACAGAGGATGGCTGCCTGCAACGATTAATGGTCACGGCTGACCCGTGGGCCATGCCCTCGGCCCTCTTTCGGGGGGGGGGAGAATATATTGACGTGCCTGCCCAGCAGGACACACACGACATAAAGGCAGATAGAAACGACAACGAACGTCCGCGTAGCTCAATTGGTAGAGCGACTCATTCCGGAATGAGGGGACCCGGGTTCGAGCCCGGCGTGGACTAAAAATGACGGAGAAATTTACTTCGTTATAAGGTGCTCCATGTTTTAAAAAATGCTGTTGACGATTTTATGCCATATAAGTCCGATCGAATGATATTTAAACACAAGGAAGAAACATCGAGTACATTATAAATTTTCAATATCACATTGTTATTTTGTTTTGTCCCAAATCTCCTTTATCATTGCAGTACCAGAAAAGTATTTTTGATGTATTTTTCAGATAGCTACTTCCCAAACTCGTAAATTGGTATGGCGATAAAATTTCGCACAGAACAATCTGCCAGATACCTTGATTCTTGGAAAATCAGAGCGAACACACTTCTTGAAGTTTATGTACACGCTATAATAAAAATACAGGTGATCCAGATTGCAGACACAGGAATGTCTTTCTCTTTTGGCAACTGATCAGTTCTTCGTAGAGTTATCCGTCTGGCAACACATGGTAAAATAACAGCGATTAGTTTTAGCTCAGCTATTAATTTTTTCCCCCGCCAGACGCAAAAGATGATATGATGCCTCCGAAGTTTCGGTTAAGACTGTGTCTGCAATCAAGTGGCTGTTGTTGCTAGCAAGTTTATCTGTCCCTCTTACCGTTAATAATACGGCAGTTCCATTTGACAGCCTTCAGCTGATGCCTGGGTGAAAGAAGTCTTGTGATTGTTATTTACACCTCTTTGTGTACAACGTATTTTATCTCAGTTCCCTCGTCGCAGGAAAAAGGAAAAGTATTTTCCTTTCGTGGAGCGAAAGCGATAAAAGTCGAAAAATGTTTCTTTCTCCATCAAGTGAGCGAACAGTTTATTGTTTCAGCTTCCTGTCTTAAACAACGAAGAGGAAATTTTGTTTGGGCTCTTTCTGAAAGAAAAAAAAATCGTGAGAGAGAGAAGAGAAACTCAGTTTTTTCTGGCCATTGGGCACCTAATCGCAAGGCGCCCATTAAGTTTAAAGTTCCCCGGAGTTTTGGGGCATTTTGTGTTTTCTTCTCCCAGCACGAGCTGATTTTAAAACTTATGGGTCTCCCTCCGTGTATTCCTTAGCCTCCAAACAAACACCCCTCGGTACGGAGACGCTGCATCCCCACATTCTTAAAATCGATGGTGAAAGAACAATGTAAGCTGCGTGTGCTGTGTTTATAGTTCCACACGACAGTCCCTTGATGGCTCCGAAGGAAGAATGTTCTGACGTGACTGTTTCTAAAACACAAACACTTCTGATGTCTTCAGTACATTTTTTTTATTCCGAAATTTCCTCTACACCATGCCAATTTAATAAAACACGGCAAACAACGGTATCATTTCAGAAAACAGATTGTGAACATAATGTAGCCTGCGATTAACAAAGTGCTTGGGGGTCGGTAAAACAAATTTATGCGCGATCAGGAAATTAACGCCGTTTAAATTGTTTTCCGGTTCAACTGCGAAACGGTAGACTGATTATTGTTTCCAGCATCGTAAACTGCGAAACGGTAGACTGTTTCAGTTGTTTTCTTTTTAAATATATGATATTATCTTAAAAATATTTTAAAATATTTTAAAATATTTTTTTATATTTTATTATACATGCGGTTGAGTCACATTATTGTGACAACCAGCTAATATCCAGAGTAACCGCCATGCGCAGCGCGGACAGCAGCTAGACGGGCTGGGAGTGACTCAATAAGGTGCTGGAAGTACGTATCTTCTCTGGATTACCATCCCGCCATCACCGTCCCCCTGGGGAATATCTGTAATCGATTCCAATTGGGCTTCGGGATGCGCTCCATCACACTGTTTGCATTATTAAGGAAGGACAAAGAAAAGCCGCCTAGGGAACAAAAGTGGGGCGTATATCGTATCCCCCTCCTGGACGCCAATGGACAATGCACCTCCAGTTACATCGGATCCACGACCAGGAACTTAGGATGCAGATTGCGTGAACATAAATACAATGTGCAAAATGCGCAGCAAAACACTGCCCTAGCCCGAAACATTTATAACGGAACATATAGTCCTGATTGGGATAATGCGAATATCATCATAACCCCAAGAAATAAGGCCACGCTGTTAATGACTGAAAGTTTGCTAATAATTCAACACCGCTTAACATGCTGTAATGACTATGTCCCCTGCGATATACCCCCGTCTGGAGGGATACAATACTATGGCAGCAGCTTTCTGTACGGGACCATGCCACTGTGACCCCGCCTCCTTCCCCATGATCCTTTGCGCTGCCTTCCTATGTATGTATATATGTGCTGTACTAACCAAAAGATCTGACTTGCATCTGAGGATGGGCTATAGTAGCCCGAAAGTGCTAATGCTTTTAAAGTGCATATATTATATATTAATTAAAGTCTTGTGAATTGGGACTAACGTTGTTTGAACGCACAGAGACGGTTTTTTAATCATTTTATCATGAACTATTTAAGTACACTTGTATGACTTCGGGGTTTCAAGGCTAAGTTTGGCCTCTATGTAGACCTTTTCCTTGATTCTCCGAGTTGTTTCCGTATTCCCATATTGATATTAAATAATTGTATAAATTGTAGTAATATCTCACGTGACAGCTAAAAATGGTAAATAAATAAATAAAATATTTTCGAATAAAAAAAGGCGAACATCCCCCTTAGTATCGTTGAGAAAGCGTTTACTGGCATTTACATAGTATGTACATGCATGCTCCGTCTGGCACATGACACTCTTTCTTAGCTCATTCATCCACCATTTGAATCACTTTACCTTTTGTAATTATTCCAAGGCACCCATTCCCTAATCGTACACACATTTTTCTTTGTTCGTTGAATTTATACTCAACCCGTTCCACATTCTCATTGGCACAACAAGGTAACAAGAAAGACGACACCCAGTTCTTGGGCGTAATGATCACCACTTTTGAAAATCGTTTCCAAGACAAAATTAATTTTTCAAATGGGTTTTTTGAAACTGACGTCAGCGACAAAAGAAAATACATTGAAATTGCTTCCCCAGTAAAGAGAGAAGCAAACAAACCGAAAATTACCAACGCCACGAATGGGAAACACAGAATCCAATTTCCAAGGCAGTACATCAGTTAGACAGGAAACAAGACAAGATCATGTGACTGTTGTCACATGATCCTGGCTTGCCTTGTAGGAGCACCATGTTTTGCAGTGCAATCAGACACACGGCGAGGCATAGAGTGATACAACTACACTGGCGTGCAAAAATTAAGGACGAGATGGTTTTTCGAATGTAACGTCGTGCAGAAGTGCTCCACAACGACTCAAATCATACCATAAGATCCCCAAGATGTAAGAATATGGGACAAGTGAGAAAAACCACCCAAACAAGGAATCCAAAGGAAACAAAGGCACTTTATTAAAAAGGTATCTTCGAGCACAACTGGACAGAAGACAGAAACATCCATCTGACAAGCGGCTGCCAAGAAAAATACAGTCTTTAGTAGAAGATATGATCACCCCTGACTGCGTTGCAGGATTTACAACGTCTGTCCATGCTGAGGACGAGGTTGTCAAGGAGCTGTTGAGGCATCGCGGCCCATTCCTCTTGTAGCGCCAATCGCAGCTGCGAAATCGTTGCTAGCGGCTAGTGACGTGCTGCTAAGCGTGTCCCGAGAAGGTCCCACACGTGTTCGATTGGATTTAGGTCCTGGTACCTTGCGGGCTAATCCATGCGTTGAATATCTTTACTCTCCAACAGCTCTGCGACAGCCACTGTACGATGAGGTGTAGCGTTGTCGTCCATGCAGAGGAACTCAGGACCCACAGCACCTCTAAACAGACGAACGAGAGGTAGGAGAACCTTGGTACAATAGCGGACACCAGTGACTGAACCTCCTTGGAAGATGTGGAGGTCAGTACGGCTACCAAGCATGATACCGCCCAAAACGAGAACTCCGCCACCTCCAAACTGGTCCCTTTCGATGATGTTGGAATTGTGATTGCATGTTCCCTGCTCTCTCTAGATGTGTATACGTCCAGAATAGCTCGTCAGACTAAATCGGCTCTCATCCGCAAAGAGAACTCGACCCTATTGCTGATGTGTCCAGTTCTTGTGTTCCTGGCACCACAAAAACCACCGTCTCCGATGAGCAGGCGCTATTGGCACACACCGTACTGGTCGTCGTGCAAATAGACCACCTTTGTGCAGCCTCCTGGCCACGGTAAAACGCTATCACGGACGTCCAGTTGTCTGTTATATGTGCCTTGCGATTTCTCCCGCTGTCTGTCTCTTCTCGCTTGTAGGACAATATGCCGGTCGTCCGCCGCCGTGGTTGCTCGTGGACGACCACTGCTAAACTCTCGGACATCTGTTCCTGTCGTTTGAAATGCTCTCCAAGCTGGTGAAACGATGCTGTGAGCGATCCCGAACTCCTCGGACATAATAGTCATATTTCGACCTTCTTCCAATTTCCCAATGACGCGACATCGGCTAAAGTCATCCAGCTGTCGTCTACTGGATTGCCTGTTGGCCATATCACACGGTGGCAGCAATTCGACGTCGTTCAAACCGATGTACATCGTGCAATAGATTTCACCGAATTGCTGAGCGTACACCGCCCGTATGCTTTATACCCTTCCGACACCCCCCTACGTCATGCTGCATATATGCGCATGCCCTACCGTACCGGACCCTATTCTATCTCCTGAGTGGTCTTTCGGTCCATTTTGCCTGCTCGTTTCGCTGTTACGTTAATTTCTCCTCTTCGTCCTTAATTTTTGCACACCAGTGTAGTAATCGTGTCCTTACCTGATCCCATAATTTAATAATTTAGAGGTATTTCGGGTCAGCCGAGGAGAGGCTTGCAAGCGTCGTCTAATGACGCCCCACACGTGCTCGATTGGTGATAAATCCGGATATCCCGCTTGCCATAAAAGGATATGGACTAGGCACGTTCGGGGATTATACCAGAGTGTCGCCAAGCGTTATGTCACTCAAAAACGACATGTTTGGTAGCATTGTATTGCTCAAGGACAAAAGATAGATCCTCGTCGTCGGCCGACGAGGGCTAGACGATCGACGGTACTGAGGTAGAATAGGAACTCACAGCAGAACACGACATGGTGCTTGCTATTCCTGTTCCCACGCAGCTCTATGACACCACTACAGCCGAGCTCGGTAATGTCAATGGCACTGAAAGCATTGGCTGCCAGGAGCGCAGCTATTACGTTTATACAAAAATGTATTGCATCACGTAAAAATGTATTGTCTCTATTTAACATTTTGGATCTCTCATTCTGGTGAAAGAATGTTACACTTAGTGCCTTTTCAAAATTTTCCATTCCGATTGATGCTTTTAGGGACATAATCGATGAAGGATATTTACGATCCAAAACTCTACCTAAAAAGTATTGTTGAAGCAAGAAAAATGATGAAAGTGATTTCTGTAAGTTCAGCAGACGCAGAAACGAAATTCACTTTAATGAACTTTAGAGACTACATATCAAAGAAATTCTCTTCTCGATAGTAACATATCCCACCTGATGATAATCAAGCTTATTTGGAAGCCTATGTGATTGTGGTACCCTTTGTGAAATTGTATCTAAGGGGTAGGGACATTACATAGGGATTGACGCCAGAGTGAAAACCAAAAGGAAATCAAGAACACTGCGAAACCCAAACTGCCGTATTGGAGCCTGTTATGAGAAATACATCTGTAAAAAAAAATGGCGAAAAATATTTGAGCACAACTGTATCTATGTTTCTGGAAAACCAATTGAGAAACCCATTTTATATCACACAGGGGCATGACATGGATTTTAACATGTATCTTAGTCTTTAATTTTATAACTAAAAAGGACTTGATACCTCAATTTTGTTTTCTTTTGTTTGGGGGTTTATTCAACACCATGAGTAAACCTGGGGGGCTATGTTGCCTGTCCCTAATGTAAGGCAAGTGGTTCGGGAAGACAAAACTGGGAGTTAGATACCGACGGGTGCTGGCCAGAGAAATTCGGACGAACCGCACCAAATCGATGGGCCACATCCCCGAGGAGTTTCAGCAGGCATCAGGGAGTGTTCGTTCGATTAATACCATCCGTAAGGAAGCCCATCTGCTCGGTTATCATGGACGTGCTGCCGCCCACAAGCCTTTGATCACCAAGTCCAATAGCGCTGCTCGGCTAACGTGGTGCGAAGAACGTCGACAGTGGACCGTTGAACAGTGGAAACAGGTTCTCTGGAGCGACGAATCAAGGTTTACCCTCTACCGTTCGGATGACAGGGTCTGGGTTTGGCGTCTGCCTGGAGAACGCCTCCTGCCGGAATGTATTGTGCCGACTGTGAAGTTCGGCGGCGGTGGAATTATGCTATGGGGGTGTTTCTCCTGGTATGGCACGGGACCCTTGGTCGCCATTCCTGGTAGACTCAACGCCGAGACCTACTGCACCATTTTGGATGACCATGCGCTTCTTACGTTGTGGCAGTTTTACGGGGTGGACCTATGTTACTTTCAGGATGACAATGCCACCTGTCATGTTGCGAGTTCCACCATGGCTTGGTATGGTGACAATGGGGTTAATCGAATGGACTGGCCTGCGCAGAGCCCGGACCTTAACCCTATCGAGCACCTCTGGGACGAGTTGGAGCGTCGACCTAAGGGGTGCCCCCACCGTCCTAATCGGTGAAGGAACTGACCTGTCTTCTCCAAGCCGAGTGGAAGAAAATACCGCTAGCCGTCGTACAGCGCCTGGTTGAGAGTATGCCTCGGAGGGTCCCAGCTGCAATCACCGCTCGTGGAGGCTCCACCAACTATTGAAGGGGAATAAACTTCGTTTTCCTTTGCTATCACAGGTGTCCAGTTACTTGTTGGTAGATAGTGTACATAATCAAGGGTCCCCGAATATGATTATATATATAATTTTCAGGAGAGAATGCACCCGACGGCTGAGCTTCTGGCAGGTTTCATGAGGACGTCCTGATTTAGCAACCCCGACCGAATAAGAATAAACTGGACATCCCATCCTCAGTACCTGTCAGGAAATAAACTTTAAAATCAACTTAAGTAACATATTAAAACATTCAAAATAGATGGCATTCTATTTTTTGCAATTTTATGTCTACTATGTTTATATATACACATGTAAATAGGGGCCACCGAAAATGATTTTATATATATATATATAATCAGGGGCACCCGAAAATACCCCCATCACCATGTTATCTTATGAGGAGAAAATACAATGTCTAAAACATATGCTGAAGGACATGTTTCTTCCCCATTCTGCAAATTATTCAACGAAACTTAAATTAAAACAGAAGAAGGAAATAAACCAACCAGCGCCATTTCCAAACAATATGATGCACCGAACAAAATTGCCTATATGCGGCCCCCGTCATTGTTATTCATTTAAACATCGAAGACTGAATATATATATAAGTAGCCCAGGTGGGAAAACCCCAATGATACACATACGTGTACTTCTTCGTATTGATAGACAACACGAATGACTGTTTAAAAGGAAAAAAATATTCGGAACAAACGCGATTTGTGCATGGTACTGAAGACTCAAGCCTCACCCACATTCGGGATCGGGAAGGAATTCGGCTTTCTTTGTTTCTTATTTTGTCACAAAAGATCCATCCTAACACCTAACTTTCCTCCAGCCGCCTCGGAAAACCGAAGCTACAAGCAATGTTTGAAAAACAAAAAGGTGGAAGAACTTCCAACTTTCAGCATTGGTGTTTCTTCTTTTCTTTAAATAAAAAAATTAGCCTTTTGGTGAGCAGTTAAAGAGTTTGATTTTTTGTAAACCCATAAGACTCTTGTGGCGTTGGGAGCCCCAGTTTAGGTGGGGGCCCTGGCCACCGGCCCCATTGGCTCACCCCTTAAGACGCCCATGCTAGTGTCCCAAAAGTTGGAACAAACGGTTCCTTATAGATTTAGATCTTGTATTCCTCGTTAAACAGCAAAAAACGATATTTGTTGTAGTCAAGATTGTGTTGGTAGTCCTTTTATTTGCATATCGTAAGTCAGTAGACTAGAACAAACACCGCCACAGCCAGCAGCAGTCTACAGACAAGAGGTGTTCTCGTTGTGTATTGGCAGGACGCATGTACAGGTCAAAGCAATTCACTTGCTGCAAAGAGAAGAGGCAAGATAATATTAAATATTTTAACCCCAGTAATTTGTATCAAAGGATGCAGCAAGACTTAATTTCTAACTATGTGATCAGTGGACAAAAGGGCCACGTTATTGTTTTATACTTGTGAGTACTCACAACCGAATAATACGTGAAATGATATGTGTCAGTGCAAAACACAAATCGAGCGCACTTGTGCGATCCGCCTTTGACAACGTTCATGTCCCGAACTTCATTTCCGGCCTCTCATTTGGCTAAAGCAAGTGTAACTTCAGTCGTGCAAAGGAAGAACCGCAATCGTGTCAAGGAGGATATCGAACCACAGGGAAGTGTCAGTTTTAGCTTCGGAATTTCCCTCCAATTTGCATATCGAATAAGCTTTCGGCAATACGATGTTCCCTGTCGGTTTCCCATTAGACACGTCTAAGTCCTGTGAGAACGAATTTCTGAAAACGCGCTCGTTGAACGGAAACGAACAAGTCCCTACTGACTTATTTTTTCGTTAGAAAATAATGGGAAATGAAGTTAGTTCTCTTTCGGAATGTCAATTCGATGTTTAATTTAAATAACAGTACATGTCGGCATGTGTCCTAACACTGGGCGTGTTACGTGCTTGTATGCATAATTTTAGGTTAGGTTTTTTTTTTTTTTTTTTGATTAAATGTTTAACGACCACCGTGAGCAACTCAATGGGCTATAAGCAGTCGCTCGTCCCTAATTTAGGGTCACTGGTTCCAGGGAAGGGAGAGAGCCAGTGCCGTAAGACAAACACAACATCCATGCCCGACCGGGATTCGAACCCGGACCCCTTACGGACGAATGATCAGAGGCCAGCGCCTTACACCACTGCGCCACCGGGGCGGTTAGGTTAGGTTTGAAGGATAGAAAAGAAATGCCTGGGTAAGAGAGTAAACTATCAGAGAACGTGCATAAAATTGCGTGTTACGAATGAAATTGAAATGGGCGTCACTTAGGCGGAAAGTAAGACAGAAGATATACGAGTTCTAGTTGAATGACTACATGAACTAGAACTAAATATAACGGATATCTTCTGTTATATATATATAATAGAACTCGGATATATCTATGACAGAAGACATTCGAGTTTTAGTAGAATGATTATACTACTGAACTAATATATCGAAAAAGCCACCCTGGTGGTGGCCGAGAGGCAAAGAGAACAGGCTTCTGATCATTTGTCCGAGATGGGCACTGGTTCAATTCCCGATGACACATTGGGGCATATTTTTATAGCACTATTTGCGTACCTTTCCTGGAATCAGTGGATCAAAATCATGGACGGGTGATTGCCTATATATCATGTGATCGTTAAATCACTCCCCCTCCCGCCTTTCCCTCACACCCATCCATCAAAAACGAGAAAGAACCAGATAAATCGAACAAGAGGAAGATCATAAAGGTCAAGGACCTCAGACAAGCAATATAAAATAAAAAAAATACTGATTTCTTTGTCCCGTTCTGCCAATGTTTTTTGGCTCCACGGGGACTAATTGAACACCTTGGATTCTATTTTGAAATGTTGTGACAATTATCCTGCCTTGAGACGCTGGTTCGGACCCTGGACACCCCCGTGGCCCAGAGACCAGACCCTGATGACGTGCTGGCAGGCGACCTAGCGTGCCTTATCTGGGTTCCCGCTCTGTCTGCCAGGATAGGTCGTTTTTAATTTAGGGTTGACTGGGAGATTGTCTTGCCCTCGAACTTTTTTTGGGGGAACAATTTCCCTTTATTTACTTTCACAAAACATCTACACACATGTATGCATTGTCCTCATGCTTAGGACTCACAACGTTAAGAGATAGCAATAAGTGTATTTACAAGGTATTTACATTGGTAGTTAATTTGCCTGCTTGCCCACAGACTTTTGCCCTCATTCCGAATCGCTTTCGGTGTGCACGTGCACCTCTTGCGTTTCGGTCCCCGTTTGACTGGGGAAGATCGTGTGTTGCTGGAGGGTTAGCCTCTCAACTAGGGCTATTATCCCCCTCCTATTAACGGAGGATTGGATGAGCAGATCCAATCTTCGCGTTCTTTGCACACCTGGGATCAGTGTGTTTCTCCATTCGGCGAAGCCGCTGTATTCTATAACGCAGTGTTCTATGCTTGCCGACCTATTTCCACAGGGACAAGTGCAGTTCCTGATGGCAAATCTGCCCAGGTATTCAGGGCTGATGCCATGGCCACTGAGTACTTGATTCAGGAACTTGTTTGTCTGTGCACGTTTGGTCGAGACCTTCGGAGACACTCTGTGTGTCTTCCGCCCTGTCTCTGCCGTGTCCCATCTGACCTGCCATTCGGTCATGGTTTGTCGTGCTAATGCTGCGCGGATACTCCTTCGCGGCGTTCTGCATTGCACGTCAACCGCCTCTTTCAGCGCGGCTGCCTTCGCCAGCTGGTCCGCCCTTTCGTTTCCCTGGGTTCCGACATGGCTTCGTACCCAGTGGAAACTAACTGCCCCATCTCCTTCTGCCCTCAAAGAGGGTTTTAATCCTCTGTACGATGGGGTTTCTTCCCCTGAATCTACTCAGAGCCTGCAGTGCTGCCTCACTGTCCGAGTAGAGCTTTATCCTTTCGTCACTACGACTGGGGAGTGCCCAGGTGAGTGCCTTTTCTATCGCCAGAAGTTCTGCTTGGAAGACAGAAGCGTTCTGCGATAGTTTCACGCATTCTGCAGTTGCTTCGTTCTCATCCGAGAACGCACAGAAGCCTGCTCCCCATTGTCCCTTTAACTTTGAGCCGTCCGTGAATAGCTCATGCCCAACTCCCGTGGGCTTCTCCTTGTCCCACGGTGGGCAAATTTCTCGGCCGGGTGGATCTGCCAGTCCACGCTTTCCAGTTCCATGTTGGAGGCTCGATGTGGCACACCGAGAAGGTAGGCGTCCTCGCCTGACCTAAGGCAGTGCATTGCTGCCTCCCTTTCCACTACTAGGTCTGCCGGCTCGCACCCCGGCAGCACTTGGAGTGCTAGGGTCGACGTTGTGCGAAAACATCCGGTAATTCCTAGTAGGGCCAACCTTTGGATTTGGTTTATGCCCTTCTTCATTCTGACGGTAGGAGTCCACCATGCTCCACTAGCATACGTCAGAATTCTTTCTATTCCTCTCTGATAGATGGCCTTCTTGGTTTTGCCCGATAACCTCATGCCATTCAATCTATTGAGGATCAGCGTGCACCTTGTTCGAAGATGTCTCAGGTGTGGCAGCCCTGATAGACTCTGATCCAGGACCACACCCAAGTACTTCATTTCACGCACCGCCTTGATAGTGCACCCTTGGAATTTGCACTTAGGTGGTGTTTTCATTACTCCACTCTTAGCTATTGCTAGTAGAGTGGTCTTTTCAGGAGCAAAGCAAAGTTTGCTTTCTCTGCTCCAGTTGTCTAACACAGCTGGGGCACTGTGCGCTTCCCTTTCTATCACGTGTCTCCCTGAGGCGAGAACGAAATCGTCCGCATAGGCTTGAATTTCCACTGCCGGCCCCAGGTCTAGATTCAGAGCTGCGTCTGCCACTATATTCCACCAAAGCGGCCCGGAGTTGGATCCTTGCGGACACCCTCTGTGGTACGAGTACGAGGCTTGCCCATTCCCAGCTTCGAACTCGACCCTTCTATCAGACAGGTAGCTGCTGATCAGCGTGAACAAGTTCCTTGGACAGCCAAGTTCTTTCAGTCTGGTTAAAACCATTGGCCACCAGACACTGTTGAATGCCCCCCTCACGTCTAGTGAGATGAAGCAGGTATGGAGCCCCTCCGCTTTGTTCCTCTCTGCCCTCTCTCGGAGGCTGCGAATTGCCTGCGTTGCGCAACGCCCCGGAAAGAAACCAAACTGGTTCCTGTTTAACTTTCCCTGCCCCATGCGAAAGCCAAGCGCTCTGTTCGTTATGAGCTTGTCCAGCACCTTGCTCCACGCAGAGAGAAGACAGATGGGCCTGTAGGCTGCGGGATCATTTTTGTTCTTTTCGGTCTTGTTGAAAAGAACTAGCACTGCTGTTTTCCACAAGTCTGGGAAGATTCCCCTCCCGAGGCATTCGTTTAGGAGCGCCACAAAATACCCGGGATTTGCATAGTAGATTTCTCTCACTATGCTAAGGTTGAACCCATCCTTGCCTGGTGCTTTGCCAGTGTTAAGACTGGAGAGGGCGTTCTCCACTTCCTCTCTTGTGAAGGGGGGGGGTCCTCACCAGTGTCCGGCGGGATCCGACATTCATCCCTTATTTCTTTTTGTCGTGGGGAGTCCCCTTCTCCCTCGTCTCCTTGAAAGTGGTAATCCAAGAGACTCTCCATGGTACTATCAAGAGTCTTTGATAGGCTTCCGTCTGCCCTTTTGACCGCTGCCAGTTTTAGCGGTTCGGTGATGGATCCCCTCGAGATCTTATAGGGGATCCCGAAAGGGTCTGCCGGAGTTTGGAACTCACACAGTTTCCTCCAGTAAGAGATTTTCGAGAGATTCAGTTCTCTCCTGTATGCTGAACGAGCCTTTTTATGCACTTCTGTGCACTCCCTGACTTGCGGTGTTGCTTTTTCTCTTTGCAGAGCTTTCCTACTCCGCTTAGCTCTCGCCCTTAGAGCTTTTAGTTTCTCCGACCACCAGGGGTGGGGATCCTTGGCTCCCCTTTTACTTCCCCTGCTACTCTCGCATAGCTCTGTGACTTGACTGGTAAGTTCTTCAAAGAGGGAGTTGAGGTCCGACGCTTCTCCTGCCTCTTCTGCCCTCCTACCCCCCAACAGGGTAGTTAGTTTGGCTTTAAAAGCCCACCAGTCGAGATTCTTCATGAAGAACCTTCTGCGCTTGGGTCGGATGGGCTTTTCCGATCCCAAAACGAAAGATGGTGCTTAGTGGTCACTGCAGCTTTCATCGTCCAGTACTTGCCAATCCTGGACGATGCTGCGCTGAGAGACCCTGACGAGAGTCACGTCTATCCAGGAGGAGCCCCTCGCCCCTTGGAAGGTAGGGGTGCTCTCTGGATCGTTCAGGAAACTCAGGTCTGCCGCGTTGGCAAAGTCCACTAGAAGCTGGCTGCGTTCATCCTCGTCTTGTTGGCCCCAGAGAGGACTCTTCGCGTTGAAATCGCCTGCTATGATTAACTCATGACTGGGGAATTCCCTAATAGAGCCATTAGCTCATTCAGCGTTTCTCTCAGATCGCCTGCTGGAGAACTATATACGTTCACCATTAAAAATTTCTCGTCACCACATTCCACCCCCAGGGAGACCACGTTCTCGGAGCATTTTATCTCGAGAACCGCTAGGGACGGGTCTTTCACGACCGTGGCCACCCTGGGTTTCTCCACCCTAGGGTGGTAGATCCGGTAGGAGTTAGGGAAGCCCACCACTTTTCCCCCTGTCCGAAAGGTTCCTGCAGTAGCAGAATATGAGCTTTTTGCTCAGTGGCTGTCACCAGGGCCTGTGTTGTTGCTGCTCGTGCATGGTGCAGATTGATTTGCAGCACCTTAACGCCTCTCTTTGGTCTTTCATCCATAGTGAGTGCGTTCTTTCAGTAGAGCCAGTTCTCTGACAAGGCTTGGGCATTCCTTGTCGAGGCTCGAGTGGCCTATATCCACTCGACGCCTAAATCTCTTATTGTTTGCCAGGCAGTTAGTGCAGACTGGGCTGTTGCTGCACTCCTGGCGCTTGTGCCCGGTTTTCCCACACTGGGAACACCTATCCTGCTCTTCGGGACACCTTGACCTAAAGTGCTCGAACCCGTTACACCTGTAGCAACGGACCTCCCTCAAGTATTCCCTTACTGAGTGGACGGACCATTCCACACCGAGCTTGCCTCGCTTCATCACTTTTTTGAAGGTCAGTGGGTCCGCCTCTGCAACCCAGTGGCGTTTCCCACCCTTCACCTTCAAAGAGAACTTGAGTTGGAGTCTGCTCTTCTCCAGCTCTGGGTTCTGCTCCACGAGACATTGCTCGACCTGTTGCCTTGACAGGTTTTCATTGATCCCGTAGACAATGAACCTCGGATTTCTCTTCGCTGGCAACCTTGACCGAAGGTTTTCCGTGGTCTCTTCGTTGCTATTAAGCTCCGAGTCCAATTTCTCTATATCTCGGGCGGAGGAGCATTCCACCATTACTCCTACCCCGTTCACTTTCCTAACGCTTTTAACTCCAATTTGGAGTTTGGCTGGGCAAATCTGTGTTTGCAATGCCACTTTAACCTCCTCAGACGAGGGAGAACCCTTGTCTGATGCCGGGTATACGAGAAGCACGTGCCTCTTCTCGTCCTTCTTCCCGGCTGGCTTCTTAGTCACTTTTTGCCTTGGGGCCGTGCTCCCCTTGGTAGGCTTGGATCGTGTCGCTTCGGCATACGATTTTGGAGCCGCGCTAGCCCGCTCCCTTCTCTCCTGGAGTCTCCCTTGGGCGAGACACATCTCTATTACTAGCTTGGTGCAAGCTTCTTGTAGCGAGTTCGCTACTTTTCTAATCTTTTTTCGGGTGTTAACCAGAACCTTGTTTGCTGGATTCTCAAGAATCCTCTCCAACTCTTGGAAGAAGGAGTTGACTGCGCTTGCGAACTCCAACGGAGTTTCCAAGCCGCAGTCTGCCACAACGGGCCCACTTGGACCGGCGGTTGGAGCCCCCGCATCCTCTGCCATTTCTCTACTCGGGTTGCTAACCGAACAAGCAATATCAGGAAACATAAGATATCTTCGTCCAGAAGATGAATGGTTTTGTTACATAGTACAAAGCAGTTTGACAGGGATTTTTTTCAGGTTGCAATGATGTCGTTGACTATGAAAGAACGAATTGAAGAGCTATTGATGGCAGCTAATTGCAGTTACGGAGATACTGCTGAGGAATTCAACAGCAAACACTCAAGACGTGAACTCAACAAACACTCATCGTGAACTCAACAAGCACCCATCGTGAACTCAACTTACACCCATCGTGAACTCAACAAACACCTATCGTGAACTCAACAAACACCCATCGTGAACTCAACTAACACCCATCGTGAACTCAACTAACACGCATCGTGAACTCAACAAACAGCAAACGCTCACGACGTGAACTCAACAAAAACCTATCGTGAACTCAACAGCAACACCCACGATGAAGCCATCGTGAACCCATTCAATAGGGTTCACGATGGATTCATGAACCAGAAAACAAATTCTGGTTCAATGGATTCATTGCACCAAAATGGGTTCGATGAAGCAGGATTCACGATGGGTTCGTCGTCATTTAACACCCATCGTGAACCCATTCAACAGCAACACCCACGACGTAAACTCAACAAACACCCATCGTGAACTCAACAAACACCCGTCGTGAATTTAACAAACACCCACGTGAACTCAACAAACACCCACGACGTGATATCAACAAACACCCACGACGTGATATCAACAAACACCCATTCAACAGCAAACACCCACGACGTAAACTCAACAAACCCAATACGGTGGCGAAATTCATTACTAAATTTAAAAAGCCCGGAAAGCTTCTCAGACAAAGAACGCGGTGGACTCTCAGAAGCGTTACAAATGAGGACAGCCCCGGTGACACAGTGGTCTAAGCGATGGGTTCTGACTATTCGTCCGAGATGGGTTCGAATTCCCGTTGAGGCATGGATGTTGTGTTTGTCTTACGACCCTGGATCTCTCCCTTCCCCGGAGTCAGAAGCCCTGAATTAGGGACGGGCAATTGCTCACGGTAGTCGTTAAACCTACAATAAAAAATACATATAAAAAAAAACGAGGAAGTGGCTGCCATGGTGTTGCCAACAATAGCATAAAGTAAAAAAAAGAAGCACAATGTGAATTGAAACTGGTATTAGCCAGTCAATGTGATCCGAATCCTACAGAAACACAAATGGTCCCCCTAGAAGATTCAACTTTATCGGTATCTCCATGGAGATGATGCTGATACGCGACAACAGTTACGTGAAAGGGAGACTGACGTTCTAAACAACAATTCGGATTTACTGTGCTCACATTTCCTTCATCGACGAGGCTAATTTTTACATCACTGGGGAGGTAAATCGCGCTGCCGCCCCGGTGGCGCAGTGGTCTAAGCGATGGCCTCTGATCATTCGTCGGAACGGGTCCGGGTTCGAATCGCGGTGAGGCATGGATGTTGTGTTTGTCTTACGTCACTGGCTCTCTCCCTTCCCTGGAACCAGTGACCCTAAATTAGGGACGGGCGACTGCTTATAGCCCATTGAGTTGCTCACGGTGGTCGTTAAACCTCCAATCAAAAAAAAAAAAAAAAAAAAAAAGAAGTCAATCGCCCAAGTTACCAATTTTGTTTGCTTTGTTTCGGGGTTTAACGACCATCAGAACAAACTGTAAGTGATACAAACAGCCGTCCATTATTAACTTAGGACCACTGGTTTCAGGAAAGGGATAGAGTCGGCCAGCACCGTCAGACAAATTCAGCCCCCACGTCTCATCCGCGACTCGAACCTGATTCCACCTCGGGGAAAAGGTCAGAGTCAGAACACTCGGCCACCCGGGGGCGGCCGAGTGTTCTGACTCTGGATGTAAGCAGCAAAGATGCAAGTTTGTGGTACGGTCATGGTGTGATGCGGAATATGAAGTGGCACATTAGTTGAACTTTTATTCATCAATGCCGCCCCGGTGGCGTAGTGGTCTAAGCGATGGCTTCGACCATTCCGAAATGGGTCCGCGTTCGAATCCCGGTGAGGCATGGATGTTGTGATGGCCCTAAATTATGGACATGCGACTGCTTATAGCCCATTGAGTTGCTCACTGTGGTCCTTAAACCTTCAATCAAAAAAATATTCATCAATCGGAACTTTGAAGGGCATTTCGAAATGTAGGAAACAGCAATGCCATCACTTGCTAATGAAACAGGATAATGTTTGGTGTACATACAAAAGGAATGTGCATCTTCTCGCTACGCTAGGCAAGTGCGTAGATAGCTAGATAAACATTCTCCCGATTAATGGATTGGCACCGGTTGTCCCATTGAATAGCTGCCCACATCATCCGACTTGATCCCATTAGACTTTTACTTTTGATGTCACCTGAAGTCTGTGACATGCGAAGGGAGAATTTGCAACATTCGACATCTTCAGAAGTATATATACTGTTGATCTCTGTCGCCGCATCAATCGTCGAATCCTGCAGAACGTACGACGGGAGTGATTCAAGAGAATTCACTAATGCATTGAAGTCTACGGCGGACAAATGAAACACGTTTTGAAAATTAGAAATTGTGTTTTATGGTACTTCAGTGCGTTATTCCTATGGAATCCAATTTATGAACAACCCTAGAATGATGGTGCTATATTTTCGTAGATGTCAAAGTGCGTCTTTAAATACGTACAAATATTCTAGAAAAAATGAATTTGCACAGAAAATTCTATTTTGTCTCCCAAAGAATGAGAAAACTGATCAAATGACATATTTCTGAATTTTATTGAAATAATTTGCTTTGATAGGAAAAAGTGAATGGGGTTGTAAAGAAGTAATACGCTCTCTTTTCGTTTTTTATTATAATTATTATTATTATTATTATTATTATTATTATTATTATTATTATTATAAAAATTATTCCTGAGGTTTTTTCTCTTCCTCCCGGGACGGGTACGACGTACCAAGTCTGGAAAGTGGTATTTCATTTCTTTCAATTGTCCCGGAACTTTCTTACAATCCTACAAGTGTACAGGGTAGCTGCCTTCTGTAGTTCCATGAAGATGTTAGGTTGAAGGTCTACTGTCTGTATAGAGCTTGTGAATGGTCTTAGGTACAACTCCTGTGGCTGATATTACTATGGGGACGGTGGTGACGTTCTCCATATGCCACATTTCCCTGACTTCGTATCGTACGTCGTTATACTTTGACAGCTTCTCTCCGTCCGTCATCTGGATGTTGCCCGTGTTGGGCACGGCTATGTCAATGAGGTATATTGACTTCTTCCCCTTGTCAACCAGGACGATGTCGGGCCGATTGTGTGTGTGTGTGTGGGGAGGGGGGGGGGGGTCTGGTCGATCTGCCCCAGCACATATTGTGGGTGTTGTTCTCTTGAAGCGTTGTTGGCTCATACTTGTTATAGGGGACAGACTCAGTTGTAATGAGGTGATGCTTATTATTATAATTTTGTAGGAAACAAGCTCAGGTTTTGGGGAGAGGCTCAGTATTATTTTTATTATTATTTCGTAGGGGACAGGTTGAGTTGTAATGAGGTGGTTATTATTATTATTATTATTATTATTATTATTATTGTTGTTGTCGACTTTCTCGGCCGGAGCTGTGAGCAAAAGCGGTAATATTCTCCTGAAGCCTGGAAATTCAGGAATTTTCTAGGGAATATGGCAGGTCTGTAGAATGACTACCTTTTAGATTGGGGAGCAGTTTCTGTGGCAATCCGAACTCCTCGATATTTTTTTCAGAAAGCCATTAGATAAAACTTGTACTATCGTTGTTATGCTCTGTTTCTAGATTATTTGGGATTCCATTCGCAGGCTTTTCACATTAAGAGGTTTTCTCTTTGGATGTTTTCTGTAAACATCGCTACATCTATTAGCTGTATATCCTTCACTTCTTTGGTCAAGTCGATTGTGGTCAATAGTCTCATCTGTATTGATAGATTTCTCCCAGTACGTGATGTAATTTCGATTTTCTTGAATATATTCTGGTTAGTACTTGTAATAAGGAAAAGTATAACCTTGGATCAGGAAGTAATTCATTCCAAGCTCTTGATGAAGTATCTTAGCTACTTGGTCATGTCTACTAAAATGCGTTCTCTGTTTTCATTGTCTTTCTCACACATTCCACATGTGTCTTCATCTGCAACTTTCAATATGTTTCCCATAGTTCTGCGTTACAAAAACACGGATTTCAATCCGAACTAAGAATCTCTCGGTTTCTGGATTTTAAAGTTGGTCTTCTTTTAACCATTGCAGTGAGGAATTTTTCTCAATGTTTCCAAGGTTTAAGGAGTTTGGATAGTTTTCATGCAGAGTTTTGTTTTTCCAACTGTTCAGTGGGTCTGAATTATTTTCTGATTCTGATTGAAGTAGGAGCTGATCAGTTTTCAGATTCAGTGGAAGCATTCGTCAGCTGCAGCCACCATAATCGTGTTGGTGTGTCCCCCGCCCGCCCTAAAAATAGCGTGCTTTCCTCCTTAACTGTTGGATTGGGATGGTGGCATCTGTATTTAGTTAAAATTCTTATGGTGAGCCGATCAAGTTCCTGTTGATCAGTATCGCTCATTTAAGGATACAAAAAGACTACGCTAATATGGGTATAACCCAAGAGTTCTTAGCAACAATTTTATTTTTAGAGTATAATTTAGAGTTTAAAATTTTTTAGGCGACTGGTGTATTCCTTTTTATGTGCTGTGTGATTTATCATTCTGTTTTGCTCTATTCCTAGAAATTTATATGGTCAAATGCATACCTATGTCATCACTGAAAAGTTCGGTTGTGTTGATTACGCTGTCGAGTTGCTTTTTTCTGTTGGTGCATAACTTAAGGTCGTCCATGTATACCGATTGGGTAACTTTGCGTGATGCATCTTAATATTAATACGGTACACACCTGGATTTCGTTTCAACAAACTGGACAGAGGGTTTAAAGAAAAATAAAAGTAGAGTGCGCTTAGAAAATCTCCCTGAAAAATGCCACGACTGAGCAATATCTTCAATTTTCAGTTCGTTGAATACTAGATCTGTCTTCCAGTTTTTCATCAGGAATTGAAAGAGATTAATATTTTTAGGATGAGTTTTCTACACATTCAGAACTTCAAGAAGCCAATCATGCGGTACAGAATCGAATGTCTTACGATAGTCAATGTAGCGGATTACTTGATCAACTATTAGTTTTTTTGTTTTTGTTTTTGCACACAAAGCATCTTTCAATGCAACCTTTCTGTCTCCATGGCAACATTTCTTTTTCTTTTTTTTTTTTTTTTTTGGTAATGTTCATCAATCTTATTTCCAAGGATTGAGGTAAAATAATCTTTTTACGTAAATACTTGGAAGGCAGGTGATTGGTCGATAGCTCTTCGGTTTCACCATATTTCCACCTTTGTGAAGATATTGGTGCCAGTGGTAAGGAATTTCGTTATTACATTCGGGTCTATAAGAGTTTCATTGAAAAACATCGGTTAAAAAATGGTATACCAGTGTAACATTTTATACTGGTATGCCTGTATATTGTCGACTGTTGAGGCTTTCCAATTTCCTGAGTTTTTCATTATCTTTGGGGATAAAAATGTGTATTCATAAAAATACGCCCCTGCCTTTCTTTGCATCGTGCTCAATAGTTTTTATCAAAGAGTATGTGCAATTATCTATACCTTCAGGTCCATACGCTGCGCTAGTACTTTTCTTCTTTTTCTTGTTGTTGTTATTACAGTAGGAGGGAAGTGAGTCGTGAACAAGGAAGCAGATGTAGATTGTGATGATAAATTTGAAAGGAGGAATGATTTTGAGGATGTGACCATTATTTAGGGTACTAAAAAAATAAATAATTAAACAATGCAGAAACAGTAGTAGTGTTCAAAACCGGAGACAAGAATGTCAACTTCAGTTATCTAGAGGCCAGAGGAAAACTATTGCATATGAGAATGCGCCATTAAGTAGTACAGAAAAAGCTTGATTTTCTGTTATAGCAAATGCTGCTAACTAAGAAAAAAAACCGATAGACTTCAAAACAAAACTATTGTACGTCCGGGAGAGAAACTCGAAAATAAATAAATAAAAAAATAAATAAATAAAACAGCTCAAGGAGCATTATAACCGAAATTTTTTATTTGAGTTTTAACTACCCCATGAACATCCATAACCATCCCCGTAAGAAAATTGTGACACCCACGCAGGATTCGAGCCCGAGTCAATTTCCAACAACTAGCCATAATTCAGAGCCTCTGACCACTCGGACAACTGAACGACGCGACAAAGGAACATGAAGATAGCGAATAATCCAAAACAAAGATAGGTCACCAATAACAAAATTTGTCAAAAGTTGGAAAAATCCGCTAATTGCCAATACGTGAATAAAGCATCCCGAAAAGTGGCAGAAAGCATCATGAAAGTATATGCCAATCTTTCAAAATGTCCATGTGAGAAGACAGCAATTTTTTTCTATTGGAATAGGGTTCTAGAAAGAAAGTAGAATTATCAGAAATCATTTGGTTTCAACTGTGTTACTACACATAAACCAATAAAAACAAGTTAGTAAAATCATGCAATGCATAGATTATGATGATACGCTTTCCAACACGCCGGAAATCATTACTCAAGTTTGAGGATAAAGACTGTGAAAGAAATATCACTCCTGTGTCATGACCTTTCACCCCATTTCGAGGATATTAAGCAGAACCGATTCAGTATACCTCCGGAACAACATGATAAAGTTTTGTCGCAATTGAAGCATTTTTAGTCAAATTATGAGGATAATGGCTGTGGAATAAATCTCGCTACTGTATCCTGGCCTTCGACCCCGTTTTGATGATATTCAACAGAACTGGTTCAGTGTACCTCTGGAACAACATGATAAAATTTTGTCGCAATCGAAGCATTTTTACGTAAGTTATGAGGTATAAGGGCAATGGAATAGATCCCGCTCCTATGTCCTGATCTTTCACCCCATTTCGTCCATTTTCAATAAAATTTGGCCCCAGGTGGTCTCCTACCACATACTAAAATTTCATCGAAATCGAAACATTTTTACGCAAGTTATGACGCGGACGGACAAAGCTGGAGCATATATGATTTTTCAACCTACGGTTGGAAAGCGTAAAAAGCAGACACACTGGTGACCAACTGTTTAAAAAAAAGCATGCCAAAAGTACTGAAAAGGTTGCCATCCTGAATAACTTTGCAGTTGCAGCAGTTAGGTTTTGGAGGAAAACGTTAATATTATGTGAGATCTAACTGTAATTTTTTAACATGTAAGCAGATTTTTCTTTATGTTTGCACTACGTAACGAAAACAAGGAAAACAAACTACCGTAATTGTGCCTGTGTTCAGTTAACTTGCTTTTAAACTTTAGCACCATCGGAGGTGTCGTTAAGCCTGCTAAAGTGTCTGTACACGTTTCTCTATTCTCTAATAAGCCGCTCACTGCTACCCTAACGACACTTGAGCATTCAGTAAATGAATCATGTGCCGCGAAGAAACTGGTTTTCCACGCAGTAAATAGGCTAGTACTGAAAAAAAAAACTGCACATGTACGGCGTTTCTAGTTATAAATAGATTATACTCGGGAGAAAGCTAACCTGACTATGGAGTTAAAGTTGCGGGGTGTGTATTTCCACTGAATAATATAGTTCCAGTTTAAAAACCGTGTTCGAGCTTGACTGAGACCTAAGAAAGCACATGGGTATATATATGTTCTAAATGTCGTACGCACGTACATTAAAAAAAATGATGATCCCAGTTTCGGTCGCGCTTCTAAAAAATACAAATATTCGCATTTTGGCGGTGTCATCGTCACTGTTTTGCTTCAGAGAGGCTATACACTTAACACGGAGGACATCGCGACTGGAACGGAAGAATTGTTACCCGGAGGCGAGGAGATAATGTTTTGGCGGTCATTGTAAAGAGCTTGCTCCTTTCTTAGTAGTTGCTGTTTTAAGATACTCATTCAGAAATCGTTTGTTCGGTAGTCAGCAAGGTTGAGAAGGTGTGGGGGTGGAGGGGAACATCGTGATGGAACGCGGGAAGTTTCTTTTTGTCTTGCCTTCAGTCACCCGTAGTGGGAAAGTTCTGCGACACATGGCACCCGATCAGTGCGCGAAGAAATACTGATAAGCAACATATTTTATGCCAGTGAATCGGTTTCACAACCTTAACAGTGTAATCAGGTTAGCTTTACCCTGAGTATATTGACTAAATTCAGCATTGGGATAGACGGACCGACTGACTTACGGATGGCTATATCCGAAAGGAAAGGAATATTTGCAATTCGACATTTTGAAGTGGGAATGTGAGTTGAGAGATACAGAAGCAAAAATCACATTTACGAATATTCGATTACTATGTAACTAAGAGCTAAAAGCACGACGAAATTGTACGCGACGATTTGACTTCAGCGGTGAACTGATGCGTGATGAATTGACGTCGCAACTCGTTGTTACTGCGTTTCTTTGTGGCTGCGCTGAGACAAACATGGAAGAACATTTTTAAGTTTAAAACGTGAAAAGCGCCATGTTTTGTTGTTTGAAATAGTTTTGCATCATAAAAAGATTCGTGATGGACTTAATTACCCACTAATCTTCATCAAAAGTCTGTTTGGAAAGTAAGAGTCACTTTTTGGCAATTTACCCGGGTCGCTTCTTTAGCTGTGTGTCCTTTCAAACTGGATATGAGATACGACATGCAGCTTAAAGGACATTTCACAATGAGAAAGATACGTTTTGTAGTACTTCGCTGGTGCTTGAAAAGAACCGTTTCCACTTCCTTCGCATTCAGTACACTCACTCACACACACATGCAGCACAGACGACATCTCTGGAACAAAGCACTGCCTCTCTACAGAGAAAACTTGCTGTTTGATGGAGTTAAAAGCGTGCAAACTTTCACCATTTAAAAGAAGAAAAGTCCACGGGTATAATTGAAATACGAATCACAACGCAAATGCAAAAAGGCGTAAAAAATTAATTAACTTTGAGATCACAAAGCATTTATCTTTCTTCCTTTCTTGCCTTCGGAGATTTGTTTAAATTGAATAATCTCAGTCGGTGTGAAGAACCCTTTTTGAAATGCGAAGAAAAAAAAAGGAATAAATAAAGAAGAAGATTAATTTAGAAACTTAATTCTAATCGGTTTACATTACTTTTTCTCTCTTTTTGTGCAATAGTGCTCACCTGCTGCAGAATCAAAAGACCGGAATTGTTGTGAACCCTAAATCACGTTCTTTTGTGGTTTTATGCATCAGTGATGCGTAATTTGTTTCCCCAAGTTCTTGTCATTTAAATCCTTTTTCTTCCATTAAAAAGCAGTACTTTTAAAATCCCTATATGCGTTCCTTACTGCGCTTGTAAAATAAGATGTATCGCAAACAATTTAACCCGAGTTAGTTGGAAGGTTCACCCGACATTATACTGAACTTTTGACTAATGAAATTTGCTTGTAGATTGAATTTGTGAAGAGCTTTTGCACTAAACTGCTATTGTGTCAGGAAAAAACACACATTGCTATTTCATTTCCTAATGCAATGCATTGATAATTTTTTAAACTAAGAAGAGGCATGATTTATTCGCCTCTACGTAATACTGTTTTGCTAGTACGGATATATTTATGTTGCCTTGTATTCTCGCTATTAAGCTGCGATTTCTTCGTTTGTAGGAATTTGTTAACAAAAGCTGTATCAAAATACTGTAGAAAAATTCTTGCCTCCTTTATTCTGTTTCTTTTACAAATGAAAAAGCAAGTAAAATGAATCTGTTTAAATTAAATTTTGCATATTTCATTGAATTCAAGACTAAAAGCGAGTATATTTCAATATGTCTGATTTTGTTAGAGATACAAAATTTGCTTACTGATAGATGCAGTTTTATAAAATTTCTGACTACTAAACTTGTGGTTTTAAGGTAGAATAAAAATACCAACGTTTCTCACAATAAAATGTTTATTATACGTCGACTATAGTTTCGCAGAGCTTTGGCTCGGCATCATCACAAAGTATTACTATGAAAACACACATACATCGTTATACATGTATATAAACCTGTCAGGTGATCCTAATGATTTCCGAATACCAACAATAAATCAACTTTTCTACTACAACCTAGGTAAAATCATGTTTCAGAGACAAGAATAATTTGCATGTAGACTTAGTTGAAATTAATTGCAATAGACACAACTACCAAAAAAGAAATAGATTTCTGCTTCGCCCAATACAGCCTAAAACCCAGCTATTAAAACAATGCTTGAATTATGTTGGCCAAGATTAATGGAATTCATTACCTCTAGATTTAACGAATAGCAATGGCCAAAATCTCTTTAAAACAAGTGAGTTAAATCATGCAATGCATTCATCATGATACACTTTCCAACGTACCAGGAATCATTACTCAACTTATAACTGAAGTTATGAGGATAATGGCAGTGGAATAAATCTTGCTCCTGTGCCCTGACCTTTGACCCCATTTCGATGATATTGAACATAATTTGTTCAGTATACCTCCGGAACAACATACTGAAGTTTTGTCGCAATAGAAGCATGTTTAGTCAAATTATGAGGATAATGTCTGTGGAATAAATCTCGCTCCTGTGACTTGACCTTTGATCCCATTTCGATGATATTTAACAGAATTGGTTCAGAGTAACCCCAGAACAACATAGCAAAGTTTTGTTGCAATATAATTATTTTTAGTCAAGTTATGAGGATAATGGCTGTGAAATAAATCTCGCTTCTGTGCCCTGACCTTTGGCCCCATTTCGATGATATTCAACGGAACTAGTTCAGTATACCTCCAGAACAACATGATAAAGTTTTGTCGCAGTCGAAGCATTTTTACATAAGTTATGACGCATAAAGGCGATGGAATGGATCTCACTCCTATGTCCTGACCTTTGACCCCATTTCGCCCATTTTCAATAGGTTTCCCTTCCAGGTTGTCCCTACCACATACTAAAATTTCATCGAAATTGAACCATTTTTACGCGAGTTATCGTGCGGACGGACGGGCAGACAGACAGACAGACGGACAAAGCTGGAGCATATACGATTCTTCAATCTACGGTTGGAAATCGTAAAAACACTTAAAAAACATTTACTGAGTTAAAAAATAAAACTTACTTTCTTTAACTCCAAATATTAATACTAATTACACTGCTGGCAACCCAGAATGCAACACCAAGAAAGAAGCATCCGATTGGCCTGAAATTCACAGCATGCGTCGCTCGCGAGAGGACATGCAAACGATTAGCATTGCAAGGTATATGCAAATCATGTGCGCCCGGCACGCCACCGAGAAGCAGTATAAGAAAGGTGCACAGAAGGCGGGGTGTAAGTAGTGGAAGTTTGTTGTTCTGCCGGACCTGCGCGTGGGAAGCTTCCTGATGCCTCGTCGCAGAATACGGCAGTCATTCCAGCACGTTTCGTGGCTTATCGCGACAGCGGTTTATCGTACCAAGAGATCGGCGCCCGTGTGGGACGACATCCAGCCACAGTGAGGCGAGTATGGATTCGGTGGGTGCAGGAGAGACGGAAGGACCGACGTGAGCGATTTCCGCAGCCGCGGCACAGCACCGAACGAGAGGACCGGCATGTTGAGCGGCGGACATTGACGGCTCGCACCGCCACATCACGAACGTTAGCGCAGTAATTAGGGTGTGTTGCGCAACAACCTATGTCAGCACGTACCGTTCGACGTCGTCTGCAGGAGCGGGGACTTGTCGCACGGCGACCATTGCTCCGATTACCATTGACGTTACACCACCGGCGAGTGCGGCGGCATTGGGCCGTTGAACGCTGCACCTGGACTACGGAATAGCACGACATTGTCTTCTCCGACGAATCCCGCTTCTGCCTGCAACATCACGATGGTCGAATCCGCGTGTGGCGGCACCGCGGCAAGAGACTGTATGACGCCTGTATTATGCATCTCCATATCGGTCCGTCGCCTGGCGTTATGGTTTGGGGAGCAATTGGATATGACACCCGCACCCCTCTGGTACGCATCGCCGTTACACTCAATCAACAGACACCGCTACATCTCCGACGTTTTGGAGCCTGTAGTCCTCCCTTACCTGCAGGACCTGCCAGCGGCCACGTTTCAAAAGGAAAATGCGCGCCCACACGTGGCACGCATCGTACAACAATTCTTCACGGCACACCAGGTGTCACTGCTGCCGTGGCCCGCCTGTTCTCCCGATATGTCGCCCATCGAACACGTCTGGTCGCTGATCGGCAACCGAGTGGCCCGGCAAGCACCACCCGCGACTACGCCTGATGGACTGTGGCAACGTGTGGAAGCAGCCTGGACCGACATACCCCAAGCCAACATCCAAAGCCTCTTTCGTTCGATGCCGCGGCGTGTAGCGGCCGTTATTGCAAGCCATGGGGGCCACACAAACTATTGATGTCTGCGTGTTCCGCAAGTCGCACGGGCCTGTAAGCTCAATCGTTTCATCTTTGTATCTGTTGGTATGTGTCCAGTAAATGTAGCTTCGCTATCTCGTGTCCTTCTTGGTGTTGCATTTTGGGTGGCCAGCAGTGTATTTACTAAAAATATAAACTTATTCCTAAATTTATTATTAAGCATTAAATTCATTTACTAAGGCAAGACTCACTTGTCTTACAATCTTGAGGGAACTAAGGGCTGCGTCAGGACTCCTAAGAGGCGTTTTCTCTTGTTCGCTTTGCTGTTCAATTAATAGTCTTTGTATGCATAATTTATTGTAATGTAATATTATTATGTAGCAGCATAAATAAATAAATAAATAAATAAATGATTCGTCCTGATGATGCTATCATGATTCGTCTCGATTATGCCATTATCATTCGTACTGATGATGCCGAAACTATAGTCGATGTATAATAAAAATTTTATGGTGAGATGCAGTTTGTGTGAAAATGCATATGGCAAATTCCTTATACACTCGGTAAACAAAACATTAAAACCAGAGGTGATGTGCAGTTCACACGAGCATTCCCCGCGTAGTATGGGACAGACCGAAATCGAACGCAGGCGATAAACAGATGGACAGCAGAGCTTCCCAAGAGCGTACAGCAATCGACGAACATGGGTAAATGTGGTGATCTAAACGACCTTGATCGTGGACGCATTGTCGACGTAAGACAGATGAGTAATTCATGAGTTCATTCTGTTACCCAAGTAGTAAGAAACTTAGTGTTGCTGAGGGCAACCGTACCAAGGGTGTACCGTGAGTAAACCATCGACAGACTTACCAGCGCCCAGAGAGCAAGGGGTGGCCGACTAAAGATGAGCTAGGGCCCGGCCCGGGCTCGGACGGGCTCAGAATTCATTAACTACCGAAAAACCCGTACTGGGGGCTCTGAATTACACGTCTTGAATTTCATTACTACAATTAATTAAACACGTGTAATTCCGAGCCCGGTTGAATTACACGTGGCCGCCCCGGTGGCGCAGTCGTTTAAGCGATGGCCTCTGATCATTCGTCCGAAAGGGGTCCGGGTTCGAATCCCGGTGAGGCATGGATGTTGTGTTTGTCTTACGGCCCTGGCTTTCTCCCTTCCCTGGAACCAGTGACCCTAAATTAGGGACGGGCGACTGCTTATAGCCCATTGAGTTGCTCACGGTGGTCGTTAAACCTCCAATAAAAAAAAAAAAAAAAATACACGTGTTGAATTTCATTGTGGATTTGTTACCATGGTGGAAGAATTTTCAATTTTCTAAGCTAGCTGCAAGACAAATTTTGCTTAGCAAGACTTGCATTATGCATTGTCCAAAGCAAGGATTAGTTTAAGGAGGTCTGGTATCGAAAAACTGGGAAAAAATCACATTCCCATTTTTTGTATTTTATTAAAAATCAAGAATCTTATCTTTAAAATGATGTATTAATTTGCAAACTTGTGCAGTTAGAAGTATTGTTATTTATTTTTTAAAATTTCCTCGCTCCCGCGATTTTTGGGGTGACGTTGGTTAGTAGTGCAGCAGGTCGAGTTTTAGAGAAAAGAAGATCAAGTTGAAGCGCTGAGGCATTAGATGCAATTCTCTCTCTCTCTTTTTTCATGATGAACTTGATCTGGAAACTGCACACACATATGATAATATTGGGATTATTATACTATTAAGCGCAAAGCTTTGTTAATGCTACAAAATGCAGAATAATCTGGTCTGGATTGCTTTTACGTTCTTTATTTTTTTAATTTTGGAAATTTACCTGCATGCTTTTTTTCTATATTCTACTACATCACTCTAAACTACCATAAGCATATATGTAAATTATATAGCAAAGATTAGTTTTCTAGAGTCAAAATTTCAAACACTTGCAAGTGTCTGTACGGCTCTGCACGTTTTATAATGCAATTTATTCAAAATAAAGGTAAATTTAGAAATAAAAAAAAAATAACGAATGGAATTTTTTGTTTCTAAACGATTTTTTTTCTTCAGCTTTTACCAAAATTACTGATTTCCCTGATACGGTCGAAGGGCACGTTGATTATTTATTTATTTTCAAATCCACATTTTAGAACATTTGGCTTTATGCGTAGTACTTCTAAAAACATTAATGTTGCGAAGTGGATTAACTGAACAAACTTTTTAAACTAATGATTTTTAAACTAATCCTTGCTTGCGCCATATCTTTGGCCAGTGTATAATGCATAAATGCAAGACTTGATAAGCAAAATTTTCCAAGAATCCGGCTCCTAAAATTGAGCCCGAACTCATCTACATGGCCGACCACACGCCACTGATGACCGGGGAAGACGTCGGCAATTCCCCCATTGATGACCTGGATCAACGTAGATAGGTCGGCTCTGTTCAAGGCGGTGGTGGCTCTGCCATGGTTTGGGGAGCCTTCTGATGTGTCATTAGGTCCTTTTATGTGTCAGGAGAGGTCCTTAACTACTGCGCGCTACCAACATGTGTTGGCTGATCACCCACACGCTTTCATGGCCTTCGCGCATCCTGCGGCCAATGGTCCGTTTTAGCTGGACAATGCGCAGCCCCAAAGCGCGCAACCGCCCAGTCATGGCTCGAGGAACACTTATCTGAGTTTAGAACCATCCAGAAGCCCAAAAGTACCCGGATTTAAACCCTGTGAAGCTCCTCGTGATGCCATGGAGCGGAACATCACATTCGTGGGTCATGAACCGACGTCTCGGGCGGAGTTGTGGACTGTGCTGCAACAGACATTACCTTCGGAAATTCTCCGGCATCTGGTGGAGTCGATGCCTCGGCGTGTACAGGCTGTTATTCGCGCTAGAGGAAGACCAACGCGCTATTAGGGAGGTGTATTTAATGTTTTGCACATTGAGTGTATTTGAATTAAATAACAAGGAACTCTACACCAACAGTACTTAAATAGTATAACTATATATTTCCGAAATTTCTTGGTGTAGAATCAAATTTCCAAGCTTTCGCGCATCAACCAGATGGCTTTTTCAAGGAAAGTAGACAGCAATCTGAATAATAGAACGCTTCAACAATTCGAACGCGGTGACTTGACTTGACGATAACGAAGAGATGCGAACGTAATCAGGTATTCAAAGACACGAGACGTATTGCTCGTATAGCACGCGGAATCATGGAAAGAAGAGGTAATCACTATTTTAAGAACAGGTTCCAAATTCGTGGCAACTTCAGTGAGACGCTATCATTGCACGACTCGCTGTTTGTTATGATCGCCAAAGTTTCGCGAATGGCAGTAGATTTTGGGGTGGAAGCTAATTTTAATAGAAAAATAATTTCTTTACGTCATCCCACATAGGAGCAGCGGACTTGAACTTAATTTCTTTGGATAGAGCCGTGTTTACTTTGCCGTTCTTCATGTCCCTTTTATGTTCGTTGACTCTAATTCTAAATGAACGGTTAGTCATTCCAATGTAGCATCGCGTGGAGCCGTCCGGATATAATAGAGAAATGGCATAAACACCTGCTTCATTGGAAGGTGATGTTTATGCCACATCAATTGCTACTATTGTATATAATAGAATTTTGTATTTTTATTGGTGTCCAGTGGTGAAAGGAAATTAAAACTAAAAAAAAAGCTATCAAAACCTTTCCTTTTTTAAATTCTCTTTTGCACTTGCATTTTCTTATCAAGACTTTCCTTTTCTTATCTTTTTCGCACTTCTATTTCGGGGGCATTTGTGACATTTTTTTATTGAGGGTTTGACGTGAGCAATTCAATGGGCTATAAGCAGTCCCCTGTCCCTAATTAAGGCCACTGGTTCCAGGGAAGGGAGAGAACCAGTGCCGTAAGACAAACATAATATCCAGCCCTCACCGGGATCGACCCAGACCCATCCTGGACGAATAGTCAGAAGCCATCGCTTACACACCTACGCCACCTGTGTGATCATTTGGCATCACTTGCATACAAAACATAAATTAATGGGACAGATCGTTATTACCAGCGGTATGGCGACGTTGGTCAACGAGCTGCGTGCAGTGTGGGAGGCGAACGTTTCCGACGGGTGTTTGAATCCCGGTCCCGCCGGCCACCTAGTCTGCGGTTTTTCCGGGGTTTTCCGCAGATTTCCCGTGGCTGGGGACGCGAATGGGTAGATGGTTCCCTGTAAAGTCGGCTTCGGACGAACTTTGTCCCTGATCCTCGTACTGCGAAGTAGAAGGTAACCCACCACTTTCATTTCCCAGGATTGTCTAGCATGGAAGTCACCTTGTGGGTGATGACCCATGCTACCCACCAACCTTCGGGATCGAAGGAGTAGAAAATGAAGAAGAGATCGTTATTACCATCCTTCTCTCTACCTGTAGACTCGTCTCACACCACATTATTGACATCACCGACTGGCGTGGAATATCATCTGAACAGATAAAAGTACTCAAATGCTTAGTTTGAACGGAAACAAAAGCATTAAATATCAGAAATCAGAACATAATCAGCACCACCCCCGCCTTTGACTGTTATAACTGTAACGACACGTGTAGGCATGCATTCAAGGCGTTGCCGCTAGGTCCGTAGGTCGTGACAGTGGATTTTGCTGATTCCAGAAAAGTGGCTATGCTATACACTGATTGCTTAACCAGGTGGCATCCAACCACCATGCTACTTTTCCTCTATTCCTTTTGTAACGCTTCTTCCATATCTGCCGTATAGGAAAGCCACAAGCCAGATCAGTTTCGGGGTTCAAGCTCGTCTCACAGGCGTCCTATTGAATTCAGATCGGGAATTTGCGCCGGCCAGCCAGTCAAACCACGTCTGGACAGGCCTTGCAGTTTAAAAAAGTGTTCAATCTTGATGAAACACGCAGAAATCTGTACCGAAGTGCTGCCATGTCGTAGGTGATTCAAAATTATTCAGAATGTCCTCGTGCCAGGGGGCCATTGGGCTGAAGGGCAGCACAACCAAAGAATCCAGTCGTTCTCAGCACATCACAAATCCTCCTCCAAATATGACTGTCGATATAATACAGTCCGCCTGATAGTGTTCCTCAGGTTAACTCCGCCCCCGAATACGTGAATCAGAAGGACAGTAGCATGATTCCTCACTCCGCAAGACCCTCTTCCACTCTTCTGTTGTCCACGAAAGGTGAAAAAGGCACCACTGCAGCACTGCAGTCGCCATTTGGCATTGCGTAGAATTATGTAGGCCTTATGCGTAGCTGACCTTGCATGGTAACCCTGGGCATGCAGCTGCCGACGGACTGTTCTGGTGCAAATAGTTGTCCCAGTGGCTGGTTCTGCGTCTCCGGCCAGGTCTGGGGCGGAAGACGAGCCTTCCCTCTTCATATTCGGCCGTAAACTCCGTTTAGTACGATTATTCAATGTGTACTGTCTCCCGAAGTGCGGCTTCGCTGCAGCTACGCCATGTACTTTCTATCAACTGAAAACACCAGCGACAGTGGATTTTGCTGATTCCAGAAAAGTGGAAATGCTATACACTGATTGCTTAACCAGGTGGCATCCAACCACCATGCCACTTTCAAAGCTCCGCGCAGAATAGTCGCTTCCAGTACGGTATGTCAAGTGTGCTAAATCTCATCTTTACATACAGCCACACGCCACGAGCTCCGAGTGCGCGTCTGGTGATATACGTTTATTTGCATATGTGGAGGTTTCCGAAAACACTAGTCTACTTAAAACACTAGTTTTCTAACACAATAGGAAGAGAAAAGGCGGAGTTTGAAAGGAAGGATTATTGAAAGGAAGGATTAGCTCTCAGCAATCGCAGGCATTGTTGGCTATTCGGAGGCATACAATAGCGCAGCTGATTGCAAACTACAACAAAAGCGCACCTGAGGAGCGTCAGGAGTCGGTGAGTTCTTTAATATTAGAAGTAAATTATTACTCTGACAATGCCATTACCATTCTCTCTCTCTCTGTGTCTCTCTCTCTTTATATGAGTTCTCTCATATTAGAAATAACTTACCATTCTGACAATATGTCATCATTGCGGTCTCTTTTTTTAAAAGAGTTTTTTAGTATCAGAAATAAATTATTATTCTGACAATATCATCACCGCTCTTTCTCTCTCTGTCTACCTCTGTTTTTACGCGAGTTCTTTAATATCAGAAGTAAATTATTATTCTGACAATATCATTACCGCTCTCTCTCTCTCTCTCTCTCTCCCTCTTTTTAGGTGAGTTCTGTAATATTAGAACTCACTGACAATGCCATTTACCCCTCTCTCTCTGTTTAGGTGAGTTCTTTAATATTAGAAGCATGTTATATGAGGGTCACATTGGTGAAGAAATTAATCGGCGTACAAAACTTGTATGGAGAGCTTTTGGAAGAAACAGCATAATTTTCAAGAGCAATATGCCATTATGTCTTAAAAGAAAAGTGTTTGATCAATGCATCCTTCCAGTGCTTACGTATGGTGCAGAGACGTGGACCTTAACTAAAAGAGACATACAAAGGCTGCAGACAACTCAGAGAAGCATGGAGAGGTGCATGCTTGATGTAACCAGGAGAGATAAGAAGAGGAACTCGTGGATCCGAAAAATGACAAGAGTGGAAGACATCATGATCAGAGTTAAATCCCTGAAATGGCAATGGGCTGGACATACTGCCAGAAGGACAGATCATCGATAAAAAGCCGAAATTTTAGATTGGATTCCAAGGGACAGGAAAAGACCCAGAAGAAGACCACATGGGAGATGGGTGGATGAAATTCGAAAGTATGCAGGGGTGACATGGAGGAGACTGGCACAAGACAGACCGTTGTGGAGGAAACTTGGGGAGACCTTCGTCCAGCAGTGGATTGATAATGGTTGACAATGATGATGATGATGATATCTCTGACAATGTCATTATCACTGTCTCTCTCTCTCTTCAGGTAAATTCTTTAATATTAAAAGTATATTATTACTCTGACAATGTCATTATCACTTTCTCTCTCTCTCTCTTTTCAGGTGAGTTCTTTAATATTAGAAGCAAATTATTACTCTGACAATGTCATTACCGCACTCTCTCTCTCTTTAGGTGAGTTCTTCAATATTAGAAGAACATTATTACTCTGACAATGTTATTACTGCTCTCTCTCTCTCTCTCTCTCTCTCTCTCTCTCTCTCTCTCTCTCTCTCTCTCTAGGCGAATTCCTTAATATTAAAAGTAAATTATTTCTCTGACAATGTCATTACCGCTGACTCTCTCTCTCTCTCTCTCTCTCTCTCTCTCTCTCTTTTAGGTGTGAGTTCTTTAATATTAGAAGTAAATTATTGCTCTGACAATGTTATTACTGCTCGCTCTCTCTCTTTTTCTGGGACTAAAGACTACCATTAACAACTCTAAGAGCTGTAGGCAATGGCCCGTCACTAATTTGGGGCATTGGTTCCGAGGTAAAGAGACAACCAGTACCGTAAGATAAATACACCAACCAAGCCTCAATACGTAACTCGAACCCAGGCACAGGAGACTAACTGGAAACCGACACCTCTAACCAGCTAGCCACCGGGGCGGATTCTATTCTGCCACTTTTATAAAAATACACAAATGAAAAAAAGCATATCGATAGTTTTGCTCAGATTCTAACATAATTTTTCGGAGAGAAAAATAAAAATATTATGAATGGAACAATATAGTGGTCTTTGGCAAAACCGTTATAATAGAAGTGGAGTTAAAAAATAACAGCAAGAAAGAGTGTTGAAGTATAATTTTAAGTAATGGAGGTTTCAATTGAAAGATAGGAAATTACTTTACATTTACTTTTCATTAACAAGTCACGTACTGTCCTGTAACAATGTCTTTTATCGACGACGCAGATTTTAAGAATAGCCTGGTAATAATGGAAGCCCATCAAGCAGTTCTTGCGACGTTTAAAACACAGATAGAACTTTAAAAAATCTTTCTTTCTCGCTTTTTCTTTGCTACAAGAAACTGCCCTGCTCTAATATCTTCCAGAGAAAAAATCGATCTTCCTAACACCCCTAATAAAATTATAATAAAATTTTACGGAAAGCGGTAGTGAGCTAATAGAGTATTCTAAAGCTACTTGGATAATTTCTCGAACAGACAAGCGCGGCAACGAAGAAGAAAAATGCAATGACAAGGAGAAAAGTCCCAATAAAACCCTAAATTGTACCTCCAGACTAATCACTTTTTATCATAAAAGACAAGATGCAACGAAAGCTATTAAGGAAAAGGGGAGATTGTGTCTAAAAGCTCATAGAACGCATTAGTTGCAAAATCTCTCGAAGTGGGATACTACTGTTTTGCTGGAAACGGAGAGAAGAGAGAAGGGATAGGTAACGCTGTTACTTGCGGGAAAAACGAAGTTCCGCCAACACTCATCTTTCCTAGAAGGGGAAAAAAAAAAAAAAAACAGCCTGGCTAGGAGCGGGGAAAATGAAATGGAGCAACGGTGGGAGAAAAGAAAAGATGGTAAAAATAATAAGTACCCGAAAGCAAATAAAAAAGAAAGAGGAAGAGGGTGAACTCTTCTTCACCTGAAACAAAAATTTACTTTGCCAGGAGTGTCCATTATATTTTCAGTCTCATGTATACTTTTATTAGATTTCGGCCGTTGAAATGAAAATAAATGTTAAATTAGAGTTGTCATTCGCTTCTCAATGCATATTCGGAAAGAATCTCTTTGCGACGTACAGAAATTTCATCTCACGTTTTATATGCCACTCGCTTGGCTCAAGCGCATAAAGGTCTGACACCTCTGGTAGTTCTGACTGCAAACGCTCTATGTTCGCGGCGCTGCGCATCTCTCTAGTCATATTTTATACAGATAAAGTGCCTATACATAGTTACCATGACTAGGGTATGCTATAATTGTCTCTATCAGGTCGTTCAGAAAAAAAAATGGCCGATTTTCTGAGGTGCCACATTTAACTAGCCCATAATGCTTGCATACAAATCTGCTCGCAGTGCCATTCGTACAAGTCGAAGGTGGACTCAGACGCCACATACACGCCATAATCGGTTGAACTGCTGTCGTTCCTACTCGTGTGAGAATGAGAGTGGTCAGTACAACGTGTCAGTGTGGAGTGAGTTACGGGTGATTCCGCTTCACGAGTTCAAACTGGGTCGCAATGCGGCACAAAGCTACCGTAATGTGGTCGAGGCATGGGGCGAGGAAGTTCAAACTGGGTCGTAATAAACGTACTGTTCGTCGGTCGTTTTAATCTGAACGTACTGTTTGTCGGTGTTTTTAATCTGAACGTACTGTTTATCGGTGGTTTTAATCTGAATGTACTGTTCGTCGGTGGTTTGAAAAGTTTCATTCCGTTGACACGAGTGTACAAGATGGAGGAGAACCGATGACGACATACGGTCATTGATAACGACGCTCTGAAGGCAAATGTGGAGGCAAATCTTCGCGTCACATTCTGGGGTCTCGCCAAACAGTACAATGTGCAGGTGGTAACCATTTCCGCAAATCTCAACCAAATTGGAAAGGTCAAGACGCTCGAAAAAATATCTCAGTAGAACCACAAAAGTTTGTTTCGGGTCCACGTTGATAATTCACACAGAAAGTTCATAGTAACAATTATATATACACTAACAGATTAAGTACTATTACGTACCTCTAATACTCAGTGAAATGATTCACATTGTTGGTGTGTAATTTTTCTTACTTGTGGATTCATTGACGATTCTCAACACATGTCGCGATATTCCCATGATAATTCCTTGGTAGATTAGACTTTTTGGTTTTGATATTTTCTCTTATGTACACTATTGCACACACTATTGCACTATGGTTGCAGCTCTTTAATGTTAAAATCACTATATACATGTTGATAAAATACTCTATTCCATCGATGTTCCCTGTACCCATTGCACCAGTAGTTTAATTTGAAGTTAAAAAATTCATAAATTAAAAATCACATTCAATCGATGTTTACTTGCACCACTAGTTTAAAATACTTCACTATTAAAATCCAATAAGAAGTTTAAACTCACGGCATGCCTGAGATCACCATCATTACACTAAACTCTGGTTAAAGCTTTTCAACCTCTATGAGGCCGTCTTCAGAACACGTGTCCTAACCACATGTTGCAAACCGACCATGTGCACCAGATTCCCTACGGGGTCTCTCTACTTGTGTGAAAGGGCCAAGGATCACGTGCTCTCCCTCTACATTCCTGAGTTTCGATACGTGGGTCGCACACGAACTAACGGATCATCAGAAACAACAACGGTTTGAGATGTGCAGGAACCTTCTGCTTCGCAACAAAAAGGAGCTCCTATTTGATTGCATTGTAATCTGTGATGAAAAGTGGGTGCTATACAAACACCGTAAGCGATTTGGCCAGTGGATGAACCATGGTGAACCACCTAAACAAAATCGTAAACCAAGGTTGATACCAAAGAAGGTTTTGCTGAAAATGCGGTGGACTGTTCACGGTGTCATATACTACAGGCTCTTGAATGCTGGTGAAACCGTACCTCTGTCACATACTGTGAAGAAATTGACCAAATACAACGGAAGTTATGTTCAAAACTGCCATCTTTGGTGAACAGGAAGAGCCATCATCCTCCACGATAAAGCGAGGTCACACGAAAACAGGAGCTACACGAACTGAAGCTCAAAACCCTCCCACATCCAGCCTACTTGCCTGATTTGGCACATGTCGATTTCCACTTGTTCAGGCATTTTGGCAATTACCTCAAGAACAGGACCTTCAGAAACTGAGAGGAAGTCGAAATTGCATTCCGGGACTTTCTTTCATCCAGGGAGCCAGGTTTCTTCCGGATAGGCATTGATCACCTGTTACTCGTTGACAGAGGTGTGTAGCAGCTAAAGGCGCCTATTTCGAAAGAAAGACAAGGCTGTGTGCTATGAGGCACGACACTTTCATTTTTACCCTCCAAATCGGCCATTATTTTTCGAACGACCTGCTATAATGATGAGTCTTACGTTCGTATATTTTTTACAGATGATCTCGTACACGCATAGAATTTCCGTGCTGGAATGGTTCGTCACACGCACTCGTCACTAGGAGCGCTGTAGCAGATGTAGAGTTTAGATGGCGTGTGCGACAAAGAAGATGCAAGTATTGTGTGACTGGCAGTGTTCACCGAAAGTTCAAGACAAAGTATGGAAAGAAGCTACAAAATGTGAAGTAGAGATGAGTCGGAGATCACGTCACAGGTACTTTGTCACCGTTACAGAAAAATTATTTTTATGAACCGGTAACAAGACCAAATTCACTGTCAGGAATGCCACCGTTAGCTGTGTCCGGGCAATGCTTGGGCTCAAAACTCACTGTTAAGTAATAGTTTCAGTTACCATGTCATCATATCTGCACAATTTGACACATTTTCTGTTAAAATATCGTAGAGCATGGTGATGTGAGCTTTCTTTCAGTCACCCTCTTTTCCCACGCTTAAGATAGCTTTTGTTTTGACTTTTGCTCGTAAACAAAGAATTCAAAGCTAGCCAATTGTAACACTGTTTTTGTCATATAAGCGAGACAGTGAGAAGCTGTTCCGGTACTGCTCCATCATCCCTGTCGTAAACAGTGACTTTGTCACCGTTACAAGACGGTGACTCGCAGTTCCGGATTCCTTAGAGCTGCATTACCGCTGTCGTAAACGGCGATTTTTTTTTCACCGTTTAAAATCACAGTAATTTCCGTGGAACAGTCACCGTTGTCACTGTGACAGGAAAATCACTCACCTCTAATGTGAAGCTAGTAAAGTCGTGGGTTACAAAATTCTTGGAAACAGAAACAGTGAAAAATGGATGTAGTATTATTGTAGACCACCAGTTTGCGATGAGACAGTGGGAAACGGCACCACGGAAACTCACGAGATAAGCTTTACACCCATTATAGATGCCGATGTCTACGGTGTACAAGGTGTTACTCTTCAGCCTGACGACTTTCCAAAACGTGAAATATTTTGAAACTTATTGATGACGAATATGACTTCTTGTTAGACATCTGCTTTTCAGATGAGGATACATTCCATCTTAATGGCACAGTAGACAGACAGAATGTGAGCATTAGAGAACAGCAAAACCGCATGTATGCACATTCGGGAAAGTCCGAAGATCAATGTGAAATGGATTTATGCATGACAGGATAATTATTTTATTTAAATCGCTGAGAAAAGGTGATTCATAAAGAAGTATACAGTTTCAACGCACTATAAAACAAGAACAATGTAAGATATTTTATGTTACCTGTAACAGAACTATAGGGAAATTTTTCAAGTCTTTTAGATGACAGTAACAGATGTTCTATAGTCACACGACACACATCGAGCCTGCAATCCATTTCCGCCCAAACGAGAGGTATGATATCTGAATTAAGTGCAGTGATACTGCACTTTGTATGGAATCATTTTCAGCTTCTTTCTAAAAATTCTCCAGACAGTGGGCTGTGAAATCTGCACTTCACGACTCACCCTCCACGTTGATTTTCCCGGTCTTCGATTGAATGGCGGTGCAAACGCTATGGACGACTTCTTCCGATACACGCGGTCGTCCAGGACTTTTAAGTTTGCACAAGCAGCCCGTAGTTTCAAATTTTTTATGCCAATCGTAGATAGATTTTCTGGTTGGAGGTTCTTTCCTGAATCGTGATCGAAAATGCCGTTGCACAACAGTTACAGATTCTGTTTTGCTCAATTCAAGAACACAAAACGCCTTCTCCACTGCAGACGCTTCCATTTTGACTGACTAGTCACGTGACACGCGCGCTATCACCTACGTCACTTCCTTTAGTAGCGGGACACAAACTTTATGAGTACATCTACCTAACGGTTTGCAGTTGTGGTCCGTGTCCTCAACTGTTACTGTTTTACAGCATCTGGAAACTGTATACTTCTTTATGAATCACCCTATATTGCTGGATGTACTCATCAATTTCGCCCTCCCCAGCTGCTGGGCAGACAGCCTGTGATATTTTAACAAGATGGGGCACCATCTAACGAGGCACCTGTTCGTGAAATTCTCGATAAAACATTTCGAAACCGCTGGATTGGCAGGTATAGTCCAATCTCATGGCTCACAAGATCACCCAACTAATTTCTGTCGGTCGGCTAATGATTACGGTATGGTTTACTCAAGATTTGCTCCACATATCAGAACTTCGCAAGAACACATTACAGGTGCAGTAGCAACAGTTACCTCACAAATGCTGGAAAACGTGTGGCACGAGGGGGAATATCATTCAGACATTTTACGTACCACGAGGGGTACACACATGTAAAAGTTTATTAAGTTCGTTAACTATGTATAAAAACTCTATGTTTATCTACTGCTGTTCATTTAAAAGTTATAAAATGATTAAATCAACACGTGATATATACGAGGGGCGGTTAAAAAGTTTTTATTATCACTAAGGAAAAAGAGAGCTACGCATATGAGCTTTGGTGGTGGAGTTAGTCCTTCTCCACAAATTCCCCATCTAGGGCAACACACTTCTCCCAGCGATGGATGACATGGCGATGACCTGCGTTGTAGAAGTCCTTTGTCTGGCTGTTCAGGAGGTGCTCCACCTAGAAAATCACCTCGTCATCGTCCATGAAACGCCTGCCACACATCGGGCTCTATAGAGGAGGAAATAGGAAGAAATCGGATGGTGCCAGGTCAGGGGAGTAAAGGGAGTTGAGGCAGAATTTCATAATCCAAACTAACCGCAATTGTCACCGTCTCTTGAGCAGAATGGACTGGGAGGTTGTCATGAAGGAACCGCACCCCCGCGGAATTTCGCTTTGACGGCGCTCTGCAACTTCTGCAGGAGGACTCGGTAATACTTGCCCGCTATTGTTTGGCCCTTATGGGCATAATCTGTGAGAATAACACCACAGCAGTCCCAGAAAACGATGAGCATGACCTTCCCCGAGGAGAGATAAATGTCAGCCCACATGAGACCATGACCTTTCCCGAGGAAACATAAATGAGCATGGCCATCCCTGAGGAGACATAAATGTATAAATGTCAGCCCACATGAAACCATATCAATCGCGCATAGATAAAAATTTCGATTTCTTCTAATTAAAAAAAAAAAAGCTATTTTACGATGGAAAAAACTATTGACCGCCGCTTTAAACTTTAAACTTGCTGTTCTGCATATGAAAAATGAAATTGTCCTACATAAAGGTGTGGAACATGAAATATAATGAGTGCCAGCTAATCAATGTGATCATAAAACATAAATATGCATATATATCGCTATAATTGACGACATCCCACCTGATAGACACAAAAGTGTATGTTTACGAAGCGTTTTAGATGTTATTTTTTCAATTCCAAGCTAAACAGCATTCTTAAAACAAGAATACGTCTGCTCCTTTCTCCCATAAGAAAAGATAGGTTGTGTCCAGTCATCGGCTTACACGTTGGCCGCGCCATCTGGTGACCAGTGTTTCCAGAGTCATATCACCTGACCGTGACCAAGGCCGACCAGAAAACACAAGGCGATGACATTAGATATATGAGTTCCCTTCTTTTGTGACGTCACTCTACGAACACACGGCCTGATACATCGGTGTCGTGTTTGACGTCATACACGACAGCATTGGAAACCAATCGGAAGCTTTGGCTTCCGCGTGACGTTACTCTCATGTTACACGGACTTATACGACGGTGTGGTGTGACGTCATACACGCCAGCATTGGAAACCAATAGGAAGCTTTCGTTTCCGCGTGACGTCACTAAAAGAGGGAACTCATCTCTCTAATGTTATGGCCTTGTGTTTTCTAGACGGCCTTGCTCTCACCTTGTTGTGTTCTGCAGTAATGTTCGCATAACCTTAACGTATTGTTGAAGTTAAAATTCATGTAAAAGCTCAAGACATTTATTTACAACAAAGACATCATAGTAGCTGAAAAGCCGGGGCAAGCTTTTCTCATCTGGGGTAGGAAGGGGCAATACTTGAAATTATGCTCCTGGTTCCCCACTTCCGCTCAAGTAGTTCGTAGCTTTTACATTTTCATATTTCCGTTGTAGGAAAGTACTATGATTGTTCAAAAATCGCACTTTCGGGTTTTTGACGTAATTTGTATATATCGAGTAAAGCATAAAAGTTATTCGAACGTTGACAGCACAGCACGTTACAGAAATGACAGAGCATGGATAACTAATTGGATTTTCATCTCTGCAGAGTATAGGGAAAGGCTACTAAGGTCAGGCATACCCGCACATTGCTTTATATACCTCTCTCCGCTGTTTCGGATAATTACTTTCATGCATACGAGAGGTCCACATCCCACGCAATAGATTAATCTGTACTCCCGTAATTTCAGCGGGAAAACTGCATGCGGTTAACTAATGTGTACAAAAACAAAAATAGAAAGAACATACTGAAGTGTATCACTTTCTTTTTGAGTTACAATTTTCAGTAAATTTGTTTCTTTAATGCATTTCTATTTTTACACCCCCCAAAGCAGGAATTTAAGCTCCTCCTATGACCATTATGGGAGCGGTTGCACTCTTCCCGGAACATACTGTTTGGAGGACCAATGGACGACTATACTGTTGCCGCAGTCAATCGTTCACTGGCGATAGGCTAACCAGAAAGGTGAGGTATGTGTGTGTCGTAGCAAAGAATGACAGACATGCTGCTGAGATGAATACCGACGACGGCAGACAGAAACCGACGTGTGATCCAGTGACTGAAAGACAGTGCGTATTTGAACATAACTAATAAAGACCGTATAAATCCGTATAATTATTGAAACCGTTTAGTTTTGAATAATAAGCAGTGCTCATAAAAATACAATATGCGAAATAAAAGTAACTTGGCAAATTCTTTTTAAATTACCGTCGTACAACAAATTCTCAATTCTTAAAATTGGATGAAACACGAGAACAAAACAGGAGGAATTGTTGTTCGTTTATACTAGCTCCCTCGGAAAGCCTTTGGCGAGAGAAACGACCCTCCGTCCAGTTGTTCTATAAATCGAAGGCTTACTCAGGGGGCACATTTCTGACGTAACAATGTTGTAATCGCACATGCTTTAAGGCTTCTGATAGTTTTTCCCTTCAATAGTCGATCAAACTCTTTATTTGTTTTGTCCGTTTTGTTAGGATCTTCGGAAATAGATTTAAAATTGCTTTACTTTCGAAGAACACAATACTGTGCTGCATAAAACAGAATGTAACATTTATTTCAGGATATTGAAAAATCGAATATAATTTTATGCTTTTTCTAAAAGTTGTGGAAATTATAAAAAAAAAAAAATATTCAAAGTAAGAGTGGTAGGAAATACTCATATAAAATTGGTGTTTTTAACAAAAAAATATTCAATTGTTTTCAACAGTGGTGTTACATTCGATCTTATTGACTGTTTATATGTTTCAAAATATGTAACGAAAGTAAGTCGGAAAGCATAAAAATGTTGTTATTTAGTAAGGAGAAGCAAGCAGATTTTAAACATATAAGAGCGACGTGAATTAAAAAAAAAGTACTATGAAATACAGATATTGCTTAGTAAGAAAACGGCGATAAAACCAAAAAAATAACGTGAATCGATTTAAAAGCACGAGAAAGATACAACATCAGACAATTTAAAATGTCAACAGTTTGCTTAAGAATATGTGGTGAAATTTACCGATATAAAATGTTGATATGTTATATAATACAGAATAAGCAAAATCCAAAGGCATAAAAGGTTGTTGTCTAGTAGAGTATATGACGAAGTGAATTTCTTCTTCATTTTTATGCCGCGGGCGGGATTCGAACTCACAACTCTCGGCTCTGGAGAGTTGTGGGTTCGAATCCCGCTCCTGGCGTAAAATTGATGGAGAAATGTACTTCGCCACATTGACGCTAGATTGTGGAAAATGGATCCACTGCCCGTTGGGTTCTTTGAAAAATGTCCGATGTTTGTTCCACACATTGTTTGGAATTAATGAAAAATTCCTACTTCTTTTCAAAGAAAAAAAAATTAAGAGGGAGATGATGTGACGCACTACAGAGGTGAAAACATGTGTCAAGACGATAAATCTGCAGCGAAACATTCTGTCCGTGTAGCTTAGTTGGGAGAGCGAATTACTCCGGAGTGAGAGGACCCGAAGTCGATGCCCGTCACGGACGAACTTGTGTTTTCACAAGTAAAATAGTAAAAATCTACAGCATAAAACACGGCAACGTTGAATCGGAAATTGTAATAAAATTAAATAATGTAAAAATCTTGTTCTTTTACTAAAGAAATGATGGTGAAATTAAACGAAGACAAACAATAAAGGAAGAAGTGAGGTATGAAAATCGAGCGGTAAAATTATATGGTTAAAACATGCTGATAATTCAGTAGAAACACTGAGTGAAATTAAATGCTACACCTAAAATGCAACGAAAAAGTTTTAAAATTAAGCAACATAAAGCGTCGATGTTTAATGAGAACCAAAACATTAAATGATAGTAATTAATTGATATAAGAAATATTGATCCAATTAGTAAAGAACTGAGAAAAATATTCGATGAACTAGCTTAACAAGCGGTAAAAGTAGAATGCGGAACAAGTGGTGGAATTAGACATAAAAAATATTCAAGGTTCAATAGCAATAAGTGGTAGAATCAGATTCTATAAATGTTAATGTGACCAAATGCTACTGAGCATTGCTTTAAAACGTCAGAGATTAATGAAGAGCAAGTGATGAAATCATATGAAGCAGTAAATAAACTTGGACCAAGCGTTAAGAAAGGAGAATTTGGAGAAAGGTAACATAAAATCACTAATGCGTAGCAGAAAACAAGTGCTGAAATTCGACGGGCAGATCAAGGCAACAAACGGCAATGCGTTGAACTACGTGCTGTTAATCATCATCATCAAAATTAACTACATACTGAAAATTATGAACGGAAAAAAATAACTTACAGACAGTCATGAGCAGTAAATAAATAAACTATCTACTGATAATTATGAGTAGTAAATTTTACGATAGACAACTTAAAATGCTTACTGGCAATCATGAACAGAAAAAATCAACTGCCTACAGGTAGTTCAAGTAGTAAATAAATAAATTATCTACTGATAATTATGAGCAATAAAAATTATGATATTGATATTTATGAGTAGTAAAAAAATTACTGTGAGTCATGAGCTGAAAAAAATGAACTGCTTACAGAGGGTCATGAGCAGTAAATAGATAAACTATCTGCTGATAATTATGAATAATAAGAATATTGGTAGACTAATTACAAGTTAAGCTGCTTACTGATAATTATGAGCAGTGAAAAAACAAAACAAATTTCATGCTGATAATCATGAGCAGTAATATAACGTATCCTAATAATAACAGGTTAAGGTACTTACTGATAATCACGAACAATAAAAATACTGGTCCCCTAATCGTGAAATAATATGTTTTTTCAGTGCTCTTGAGTATCAGTAAATTAATTTTACTGATACTCAAGAGCACTAAAATAGTAGATGTCTAATCAGAATAAGTTGAAATACTTCTAAAAATCATAAACCTACTGCTTACCATATGCAGTATAACAATGGTAACAAGTTAAACTAGTTACAAAAAATCACGAACAGTAAAAAGATCAGGAACTTACTGTTAATCACAAGCAGTATAACAATGGTAGCGTAATCGTAAAGGCTTAAACAAGATACAAAAAAAATCATGAGAAGTAAAATACTGGTGGTATAAGTTTACAATGTAGCCAACTTTACCCATGCAAAAGCATAATGTGTTTCAACAGATATAAAAATTCGCTCGTAAGAATTGATTGTCAATCATGCATGCGAACATAATAAATCTCCTTTATTAACCCTCCTTTGATTGTGAATAATTATTGAACAGTTACCTTAACGTAAATCGATTGAACCGATTTCAGAAAAAATTAATACAGTATTCTTTCCAGTATAGCATATGGCTGCTATTGAACTTTTTCGTCAATCTGTGTAGCATCCCGATTCAAATACCAGCGAAAGAGAGGGGAAAAAGTTTTTCGATTTATCATTATCATTTTTCGAAATAAATAGTGGCTGCTTTGAAGAGGAACATGAAAAGAAAACAGAAAAAAAAGGAGCACTGAAGAGGCAGAGCGACTGAAGAAGAACAAAACCCATCAAGTGACCAATTTTCGTAGAGTTAGCGACGGCACTTTTCCGCTGGATGAGGCCTGGTCATGACCTGTCACCGACTGTCGCTAATGAGGATGGGTGGTCTTAGCCCCCGAGATACAATCAACAGGCATCGAAAGCGGTCTCCTCGAATTCAGTCAGTCATTCACTCTGGTAACCATTCCACCGAATTTCGACTAACAACGACCGACATTAATTTCCTTTACCTCTAATGGTTGTCTCTCTCCTTCTGGAGTCTGCTTCTTACGACGGAACGGTAATTTAAGCTTCCACAGAACGGAAGAGTCCATTAGTAGCACTTGGATTACTCACAGATATAAGAAAAACTATCGCACAATAGAAAAAGCGAACAATTCTAATCAATGAAAAATCCATGAAAGGTATCCTGGCTAACGCATAGAAACGTCGCATGCCCTCAAATATAGCGACACTTATCAGTTAAGTATTGTGACATGAAGGCTATTATTAAACTAGAACGTCTGAGGAATTGCATTGCCTAGCCGCATTATCTTGGCCATCGTTATGTTATATCTACGGGAAGGTGCAAGCTGGGTAACAATTAAAATAAAAGTTGCATACGTTGAAGCGGACAAAATCCACGCTCAAAGTTATCATCACTTATTCGTGATATCATCACGGAGCGATTTGTCAGTCATTTCCAAACTTTAATAATTTTACAGTATTTGACAGTCTGGAAAGACTGTAAACAAGAAGTTAAGCACGATCGACAGAATGTCTGAGTTTGTAACCTTTGTGGTTACAGAGTCGCCGTATATATATATATATATAATGATACGATGTCCAGTATCTAGTATTAGTAGTCTTTAAGACAAAAGGTATTATTGCTACCAATTGTAAATTTGGCATTTATGAGTTCTGTGAAATAATATTGTAAAACAACGTATTTAACCTTTTTTTAAAGATAACTGAGAGTAATTGTCAGGTTTAAAAATATCTCGAGTTCCATTAAGTTGCTTTGAAAATTCACGATGAAAAAAACACCATACTTAATTTGTGATAAATCCTCCTACAGGAAAAATTATAGTAATACAGACCTATTAATAAATGAGCTCCAACAGAAAATAAAGTGACTAATTCACTTGCATTAATGACAGAAAATATTTAATCATAGCGCAATTCTCTAGAGTTCTACCGGGTGCGCCATATTGGCCAGACGTTGTTAGGCGGGTTAAAGTTGTTTGGCGCGTTTCCAGTTAAAACCACTTTGTTCCACTTCAAACTGGTTTCTGCGTGTACAGCTGCAAAGAAATTCCCCGGATTGGTTAGTCACAGCCAGAGCAGTGTAAGTACGCGGTCATAAGTGTAAGTGAAGAGAGAACAAAGGCAACGGAAATGGTTTAAAGTATGGAAAAGCGGATTTTTATTGTGGAACAGTATTTCAGAAATAACTCATACAAGGTTTCAAATGAGTTCTTTACAGAAAAATTTCCACATTGTGCAGCACCGGCGAAATCAGTGGTACAGAAGTTAGTGCGGAAATTTCGTGAAACCGGCACGGTGTGCAACAGCAAGACAATTCGTACTGAAGACAATATCAAGGATGTGTGCACAATGAAGTTAAAAAGCCCTCGGAAGTCGATTCGCCGATTACCGTCTGCAACGCCATGCCGACGCATACTTAAGGTGGATTTGCATCTTCGGCCGTACAAAGTTATGGCGCCTCCAAGAACTTAAAACTCCTGATTATGCAAAACGGATGCAATATTGTAAGTGGTTTCAGGAGACCATTGTCAGCGGTGAAATGGACCCAAAATTTTATTACATGACAGATGTGCATGATTTCATTTGTCCAGGTATGTCAATGCGCAAAACAGCAGGATTTGGACCGACACGAATACCAGACAGACAATGGAGACTCCTCTGAACGACTAAAAGAGAAGCGTTTGGTGTGCTGTGCCTGCGAAGAGGATAGTCGGCCCCATCCTTTTTCACTGACACCATCAACTCAGAGCGCTATGTTCAGCAACTGTTCAACCCATTTGCTGCCGCACTTACAGAAGGAGAGAGAACATATGCTTTCTTTCAGCATGATGGTGCAACGGCGCATACTGCGCGAAACAGTCTACGTGCTGTGCATGAAGTGTTTGGGGAGGACAGAACTGTATCGAAGGGACTATGGCCACTCAGATCACCAGACCTCTCCACCTGTGGCTTTTATCTGTGGGAAGCATTGAAAGGGAAAGTGTACGCAACTAATCCGCATACCCTTGATGAATTAAAAGTGAACAATACGGATGCCATAGCCCAGATTACTGCCGATGAGTTGTGGTGCGTTACGAACAGCATGTTCCGTCGTGTGAAGCTGTGTCTTGATGTCGGAGGACAAGCACTTCCAGCAACTGTTGTAAACGCACGTGAATTACTCTTGTTTTCTCTCATTTCAATTATTCTTTACTATGTATAGTAACATTGCCTAACTGTTGTCGTTCATTATACTCAGGCCTCTTTAATATGGCACACCCTGTATATTGAATGTGACTGTGACTATTGAGTCTTTCTGGCTCAGTGGCTAAAACAAGCGGTTTCTGCTGAGCCAACCCAAACGAACTCGCACCGAATCCCACCAGGGAAAGGATTCTGTGGTGTAAGAGATGAAAATTGCAGGATTTTGCGAAAACTTCTGTATAAACACGGAAAAACCGGAAACGGATTTTTCTGAAATAAACTACGACCACGGAAGATCTGTGAAAATACGGAAGTAAGAAAACAAACGGGAAGTTTTAGAAACGGAAATCTATATATTAATTCTATAAGGTTTTTTACTGTAAGACTAGTTGTGAGAGAACGGCTGAACGTAAACATATGGTTGAGGTATCAAAATAAAGGCCTTACCATGTAATTGTGCCAGTCGAAGTGAAAAATTAGATTTGGGCAACGGTTCGGGCGTTGTGGGGCGTCAATGGGAGAAGTGTGCGGTTGACATCCAATCGCCTGTGGTTGACTCACGCGCTACTAAAGGCGGAGGTATGGAGAGACTCAGATAGTCCAAAGTCCGAAGTCTCTCTTCTCAGCGAGCCGTTGTGCAAAACAACGCTAGCAGGAATTTGTTTGAAAGTTCTTATCGGAACAGCGAACACTCGAAGACCTGATTGCGTTGTGCTATTGGACTGTGTGATGTATACATACAATTCAACATTCTTTCGATCCAGTTTATTTACGTAGGTAAGACGTTTCCCATTATGTAAAGATACGTTTACTATGAGTTTATTCTTTAAAAACAAAAACAAAAAAACTAATCGTCGGTTCCGACGAGTTTCGTCTACCGGGTTCGAATCCCGGTGAGGCGTGGATGTTGTGTTTGTCTTACGACACTGGCTCTCTCCCTTCCCTGGAACCAGTGACCCTAAATTAGAGACGGGCGACTGCTTATAGCGCAAGCGTTGGCTTATGATCATTCGTTCGTGAAGGGTCCGGGTACGAATCCCGGTGAGGCATGGATGTTGTGTTTGTCTTTCGCCACTGGCTCTCTCCCTTCCCTGGAACCAGTGACCCTAAATTAGGGACGGGTGACTGTTTATAGCCCATTCAGTTGCTCACGGTGGACGTTAAATCTTCAGTCACAAAAAAAAAAAAAATCAATCAGGAATCTCGACTATTGTCTTTACTGAATTAATTTGTGAATCAGATAAAGTTTACATTTGTTGTTCCACATGAGTTTATTATTTTCACCCCCCCCCCTTAAAAAAAACCACTTACAGTCGGTTCCGACGGGTTTCGTCTAGTTTCGTTAAAAGACGGACACCTATCAGCAAATTTACGACACGTTATTTTCAGGAATGTTTGGAGAATTCGCATCACTTATGTTTTTACAATGCAGGGTATGGTCGAAGATATAAGAGGACCAGATGACTCCAATTTTACGGGAAGGAATTCAGTTATTTGGTGAAAAATCGGGGACTGGAAGAATTATTGCCAAACCTACAGAAAAATTAAAAGATATACTAAATTTTCGACATACCTATTTGATCAGTGGCGTGTCTTGGGTCCGAGACCCGGGCTATCTCCCTCCCCTTCCCCCCCACACAGCACTGTTTTTTTTTAATTGCGAAGTTTTATTTTTAGCTGTTAAGTAATAGAAGTAATTTAAACTACTACATGACACCAAATAATTATGAACTACTTCAAAACATTACAGAATTACAACATGCTATTGCTAACATGATACTAAATAATTATGAGGATTAGGATTTGAATACTTTATTTGTGCGTAAACTACATTCTTCTTTCCTTTTGAGTGAACTTGAGTATTACGTTTTCATAAAAAGTTTCTTCTGAGTAGTTTTACACATTTAAAAAGAATGTTTCTCTTGACAAATGAGAACAAGTTGTTCGAATGTGCATGTCCTTGTGTGGTCCTAAGATATATCTTGATTCTTTTTAATACAGAAAAACTTCTTTCGGCAGTTGCAGTCGTTGATGGAAACTTTAATATTAGGTCTGCTAATTTGTACACCCCAATAAACACAATGTCCAATTTATTCAACTTTATGTAACAAGTAATGTCTCTTACTGATTGGGTTTTGTATTCATCAAGGGAATAAAACACCTTCAGTTCTTTTTTTAGTCGAGCTGTATCAAAATTTGAAGCATAGAGTTCTTTAGGTTTTGACAGTAGATTTCACAAAATTTATCAAAACATTTCGAATCCAACAAAGCCACGAATTTAAGATATACTATCACTGATTTTAATTCATTGAAACTTCATACAAACTGAAAGAACTAACGTGAAACACGTCCTGCTACAGGCAGAAGCATGCGGTGATTGAGGAAGTAGATGTCTTCTCTTTTCTGAGCGAACCGTTGCGCAAAGCAATGGTCCATTCGCCTCCATACGTGCTCATTCATGTTGTCATGGAAACCCTAGCAGGCGATCGTATCGAAGATCTTCGAATTAGAACAGCGAAGACTCTAGAAGAGCTGCTTGCGTTATGCCGTTGGCTTCGCTCGCCAGACTGAGTCAAAGAAGCAAATCCGCACTTTTTTTTTTTTTCGCAGCGAAAGCATCCACATATTTTAATGCCGTTGATAATTGACTCTGCATGATATTGCTAGCAATTGGCTTTTATTTGTGTATATTTAATTGGTTTTTATTTGTGCATTATCTGGGCTTCACAGCTAACCTCTAGTCGCATCAATATTTTCCGCGGACTGCTAAATGAAAGCCATAGCAACATCTCCAAAGTTTTGAGTCGGAGTTCTGCTGTGTGGATTCAGAAGTTGTTCATTAACAGTCTTTTGAGTAGTAAGTGTCTAAGTGAAGAAGGATATCTATACATGATGGAATCGTGCATGAGACAGACCAAGAAACAGAAAAAGCTGAACATTTTAACCGGATGAAAAATCAGAACATGCGATGAGAAAGTGTGAATAAAAGGCAGAAAAGAAAGGGCATGATGGAATTGTTCACTGTACTTGATTTATGTAAATATTAAGCTGGAGCACACTACTGCATATTCACAATACCATTCACAATACAAAATTACCATTCACAATACAAAAATACCATTCACAATACAAAGTTACCATTCACAATACAAAAAAAAACATTCACAATACAAAAAAAAACATTCACAATACAAATTACCATTACAATAAAAAATACAATTACCATTCACAATGCAAAATTACCATTCACGACACAAATTACCTTTACAATACAAAATCCAATTACCATTACAAAATTACCATTCACAATACCAAATTACTGAATACAAGATAAAATAAACTTGTTTTAAAAGACACTGCTTTAAACACACCTTTTTTTTCTCTTTTGTACTTTCTAGAATATCAGCTCAATTTTCCTCTTGTGTTGCCTTCTTCTCAGAAAGTTTCATGGCCACATTTGTCTTTTGTTGACTTTGCAGCTGCACAGCAAAGATTGCTGTGCAACTGCAGAGTCAACAAAAGACCGCTCCAGGACGATGAAAATTTTCAAGTTTTCTGAATGAAGGAAACATGGTATACAATGAAAAATATTAAAGGATTTATATCCCAACCATGTTATTTGAAATATTTTTTCAGGGAAATTTGTTTCCCAATCCATCCAACAGAAGAAATATATGACGAATCTTTGCTTAGTTTTTCTTTCTGTTGCTATAATTTCCTTCCCATTTCTTCACCACTATTCTTTTATTTTCCTTTTATTTCCTCAGATGACAATTTATCCATCATTCTGAAAGAACTTTCAGCCTGAATGCATGATGTCAAAGCTTTCACTACTTTAGATAAATGGTATAACTTTCAGAATATGAATACTTTTGAACACCATGCATCAATTCTAACAAATTTCCAAACTTCGTCACTTCCGTTTTCGGAAAATTTCGCCTCCCTTATCAAGCTTAAGTGCAGACATATATGGGCGAAAGTTATATTTAACAACACAGGATAGTGGAAACATCGCGGGAAGAAAAGAAATAGGATTACGGGAGAAATCTTCGCTTCAACCGACTGTCGTTTTGGGGAATTTTTTCCTCCATTTTTAAGATGAAATGCAGTATTTGTTAAATAAAAATTTATTTAAGAACAATGCTGGGCAGAAGGAACATCGTGAGGAAACAAAGTACGATTACATGAGAAATCTTCGCTGCGTCTAACTTACGTTTTCGAAAGCTTCGAAGAAGAGAATTCCGTCATCAAACGGAAAACGAATCTCCCTTGCCTACCATTTCCTCCCAAAATTTCTATTCAGTTGGCATTGATCTCGAGAATGCCCAAAATAATAACGGAAATGGCAGAATTCTTTGAATCCACAGAAGAATCCCATGCCTGAAGACTGCAGGGAAATCTTTACGCCGTCTTAACTTCCCTTTTTGGAAATCGTTCCTCACAGTTTCTTGCTCAAATACAAACATTTATGCAATAAAATGATATTTAACGACTATACTGGACACAGGCAACATCGCGAGAAAAAAGAACGGGAAAAATATTCACTCCATTAAACTTCCGTTTTCGAAAGTATTGAAAGATAAAATACAATCTCCAGACGGAAAACGACCCCTCCCCCTATGCTCCCAAACATTTATGTTCAGTTCTGCATCGATCTTAAGAATGACCCAAACGATGGCAAAAAAGTGAAATTCCGCGAATCCGCGGAAGTATCTCATGTATGTGGAATGGTTGAGCTATTTTCTTGGGGAAGATGCTGAACACTGTGCTTGAGCGGGTACCTTGAGTTAGGGGACCATCTATGTTCTTTGGCGGAGCATCGGCGAGGGTGTTATTTCTGCGCAGTGCTCAGTGCGGAGTGATTCAAAACAGATTCCTAGTCCCGCACTGCTTTATCGCTTCAAAAAAAGGTAAGTGATGTATGGTTTTGGTTCCTTAAGGAAAATAGAACAGAGTCCCTGTTAGGAAGTAATGCTACTCTGTTGTTTTTTTCCCCTGAGTGGGGAAAGAGGAGAAAAAAGGGAATGCTATAGGCATTTTATAACATTTCAACTGTGGCAGTGTTCTAGGCAAAAGAAAAAATCTGGACTCCGCCGCTCAGGTGGTCGAGCGGTCTGAGGCTCTGAGTTCTGACCATTCGTTCGATATGGAAACGGGCTCGAGCCCGGATGAGGAATGGGCGGTGTGGTTGCATGGCGATGGCTCTGTCCATTTCCTGCAACCATCGCCGTAAGTTAGGGACGAGTAACTGCTTGTAGACCTCAGAGTTCAATAAGTAGGAACTGTACACCAATTCTACTCAAAATAGCATAACTACCAATCATATTTTTTTTAAAGGTAGCAATCTTAAAAGCACGATAATTAAAAACACTACGCAGGCTTCCGATGAAGTGAAGGACTTAGTTAATTTATAAGTTAAAAGGTTAAAAAATATTTTTATATTTTTATCCTTCACTTCATCGGAAGCCTGCGTAGTGTTTTCAATTATCGTGCTTTTAAGATTGCTACCTTAAAAATATTTATATGATTGACCCATTTCGCACGAGAACCTGATATCTTGAGAGTATACCTAAACTAATAATCCGAAATTTCTTGGCGTAGAATAGAAAAAAAAAACTTTCTTTCGCCCATCAACCAGATGGCTTTTTCAAGGAAGGTAGACAGCTAACTGCAAACTGGACAACAGAACATTTCAACAATTTGAGCAAGTTCGTTTCAACACTTTAGTCAAGTCACCGCGTTCAAATTGTTGAAACGTTCTATTGTCAAGTTTGCAGTTAGCTGTCTACCTTCTTTGAAAAAGCCATCTGGTTGATGGGCGAAAGAGTGGAAAGCTTTTTTTTATTCTACGCCAAGAAATTTCGGATTATTAGTATAGTTATACTATTTTGATCTCAGAGTTGCTTATGATGGTCGTTAACTCCCCTTTCCCCCGAAAAAAGAATTCCGAGTTTCAAGTTTCCTTGTGTAAGTAATTAACGTCATTCCTACTTATCATTTCTGGTGTGACTTTCCTTTACTTTCCTTAATTTACATTTTGTTCATAACTTTGAATTTTTCATAAACGTCATACTATACATAAGCTTGTACTCACTAATATATTGTCATTTAATCTGTTTTCAATGCTCCGTACACACACACACACACGTTTATACAGATAAAGTGCGCAATTAATCATACACGCACACCATAAATTCCTCAAAAGTGTCTACTGATTTCTAATGATGTTTTCTAGTTTAGCCAACTGAATTTTGATGTTAACCATCTGATAACACTCTTTGTCAGGAGAGACGAATCGTGAGAATATGGAAGGTGAAGGTCAGCTGAAGGAAACCAGAAGAGGCAATCTCAGGAATGGTCAGGGGATCGAGAGAGCAGAGCACAAAATCGTGAGAATATGGAAGGTGAAGGTCAGCTGAAGGAAACCAGAAGAGGCAATCTCAGGAATGGTGAGGGGATCGAGAGAGCAGAGCACAAAATCGTGAGAATATGGAAGGTGAAGGTCAGCTGAAGGAAACCAGAAGAGGCAATCTCAGGAATGGTCAGGGGATCGAGAGAGCAGAGCACAAAATCGTGAGAATATGGAAGGTGAAGGTCAGCTGAAGGAAACCAGAAAAGGCAATCTCAGGAAAGGTCAGGGGATCGAGAGAGCAGAGCACAAAATTCGAGAGATAACTAGAGTGCGAGAGAAAAATGAAGACCTCCGGAAGAAAGTAGCTCTCCACTGGAGAGCCGCTTAAGTTAATTTTATGACCGGAATAAAATAGAGTTTAGATTAACAACAGAAACAAGTTCTGCTTACTTACTTACTTCGTTTAGTTTTCTTGTGATAATGAAGTTTCGAACCTGCAAATATGTGCTGTGTAAGGCAGACATGCAAACTGCAAAAACGGCGCTATGACAATATTTCCACAATATGGAAACTGCAAAATCAGTTCTCTCTCGCAAGATTATCTTACGATTTGATTAAAATGAGGAAGAGGCAGAAAAGTCATTATCCACGTGAACCTACTTTATGTGTGAGAATGCTCAGTCTTTTTTATTTTCCTTTTCTGTTAAAGGTTTAAACCGAATTATGGAGAAAAGGCCGTCTCTTGTTTGTGTTTGGGAGAAATTAGATTCAGGAGTTGGAACTCCCATCTTCTTGTGAGCAATTGTTGCCATACTTCGGTGGCTTAAATAGATTACGTAAAATTCTGCTTGTCTTTAGTGCCTTCTAACTGGGAAACCCGTTAATTGGAATGTTGCACAGAAAAAGAAATAATTGAAATGCTTCATAGGGTCAATGTAACATGAGGGTGACACTACAGAAACGACCAGGCAATGTATATCGGGAGGCACATAAAAAATAAGGATGTAGAAAGCAAATATGAAATAGTCAAAAATCCTTCAACTTAATTCATTTGTGTGCTTTAGAGAAACAGATTCACAGGCCTCACTTCAGATTTTGGGCTATACTAAATTGAATTCATACAGGGAGTGAATTTATTTGAATATAGGTCCGAAAGGGATAAAACATCAACCACATCTCCGTTGTGCCTAAACACATTACGAGATAAATGCCACGGCAGCCACGAAGATGAATAACAAACATACTTGTTTTAGAAATAAGGAGAAATGGTACAATATACAAAATAGTAAAACTAAACTAGTAATCCGATTTCTTGGAGTAGAAATATAAATATACGTTTCCGAGCTTACACACATCAACCACATGGCTTTTTCAAAGAAGGTAGACAGAAAACTGCAGTTTGAAGTTTGCAGAAGAGAAAAAGAGAAATGTGCAATTCTCAGAGTGTTTAAAAACAAAACAAAACTGGAAAAACAAATAAAAATAAAAATTTGCAGTTTTCAGAGTAATAAAAAACTGGAAAAACAAAGAAAAAGAAACTAGAAAAAAAAAACAGACAAAAAGAAACTATAAAACAAACAAATAAAAAGAAACTTGAAGTATTGAATGCTTTGAAATAAAAAACTTGAAAAACAGAAAAAGAAATTAGAAAAACAAAGAAACAAATAGAAACTACAAAAGCAAACAAAAAACTTGAAAAACAAAGAAAAAAAAGCTAGAAAACAAACGAAACTAATAAAAAGAAACTTGAAAAACAAACAAAGAAAAACAAACTAGAAAATAAACAAAGAAAAAAAAACTTGAAGTATTCAATGTTTTGGAAAAAAAAACTGAAAAAGCAAAAAAAAAAAAAAAAAAAAAAGAAAGAAACTAGAAAACAAACAAAGAAAAAGGAACTTGAAGTTTTTAAAGTTTTAAAATCGAAACTAGAAAAACAAGGAAAGAAAACAAAACTTGAAAACAAAGAAAGAAAACGAAACTAGAAAAACAAAGAAAGAAAAAGTGACCTGCAATTTTCAGATGGCTTTTTTAAGGAAGTCGACCAACCTTGAAAAACCATCTAGTTGATACACGAAAGCTTGGAAACGTATTTTCCCTCCAATAAATCAGATTACTAGTATAGTTTTACTATTTCGTATATATTGGGTTAGTGCGAATGAAATGTTCGGCGCGAACGAGCAGTGGAGACAGGCCCCCATCACAGAGAAATGGAACCACCCACAGGTGTTACGGGTATTACGTCACAGATTTACCATAAATAGCTAGCATGTGTATGAAGAACAAGGTTCAGGAGTGCTTTGTTTGGATATAACGTGGCTTCCAAAGGAAATATGCAGTCACCGGATTTGAGAGTCATCTTCCTGTATGAATTTAAACTGGGCCATTCTGCAGGAATTGCAGCTCGAAGCGTTAACAAAGCGTTTGGAGAGAATACAGCCAATGAACGAACCATTCGGCGATGGTTTGTGAAGATTTGAAGCGGAACTGTTGCTGCATCTGACGATGTCCTGTTACGTGTGGTTGAAGCGGACCACCGGAAAACGTGCCGTGAGAGAGCGACAGAGGTAGATGTCCACTACACGACAGTTGTTCAGCGTCTGGCTGCGCCGGGCAAAGTGAAAAAGCTGGACATGTGGCTGCTGCATGAGTTGACAACTGCCAACAAGGCTAGGCGTTTGGAAGTCTTCACGTCATTGCTTGCCAAGAATAAACAGAAACCTCTACTGCATCGAATCGTCATCTGCGACGAGAAGTGGATCCTTTATGACAATCGGAAACGATCTTCACAATAGTTAAGCAAGGCACAGCCTGCTGGACGTCATCCTAAGCCACCCCTACACACCAAGAAGATGATGCTTCTTGTCTGGTGGTCCACAGCCGGGATAATTCATCGGAGTTTCTTGGCAAGAGGCCAAATCATCACTGCAAAACGTTATTGTGCTGAATTACACCAGATGCACCGGAAATCTCTGAAATCTGTAACTTCTCTGGATAGGACCCTACTTTACCGTATTTTTTATGAACGAGCATAAAAGTGACACAAAATACGGTAAAGTCGTCACGGCTCTATCCAGAAAAGTCAAATTCAAGTCCGCTACACTGTAAAAAAATTCTGAAATTCAAGGGCAACTTTCCGTCATTTCTTTCGCGAATTAACAAAACATGTTTCTGATACAACCTTTTCCGTGAAATGACGGAAAGAAACCTGAATTTCACGGATTTTTTCGTACCACGGGAAAATTCTGAAATTTCAGAAACCTTTCCGCAGTTTTTTGTTATATTGACGGTAAATTACCGTTTTAGAGATGTGTTAATGGAAAATTCTGAATTTTCAGAAATCTTTCCGCAATTCCTTTCGTACATTAACAAAAAATCTTAGTTTTCACTTTTTCCGTATCCGTATGACGAGAAATTACCGGTAATAGGAGCGGAGCGATTCGTGAGAATACTTGAGGTTTGATTAAGTTTTAAATTTCAATCGTCTGTCGAATTTTGAAGTTCCGCAGCGAGATCGGATATCGTGGATGGCATATCGCATGTATGTATGTATGTTGTTTATTCTGGCACAGGATATTTTCGCCTTTCCTCTGTTTGGTGCACCAGCTATTTATTATATATTGTGATACTGTAAAAAAACCGGGTACTTATTGTACAGATAATAGATTATACGGTGTCTGTGTGTCAGTCTTTGGACAACTTAAGACAAAAGCTATTATATCTATCAAGAGTAAATTTTATATTTAGTTTTGTGTGTGGGTGTGTGTGTGTGTGAAATATTACTATAAAAAAGTACATTTCACCTTTTTTGAAGATAACTGTCATTGTCAGTTTAAATAAATCAAGTTGCAAAGCATTTTGTTGCTTCGAAAAATCAGAATGAAAAATGCTTACTTTGTGAAAAGTCCTCTTACAGAAAAAAAAATATTACAATCCTATTCAGAAAAATAATAAGCTCCAACAGAAAATAAAATGACTAAATTACTCGCAATAATTACAAAAAACAAAACAACATTTCATCGTCGCGGAATTCGTTTTACGATGTACGTGAGTCAGATCGCCGAGCGCTTCTGGATCAGTGGTTAAAGACGCCAGTTACTTACTCACTTACTCAGCTAGTTTCAACGTCGGTTATTCGATCCTGAACTCCGCGGAAGGATTAGATGAGTAAGGGCTGAAAAGTACAGGGTCGTCGGTTTTGCGGAATTTCTGGTTAAATAGGGAAAAACCTGAAATGGATGTTTTCTGAAATAAATGGAATTTCTGTCTACAAAAAATCTGTGAAAATACGGGTTACAGTAAACGGATGCTTTTAAAAACGGAAATTTCGGAGAAAGACGGACATCTACCAACAACTGTTCTGTACGCTATTTTTAGAAATTTTCCGTGAATTCGCACCACTTAATTTTTTACAGTGTACTCCTATGTGGGATGATATAAAGAAATTAGCTACCTACTACACCCCTAAATCTACAGACATTCGGGAAACTTTGGAGATCATTACCAACAGTGATACTTGCAATGATAGCGTCTCACTCAAGTTGCCACGAATTTGGAACCAGTTATTCAAGTAACGACTTCTCCAGACCATGATACCGCGTGCACATCCAACGTGATACCTCGTATCTTTAAATGAATATTGCGTCGTATCTATTTATTGTCAAGTCACCGCGTTCAAATTGTTGAAACTTTCTAGTATTCAGTTTGCAGTTTTTGTCTAACTTCCTTTAAAAAAGCCATCTGGTTGATGTGCGAAAGCTTGGAAACGCTTATGATATGCTATTATCATAAGCGTTTCCGATATGATATTATCATAAGCAGACATGATATTCATGTCTATATTAATTATTCATTCGCCTTCTAATTATTTCTTCAGTGGCTGCTTACCATCTTTGGTAAATCGCCAGCATTGTGCGGGGCTCCAAGAAGCAACCTGCCAAATTGTCTTGGCAGGTAGCGTGTGTGGGTCTGAAGGAATTCGAGGCCGCTGTGGTGTAGCGGAAGCATATCCGGCGCGTAACTGGAAGACCCTGGGCTAGACTCCCGGTGGCGGCCAATGATAATTTTTCCGTGACTCTCTTATAAACGTGGAAAAAGCGAAGATCTTTGTTTGATGTTCCTGGTCCACGTTAAATGTCTGTATTAATTGCTTATGTATGTATTCCTACGCCAATAAATCGGATCACGCGTATATGTGCGTGCGAGAGGGGCCTGTGAGAGAGAGAGAGAGAGAGAGAGAGAGAGTGTGATGAAATACAAAACCAGTTTTTCATCCAAACCAAAAATAAACAACATATCCTTCTCTGATGAGATCAAAATTCAACTTTGGCTGCACAAAGAAGGAACACAAAGTTGTTTCAATTCTCTCAAAGTTGTAATATACCGGGTGACGAACAAAAGAATCAAAGAAGCGTGTATTTTTGATAATCTGAAATTCAAATTTAACGTATAATGGCGAAAAGCGTATAAATTAATTATAACCGAGTTATAAAGGGGTAGAAACAAAAGTAAAATATCGGGACTAACGCAGAATTACGTATAAAAGGGAAAAGCGTATAACAGAGAACATATGACCGAGGTTCCACTGTAATTACTTTTCTGTCTTGTTCTACGAAAAGTGGAAAAAATTACGAGACACATAGTTAGAATCAACGATTTTTCGACAGAGGAATCCATCCAGAAGTATTACTTCTTGTTTCATTTGTTTTTAACTTTCTTTTTACTGTTTTCCTAACTATCAAGCGCTTCGGTGATAAATATCGGTGCAAATAAATTAAAGGTGGAAAAAGACGTTTTCGAAAATAAACTTCCCTGCCCTTTAAACCGTGAAACTCATCATCATTATTTCTCAGGTTTGTTTTCTTTAAAAGACGTCATCACGTCTTCATTTACAGTTACTACATCAAAAATTTTGACAGGTGGCTTCGGTGGCTTTGAGAAATTATTCTGAGAAATATCTTGAGCAGCTATGAGCTTTTTCAATAAAGCTCTTAGAAGATCCCTAAGTATAGTATATGTTTGTGCAGCTGTGGAACAAAAATATACCGCGAGCAAGCCATGTGTTATAAGGCAGAAGGTGTTTTAACAGCAAACGTCTCAGGATTTCGATTTCTGAGACGGTGCATCAGCACACTCAGACCGAGAATCTCTCTAAATTCCCGATACATCGATTGATTCTTGGAAACGGCGTTAAATCTTTCACTTGACATTCCAAATTCCACCATGGGAGAGTTTCGAGACGCGGATGAACGAAATAAACAGGAATTCTGGCTGAAAATTAGAACTTCAGAAACGGACAAAGAAAAGGAAGGAAAAACCACTTTAACGGAACGCACTAGAATTCCAACACGTTGCGTAATTTTTTTTTTATTATTTGTTTCATGAAGGAAATATGACGTTCCGCGAAACGCATTGTTTTATTACTTTTCTGTATTTTTTTTTTTTTTTTGGCCGATAAAAATTACTTTACAGGAAAGGATTTTTAAAGCAACAGATGTCCGTCAGTTTAAAATCAATGCATTAATATACGAGAAAGGCGCAAATGTAAACGAGAATTTAATTCAAAAAAAATATTCATAACCAAATAGGGAAATCATATTAGGTTATGCGTAAGTTTCCAGAGTTTGCTTGTATGTGACTCACTTTCCCACTTTTTGAATCTTTTTCCATGGCATGCAACCTTCAAACCACAGTGGACTGATTCACACCTAACTGTACTACTAGTTAAGAGTAGTGAGCATAATATTGGCATTTGTAATTATAGAAAACACTCTAACTGGCAAGAATACTAAATTAATCAACACTGACTTACCATAAATGAACTGCGTGAAAACACAAATTTGTCCGTGACGGGATTCGAAACCGCGCCCCTCACGCCGGAGTAATTTGCTCTCCCAATTATGCTAAGCGGACGGAATGTATCGCTGCAGATTTGTCATATTGACACGTGATTAACCTCTGTAGTACGTCACGTCATCTCCCTCTTAATTTTTTTATTTTTTTTATTTTTTGAAGCTAAGAACAAATTTTCATGAATTCTCGACGATGTGTGAAACAAACATCACACATTTTTCGAAGAATCCAACGGCCAGTACATCAATATTTTCGTTCGGGCGCCAATGTGAAAACACAAATTTGTCCATGCCTCCTCACTCCGGAGTAAGATGCTCTCCCAACTAAGCTACACGGACGGAATGTATCGCTCCTGATTTATCGTCTTGATACGTGCTTTACCTCTGTAGTGCGTCACAACTATCTTTATTTGAGGCCATCACAAGTTGAGAACAGTAGGTCGACATCTTCGTCCAAAAGATCTCGCAGATCTTCGCTCTGTATCTCCTTCTGCCGTCCGCTAAGCTGCTTGTCCACCACGCGTCAATCACTGCTTCTGAACTTGACCTCACAACACGAGCTTACACATACAGCTTTCTCACTTTATGCCAAATAAATCATCTCTCGTACTTCTGCAGCGATTTTCTCCAGATTAAACATGAACAAAGGAGAGTGATGAATATGTACCTTGCCGGTAACCATGTCCTAGCTCAACTAACCGCATACATGGGCAGTCCGTCAACACTTGTAGTTCGACGCAGTTCAGCCAGCTTACCTCCACAGCACGAAATTCAGACAAAAATGCAACAGTTTCGTTTTTACACCGCTACGTGGGGCACTAGAAACGTATGCACATGCCTAATACATACTACTTCTCAGGGTAGTCCCCGTTAACTTCAATGCAGTGCTTCGAGAGCTCTGGAAGCTTCTTAGTTCCAGTTTAATAGAAGATTTTTAGTTGCTTCTCAATCCAACTTTCAGAGTAATCCCCCGTTAACTTCACTGCAGATCTTCCACAGTTCTGGAAACTTCTTAGTTCCAGTTTAAAAGACGGTTTTTGGTTGCTTCTCAATCCAACTTTCATAGTAGTCCCCGTTAACTTCAACGCAGAGCTTCCAGAGTTCTGGAAGCTTCTTAGTTCCAGTTTAAAAGAAGTGCTTCCAGAATTTTTGGTTGCTTCTCAATCCAACTTTCAGAGTAGTCCCCGTTAACTTCAATGCAGTGTTTCCAGAGATCTGGTAGCTTCTTAATCCCAGTTTGAAAGAAGGTTTTGGGTTGCTTGTCAATCCAACTTTTAAGCTAGTCCCCCAGTAACTGCTATTTACTGGTTTCAATGGAAGATTATAAATTCCAGTTTCAAAGAAGGGTTTTGGTTGCTTCTTAATCCAACTTCCAACAGTTGCAATGACCTCATCGTTATCTCTGAATCTCTGGCCCTCTAAAATTTCCTGTATGCGTACCAAGAAGGTTAGAATGATGGAGTAAAGGCTACCCGTTCCCCTCGTGTAATCAAAATGAAGCCACCGAAACGTAACGATCATGACGCACAGCCAATCACAGCCTTTACCACCATGTTGGTGAGACGACTGAAGATTAAACATAAAAAAAAGTACAACGTCTCAGTGAGCGTGGCCATCAGCTCCACGTCGTCTGCTCAAACAGCTTCAAGTTTTTTTTTGTTTTTTTTTATTGGAGTTTTAACGACCACCGTGAGCAACTCAATGGGCTCTAAGCAGTCGCCCGTCCCTAATTTAGGGCCACTGGTTCCAGGGAAGGGAGAGAGCCAGTGCCGTAAGGCAAACACAACATCCATGCCTCACCAGGATTCGAACCCGGACCCCTTTCGGACGAATGATCATAGGCCATCACTTAGACCACTGCGCCACCCGGGCGGCACTTCAAGTTTGTGACGCCATCCTTACTCCATCTATTCTAATCTCCTTGATGCTTATCTAGTTTTTTCCTTCTAACTCGGGATTGAAGAAATGAACTTTCGACTCCCATCACAGGCCACAACAGTATCTAAAACTCTGGCGTTTCCTTTTTCGTATAGCTGAAAAAGTAGAGGAGTAACAGTCACTAAACACCTTTCTTTGTGATCCGGTGACAGAAGTCATGGGATCCACTTTGTGCTAACATATTGAAATTAAGTTCATTGTGAATAGTTCCTCCAACGCTTCTTATCCTAATTCTAGTCTCTATTCCAGAGTTCACGAATGGTTATCCGACTGTTGTCTAGGATAAGTTCTAAAAACATTGACGAGAGTGGCAGAAATCCTTGGTTTCCGAGGGGTAAGATTCACTTTTGACACTGTCTCATTCTCTGAATGATTTAGCCCAATTGCCTGTGACAAGCATTCTTCTTCAAACTGAGTTCGAAGCGCTTTTGGGAAGAATGACACATCCCTTCGTGCGAAATTCTATAATTTTGAACTGCATAACACTCCTGCGTGTTCTTTGGGTATCCAGGAAAACTGATACACCAGTAAACTACTACACGTTCTTCTATCGCTACGAAAACTGCTACGTCGCTGAGAACTCATACAGCGGTAAACTCCAACACTTTCTCGTATAAGGGAATGTACACAAATTCCATTTCGTTTGGAGATCAAGTCAATAGTTTCATTAGTGGCACAAAACGAAATGTAGGAGTTTTTCTAGTGATATATAAAGGGTATGTATGATCCTAACGATACAAGGAATATGTAGAAGCTTTCCGAGTCACTAAATCTTGAGTTATTATTTTAATATTTTGGTATAGCATTCAATATAAGTGAACAAAAGGGACTTAACGAATCAGTCTTCAGGTACGGACTGAAGACAGATTCGTTAAGTCCCTTATGCTGAGGGCCTTTTTGGAAGATTCAAAGTTACAACCCAAACATTTTGTATGTGTAAACATGCAATAAAAGCTGGTAGAAGGGAATCAACAGATTAGTCTTCAGGTGTTTGTGAGGCCCGAGGCCTAGGCTTTTTATAGCATTTCAATTCCGTAGTGCTCATATCCATAGGGTTTGTACAACAAATCAAGATTATAGTATTTTATCTTTACTCAGGTACAAAACGTAAATCAATAGGCCCTAGGCTTAAGACTTTAAAACAGTTTTTAATCCATCTTGCTCATATTCACTGATGTAAAAAATCATTTGAATAATGTCGCGCTTTTACTCAGGTTCCAAACATTAAAAAATCATTTCAATAATGTTACACGTTTACTGAAGGTTCCAAACATTAGTTAATAAGTCCTGAGCTTAGGCCTTTTTAGCATATTTTAATACTCTGAGGTCCTATTCATAAGGTTTACATAACAAGTCAAGTTAATAACGTGGCGGTGATAAAACATTTCTAAAAATGCTCAGGCCCAGAGCTCTATAATCAATGTTTTCTGCCTAAGTAAAAGCGCAACACTATTGACTTTTTATGAGAACCTTATGAATATGAGCACGGCTGTCATAATTTCTAAACAGGCATATGCCTAAGATCTCGTACTTAATGTTTCTTGCCTGAGTAAAAGCGTAGCATTTTTAACTCGACTTGCTATGCAAATTTTATGAGTATGAGTACCGCGGATTAAAAACTGCTAAAGGAGTCTAGACCTAAGGCCTATTAAATATTGTTTGGAGCCTGAGTAAATGCGCAACATTATTAACTTGATTCTTTACGTCAGACTTAAGCATCTGAGCACGGCGTGTTTAAAAACTGTTTAAAAGTCTTAGGCATAGGCCTATTAAGTAAGTTAGGTTTTGTGCAACAGTTTGACGTCTTACGCAAATCCTATGAATATGAGCACAGCGGATTAAACAATGCTAAAAAGGCTTAGGACTCCGTCAATACCTAACCTGTTGAATCCCTTGTTCTAGCATTTAATGCATGTTATCACATTCTAAATATCAAAATCATAACTCATGATTTAGTGAGTCTGAAAACTTCTACATATCCCTTGTCTCGTTAGGATCTTAAATACCCTTTGTGTTACTAGAAAACTCCTACTCTTTGTCAAGATCATCGAACTAAATACAATTTGTGTACATTCCCTTATATGAGAAAGAGTACGAGCTTAGCGGTGTGGGAATTTTTAGCGTAATGTTAGCAGTTTTCCTAGCGGTAGAAGAAAGTGTAAGAGTTTATCGGTGTTGTAATTTTCCGGTGTAAAAGTTTTCCGCCAGCCACTACTTGTACAAACATATCGATTACAATCGACTAGTGATATAGAAGAGGGCACGACGAAAACTGTTCGCAAGTTTGACCATGTCAGTGCATGACTGTTCACACAAGCTGATTTGTGCTCGAATGGTAACTAAATTCCCCTTCACCTTTGACAATCATACGTAGTTTCTATGCGTCTGATTGTTAACACACAGTAAACTTACTACAAGACACAATAAATTAACTTAAGTGATATATTGATTGGCCACTTTAGTATTTACACCATATTTTATATGTATGATAAAATGTTATTATATGTATAACGAAGTAAATTTCTCCGTCATTTTTATCCGCGCCAGGATTCGAACCCGGGTCCCCTCATTCCGGAATAAGTCACTCTACCAATTGAGCTACGCGGACGTTTTATTCTGATTCCTATCTGCCTTTATGTCGTGTGCGTCCTTCTGGCAGGTACGTCACATCTCCTGGTACGTTACATCATCTCCCCTAATTTTTTTTTTTTTTTTTTTTTTTTTTTAAGTGCTGGAGAAGGGATTCTCTTATTTTTCCTATCTCGTGGTGTGGAAACCATTGCGAGACTTTAAACGGTCGGGTCATCCGGATAGGTCGGGCGCCATTATACAGCACGAATAAGATATTTAAGTCTTAGTTGATTAAGCTTGTTTAGTTGCTTAAAGGCAGACGACAAAGCGTTGAAACAGTTTCTTATGCGTAAGTACATGGTTTACTACAACTAAGCTTCCTGTGAAATCACCATACTTCATTTACAATTTCTTGTTTAGTCTCATTTACATTTGCTTTAAATTTTTGTAGTAATTTCCCAAGTTTCTTAGTGCGTAATTTGTTTTTGTGTGTGTTCCAGTCTTTTGCGATGATTTTTTGATGGGGTATAACGACTACCGTTAGCACTCAATGGGCTGTAAGCTGTCGCTCGTCTCAAAATTTAGAGCCACTAATGGGCTATAAGTTGTCGCCCATGCCTAATGTAGAGCCACTGTCTCTATAGGAAAGGAGAGAGCGAGCGCTGAAAGACGAACGAAGTATCCATGACTCACTGGTTTCGAACCTGGACCCATCTCGGACGAATGGTCAGAAACCAGCGTTTACACCACTGCGACACCGAAGCGCTAGGATCTGCTGATTTGTTTCATTTCTTGTCATTTTACAATTCTAACGTGGTTTTTTTTTCTCGCGTGTTTTCCCTGAGCGAAGGCCTGGTAAAATATGATTAATGTTAATTTTCTAAGTTCTTTCGTGTGTTTGAGTGTGGTTAATTTTCCGGTGGTACTGAAAAAGATCTACATTTTTTTTGCTCTCCGAGAATGTAGATAACATCATGTCGTCAAAATAAAATAAAATAAATTCTGTGGAATAATACAAAGTCCGTTCGACTGAGGAAGAGTTTCCGAACTGTGTTTATGGTACGTAGAATCAAAGAAAAATCTACTCGTATTGAAATTTATCATCACATTTCAATAATATAGGATGAGCTCAAATAGAAGTAAGTCATCGCTCTTTCTTCATTTATAAGTGAGTCATGGAAAAATCATCATCGGCCGCCACCGGGAATCGAACCCAGGTCTTCCAGTTATGCGCCGGATATGCGTCCACTGCACCACAGCTGCTTCGAAATTCTCCAGACACACAAATAACGAACAACAAACTACCAAACTACATGGCAGGGTTGCTTCTTTGGAGCCCCTGACTCATTTATAAACGAGGAAAGAGCGATGACTTCTATTTGATGTTCCTGGTCCACGTCAACTGTGTATTTATCACAGGATGAGTTATCTGTTTTACACATTCCTGTACATAAGTTGGATTATAACGTAGAAAACGTTCTAATGAGTCATAAAGTTTTTTCCATCTACCTAAAAACCTATTGGGTAGCCATTTTACAGGAAAAGTGCTTGCACTCAACGTCGCATCGAACCCATTAGTCATGAAAGGATTTCGTACCACATGAACCGAATGATGACCCAGGTATTTTGTACCATATTGACCGAATGATGTCCGAAGTATTTTGTACCAGATGGACCGAATGATGTCCCAGGTATTTTGTACCAGATGGACCATGGACCGAATGATGCCCCATGTATTTTGTACCAGACGGACCGAATGATGTCCCATGTATTTTGTGCCACATGGACTGAATGAAGTTCCAGGTATTTTGTACCAGATGGACCGAATGATGTCTCAGTTATTTTGTACCAGATGGACCGAATGATGCCACATGTATTATGTGCCAGATGGACTGAATGACTTTCCAGGCTTCGGAGACTGATCGTTGGACCTGCGTGGACTGGCGCGTGTTCAGTTACATTGCATCCCACAACTGTTCGATGGGATTTATGCTGGGGAAAATGGTGGCAAGGGGAAACAGGAAATGTTTGGGCATGATCCTTCAGTACTGCGTCCCAGTACTAAGTTTCAAGGACGTTTGGTATATCAACAGAAATGGAAAATAGGAAACGAAATTCGCGATAAAGTGAATGGTGGTAAGAGAGTTTGGTATATGGAATTCGTATGGTTCGAATTTCTAATTGTCAGCACCACAATTTAACGTAGAAATAAGAATCCATTCAATTAAAATATAATTCATAAAATTTAAAATTAAGGGGCAATTCAGAATATTTTCGCACCAGCGACATTTTACGTACAAATGAGAAACGTACAACAGGGGTTCTACTGTAGCAAGAACTGCAAAAGGGTGTGGAAACGTGTGATGGATATCAGGGAAGCTCGAGTGGTGTGTCAAGATCGCTGCAAACAGGGACGTTGGTATATCAACACTAAGTAAAATCTTAACACCATTAGTCACTTTGATTCGGTAGATGATCTTTCTTTGAGGCTAATATTGGAATCTCAGAATGTAGCTAAACTATATGTATGTATGTAATTGTAAAATACTGATGGAAGGTTGAATCCTTATCTTCTCGTGAACATGTCTTTGGCTTCCATATTCTGGAACAAAAAAATCCCACATGTGAACACAATCAGATTGGAATTTCTCGAGAATAACTAAGTTCAACTTCTCTCTGGTATATCCCTTCTCAATAAAAACAATACTTCGTAATTTTACAGTGACTCTAATGTTTTTTTTTTCCTTCATAGACATAATACGAAGGAGTTTTTAATAAAGTGGCCAGCCAGTGTAGAATATTAAGAGTAAGCATTAGCTGGCTTTTGAATAATGCGTAGTGGTTTGCGTAAATCTCATACTACTGCGAAAGTTTATTAATCATTTCTATTGCACTAACGCTCTTTTAATGTCTGTTTAGAAAGATGCGGTACTACTAGGAAACAGATTAAATGAACCGAAGAAAACGACTTTAATAAATTAAGTCTGTATTTGCTTGTCAACAAGCATCTCGACCTAAGACCGCACACTCTATTTTATCAATGAGTTTAATTAGTCTTACTTCAGGTTATGCGAACCAGATGATATATAGCGAACATAAGTGAAAATGATGTAGTTTAGGAAATTTTTAAAGGCGAGGTCAGAAACCTGTGCGCAAAAGGAAGCGACGAGGAAACTAAGTTTGTTCATACATTTAGCGGAAGTTGAAGTTCTAGTATCATTAAAATGCTTTATTGCTTAGGTCATGCTCACACGACACTTAATTGTGCGAAACGGCTTCAGTAGATGTGTCCATACCTAGCAAATTTAGCAATAAGTATGTACCTAGGAGCAGTTTTCCTTGTTTTGTTCGAAGCAGTTTGTGTTTCAGCATGAAGACAATCACAAAAAACTTATAATTTTTGTAGAAACCAGTACCATGTGATTTACTTATAACTTTTTTATAAATAACAACAAAATCATACAGTAAGTTGAGAATTATACATGTGATATTGGAGAATCATTTTATCAAAGCAAATGTTGGAATTGTCCTCCATTTTCTTGTAAACACAGTTGAACACGCCGCACCATATTTAATGATGTCTCATGCAGAGTACGAGCAGTAACATTGCCAATTTCAGTCGTGATTGTTTCACGCAACGCATCCAATCTTTTTGGATGGATTTTGTAAACTCTATCCTTTAAGTAGCCCCATAAAAAAAGTCAGCGGAAGTTAAGTCCGGAGATCGGGAAGGCCATATGTTTTTTGAAATTAATCTGTCATCAAAGAAGCTAGTTATGAGTTCCATTGAGACTTTCGATGTGTGACACGTAGCGCCATCCTGCTGAAAGTAGCCCTCTGTCAATTCAATGTCATCAAGTTGTTCCACAAATTCATTGAATTTGCGGCAATAAACGTTAGTGTTGACAGTCTCAGAGAAAAAAATGGGGTCAATAATTTTCGTAGACGAAACCGCACACCATACACCAACCTTTTGTGAATGCATCGGTGTTTCACACATAACGTGTGGGTTTTCGGCAGCCCAGTATCTGCTGTTTTGCGAATTGACGTAGCCTGACAGATAAAACCAGGCTTCATCCGTAAACCATGTGATGGAGAGAATATGAGATCGCAAATTAAGAAAATTTTTAAACCATTTGCAGTAACTTACTCTCTTTCCCTCTTCCGGTTCCTGCAGCTGATGGATTACCAGCACTTTAAATGGTCGAATATTCGCTTTTTTTGCTGCCCTTTGACAAGATCCGTGTGAATATCCTGTATGTTGGCTTAATCTACGCAACGATTTCGTCGGAGATTGAAGAAAACGTTGCCGAACATCGTCTACACGCGTTTGGGGCATCGGAGGGTGATGTCTACCGCTACCGCTGAGAAGAGAACCGGTTTGCTCCAGTTTTTTTGCCATCGACAGAATTGTTGACTTGTTTGGCACTTTTCGAACTCCAAACTCTCTTCGAAATGCTTGTTTCGTTTTGATGACAGAATTGGTTACCCAATACGACTTCACTAAAAAGAAAACACGCGCTGGAACAGAGTACTGCATGTTTCCGAATGCACGCATGTGAATGACAACGCAACAACAAACAAATCTCGAGCTGAGTTACAGTTACGGTTAACACTCTTCTTCACGGTGGCGGTTTTCATTCTCCAGGAGTTGCTGCTTCTATTGAAAAAAAGAAGAAGTTCCTTGCGCGATCCCTTGCAAAAATGTAAGTTTTTTCAGGGTACTGGTTTAAAATGGATCACCCTGTATAAGAATCAGAAGAAATAGCAAGAAGTTATATGATGTAGACTGCGGAATTCTGAGATTTATATCAAAGGTTCTTCACTTGTAAATGAAATGTGGCGATTGAGAATTTAACATCTGAAACTTCATTTTTTCACATTTAAAACATTTGAAAGCTTTGACGTATATCTGTAATTTAACGTTCCTTTTGAGTTCCTGTATTCTTATGTTCATTTAGTTTTTCCTCGTTAAACGTTTTTCTAATCCTAATACCAAATTTTCTGTTGTGACGTACTACAGAGGTGAATGACGTGCCAAAACGACAAATCTTCAGCTGTACATTCCGTTCATGTAGCTTAGTTGGGAGAGCAACTTATTCCGGAGTGAGGGGACACGGTTCCCATTCTCGTCACGGGCAAATTTGTGTTTTCACACTGTCTCGACAAATTAAACTTTGGCAACACCTGATAACAGTCAAAGTGCAATTACGTAATCGAAAGGTGGACATGAGAGCTGATGTGCTCAGTCTTCAAGAGAAAAATCTCAAAATATAATGGTGCGTCTTATATTCCGAAAAATACGTTAATTTTATTCCTTGAAGGTACACTTATCATACTTACAACAATTACACATATAGTGTAAGTCCCCACTTATGCGGTTTCGAAGTCACGTGGTTGCGTCGTGTAGGGCATATTCCGCTTACAACTGCGACGGCGAGATGGCGCTGGTGAGCTCGGCAGTGGGAAAACGCTGCCCGCTGGATGTGAAAACAGTGACCATTTGGACATAATCTGAGAACTTTTGGAATTTATCAAAAACTTGGAATTCAATTTAAAGGAATTTATTAAACTGTTGCAAGCTGAAACAAGAGACCGAAGCAGCGAGGAGTTAATAGACCTAAGAGCAAATAAACGACGACGAATTTTCAGAGGAAGATAAAGAAGCTGAATCACCCAAACGATTTGAAGCTAAGCTGATGTCAGAATGCTTCAGAATGATCGCCGAAGTATTGGCTAATTTTAAGGCTCAAGATCCAAATCGTGAAAGGTTAGCGAAAGTGTTGGGAATAGTGAATAATGCCCTTGCTTGCTACAAAGTAATTTACGACAAGAAAAGAAAAGCGGCTGTACAGATGTCCTTGGACAAGTATTTCAAAGCGTCTTCGACATCGACGGAGCCCGGAGCATATTAATACATATCTTGCAAGAGTGTAATGTCCAAATACATACACTCTTACAAAATATGACAGAAAAATCACAGACTTGGCTTTAACCAGTAATGATTTTCTTCTCCTATTCTCCATAACGAAAGCTACAATATTTCTTATACATCCAGAGACCAATGGAATCCAGTCTGTGGTCGTGATACTTCTACCACCTAGTATTTAATAAATAAGTTCACTGCTCTGATGAATACAATCGAATAGTTTTTTAAATAGTTCGGTTCCTCTTGTGTTCCCACTCGGTAAAAGTCATCATTCCAATCGACCAAGTGTTTTGGCAGTTAAAAACTAAACAAATCGAAGCGCAAAAACTACGCAACATTTCGTTGATCCTCTATCTGGATGCGACGTCTTCCTTGGAACCTAATGCGGCAGAAAATGTACCATTGCCATCTGCACAAGAGTTATTAAAAGAATGAGAAGAATTAACTTTTCATTTCTGCAGTCTCGTTTTGCAGATGCAGGAAAGCTAGCTAAAGATCGGTAGTAAAAACTTCTCTTTTATTTGCCTTTCTACTATCGTTTTCTGGTTCCAGCTTGTCGTCAGGCTAGAGTAATAATGTACTTACATTTCTAGTGATGCTACTTTTCCCTCTGAAAGGATAAATTTGCAGAGAATTTAATAAATTGCAAACTTTTTAAAACCGCGACCCAATTTTTAAAACGACAAACTTTCGCGACGCGACCCACCAAACTATAATTCACATGATGGGGACTGGGGCATTTTTTAATTCAATTACTTTTCTAATAATTTTTTTAAAATTTATTATTGCATCGGGTGAATCGAAAAGTAACGCACACTATTTTGTTTGACAACAGTTTAAAAGACAGGCAAAAAAAAAAAAAACATATACATGGTGAAACTATACTTGTTAGCTATTTTTCATCACAAGAACCGAGACGCTCGAGACATTTATCCCAGCGTGGTACCAGTTTTAGTATACTTTGTTCATAAAAAAAACATTTTCTGGGCGTATAGTCATCTGCGGACAACGGATTTGACTTCTTCAACCGAATCAAAAGGTTGGCCACTCACGAATCTTTTCAAAGAACCTAACAGTTGAAAGTCCGAAGGATCCAGGTCCGGACTATACGGTGGGTACTGGAGCACCTCCCAGCCAAATTGCGCAGTTCTTTCACGAACGTGTTTTGCAACATGTGGGGGAGCGTTGTCATGAAGCAGTTTGACATTTGCACCGTCTCTCTTGGGTCTTTTGTCACGAAGGGCACTACGCAACTTTGTCAGTGTGTTAGCGTTGGTTTTGGCATTCACAATGGTCTCCGTTGGATGAAACTCCACCAGGAATTTCATCCAACGGAGACCATTGTGAATGCTTTACGACGTACTAACTATAATGGCCATTGTGAATCCAAACCCGACGTCCATGCATGTCCCAGAACATCGTCATGAGGACTATTTGTGCAGATTGAGTTACTCTGAATTTTTTTTGGTGTCGGGGAGTCGGAAAGTTTCCGCACCATACTGGCCTTCTTTTTTCAGGAGTGTAATGCTACGCCCAGGACTCATCGCCCGTCACTACACCTGCCAGAAATTCATGTCCTTCTAAGTAACGCATCAAGTGGTCCAAGGATGACATCATTCTCTGTCCCTTACGGTCGTCTGTCAAGTTCTTGGGCACCCATCACGCACTGACCTTGTGAAATTACAATTGTCGTGGACAATATCGTACACTATGTCGTTACAAAATGTTGAACTTTTGTGCCAATGTGAGCAGATGGATCCGCCGCCCACCCAGAATTGCCTGTTAAATGCCTATCACAGTGGCAGGTGATGAAGCGGCTACAGGTCGAACGGAACGTGGCGAATCGGTAAGATTGCCACTGCCCTCTGCAAAGAAACTGCACCATCTGGGGATGATACAACGGTCCAGGCAATAACCACCATATGCTTCAGCTATTTATTTGTGAATTTTCGTAGGAGTTTTCCGTTTAGCCCACAAAAATCGCGCAACACCGCGTTGCTCTTCATTCGTAGACGACGCAAACAAACGCGATATCTTTGTGCCGTTGATAACACTGTCTTACACCACGACGACAATTGATCCATCATGACTGGTCTGTAGCGTGATATTTAAACTCGTGGTCTGCCAAACTTCAATCTGTTATTTGCAACCTGTAAAGGGAACAAAAATGGATGTGCGTTAGTTGTCGACCCTCTCTTGTACATTTTAATTTCTAGGCTGAGCCCGCTATACCTATGCCATCTCGGACGACGCCACATGCACGAACATAAAACCCAATTCCTGTATTTGTATATTATACGTCATCTATTGGGTTGGTGCGAATGAAATGTCCGGCGCGAACGAGCAGTGGAGACAGGCCCCCACCACAGCGGAATGGAACCACCCACAGGTGTTGCGGGTATTACGTCACAGAGTTATTATAAATAGCTAGCACGTGTGGGAAGAACACCGTTCAGGCGTGGTTTGTTTGGACGTAACGTGTCTTGCAAAGGAAACATGCAGATTCCGGATTTAAGAGTCGTCTTCTTGTATGAATTTAAACTGCGCCATTGTGCAGGAATTGTCCCTCGGAACGTTAACAAAGGGTTTGGGGAGAATACATCCAACGAACGAACCATTCGGCGATGGTTTGTGAAGTTTCGAACAGGAGATACGGACCTGCAAAACGAAGCACGTGATCACCGACATGTTGCTGTTTATGACGATGTTCTGTTACGTGTGGTTGAAGCGGACTCCCGAAAAACGTGTCGTGAGATAGCGGCAGAGTTAGGTGTCCACCACACGACACGTCTGGCTGCGCTGGGTAAGGTAAAAAAGCTGGACATGTGGCTGCCGCATGAGTTTACAACTACCAACAAGACTAGGCGTTTGGAAGTCTGCACGTTGCTGCTTGCAAGGAATAAACAGAAACCTTTACTGCACCGAATCGTCACCTGCGACGAGAAGTGGGTCCTTTATGGTAAACGGAAACGATCTGAACAATGGTTAAGAAAGGCAAAGCCTGCTGGACGGCATCCTAAGCCACCCCTACACACCAAGAAGATGATTCTCTTTGCCTGGTGGTTCACAGCTGGGATAATTCATCGGAAGTTCTTGGCAAGACTCCAAACCATCACTGCAGGACGTTATTGTGCTGAATTACACCAGATGCACCCGAAATTCCTGCAGAAACAACTGTCTTTGGTCAACAGACAGGCTGCTTTTCTGCTCCAGGACAACGCTCGCCCTCATGTCGTACAACGAACGATGCTAATACTAAGTGCGTTGGGCTATGAAGCACTGTCTCATCCTGCCTATTCTCCGGACTTGTCTCCGACAGACTATCATCTGTTTCATTGCCTGGATCACTTCCTGCCCGGGAAACAGTTCACAACAGACAACGAGGTTCAACGTGCAGTTGATGACATCTTCGGGTCCAGCCACAAGACATTTTTCGTTCCAGGATCATGGTCTTGCCGGACAGATGACAACTATGTGTCGATGCCGAGGGGGATTATTTTGCCTAGGTAAGTTGTCCTAATTTTCCGCCGTCCACGTGTGCTGGCCCTTTGCCGGACATTTCATTCGCACCAACACAATATATGTATTTACCTTTTTTCATTTCCTTTTCGTTTTTCCACTTCCCGTTTTTCATGATTTTCTATTTTTACATATATAGCCTACGAAATTTTTACATTTCAAAAATATATTGTTGCCCACCAAAAATCGGCTCGCAACCCATTAGTGGGTTCCTACCCATAGTTTGGGAAAAGCTGAATATATCGTTTAATAAAGGGTCGCATCAGTTTACTGATGACGAACACGGGAATCGGAAAACTCTTAAAAACCAGTACTTAACCAACTTACATACATGAATGTAGTATAAGAAATTCGTCAAGGATTTTTAACTGGTTACAATAAACACGGCACACGTATCTCCAGGGAACCGAAAATTATTCTAAAATGTTGCTTCGAAATTACCCCCGTTTTGTTTGCTTTCAGAATTTCACTATCCGTTGATGAATGCATCATACAAAGCTCGCGAAATACCTCTCAAAGTCTCAGGTACCTTGATTATACTACTCAGCTAATCGCTTCTGAATTACATACGGAGGTAACCAATTTACTGAACAAAAGCACTCTTTTCAACGCAGTCTTCCTCGATATCTATGCCTGCTTAAATTTCGAGCACGATGCAGAAGCACTGGTTCTGCTTATTGCATTTAGAGATTAATTATGTTCCCGCTTTTGCATTAATGCTGCTGAAAATGGCACTGAATGTTGCTGGAGTTCTTGATTGGACAGTTCAAGAGCTTGTTCAGTGCAGAGCCAAAAATTAGAACCAGAAGATCGAATTTCTGCGAGGTTGGTCTTGCTTTTGTTGTTAGATTTTAGTGTGCTGCAGTAAGTGATCACTAGTTTAGGGGTAGTTGCAGTAAAACTCTTTCTGATCGTCAACATTTTTTTTTTTACTTTATGATAACTATCGGTGTAATTTGGCTTCATTTCATCATTCGAGGAATTGGGAATGCGTTATGTGGGACAGTTTTAATTGGGTGTCAGCAGAGCAGTTAATTTCCATTGATTTCTGCTCATTATACGACGAAACCCACACAACCATCAAGTCACATGGCCGCGTTCCCGTTGATTCGAAGCAGCGGTGAATAAGAAAGGGACCAAAGAGCTGAAGACCCGTGGCGTTGATGGTGCAAAGAAAGAGGGGTATTGACAAAAAAAAGTCCTGATTTTAAAAAACTAAAATTGTCTACATTTTTCAAAATTCTATTACTATTTGAGAACCACACCATTACGAGTTGTTATTGCAAAAAAAAAAAAAAAAAAGCGGATAGATTAGCCTTCAGATTTATTTGGGAGGATAGGACAGACAAAATAAAACGTGAAATTTTATACAATAATGTTGAGTTTGGAAGTTAGGAATTAAACGTTTAACAGTCACAGGTAAAATACTGATATTCTTGACACTTAGAAAAATTTTCCAAAACGAAAAACATTCGGATTTTAAGATTTAAAAGTTTCAGGTTGGTCGTGATCTAGAATGTTTCTGTTCCTTGGCAGGAGGGAGGTATATTGATCTTCGTAAGCTATGGGAAAAATGAACGAAATATTTATTCTAGAAAATATTGCTAATAACGATACATTAAGAGATATCTATAAGGGTGTAAATTTAAAACAAGTTAGTAAAATCATGCAATGCATTGATTATGATACGCTTTCCCATATACTAGAAATCATTACTCAAGTTATTACTCAAGTTAAGAGAGAAATGGCTGTGGAATAAATCTCACACCTTCAACAGAACTGGTTCAGTATACCTCCGAAATAACATGATAAAGTTTTGTCGCAATCGAAGCAAGTTTACATACGTTATGATGCATAAGGGCTATGGAATAGATCCCGCTTCTGTGTCCTAACCTTTGACCCCATTTCGCTCATTTTCAATAAGATTCGTCCCCAAGCAGGTCCCTACAACATACTAACATTTCATACAAATCTAAACATTTTTACGTAAGTTATGATGCATAATGGCGATGGAAGTGATTCCGCTCCTATGTCCTGACCTTTGACCCCCATTTCGCCAATTTTCAAAAGGGTTTGTTGTTCCCAACAACATAGTAAAATTTCATCGAAATCGAACCTTTTTACGTTAGTTATGACTCATAAGAGCAATGGAATGAATCCCGCTCCTATGTCCTGACCTTTGACCCCATTTCGTTCACTTTCAATAGGGTTTCTTCCCAGGTGTTCCCCTACCACATACTAAAATTTCATCGAAATCGAACGATTTTTACGCGAGTTATCGTGTGGACGAACATACGCACAAAACGCGTGACGTAATGAGACAGATGGGACTCGCGACCATCTGCTGGCAGAAGTGTAACATCATAAAACTTTAAAAGGATCCACGTACAACGCGTGACGTAATGAGACACATATCGTGACCGCTCGCGAACATCTAATGCTGGCTCGACACCATGACACTACACTAAAAACGTGGTAATTCGGGGTGGTTATTTAACCCACTAAACGAATTTTCCTAAAGTCGAGATCAAGCTAAATCGATTTCTAGTACCAGAAAACGGTAAGTAAACGACTTTCATCAAAATCCTTAGCGTTGTTTACAAAATTAAATTTACATACATACAAGAATTACTCCTTTAATGTGAACGTCAAGTAATTTTGCTTCCTCTACTTCGAATGGAAAAATTTCTGTACACATTTTCTTCCCAATTAATGCGTTCCCAAGGACAAACATTTGAATATTGATTAAAATATCTTCATTTTATAACTTGCAATACTTAATATTTTCTAAAACATAACCATAATTATGCAATCCAACATTTGTTTGTCTACAGACGTCATGAAAATACAAGTCGCGCCGTCTTTTTTCTGCACCATTAATACGTTCACAAGGATGAAAATTTGAATATCGATTAAAATAGCTTCATTTTATAACTTGGAATACCTGATATTTTCTAAAACATAACCATAATTATGCAATCCAATATTTGTTTGTCTACTGACGTCATCAAAGTACAGGTCGCGCCATGCTTATTCTGGTTTCAACATCACCAAAGGGAAAGTAATTGATTTTTAATAAAATTATGGTTATGTTTTAGAAAATATTAAGTATTCCAAGTTATAATATGAAGTTATTTTAATCGATGTTCAAATTTTCATCCTCGGGGACACATTAATTGTGCAGGAAGCAAAATTACTTGACGTCTACCTTAATAATATGGGACAAGGGCGATGGAATGGATCGCAATCCTATGTCCTGACCTTTGATCCCATTTCATCCATTTTCAATAGGGTTCGTCCCCAGGTGGTCCCCTAAAACAAACTGAAATTTCATCGAAATCGAACTATTTTTACGCACGTTATGACGCATAAGGGTAATGGAATGCATCCCGCTCTTATGTCCTGACCTTTGACCTCAATTCACCCATTTTAAACAGGGTTCGTCCCCAGGTGGTCCCCTACCACATAGTAAAATTTCATTGAAATCGAACCATATTTACGCAAGTTATGACGCATAAGTGCAATGGAATGGATCCAGCTCCTACGTCGTGACCTTTGACCCCATTTGTCCTATTTTCAACTGAGTTCGTCCCCAGATGGTCCCCTACCACATACTAAAATTTCATCGAAATCGAACCATTTTTACGCCAGTTATCGTGCTGACGGACGGACAAAGCTGGAGCACACACGCTTCTTCAACCTACGGTTGGAAAGCGTAAAAAAATCAGACAAAACTAGAGATTATAACGAACACTCCATTTGTAAATTCCCCTTTGAAACAACAACTTTAGATTTAATTAAGTACACGCATCCGCGATCTAAATTTTGAAATTTCACACAACATTATTCCTAATCGTAAATGGTTACATAAAATACATCTATCAAATGACCCGTAATGTAAACATTGTTTTGTATTGGAGAACACTGAACACATTTTTGTTGAATGTGACTTTGCAATAAAACATTTAGACATGGTTAAAAAATTAATTAAATTTAAAGGAGAGTTTTGACAGTAAATAAATCTTGTATCACGCACCTTTAAAATATAGTAATTTAAAAATAATGCAATTCATTATCTAATAGCAATTACAAAATACATATAATCTCTGGAAAACTAAACATTTAATGTCATTTAATCAGAAATATCGAAATTTGGAGCAAATAAAAGAAGCAATAAAATGCGATTTTCGAAGAGTTCTAAAATTTTAAAAAGGAAAATATGGTGCAAATAAAACAAAACTTTTAAAAAAAGGATAGCACTAAAACCAATAGTTTACAGAAAAGGTAATGCTATTCCTAATAAAATGTTGGAATACAATAATATTGAATAAGTCACGAATTCATAGTAGGATCCAAAGTCAAATTTTACATTTCCACGTGTTGGTAACTGTTTCTCTTCCTGTGGTTATATTGTTTTTGAACTTTCACATTTTTCATTGCTATTTGTTTTGTTTTTTCCTTTTCTCTCATTTTTAAAAAATTACTTCAATATGGTTCTTCTTCAGAGTGCTCCATGATGGGGTGATTCTAAATAAATTGTATAAAACCTGCTCCAGGTGTTTTCTTTCCCGGAGAGGATCTCTCGGCAAAGATGTTTTGACAGATCTGTATGAAAGATGTGATAGAATATTGCTATAACTTATAAGTACTTATTGTGGGATTTTATCTCTTGGATTCATATGAAATATAGTTTGAATAGTATATCTACGAGAAATATTTTAACTTGGTGTTCTTTAGTTTTTTAACCAAGGAACTCGTTTACAGTGCTCCTTACTTATCTATTCTGCAAAATAGTAGCTTAAATAAATTCCATATTTTTAGATAAATCTTTAGAGTAAGTAAATGGTATGAAAGTGAGAAAAAGATGTGTTTCAATGCGATTGAGGTAAAAAAAATCCTTAACAATTATTTATGAATCTCTGATGGTCGACTTCCATTAAAGTCGGGCATGAGCATAAAACAAAGAAACAGAGGGGTATAGAAAGTTCGCATATCGTCAAACGAGGAATGAGATCGAAAGAAAAGTGTACTAAGTCCGTCGTAGATTCATAATTTCTTTCATAAGAAGAGCAACGGCAGAAATATAAAGCCGGCCGCATGCTACTTCAGAACGGAAGAGAAGCATCGGAACAGAAACGATGGAAAAAAGTCAGTAACCATAACTCCCAATGGAAGTCCTCACATTACATCTGAACGTTGTGAAAATAAGCTAATTTTTTCAGTGGTGAAATTCGAATCCAAGTCTCCGCTCTCCGGAACCAGTTTTTCTCCCGACTGAACTACACCATCGTTGGTTTATCGCTGCAACTTGCTGTTTTGACTCTTGCGTCCTAGTGTGCGGATAAAATTCGTTTGCGTTGCGACGTGTTCCGAGGCTGTATTGGTCATTCGCTCCGAGTTAAGTGGCCATTATACCTATATTCAAGTTGCTTTGTCTTTGCTTCATATTCGTGCCTTATTTGCGAAGTCTTGGTGCTACGAGTGATACCGAAAAAGTGTCGCGGGAAATGATATTCTCTTTGTTATTTGCATTTGCCATTCTGAACACCTCGTTAACTTTACGAAGGATCGACATCACTGCGAAGCCGCCCCGGTGGCGCAGTGGTCTAAGGCGTTGGCCTCTGATCATTCGTCCGTAAGGGGTCCGGGTTCGAATCCCGGTCAGGCATGGATGTTGTGTTTGTCTTACGGCACTGGCTCTCTCCCTTCCCTGGAACCAGTGACCCTAAATTAGGGACGGGCGACTGCTTATAGCCCATTGAGTTGCTCACGGTGGTCGTTAAACCTCCAAACAAACAAACAAACATCACTGCGAATTCCTCCATCTTGGATTCCTCGTTATTTCGAGAAGATTCACGTCATCACCTCACGTCAGCTCAGTGTGACGCCATTCCTTTACATAACCCATTTCTTACCTCCTCTTTTTCTGACATCTCCGACGTCTAATGCCTGAGACTTGATACAAAGTCCTCACGTCGTTCCCGATCGGCTTCTCCAGATGACTTTGCAGCAGTGGCTGGCCCTGCCATGACGTCAGCAAGCGTCACTGAGCTGCCACCTTCTCCACTCACAATTGACATGCATGGAGTTTCAGTTTGAACATCCTCCACCTCCAGGTTAAACGCCTACAGTTTCCTGTTCGCACAGTTGGACTGGCCAGTAGTGCAGGCGCGCAATCGCGCGGTGGGCCGCTGCTGGATCGTTTTTTCTTTTTGTATTCCTTTTTTCAAAATCTTGTTATCGTATTTGGTAAGCAAAACGTTGTCTAATAACTAGCGTGTGTAGTTTCAGAGCGTTGGTGAAAGTTTTTCGGGCTGACATCTCTTGAAATTATATTATGCCAACCAAGGATTTATGTCACTTGTGAATGTGAGATATTCTTCCACCCCCACATTCCATCCCTGGGTTACTAATGCTCAATATAGGGTTTCACCTCTGACTCTCATTCTTTAACACTCAGTAACGTCTGTAGTGGAATGCTGTTATGACTAACGGTCTACCTAACATTTCCTCCTTTCTATAAACCAGCAGTTCCCATCTTATGGTGCGATGTTTGCAACCGGCGCCTGACAGGCAAAACTACATGTAAAGACCTGGCGCAAGCGATTTCGGCAGATGATAAATACATGCGTCCGATGTTCTAAACTGATTTGTTTATTTTTCTCGTAAGCTTTCGATTCTCATTTTCGTCCAAATATGCGCAGTGGGGAACGGTAATGTCTATATTAACAGAATTAATAAACACACACACAAATTTTGTGTGTGTGTGATATCCAGATATGCCCATGTATATGCATATGTAAGGGCCGATTTGGATCCGATCGCATGGGCCGATTAGTCGTATCCAGTCCAACCCTGCCTGTTCGTCTCAGTATCAACATAAACAAGACTGAGAGTCAATCACTACACACTGTCTGACTCAACTTGCAAATGCAATGCTTTTCCCATTGTCAGCTGTAGGTTGCTTGCTCTAAAGATGACAAAAATACAAATCTCTTCATCTGGGCTTTAAATGGAAAGACACTCAAACTCATTGACCCAGAAGCTCTTCGAGGATAAACTTACTTGCGCTTCGGAAGAACTATCCACTCAGTCAGCTTTTCATTAGGAACACTTCCCTATTTACGGATTCGGAGCGCTAACGAAGTACCACGCGATATTAACGCGCGTGCGGCTATTATAAATAGTGCATAGCTATTCTTTATAAGTAATCGGGGCCGCGGATGACCTAGTGGTCAACGTTCATGACTGTCACGGAGGAATCTCAGGTTCAAACCCAGGCAGGTGCGAACGCCTGAACCAATAAATATCTGCCGTACGTCGGATGGGCACGTTAAGCCGTCGGACCCCAGGTACTGGCCCCCTGTAATAAATAAGGGCGTCTTCCTCCCCCTTTCTACCTCTCTTTCGTTTCACTTTCCTATCGGGAACTCTAGCCCAAATCTCCTAGCTTCCTATTTCTAAGGGTTGTTTAAGACGTAGGGTCAGAGAGACACTCCCTTCCTAAAATCATCTACATATGATCTGATCTGAAAAATATATACGTGATCAGTAAAGGTTTGTCAGCAACGGGGAGACGTGGCGACGTAAGCCCATTTGACAGCGGCCAGATAGTTGGGGCCCGGAAGGCAGGTGCCAGTATTTCGGAAACAGCCATATATGTCGGCTGCTCCCATACTAGTGCATCGAAAGTAAACAGAACTGTATTAACGATGCACAAACATCCAACAGAATGATTTACATTGGTCATCCACGCGCGGTTGATCTTACAGGTGAGCGTCGAGTATCACGACGGATATCTCAGCAACGACGTGCACCAGTCACCAAGTTCACCCACCAGTACAACAGCGGTGCAGTTCGACCTATTTCCACATGCATCCTACATCGAACCTTGCTTCGCCTTCCACAGCTTGAGACCAACGGAAGTACACGATGTCGCCCAGTCATTGCAAACAACGCCTCACATGGGCCAAGCAACGTCGGTAATTAACCCTCGACAGATGTAAGAAGGTCGTGAGGAGTGATGAGTCCCGTTTCCTGCTGCACCATGCTGATGGCCGAGTTCTCATATGGCGTAAACAGCATCAAGTGGTTACACAGTTGGAGTTCAACAGGCAGACAGAGGTGGTATTCTGGTCTGGGAAGAATTTTTTGGCAAGTCCTAGGCCCGTTGGCTATCGTCCCACACAAACACTGAATGGTGGGAGCTGCAAGGACCTGTTAGCCGGCCCCCTCCATCTATATCTGCAGAAGGTTTACCAGGACCACAGTGCCATCATCCAACAGTACAACGCACCGTACCATCGGGTTCGTAAAACTACTGAGTGGTTGGATGAACACGACAACGAATTCTTCACACTGCCTTGGTCCCCAAACTCCCCTAACTGTAACCCAACTGAACATTTGTGGGATGCAATAGAGCGGGGAGTAAGAATTGCTGATCTTCCTCCACGGAATGAGTTTGAACTGATGAAGTTGCTGAGCGGACATGGATCAAGTTACGCACGGAGGGTGCTCGGCACCTTGAAGAATCTGTTCCTAGCCGTCTGCGAGCCACGATTGCATAGAAACGTGGACCAACGCGTTATTTGGTAGGTGTTACTAATGCAAATCCAATCCGGGGTACATGACACACAGATCACAACACAATGAAATATTTAAAATATTTCAAATATCCAATATTCACAGTCAACAAGGACTGTTGGTTTTAACGAATTATACGAACACAAGTATAGAATTTATCCTTTTTTTTTATTTCTTTCTTCTCATTAATGGAACATGTTTCAATTAAATATTTCCGTGCAATAAATTCTAATCATAATACCAGTAAAACTCGGAAAACGCTATCCCAGAATCTGTTTCATGTAATTTTTGCTACACCTATAACGAAGTAAATTTTTCTGTCATTTTTATCCGCGCCGGGGTTCGAACCCGGGTCCCCTCATTCCGGAATAAGTTGTTCTACCAATTGAGCTACGCGGACGTTGATTCTAATTGCTATCTGCCTTTATGTCGTGTGCGTCCTTCTGGCAAGTACGTCACATCTCCTGGTACGTTACATCATCTCCCCCTTATTTTTTTTTTTTTTTTTTTTTTTCGAAGTGCTGGAGAAGGGATTCTCTTATTTTTCCTATCTCGCGGTGTGGAACTAACATCACACCAATGCGAGATTTTGAACGGTCGGGTCATCCGGATAGTTCGGGCGCCATTATAACGAAGTAAATTTCTCCGTCATTTGTTGGTCTACGCCGGGATTCGAACCCGAGTCCGCTTATTCCGGAACAAGTTGCTCTACCAATTGAGCTACGCGGACGTTGATTCTAATTGCTATCTGCCTTTATGTCGTGTGCGTTCCTTCTGGCAGGTACGTCACATCTCCTGGTACGTTACACACCTTTGCATATACGGTTTCTCTTTGCTAGTAAAAATGCAGTTATAGAAAGAGTGTTTCTCTTCCTATGATAATTGCGTCTTTAAAGATCAATTTGATGCTTTATGAATTAAACAAGGATCCTCTCCGTCAACTACTTGCTGATTGTTTTATTACATTATTAACCATTAAGTGGCGTCGTGTGGTGCCACGGACAGCATCAGTTACTGATGTATGTTTTATTCACATACTAGCTTTACTACCCGGCTTCTAATCATAATACCAGTAAAACTCGGAAAATTTCATATTCCCTTATATGTCACTGAAAAAATCGGGGAAAAAAATGATGCTTGCTAGAAAGAAAAAAGCTCATTTCACAAATTCGGTCATTACAGATTATTTATTCATAGTGTGATTATTTCAGCAGTTGGCCGCACGCAACATTTTTAGCTTCTCCTTCATCGGCGACAATATATATATTTGTTGGATCCTTTGCTCTTGGCATTCCAACATACAGCTGTAGAATTAAACAGTTATTTAACACGCGTCCAGGAGACACAGCATTGGAACACTGACTGAACAAAAATTGTTAACAATTTGTTATCGACGATCAAATGTATCACGTGCTTTCCGTTTCACACGACTTTGAGGGGCGAATCTCTGGGATAAAAAGTTAAAAACGTATCTTTGCGAATATTTTATGAAACTGGCTGAAATTTTAATGAACACCATAAATCGTTAATAGGAACATGACCTCCAAATTTCACCGAAATCGGTAAATAACTTTCTAAATTTGACGTCAAAATTTTATTAACCGTTTCTGCATATATTCTGTTTACCGATGAATTAAAAATTCCGTGCCCATTTAAAAAAGTTTTGGCCGGATTCCGGTGAAAGTTTGAGGGACTCCTCTTATTACCAATTCATGGTGTTGACAAAAATTTCAGCCCGTTTCGTTAAGATTACGCAAAGTTAGTCTTTGCATTTTTTTATGTACAGTTTTCAAAGAATAGAAACACCTGTGGATGAATGCAGTCACGTGCTTTCAGATTAGGAACAGATAACGATGACGTAGCAAACGACGCTGCCTTTGTTGATTAGCTTACTACTTAGTAATACTAGTGATCCGATTTATTGGAGTAGGAAATAAACACATAAGCGTTTCCAAGCTTTTGCACATCAACCAGATGACCTTTTCAAGGAAGTTAAACAGAAACTGCAAACTGAAAAATAGAACGCTTAACAATTTGAACGCGGGAACTTGACAATAAATAGACGCGACGTTATATACACTGAAGAGCAATTGAATTAGAGATACCTGTCTAGTAACGTGTAGCACCACCTTTCGCTCTGATGACGGCGGCGATTCGTCTCGGCATTGACTCGACAAGACACCGGAAGCATTGGGAAGCCATACGGATCCACAACCCCTGAATAAGCTACAACAGTTCACGAAGATTTGATGGAGGGGGGTCAGAGCCTAGAACATCTTTCTCGATGGCATCCCAGATGTGCTCGATGAGATTGTGGTCAGGTGACCTAGCTGACCAAGGAAGCAAGGTCACGTTGGTGGAGTGTTCATCCAACCATTCGGGAGCGATAGGCACGGTTCATTGTCTTGTTGCAGGATGAGGTCCCCAGTGGGATGCTGAAGAAGAACAAACGGGAGCAAATGGTCGTCCAGGACATCCCGGTGACGTTGACCTGTGAGGGACGATGTCACATGTACAAGGGGTCCCATTTCAGTCCACGTAAACAGTCCCCAGACGAGAATGCCACCCCCACCCGCTTGAAGAGTACCCTGATGGCAAGAAGGATCCATCGCTTCATGTGGTTTGCGCCGTATTCGTATCCTGCCATCCGCATGTACCAACGTGAATCTCGACTCATCACTCCAGGCGGCATTTTCCCACATGTCTAGGGTCCAGTGGCGATGTTCCTGCGCCCATGCTAATCTTTGCCCCTGTGATGTGCGGTCAGCAGCGTTACCCTCCTGGGACGATGGCTTCTGTACCCCATAGCGAGGAGATGGTTCTGGATGGTGTGGCTGCTTACACGTTTTTGTGCACTACCGTTAAATTGCCGAGTGATTTCTTGCACTGTGGCCCGTCTATCCGCTGTTACAATGCGAGCTAGCCGACGATGACTCCACTCATCCACGCGCTGCTGTCCACGGCAGTTGGCCCTTGCAGGGATGGTTTTACCGGATTCGATGCACTCACGGTGCACCCGTGACACAGTGGCTTGTGAAAATCCCAGAGCCTACACGACTTCCGAGATGGAGTGACCCATTCGTCGGGCCCCGACAATTTGGCCCACGATCAAATGCGCTTAGATACTTCGTCTTACCCATACTGCGTCCGACTCTTACTGATTCCCGTCGCATCTCGCCCATATTAAAAATGACAGGGATCAGATTCCCCATGGTTCCAAATTTGGTGTGTACGCAATCCCACTAAAAGCTATGAATGCTGATGTAACCGACCAGATATACATAGGTTCTACCCGTCGCAATATTAATTTACGTGTCTCTGAACATAGATACAATGTTAAAACATGCTCCACCTCCACCGCCATTTCAAGACTATGCCTGAAGTATCAACGCCAACCTATCTGGGACGATGTTACTATGTTACATACGCCGACTACCTGTTCATCTATCCTCCTGTTAGAAAGTCTATTGATACATAAACATAGGGCAGAATGCTGTAACGACGATACTCATATCATTATACCGTTGCCATGGAAACTACTTTGTAACTATTACAACGAAAGAGGCAATACCGGCTGCTCCAATGAAACGACATGATTGTGTAGTGAGCATGCGCATGCCAAAACATACTGTTTCGTCAGTGTGCATACTATATAGTATATATCCTCCCAGGACATAGTGCAACCACACCATCTGATGACGAGTCCACAGTGGACTTGAAAGTGCTCATGTTTTAATGTATATATCATTTTAACCGTAATTTTTTAAAATCGTGTAAAGACGGAAAACTGTGATCTTAATTTCCTTCAACATGAAAATTGACTTACTATGGATTTAGAGAAAGCTTACGACCAAGTAAATAGGACACTTTTGTGGAAGGTATTGAATAAATATGGTGTTACTGGGAATCTACTTAATAGTGTAAACGCCATGTATGCCGGTAGTAGAGCTTGTGTACGAGTAAATGGTGTTTTATCAAAATGGTTTTCTATTGGCGCAGGAGTTAGACCAGGTTATGTAATGTCACCATGGCTGTTTAATATATTTATGGACGCGTGTATGCGTGATGCCAAAATAGAGGATACTGGTTTATGTCTTGGTGATATCCGTGCGTGCAGATTGCTGTATGCTGATGACACTGTCCTGTTGGCAGAGAGCAAAAGTGAGTTGCAGAGTATGTTGACTCGGATGCACGAAGTTTGCATGAAATTCAAACTGAGTATAAATAAGGGAAAAACCAAAGTTTTGGTGTTTGAGAGAGGACCGGGTAGCACTGAATGTAATGTAAGCATAAATGGCACTGTGATTGACCAGGTGAGTGAGTTTGTGTATTTAGGAAGCGTGTTTAACAGAGAAAACAAGTTGGATGGTGAAATCAGTAGGCGAGTGAATTCTTCTTTGAAAGTCATAGCTTCTCTGGGAGGTTTTCACAGGAATGATGGGTTCTCTAGAGAGTTCCGCATGGCTGTGTATGAAACTGTAATTTTTCCTACTCTGATGTATGGCAGTGAAACCTGGGAATGGCAGAAGAAACATGGGAGTCGTTTGTGTGCTGGAGAAATGCGTTACTTACAGGGGGTTTGTGGCAAGACACGTTCTGATTGTGTGAGGAATGAAGATGTGTTGCAGTTGTGTGATGTGAAGCAAATTGTGGTTAGCCAGGTGGATACCAATGTGCTTCGGTGGTTTGGCCATGTTGAAAGAATGAGTGATGAGATGCTTACTAAGAAAATCTTTTTAGCCCAAGTGGCAGGAAGGAAAGGCAGAGGAAGGCCAAGGAAGACATGGGTGGATCTGATTCAGGAGTGTCTGCATGAGAAAAAGATTATGAGTATGCAGTATAAAAGATCTTGTGTACGGCGTGTAATGGATATCAGTGAAGCCCGAGTTGTATGTCAAGATCGCTGTAAATGGAGAAGTTTGATACGACAACAGAAAGTAAAAAATATCTGGTAGTTTGTATTTCTTTTTGGAGCTAACCTCTGAATCTCAGAGAACAGCTTAGTGATATGTATGTATGTATGTATTATAACGAAGTAAATTTCTCCGTCATTTTTGGTCTACTCCGGGATTCGAACCCGAGGCCGCTTATTCCGGAACAAGTAGCTCTACCAACTGAGCTACGCAGACATTTTATTCTGATTCCTATCTGCCTTTATGTCGTGTGCGTCCTTCGGGCAGGTACGTCACATCTCCTGGTACGTTACATCATCTCCCCCTTATTTTTTTTTTTTTTTTTTTTCGAAGTGCTGGAGAAAGGATTCTCGTATTTTTCCTATCTCGCGGTGTGGAAATAACATCACACCAATGCGAGATTTTGAACGGTCGGGTCATCCGGATAGTTCGGGCGCCATTATAACGAAGTGAATTTCTCCGTCATCTTTGGTCTACTCCGGGATTCGAACCCGAGGCCGCTTATTCCGGAACAAGTAGCTCTACCAACTGAGCTACGCAGACATTTTATTCTGATTCCTATCTGCCTTTATGTCGTGTGCGTCCTTCGGGCAGGTACGTCACATCTCCTGGTACGTTACAGTATGTATGTATGTATGTATGTATGATGTATATATATATAAATTTTAAATAGGGTATAAAAATGTTCTTATGCTCGTATATCGCAAATGGAAATTCCAAGTAATCTACACATACAAGTGATTAAAAATGTAAACATGTTATACCTTTACTTTAATTCAGTAATACACCACTGATTTCACCATGGGGTGGTGTAAAATATTGAGAATGCTAGTAAGATAACGCTGTGCTGGAGGAAATCCCCCAAAACATTAGGATTAGTAAAAAAGGCCTCGCCTTACTACAAGCATGTTTCTGATTATTAAGGAATCTTTACAGTGTTACCTGAAAACGTATGGTGTAAACCATTCCCCTGCTGTTAGGTTGCAGCCCCTTTAGATATTAGCACACAGTAGTAAAAGAAACAAAAACTAACTAACCTTTTGGATTCCAGTTTGAGGTGGACCTTTTTTTTTTTTTTCTTCCTTTCTTTTATTTGTCACAGAGTGTAAAACCACCCTCAGCCAGGAAAAGACAACAACTTTTTTTGGAAACAATTTCTAATATTTGCTATTGTTTAAAGTTATGTAGCAAATATTTTGTTGTATTGGAAACACTAACCGTCACGTTAGCTACACTGAAGCTTAACCATATACATGAAAAGTCAACATCCAAAAGACTAAAATAAAGCTAAATGCCAGCTTCCGAAATATGAAATATTGCAGTGCAAATATCTCTACTTTGTGACACTAGGTTTTTATTGCGGAAGCAGTACGAGTTGTCAGTGCTTGAAAAATTATCACTTCATCGAAGACAGTTTAATGGTTTTTTGGAGGATGATAGAAATTTAAGATTGAAGTCTATGCGTGTGATGTTTTTATTATTATAATATTTTCCCTCATTTAGTTCTTTTTTAATTAATTACTCCAAATATTCAGCTATAAACGAAAACAATTGGACTAAATATAAAGAGAAATCGCCCAAAAACATACGGGTGGGTGGACGGGTGGAAGGTGTTCATGGATTTTCAGGGGTTCAGCACCCCCGAAAAGATGCCTGAATACATCAGTGCCTCCACCAGTTGGAGCTATAGCTGATCAAGTACAGCATATCTAAAAAAAATGATATGTTCAAGCATTATTTTAGAAAAAGCCTTACGTATGTTCCAGAAGATAACTGATATTACCGAATTCTTCCGTAACTCTGCAGATTAGATGACCATAGATATAACAGAGAAGTTAGTTTGTGGAGAATGGTGGGGGAAAATCACAGTCAGCATAAAGAGGTTTGTTCTTGAATGGGCCTTTTATCAAGATACGTGCACCACAGCTACTGATGATCAACGTGCTCTTAGGGCACTCTTATCGGGGAAGACATCTCTTGCCTTTCACGCACTAATTATGCTGTTCGCTATTTGTAGCCGCTCTTTGCTCCTGTTGCTATGGTGATAGAGTCCATCATTCTTTCTTCTGGCCATCCACTAGCTGGAGGGGTTCAGAAAGGGTCGTGCATTACATTCCTTCAATGCTATTTGGCGGAATAGCGATGTTTACCTTTATTAGCACTATTTCTCCTCGCACAGAATTAAAACTGTTTAAATAACAAGCATTCACATTGCCAAATCTTTGGGAAAACTCATCGAAGTCGTTGATAGCGCAAACACTTGAAAAGTTTGCTTTCAAACTATGGCGCTTCTTTGAGAGAAACAATAAAACGGCACACATGAATATTCATCCATCAAAATAAATCGCACTATATCAAAATATTAGTGACAATAAATCGTAAGATTGTTTAGATCAATTAAAAGAACTCTTAATTTTTGTCATTTGTGCAGCTCTGATGGAGTTATCTTCTAATTCCACTTTATTCAATTCGAGAAAGCTTTCTCTAAAAAAGTTAGCCAGGTGCTTCAAAGAGTTGCAGTCAATGGGCGCAAGATCTGGTGCTTAAGGTAGCCGAACAAGAATTTTGTAGCTTGTCACGTCTAATCTGACTTACGCGTTCGTGGGTTGATGTGAATAACAGCAATTAACATGCAAAAAAATCCTGCTATTTTCAATAAACTTTCAGTTATCTGCTTTCAGATTCGTTGACATTCATAGTCAGAAATAGAGTCACATACCAATTTCACAAATACAAAACGTTGAACTTTACTTTCTTATAAATTAGATGGTATTAGTATTTTTGAGGGTATTAATGGTCAAAGTTCCATAAAAATCATATAATCACATATCATCATCATCATCATCATTGTCAACCATTATCAATCCACTGCTGGACGAAGGTCTCTCCACGCCTCTTCCAAAACGGTCTGTATTGTGCTAGCCTCTTCCATGTTACTCCCGCGTAATTTCAAATTTCATCCACCCATCTCCCATGTGGTCTTCTTCTGGGTCTTTTCCTGTACCTTGGAATCCAATCTAAAATTTCGACTGTCCATCGATGGTCTGTCTTTCTGGCAGTATGTCTAGCCCATTGCCATTTCAGGGATTTTACTCTGATCATGATGTCTTCTACTCTTGCCATTTTTCTGATCCACGAGATCCTCTTCTTATCTCTCCTAGTTACACCAAGCATGCACAAATCTTCATTCCTCTCCATGCTTCTTTGAGTAGTCTGCAGGCTTTGTATGTCTCTTTTAGTTAAGGTCCACGTCTCTGCACCACACGTAAGCACTGGAAGGATGCATTGATCAAACACTTTTCTTTTAATTAATACAGACATTTAACGTGGACCAGGAAATTCAAACAAAGGTCTTCGCTCTTTCCACGTTCATAAGTGAATCACGGAAAAATTAGCATTGGCCGCCACTGGGAGTCGAACCCAGGGTCTTGCGTTACTGGAAGACCCTGGGTTCGACTCCCGGTGGCGGCCAATGCGAATTTTTCCGTGACTCACTTATGAATGTGGAAAGAGCGAAGAGCTTTGTTTGAACACTTTTCTTTTAAGACATAATGGCATACTGCTCTTGAAAATTATGCTGTTTCTTCCAAAAGCTCTCCAGGCAAGTTTTATACGCCGATTAATTTCTTCATCAATGTGACCCTCACTTGATATCTGCTGTCCAAGATAAATTTAGGTATTGGTTATCTCCAGCTTTTCCCTATCAATCGATAAATCTTCATTTCTTGTAAAAGCATTGAACATCACTTTTGTCTTCTGAAAGTTCATTTTTAATCCCACTTCTTTACTCTTGTCAGCAAGTTCCTGTATCATACTCTGCAGCTCTGATGGGGTAGTTGCAAAACTGACTACGTCATCAGCAAGACGAAGGTGAGTTAGATAATATCCAATAATCTTTATCCCTTTGTTTTCCCAGTTCAGTGATTGAAAGACATTTTCCAATGTGGCATTAAAGAGCTTCGTAGATATGGTGTCACATTGTCTCACTCCCTTTCCAATTTTTATGTGTACTGTATTCTCAAACAGCCGAATCTTTGCAATTGCATTTTCATAGATGTTATTAATAATATTAATGTATGCATCTTCAACACTGCAGGATTTCAAAGCCATTGTAACTGCTGATGGTTTCACTGAATCAAAGGCCTTTTTATAATCGACAAAAGCTATGCACAATGGAAGTTCATATTCCCTCGCTCTTTCAGTTAGTTCTCTCAGTACATAGATATGATCTATAGTGCTGTAGCCACTCCGGAATCCAGCTTGTTCTTTCGGTTGAGCCATGTCCTGTGTTACCTTCAAGCTGTGTGAAAGAACTTCAGTGAAGATTTTATAAACCACTGATAGGAGGCTGATAGGTTTGTAGTTCTTAAGATCCTCAATGCCACATTTTTTATGTAGCAGGATCATTGTAGCGTTGTTCCAATCCTCAGGAATATTCTCTTCATTAAGGCATCGAGTGAAAACTTGGGCGAGTACTGTTTCAATTTCTCCACTTGCTTCTTGTATGATGTCTACAGTAATTCCATATTCTTCTGGAGCTTTTCCCCGCTTCATGTTCTTGATTGCGTGTGCAACTTCTGCTGGAAGGACCGGAAGAACTCTGGTACTGGTACCTTGCATGATGTCTGGAGTACATGTACCATCCCTTTCATATAATTTGAAGTAGAAATCTTTCACTCTTGTCAAAATTTCGCCTCTATTTCTTGTTACAGAACCATCTTCTTTTCTTAGTTCCATAATCTGTTTTCTTGCCGTACTGAGATGTCCCTTTGCTATTTTTAGGCTTTGGTTGTTTTCAATTGCTTTCCTCACTAGTTCACAGTTGAAATTCCTTACGTCTTCAGTGATACTTTTTCGTACTGTCTTGCATAGCTCTATATATTCCACTTTGGAAGTCACATCTTCTTTAGTTGTCCTCATCTCTCTTCTTTTTTGCATCAACATTTTGGTTTTTCCTGATAATTTGTTCACATGCAACTTGTTCTTAGACCCAGCTAATCTTGTTGCTGTTTCCATAAGAGCTTTGGTTACTTTTTTGTTAAGGTCGATAATTTCGTATCGTGTGTGGATTGATCAGCACAGAGCTTTGATTTTTATCCCATAGAGCACCTATGTGGTAAATTAGAGCGCTGCATAAGAAGTTTAGAACCAAATACTACTAAGCAACAGTTAGCGGTAGCATTATGTACTGTATAGAAGCGCATACCTATCGCTGTGTTCCAAAACCTTGTCGAAAGCATGTTTGGAAGGGTCCGTGCATGCGTTAACGCCAAAGGCGGACCGACACCGTACTAATGTACAGTATGTCAATAAATGCTATGTTGTGTTTCTCTTCTAGGTGTCCGGTGACTTTTGTAAATATAGTGTACATTTACTCCATCGTAAATATTTTGTTTTTTTAAAATTTTGCGGAATCCCAGTTAAGAAACACTGCACTATACGGTACAATTGTGTGTGGGTTGGGAGGGGGGGGGAGAAGGGGCACTTAACCCTTTAACTGGCTGGAACCAATTAACTGGTGGTTAACCAAATGGGCTGAAATCAACTCGAACGAGCACATTCACTGTCTGAAAATTGGGCCAAACTCGGCAAGAGCGAGTGACTCTGCGCATCAGAGAGCGTTGCTTCCCCTTAGATTTGTTATTCAAAAGTAGCAATTCGTGAGAGGGGTGATTGATAGGAATCCTTTCTTACTGATTACTTGCTAAACGGATTATAACAGTGGCGACGAACCTAAGATCACATCAGATCATATGTGGAGGATTTTAGGAAGGGAGTGTCTGACCCCAGATCTTAAACAACCTTTAGAAATAGGAAGTTAGGAGATTTGGGCTGGAGTACCTGATAGAAAAGTCACACGGAAGCGATGTAGAAAATGCGAGAACTTCAACTGTCAGATCGTATGTGAAGGATTTTAGGAAGGGAGTGTCTGTGATCGTCCTGCGGAATAGTAGAAAGGGCGAGAACTTCAACTGTCAGATCATGTGGAGGATTTTAGGAAGGGAGTATCTGATCATAGATCGTCCTAGGGAATTGTAGAAAGGGGGAGAACTTCAACTGTCAGATCATATGTGGAGGATTTTAAGTAGGAGTGTCTGACCCCAGATCGTCCTGGGGAATAGTAGAAAGGGGGATGACTTCAACTGAAGCGATGTAGAAAAGGGGAGAACTTCAGTTGAAGCGATGTAGAAAAGGGGAGTATTTCAACTGTCAGATTATATGTGGAGGATTTTAGGAAGGGAGTGTGTGACTCCAGATCGTCCTGGGGAATAGTAGAAAGGGGGAGAACTTCAACTGAAGCGATGTAGAAAGGGGAGAACTTCAAATGTCAGATCATATGTCGAATATTTTAGAAAGGGAGTGTCTGGCCCCAGATCGTCCTGGGGAATAGTAGAAAGGGGAAGAACTTCAACTGTCAGGTCATATGTGGAGGATTTTAGGAAGGGAGTGTCTGACCCCCAGCTCTTAAACAACTCTTAGAAATAGGAAGCTACGAGATTTGGGCTGGAGTACCTAATAGGAAAGTCACACGGAAGCGATGTAGAAAAGGGAAGGAAGACGCCCTTATTTTTAACCGGGAGGGCCAGTACCCGGGGTCCGACGGCTTAACGTGCCCAGATTGATTAAAAAGCCATCTCCAACACGGTAATATAAAACTTTAAATGATGGTATTTACAAGTTAAAAACCTTTACTGAGTTAAAAACACACATAAACAAGATTTTTCGGACCCTGTCGAACAGGTCCATCATTAGGTGAAACTAATGCAGTGAATAGTTCGAATATCTTAAATAGGAGTTCAAAAGCTCATGCGCAGAAGGGCGAAAACTGAAAAGGTTCCCCGAACATAAAAATAATTTGAAGGGGGGCCATCAGGAGGATCTTGTTTTAAACGGGTGATGCTTTTTTTTTTTTTTTTTTTTTTTTTTTTTTATTGGAGGTTTAACGACCACCGTGAGCAACTCAATGGGCTATAAGCAGTCGCCCGTCCCTAATTTAGGGTCACTGGTTCCAGGGAAGGGAGAAAGCCAGTGCCGTAAGACAAACACAACATCCATGCCAGACCGGGATTCGAACCCGGACCCCTTACGGACGAATGATCAGAGACCAGCGCCTTAGACCACTGCGCCACCGGGGCGGCGGTGATGCTTGTACACCATACTTGAGAAACACTAGATGGTACATATTCGAAGCAACACAGATTTCCATACCGTAAAATGAATAAGCGTTCAGTAAGAAGGAAATGGGATTGATAGGATGGCGTGTCCAAAATAGTAGCGCTTGACCAGTCGGGGTAGTGAGTTCCTCCATGAACAAGGCGTGCAAGAACTGTTTTCCTGGAGCGGACACGAATATCATACTGGTGTTCCCTTAATCTGGTTTGCAGGGTACGTTTTGTAGAACCGATATAATAAAGGTCGGAATCTTCTTGGTTTACAGCCTTGAGGGTAACACTGTAAATATCAAATTTGTTGGCGACGGGTACTGGGTCCCTATCATTACGTATCGAATACCAAATATTATTGGTCTTAATACGAAAGGCTAGTTTATGTTTCTCACAGACGTTTTTCAGAATATTACACAAAGTCGGGTGGTAAGAAATGAAACCGATAAATTTAATGTTTCTTACCTCCCTTTGCAAAGTAGAGTAACGTGCAGCACTTGATTTCCTGTATAAGACATAATCAGTATTGTTGTCATAACCATGTACGTTAGTGATGCCCATCCGACGCACGGCAGATATTTAGTAGTTCGAGCGTTCGTAACTACCTGGGATCGAACCTGATATTCTTCCGTGGCAGTCACGAACGTTGACTACTAGGTCATCAGCGGCCCAACGAACCTAAGAAGGGTGATCGAAGGTGTTTGAATAACTTGTTTCAACCCAGTGGGCAGGATGTCAGTGTCAGTGGGACTATCCTTTCTCGTCGTGCCTTCGGTCATGGAGCAGAGAATAAAGGACTAATAGCGAGGGCTTATCACAAGTTACAGGTTTATGATTGGTACTGCTGAGATATAGTGGGAAGAGAATTGTTTTTGTTAGTTTTCATGAAACATTGCCGCTATGTAGCATTTATGTTTGGGGAGCGCACAAAATTTTGAGCACCATTTGGTGCAGGTAGATTCAGCCGCTTAAAGAGTTAAATACCAAAATAATAAAGAAGGGAGAAAATTCCTAAAGTTCATTGCAAACATATTTAAACTCAACTTATCGCTCAGGCTGCCGTCTTAAATTTAACTATCTGAAGTATCCTTAAAGACAAAACTTGAAAAACAATAGAAGTTTTGAGTGAATTTCGTCTCCTTATGAGAACATGAACTCCTTGAATTTTGAAAGCTCTGAACAGAGAATAAAATAGAAGAACCAACGTAAAAACAACATGGTGAGGAATTTTTATGAGGGTAGACATAAAATGGAAAACAACACTATAACTCTTGGAGATTTGAGAGAAAAAAAATTCCACGTGTCTTCTTGTGTTGAGAAATTCCCGAAATACTTTTCTATAAAGTTCAGAAACAATGATTTCTATCACAGTGATAACAGCAGAGGTACGACAAGCAGAAGTCCCATGAATATGACAGAAAAAATCAGTGACAACTGTCGTTCTGGAGAAAGCGAATTTAAACTTGAGAAGCAAACGCAGTTGAGGGCAGAAAGAGTTTCAGGTCCATGGAATTTTCTACTTCTGCTCACCCTTATAACCGTTGTCATGGGAACAGGAGATGCTACCTGAATATTCTTCATGCGAAGAATGTCATTCAAAAGAAACTAATGCAGCTGTTGTCATACTTATCCTTACCGAGCCCAGCTGAACGACATTTTTTCTTCCCATTCCCCTTTTTTATTTTACTTTATGTGGCGGCGGAGTCCCAACTACTTTTTCTCTTTGTGGGGAAGATATTATTTCCTTTGTTTTTTAGGAAACCCTAGAATGATTCTTCTTGTTCAATTTTTTTCCTCCCTATAATTCCATTAAAAGATAAGTGTCCACAGAATCCACAATAAGAGCTGTGTGCGCTTGTTGGATAGCATGTTTCGAAAACAAAGAAATTCAAGCAACCTCTTAACGATTTAACTCATATTTTTTCATCTCTTACCATGTACACTTGTGGTTGAATTCGTATCAAAGATAACTTTGTCTTTCGCCGAAGTCACGAGTTGCGACACACATTATGGTGATTTTTTACTATCAAGCGAAGAATGACAACAGAGATAAAAGTAGCGGTGTTTTTTAGAAGTTCGACGCGCTCGATTTGAATAAATTAAAAATATCCTGGTAACAAAAAGTCAGGGATACTGCATGAATTGAAGGATGTAGATACCTGACTCAGGTAACACGCACTGAAATAATAGCAGTGATTCTACGCAACACAAATGATAAAGAGTGCATGAAGGAATCATGAATGAAATACGGGATTGCACATATAACACAAATTTTGAAGATGGCAATCCGTTTTTTGGTGTAAATGTGAGAAGGATGGTAAATCAGATAATATCCAAAAACTTGAAAATTTCGTCGTCCTGGAGTAGGAATCGAACCCCCGTCTTCCAGATAGTGCCCGGATATGCTATTCGCTTAACCTTCAGATTTGCTAAACATGACTGCCAGTTGCTTCGACTAGTGGATCCTGTGATGGTTCTATTCAAATTAATCGGAAACTTGAGACTTGGTTGTTCTGGGTGGTGTAGTAGTGGTTAGCATACTCGGGCGCTATCTGGGAGACGCGGATTCGATTCCCGCTCCAGGACGACGAAAGTTTCAGGTTTTCGGATATTATCTGACTTACCATCCTTGTCATATTTACACCAAAAAACGAATTGCCAACTTCAAAATTTGATAAAGAGTGCGCTTACAGAAACATTTATTGTGCATTTTCTGCGCACAACAAAGTAGCACTGCAATATGGATAAAAAGGTGAATTCGGAGAATGTCTAAATCTCAGAATTTCAGTACCCGGTAACACCACCTCTGAGTCGAAGAAAGTATTGCCACTAACGAGGCACACTAGGAATGACATTATTGATGAGTGTCTGGGCAGCTTATTCCGTATTACAGGCAACACGTCACGGAGGTCTGCCAGTGTGCTGGGATTGGAAAGTTGTTATCCAGACGTCGCTCTACAGCGTCCCATATGTTCCCAATGTGATTAAGAATAGGAGGCCTTGGCGGCAGCTGTAACGATTCAATCCCATAATTTTCCAGCTCCTGAAGCACACTTGGTGGCAGCTGTAATGATTCAAACCCATAATTTTCCAGCTCCTGAAGCACACTTGGTGGCAGTTGTAACGATTCAATCCCATAATTTTCCAGCTCCTGAAGCACACTTGGTGGCAGCTGTAACGATTCAATCCCATACTTTTCTAGATCCTGAAGCACTCTTGGTGCCAGCTGTAAGGATTCAATCCCATAATTTCCGAGCTCCTGAAGCACACTTGGTGGCAGCTGTAACAATTCAATTCCATAATTTTCTAGCTCTTGAAGCACTCTTGGTAGCAGCTGTAATGATTCAAACCCATAATTTTCCAACTCCTGAAGCACACTTGGTGGCAGCTGTAACGATTCAATCCCATACGTTTCCAGCTCCTGAAGCACGCTTGGTATCAGCTGTAATGATTTAATCCCATAAATTTTCAGTTCTTGAAGCACACTTGGTGGCAGCTGTAACGATTCAATCCCATACTTTTCCAGCTCCCGAAACACTCTTGGTGGCAGCTGTAACGATTCAATCCCATACTTTTCCAGCTCCCGAAACACTCTTGGTGGCAGCAGTAACGATTCAATCCCATACTTTTCCAGATCCTGAAGCACTCTTGATGGCAGCTGTAAGGATTCAATCCCATAATTTCTGAGCTCCTGAAGCACAATTGATGGCAGCTGTAACGATTCAATCCCATAATTTTCCAGCTCTTGAAGCAGTTTTGGTAGCAGCTGTAATGATTCAAACCCGTAATTTTCCAGCTCCTGAAGCACACCTGGTGGCAGCTGTAACGATTCAATCCCATAAATTTTCAGTTCCTGAAGCACACTTGGTGGCAGCTGTAACGATTCAATCCCATACTTTTCCAGATCCTGAAGCACTCTTGATGGCAGCTGTAAGGATTCAATCCCATAATTTCTGAGCTCTTGAAGCACACTTGATGGCAGCTGTAACGATTCAATCCCATAATTTTCCAGCTCTTGAAGCACTCTTGGTAGCAGCTGTAATGATTCAAACCCGTAATTTTCCAGCTCCTGAAGCACACCTGGTGGCAGCTGTAACGATTCAATCCCATAAATTTTCAGTTCCTGAAACACTCTTGGTGGCAGCTGTATTGATTCAATCCCATAATTTCCGAGCTCCTGAAGCACACTTGCTGGCAGCTGTTATGATTCAATCCCTTAATTTTCCAGCTCCTGAAGCACACTTGGTGGCAGCTGTTATGATTCAATCCCTTAATTTTCCAGCTCCTGAAGCACACTTGGTGGCAGCTGTAACGATTCAATCCCATAATTTTCCAGCTCCTGAAGCTCGCTTGGTGTCAGCTGTAACGATTCAATCCCATAATTTTCCAGCTCCTGAAGCACACTTGGTGGCAGCTGTTACGATTCAATCCCATAATTTTACAGCTCCTGAAGAACGCTGCAGGCAGGGTGATTGGTTGCACTGTCATCGAGAAAACGGAATGCTTGTCGAATAGCAGCATGAAACAGTATCCCAATGGGCACAGTGATCTCGTTGCGGTACACTGTGGCATTTATCTTGCATTGACAAACATACAAGAAAGTGCGACCATTAAAACACACTGCTTCCCAGACCAAGACTGGCGCTGGTAAGGGTGGACAATTGCACGTAGTGTGGTTGCTTTTGTTTGCCGGAACTCTTCCACACGTGTCATCATCGAGTATCAGGATAGAGAGCGAAACGCGATCCGTCTGTGAAAAGTACATGGTGTCACTCTGTCATGACATGTACTGTTTGACCCCGGTGCATGCTTGACGAAGGAGAGTTGAAGTCAATCCTATACATTCCAGCGGCATCCTGGCTCTGAAACCGTACTCGTGAAGACGGTTTCTTACCGTTTGTGTACACACTGTGACACCAGAAGCAGCTCGAAGTGATTCCAGGAGTTGGCCACTGGTGACACTAGCCCTTCTCCTAGCACTCACCGTTAGGTAGCGATCTTGCCTCCTGGGTTGTTATCCTTGGGTGACCATCCCTGGGTCAGATCTGCAACATTTCCATTCCGTAGCAACATTGTGTGTTGCCGAGTTACTACACTTTGCGAAACTCCTAAAGCAGCAGCCACATCGATCTGGACATCATTTCAGGTTAATCCCACACTAAAGGCAATACATTGAGCAATCTTCTTCGGTGAAACGACCCGTTTTCTACTTCTTGTAGGGTATTTTGATAGGAGCTCGCACATCACTTGCTTTGTTGTCATGATGCTAATTTACATATGACGTAGCTACCCACGCTGATGACCGATCTCTAATAGTCATAAAATTTGCATATCAGCACGAAACTGCAACATTTTTTTACTTTTTGGGACATACAGCGGACCAACTAGAGACCACTAGAGTTTTTTTTTATTGGAGGTTTAACGACCACCGTGAGCAACTCAATGGGCTATAAGCAGTCGCCCGTCCCTAATTTAGAGTCACTGGTTCCAGGGAAGGGAGAGAGCCAGTGCCGTAAGACAAGCACAACATCCATGCCTCACCGGGATTCGAACCCGGACCCCTTTCGGACGAATGATCAGAGGCCATCGCTTAGACCACTGCGCCACCGGGGCGGCAGACCACTAGAGTGAACCAACTAGACCACTTTGAAGTGAAGGATGCATTAAATACACGTAAAACAAAGTAATATTTGATTTACTACATAGTATTTTAACGATATATTTTTAATACATTGAAAATATGAAATCGTATATATAACTATGAAAATGAATTGAAAATATGAAATCGTATATGTAACTATGAAAATGAATTGAAAATATGAAATCCCAGTAAACACAGGCTTAAGGCGGCAAATAAAGAATTAATCTTGTTCACCGGCTATATTCAAGGAAGTGAAGGCTCAGTTATGGTTTCCGGAGATTTCACATGGGGACACACACAGCACAAATATTTCGTATATGTTACAGGTACGTAAGACTGAAACATTGAGACTTTTCAGATACGTTGCGCAATGTAACAGTAATGTTTCAGAAACCTTACGGTTACGTCAAAATGTCCGAAAACGTTACATAACTTTGAAACATAACTGATACGTTACAGTGAAAGGTCTTTGTAACTTCAAGATACCAACTTCTTGTTACTGTTACGTGTTTGAAAGATATTTGTAGCTTCGTTACATTACTGTTACGTGATGATATAGGGGGTTTTCGTAAAAAAGAACCAGTCCACGTGCTGCTTCAAGGACACATGTGGTCGATCATGACGTTAGTCGCAGCCATTGTTTTTCCACGTGATCTTCCCGACCATCTCTTGTCCGCCATTTTCTCTTTGTGTTCAACCATAACATTTTGTGTGCTACGTAGTTCTACCGAAGATGTTTTGCTCGCTGATTTTTTTACCTTTTCACATGGACTCACCGATATCGTTTGTACGCCTTTTTGTGGTCCCCCATCAGGAAATTTTACTCCTGAATTTTACGGTGTGACGTCACGACGCTAGGGAAATTTTTTTTCCAAGGAAATACAAATCCTCGAAGTCACGCCAGGTACGCACCTCTGTCCAGCGGGTTTCTAAGCAGATGCAACATCCCCCTCGCCCATGGGACGCCTCGCGATTACAGCATTCTGTAGGAACTAACGAGAAGGCCAGTGCTTTGCGAATACGTTGTTTAATAGAAATGCATTATTTTTTCCACGGATCATTTTATTTTTCTGTAAGATGATTTAAATTTCTTCATGATTAATCAACGAAATGTACCTTTTAATGTATATCTTAATCTACTTTTTCTAAATGCTTTGCGAATACATTATTTAATGGAAATACATTATCTTTTTTCCGTAGAGAGTAATATTTTTCTGTAGGATGACATAAACTTCTTCATGATTAATCAACGAAATGTGATAATTAATCAACTTTAATGCATATCTCACTCTTTTTTATTTCAAAACTTGCGTAGTCGTTAAATTTTTCAATATATCAACATTATTTTTTTCTACCTTTACAAACTTAAAACTACTTTTATTGAGACATTTTTTTCCTGATTCAAAACCAACAAACGTACTAAGATATTATACACTGGTGTGCAAAACTTAAGGATGGACACTAGTGTACACTAACTAGCTTACTCCGGGTACGGAGAAGTGGCCACCGGAGAACTGGACATATTGGAATTTCAGTGCCATTTAATTGTCCTGCATAAACCCATTTCGTGTGGCTATATTCCCCGCTACTTAAGCAACTATTGTTCATAAAATATTTTTTTTTAATATTTCATTTTCAGTAAGAAATTTAGTCATTTCCATGATTTTCGGGCCAAAGACAAAGCTGAGAACTGGCCACCGGAGAACTGCCCACAAAATGTTTAAGAGGACGTATAAAAATTGCGTTCTGGATTGCTCCGTGGCTACGTCTACCGGGATTGGTTATCTGACGCACATAACATTTCCGTAATTTCGATATTTTTCAAGGTTTACAAATTACAGCTAAAAAGTTCTCTGCGGGTATGTGCAAACCCAGGAAACTTTTCGGGGGTTGGGGGTGGTATTTCTGGTCCGATCGGGATATTTTCAGCGTTTACAAGCTACAACTCGACAAATTGTCTGAAGGCATGTGCCTAACCAGAAAACCTGTCCGGGGGGGGGGGGGGATGTAGTACCAAAAATGTAGAATATAAAGAATTTCTCGTCCGATCGGGAGATTTTCAGCATTTAAAACCAGAAATACTTTATGTTTTATATTTTAGGTATTACACACCCCCCTCACCCCCGAGAAGTTTCCGGTTTCCTGAGTCAGCACGTGCCCTCAGAGAGTTTATTGCGATGTAGGTTGCAAATACTGGAATATCCCGATCGGTCCAGAAATTCCTCATATTTCGTACTTTTGGTGCCCCCCAACATGCTTCCTGAGGTAGCACATGCCCTCAGATAATTTGTTGACTTGTAACTTATAAATGTTGGAAATTTCCCGATCGGACCAGAAATTCCTTATATTTTACACTTTGGGTATTAGCCCCCCCTCCTCCCCTTGACAGTTTTTTTCCTGAGTCAGAACATGCCCTCAGATAATTTGCAGACTTGTAGTATGTAAAACCTGAAATCTTTTGTTGAGTTGTAGATCACAAACAATTTTTATAAAGAATTACATTAATAATCGCAATTAAGAAAACGCGAAATTATGGAAACTTTATATGACTCAGATAACCAACCTCTGGGGGTCGTGGACACGAAGCGGTCAAAAATACAATTTTTATACGGCCCCTTAAAATTTTTGTAGCCTCTTCTCCGGTTGCTAGTTCTCCTACACCCAGCTAACTCGAGAACGACAGTATCACCAAAGAATATCCCAGTAGCACGTGGAACGTCTACGAGAGTGCTTCGATGAAATGGCATATATGCGCATGCGCATCCACGTCGTTGCCAAATCAAAAATCTTAAATATCGCCGGAATGTAACATCAAGGTAACAATTATGTACAATGGAAACTATAAATCAGTAGTATCGGTGAATGCTATTTTTAACGTAACCGTAATGTGCAAAGAGTTATGTTCCAAAGTAGATGCTGCTGAAACGTAATTGTAAGATATCTCTGAAAGTGTAACGAAAATGAGAGATTGTAGCATCAGTGATAGATATCTGAAACGTTTTGTGCTGTATGGGTAAGTGTATCTGGAGAGTTCCTTAACCGCTGGGCGCTACCAGCATGTGGTAGCTAATCACCTACACCGTTTCATAGCCTTCGTACATTCTACGAACGATGATCTGTTCCAGGAGGACAATGCGCCGCCCCACCGGGCCGCAGCCACCCAAGCATGGCTGGAGGAAGATGGGAGGATAAAATAAGAAAGCATGCCAGAGTGAATAGGGAGGCTGGTTAAAGACAGACAGATGAGGGCTGTAAAGAAACTTGGAGAGGCCTTCATCCTGCAGCGTATTGCTAACTCTTGGCAATGACCATATATAAACATATGTTAATTTTTCGGTTGTTTCATTTAACCAGTCCTATAATTAGGTTATGAAATCTATTGAAACATGCAAATATAATAAATAAACAAATTTCGCTTATGACTCCGACCGCAGGATTTTTATTAATTGTTTTATTAAAGTTTTAGTCGAAACATAAATCAGCTTTCTTCGAACGCCGACTGTTAAAAAAAGGCGGTTTACATTAGTTTTTAAGATAGAATATTTTCAGAAATTTGATGCTCGAAAGGAGAAAACCCCCTTTTTTTTTCTATCAATAGCTTAAATAGCAGAGCAAAGCACATAATAAATAGCTTTTCACGGTATGTGATCCAGTCCCAGCAAAATAATATCTTAGTTACTGAAAGGATAGAGAAATTTCCCTTAAATTCACTTTTTCCTTTCAGAAGGGCTTTAAATGCGTTGAGATAAGAAAGGATTCCTTTGGCCGCAGAAACCTTCATTTTTAAGCTGTCATTCTGTCAATTTCACCTGACACGGTCATCCTAGATCAACATTCAAAGCCACCGGACAAACAAATTCTCCACTCGAAGCAGGAGGGCTAAACAACGATGAAAACAAAATAAAATATAAAAATCTTTCCCCCCCTTTTTTTTTCTTCTTCGCGAAAGCTATTTTTGGGTCAATGTTTGCCGTGAAGCTCGCTGACGATTACCTAAGAGCTTAGAAATTTTGTTAACCTTTAATTGAAGTTTTACATCTTCATTTTTTATCCCACTCCCATGGGTTTAAAAGACATTAAAAATTCACGGGCAAACGACTTTCGAGGCTACACGAAGGGCGAAAAAATTGCGAATTAATCCCTAAATCGTTCGCGCTTTATATTTCGTACTTAAAAGGGAAAATAATTCAGAAACGAACGTTTTGAAAGACATGCTCTTGTTTACGATGCTTTCCGCTACATTTAAGTACAATGTGCATCGCAGTTAAGAAGAACGATTTTTATCAAAAGATTTTATATGAAAAAAAAGGGCAAGTGAATAGAGCCTGCAAAATGCTGCAGTTCTGTTTAAAAATGGAGAGCGGGTTTTTTTTCTTTTAGACAGATAATTCCTCAGGAAAAGCAAAAGATACAATACGGAGCAACATAATCAGTTCCACTTCTCAATTTTATAAAGTGAATCTATACTAGTGGCCAAACGTTTGGAAACCTGAAAAATTTGTATTTCGGAGGTTTGATGTCTCATAACATCATAAAATTATATATTATTGGAATGATAATAATTTAATGCAGAATGTAATGCAGCAAGGATTGCATCTTAAATGAAGTTATATACAGAAAACCATGATACAGCGTATTTCATAACTTCTCAACATTTCTGTTAGTACTTAGTCGGGAAACCTTTTGCCGCAATTACAACCTTACAACGGCGTCACGTGTAGCGAACCAAACGTTTTAGTTCATCAGATATTATAATGTGAAACAAGGATTGTATGACTGCTTGATTGTTTCGGACAACAACGTTTTTAAAGCGGCTCCACAGATTTTCTATTGGATTCAGGTCAAGGCTATTATACCGCATTTTGTTTAGATTTTCACCTACATTTCTTATGATTTCCTAATAAGTGTACCTTCTTTACGCAAAGTTAATATTTTGCATGCCTTTCTAGGGAGCAGTCAATTCTTTTCACTTTGTTTGCAATCTTACTAAAATACAAAGTTTACTAAGTTATCAAAGAATAGAAAAAACCGCGAAAAAAGAGTAGCCAACTTGATGACACACAGACAACTGAATAGGAGTTTTATTATTAGCTCTGATACCTGGAAATGAGAGCTGACTCATACTAACGCCTTATTGGTTTCATGCTGTGTTATAATAACACCTGATTGGCTTTCAGAACAATCAGTCTCATTGGTCAGTTTTGAGTAAAGGAAATCCACTTCTTGTTACATAAAGCAGTTATGTTTTCTTTTTCTGGTTATTGCTTTTGATGCGATAAAGCTAATTCAACACATTTTATTGCATTGCATTCTGCATTAAATTATCTTTCTAAAGATGTACATTTAAGGGTATTATTCTAAAAAAGACTAATGTTATGAGCCATAAAACCTTAGAAGCACAAATTTTTCTAAATGTTTTAACAATTTTGGATGCCAGTGTTGTTTATTTATCAGTGATTTAAACAGATAAGGGCTGTAATGTTCAGATGATATACAACTGGGGTTGAAATTTCCAAATGTTTCATGTAGTAGGAATGCATAAGCATACGAAGCAAAGAAAGGGTGATTACATTACAACGCTCTATTTTTAAAGGTCCATAGAATATCACATATCCGTCCACTTCTTATTTTCAGGTTTCACAATACCCATGAGCACCAAAACGCATTAAAGATGTCGTATATCCTGAAATTAAAGCCACTCTTTTCAGGCAGGGCAGAAAACCAGCACAGGAAGGGCAAACAATACATCCATGTCTTGTTCTGAGCCAGGCACAGCAGCAGTGCAAGACTTTCCCACAGCAGCGGTACGAGACTCACACCCAGCACCAGCACGAGCTCTAGACCAAGAAACAGCATGAGATTTGTACGCAGCAGCTTGGTACAGCATCGTTGCCATACCCAGCACAGTATACGAGACTTAGATCCAAGAGCAGTGGTACGAAGACCACAACCAAAAGCAGTAGTATGAGTTCCACACGAGACCGATATCCAGAAGTAGCATGACATCCACGCAAAGCAATAGTACGAGACTCACAACTAGAAGCAGTGTGAGGAGCACACCCAGAAGCAACAGAAGAACCAAACCTGGAACCAATATGAGACCCACACCTAGCAGCAATACGAGTTATAAAACTACCAGCAGTACGAGACCCACACGCAGTAGCAGTACGAGTCCCATACCCAGCAGCAGTACGAAACTCACTCCCAACAGCAGTACGTGATCCACACCCCAAAACAGTATGACATCCGCACCCCGTAGCAGTAAGAGAGCCGTAAGCGGTAGGGGACCAACACTCCGCAGCAGTATAAGAACTAGACCTAACAGCAGTAAAAGACTCACACCCAGGCGCAGCAGTACGAGAGCCATACCCAGCCGCAGCACGTGACCTAGACTCTATCAGCAGTACAAGATCTGGACAGAGCAGCAGTATGGATCCCAGACCCAGCAGTAGTACGAGCCCACTTCCACAAGCAATATAAAACTCATACCTAGCACCAGGAGACCCAGATCCAGAAGTAAGTCCACACCACCATCCCGCAGCTGCACGAGACCCAGACCCAGCAGAAGTACGATTTCCAAAATGTTCACACAGTCCTTCCATCTCACCTTAAGTCGTACTTTAGTTCGCTTTCCAGGAAGTTCTGTTATCATAACTCTGCATCGCACACATTCCTTGTCCCTTATAAGAACATGTTCATACAGGTGCAATCTTCTTTCTCGGGGCTTCTTGAAACATTTTGTCACTTTAACTTTTGCTCTGATCATCGTATTTATAATTATTTCCTTTCTGGTGATATCCCTCCTCTACGTTCAGCATCTTCATTTTAGCAACATTTAGCTTCTCCTTTAAATATTTTCTTATCGGCTAAGTCTCAGGGCTGTACAGCATTTTTGGTTTCACCACAGCTTTGAAAACTCGAACTTTCTACATTATTGGCAGCCCTCTACCACACAGTATACCATATGTTTCTTTCTATATGCTATCCTGCTTGCATTCTGGTGTTCATTTCTCCTTTCAGATCTCCTTCTTTCTCCAACATCGGTTCCATTCTTCTGATTACTTCTTCCTCACAGTCTGACTTTCTTCTTCATTGCTGCACATGTACTTTGTTGTGGTTCTTTTGATTTTCAAACCCCTTTCTCTAAGAAACTTCTCCAGTTTTAAAACTTTCGATCATTTTAATTTTGGCACATAACATCATATCATATACAACAATATAGCACACGGTACTACTTCTCTCACTCCCACAGTTACCACATACACTGCCCAACCATTAATATCCGGACACCCCTTTGCTGTTAGTGAATTCAGTCCTACACAACAACCACGTCACAGACACATAAATATGCTTGTAGGGATATGGTGACGCAAAAGCATGACTGTGAATGCAAGATGCCTCGATCGACAGAGTTAATTGATTTCCAGTGCTGACTGATAATAGGACATATCGCAAGCAAACAGGTCGTAGACACAACTATACGTATTCTCTTACAAGGCCATATTTATAATTTGTCTCATCATAGCCGTATAAAGCTATGATTAAACAATAGAGCCACATTGAAGGCAAGATACCTCGACTGACAGAGTGAACCGATTTACAGTGCGGATTGATAATGGAGTGTGTGCCACATAAGCAGCAGTCCCGTACATGACATCTCAGTGGCATTAAAGATCGGCAATTTCACGGTTGGAAATGTGATATGCAAATAAAAGCAAACTGGTGCTGAATCTTCCAAGAAACGACCCCGTAAATCACCTAAACTAACAGAAAAATGATAGGAGAGCTATGAAAGGAACTGTCCCGCTCAGAACGCAAATCAACATTGTCTCAAATAACACAAACCCTATGTGAGACTATTGAAACTGATATCAGTACAGTGCGCAGGATGTTGCACATCATGGGTCACTACGGTCGAGCAGCCATTTCGACTAATGTCACATGCTGGTTAGCGTGTTGGAAGGAATGTCAATCTTGGACTGTAGACCAACGGAAAACTGTGCTTTGGACTGGCGAGATACGGTACACCACAGTCTACCAGTCTGATGTTGTTTTTTGGGTGTGGCGGATGCAGTGTGATAGGTATCTTGCGGACTATATCGTCTCGATAATGAAGTTTGGTGGATGCGGCGTGATCGTATGTAGCCGCTTTTCGTTCTGCTTGGGACCATTAGCCGTTTTCGATAAAACTATGAATGCTGAGCTCTACCCAGACACCCTGGACAATAATGCACTTCCAACGTTATAGAAGTACTTTGGGGAAGGCCCATTATTCTATCAGGAGGAAAACGTTACAGAAGTACTTTGGGGAAGGCCCATTACTCTATCGGGAGGAAAACGTTATAGAAGTACTTTGGGGAAGGCTCATTACTCTATCAGGAGGAAAACGTTAAAGAAGTACTTTGGGGAAGGCTCATTACTCTATCAGGAGGAAAACGTTAAAGAAGTACTTTGGGGAAGGCCCATTACTCTATCAGGAGGAAACCGTTATTGAAGTACTTTGGGGAAGGCCTATTACTCTATCAGGAGGAAAACGTTATAGAAGTACTTTGGGGAAGGCGCATTACTCTATCAGGAGGAAAACGTTATAGGAGTACTTTGGGGAAGGCCCATTACTCTATCAGGAGGAAAACGTTATAGAAGTATTTTGGGGAAGGCCCATTACTCTATCAATAGGAAAACGTTATAGAAGTACTTTTTTTTTTTTTTTTTTTTTGATCGGAGGTTTAACGACCACCGTGAGCAACTCAATGGGCTATAAGCAGTCGCCCGTCCCTAATTTAGAGTCACTGGTTCCAGGGAAGGGAGAGAGAGCCTGTGCCGTAAGACAAACACAACACCCATGCCTGACCGGGATTCGAACCCGGACCCCTTACGGACGAATGATCAGAGGCCAACGCCCTAGACCACTGCGCCACCGGGGCGGCTAGAAGTACTTTGGGGAAGGCTCATTACTCTATCAGGAGGAAAACGTTATAGAAGTATTTTGGGGAAGGTCCATTACTCTCTCTATCAGGAGGAAAACGTTATAGAAGTACTTTGGGGAAGGCTCATTACTCTATCAGGAGGAAAACGTATAGAAGTACTTTGGGGAAGGCCCATTACTCTATCAGGAGGGAAACGTTATAGAAGTACTTTGGGGAAGGCCCATTACTCTATCAGGAGGAAAACGTTATAGAAATACTTTGGGGAAGGCCCATTACTCTATCAGGAGGAAAACGCTGTAGAAGTACTTTGGGGAAGGCCCATTACTCTATCAGGAGAACAACGCACCATTTCATACTACTTGCGTTGTTATACATTGGTTTGAGGGCATGGGCCTCGAACAGTTGGACTAGCTACCCCAAAGTCATGACCTGAACCTTATAGGAAATTTTCTTGGACGAATTAGTGCGTGAAAGAAAAGATCATTCAACAAATGATGCTGAACTGCTCACTGGGCCGCCCCCCCCGGTGGCTCAGTGGTCTAAGCAATGGCTTCTGACCATTCGTCGGAGAGGTGTCGGGTTCGTATCCCGGTGAGGCATGGAAGTTGTGTTTCTCTTACGGCACTAGCTCTCTCCCTTCTCTGGAGTCAGTGGCCCTACATTAGGGACGAGTGACTGATTATACCCCATTGAATTGTTCACGGTGGTTCTTAAACCCCGAAACAACAACAACAAAAAAAGAACTGCTCACTGCTTCGAATGCCGTATGGCGGAGTGTTAACAAAAACTGGCGGGGAGTATGTATTTCACAAAGACTAGAGGCCGACATCAGGAGCCTAGATTTCAGTCCACAATATTAAATTTTCTGCAAGTACAGATTATTTGTAGACATGTATGATTATTAATGACAGAGCAGCGCACAAAAAAATCAAATTAAGAAGGAACATAATTCGGAATAATAAATAATTCCCGGAAAATATTTTTCTGTTTTGCATGTGTGGTCGTATTAAGAGCAGCCTCACTCCCTTAGAAATGTGAATTTCATATTTTCTTTCCAACCCGTACAATTACTTTACCGTATTATTTGAAAAAGGAAGTGAGAAAATAGACATCGTGGAACATAAATGAGGATTGATGAAAGCACGCACTCCAGAAGTTTCAGATGTTCTTCAATATCATGCTCAACATTCCATCAGATATACCCTTCAGCATCAAAACAGATATATTATTTTAAGTGGTAATACACTTATAGAAAATCCAGATCTCCCGCACGGAAGACCTAGGGCGACTTAAAAAAAAAAGATGCCAATCAGATACGCCGGTCGGGGAACAGAGATGCGAGGGATGTAATGGACAAAAACGAAGGCACTTGGAAAAGTGAACAATAAGTCTGATCTCCGAGTTAGATTAAAAACCTCCGCCATGTTGAATGGGGTCCGTGTTGCTTATGGATACGCGATTCACCCCACAAAGGAAAGCTGCAACAGAGCGTTGCTATGGAGGAGACGGTTGGATGAGGTCAGGGGTTGAAAAGGGATAGGGGATATGTTTTCTCTTTTTATACTTTTTCCCTGTGCTCTTGTCATGAAAGAGTTTTGGGGGTGGATTGAATGGTCCCTTGAGTAGGGAGGTGGGGATCATGTCAACTGTGGTGTCACTTACAGGATGATGCTCACAATAGGGTGTACCTCTTGCAAGGGATTGCATGTCTTTTCTTCCCCCAGTTCTTCGAGCAACGGATAAATTGGTTCATCGATTCAAATTGTATGGAGGATTCGAAATGTCCAATTTCAAGAGATTTGCTTTTCTGGGGAAACGATAGAAAACGAAATAGAAGATTTTGCATTTACAGAATCTTGAGGAGCTCAGAAGAAAAAAAAAATTGGCAAGCAGGGCAAGATACTATACACAGTAAACAACTTCCATACTCCCACTCCCTTCTAAAAAAACGTTGTTTCCAAGGACACAAAAGAAAGATTTGCTAATTAAAAACTACAATAGAACCCCTCCTTATAACGAGCTCTTATTTAGCGAGTTGGTGTAATGTTAATTCAATACTAATGTGATCGTTTTTAACGAAAAAAATTCAGTAATTTTAAGAGGGTGAGAAAAGCTAAGATTATCACTTTTAACAAACAATCAGCTAAATTTAATGAAATCCCATATTTATCGAGACCGAGAAAATCTACTGCGCACTATTCTGGAAGAGAGGAATAGCAATGCGGCATACAGGGCGAAATTGCAACAGCACGGGGAAATTCTTCGGTGCCAGTGGAAGAATGTTGATACAAAAGCCATAGAAAAGAGTACATAGATCAAATGCACAACAAGTGAGTTGTGCACGAGACTCCTGCCTATGTTTGCACTCCAAGGGATTGTGCCACGTGATGTGTCACGTCAGCAGAACTGAAAATAGGTGATCTACCCCTATTCAAAAAGAGGATTGGGTGTGGGGTTTCAACAGCGGTGCACACCTCTGTTGTAGCTGCGGGTGATTTTTCACACTGCCGCCCTGCGGTCGCTGTGAACAATGAACGACAATCTCCGCTCCCCTCTGGCATCAATGAGCTGCGGACGACACAAGGCTGGACAACGGTTCATTGTTTGGCCATCTGTGCGCCACTTTTGATACGTACTCACTGCAGCAGCACGTGAACAACCCACAAGCAGCGCCGTTTCCAAGATCGTAGTTCCGAGGCGACGTGCCATCACAATTTGTCCTTTATCAAACTCTGATAAATCGGCAGCTTTTCCCATTCTGACTCCGAACACTCTACTAACAGAAAGCCGGTCTTCAGTTTGTATATATACTGTTCTGTGAACTTCACCTGTACCACGGTTCGGTCTCCAGGCGAGCTGATTTCTCTAGGATGGGGGTGGTCATAACTTAATGGCTCATTGGTGTATACTGTACATACACTGAAGAGCAATTGAATTAGAGACAGCTGGCGTTATGCAAATGTGGCGCTGTGGGCGGCCCTGTAAATGGAAACGACATGACGTATGCAGCGATCAGACACTATAAGGAGTGATGCGACGGGAATCAGTAAGAGTCGGACGTAGTATAGGTAAGACGAAGGATCTAAGCTCATTTGATTGTGGGAAAATTGTCGGAGCCCGACGTATGGGTCACTCCATCTCGGAAGTCGTGCAGGCACTGGGATGTTTACGAGCCACTGTGTCACACAGGTGCACCGTGAGTACATCGAATCTTGTAAAACCATCCCTGCAAGGGCCAACTGCCGTGGACAACAGCGGGTGGATGAGCGGGGTCATCGTCGGCTAGCTCGCATTGTAACAGCTGATAGACGGGCCAAAATGCGAGAAATCACTTGGCAATTTAACGCTGGTGCACAAAAACGTGTAAGCAACCACACCATCTAGAACCATCTCCTCGCTATGGGGTACAGAAGCCATCGTCCCACGAGGGTACCGCTGCTGACCGCACATAACAGGGTGCAAAGATTAGCATGGGCGCGGGAAGATCGCCACTGGACTCTAGACATGTGAAAAAATGTTGCCTGGACTGATGTGTCGAGATTCACGTTGGTACATGCGGATGGCAGGATACGAGTACGGCGCAAACCACATGAAGCGATGGATCCTTCTTGCCAGCAGGCTTCTCTTCAAGCTGGTGGGGGTGGTATTCTCGTCTAGGGACTGTTTAAGTGAACTGAACTGGGACCCCCTGGTACGTGTAACATCGTCTCTCGCAGGTCAACGTTACCGGGAAATCCTGAACAACCATTTGTTCCCGTTTGTGCGTCTTCAACATCCCACTGGGGACCTCATCCTGCAACAAGACAATGCAGCATGCTATCGCTCCCGAATCGTATCCGAAAGATTGGATGAACACTCCACCGACGTGGCCCCGCTTCTTTGGCCAGCTAGGTCACCTGACATCAATACCATCGAGCACATCTGGGATGCCATCGAGAGAGATGTTCGAGGCCCTGCCCCCTCTATCAAATCTTCGTGAACTGTGGGAGCTGGTTTAGGGGTCGTGAATCCGTATGGCTTCCCAACGCTTCCGGTGTCTTGTCGAGTCCATGCCGAGACGAATCGCCGCCGTCATCAGGACGGAAGGTGGTGCTACACTTTACTAGACAGGTATCTCTAATTCAATTGCTCTTTAGTGTATATGACAGTCAGCTCTCTTAATATCTGACTTTCACTGTACTTCAAGTTGTGTACGAATTTATAAATTATCCTTTTATCTTGAGCACCAGTGTAGTTCATTGGTAAAACTACAAAAAATGTAGGTTTTGTCGTCACAATATTATACACTGTGTAACCGGTATTTCCCATGCTAACTTATAGCACATTGATCTAACAAGTTGTTATTGATATTTTATTGTAAACTACTAGCTGTTTTATTTTATTATTTTTTGTCGCGTAAAAGTGAACAAACCACTCAAAACCGCCATGAAGATTCCGCCGGAGAATAAAATTTTCCGATACAATCGAATTTTATCTGATGAACGGAAAGGTTGGAAAATGTAATGATTAATATATTCCACTGGCTTAATCAAAACAAATGTAGGTTTCTTCGTCACAAAACCATTCGTCGTATAAATTTGTTTATCGATCAACCAATTCACGCTAACTTATGGCACACTGATTTAACAAGACGTTTTTGATATTTTCTAAACTCACTGTGACTCTGACGTATTTGTTCTGAATGTTTTTTATTTGCATTGTTTTCCTCGCTTAAAACTGAATGCGTCACCTCAAAACCACCTAAGAGATTCCGTCTGAGAATGAAATTTTCCGAGACAATCCGATTTTAGCGGATAAACGGGAAGATAAGACAGTACAAAGCTAGAGGAAGAGAAACGGTCACGAAGTTTCACGGCAGCCTCCTTCAGAAGAGTAGCTAGGCGTGCTTACGTAGCTCAGCTGATCCCCCCCCCCCGTATCCCTCCCAAGCAATAGTGCACTTTCTTCCTTACTATGGCAGACGTGCAGGCGACGGCGAGTACAGAGTGCGACGTCGGAGAAAGACCTCATAAAAATTTCAAAGCCATAACCATCCGGAAAAGCGTTGTGCTTCTGCCTTATGTACACTAAAAAGAGCGCTTAAAACAGGGGGAAAAATAAAGGAAAAAAAAAACCCCGTAGTGGACGTTCTTTTAGTTCGTGCGACGAATTCCCTCAACCAATCCAAAATCCTAAAGGAAAGTCTTTGTTTTTTCTTGAGTTTCTTCCCTTCCGTTCCCCCTTTTTTCTTCGGCAGTATTCCCTCCTTGCTGATTTTTCTTGCGGTTAGTAAATAGCGTAACCGAAGCACGCAAACAATCATCCCCCAGATTATCCTTGTTCTCGATCAATCAATATTCCTGGCACGATTAAATTTCCCCATGGGGGATACTCGGCGCGCCGTTTAAGGAATTTTATTTCTCTTCGGAAACGCACTTGTCTGCTACGGTTATTGCTTCTGAGTGGAAAGTCCCTTGCCTAACAGTTGCTGCAAAAACAACTTTACTACATTCCTTTACTATGTAACAGGGAAACTTGTTTTTCTTCTCCTTCAGCGTATCAGTTCAAAATTATAAAACAGGAAGTATAAAAGCAAAGATAAAATAACACTGCGTGCTACGCAGTACTTTTAACTAAGCATAGAGGAGCAAAGTATTATATATAGAAAGCACAGATGTGTTAAAAGAACACATAAAGATCACACGTACATGATCACACATAAGCGGCCCCCACTGTAAAGTAGGGGCCGTTTCTATAGCCTAGTGGTAAGAACAGTTGGCCACAGTTTCGTTGGTCGAGTGTTCGATCCCTAACAGGCATGTCCAACCTCTAAAAGTTCACCGTGTTTTGGCCGTCACGTTAAGCCGGCTGTCCCGAATTATTGGACCATCAATTAACAACAAGTTAGTAAAATCATGCAATGCATTTGATTATTATACGCTTTCCAACATACCAGAAATGATTACTCAAGTTATTATTCAAGTTATGAGGATAATGGCTGTGGAATTAATCTCGCTCCTGTGCCCTAACCTTTGACCCCATTTCAATGATATTAAGCAGAATTGGTTCAGTATACCTCCGGAACAACATACTGAAGTTTTGTCGCAATAAAAGCATTTTTAGTTAAGTTATGAGGATAATAGCTATGGAATAAATCTCGCTCCTGTCCCCAGACCTTTCACCCCATTTCAATTATATTAAACAGAATTGGTTCAGTGTACCTCCGGAACAACATACTAACGTTTTGTCGCAATAGAAGCATTTTTAGTCAAGTTATGAGGATAATGGCTGTGGAATAAATATCACTCCTGTATTCTGACCTATGACTTAATTTTGATGATATTCAACAGAACCGGTTCAGTGTACCTTCGGAATAACATGATAAAGTTTTATCGCAATCGAAGCATTTTTACGTAACCCAGCAAAAACACAAGTGCTGGGAAACTGCTGGCCACCAGCTGGCAGTGATGGGTCACTGCTGTCTGAAATCTGCCGCTCACGGCCCGGTAGTGGTCCGTTGGTGGCAGCACTATCAGTTGGCGAGCCATTGATGGCCCTGCAGCATCGCCGTGAATTGTGGGCCTCCAAGCAAGTGCCACTAGTGGCGCGTTGCTGGCAACCAATGCAACCCCCAACAGCAGGTGGAAGCATTGTGACTGCGCATGCGCAGAAGCAACACTTGCTGTGTCTCTCATGGTACCAGTTAGTTGAAAACGACGCTATCGCCATCGTGTTATTTTAGTGGATGTTAAGAAAAAAAGTCCATATGTGGAGAGGCGAATTAATTTCCTAATGAAATTTTACATCGACGAAGATATCAGATTACGCCGTGAAATACTAGATTACAGCCATTAAATACACCCACTCCATTCCCATGAATAACAAGAAAAAATTTGAAACCGCTTGAAACACATATCCTGGAAAACCATTAAAATAGCGTTTGTTGGAAAAAAAAAGAATTATACGCGTACAAAATTTATTAATTATTTGAAAGAAAAAAAAAAAAAAAAAGGCAACGCTATGTGGTGTACTCATCCATGGGTTGAATACACAAGACTGGGAGGAATTCGCTTCTAAAAATAACGAGAAGTAAAATAAAATATATTTTACTCTTTAAAACAAATGTAGCTTCGGACAACGGAAAGGAAAGACACAACGTTAAAAATGTAACAGAATGTGACATGAACCCGGGTAAATATATATTTATTCAACAATCTCTTTTCAAGACGGCAAGGACAGTACAAAACTTTGGAAAGCGACTATAAGTATGTACACGCCTTGAAAATGAGTGAAGTTCCCTTAAGGTATAAAAAAAAAAACTATCGTTACGTTGAAAAAATTAATTTATCAATTATATGAAACTGAATTTTATGAAAAATACCTCGCAATATTATAAAATGAAAGAGGGAAGCATTCGATTACAAATTGCATGCCAAACAGATAGCTTCCAGCACATACCCGAGCGTAGTGAATTAGTCCGGTCGGTAGCGGGCGCGGCTTCCACGCAAACGGCCCAGGATCGAATCTAGTCAGATGCATACGGGCATTTTTCCGCTCTGTCGAGAAAATTCCCCCAGCGCCGTGCGTTAGTTCACAAGCTTGTAAGGGTAGAAAAAAAATTGTAGCTTTAGGAAACTGCGGTTATCCTTGCTTTTCTTTTTTTATTATTATTATGGCTACTACTGGGAAATTGGCGGACAAGATCCGGCAAGCCACCAGTTACGTCACGTGGTTGCTGGCTGCCACTAACGGCCTACTAGCGGACCACATTAGGCTAGCCATCATTTCTGGCACGTGCTTGCAGGGCCACATGTGGCACCTACTGCCTGCGATGGACCACTGATGGCCCAGTTGTGGCATATGACAACTGATGGGGTGCCAGCTGTTGGCAGGAACTGCTGGCCCTTCTGTTGGCCGCCCGGACATTTTATTGACGGTTCGGCAGCGGCAACATTGTGCTGGGCCATTGCTGGCAGTGCTGGCTGCCAGCAATGGCCCACTGCTGGCCCAGCAAGACTGTTTTTGCTGTGAAGTTATGATGCATAAGGGCGATGGAATGGATCCCGCACCGATATTCTGGCCTTTGAGCCCATTTCACCCATTTTCAATAGGGTTCGTCCCCAGGTTGTTTCCTATCACATACTAAAATTTCATCGAAATCGAACCACTTTTACGCGAGTATCGTGCGGACAAACAGACAGACGGACAAAGCTGGAGCCTATATGCTTCTTCAATCGTAGGTTGAAGAAGCGTAAATAAGGACATATGTTTCTTTCTTTTCAAAATTGACAGTTTGCTCTGGTATCGTCTGCCACACTTAACCATTTCTACCCATCCACCCACTTTCCTATCAGGGCCTCTAGATCCGCCCTTCGTTGCTTCTAGTACTGCACGTTTTCCTTGGGTGAAGAAAACACAAAACACCAACGAGAAATAGTTGCTTACTTGACTCATTTTAACTAGTCTGCAAACTAATTGAAACAAGCTCGTATTTTCATGAAATTTTCATTTGGCTGAGGGGTGTGGTCTCAAACCAGTTTTATCTGCCACGGGCTGTTGCAAGAGTCACCTTGATCAAAAGATCAGATCATATGAATATGATTTTAGGAAGGGAATGTCTGACCCCAGGTCTTAAAAAAATCTTAGAAATAGGAAGCCAGGAGATTTAACCTAGATTTCCTGATAGGAAAGTGACACGGATGCTAGGTAGAAAGACGCCCTTACTTATTTCCGGGGAGCCAGTACCCGGGGTCAGACGGCTGCCATCCGCCGCACAGCGGATATATAGTGGTTCGAGCGTTCGTACCTTCCTGAGGGGCCGCGGGTGGCCTAGTGGGCAACGTTCGTGACTGCCACAGAAAGGGTCTCAGGCTCGATCCCAGCAGGTACGAACGCTCGATCCACTAAATACCCGCCGTGCGTCGGATGGACACGTTAAGCTGTCGGACCCCGAGTCTGGCCCCCGATAATAAATAAAGGCGTCTTCCTTCCCCTTTGTACTTCGCTTCCGTGTCACTTTCCTATCGGGCGCTCTAGCCCAAATCTCCTAGTTTCCTATTTCTAAGGGTTGTTTAAGACCTGGGGTCAGACACTCCCTTCCTAAAATCCTCTTCATATGATCATGATCATTTCGTACCATCCTGAGATCGAACCTGAGATTCCTCCGTGGCAGTCACGAAAGTTGACCACTAGATCAGAAGAAACCGGTTTGACTGGTTTAAACAAGTGGAGCCATTTGTTGCGAATTTGAGAGAAAAGTCGTTAAATTTAAGGGATTTTTGGACGGGAGTTAGCAACAAAAAATTTGTATTTTGAAATTAGCAATATTTTGTTATGTTTTAACGATTTCACCTACTTTTTATGTGTACAGTGTTAAGCATTTAAAATGCGGTTTTCGAATTAGGAGAAGATATTCACTTTCCGTAGAATTAATAATCATAGCCGTCAATCTTAATGCTTGCGTAACAGAACGCAGCTCCCTTTCTTCCCGCCTTTTGTTTTCATCAGCCACACGAAGCTTGCCGATGCCCACTGAGCTTGCCTGGGATACCTTTGGAAGCGAATATGAAGGTAGTGGCATTTACTACAGTTTTGTCATTCCCAAAAATGTTTTATCATTAAACCAAAAGTTTCGTTTTACCTATCACAAAGCAAAATGTCAGTTACACATAACTGCAATGGAAAGAGCATTTTCGCTTCTCTTATTATTATTTTTGTTTCTGCAAGAAATAATTTCAACTTCGAGTTATAATTATTAATGGTCCAATACAGTCTGCATACTACGAACTTTTAGCTAGTCTTCTTTGACATTTAAAAATTGTTATCTAATCCTTCGCCCGTAAGTATATAGCCATCACCGCCTTGAACAGAGCAAACTTGGTAAACGGCAAGCAAAGAATGGCGTACAAAACAAAAATGGCGAACGGCTTGCACTGTCCTCATGGTAACGAGACGGAAAACACGCGACGTGTTTTCTCTCCGTCCAATGAGACGAACTCCTGGGAACTCCTCCTACTACAGTATGACGCCATTGTGGTGACGTCATGATCATATGTAGAGGATTTTAGGAAGGGAGTGTCTGACCCTATGTCTTGAATAACCCTTAGAAATAGGAAGCTAGGAGATTTGGGCTAGAGTGCCCGATAGGAAAGTAACACGGAAGCGAAGTAGAAAGGGGAGGAAGACGCCCTTATTTATTACCAGGGGCCAGTACCCAGGGTCCGACGGCTTAACGTGCCCATCCGACGCCCGGCGGATATTTAGTGGATCGAGCGTTCGTACCTGCCCGGGATCGAACCTGAGGTCCCTCCCGCGGCAGTCACGAACGTTACCCACTAGGCCACCCGCGGCCCCGTGTGGTGACGTCAAAATGCGAGGAGCACATTTATACTCTATCACCTAACAGATTAAACATTCGTTAACGGCGTAAAGACAGCGTTACCATTCGATATTAACCAAATCTACAGCTCAGGTTCTGTTTCTTAAATATACACTCTCCATTTCTTCTACAAAACAACTCCTTCCCTACAACTAGGGCAATCCGCGCTATTCAACGATGCTTGCACGTGGTTGGCATGCCTGGGATGCGTCTCATGTACATACTTCAGAGGAAGCCACCGCCATGACATTGCAGTGAACCAACCAACGAGCTGAGCAGCGTGATGAATGGCGAAATATCGTCTTCAGAGATTAAACCCGCATCTGCTTGGGACAGTTGATCGTGCTCATGTGTGGTGAGGCACTGTGAAAGAGCTTTCAAGTGGTGTGTCTTTGAAAGCCATCTGCTGCGATCCTCATGTGGGGCGCAATCTCTAACAACCAACGGCCATCTCTCATAGTTATTAAAGGTAATTTAACAGTCCAGTGGGGCGTGCACAAAACTATCTGCTCTGTGGTCTCGCCATTCGATCAGAGCGAGCCAAATGTACATTCCAGCACGATAGTTTCAGACTTTGCAGGGCACGCGTTGCTCAACAGTGTTTTCAAGACGTTCCCTGGACACACTTCAGTCCAGTCGCTGGATCTACAGCGTATTGAATACACGTGGACAAAGCATGACGAATATACAGATGCAAGCCGCAACCTAGAGAACTATAGAACAGGGCATTTTAGGAACCTTTCTGATATACTTCCTAACAGTGTTAGAACTTGTACTGCCGCGAGACGTGGCTATGCTACGTACTAATATTGCCGTTGTATGCGTCACATAAACAGGCTGCAAGCTCAGTCATTTGTAACTTACAGTACTACCTTTTAGCACGGCGCTTTATGTTGTACGCACAGCATTTCTACTGTGTAGGGCAATACACTAAACGGACAAAAAATTAAATATACCTACCTAATAGCGTGTTGGTCCTTCTCTAGCGCGAATAACAGCCCGTACAGGACAAGTAATCGACACCGTCAGATGCTGGAATGTTTTCTGAGGTAATGCAAGCCATGCCTGTTGCAACATTGTCATAACTCCGTCCAAGACGTCGGTCCAGGATCCATAGATCTGTCGTTTTTCTCCACGGCACCGCAGAGAGCTTTCAAAAGTTTAAATCTGACTACCTTAGGGGCCAACGGTTCCAAACTAAGATGATTGTTCATCGAGCAATGACTCGGTGGTCGTGGCCCGGTGGAGCGACGCATTGTTCTGCTGAAACAGACCATCGGCCGCAGGATGCGCGAAGGCCATGAAAACGTGTAGGGGGATCAGCTACCACATGCTGGTAACTCGCAGCGGTTAAGGATCTCTCCAGACACACAACAGGACGTAATGTATCCCATGAGAAGGCTCTCCAAACCATCACAGAGCCACCACCGCCTTGAACAGAGCAAACCTGGTAAAGACGGGGCTGTAGACCAAACACCCGCATTCTTCGGTTAGCTAAGTACAGTTGGAAACGGGATTTATGTAGCCACATAACGTGGCGCCACTACAGAGGTCTAGTGTTGATGTTCGTGGCACGAGGCGAGTCGCAATTTCCGATGACGAATAGTCAACAGTGACACACGAGAATGGCGTCAGCTTCAGTAGCACAGGGTACACCGTACCATTTGCTTGTTGACGCTACTTGGGCTTCCGACATTTATTCTGGGTGTGATTTTCACACCATTTGCGAAAGCGGTCCATCTGTAGGAGGCTGCATAGTCTACGTCGACTTTGGTCATCAGTGGCGTGTGGGCCGCCACCGCTTGATCCCTGGGCGCTGGTACCTCAGTTGATGATGTACTCGCGATACACCCTCGACATGGTTGCCCTCCGGAACCCTCATTTTCTTTCTACTTGGGCGTTAGAATAACCCATTTGTCTTGCGCCAACATGCATTCACGATCAAAGTCGCTCAAATCACCACGTTTAGCCATGTTCCTAGATTGTGATGTATTGTAGCGAAGCTCTGCTCTGCTCTTCGCTTATGTATCGCCTGCGTTAGGTTTGTGTCTGTTCTACTCTGCGCTGGGAATGCCAATGTGAACTGCCAGTCACCCCTATCTCCAATGTTTTGTCTACTGAGTGTATTTTCGATGAGCAATGTACATTGCACTTCCCTCTTATGTTAAAATAACGCAATTCGGAAAATCAGAAAATATTTAGAAAATAGTATAGCTATACTAGTAATCCGAATTTTTTGGCGTATGATAAAAATCAGTTTTCCAAGCTTTCGCACATCAATCAGATGGCTTTTTCAAGGAGGATGATAGACAGAACCGTCTATCTTAATTGAAAAAGCTATCTGTACAGAACTGTCTATCATCCTTGAAAAATCCATCCTAACAGAACTGTCTATCTTCCTTTAAAAAGCTATCTCTAGATAGACTGAACTGTCTATCTTCCTTTAAAAAGCTATCTCTAGATAGACTGAACTGTCTATCTTCCTGAAAAAGCAATATCTAGATAGACAAAACTGTCTATGTTTCTTTAAAAAGCTATCTCTAGATAGACAGAACTGTCTGCCTTCCTGAAAAGGCTATCTTGGTTGATGTGCAAAAGCTTGGAAAAGTGATTCTTATACTACGCCAATAAATTCGGATTACTAGTATAGTTATACTATTTTCTACGTAGTTGGTGAATAGTTCCTAGTTATTAATTAGATAATATTTATGTTGATCACAGACAAGCTAGAGGATGATGAAATATATTTCCAGTCTTTAGAAACGGAGGTATTATATAGTTATCAATAAAAATTACACTACCTTGCGGCAAGATTTTGTACAAAAATGCATGAAACGAATGCAAAAAAGTATTTTTCTTGAAAGACCAGATATATTTTTTTTTTTTGATTGGAGGTTTAACGACCACCGTGAGCAACTCAATGGGCTATAAGCAGTCGCCCGTCCCTAATTTAGTGTCACTGGAAGACCAGATATAGCAGCAAATGCAACAAACACATTCGCATAACAGTTAAGACAAGAAAAGCTGCGCACGGTACAATGCGCAATATCAACAGAAGGTTTTAGAGCGGCTCCGGCTATTAAACGCAAAAAAAATTCCTCCATTGCTGTTTTGGAACTATAGACATCATTCAGAACATATATATATATATATCATCATCATCATCATTGTCAACCATTATCAATCCACTGCTGGACGAAGGTCTCCCCAAGTTTCCTCCACAACGGTCTGTCTTGTGCCAGTCTCCTCCATGTCACCCCTGCATACTTTCGAATTTCATCCACCCATCTCCCATGTGGTCTTCTTCTGGGTCTTTTCCAATCCCTTGGAATCCAATCTAAAATTTCGGCTGTCCATCGATGATCTGTCCTTCTGGCAGTATGTCCAGCCCATTGCCTTTTCAGGGATTTAACTCTGATCATGATGTCTTCCACTCTTGTCATTTTTCGGATCCACGAGTTCCTCTTCTTATCTCTCCTGGTTACACCAAGTATGCACCTCTCCATGCTTCTTTGAGTTGTCTGCAGCCTTTGTATGTCTCTTTTAGTTAAGGTCCACGTCTCTGCACCATACGTAAGCACTGGAAGGATGCATTGATCAAACACTTTTCTTTTAAAACATAATGGCATATTGCTCTTGAAAATTATGCTGTTTCTTCCAAAAGCTCTCCAGGCAAGTTTTGTACGCCGATTAATTTCTTCATCAATGTGACCCTCACTTGATATCTGCTGTCCAAGATAAGCGTACGTGTCTGTTATCTCCAGCTTTTCTCCATCAATCGATAAATCTTCATTTCTTGTAAAAGCATTGAACATCACTTTTGTCTTCTGAAAGTTCATTTTTAATCCCACTTCTTTACTCTTGTCAGCAAGTTCCTGGATCATCCTCTGCAGCTCTGATGGGCTAGTTGCAAAAATGACTACGTCATCAGCAAAGCGAAGGTGAGTTAGATAATCTCCATTAATCTTTATCCCCTTGTTTTCCCAGCTCAGTGACTGAAAAACACCCTCCAAAGTGGCATTAAAGAGCTTCGGAGATATGGTGTCACCTTGTCTCACTCCCTTTCCAATTTTTATGTGTGTTGTATTTTCAAACAGCCTAATCTTTGCACTTGCATTTTCATAGATGTTATTAATAATATTAATGTATGAATCTTCAATACCGCACGATTTCAAAGCCATTGCAACTGCTGATGGTTTCACCAAATCAAAGGCTTTCTCATAATCGATAAAAGTCATGCACAATGGAAGTTCATATTCCCTCGCTCTTTCAATTAGTTCTCTCAGCACAAGGATATGATCTATTGTGCTGTAGCCACTCCTGAATCCAGCTTGTTCTCTCGGTTGAGCCATGTCCAGTGTTACCTTCAAGCGGTGTGAAAGAACTTTAGTGAAGATTTTATAAACTACTGATAGGAGGCTGATAGGTCTGTAGTTTCCGAGATCCTCAATGCCACCTTTCGTATGTAGCAGGATCATTGTAGCGGTGTTCCAATCCTCAGGAATCTTTCCTTCATTAAGGCATCGAGTGAAAATTTGGGCGAGTACTGTTTCGATTTCTCCACTTGCTTCTTGTATGATGTCTACAGTAATTCCATCTTCTCCTGGAGCTTTTCCCCGCTTCATGTTCTTGATTGCATGTGCAACTTCTGCTGGAAGGACTGGAGGAACTCTGGTACTGGTATCTTTCATGATGTCTGGAGTGCATGTATCATCCCTTTCATATAATTTGGAGTAGAAATCTTTCACTCTTGTCAAAATTTCGCCTCTATTTCTTGTTACAGAACCATCTTCTTTTCTCAGTGCCATAATCTGTTTTCTTCCCTTACTGAGATGTCCCTTTGCTATCTTTAGGCTTTGGTTGTTTTCAATTGCTTTCCTCACTAGCTCACAGTTGAATTTTCTTACGTCTTCAGTGATACCTTTTCGTACTGTCTTGCATAGCTCTATATATTCCACTTTGGAAGTCACATCTTTTTTAGTTGTCCTCATCTCTCTTCTTTTTTGCATCAACATTTTCGTTTTTCCTGATAATTTATTTACATGCAACTTGTTCTTAGACCCAGCTAATTTTGTTGCTGTTTCCATAAGAGCTTTGGTTACTTTTCCGTTAACTTCAGAGATGTCCACTTCTTCCGATGTTAGGCCTTCTAAAGCAGAGAACCTGTTCTTCAGTTCCAACTTGAAGGTATTATGGTGTTTTTTAAGGTTGGTTATGTCAATAGGTTTTGTTTGTCTTATGAGCTTGCCACGTTCAAGTTTAGTGTTGAGGTGCATCTTACATCTCTCCAATCTATGGTCACTACCTGTGTTGAACTTGTTTAGCACACTGCAGTCTTCTATGACGAATTTTTTGTTACACATAATAAAATCAATTTCACTTGTCGTCCCATTTGGATGTCTCCATGTCCATTTCCTGTGTGGCTTTTTCTTGAAGAAGGAGTTCAAGATGAAAAACCCTTCTGCCTCTGCAAACTCAACGAGAGTATTTCCACGCTGGTTTCTGTTGCCGTGACCGAATTTACCTACTGAAGTTTCATTCTGTTGCCGTTGCCCTATTTTTGCATTGAAATCTCCCATAATTATTTTCAAGTGCTGCTTACCTTTATTATTTAGATGACAAATTTCCTCATAAAATTCTTTAATTTCTTCTTCAGGATGACTTGTGGTGGGTGCATAAGTTTGAATTATCTGAGCCTGGTATCTTTTCGAGAGTTGGATAACAAGCCGTGCAGCTCTGTCAGAGGAACTTTCAACTTCTACAACTTTATCCTTCAGTTTCTTGTTTATTATAAATCCAACACCACTAGTTCTGCCAGTATCTGTCCCACGATAGTAGAAGAGATGTCCACTTTTCAGTTCGATGAGATCTTCTCCTTTTCTCCTTACCTCACTTAGCCCCACGATGTCCCACTTGATCCTTTGTAGTTCCTCTTCCAATTCAATAAGCCTTGAATCAGAAGATAGGGAGCGTCCATTGTACGTAGCCAAGGTCAGCATCAGATGGCAGCCTAGTCCGGTCCTCCGGGGATTCTTAGCACCCTCTGCCTTCATGTCGCACTGGCCGCTGCCTTGGCCAGGTACATTCCAGCTGCCGGAGACTGAGGGCCAAGATTTAAGTTGTGGAATCATTTTGGAGGGGTTTGGGCCATAACTCACCACGCTGGCCGAGCGTGTTGGTGAGTGTGGGATAGAATTTCCTCTAATCCCGATGGTATAGTTATACCGCTATTGGCGGTCGTCAGAGCCCCTTTAGTGGGAACAGGATGCACCACGAGAAGGCGGGGTTGACATTTGTCAAGGAGAGGCTGTGATGTTACGCATCACCTGACCTTACATCCTATATATATATATATATACACTGAAGTGCCAGAAAAACTGATAGCTTATGCACAATTCATAGCAACGTCACCTATGCGCGCACTTGGTTGCATCCGCCAGTGCGTATATAAAGCGATAGACATCCTTGCCAGCTGTCAGAGGTGTTTTCGGCATGAGAGTGACAAGTAATAACGATTTAAGAGATTTTCAACACGGTGTTATAGTTGGCGCTCGTGAGATGGGCCATAGTACTTCGGAGGTAGAAACCAAGTTCGGATTTTCACGGACGACCACTGCAAATGTGTACCGTGACTACAAGAATTTCGGCAAAACCTCCAACCTACGATATCAGTTTGGCCGTAAAAAGACATTGGGTGAACGTGACCATCGTCGGCTGTCAAGAATCATTTCCTGCGATAGGCGTGCAACACTCTCGCAGGTATCATCGGAATTCAATGCTGTAGCCTCAACGAGCATCAGCGTCAGGACTCTGCAACCTGCCCTGCACGATATGGGTTTTGGGAGCCGACGCCCAACTCGAGTCCCCTTGATGGGTGCACGACACAGAGCAATGCGCCTCGCTTGGGCACGGCAACATCGCACTGGACACTTGATGACTGGAAACAAGTAGCCTGGTCTGACGAGTCGCGTTTCCAACTGTATCGGGCAGATGGAAGGATTCTTGTGTGGCGCAAACCCTATTTAGCCATGGATCCCGCCTGCGCACAGGGAACTGTACCGGCTGGTAGGGGGGGGGTCCGTAATGGTATGGGGTGTGTTTAGCTGGACTTCAATGGGACCCCTGGTACGTCTACAAACGTCTGTGGCCGGCCAACGGTATGTGTGCATTCTTTCTGACGTGGTATACCCGTTCATGTCCTGCACCCATGCTGATGGATTGGGCCTGTTCCAACATGACAATGCAAGCGTCGGGATGCCACATTATGGTTAGAGGAGCATTCATCTGAGTTTGGGGTTTTGCCGTTCCCACCGAAGTCCCTAGATCTGAACGCGATAGAACACATTTGGGATGCCATGCAACGCGCTATCGAACACAGGAATCCGAGACTTCGGAATATACCCGAATTGTGGAACGCTCTGCAGGAAGTATGGTGTGCATTGCCTACAGCATATTTCCAGAAGCTAGTGTAGTCCATGCCTCGTCGTATTTCTGCAGTCCTGCGCTCCCGTAGGCGACCTACCAAGTATTAGACTGGTGTACCAGTTTTTCTGGCACTTCAATGTATATATTGTGTCAGTTTGTCCATCGTGGATATGTAGACGCGATCTACCTATCTATTTATGTATCTATCTGTCTAGATAGATACATAGATAGATACATCGTGTCTACAGATCTACGATGGACAAAGTGACATTATAAACACGTGTCGTTTCATAAAATATTAAAGGATTTGTTTAAAGTCACTATGGACCTTGGAAGATAATATCAAAAATGAAGAAAGTGAATTATTGGCAACAATGACCAGACAAACATTTGTATCTGAGATGCTTTCATATGCATAAGGTAAAATCGTCCATGCTCAAGAATAGTTGAAATTCAAGGGGAAAAAAAAAGACTAAGTGGAAATTTTAGTGTAGTGGAATCTCGTAGACGGCGATATAGTGCTCAAAGATAGAAAATATCATGCAATCTTTTCAGTTATGCTTAACGTTATTATGCCATAGCTAAATTTCTAGATGAACTAAAGAATATTGGGAATCTTGAAGCACGTGTGTCTCTATTTTATTCAAAAAGAATATTTCTAAACTTTTTACATTCATAAATAAACCCTTTTAGATTTTAAGCTGCTGTATTCGTGTTATCGCTTTTAGTAATACCACATCTGTGGTTGCTAAGGCTGTTTGTAAGGTTTATAAAATCGCTTTGAGGCTATACTACTTTTTCAAAAACGTTTCTAAAGATTTTGGAATGTGTTTTGATTGGCAGCAACCAAGAAACATGGGTTTGTATCCAGGTTGTTAAAAAGGTAAAAAGGGAAAATATAATTAAAACACATTTTATAGTTAAACAAATCAGAATGATTTTTTTTATGATTTAACTCTTGTCACTAATTATGAAGAAAAACAAAAAAACAAATAAATATATACTTGAAATGCATTTACTTCGAATAAGGAACTGACAAGTTTTATCCGGTATTCAGTCAGTAACAATACTAGCTTTTAGTCAAAAGAATGTTTTGGTAGATCTTATGGAAAAGCTGCATGGAATCTCTTTGCTCAAGGTAAAAAGCTAAATATTCGAGAAAAGCCTTTCGCTGTATGGAAAAGTAGAAGTTCTTTGGGTAACAAAAAGCAAGCAACATCATTTTGCGTTGATGGCATGTGATGGGGATAAAGAGGATGAAGATTTCTGCCTCTGACAGTCCCCATCCTTTGTCCATCGCAGTGCGCACAGTGTCTTCCATGCTATGACAAGATGTCTTTTCTTCGAAAGGTCACAGGCAAAGGATGAAGGGGTGGAGACGCCATGATTGAACTAGGGAGGGGAAAGCAGAAGGCTGGCAAGGGTCACGTGGTGCGTGACCCTCTGGCAATCACAGAATCTGATTGGATAACAGGGCTCGGCGCCCGAATACGTCATGGGAAGTTTCCTCTTTCTTCTTTCTAGTCACTTCCTGATCTGTCAGGGCTTTCGTCTTCCATCTCTGCGCGGAGAAATCGCGTGACCTTTCAACTCTTGTCCTGTTCCGCTGTTCTCTATCGGAATGTCGATGTAGAAGATGAAAGCCGGGGGTTGGGGATATTGATGGGAAATGACGTGATGAGGACACAGCGAATCTTAGATGAAACGATAAGTTTCTGCTTCTCATATCTATTGATGAATTTTGTCTCTGAGAAATCAAGTATTTAAGAACGGATGAGCGGCCACACAGCAATCGAATCAGTATGATGCTTCATTGGAAAAAAGATTCATGAAGCGAAAATTCCAATAAAAAAACAGCCCAGTTTCAGCTTTTTTCGCCGGAAAATTGATGCTTACACAGTTTATTAAAACTAACGTAAAAATAATCAATTTAGGCCTTGCTTCACTTGCATGAAAATCAATAAGAAATAAAAGAACAGCAAGGGAAATAAGTACCTGATAAAATTTTTAAGGGTCTAAAACTACTGGGAGCACAAAATAGTTTTAGTCGTATTTTTCAAAGGCACATTAGAGGATGCTAAATAAAATAAAAAGTGAAACAATTCGCGTATTTCTATAAATTGCTCATTAGTAGAGGACATTAACACCATTACTGCAAATAAATAAACTGTTTTATACTTACAATGTCATTAATAAAAGACAGCAAAGTACAAAATCAAGGCCACTGCGAATAAGAACTTTTCCGGTTTCCAGGAATTTTGGTGGCTCCGGGAAATTTATTCAAAACCGATATGGTTGCCTCTCAGCAGGATATCGCACTTCCAGTTGCGCTTTTCTCTTTCCCGATAAGCTGAATATTAAAACTATACCAGTAATCCGATTTATTAGCGTAGGAATATATAAATAAACGTTTCTAAGCTTTCGCACATCAACCAGATCGCTTTTTCAAGAAAGGTTGATAGAAACTACTATCTGGATAATAGAACGCTTTAACAACTTGAACGCGGTGAGTTGATTTGACAACGAATAGATACGACGTAATATTCATTTAAAGACACGAGGCATCACGTTTGGTTATGCACACGGTTGTCACCGCGTTCAAATTGTTAAAGCGTTCATTGTTAAAGCGTTCTATTGTTCAGTTTGCAGTTTCTGCCTACCTTCCTTGAAAAAGCCATTCGGATGATGTGCGGAAGCTTGGAAACGTTTATTTATATATTCCTAAGCCAATAAATCAAATTTCTAGCATAGTTTTACTATTTTCTACAGATTTGGTGTATTGTTCCTCGTTATTATAATTTATAACATGAATATTATTTGCAACTACGCAGGGTCTTTCCGTTTACAAGCAGCTATGTTATAAAACAACTTTTTTGATATATTTTTATTTCGGAGTGTAACGTTCCCCATAAAGAGTAGCTCTATCCTAATTTAACCCATTAACCGGCTGGAACGAATTAAATCGGGGTTAACAAAATGCGCTGAAATCGCTCGAGCGAATATATTCGCTGTCTAAGAAGTGGGCGAGTAAACCTGCGCATCAGAAAGCGTTGCTTTTACCTTAGGTTTGTGCTTCAAAGTGGTCATTTGGAGGGTATGGGTGTCATTAATCCTTTCTGTCTGATTACCTTTTCCTCTAATAATGCTATAAAGAGGGCGATGAACCTAAGATAAAAAAAAGAAAAATGTTTGAGTAACTTGTTTCTACTCAGTGGCATGATGTCTGTGCCCGGGGGACTACTCGTTTCGAATCGTTTCTTGGGTAATGGAACACAGAATAAAGGACTATAATAGTATAAGACTTGTAAAACCAAGGACTGCAAGGGAGCACTTACAACCAGTGACCGATTTATAATCGATACTCATGAGATGAAATAGGTGAAGGAATTGTTTTGCTGTAGCTTTCCTATAACCAGGTCACTATGAGAACACTTCTGTTTGAGGAGTGCAGGAAAATATGGGCAGCTTTTGGTTCAGGTTCATCGGCCGATTGAAGGGTTAAAGCCATTGGTCCGATGGAACGGAGAGTATCGCCATTATATGGATACAACGCCACATCCATGTCCTTCGGCGGGATTCGAACACAGACACGAGTGTATGTTAGATGCTGCGCAATGCAGTTTTGATGCTGCCAATCCCATACAAGATCTTGCTAACTCTGTACAAACAGTCTCTGACTGTGCTAAGTTTGTCTATACCAAAATCATCGTCTCACAGTCTATCGAAATACAATACACATGCTCATTTTATTTTATTTTCCGAACATACTGCAACACTGGGTAGGGAAAAAGGAAAACAAAGAAAGGTATACCGTAACTGTGGTACAAACTGAGTTATCTAGCAATGGGAATGCGTGACCGAGAAATAAAGAACGTTAGAAACATTTACAAACACATTTTTGTTTTGTATTGCGAATGTTGCTCCAAAAAAAAAAAAAAAAGGTTATCCTCTAAAATTATACACACAGAAAACCGCGAATGCTTCTGTAGGTGTTTAGTTCGTGAACACTATCAGCGATAAATGCTTTCTTGCATTGAAAGAAGTTTAAAAAAGTAGTTGACTACTTTCAATACACGGCTTCCCAAAATTAAAAAAGAAAAAGTTTCGGCACATAGTAAGAATGTGAAACATGCACCAACAGCTGCAACTAAAAGCCCACAGAGAAGAAGGCTTTTCACGCAAATGAATCTCTACGGAAAATGAGCACCAACAGTTGTAACTGAAAGCACACGAAGAAGAAGGCTTTTCACGCAAATGAATCTCTACGAAAAATGAGCATCAACAGCTCTAACTGAAAGCCCACGAAGAAGAAGGCTTTTCACGCAAATTAATCTTTACGGTAAATAAGTACCAACAGCTGCAACGGAAAGCCTACGGAAAAGAAGGCTTTTCACGCAAATGAATCTCTACGAAAAATGAGCATCAACAGCTCTAACTGAAAGCCCACGAAGAAGAAGGCTTTTCACGCAAATTAATCTTTACGGTAATTAAGTACCAACAGCTGCAACGGAAAGCCTACGGAAAAGAAGGCTTTTCACGCAAATGAATCTCTACGAAAAATGAGCATCAACAGCTCTAACTGAAAGCCCACGAAGAAGAAGGCTTTTCACGCAAATTAATCTTTACGGTAAATAAGTACCAACAGCTGTAACGGAAACCCCATGGAAAAGAAGGATTTTCACGCAAATGAATCTCTACAGAAAATGAGCACCAACAGCTGTAACTGAAATCCCACGCAGTAGGTTTTTCATGCAAATGAATCTCTATGGAAAATGAGCACCAACAGCTGTAACTGCAAGCCCACGGAGAAGAAGGGTTTTCACGCAAATTAATCTTTACGGAAAAGGAGTACCTATAGCTGTAACTGAAATCCCACGGAGAAGGTTTTTCATTCAAATGAATCTCTATAGAAAATGAGCACCAACAGCTGTAACTGAAAGCCGACGGAGAAGAAGGCCTTTCACGCATATTAATCTTTACGGAAAATGAGTACCTACTGCTGTAACAGAAAGCCCACGGCGAAGAAGACTTTTCACGCAAATGAATCTCTACGGAAAACGAGCACCAGCAGCTGTAACTAAAAGCCGACGGTGAAGAAGGCTTTTCACGCAAATTAATCTTGACGGAAAAAGAACACCAACAGCTTTAACTGAAAGCCAACTGCGAAATGGTTTTTCATGCAAATGGATTTCTACGGAAAATGAGCACCAACAGCTGTAACTGAAAGCCGACGGAGAAGAAGGCTTTTCACGCATATTAATCTTTACGGATAATGAGTACACCTATAGCTGTAACAGAAAGCCCACGGTGAAGAAGACTTTTCACGCAAATGAATCTCTACGGAAAATGAGCACCAACAGCTGTAACTGAAAGCCCACGGAGGAGAAGGCTTTTCACGCAAATTAATCTTTACGGAAAATGTGTACCAACAGTTGCAACGGAAAGCCCACGGAGAAGTAGGCTTTTCACACAAATGAATCTCTACGAAAAGTGAGCACCAGCAGCTGTAACTGAAAGCCCACGGTAAAGAAGGCTTTTCACGCAAATTAATCTTGACGGAAAATGAACACCAACAGCTCTAACTGAAAGCCCACGTAAAAGGTTTTTCATGCAAATGGATTTCTACGGAAAAGTGAGCACCAACAGCTGTAACTGAAAGCCGACGGAGAAGAAGGCTTTTCACGCATATTAATCTTTACGGAAAATGAGTACCTATAGCTGTAACAGAAAGCCCACGGTGAAGAAGACTTTTCACGCAAATGAATCTCTACGGAAAATGAGTACCAACAGTTGAAACGGAAAGCCCACGGAGAAGTAGGCTTTTCACGCAAATGAATCTCTACGAAAAGTGAGCACCAGCAGCTGTAACTGAAAGCCCACGGTAAAGAAGGCTTTTCACGCAAATTAATCTTGACGGAAAATGAACACCAACAGCTCTAACTGAAAGCCCACGGAGAAGTAGGCTTTTCACGCAAATGAATCTCTACGAAAAGTGAGCACCAGCAGCTGTAACTGAAAGCCCACGGTAAAGAAGGCTTTTCACGCAAATTAATCTTGACGGAAAATGAACACCAACAGCTCTAACTGAAAGCCCACGGAAAAGGTTTTTCATGCAAATGGATTTCTACGGAAAGTGAGCACCAACAGCTGTAACTGAAAGCCGACGGAGAAGAAGGCTTTTCACGCATATTAATCTTTACGGAAAATGAGAACGTATAGCTGTAACAGGAAGTCCACGGTGAAGAAGTCTTTTCACGGAAATGAATCTCTATGGAAAATGAGCACCAACAGCTGAACTGAAAGTCCACGTAGAGTGAGGGTTTTCACGCAAATGAATCTCTATGGAAGTGAGAGAAAACCTTCGTTAAATCACATGTCTATAAATTCGCAGGTGGACGTTTCTGTGTATTGCGTCCGTAGCCTTACGTTAAATGCTGATCACAGACTATGCATAAGTGACGAAATAGAACAGTGCCGTACTGAAATGTTTCAAAGTTTGCCTACTCAAGCCAGTGGGACACCCAGGATTTCTATATGGAGTGGCCCATGATATTGAAGATGCAAATATAAATTCCCCAGAGAAAACATTTCCAAAAACACTGCTGGAAAGTGATAAGAATATCTCGGCCGTATTAAAGTGCGTCGTTCCGAATAATTCGTAAAGTGTGCAATGAAACCTGTCCAGCATGGTCATCTAGGGTTCTGTGGGGAAAAAATGATCATCTTGACAGGAGACCGCCAAATAGAGAGGCACAATTTGCCATAATATCTCCCCTAAACAACTGAAAATAAAATAAAGACTTATTTTATAAACGCGGCCTGCTGTGAAGTGTTTATTCCTTATTTTTTTCCTACCATTTTGTTATTCATAAATGTAATATACTAAACCTCTTACTAAGAGCCAGAAGTAAGACTGAGGAATGGGGTAAGGTATTTGGAAATATGTACGTTGTCGCAAAGCGGACGCTCCAACCGCATGTTACCTCTCGAGGAAATGGAAGGTAAGGAGATTCTGGAAGCAATAGCTGCACTACTACAGCAGAACTTTGAAGCCACTTAGAAAATTCCCCTCGTTTCTGTTCCTTCAAGTCAGAGATATGTTCTTTTGCCATCTGAAGCGGATCATCAAGCATGCTCAAAAATACGTCCGCTATGTTAGAAGAATAGGTTCGTTGGTATGAGGGAAGTAGAAGGCCCAGTACATCCATTTTTACGGTCTGGCGCTAATGTGAAACCACAAATTTGTCTGTGACGGGGATCAAAGCCGCGTTCCCTGTTCCGGAGTAAACTGTTCTCCCAACTAAGCTACATAGAATGTATTGCTGCAGATTTGTCGTATTGACGCGTGATTCGGCTGTGTAGTACGTCACAACTCATTTTATTACGTCACAACTCATTTTATTACATTTTATTACGTCACAACTCATTTTATTACGTCACAACTCATTTTATTACGTCATTTTATTACGTCACAACTCATTTTATTACGTCACAACTCATTTTACTACATTTTATACGTCACAACTCATTTTATTACATTTATTACGTCACAACTCATTTTATTACATTTCACTACGTCACAACTCCTTTTATTACATTTTATTACGTCACAACTCATTTTATTACATTCAGTGTCTTGTATTCAAGGCTAGATCTTATGATCAGGCAAATTCAAATAGAAACACTATCAACAAGTATCTGCGAATTGTCATTTTCTTTACTAAGAGAATCGAATGCCACTATTAAATGTCATCAACAAAATCGCTAGCTCGATCATCTCGCACTTCTCAGGCTGATCGAGAAGACTTCCCTCTTATTAGCATGAGGTAAGGAAGAAAAGATAATACTTTATGCTGAATAGGTTTGGCTAAATTTCACAATGCAAGTCTAATCAGATACGTGACTGTAGGTAAGGTACACTTAAGACCCTCAGTTCCAGCCATTAATTTTCCAAGAAATCCGGAAATGTGACGTGATTTGAAGATCTTTTTCGTTTCACTTTTTTTGAAGCAGCAGAATTTGTAGCGTAATTTTGCGCTATAAAGTGTGCTACATTTGTAGCGAGCTACAACCACAATTACATTTGTTTATTTGTAGCGATGCTACACTTCACTCTACTGAAAATGTAGCGTGCTACAGTAGCAGCGCGACTTCCGATCACTGATGGTAGGCTACACAGGTCTATATCAAACAAAATTTGCATTTCTATGAATCTCTTCTTTTTTTTCCGACCACTGTAGGTAGGCTACACAGGTCTATATCAAACAAAATTTGCATTACTATGAATCTCTTCTTTTTTTTTTCGGACCACTGATGGTAGGCTACACAGGTCTATATCAAACAAAATTTGTATTTCTATGAATCTCTTCTTTTTTTTCCGACCACTGATGGTAGGCTACACAGGTCTATATCAAACAAAATTTGTATTTCTATGAATCTCTTCTTTTTTTTTCGGACCACTGTTGGTAGGCTACACAGGTCTATATCAAACAAAATTTGCATTTCTATGAATCTCTTCTTTTTTTTCCGACCACTGATGGTAGGCTACACAGGTCTACATCAAACAAAATTTGCATTTCTATGAATCTCTTCTTTTCTTATCAATAGGAACAGCTTTACTACTGACTTTCCGGAAAGTTTACTATTCTTAATTATCAGCACCAACCATTATCGTGTATCTGATTATACACTGAAGTGCCAGAAAAACTGGTACATACGAGCTTATGCAAAATACATAGCAATGTCACCTATGCGCGTACTCGGTTGCGTCCGCCGGTGCGTATATAAAGCGATAGACATCCTTGCCAGCTGTCAGAGCTGTTTTCGGCATGAGAATGACAAGTAATAACGATTTAAGAGATTTTCAACGCGGTGTTATAGTTGGCGCTCGTGAGATGGGCCATAGTATTTCGGAGGTAGAAACGAAGTTCGGATTTTCACGGACGACCATTGCAAGGGTGTACGTGACTACAAAAATTCCGGCAAAACCTCCAACCTACGATATCAGTGTGGCCGCAAAAAGGCATTGGGTGGACGTGACCATCGTCGGCTGTCAAAAATCGTTTCACGCCATAGGCGTGCAACACTCTCGCAGGTATAATCGGAATTCAATGCTAGAGCCTCAACAAGCATCAGTGTCCGGACTGTGCAACGTGCCCTGCGCGATATAGGCTTTGGGAGCCGACGCCCAACTCGAGTCCCCTTGATGGGTGCACGACCCAGAGCTATGCGCCTCGCTTGGGCACGACAACAGCGCCACCGGACACGTGATGACTGGAAACAAGTAGCCTTGTCTGACGAGTCACATTTCCAACTGTATCGGGTAGATGGAAGGATTCGTGCGTGGCGCAAACCCCATGAAGCCATGGATCCCGACTGTCAACAGGGAACTGTACCGGCTGGTGTGGGCTCCGTAATGGTATGGGGTGTGTTTAGATGGACTTCACACTGGGACCCTTGGTACGTCTGCAAATGTCTGTGACCGGCCAACGCTATGTGTGCATCGTTTTTGACGAGGTACACCCGTTCATGTCCTGCATTCATGCTGATGGGTTGAGCCTGTTCCAACAGGACAAGGCACCTCCACACAAGTGTCGGGACGCCACATTATGGTTAGAGGAACATTCATCTGAGTTTGGAGTTTTGCCATTCCCACCCAATTCCCCAGATCTGAACGTGATGGAACACATTTGGGATGCCATGCAACGCGCTATGGAACACAGGAATCGGGGACCTCGGAATACACCCGAAATGTGGAACGCTCTGCAGGATGTATGGTGTGCATTGCCTACAGCATATTTCCAGAAGCTAGTGTAGTCCATGCCCCGTCGTATTTCTGCAGTCCTGCGCTCCCGTGGGAGACCTACCAAGTATTAGACAGGTCTACCAGTTTTTCTGGCACTTCATTGTGTATATCTCGATGTTGTAAACTGAGTAAAAACTTTTTGTTTTGTAAGTTCTTGAAACGCAGTAAAATATTCATGTCCCCCCGAGCAGCAGATTATCAAGACGCAGCGTTTCATTCTTACGGAATAATTTTAATCAGAATGATAACCACACTAGAACCTGAGGCAGCGATGTAAGGAAAATAATGTTACAGGGAATTCAAAAGATCATTATCTCTTGATTTTCTCGTTAATAAAATACAGCACAGAGTTCTTTCTTCTTTCGACTCATGTGTTCCATAAAAGATGTATGTTTGGTTCCAGAAAATGTATCCATGTCTAGGAAATAAAAAAAGAAATATCTATATATTTATATATATCGGAGAAGAAGAAGAAAAGAAAAAAATGAGCGTCGTGAATTTGACAGAGCACTGTGGTCTGAAGACATGTACATACTGGTGTTTTTCAATGGGAATTCGACATGTGGGGGAAAAATGCGCTGCCTGATACGCTTACAGATTTTCGCAGTAGTTTCAGAGGATCTGAGCACGAGTTTCCTCATCGTACAAGACCTCAAAAATAGCTGCAACCTCAGCAATATTATGTTGCTTCTTGAGATATTCTTTTCAACTGCGCTGACGTTTCAAGACATACTTAAGGTATTCAGCATCTTAGAATAGACTCAATGGACAGTTAGATACTCAGACTGTATGGCGATGATGTAAATACCGAACTTGAAAAAAGAATTCTACCAGCTGTCACGAAAACCTAAATGATTGAAATTTATGTTCTTGGCTAGTGAAAGCATAAATATTTCATTACCCGTGTGACTGTTTCATACCAACTGCCAGACGGTTCTTGGTTCAAACTGGAAAGTAGCTTCTGATTCAGGAACAAAGCGTGGTTGTAATTACATTCTCATGAACTAAGCATGAAAATGAAACATTTGTTTTACATCTAAGATTTTAAATAGCGGTAGTGATTTTTAGAAAATGTCGATGTAATTATTCGTTAGAATTTAGACTTTAAATCATTGTCGAGTGGTAAAAGATTCAGGCTCAGATTTGCGACCGGTAGGTGTCCAAGGGAAGATAACGACCATGGTTTGGAAGTCCCTTTGCTTCAGAATAGATACCAATCGATATAAACAAGTTAAACATTCTCTGGTACAAGAACTGAATAGAGAGGGTAAAAAAAAATATGGGCTGAAGATGAACATAGAAAAGACAAAAACAATGGCATTTGGTGCAAAAGAGTTTAGGAAAAAGATCATTCTGGAAGGCAAAGATTTTGAAAATGTGGAAAAAATCACTTATCTTGGAAGCTGTATAACATATGACTTAAACAGCAAGAAATAAATTCTAATTAGAATTACAAAGGCTATAACGCTGCTAAAAGCCTTGGATAAAATTTGGAAGAGCAGATCTATTAGCCTCAAAACTAAGTTCAGCGTTCTCGAGACATGCATTTTCAGCAGCATGCTATATGGATGCAAGACTTGCACATTGACAAAGGCTTAGTTAAATCACCCTGGATAGAGACTTGGGCATTGCACACGCTTAGCTGAATCACCCTGTGTTTAAAACTACATCTCCGCTTCTAAAAGTCCGATTGATAAACTTTGTTTTCTGCTGCATACCAGTCGCTACTGAAGAGATTACGAATATTAACTTTTTTAAACAGTTTCTTCGGGTAAAGGAGGACGGAAAAATTGAAATGTACATTCTCTGGCGGAGCTTAGCCGCTAGGAGATGTACATTTAAATTCTTCCACATAATCTCTGCTTTTGAACCTTTACATGATTGACAGATCTGCTGCCACGGGGAATCAACGTGTTTTTCTACAGGGTGTTTCACTAGGTAGCCCCCCCCCTCAAAGAACCAATTATTGTTTTCTTCCCGCTTACACCGATACACGACGTTTGGTTTACAAGTGGCCTTAATCCTTGAGAATTGCCCAGGAGTGATTTTCCTGATCAGATCAGATCAGATCATATATGTAGAAGATTTTAGGGAGGTAGTGACTGACCCGAGGTCTTTAACAACATTTAGAAATAGGAAGATAAGAGATTTGGGCTAGAGTGTCCGATAGGAAAGTCACACGGAAGTGAGGTAGAAAAGGGGAGAAAGACGCCCTTATTTATTACCGGGGGGGGGGGGGAGTACCCGAGGCGCGGCGGTTTAACGTGCCCATCCGACTCACCGCGGATATTTAGTGGTTCGAGCGTTCGTACCTGCCTGGGATCGAACCCGAGGTATCCGTGGCAGTCACGAACGCAGACCACTAGACCACCCGCAGCCCTTCCTGCTAAAGTTATGATTAACGCGGTTGTGGACCACCAGGCAAAGAGCATCATCTTCTTGGTGTGTAGGGGTAGCTTAGGGTGCCGTCCAGCAGACTGTTCCTTGCTTATCCATTGCGCAGATCGATTCCGATTATCATAAAGGACCCACTTCTCGTCGCAGGTGATGATTCAATGCAGTAGAGGTTCCTGTTTATTCCTGGCAAGCAGCGACGTGCAGACTTCCAAACGCCTAGTCTTGTTGGCAGTTGTCAACTCATGCGGCAGCCACATGTCCAGATATTTGACCTTACCCAACACAGCCAGACGCCGAACAACTGTCCTATTATGGTGGACACATACCTCTTCTGCTATCTCACGACACGTTTTTCGGGGTGCGCTTCAACCACGTGTGACAGAACATCGAAAGAAACAGCAACATGGCGGTGACCACGTGGTTCGCTTTGCAGGTCCGCATCTCCGCTTCGAAACTTCCCAAACCATCGCCGAATGGTTCGTTCGTTGGCTGCATTCTCTCCAAATGCTTTGTTAATGTTTCGATTGGCATTGCCGGAGAATGGTTCAGTTTAAATTCATACAGGAAGATGACTCTCAAATCCGGCGTCTGCATGTTTCCTTTGCAATCCACGTTACGTCCAAATAAACCACGCCTTTACCTTGTTCTTCACACACGTGCCAGATATTTATAGTAACTCTGACGTAATACCCGAACAGCAGTGGGTGGTTCCATTCCACTGGGGGGGGGGGGGGGCTGTCTCCACTGCTCGTTTCCGCCGGACATTTCATTCGCACCAACCAAATACTTTTCGCAAATGAATCCCGTTGCGCTCTTTATCGTGATACTCCACGAGGACACGTGTGGAGGAGATGCGGTACACGAATTCGACAAAATGGAATGCAACCACATTATGTGAATTCAACAAAATGGAATGCAACCACATTATGTGAATTCAACAAAATGGAATGCAACCACATTATGTGAATTCAACAAAATGGAATGCAACCATATTATGTGAATTCAACAAAATGGAATGCAACCACATTATGTGAATTCAACAAAATGGAATGCAACCACATTATGTGAATTCAACAAAATGGAATGCAACCACATTATGTGAATTCAACAAAATGGAATGCAACCACATTATGTGAATTCAACAAAATGGAATGCAACCACATTATGTGAATTCGACAAAGTGGAATGCAACCACATTATGTGAATTCAACAAAATGGAATGCAACCACATTATGTGAATTCGACAAATGGAATGCAACCACATTATGTGAATTCAACAAAATGGAATGCAACCACATTATGTGAATTCCACAAAATGGAATCCAACCACACTTGCCAGCGGTAGTCACTTCTTATCTGGGCTCTTAGTGTCAGCATTTCTCTTATAAGGCTTGACTGGTCACTTTTCTTTGGTTGTTAATGGCCGTATTTCCGTCAAGGCAACATGAATGCCTCAGTCTACCGAAAAGAAATCGTTGTGCCCATTGTAACACTGTTTCAGTCAGGACATGCATTCCGTTTTTTCCTTGATAATGCAACCGTACCAAGAGCGTGCTTTACGAGCTTTAAAATCATGGGATTGAATCGTTGCTGCTGCTTCCGAGGTCTCCTTATCTTAACCCTTAAGGAGAACATTTGGGAATCTGTACAGCAACGTCTTGACAACCACGTGCCATATCCCAGTACACTCGCAGACCTCCGTAACAGGTTGCCTGTAATATGGGACGAGTTGCTCCCAGACACTCATCAACAATGTTTATTGCAAGTAACCTGGTAGGTGTTGAGACTTTCTTCGACACAGAGGTGCTGTGACCGGGTACTGAAATCCAGAAAATGTACTTTCTCCGAATTTACCATTTTGTCTATAATGCAAAACTACTTTGATGTGTGCATGCAGATATTGCAGAATAAATTGCTTCTGTAAACGCACTCTTTATCATTTGTGTTACGTAGCCTCACTGATATTATTTCAGCGCGTGTTACTTGAGTAAGTACATATATCCTTCATTTCATGTAATATCCCTAATTGTTTTGTGACCAGTGTAATTGTGGTTTCAACGTGTTTAATGTTATGTGGAGAGTGAATGTTTTGAACTTCGCCATGAAAATGCCTTTTCTGAAACATAAACGAAAGCTTTCGCAAAACTTCTTACCTTCTGTCGTTGTTTTGTTTATGCAAATATTGATTCACGGTTGCAAATACAACTAAAAATGAAATGTACTTTCCGTATTTACTACCACTGTTTCTGTTATAAGGCTTGGCTGGTCTCTTTTCTTTGGTTGTAAGAAAAAAAAACCCGCGTTTGAATAGCAGATATGGGGGAGACCGGACTGAAAGATCTCAACCAGATCAACATCTCCGGCCATCTCAGTCCTTGGGTTTTCACCTCCCTAAGGCAATCTTCCACGCTTCCCCTCCCTATAGTCTTTGGAATCCCATCGTATATCTGAGTTATTAAATTTCCCTCTTCTTTCTACTCTGCCTTTACTTGCTTAGGACTCCTGTACATGATGGCAGGGGATAAGAAAAAAAACCTTCCAAAAGACAGAGAGAGAGAGAGAGAGAGAGAGTTGTGGTGGGAGAAACTCATAAAAAAGTGAACGCTGGCGGAATGAGCTAGGTACAAAGTCGTTTCAGTGGGCAAGATTATTATTAATATTTATATTGCGCAGCGAAGAAATAGATGCACTCAGAGAATCTGATATATCATTAAACATGTAGAGACAAAACACGAGGTTAAGTGAACACCTAGGCCTATAAACATTATTTAGGACAATTCGCTCGTCTGCACAGCGTATTTACCATCTGTATGAGCCTGCATACTTTCCACCGAACCTTCGTAATTTTAACGAACAGTACACGAGAACGAAACCGAACCGGTTGCATAGAACCCATTCTCAAAGATATTGTGCAGAACTCACATTTGCCAATTCCAATTTCTCCACGATGACGCTATGTGGTTATTACCTGTGGTCACATGCTGTTTGGCCTACAGGAAGACGTTACATAAGAGTTTTAGTTCTTCCTGTTATATTTCGAGAGCATTTTATATACAGGGTTACAGGGAAAGTCTTCAATCAGGCCAATATCTCACGAACTAGTGCAGTTTTATAGGAAACCCCCTATGGCGTATACAATAACCCCACGAGGGATCCCCTCTCCGGCTTTTTTAGGGGTTTATCACGCCTCCCTTTGCAGATAGGGCAAAACAATCAATTACAAACTTGTTCAGCGAGGCAAAAATGGTACATAAAGGTTTCTTTTCCCATAACAAAAGATGGAAGGGGACCAGGAATATGGCCCCAAGAAAATCACAACGTCCGGAAGCAACGAACAGAGCATTTAGACAAGAACTTAATACTTAGAACTCATCGAAACTGGTAAGTTCTAAGTAAATGAAAGCACAAAGGAAAATTATTCCCCTAAACCTTATTAACAGTTCTTGTTCTGAAATAAAACGCAGTTCCTTGACATATTCAATAGGTGACTTTGATGTCCAATACACTAAAAATACACCGAGACAAGGAGAAATAGCATAAAGTGGCAAAACACTCATCCAATAGGAAAACTGTATGCACAATTATTTGACTTGCGTACGTGGCAAAGCTTTCGACTTGCCGTCACTGGTTTACGAAGTGTTGGCATACCGACCACGCATATCATTTTTGTATTCTGACGACAGAGCAGAAAGCTCATTTGAAATCCATGCAAATATGCTTCGGACACAGCGACTCCGGTACCTTTCAGCTTTTTTCGCATTTGGAGAGTCCCCTTCCATCTTTTGCTATGGGACAAAAACATTTATGTACTATTTTTGCATCACTGCACGAGTTTGTAATTGGCTTTCCTTCCCTCCCTGCAATGGGGGAGGGGGATAGCCCACTCAACTCCCCAAAAAGGGGCGAGGGGGAACCTTCGTGGTGTTATTGTGTGCCCCATAGGTGGTTTCCTATACAACTGCAGAAGAAGTAAATCGCTAACTGCCATAGTTCGTTAGATATTGGCCTGATCACGGACTTTCCTCGTAACCCGGTATAACTCCGTAGTGTTACACAAAATTGCGAGACATAAGTTCATCGTATGACCTTGAGATATGGCTCATTTTACAGATTCTGTTTCCAAGGATTGGGGGAAAAGTTTTCTTCTAAATTTAATCAGCTGACTGCTGTACGCGTTACAACATTCATTCTAGCTTCGTCAAGTACTCTCACTTCGTCTCATCGCAATGCGAGCAGACAGGTGCATCATTCGATTTTGAGAGATGGTGCCAGCTGCAGCCGGTGAGCAAGGCGCTGATTGGCTGTTGTCTAGGACAATTTCATTATTGTCACATATGCTTCCACTGCCATTTAACTGTAAACTATATTACAGTGAGGACGAAAACAGGGTTCTATTATGAGTAGCGTTCGAAGAAGACAACCTAAAGGAGGGCTTGGTTTTCGTAATAATGTACGTGAGCGAAGGAATTTTGACAGCATACGTAATGAGAATTATAGCAGTAATACACGCGACAGCCTACCTTTCCGGAAAGCTTTATTGGGCAAAACTACCATACATGAGCACAGCTTGGGTGCAATGAATATTAAGAGTGGGCCTGCATTTCGCTAATGAGGAAACTAACGGTCATTTGAATTGCTGTTGTCATAACAACCTTATTTCTCTTCCAGAACTACAGATAAATACGGGATGGAAGAGCTTATTTCTAAACAGTCCTAATTTTGTCCAACACATCCAGAAATACAAAAGTGCAATACCATTAGCTTCCTTCTCGGCCACAGAAAGAGAGATTCCTGGAAATGATCCAGGCTGCTTCAAAATTCAGGGCAGATTAACGGGTACATCTCGGATTTGTTAGCACTTACTTGTGAAAATTGTACTTCGTAGATTCCTTGGCAGCTACTGATATACGTATCGGTCGTAATGAAAATAAAGACTTAAAGCGATCGATATTGACAGCCCTGGCAAATTTTCTGGCTAACAATCCTTAAGCTCAAGCATACAAGACTGCAGCAGCTGAAGCGATTGAACACGAAGTAGCAGGACATATCCTGGACTTGCGTTTTGTTGATAATACAAATTGCATATTTATGTATTCTCTATACTCCCTTAACAGAATACATAAAGCATGAAAAAATGGCGCAATTTTTACTACCACTTTCTTGAAAACTGCGAAAAATACTTCTTACCAGATTGGAGCTACTGCCAGAGTTGGAAACGGGTCGAAAATTTTGGACCCGGACGTCACGTGATTAGACCCAACCCGGGCTTGACTCGGACAAATCTTCTTTGAGCTATAAACTCGAATATATCATCATCATCATTGTCAATCATTATCAATCATTATCAATCCACAGCTGGATGAAGGTCTCTCCAAGTTTCTTCCACAACGGACTGTCTTGGGTCAGTCTCCTCCATCCACCCATCTCCCACATGGTCTTCTTCTGGGTCTTTTCCTGTTGCTTGGAATCCAGTCTAAAATTTCGTTTGTTCATCGGTGGTCCGTTCTCCTTTCAATATGTCCAGCCCATTGCCATTTCAGGCATTTTACTCTGATCGTGATGTCTTCCACTCTTGTCATTTTCCTTATCCACGAGTTGCTCTTTTTACCATTCTCGGTTGCACCAAACATGCATCTCTCTATGCTCCTTTCAAGTGTCTGCAGTCTTTGTACGCGTCTTTTTTAGTTAAGGTCTACGTCTCTGCTCCGTACGTACGCACTGGAAGGATGCATTGATTAAACACTTTTCTTTTAAGACATAATGGCATGTTGCTCTTAAAAATTGTACTGTTTCTTCCAAAAACACTCCAACCAAGTTTCATAAGCCAATTAATTTCTTCATCAATGTGACACTCGTTTGATATCTGCTGCCCAGAGTAAATGTAGGAATTGGTTATCTTCAGCTTTTCCCTATCAACTGGTAAATCTTCATTCCTTGTAAAAGCATTGTAAATACATCAGTTTTGTCTTCTGAAAGTTCATTTTAATCCCTGTTTCTGTACACTTCACAACAAGTTCCTGGATCCCATTCTGCAGCTGTGAAGTATTATTTCAAAGATATCTGAAGGGTTCTTTGAATTTTGTTTTTTATTCAAAAATAAAACGGAAGTAAAACCGGGTCAAGTACACGTTGACCCGACCCGTTTGACCCGCAAGAAATTGTCGACCCGTTGACCCGGTGACCCGTTCCCATCTCTGGCTACTACCCCACAAAGTCACTAGTATGATAATAATTATGGGTTGCATATCAAAAAATAGAACATACTATATGCATTATTAATGCAAAAACTGAATATGACGGTAAGCAAAACATTGTTCGGTTAGCTACTCGACTTTCAATCTGAACAAATTCAATCGTCTGTTACCTCATTTTTAAGAAGTGACAGATGATTAAACTTTCCTTGATTTCCGACAGTTTTTACCATGCTCACAAAGCGTAACTATCCAGATTCTGAAATTCTGACATTTAAGTATGATACCGACTCGCTAGTTTTCTATCCCTTTGCACATTTCGGAACTCAGAAAATTTTCTGTTATAACCCATTACCTCTCGCTTCTTAAGCACTGCAATATAGATGGGCTTGCTCAGAAATTCAAGCACAATAACCCTTAGTAAGGGCTACGCGACATTAAATTCTCCTATCTATTCATTGCAATATTTCATTTTATACTTCTCCTGTGTAATAATACATCGTCGCCTCTAATGAAACACGATTTAGTTCTCATCACAAACTAATCATAGTTAAGGAAATATATTTTAGCGGTTATTCTGCAATACATATTTCACTACCATATTCATCAATCATTCTGGAAGCTGTTACACTTTTCGGAATGGCCTTCCGAGCGCAGTCATGTAACCCATTGATCCTCTAAAATCCCCAGATGGCCTCGTCATTCTCATTGCTGCATCCATTCCCCCTCTGCTAATTTAACAGTCCGTTTCGTTACGACTGTAAAACGAGTTTCCTGAAAATACAATTCGCCAGCTTAATCATCAGCTTTCGACTGTTCAGCTCAATTTCGCGTCGTGTTCCTAAATCAGTAATTCGACACAGCAGAAACGCATCACATTTCGACATCTGTTGTTTAGTTCCTCCAGCAATTCGGAATATCACCCCCCCCCCGGCCCTCCTCAATGCACACACACATACACACAACACTGCAAAAACAATATACAAGCGTGCATACAAAACAACCATTATAAAGATTGGTTAAAAAAGAGATATTCCCACACTCGCGTAACTTTTTTTGTGTGTGATGGAGGGTTTAAAAGAAATATTTATTGGACTTGGTTGACAGATACATTAACATATACAGGCAGACATATAGAATACAGACATGTTGTTTTTCGACGTCAGCAATGTACATAGTGAACATTGATCACAGACTGCCGGTTGAACAAGGAACACACCGAATATGCCCCCGAAAGACACAAACAACCATGCCTTGCCGGGATTCGAACCCAGACAACTCCGTTGGGCGAATGATCAGAAGCCATCGCTTAGAGCACTGGCTCGCGTAACTCAGGACACTAAACGAAGAGACAAACACTACAAAACAAACATAAATCCTCCTTTGCAACAGCAATATTCAAATTCTAACTTCCAATATGGCGAAAAAAGTAAATGAAGTTAACACGCAGAAGCCACGATTAACAAAAAGTCAGGCTACTTCCGTTTGTGCGGTAATAATTAAAAATGCTTCTCATCTTGAAATGATGTATCATCACTTAGATTACAGAAGAACGATAATTTTAATTTTAATTAATCACTGGATAAATATCTGTTATAGTGTTTTAATGTTTTGAAGTTGCTATCTTTAACAAATTACTTAGAAAATAAATAACACAGTTCGATTAACAAAACGTATGAAAGAGCAACTTACGTAAAACACAAATATTCATACACTTGGTGAAACACGCGCTTGTAGTAGCATTACGAAAATAGCAATTATCTGTTACTGCTCTTATACATAAATTCTGCGAACTTCTCTAGTTTCATTTCATTTCATTTATTTCGTTATGGGGTTACATTTGACTATATTACATTTCAAAATTAATTTTATAACATATAGTATTAAGAAAAACAACATATATAATGCGAATACTTATGTAAGGTAATAATGACAATTTATCTCATTACATCCTCTTATAATCGTACCATCTCGCTCTCTAGGACAATCATCACATGCCTTTTGCTCTCGAAATAGTTTTTATGAACCTTAGACCATCTGTCAGTATTACCAAACCATAGAAAATCCGGGAAAGTAATGTGCAGTTCAGAAAGAAAATCAAACGTACAAGTAGCGAAATTTACATAAGAACAGAAACTCAAAAGGACGGTGAAATTAGAGATATGCGTCACATGGTGAACACAGGAACAACAAACACTTTGATGATGCAGACAGGCGCAGCTGAGAATTTTGTGTCACCAATACAGACCATTAAATAATTATACGAGGATAGATAAAAAAAAAAGGTTAGAAGCAGCAGCATTGGAAAAGTAAATAGTGTGGAGGGTACATTTGTTGCCCAGAGTGGAGACAGATGGCGCTAGTTGTCTGACAGCGGTTGTTTGGGAAGTTAGTGCAAGTTCACAGACGCGTGAGAGCGATTGAAATGACAAGACGTTTAGAAAAGTGGTCGCGCTTGGAGGTGCAAGCCGTAATTCGGTTCTTATGGGCAAAGAATGTGTCCGTATGTGCAATTCACAGTCAAATAGTGGAAGTTTATGGTGAAGAAGCAATCAGCCGACAACATGTAGCGAAATGGTGTCGCTCTTTTCAATCGGGCAGAGAGGATGTGGAAAACCGCAACAGGGCAGCGAGCGGCCGTCCAAGTTCGTCAACGACAGAAATCAACACGGCACGAGTTGACGAAATAATTCAAAAGGATCGACGAGTAACTGTGCGTGCAATGGTGTCAGAGCTGGGACTCAGCTACGGTACCGTTCAGCGTATCGTTTCTGATGTTTTGGGATATTCCAAGGTTTGTGCCCGCTGGGTACCACGTGCGTTATCCGAGAAGCAGAAAGCCACACGAATGATGTGTAGCTCACGTTTCTGCAGCGTTACCATGCCGACGACCATCAGTTCATTGATCACATCGTTACTGGGGACGAAACGTGGCTTCATCACTTCGTCCCCACAACCAAAAGATCCAATATGGAGTGGAAACACGCTGGATCACCAACGAAAAAGAAGTTTAAGGTTACACCCTCTGCCGGTACAGTTATGGCAACCATATTCTGGGATGCATGCGGTGTTATCTTTATCGAGTATCTGGAGCGTGGCCATACCGTTAATGCCAATCGTTATTGTGCCACTTTGACAAGGTTACGTGAAGCCATCCGACGAAAACGGCCTGGCATGTTGAGTGATGGTGTCATCTTCCTGCATGACAAAGCCAGGCCTCATACTGCACGCAAAACTCAAGAATTGCTGCAAAAGTTCAAGTGGGAAGTCTGGAGCCACCCCCCATACAGCCCAGATTTGGCACCCAGTGACTATTTCTTTTTTCCGAAATTGAAGGAACACTTATCTGGAAGAAGGTTCTCTTCCGACAGTGATGTGAAAACAGCTGCCGAGAACTGGATCAATGGGAAGGGACGTGATTTCTACCGAGCCGGGTTAAACAAGTTGGTCATGCGTTCCAATAAATGCCTGAACAGATTTGGTGATCATGTGGAAAAGTGATTGGCAAGTATGCCTCATAATTCCCTTTTGAATTTTCTGTCTATTGTTAATCAATCATTTTTTATGACCCTTGTAACCTTTTTTTTTTGGATCTATCCTCGTACATATACTGGTTTGCTTCTTAATTTAGAGTGGAACTCACAGTATATTTAAAGCAAATACACTACAAATTTGAAGTTGTTATTCCGTCTATTGATGTGCAATCATGGCAAGAGGGGTAAATCATACACTATCCGAAAACATGAAAATTTCATCGTCCTGGAGCGAGAATCGAATCCGCGTCTCCCGGTTTGCCCCCGAGTGTGCTATAATTGATGAAATTGATTGAATCAAAAGTTCAAATTACAGACAGAATCACAACTTCAAATTCGTATTGTACACTGGTGTAATACCCTATTTATGGATAGCAAATACACCGTTGGTAATAACACTTACATACTTAAGAATTATAAATTTATGTAGCTACCAATTGTAGCAGATAATTCCTGGAGGGCACATGCTCGTTTTTTTTTCTCTTTCTTCCAACGGAGAAAAAAGAAAAAAGCGTGCCTTTCGTACCAGAGACCGCTCCGTATTTCAGAGTATGCGTACGCCTCATGCCGATTGAAGACTGCTGCCAAAACTCTCATGGGAAAAGTCCCGCATTCCCCACTTGATGGAGGGCGACGTCTATGTGACAACAAACACTTCTCTTCGAAAAGTAGTAAGAAAAGAATTTAGTCAAGTTAATAAAATCATGCCATGCATTGATTAGGATATACTTTCCAACATACCAGAAACGTTTACTCAAGTTATTACTCAAGTTATGAGGATAATGGCTGGGGAAAAAATCTTGCTCCTATGACCTGACCTTTGACCCCATTTCAATGATATTAAACAGAATTAGTTAAATATATCTCCGGAATAACATACGTTTTGTCGCAATAGAATCATTTTTAGTCAGGTTATGAGGATAATGGCTTTGGAATAAATTTCGCTCTTGTGTCCTGACCTTTGACCCGATTTGCATGATATTAAACAGAACCGGTTTAGTTCATCTCCGGAACAACATGATGAAGTTTTATTGCAGTCAAAGCGCTTTTACGTAAGTTATGTCGCATGAGGGCGATCGAATAGATCCCGCACCTATGTCCTGACCTTTGACCCAATTTCGTTCGTTTTCAATAGGGTTTGCTCCCAGGTTGTCCTCTACCACATACTAAAATTTCATCGAAATCGAACCATTTTTACGCGAGTTATCGTGCGGACAGACAGACAGACAGGAAGACGGACAAAGCTGGAGCATATACGCTTCTTCAACCTACTGTTGGAAAGCATAAACAAGTTAGTAAAATCATGCAATGCATTGATTATGATACGCTTTCCAACGTACCAGAAATCATCACTCTAGTTATTACTCAAGTTATGAGGATAATGGCTGTGGAATAAATCTCGCTCCTCTGTCCTGACCTTTGACCCCATTTCGATGATATTAAACACAGTTGGTTCAGTATATCTCCGGAACAACATACCAAAGTTTTGTCGCAATAGAAGCATTTTTAGTTAAGTTTTGAGGATAATTGCTGTGAAATAAATATCATTTCTATGTCCTGACCTTTGATCCCATTTCGATGATATTCAACAGAGCCGGTTCCTTATACCTCCGGAACAACATGTTGAAGTTTTGTCGCAATCGAAGCATTTTTACGCACGTTATGACTTATACGGGCATTGGAAGGGATCCCGCTCTTATGTCCTGACCTTTGACCCCATTTTGTCCATTTTCAATAGGATTCGTCCCCAGGTGATCCCCTACCACATACTAAACTTTCATCTAAATCTAACCATTTTTAAGCAAGTGATCGTACGGACGGTCGGACAGACAGACATACAACAGACAAACGGAGAAAGTTGGAGCATATACGCTTCTTCAACCTACGGTTGGAAAGCGTAAAAAAAAATAAAAAAGTTTCCCTTAATGCAGTACACAAAATTGTGGTAGCGCGGAGAAAACTCGAAAACGTCTTTCCGGAAAATTGTTATCTCTTTAAACCTACATAATTCGATCAAAGAAAACACACACACACACACACACACACACACACACACACACACACACACACACACACACACACACACACACAAAGAAAAACACTAACTTTTAAAATGCTCTACATCATTTCAGAATCAAAATATGTGTAATGGAAAGCCTTTCTTATTGACAGATAAACAGAAAATTGTGCACTACTTTTAACCACAGCATACGGTAATGCTCTAGAGTAGGAGATATCGAAGCTGAAAAATTTGAATTATTTTACCTAAGCGCACCTGCATTCGATTAAAGAAGAATTTTCCATTGGTTCTTTTTATCAAAACAGATAACGTGATGAATATAAATATAAGTACTCCGTATAAATGGAAAAATTTTCTCCGACAAAAAGGCAGGAAAAAACGGAAAATCTTGGATTGGAGGCTCCCAGTGGATGAAGAAAATTACTTTAGAATCTAATTTCTATCACAGGAGATATGACAGTAGAAAAAAGGTAGGTAGACAGACAGAAGAAAAAATAGGTAGTGGACATCTTAATTATGATTTTTTTTTAATATAAAAATAGTTTCTCTAATTGGACTCCTAGCAGTGGAGTACATGCAAATGGACATAGAGAAAGACAAAATGAAAAATAGTTTCGCTAATTGGACTCCTAGCATAATTACATGCAAATGGACATACAGAAAGACAAAATGTGAAAAGCACAAATTTTGAAGATGACAATCCGATTTTTGATATTCAGCATCACAGGATTCGCTAGTCGAAGCAACCGGCATTCATGTTTAGCGAATCTGGAGGTTAAGAATCTTATCCCGTGTTTGCCCGGAGAAGTAGATAAATCATGAAAGAAATACGGGATTACGCCATATAATACAAATTTTGAAGATGACAATCCGATTTTTGGCGTAAATGTGACAAGGATGGTAAGTCAGATAATATCCGAAAACTCATTTTTGTCACATTTACGCCAAAAATCAGATTGTCATCTTCAAAATTTGTATTATATGGCGTGATCCCGTATTTCTTTCATGATGCGAAAAGCACTTTTATTTTGGATCACCCAGTCACTGTTACACCCTTATATCGTCATTCATGATTAATAAGAATCGTCCAATGAGCAATTAGTTAAAGAGCTGACTGCTTTGCTCGAAGCTAGGACACGATTACAGACAGCATCCTGATAATTGCCGTAACATCCTGACAATCCACAGTGGATGACATACGACGAGGTGCACAAGTAGCTATGGATATCCCCATACTGACCACGGCTGCGAACATAGATGGCTGATACACATTTGCGCTCTCGGCATCAATTGGGACAACGGCTACTCATCGTTGCGCAAGAATGAAGTGATGCCGTATCAGACATTTGTGGCGGGACGAATGGAAACGGGTCATACTCAGCGACGAGTCTCGCTTCTATCACAGCGCCGACGATAACTGATAGAGAGTTTGGAGGCTACATGATCACCGGGACGATCCTCTGGCAACTGTGAGCGTCACCTCAGTCTGACGTCATGGGCTGGGGCGTTAGATTCAACAGCCGTTATCCGCTCGTATGTATAGCGGATACAATGAGAGTACGACGATACGCCAGTGAACTGCTACTACCCGTTCTGTCACAGTATCTCCGTGATATCCCAGATTCCTACTTTCAACAAAATAACGCCAAATCGCACACTGACGATATCAGCAGAGAGTGCTCGTAAAGTGTCCACGATATCAGCCGAGAGTGCTCGTAAAGTGTCCATGATATCAGCAGAGAGTGCTCGTAAAGTGTCCAGACGTTGCCCTGATTATCGCGATCCACAGACTTCTCCCCAATAGAGAACTTATGAGACATCAAGGACAGACGCATTAACGCCACTGAACGAACCGCACGAACCCCATCGCAATTTTGATGAGCTGAACGAACCCCATCGCAATTTTGATGAACTGAACGAACCCCATCGCAATTTTGATGAACTGAACAAACCCCATCGCAATTTTGATGAAATGCGGACACACGTCAACGGCGCATGGTCACAGATACCTCAACGCACTATCAGGACAATTTTCCACTTGATGCCACTCCGTGTTGCCGAACGTACTGCCCATCAAGGACGTTATACGATCTACTGACTCCGGCTACATTATATTATGTCCTCCCCCACTACACTCCAGTAATCACTCAGAAATTAAAGCATTTTTTTCCCACCTACTTGTTAATATCTGTGTTAAGTTTCGTCTCATTCTGCGTATTTCTTCAAGGTGTGGCAATTAATATGTGGAGTAGTGTATTTAGCATTATAACTTGTGACGTACTGTAGAGATGAAGCACTTGTCAAGAAGACAAATCTGCAGCAATACCCTCCGTTAGTTGGGAGAGCAACTTACTCCAGAATGAGGGGGCGCGGCTTCAATCCCCGTCACGGACAAATTTGTGTTTTCACATTGGCGCCCGAACGTAAAAATGGATGTATTGGCCGTTGGATTTTTCGAAAAATGTGTAATGTTTGTTCCACACATCGTCTAGAAGTACTGAAAAACTCGTTCTTTGCTTTAAAAAAATAAAAATAAAGCGAAGATGATGTGACGTACTATAGAGGTAAAGCACGTGTCAAGACGACAAATCTGCAGAGATACATTCCGTCCGTGTAGCTTAGTTGGGAGCACAACGTACTCAGGAGTGGGGCGGATTCGATCCCCATCACGGACAAATTTGTGTTTTCACAAACTTAGTAAGTCATTTCCACCGATTTTGAGATACCTTTTCATATTAATTATGAACCCTGCTTGTTTCATTTATCGAATTCTGGAGCTCTGTTTGCCATTTCTTTCACAGTATCTAATTCTGATGTTTTACACTCGTATACACCGCCATGTGTCAACATAAGTGTCCAGTTGGTATAAGAGTTCGTCATCACCTGTTATAATATAACAAGTGGAACAAGAGAGTTATTCCTTCTTTTCAGATGACTTTCCTTAAGATGTGAAGTTTATCCGTCAATAGGCAACATATTAGGGCATTTATCGACTTGCGGTCAAACAGTGTTAGATACGAATTCTCTAAAGACCTCCTCATCCTCGACTTTCTCTTCATCCTCTTTCTTTTTTTCCATTCTCTTCCGTACGCAGAAACACGCACGCAAACACACGTGGGATTTCTCCGAGCTCTGCTCTCTTGACCACAGGCAGTCCTTCCTATTGACTGGTGGTCGTCTCCTGGATGCTGGCTGTTTGGTTGCCCATGGCAACGCAGCATCTCGCCACTAAAGAAGTCCCAATCTCAGTAACTCACAAGCTGTGTAACTGAATCACCTGAAATAGACAGAGCAACTGACGACGAACACCCGTAGTAATCTATTTCCCTTGTGTCGTTTATGTACTTCGAGATCTTCAGAAATATGAAAGAGCGTTTCTCTTTTCTCCCTTCAAAAAGAAACAACTACTGAGGCCGACTGTGCTACTTCACGTACATGTTTGAAAGTAATACCATGTTGTTCATTTGTTAGCCAAAATAAATATTATTTTTGATTACGTATAATATTTAGAATGATTAAATACCGGCACACAAAAAAGTTAATACAAAACAGCAAACTCGATTAACAGGCTGAGGATTGCCTTTAGATGGACGGGTAATAAATACATAGTCAAACGGTAAAACTGGTATTCCACTTATTTTGGGGAAGATGTCCTCAAGGCCAGAGCTACCTTTGCAGGACCTGGGCAAGCGTTTCGTATCTATGCGTTTCTATTTTTGAAATTGCGACTATTAGAGTTCTAAAGCACCCTTCTTCCACTCCAATACTACGCAGTTTTTACTTCCTCACACTCCTTTAAAATCACTATGATCCTTCAAAAATTTCACTTCCGAACTTGATATAATTTTACTAGGAAAGTATAAAAACTAGGTAAATAGTCTACAGTCAAAGATTCTAAATTTCAAGTAAAACGTAAAAGTTTTGTGAACGCAGACAATACAACACTCAGCAGAAATGCAGAATGAAAAACAAGCCAGCACAAAACCAATAGGTATCAGATAGTGAACGTAACAATAGGAAGAAGCTTTCAGAATAGGGCTTGGAAAAACTCCGTTCAAGGTTAAACACTCAGAAAGCTTGCTGCGGCCGAGCACACATTTCAAATTAGCTCGTCATTTCTACTGCAAGGTCATAGTAGATTTAGGCATATCCGCATATTTTTGTATAGGCCGTCTCGTCAGCTGTTTCCAACAATACATTTCCTGCTCATTAAATGTTTACACCTCAAGGTGTAGGTTACTCTATAACCTGGTTAGGTGTGCAGAATACTCTATACTGCTAACTAAAGTCTTTAGAAAACAAAACAGAAGTTCACAACTTTCTTTTTTAGTCGCAATGTTTAGTAATATTATTCATACGTTGCGAATTTCTATTTTTACACCCTTCAGAGCATGAATGTATACGTCTAGTATGACCATTTTGGAAGGGCATACGCCCTCCCGGTATCTACGGCCCTTTAACCTTGAAAAGATTTAATTCGTACCTGGTGCTCTGTAACGAAACGTCGCTATAGTAATAAAAAATTTCAGCAAACCGACAAAGATATGACTATACTGCTTCTGGAAAAGAGCAAAACAAAGGGAGGTTTTTATTCTCGTTTGTAGTGGCGTATCTTGTGTCCGAGACCTGGACTATCTCACTCGTCTCCCCATCCCTCCAGTACTGGTACGTCCATTCATGGAAACGGTATTCTCCTGCATTAGTGCCTGGTTTCCGTAGGATGGTGCGCCATGTCACCCTACCCGCATTTTTCAAGAATGGTTCTCAGAACGAGAGGAACACTTCCAGGTATCGGTCTGGTCTCCAAATTTCCCAGGCATTAATCCAATACAGCATGTGTGGTCTGTGTTGGAACAGCAAATCCTATTTGCGTCGGCTCAATCACGTAAACGAGAAGAGTTGAAGGATCCGCTGGCAACGTGTAGGAACCAGATCCCACAAGTCTCCTTTAGAAATCTTGTAGCGTCTATGCCTCACCGGGTAAGAGCTGTTTTGGCGGCATCTGGAGAACCAATATCATGTTAGGGAGGTGATCATAATGTTTTGGCTCATCAGCGTAAATGATAAAAATAAGCAGTTCCAAAATGCTGAAATACGGGACTTGCGGAAAACGAACATTTTTTCATTTGACTTACCGAAATATTGGGTTTGTGCATAAGTTCGACCCGTTTTTGTAGGCTAAAAAAAGGAGGAGAACACAACAAATAACGTACTTAGGATTTCACATAATTGCCATCACTCTGCATGACCTCTCGCCATCTGTCTATGAGTAGGTGAATCACACGCCGGAAAAACTCTTCTGCTTTAGAGTAAAAAGAAAGTCGTGTAATGCTATTTTCCCATCGTCCATATCACCGAAGGTTTGGAGAGTGAAGGCGTTCTGGAGCGATCGAAAAAGGTGGTAGTTCGTAGGTGCCAGGTCAGGGGAATACGCCGTGTGAGGTAACACTTCCCAACGAAAGTCCATTAATTTTTACCGAGTGATTAAAGCAGCACGAGGTCTGGCGTTATCATGATGAAGTATCATGCCTTTGCGATTGACGAGTGCTCACCGCTTCGATGTCAGTTGTTCTCGCAATCTGTCCAACTGTTGGCAGTAGAGGTCAGCATTTATCGTTCGGTTAGGTGCCAACACCTCCAATGGATTATTTCCTGAACATCCCACCAAACACTCAACAAAACCTTTTTGTGATGCAGTTCTCCTTTTGAGGTCGATGGAGCAGGTTAAGCACCTTGGAACACAGTTCGTCAACGCTTTACATTACTGTACAGTACTCATTTTCCATCACCACTTACAATTCGTCCTAAAAACGGTTCATTTCTGTGACAAGAAAGCAAAGAAACACAGGTACGGATTATGTCCACTTATTGCTTTGCAGAAAGCTGGTGCAGAACCCAGTTATCAAACTTGGTGATGAACCCAAGCATATGCATCCATCTTTTGACTGTTGTTCTGTGTACCCACAACGTTATCGCCAATTCCTGAATGGTTGGATATGGGTCATTTGTTATGGCTTGGTTCACATCCTCGTCAGAAACCACGGATGGACGTCCTGGACGTGGTTGATCTTTACAGCTTCTGTCTCCGACCCGAAATTACCGAAACCAAGGTTGCAGTGCTCCCTTTATCAAACTCGTACAGTAAATAATGTCTAATGTGCTCCTTATCGCATGTCATGTCACACCGTCCGTGATTTACGTTATGAATGACTTACTCCGACAAACCTAGTGCTTCTGATGCTCTACTGGACCACGCTTTATTGACCCGAAAATTCGGCATCGCAGCATCATCTATGACGTAATTACTCCTATTGCAAAAAACGGGTAGAACGTTTGCACACACCCAATATACATGGAACTAAGAAAGGAGTCCTTAACACGTTATCAGAAAGGTCAGACATTCTATCATTTCTCCGAAGTAAGAGATTACAATGATTGGTTCAGATGCGTGTGGAAAGCGGATGGACAAATATTGATGAAGATGCGGGTAAACCAAATGAATAAGACAAGATCGAATGTAACGAACTATATGACGTGACGCACATGACGTAACACTCAGGTTACACATTAGGCAAAACGAAAAGTAAGCAACAATACGATTGCCTGCGTAGTTGACCGGAGAACAGCCGCTGCGGTGTAGGAAATATGGGTTGGAATCTCATCACTGGCAAAGAAAGGTTACACGGCTGAAGAACCCATGACTTGGCTGATGGACTTGGGTATCTGAGACAAATGAATGCAAGACCTGAGGACACATATGATCCAGAGCAATGGTAAGGCTTCTTGGTGACAGCGCTGGGTCTAAATGGCCCATTAAGCTGATGATGACGACGCTTACAGTGAAGGCATTTTAAAAATGTTGCCTCTTTTCTCGATATCCATGTAACTGGAACAGCGAAGTATCGAGCGATTTTGCAGCCCCTGAACACCACATCAAATGATATGCAAGTATATCTTCAAATGGCACAGTATAAAAGGAGTAAAGAATATCTGCTATGCAAAATGATAAGACATGGGTTTAAGATGCTCAAAAGCAGATTAACTGGTGCCACAGATCCGATCACACCACTGGCATATGCTCGCAAATTCTGTGCATCGCCGACGTCGGCTACGACCACTTTTTTGATACGACGACATGCACACAGCGATACATTATATAAGGACACGACAAAATGTTTTTATGCTAGTCAGCATATAATATATTATATATGCACGGCAAGTCTGAAATTGCTATACCGATTTTTTCCTTTTTACTGGCACCCTCAAGCTGTAATCTGTAAAACAATTGCTGTCCTGGAAACATTTATCTGGTGAGAATGATACTATTTTTATCTGGAGACAAAGATACTGTTTTTATCTGGTGAGAAAGATACTATTTTTATATGGTGAGAAAGATACTATTTATAACTGGTGAGAGAGATGTAATTTGCAACTGGTTAGAAAGATACTATTTATAACTGGTGAGAGAGATGTAATTTGCAACTGGTTAGAAAGATACTATTTTTATCTGGTGAGAAAGATACTGTTTTTATCTGGCGAGAAAGACACTACTTTTTCTGGTGAGAAAGATACTTTCTTATTTGGTGAGAAAGATGCTATTTGCACCGGGTTAGAAATATACTATTTTTATCTGGTGCGAAAGATACTGTTTTTATCTGATGAGAAAGATACTATTTTTACCTGGTGAGAAAGATACTGTTTTTATCTGGTGAGGAATATACTATTTTTAACTGGTGAGAAAGATACTATTTTTATCTGGTGAAAAGATACTGTTTTAGTCTGATGAGAAAGAAACTATTTTTACCTTATGAGAAAGATACTATTTTTCCTGGTGAGAAATATACTTTTTTTTATCTGGTGAGAAAGATACTTTTTTTTATCTGGTGAGAAAGATACTTTTTTTTATCTGGTGAGAAAGATACTATTTTTATCTGGTGAAAAATGTACTGCTTTTATCTGGTGAGAAAGATACTATTTTTATCTGGTGAAAAATGTACTGTTTTTATCTGGTGAGAAGGATACTATTTTTACCTGGTGAGAAAAATACTTGTCTATCTAGTGAGAAAGATACCTTTTTTATCTGGTGAGAAAGGTACTATTTTTATCTAGTGAAAAATATACTATTTTTATCTGGTGAGAAATATGCTATTTTTATCTGGTGAGAGCGATACTATAGGTGAAACATTTGTCAGGTAAGAAAGATACTATTTTTATCTGGTGAGAAAGATACTATATGTGAAACATTTGTTGGTGAGAAAGATACTATATGTGAAACATTTGTTTGGTGAGAAAGATACTTTAGGATTGTTCCATATCGGAAAAACTTCCGAAATGCAGACAACAGAGAATATTTTTCGTTTCTAGTACACTGGAAAAGTATTTGAGAAAACCTACATCCTTCGAACTGCAGCTGTGCAAATTTCACGAAGGACAAAAGAATAACTTTACCCTTTTGAAGGAACCAGACAAAATGATCCTTCTAATTTTACTCACCCAGCAGAAATTCTCAAAATTTTTCTTTTTAGTATTGTTCAGATTTCGAGGAGTGTATTCAGAAACTGTACGAAGATCGCGAACTAATTACTTATATAAGTAGCTTTACAGACCGATGTGATTTTTAGGTTATTATTTGTGGCATCTCATTTTGATGTTTTACTTTCAGCAAAAGCAATTGAGGTGATAACAGAAAGCAAATCCGTCGGCCTAAATGTACAACACTAACGAAGATACCTTCTTGCACGGTTTAAAACCACTCAGGATGACGTGGTTGCATTGTTCAGGGCCATACATTCTCTCTCATCTAGAGAGTGGCGGAAAATCTGATTTAAGTGCAAGTAAGCCAATCAATTGTTCTCAGAATTAATGGCATAATAAAGGATTTTCATGGATTGCCGCCGTGTCCCGCATCACGTTTTCATCCTCTAACGATCCGTTCCTTAATCTCCACGCACAAGGAACTAACCGAAACCGTGTCCTTAATCTCCTTCCTCTGAATGCAGTTGTGGGTAATTTCAGGGATCAGGGGATAAAGACCCCAGCATCCTGCTGACGAAATACTCTATCCGCGAAGGTTGGGGAGGACGGGGGGTCGACGACTCATATTTTCGGCACTAACGTCCAGCAGGCGTGGACAGTGGGGAACAGGAGGACATGCAAGAGCGCTTAAAGGCGGTTGCAGTGAGGATTTATTTGTTTCTCAGCAGGGTGATTGGGGACAGGAGTGGACACTGGTGGCATAATGACCACGTTACTATAGTACCGAAGAGAATCCTCTGTTTCTTGGCAATTGCTTTCCGATCTACGGATCGAAAGAATGGGAGGGTGACACGGAAGGAGGGAGAAGGAGGACTTAACGGACACGAAAAGATCAATGCATTTAAGAGGGTGGAAGACCGATGTAAACAGGAGTCCTTTCGCTCCAGGGAAATGGCCAAAAATCGATGCTACTGAAAAATATTGCTACGTGAGTCCAGTCTACATGTACCTGGCCTGTTTGTGATGCAGGACGTGTGTTAACGTGATCGCTTTAAAAATGTTTAAGTGCGACACGTGATTACGTGATCTGGATCCAGGAAGACCGGTTGTCATATTTAAATAATTACCATAGCAACGGGACTTAAAAAGGTACTTCCAGTATTCATTCCTAGAGCCTACTGCTAATGAAGGCATCAAAAACTTGAAAACAGAAATTTAGAATTTGCAACCACCACGAAGTTTTAATTATGTGAGGAAGTAACATAAAAAGAGAAAATGAGAGAAACATCTTATGGAAAATTTGGTTTAAAAGATTTCGAGAACTGCCCTGCCTTATTTATCTTAATTATTTCTTGGAGAAAAACCAGCACTAATTTCAAAATTTGGTTTCTACTAATTTATACTTTACACTAAACAAAAAGGAAAAAAACTTTAACATACTGATAAAACCGTTTCAACTTAGTAGAGTATAACGCATCAGAAACACAAAAACAAGACGACTTTAACTAATGCTAAATCCCGCTCAAGATAGCAAAACAACAAAAATTTAGCAGCTTCTTGTGGAAGCCATTATGAAAATCCTACTTTCACTTTGTGTCAAGATGAAACATTATTGGTACTGTTTCCAGCACTTAGTTTTACAGTTAACTTTTTTTTTTTTTTTTTGGTTTATTTTAAGCAGTGTCTCATCATGGAACTCCGTCACTAAATCCATGTTCACGAAGCACCGTATAATGGTTTAACAACATCAAGATTTCTATATCTGGAATCTACCTAACAATAATCAAGATTTCTAAATTGCGATTGCTTTAAGAACATCAAAACTTCCAACTTTCAAATGCACCTCAAAGCACCGAGATTTCTAACATTCCAACAACTCAAATGCATAAGGATTCTTAAATTTCAAATGCACCTCAAAGCACTAAGATTTCTAACATTCGAACACCTAACTTTCAAATGCACTCAAAGCACCAAGATTTCTAACATTTCAATATGTCAAATGCACAATGAAGCCTAACTTTCAAATGCACCAAGCGCAGCTGCACTTCTAACAATCAGATTCACTTAAAAGAATCAAGATTTCCAATTTTCGATTGCATTTAAAACATCAAGAGGCATGTGGTTCAAGACCACCAGACAAATATGCCAGAATGTATATATCAAGTCAAAAGAAGTTTCCTCTCGACTCGATGAGAACTCTATCTCTTTCCCCCATTGCACCGGTTTCGTACTGCCGAACTGATAAGCTCTGTCTCTGCTACGTTTTGTGACACGTTTTCATTTGCGAGGACAAGCACGGTCATAATAATACGGCTCATGAGCTCCTCAGAAAAATAACAAGTTAGTAAAATCATGCAATGCATTGATTATGATACGCTTTCCAACATACCAGAAATTATTACTCACGTTATGTGGATAATGGCTGGGGAATAAATCTCTCTCCTGTGTCCTGACCTTTGACCCCATTTCGATTATATTCAACAGAACCGGTTCACTATACCTCCGGAACAACATGATAAAGTTTTGTTGCAATAGAAGCAGTTTTACGCAAGTTATGAGAATAATGGCTGTGGAATAAGTCTTGCTTTTGTGCAATGACCTTTTACCCCATTTCATTGATATTCAACAGAACCGGTTAACTATACCTCCGGAACAACATGATAAAGTTTTGTCGCAATCCAAGCATTTTAGGTAAGTTATGATGCACAAGGGCAATGGAATGGATCCCACTCCAGTGTCCTGACCTTTGACCCCATTTCGCCCATTTTCAATAGGGTTCGTCCCAGGTGGCTCCCTACCACATACTAAAATTTCCTCGAAATCGAACCATTTTTACGCAAGTTATGACGCATAAGGGCAATGGAATAAATCCCGCTCTTATGCCCTGCCTGACCTTTGACCCCACTTCGCCTATTTTCAATAGGGCTCGTGCCCAGGTGGTTCCCTACCACATACTAAAATTTCATCGAAATCTAACCATTTTTACGCACGTTATGACGCATAACGGCAATGGAATGGATCCAGCTCCTATGTCCTGACCTTTGACCCAATTTCACCCATTTTCAACAGGGTTCGTCCCCAGATGGTCCCCTACCACATACTAAAATTTCGTCGAAATCAAACCATTTTCATGTGAGTTATCATGCGGACGGACGGACAAAGCTGGAGCATATACGCTTCTTCAACCTACGGTTGAAAAGCGTAAAAAAACGGCCCAAATTCCTGCGGTACTCTGGAACGCTGAATATTTCCCCTAGTTTTTCTGTGAGGGTTTCTCTTTGGATGTCGGCAATTATGACTATCTCTGTTCCTCGAGTAGCCAAACCCCAGCATTGAAGCAGTAAATTCTAGAGATAAGAGTTCTCAGAATAACTTAAGAAGACTATAGTTCGTCAGTGAGTGCAGGAAGAATGGCTACTGTTATTGATTATGCATCTTTTAGTTTTTCCTTTTTCGTACTGTGCACATGCCCTGTGCCCAATAATATCTTTTGGGAGGATTTTCATAACGCTTCCTACTTCAAATTTCGCCATCTTTCTTCTTCGTTGTTGAAACAGTTATGCTAAACACAGAGAGATATATACAATAGAAAAACTTCGAAGCACTATGACATTTTTGTAATCTAATAAATGGAACAGCATAGTCAAATTTTCTGGTGAGGGTACGTTCCCTTCCTTTTGTTTCTCCATATATCTTCTGATTACACCAAGATGCGCTATTTAGCTAGAAACTAATATGTCTAGCAACATGACATATTTTCCCCAAATATTGCCGCTCAATTCAAACTACTTGTGAGGAGTTCCATGCTTTAAAAACAACGAGAAAATGTGTCATTGTACGAGACACTATCTACCTTTCTGATCAGTTTCGGAGCAAAAGATTTCACTTCAAATTTGAAGCCCAGATGAATTAGTTTTTTATGATGCGGAAAAGAACTGTAATGCATAATGTAATAAAACTTTCCTTTTGAGTTCCTGTCTCTATCGAAATTTGATTCATTCTCCTTACATTTTCGACATTTTTCGTTTACATTTTCTCTCTCACCCGAATGTCTTTTAACAACGACAAATGAGGTCGGAGGTTGTGCGACGTATGTAAAAAGATGCGATAAGAAGGTTGTTTTCAATTAATATCCACTGGCTGATTGGCTTACGAGCTGTGAAGGAATTTCGTTAAGCTAGCTGACTTTCGTTAACTATTCTATTATTTTACGATAAATTATATGTTTTCTAGATAATAGTTCAATGCTTTGAGTCTCGCAATGTGAAGTTCGAGTTCATTACACCGAGGTGCCATTATATTATGACCACCCCTAGCCTAGAGAAATGAGCGCGCCTGGTGACCGAACGGTGGCGCAGGTGAAGTTCACAGAATAGTAAATAGTAACACTGTACTAGTGGTCCGATTTATTGGCGTAGAAAGTAGACACATTAGCGTTTCCAAGCTTTCGCACATCAACCAGATGGCTTTTTCAAGGAAGTTAGACAGAAACTGCAACTGAAAAATAGAACGCATTAACAATTTGAACGCGGAAACTTGACTTGACAACAATAGATACGACGTTATATTCATTTAAAGATATGACGCATCACGTTGGTTGCACGCGCGGTATCCTGGTAGGCAGAGGCTTTACTTGAAGAATTGGTTCCAAATTCGTGGCAAATCAAATGAGGCGCAATCATTGCAAGTATCGCTGTCGGTAATGATTTCCATGGTTTTCCGAATGGCTGTACCTTTAGGGGTAGAGTAGGTAGCTAATTTCTTTACATCGTCCCACCTAGGAGTAGCGGACTTGAATTTCACTTCTCTGGATACAGCCGTGGCTACTTTACCGTATTTTGTGTCTCTTTCATGTTCGTTGACTCTGATTCCAAACGAACGCTTGGTTATTCCAAAGTAGTAACGTTTAGAGCCGTCCGGATATTGTAGGGGGATCGCATAAACACCTGCTTCGCAGGAGAGAGGTGGGTTTTCACTGGTTGGTGTGCGAAAGCTTGGAAACTCTAATGTGTCTACTTTCTAAGCCAATAAATCGGACCACTAGTACAGTGTTACTATTTACTACTTAATTGGTTTACTGTTCCTTGTTATCAATTCACAGAGTAGTATAAATACAACGAGAGGACCGGCTTTTGGTTACTAGAGTGTTCGAAGTCAGAATGGAAAATGCTGCCGATTTATCGGAGTTTGATAAAGGACAAATTGTGATGGAGCGGCGCCTCGGTACTACGATCTCAGAAACGGCGTTGTTCACGTGCCGCTGTAGTGAGTACGTATCAAAAGTGGTGCACAGATGGCCATTGATGCCAGAGGGGATCGAAGAATGTTGCGCATTGTTCACAGCGATCGCAGGGCCACAGTGCGTCAAATCCTTTGCAGCTACAACAGTGCTGATCGGGGCAATGTGTCACAACACATAGCTCATCGCAGCCTTCCTTCTGCGCATGGGCCTGCGTAGGCGAAGACCCAGCCGGGTTTCCATGCTCACTGGACGTCATCGCTAACAACGCATGAAATGGGCCCAAGAACATCAAGAGATGATTGGAAGAAAGTCACCTGGTCTTACGAATCAATATTTCTGGCGCATCACGCAGATGGTCGAGCGCGGATACGCCAATTACCAACGGAGGCTACGGTACCTGGACACACTGTTGGGCGGAAACAGATCGGTGGCGGCGGTGTCATGATGTAGGCGATATTTTCTTGGGACACTTTAGGCCCCATTATCCCAGTCGCCCAATCCCTGACAGCTGTCAGATATCTGAACATCGTTGCGGACCAAGTTCACCAATTCATGGCAAATGTGTTCCCTGCTGGTGATGGCCTTTACCAACAGCATAATGTGCCATGCCACACTGCCAGAATCGTGAAGGAGTGGTTCGAGGAAAATGCCGGTGAATTTCTGTTAATGTCCTGGCCTCCAAATTCACCTGACGTGAACCCAATCGAACATTTGTGGTTCGACTTGGAAAAGCGGGTTCGCGCTTAACCACAACAGCACGAAATGTACGGAAACTGGAGGGCCTGCTGTTGACATTATGGTACCAGATACCACAAGATACCTATCGCCACCTCATCGAATCGATGCACCGCCGAGTGGCCGCTGCTTTGCCGGCTAAAGTGGGTCCTACAGCTCATTAGGTAGGTGGTCATAATGTAATGGCTCTTCTGTGTAGATGCTGATTTTTGCAGCATTATCAAGTTTGATATATGTGAAGAGTATGACACTCTCCAAATGATATGATAAATTGTGCTCAACTAGTGCCTAAAGGACTAAGTAAAACTTATAACACTCTCCAAATGATATGATAAATTGTGCTTAACTAGTGCCTAAAGGACTAAGTAAAACGCTGAAGGCTCAGTAAGTACCGACCTATTACATCTGCTCGTTTAGTCAATATATGCTTAACTAAAAACATCGAGTGTTAATATATCCGACATTTTCAATAATTAATCAAACTTCTCTTAATGTTGGTGTTATAGGTGAACAGACTTTGCCCTTAAAACCTAAGAACTCCACACATATTAAGCTTACGAATTTTCTCATGAAATCCAAAAACATAAAAAGCACCAAAAATACAACCATGGTCGGCTACCGATTTGTTCCTTCAGTAAAGACCAAACTGTAAAACCCTTTTCTAATGGTTCAACTCAAATTTTAAAGTTGTGAATCCGTTTATTGGTATAAATACGACAGGAATGGTAAGTCAGAAAATATCCGAAAACTTGAAAATTTCGTCGTCTTCGAGCGAGAACCGAATCCACGTCTCCCGGCTAGCGCCCGAGTTTTCGGATACTATCTGACTAACCATTCATGTCATATTTACAAAAATAAACGGATTCACAACTTCAAAATTTGTATTGTACAATAGTGTAATCCCGTATTTCATTCACCGATGGTTCAACTCTTTTCCCTTTCAGTATTAGATATTTTCACTGTAATATATTACAACAACAGACTGGGATTCGATTCCTTTTGTAGGGTATCCTTTAACATAAGCTTTGCTGTTCTGAGAATATTTGTCCTTTAGACGGAATGCACGTTCATAGTTGACACGGTCAGGACCATATGTCCAATTTAGGAACAAATGCTCCAAGTCAGCAGTAACTTTGTGTGGTTACTGCCTAATTACCCGGAACGGCACAAACGACACTTCCGGTGCTTTGTAAGAGAGTCTCAACGCAGTTCAAGTATTCTGAAGTAATTAACTTTGATTTCCGACGAGCTGTTCTATACATAGTATCATGTTAGATTTTTTCTTTTTTTTTTTTTTTTTTTTTTAGTCTTAGAAAACGTACCTGATTTATCACAGAAGCAGAACTTCGGGAAGTTGAGATGTACGTACAGAGAAATTTTAGGGAAACATCCACAGTTACACGGAAAAGAGATTAACGTAAGGTCCAGTGCTAGAAATATCCGGGAAACGAGGAAATAGTAATTAGCTCCCTCAATAATTAAGACTTACTCTTTACGCGTACTTCTTTCTTTTTTTATGTTTAGATATCCTCGTAAAATCATGTAGCATTGGAGCTGCATGAAAGAATTAAAAACTATAAGTAAATAAACGATTTGTAAAAATTAGAGATTTTTAAAAACATTTTTTCGCGATTTAACATTTTTTCGCTCTTGAACATTTAGAGATATAGGTGGTTGCCCGTCTCTAATTTAGCGACACGGGTCCTTCTGGGGGGGGGGGGGGGGTGAAACTAGCTACATAGGACAAAGTACCATCCATACTTTCTCTGGAGCTCCTGCCCAACCAGAGTGATTAACCAGAAGCTCGCGCCTCTAACCACTCGGCGACAGGGGCTGTAACATTTTTAGTGTTCGATCTTTTTCAAACATTCAGACAAGTAAAAAGTGGGATATTTCCTTCTGATCTCTCAGCTTAGCTTCGTAAAGTCAGTTACATCACTTCGTTTGGTTGATGCAACCTGACGATCTGTTAAATACGTTCGTTAACGTTTCCTTTCCCTTGCGTGCCTTGCTTTCATGCAGAAAGTTCACATCGGGATCTTACCAAGGAACAGAAGCTGTTATTGGTAGCATGCGTACGAAACAAAAGCTGCGATTTGCTGCATGTGTTTTATCGGCACTACAGCTATGACGTCAGAAGACTCATATTGGGTTTTTGTTATAATATAGGATCTGCCGGTTCAGCTTAAATTTACAGAAGACCACCGCAATTTTTCCGAGGAACAGCAAAAAATGCTAGCTTTGCGAATAAATTGCGCAAATTTCTAAATTAGCACATTTTTTGACGTATTTCGATGCTAACTGAATTGCATCAGGAGTTTTTCTAATGTAACGTTTAAGATGGAGTCAGCACATTCTGTTCTTTACTACAGCGAACGGTTGTCTTGTCAGTAAATCCTAAATGTTTTTCTGATGTACAGTGAATGGCTGTCTTGTCAGTACTACCTCCTGGATGTTTGCTGATTTTACTACAGTGAACGGTTGTCTTGTCAGTACCACCTCCTGATTTTTTTGTAATTTTTACTACAGTGAATGATTGTCTTGTGAGTACCATGTCCTGAATTTCCTACCCCGTAACGATGAATATTATACGCTATTTTATGCACTCTTTGTATAAAATTCTTGTTAGCATTGCAGTAGTGATATCTTTGGAATATGCAAATATGGAAAAATATCAATTATAAGCTTCTAATAGTTCGTTATATTCTATAGCACAGCAATGTTTTTGTTTCTGGAAAGCTCCCTTTTCGGATTTGAGGGATTTTCCCCGGCCACTGGAACTCGAACAACAATGGAAAACAATCTATCAAATTTTGAAGTTTTTACAATGATTTCCGCCATCACCTAAGATTACCACAAAAGAAAACAAACATTCTGCTTTATTTATATTAGGGACATACAACGTTTCTATCAAAAGTTTTATTCTTCAATTCGACCAAGATTTCGCTGGGCTCTGACCTAGCTTCATTAGGAAAAGCTAGGTCAGAGCCCAGTGAAACCTTGGTCGACTTTAAGAATGAAACATTTGTAAGAAACTTTGCGTGTCCTTACTATACAGAATCATCACAAAGACTGTAGTTTCCGATTTTATGGAATTCTGCTTTATTATTACAGATGTTATAAAAATCGCGTTTATTTTTCAACTTTTCACCTGTGGACACCTATGACTCAGCACTTGAGATGTCAGCATGTCGAAGCAAAGAATCTTACTGCACCAGATAAATGTAAATACCGCCAATAAATGCTTATAAATATCACGATTGTCTTGTTACACAATTTTGCTCCTATGTGTAACGAGTTGTGCACGGACATCTGCGCACTCAAACTATGTGATTTTCTCGTACAGAATATTTCTTTTGGCAAGAAATCTTCTCTTTCAAGATCTCTTCAACTTGAAAACAATAGAAAGTCTTACTTTTAAAAGCTTAACTTTTTTATTTTTCGCTTCGCAAAAGTAAAGAGTCGCTCATTTGAAAATTACGTTGGTGCTCATTATGAAGAAGAGAATGGTATTCGAAATACCAGAAACAACAAACTCAAGTGGCATTTTTCTGAGAGTGTGTGTGTCACTATACAACAGTACACTGCACCGGAAACTTCAATGTAGGGTGACATCAGATGCACGGAGGTGGGGCCTACTTCCGTTATCTACAGAAGCAGCGTGTATTAAAGTCCACGATTTTCTAGCAACCTGCATGCATTTATTGCCCCGATTTTTGTACTCTTTCTCTTTTATCCTTCTGGGTGTGACAAGTTCAGGCTTATATCTAAGACAATACCTTGTTCATCAGAAATTTCTCTTATAACTTTACAACAGTCAAATAAGTATACTGCAGGTCCACTCCTGACAAATTTCTCTTATAACTTTACAACAGTCAAATAAGTATACTGCAGGTCCACTCCTGACAAATTTCTCTTATAACTTTACAACAGTCAAATAAGTATACTTCAGGTCCACTCCTGACAAATTTTTCTTATAACTTTACAACAGTCAAATAAGTATACTGCAGGTCCACTCCTGACAAATTTCTCTTATAACTTTACAACAGTCAAATAAGTATATTTCAGGTCCACTCCTGACAAATTTTTCTTATAACTTTACAACAGTCAAATAAGTATACTGCAGGTCCACTCCTGACAAATTTTTCTTATAACTTTACAACAGTCAAATAAGTATACTGCAGGTCCACTCCTGACAAATTTCTCTTATAACTTTACAACAGTCAAATAAGTATGCTTCAGGTCCACTCCTGACAAATTTTTCTTATAACTTTACAACAGTCAAATAAGTATACTGCAGGTCCACTCCTGACAAATTTCTCTTATAACTTTACAACAGTCAAATAAGTATACTTCAGGTCCACTCCTGACAAATTTTTCTTATAACTTTACAACAGTCAAATAAGTATACTGCAGGTCCACTCCTGACAAATTTCTCTTATAACTTTACAACAGTCAAATAAGTATACTGCAGGTCCACTCCTGACAAATTTCTCTTATAACTTTACAACAGTCAAATAAGTATACTGCAGGTCCACTCCTGACAAATTTCTCTTATAACTTTACAACAGTCAAATAAGTATACTTCAGGTCCACTCCTGACAAATTTTTCTTATAACTTTACAACAGTCAAATAAGTATACTGCAGGTCCACTCCTGACAAATTTCTCTTATAACTTTACAACAGTCAAATAAGTATACTTCAGGTCCACTCCTGACAAATTTTTCTTATAACTTTACAACAGTCAAATAAGTATACTGCAGGTCCACTCCTGACAAATTTCTCTTATAACTTTACAACAGTCAAATAAGTATACTTCAGGTCCACTCCTGACAAATTTTTCTTATAACTTTACAACAGTCAAATAAGTATACTGCAGGTCCACTCCTGACAAATTTCTCTTATAACTTTACAACAGTCAAATAAGTATACTTCAGGTCCACTCCTGACAAATTTCTCTTATAACTTTACAACAGTCAAATAAGTATACTGCAGGTCCACTCCTGACAAATTTTTCTTATAACTTTACAACAGTCAAATAAGTATACTGCAGGTCCACTCCTGACAAATTTCTCTTATAACTTTACAACAGTCAAATAAGTATACTTCAGGTCCACTCCTGACAAATTTTTCTTATAACTCTACAACAGTCAAATAAGTATACTGCAGGTCCACTCCTGACAAATTTCTCTTATAACTTTACAACAGTCAAATAAGTATACTTCAGGTCCACTCCTGACAAATTTTTCTTATAACTTTACAACAGTCAAATAAGTATACTGCAGGTCCACTCCTGACAAATTTCTCTTATAACTTTACAACAGTCAAATAAGTATACTGCAAGTCCACTCCTGACAAGCTTTGAAAGTGAGAAAAGCGGATTCACGAGAGATTCAGTGAGGTCATTAGCTCAGAAGAAGTAAAGACCAAAATTGGGACATTGCGCTATGCCAGACTGTATCTATAGCTATAGGATTTTTCATAAATCTTGATGACATGCAGTACCTTCTTTTATGTACTTTGATTAATGCGTGTGTGATGAATTCATGCATGATAAATGCTAATTCAATAATGCAAGATATTTTTTGCAGATATCCAATAGAGACATCTAAAACTTTCACTTGTATCGAGAAATGGGCGCCAGCACTTTTTCTTATGTAATCTCTCCCGCCCCCTACCTGAAAAAAAAGGTAGGTTCAGTTTTGATGGAGCCGTCAGTTTGGAATGTTGGTACTACGATCGGTGTTTTGGAATTTTGTTTGGCGGCGGCTGCTTTCAGGCGTTCTCGTACTATCTAGTTCGTTCGGCTGCAGTCTTCTTGAGCTTCTTACATTCTTCATCACTTGCTCTTGCCTCTCCTTTTGATTTTCTCCACTTTTGCTTGCGTTCATTCTGCAAATTCCGCGGCATTGTCGAAACTGTTCTTCCGTTCACACGTAAACAATTTTTTAAAATTTTAGTTTAAACCACTGCGCTATGTTCCTTATATCATCATCATCGTCAACCATTATCAATCCACTGCTGGACGAAGGTCTCCCCACGTTTCCTCCACAACGGTCTGTCTTGTGCCAGTCTCCTCCATGTCACTCCTGTAACGTACCAGGGAATGTGACGTACCTGCCAGAAGGACGCACACGACATAAAAGCAGATAGGAATCAGAATAAAAGTCTGCGTAGCTCAGTTGGTAGAGCGACTTGTTCCGGAATAAGCGGCCTCGGGTTCGAATCCCGGCGTAGACCAAAAATGACGGAGAAATTTACTTCGTTATACTCCCGCATACTTTCGAATTTCATCCACCTATCTCCCATGTGGTCTTCTTCTGGGTCTTTTCCTGTCCCTTGGAATCCAATCTAAAATTTCGGCTGTCCATCGATGGTCTGTCCTTCTGGCAGTATGTCCAGCCCATTGCCATTTCAGGGATTTAACTCTGATCATGATGTCTTCCACTCTTGTCATTTTTCGGATCCACGAGTTCCTCTTCTTATCTCTCCTGGTTACACCAAGCATGCACCTCTCCATGCTTCTTTCAGTTGTCTGCAGCCTTTGTATGTCTCTTGTAGTTAAGGTCCACGTCTCTGCATCATACGTAAGCACTGGAAGGATGCATTGATCAAACACTTTTCTTTTAAGACATAATGGCATATTGCTCTTGAAAATTATGCTGTTTCTTCCAAAAGCTCTCCTGGCAAGTTTTGTACGCCGATTAATTTCTTCATCAATGTGACCCTCACTTGATATCTGCTGTCCAAGATAAACGTACGTGTGTGTTATCTCCAGCTTTTCTCCATCAATCGACAAATCTTCATTTCGTGTAAAAGCATTGAACATCACTTTTGTTTTCTGAAAGTTTATTTTTAATCCCACTTCTTTACTCTTGTCAGCAAGTTCCTGGATCATACTCTACAGCTCTGATAGGGTAGTTGCAAAAATGACTACGTCATCAACAAAGCGAAGGTGAGTTAGATAATCTCCATTAACCTTTATCCCTTTGTTTTCCCAGTTCAGTGATTAAAAGACATTTTCCAATGTGGCATTAAAGAGCTTGGGAGATATGGTGTCACCTTGTCTCACTCCCTTTCCAATTTATATATTTGAATAGATATAATCGGGAGCTTTAAAGCGATACCACACACAGTCTTTTCGCACTCGCAGTTGTCCAGATAAACCTCGATATTGTCAAAAGTGTCACCGGTTCAGAAGAAATCAATTTCTAAAATTTTCAGTTCAAACCTCTGCGAAGTGTTTTTCGTATATTTGAAGAGATCTTGTCGGGGTTTTTAAAAGATACCACGCAAAGTCCTGTTGCGCTCACGGTTGCCGAGGTAGACTTAGTCAAATGCGACGGCACCCCCAGAAATATTGCATCACCTCCCACGCACACAGGGAGCGAGTGGAGGACCGCGCGCACGACGTATCGCGCAGTACACGAATTGGGCTTCGTGCTGTTTACGAATATGCTAACACGATTAGTGTGCGAGAGGTATTTTTAACGCCATAATTATTTTAATTGGGACCTATCTTTGTCACAGGTGGTCGGCCGTAAGTCGCCCCATACTATCCGCGGAGTTAGACGAAGTTCTGCGTCAAAACTGCACTGCAAAACCTATATACAAAGAAAACCAATAAACCAATAACTCGTGGATTAATAAGGAGTCTTGGAAACTGCTCGAGTTTATGCTTTACACTCCTTCAAGTAACATTATTACATTTTTCTTGATGCGGTACTTAATTCTTTCTATCATCAGGAATTTTTATTATTCAAATAATTTATTATAATAATTTCTTAACATTTTTTCAATCTTCATTGCAAAGGACATCTTCAACTCTTCCATGACTCTTCCATGTATCATTTATAAAATATAGCATGGCAGAGAGCTGTGCAAAATAAAATCGATAACTCATGGAATTGAAAGGAGGCTTTCAAACTGCGCGACCTTCCTCTTTTAATTATCTCCGTATACTGTAGATACATACATATCACTAAGCTTTTTTATGAGACTCAGATGTTAGCTCCTGAAATAAATCATGTCTTCTAAATAAAAGTTGAAACCTGAGGGTGCTAGAATAAATTTACGGTTGATGTATCAAACTCCTCCATTTAGAGCGGTCTTGGCGCACAAAACCTTTCGTACTTCACACTCATACCTTCTTCATCAAGCAGATATCTCTAAATATCGTCTTCCCATGATTTCCTTCGCTTTCCTGAACCTCTCTTTCCTGCCACTTGAGCTGAATAAATCCTCTTGGTGAGCATCTGGACACTCATTCGTTCAACATGAGCCACGTCATCTCAGATTATTTCACTCCACCCTACGAACATTTTGTTTCACATTACGTATCTGTAACACATCTTCATTCGTCAGGTGAAAAGAAATTGTCTTGCCACAAGCAACCCATAAGTAACGCATCTCTCAAGAAAACAAACGACTCCTACGTTTCTTCTGCAGCAGTCACGCTCCACTGCCGTACAGCAGAGTAGCAACAATTACACTTTCACACGCAACCATTCGGGACCTTTCAGAGAACCTAATAGTTATCATGTTCCACCACCGTACAGCAGAGTGGGGACAATTCATCTTTGATACGCAACCAAACGGGACCTTTTAGAGAACCCAATAGGAATCACGTTCCACTGTCGCACAGCAGAGTAGAAACAATTAAACTTTCTTACGCAACCGTTCGGAACCTTTTAAAGAATTTAATAGGAATCACGTTCCACTACCGTGCAGCAGAGTGGGGACAATTACACTTTCATACGCAACCAAACGGGACCTTTTAGAGAACCCTATAGGAATCACGTTCCACTGTCGCACAGCAGAGTAGAAACAATTAAACTTTCTTACGCAACCGTTCGGGACCTTTTAGAGAACCTAAAGGAATCACGTTCCACTACCGTGCAGCAGAGTAGAGATAATTACACTTTCCTACGCAAATGTTCGGGACCTTTTAGAGAACCTAATAGGAATCACGTTCCAACACCGTACAGCAGAGTGGGGACAATTACACTTACATACGCAACAATTCGGGACCTTTTAAAGAACCTAATGGTAAAAACGTTCCACTACTGTGCAGCAGAGTATGGACGATTGGTTGCACTTTCCTACGCAACCGTTCGGGACCTTTTAGAGAATCTAATAGGAATCACGTTCCACTACCGTACACCAAAGTGGGGTAAATTACAATTTCATACTAAACGATTTGAGACCTTTTAAAGAACCTATTGGTAAAAAATTTCCACTACTGTGCAGCAGAGTATGGACGATTGCACTTTCCAACGCAACCTTTCGGGACCTTTTAGACAATCTAATAGGAATCACGTTCCACTACCGTACACCAGTGTGGGGTAAATTACCCTTTCATACGCAACAATTCGGGACCTTTTAAAGAACCTAATGGTAAAAACATTCCACTACTGTGCAGCAGAGTATGGACGATTGCACTTTCCTACGCAACCGTTCGGGACCTTTTAGAGAATCTAATAGGAATCACGTTCCACTACCGTACACCAGAGTGGGGTAAATTACACTTTCATACGCAACAATTCCGGACCTTTTAAAGAACCTATTGGTAAAAAATTTCCACTACTGTGCAGCAGAGTATGAACGATTGCACTTTCCAACGCAACCTTTCGGGACCTTTTAGACAATCTAATAGGAATCACGTTCCACTACCGTACACCAGAGTGGGGTAAATTACCCTTTCATACGCAACAATTCGGGACCTTTTAAAGAACCCAATAGTAAAAACGTTCCACTACTGTGCAGCAGAGTATGGACGATTGCACTTTCCTACGCAACCGTTCGGGATCTTTTAGAGAATCTAATAGGAATCACGTTCCACTACCGTACAGCATATTGGGAACAATTACACTTTCATACGCAACAATTCGGGACCTTTTAGAGAACTTAATAGTAAAAACGTTCCACTACAGTGTAGCAGAGTAGGGACAATTACACTTTCGTACGCAACCGTTCGGGAATTGTTACAGAACCTAATAGAAATCACGTTCCATTACCGTATAGCAGAGTGGGGACAATTACACTTTCATACGCAACCAAACGGGACCTTTTAGAGAACCCAAAAATAATCACGTTCCACTGTTGCACAGTAGAATAGAAACAATTAAACTTTCTTACGCAACCGTTCGGGACCTTTTAGAGAACCTAATAAGAATTACGTTCCACTACCGTGCAGCAGAGTAGGGACAATTACACTTTCCTACGCAAATGTTCGGGACCTTTTAGAGAACCTAATAGGAATCACGTTCCAATACCGTACAGCAGAGTGGGGAAAATTACACTTTCATACGCAACAATGCGGGACCTTTTAAAGAACCTAATGGTAAAAACGTACCACTGCTGTGCAGCAGAGTATGGACGATTGCACTTTCCTACGAAACCGTTCGGGACCTTTTAGAGAATCTAATAGGAATCACGTTCCACTACCGTACACCAGAGTGGGGTAAATTACAATTTCATACGCAACAATTTGGGACCTTTTAAAGAACCTAATGGTAAAAACGTTCCACTACTGTGCAGCAGAGTATGGACACTTTCCTACGCAACCGTTCGGGACCTTATAGAGAATCTAATAGGAATCACGTTCCACTACCGTACAGCATATTGGGAACAATTACGCTTTCATACGCAACAATTCGGGACCTTTTAGAGAACTTAATAGTAAAAACGTTCCACTACAGTGTAGCAAAGTAGGGGCAATTACACTTTTACGCAACCGTTCCGGACCTGTTACAGAACCTAATAGAAATCACGTTCCACTACCGTACAGCAGAGTGGGGACAATTACACTTTCATACGCAACCAAACGGGACCTTTTAGAGAACGCCATAGGAATCACGTTCCGCTGTCGCACAGCAGAGTAGAAACAATTAAACTTTCTTACGCAACCGTTCGGGACCTTTTAGAGAAACTAGAAGGAATCACGTTCCACTACCGTGCAGCAGAGTAGGGACAATTACACTTTCCTACGCAAATGTTCGGGACCTTTTAGTAAAACCTTATAGGAATCACGTTCCAATACCGTACAGCAGAGTGGGGACAATTACACTTTCATACGCAACAATTAGGGACCTTTTAAAGAACCTAAGAGGAATCCCGTTTCACTACCGTACAACATATTGGGAACAATTACACTTTCATACGTAACAATTCGGGACTTTTTAGAGAACTTAATAGTAAAAACGTTCCTCTACCGTGCAGCAGAGTAGGGACAATTTCTCTTTCCTACGCAACCGTTCGGGACCTGTTACAGAACCTAATAGAAATCACGTTCCACTACCGTACAGCAGAGTGGGTACAATTACACTTTCATACGCAACCATTCGGGACCTTTTAGAGAACCTAATATTAAAAACGTTCCACTACCGCACATCAGAGTAGGGACAATTACACTTTCGTACGGAACCATTCGGAACTTTTTTAGAGAACCTAATAGTAATCATGTTTCACTGCTGTACAGCAGAGTGGGGACAATTACACTTTCATACGCAACAATTCGGGACCTTTCAGAATACCTAATAGTTATCACGTCCCACTACTGTGCAGTAGAGTAGGGGCAATTACACTTTCGTACGCAACCATTTGGGACCTTTTATAGAACCTAATAGCAATCACGTTCCACTGCCGTACAACAGAGCAGGAACAATTACACTTTTATACGCAACCAATCGGAACATTTTAGAGAACCTAATATTAATTACGTGTCACTACAGGAATAGCAGAGTAGGAACAATACCACTTTCATACGCAAACAATCGGGACCTTTTAGAGAACCCAATAGGAATCACGTTCCACTGCCGTACAACAGAGTAGAAAAAATTAAACTTTCATACACAACCATTGGACACCTTTTAGAGAGCACATCAGCCCTACGAAATTTTCGTGCTTCGTAAAGAAAATTAAAAACATTTCCATTAACATAAATATACGTTTGGTGATACGGCATTTAATTTTGTCATTTTCAGATATTTGAGTTATTCAATTTTTTCTCTTGCATTATCAGGATTTTAAAGTATTAAAGTCACTGAACGTAAAAAAGAGGAGTAGCCAAAAAAAAAAAAAAAAAAAAAAAAAACGTAAGGCCATAGAAAAGAGAATCTGGATCGCAGAAAATTTTAGAGAACGACCTTTTCCTGCCATTCAAATATCAGAACTAAGATATTTCTTGTGTGTGTGCTAAAATGCGTTCATATATATTTTTTGGTAATCCGTGATGAGCAATTCTTGTTTAAGCGTTTTCCTTTCCAAAATTTACTCTGAGATTTCTGCCCCGATTTCCATTCCAGAAGCTCTTTCGTTTAGGAGAAATAATAATGTACATCGAAGACTAAGTCCAGTCATCCATTTCCAACTTACCGCAAATCAGCCACTCCATTGGTTTTGTAAGAGACTGCACTGCACATCTCTAGACATGTCTATCTAGTAGAAAAATAATTTCCTCTCCAGCTTTCACGTCAAATTGCAACGCACATCAAAAGAAGGTGGGGAAAGTCGAAATAGGGGGATGTGGCAACCACGCTGTCAGAAGGGGATATGGGGAAGGGACATAGGGGGGACAGACACGTGCCAGTTCCCGAAAGTTCATCCTACTCTGAATTTTTCCTCTGTAATCCACTTATTGGTTCTCTATCACGATTTTTTTTGTCATTTTCGAATATAATCGGAACTCAGAGAGAGAGAGAGAGAGAGAGAGAGAGAGAGAGAGACAGAGAGAGAGAGAGAGAGACAGAGAGAGAGAGAGAGAAGGAGGAGGAGAAGAAGGAATATTATTTGCACGTGCTTTTTTCTCCTGCACCGATCCATTTTCCATTTCTCTATTTTCCGTGTACACTGGAAGTTAAGAGAAATCCACAGAAAGAAAAAGGAGAAAAGGAAGATGGAATTTCATTCTTGAATACAGGAAGCGGATTGCTGAAAGAAGCAGGGGATGAAGATGATAAGATGCGAAGGGATGCCACGAAGAGAAGCAATAAACTTAATACTACTTTTCGCGCTGAGAACCCAGCACATTACATATTTTTTTCATACGGAATCCTAGTTAGAAATAAATAAATAAATAAATAAATAAATAAATAAATAAATAAAAAGACAAATGTAGAGAAAACATACGATACACATATCTATTATTAAAACGTCGCACAATGATTCTGTTTCTATCTATCTGTTTACGGAAAAAGCAATTTTAAGAAACATGTGAGTATATACATCCACACATGAGAGAGAGTAGAATAGCCACAAAAAAAAAAAAAAAAAAAGAATGACTACATAGAATGTATCTATATATGTATATATACACTGAAGTAGCACATTATTAGAAACACCTAACCAATAACGTGTTGGTGCGCCCGTGACTTTCGGAACAGCTTTAATTCGATGTGGCATGGTTTCAGCAAGGCGCTGGTACCGTTCTACACGTATGAGCAGCCAAGCGGATACAATGACGTCCGTCAGTTGCCGAATGCTCTCTAGATAAGGATCTCTGTTATGAATGGCTCTAACAATCTCATCCAATAGTGTAACGATGTGGGGATTATGGAGGTCTTTTCAGTACTTTTGTGGTACTCCTGGAACCACGTGTGGCAAATCCGTGCCTTGTGACATGGTGCACAATCCTGCTAGAAATAGCCCTCTCCATCAGGAAACACTATGCACATGGTCCGCAATGATTTTAAATACCCCGTGGTATCAAAATACTGTTCTAGAGATATTAAAGTGGTTCCACCTAAAAACTGTATTAAGTTTATTGCTACTCTGACCTACTGTAGTTCCCAATGGTAAAAATTTCTGTGGGCGTTTTCTTCGCAATTGATATATTTCCAATTACGAAAATTTGCACATCGATAAAATTAACTTTAAATTATAGCATGGCATACTTAATATTTGCTAAAACTTTACCAGAATTATACTAAATATCAATAATTTCCCATTAGGTTAGGTTGAGACCTGTAAATGGATGGCGCAACCTGTACACTAATGACGTCAGTGGACAACAAATGTTTGACTGCTTATTTCAGAATGAGAAATCTGCAGTACTACTGATACTTTTTTCTATAATTTTATTAATATTCGGAACAGAATCAAAATTTGAATCTGTTCATTAGATAGTCTGGGGTGTTTAAAATGATTTGAACCACTTGGATTAAATGTTCTGACAATAATTTAGCTGAAAATGTCAACATAACGTAAGGTATTGCTGATTTCTAATTCCGAAACAAGACATCAAACATTTCTTTGTTAACATGACGTCATCAATGTAGAGGTCGCGCCATCTCTTAGTAGGTCTCAATATTGCACAAGGAAAAATGATTGATTTTTAATGTAATTATGATTAAAATATATTTTTCTCGATGTGGAAATTTTTATCCTTGGGAATACATTAATTGCGAAGATTTTTTTAGCATTGGGAACATAGGGTAGAGTTTTTAGGTCAAACCATCTTAAGGAACTGAACTCCCACCATGCAACGTAACCCAGACCATTCCGCCAGCTTGTACAGTTAACACTAGGCAGCTTGTATCCGCTGATTCGAATTCGTGCTGTCGACGTCATTTTGTGATCCATCTATCTGCGCGTGTTAACTGAAAACGCGACTCATGGAACCGTAACTTCAAATTTAGAACACGCTGCGTATTTAATCATTCTTTGTGTGCCTCGTGTAATCATAGTCATATTTGACTTGTAACGTCCTAATACTTCAGTTTGTTTTACGCTATTAGCCTTGGAAAAGCCTTCCGTTGATGAGAGAAAACTTGGAAAAATGTATTTTGATACCCTACGCCGATAAACGGATAATTTTTTCAGTCTTATATACTTGGAGTAGCCGCCTCGGTAGCGCAGTAGTCTAAGCGATGGCTTCTGATCTTCGTCCGAGATGGTCTGGGTTCGAATCCCGGTGAGGTATGGATGTTCTGCTTGTCTTGCGGCACTGGCTCTCTTCCTTCCGTGGAACCAGTTGCACTAAATTCAGGATGGGCGACTGCTTATAGCCCATCGATTTGCTCACAGGGGTCGTTAAACTTCCAATCAAACAATAACACACACACACACACACACATATATATATATATATATATATATCTATATATATATCAACAATTATCAATCCACTGCTGGATGGCCTCCCCAAGTTTCTTCCACAACTTTCTGTCTTACGCCTGTCTATTCCATGTCACTCCGGCATGTTTCCGAATTTCATCCATCCATCTCCGATGGGGTCTTCTTCTGGGTCTTTTTTCTGTCTCTCGGAATCCAATCTAAAATTTCGGTTGTCCATCGGTGGTCAGTTCTTCTGGCAACATGTTCAGCCTACTGCCATTTGAGGATTTCACTCTGGTCATGGTGTCGTTCACTCTTGCCATTGAATTCCTTATCCACAAGTTCATCTTTCCTGGTTACACCAAGACTGAATCTCTCCATGCTGCTTTGAGTTGTCTGCAGTCTTTGTATGTCTTTTGTAGTTAAGGTCCAAGTCTCAGCTCCACACGTAAACACTGGTAGGATGCATTGATTAAACCTTTTAAAACATAATGGCGTACTGCCCTTAAAAATTGCACAGTTTCTTCGAAAAGCTCCTTATCCAAGTGTCCCTTTGCTCTCTTCAGGCTTAGGCTATTATATAGCCTAAGTCCGATCAAAAAGTTCCGAGACTAGGCCGATATACAACAAAGTACTTACGTTACTTAAGTCTAGCTATGATCTTCCTTAAAGTAGTCTCCTGGGGCAGCGATACACCGCTGCAAACGTTTTTGCCACTGGTGGAACACTCCCTGGAAGTCCTGTTTGCGAATCGTGTCAAGCACTGTTTGGGATTCGCGCTGAATCTCGTCCACGGTTTCAAAACGGCGACCCTTGAGCTTTAGCTTTATCTTTGGGAACAGAAAGAAGTAGCAGGGAGCCAAATCCGGCGAGTAAGGCGGGTGAGGAAGGGTAGTCATGCTGTTGTGGCTGCAAAACTGGCGTGTTGCTAACGCTGTGTGAGCTGCTGCATTGTCGTGATGAAGCAGGAAATCGGCCCTGCGCAACATTTCAGGTCGTTTGCGGCGAATGTCCTTCCTAAAACGCCGCGGAACATTGCAGTAAAAAAAGGCGGTGACGGTCTGGCCCGTGGGGACGTATTCACGGTGCACAACCACACGAATGTTGAAGAACACTACGAGCATGCTTTTGGTTGTGCTCCGTACCTGTCGAGCCTTCTTCGGTCGTGGAGATGCCCGGCTCTTCCACTGCGACGACTGTTGTTTGGTCTCCGGGTCGTAACCGTAGACCCAAGCATCGTCCCCAGTGATGACACGCGACAGAAACGGTGGTTCATGCACCACCTACAGACAAAGATCTGAACAGAGTTTGACACGGAGCGCCTTCTGTTCGGGGTTCTGAATCTTTGGCACAAACTTTGCAGCAATGTGGCGCATGTTCAAAACTAACGTCAGAATTTCTTGCATTGTTTTGTATGACACATTGACGATGGTAGCAATGCCTTGAATGGTTCTCCGACGACGCTCATGACCCAGTTCCCTAATTTTGTCCACATTTTCGGGCGTTTTGCTCGTGAACGGTTGCCATGACCTTTCGTTGTCTTCCAGTGCCGTTCTGCCGCTCTTGAAGCGCGAGTGCCACGCAAAACACCTTGCACGACTCATTGCTTCATTGCCATAAGCCTGCCGCAACATTTCATGCGCTTCCGTTCCCGATTTGCCGAGTTTGATGCAGAATTTGATGTTCGCTCCCTGCTCTAGTTTGCAGTCCATACCAAAATCGCAGCTGTGTTCTTCACGTGGTCACCAAATATCATGTAGCACAGCTCCCGTTCTTCACAGAACGAAGCCACTCGGCACAATGACTCATGAAGGTCACTGGCCTAGACCGCTGCTCGCGCATTCGCGTGCTGCCATCTGTTGGCGCGCTACGTACCTAGCCTCGGAACTTTTTGATCGCACTACGTATATACTCACGACCACACCGAGCCACAGTCTGGTGTATCCTAAGTGGAATTAAATCATAACAACAAACACTAAGGTTTAATTATTTTTGACATTGAGCGGTAAGTAGGTTGGCAAATTAATTATAATTATTGTCGTGAAACCAATGAAAGAATATATGTGAGCCATAAAAGTAAATATTTACTAAACTAGGGCAGTGGCAATAGTATTTCGACTGTTTAGTTTTTCAAAAAAATATTTATTATTATTATACATTACTTAGATAGCAAACAAACATAAGAAACAACCCTGCACCGATGAAATGTTGTGCACCTACGAAATTCTATCTGCGCATGCGCAAGCTAAAATCTTAAGTCAAGATAGAAAGAAAAACTGAATCGCAAGTGTGTTGCTGGGGATGATTGGTCTGCTCAGTAACACACTTGAACGTTCCCTCTTCATCTGCAGAGAGACTGTATACTACGATGGACCTGTAGATATCTGTCCAGGATATCTACAGGTCCATCGTAATATACATCCTTTTATAGCTCTCGTCAAGAGCAAGAGTCGAATTGAAACCAAATTTCGCTGTGACGCACATTCTTCGAGATACTGTATTTGAGAAAATCAACCTAGGTGGCTCACTGATTACGTCCGTTACCCATTTTCATTACACTTAATTTTTCTACTTGGGATTTACTTTACTACTATCGGGAAAGATACATAGCATCAGAGCTTATTAACACAAAAATGCAATCTATCTATCAATATACTGTATAGTATAAAATAAAGTTCCCGGTAGGCGTCTGTTTATTCGGGTTAACCTCGAGGATCGATGGACGGATTTTGATGCGGTTTTCACCATTAAATAGAGCATTTATCGAGGAAGGTTTACGTGTATGAAACATTAATCTATGACAAAAAGGAGCCGAGCAGTAACGATTTTAGTGACAAGCCAAAGAAAAAATCGCCGTTCGCTATCTTTCGTGGCTTCCACTTCCTAAACAACGATGCGCGGCGACCGCTTTACGAAACTTCTTTGCTCACTGGGAAAAAGACGCGAGGGGCATGCGCGGTGGCCGATCTGACAGCATGTAAGGCTGCAGAATAAATGCGTAGTTACATCGGACGCTGAAGGAGAATTCGTTTATCGGCGCTCGCACAGACTAAATGCGTAGCTGTTTTCGTCCACACGTATATATATCTCTTTGAGTAGCTCTTTAATTAAAATTTAAATATTGTAATAACATTATGCCGAAACGAAATTCGAATATACGTCATAGTACATCGGACGCAAAAATATTTTTTATCCCGTCATAACGAAACTTTCCAAGAAACAGAATCTCGATTGGCAAATGACAGACAAAAAATGGCTTTTCAAAGAGAAAGACAGTCGCCTGTTGAGCGTAATAATCGTTTCTCTTTAGAATCGCCGTAAATTCTAAATTGCTACCGTGCAAAGCCGGGCCGGGTCGCTAGTATGAAATAAAATAATTACGAATGATCTGTAAAACTAAACGAATGTTTCTTCATTTGTAATGGATAAGGAAACGACTGAATAAACCTAAATTAGGCAGGATAGTTCCGGATTCCCATATGTATTTTTAGTACTTTTGGCGAACTATCGTACACAATAAAAACAAGGTGTAGTGCAAATTTTAATTCGTAAATATTTTTTAAAAGTTTACATCAGATAGTGAAACATAAGTTCCACTTAATTTCATTTCCTTAAATTTCAGTTGTGATATATTTTGCATATAAAACAAAGTGATTATTATTTCAATTTCCAGAAAGATAGAGTCATTGTATCTGAGGTTTCCCGAAATAGGTATAAAATGTAAAGATGGTATCAGCATTCTGTTCTCTGGTTTACTTATAGTGCCAACACAACAAATAATATTAACAAATATACTTTGAACACATTAAAATTTTATGATTTAATATTTTAGATAATTGAAAATGAGTATAAGACGAGATCGAGATAGATGGAAAATATGAAAGTGGTGCTCAGAAAAGAAAGAACAGAAAATAAAAAAAAGAAACAAATCTCCAAAGAGCAAATCGGCTTAAATTTTTAAAAACAAGACACAAAGAAAAACGAGCTGACGCTTGTAGAGCATTAACCGAATTCTATAGTCAATGAAGACTTCATTATTGATCAAAAAGATGAAAATCAAAATAAAGCCCACTCTCATCGTATCGAGCATTTGAATAACTCAGACGAAATTCTTGTAACTTCATGTTCTTTAAAAATTGAAAAATTTAATTACAGATGTGATTGAAAAGGGAAATTATTCTTATCCAATTTACGTCTCTGAAGCAAGGAAGGCAAAGTTGGCTTACCCAATTAGACGATGGTTCTGTAAACATTATTGAAAATCTTCATCTGTAGATTAGTATACCTCACATGGGCCCACGAATTTTGTAATGCACTTTTAATCGAATTGTTTATATAGACAAGCGATTCGCAAAAATATTTGCTCGGGGGTCCCACACATCCTAGAGGCGACCCTGACTGTTAGACATATGAAATATTAAACTGGATACCGAGGCAAAAAAAAATACCCAGACGGAATCCCCATGTAAGATTGGTTTTTGAAATTAGAAAGCATGTGGGCGTGACATGGAGGTCACCAGTTGAAGTGAGAAAGCTTTGGAAGAAACTTGGTGAGGTTAATGTTCGGCAATGGATAATGTTATTTATATGTAAATATCAGCAAAGTTTTTCCACTTTCTATCTACTTAATTGTGTATCTATGAGAGCAGCATTTTTTTCACATAATTTTTTCTAGACTCATATCAGTATATTCAGCATATTCACTTGCCAGCCATAGCACTATGACAACTACTTAATAGTGTATTGAGCCGTGTTTCGCCACCATAAACATTTTCACCTGGTGCGTTATCGACTTCAAAAGGAAGCTATCGTTAGATAACCTACACTAGCCGCACACAATGAAGTCTCTGAGTTCGGCGACGGAACGCGAAGCTCGCGTGGAATTGAGAATCCTCCGTTCCACTGCATCCCACACATATTCGATGGGATTCAAGCAAGTAGACTTTGGCTACCAGGGGAACACACGAAATACTTGAACACGTCTTTCAACCATTCCTGCATTCAACGAACTTGTGACACTTTGCACTGTTTGGCTGTAAACGTCCAGACCATCCTGATACACGGTCAACATATAGGACAATACTTAGTCTGAAACAATGCCCAGGTACGATATGTCGGTTAGAATGTATTCAACTATGATGAGATGACCATAGAAGATAATCCCCATATCGACATATCACGATCAAGTGTGGTTGTATCTGCTAGTTGGAACCTAGGCTCATAGAACCAGAAGATTTTTGCTCAGTACAACTGCAGAAGTAACCGTGGATGACAGTCGGGAAACACGAGCACATTATTGGACCGCCACTTCTTTGGCTCATCCTCAAGAGCGTCCACTGGATATTGTGTGATCATAATAGTTTCTACGTGGGCACTCGTTGCAGACTGTCATTAATGGAGGAATCGGAGTACATAGCAACCGCAGTTCATCTCGACAGTCAACCCAATGGTGATCTCCCATTTGAGGAACGTTGCGAAGATGTGTCTCGCTCTTTGGACCATACTCACCAGATCTCTACTACGGTGGCCCTCGAAAAACCTATGATGACCGCGGCTGCTGAGATACTAGCCTCCGCCTTCCACGTTCCTATTTCGAACTCCGACAGGTCCTTCGGTTACCACACTGCTCGGGCAACCACTTAACTCAATTCGACCTCCTACAGGTCCCCATTCGAACTCCGACAGGTCCTTCGGTTTCCCCACTGCACGGGCTCCGTACTGCGAACTGATCCGCAATTTTATGCTGTTTGTATGTACCCAGTAGACAAAACAGCACAGTAGGGGTGATGCAGTTTACATGTGCATCCCCGCGCGGTGTGAAACAGACAGAACGCAGGCGATAAATAGGCGCAAAGAGGGCTTCGAGACAGAGTATCGCAATCGACGAACATGGGTAACACAGGTAATCTGAGCAACTTTGATCGTGGACAAGTTGTCGGCGCAAGACAGATGCGTCATTCTAGCGCCTAAGTGCAAGCGTAGGGTTCCCGAGCGCAACCGTATCAACGGTATATTGCGTGTATACCATCGACGGACGTACCAGCACCCAAAGGGCAAACGGTGACCGACCACACGTCGTTAATGATCGGGTCGACGTAGACTATCCAGGCTCATACATACCAACCGCTTGTAAACGACGTCGCAGATCGCATCCAGGTTGAACGTCGGTGGCCCAAGGAGCGTCAGCGAGCAGACGGTACATCGCACGCTGCCTACCCTTGGCTACCGGGATCGACGCCTCACTCGTGCGACACTGTTGACTGCACGCCATCAGAAATTACGCCTCCTCTGGTGCCAGGAACATTAAAACTGAACCTCTGGAGAGTGGCGCCGCATCCTGGGGTCAGATGAATCCCGCTTTCAGCTGTACTGATCTGTACGGAGGGTGCGAGTGAGCCGTCGACAACAAGAGGCCATGGCCACGTGGTGCCAGGTCGTCTCTATTCAAGGTAGTGGTGGCTCTGTGATGGTTTGGGGAGATTTCTAATGGGATACATTAGGTCCCTTAGTACATCTGAAGAGGTTCATAACTGCTGAGCGCTACCAGCATGCGCTGCCTAATAAACTAAACGCTTTCGCGACCTTCGTGTATCCTGAGCAAAATATGCGCCTCCCCACCGGGCTGTAAACCCAGGCATGGCTCGAGGAACACTCATTTGAGTTTGCAGCCGTGTAGTGACCCGCGAGGTCCCCGGATTTAAACCCTGTAGAAGTTCTTCGCGATGCCGTGGAGAGAAATATCAGTTCTATGGATCCTGGACAAACGCCTGGGTCCGAGATGTGGACAATGCTGTAACAGGCATGGTTGGCATTACCTCCTGAAATTATTCAGTATCTGGTGTAGTCGATGCCTCGACGTATAAAGCCAGTGAGGACCAGCATGCTATTCGTTAGGTATCTCCAATGTTTTGTCTATTGAGTGTACATATTCCGCACTAGTCAGTGACGTCATTGATACATGCCGTGGAACGCGTCCTCTCGTGGAGAACGGGTGGCCATAACGATCTGTCAAAATGAGTCACTACTATGTGTTGTGCCAGGCGTCCACTAATGGAGCCAAGGGGTAGTCATAATGATATGACATAATGAATTACTGCAATGTGTTTTGACACTCGTTCATTCGTGAAGGTCGGGGTGTGTAGTATGATCTAACATATTGAGTCTTCGATATGTGTTATGATAGTGTTCCACACATAGAGACAGGCGTGGCCATAATGAGTCACTACTATGTGTTGTTAAAAACGCACACTCGCAGAGACAGGGGCTGTCCATAATGATCTGAGATACTGAGTTTCTGCGTTCTCTATGCTCTCTCCATGGGTGACACTCGCTCACCCATGTAGAAAGCAGTGGCCATAATGATCTGCCATAATGAATCATTTTTGTGTGTTGTGAGAATGATCCCTTAGTGGAGACAGGTGTGGTCGAAATGATCTGTCATATTGATTCTCTGCTATGTGTTGTAATACTCGTTCACTCGAAGAGACAGCGGTGATCAAAGTTACCTCTTATAATGAGCCACTGTTTTGTGTTGTTCCACGTACCCACTCACGGAGACAGTGTGGCCCTAATAATCTGTCATACTGAGTCACTGCTACGTATTGTGACACCATTGCACTCGTAGAGACCAGAGTATCCAGTATGATCGGCCATATTGAGTTACTGCAATACGTTGTGACACTCGTCCAGTCGTGAACACAAAGGTGCTCACCTTGATCTTCAGTGATGAGTCAATGCTACGTATTGTGACACCAATGCACTTGTAGGGACAAGAGTGTTTAATATGATCGAGATATAAGATATTGAGTCGCTGCTATGTGCCGCGACACCAATGCACTTGTAGGGACAAGGGTGTTTAGTATGATCGAGATATAATATATTGAGTCGCTGCTATGTGCTGTGACACCAATGCACTTGTAGGGACAAGGGTGTTTAGTATGATCGTGATATAAGATATTGAGTCGCTGCTATGTGCCGTGACACCAATGCACTTGTAGGGACAAGGGCGTTTAGTATGGTCAAGATATAAGATATTGAGTCGCTGCTATGTGCTGTGACACCAATGCATTTGTAGGGACAAGGATGTTCAGTATGATCGAGATATAAGATATTGAGTCGCTGCTACGTGCTGTGACACCAATGCACTTGTAGGGACAAGAGTGTTTAGTATGATCGAGATAAAAGATATTGAGTCGTTGCTATGTGCTGTGACACTAATACACTTTTAGGGACAAGAGTGTTTAGTATGATCGAGATACTAAACACCCTTCTCCCTACAAGTGCTGACACCAATGCACTCGTAGAGACAAGGGTGTCTATTATGATCGGCCATGTTGAGTCACTGAAATATGTTGACACACTCGTCCAGTCGTAAACACAAAGGTGCCCGGCGTGATCTCCGGTGATGAGTCACTGCTACATATTGTGACACCAATGCACTCGTAGAGACAAGGGTGTCTAGCATGATCGGCCATATTGAGTCACGGCAATATGTCACTCGTCCAGTCGTGAACACTCCGGTGATGAGTCACTACTACGTATTGTGACACCAATGCACTCGTAGAGACCAGAGTATCTAGTATGATCGGCCATATTAAGTTACTGCAATACGTTGTGACACTCGTCCAGTCGTGAACACAAAGGTGCTCAGCTTGATCTTCGGTGATGAGTCACTGCTACGTATTGTGACACCAATGCACTTGTAGGGACGAGGGCGTTTAGAATGATCGAGATATAAGATATTGAGTCGCTGTTATGTGCTGTATATTAAGTCACCGCTATGTGCTCTGACACCAATGCACTTGTAGGGACAAAGATGTTTAGTATGATCGAGATATAAGATATTGAGTCGCTGCTATGTGCTGTGACACCAATGCACTTGTAGGGACAAGGGTGTTCAGCATGATCGAGATATAAGATATTGAGTCGCTGCTATGTGCTGTGACACCAATGCACTTGTAGGGACAAGGGTGTTTAGTATAATCGAGATATAAGATATTGAGTCGCTGCTATGTGCTGTGACACCAATGCACTCGTAGGGACACGGGCGTTTAGTATGATCGAGATATAAGATATTGAGTTGCTGCTATGTGCTGTGACACCAATGCACTTGTAGGGACAAGGGTGTTTAGTATGATGGAGTTATAAGATGTTGAGTTGCTGCTATGTGCCGTGACACCAATGCACTTGTAGGGACACGGGTGTTTAGTATGATCGAGATATAAGATATTGAGTCGCTGCTATGTGCCGTGACACCAATGCACTTGTAGGGACAAGGGTGTTTAGTATGATCGAGATATAATATATTGAGTCGCTGCTATGTGCTGTGACACCAATGCACTTGTAGGGACAAGGGTGTTCAGCATGATCGAGATATAAGATATTGAGTCGCTGCTATGTGCTGTGACACCAATGCACTTGTAGGGACAAGGGTGTTTAGTATGATCGAGATATAATATATTGAGTAGCTGCTATGTGCTGTGACACCAATGCACTTGTAGGGACAAGGGTGTTTAGTATGATGGAGTTATAAGATATTGAGTCGCTGCTATGTGCCGTGACACCAATGCACTTGTAGAGACATGAGTGTTTAGTATGATCGAGATATAAGATATTGAGTCGCTGCTATGTGCTGTGATACCAATGCACTTGTAGGGAGAAGGGTGCTTAGTATGATCGAGATATAAGATATTGAGTCGCTGCTATGTGCTGTGACACCAATGCACTTGTAGGGACAAGGGTGTTTAGTATGATCGAGATATAAGATATTGAGTCGTTGCTATGTGCTTTAACAATAATGCACTTTTTGGGACAAGGGTGTTTAGTATGATCGAGATATAAGATTTTGAGTCGCTGCTATGTGCTGTGACACCAATGCACTTGTAGGGACAAGGGTGTTCAGCATGATCGAGATATAAGATATTGAGTCATTGCTATGTGCTGTAACACCAATGCCCTTTTAGGGACAAGGGTGTTTAGTATGATCGAGATATAAGATATTGAGTCACCGCTATGTGCTGTGACACTCGTCTAGTCGTGGTGAGAGAGGTGGCCATAATTATTTAATGAGTTACTGCTATATGTTGCGATACTCGTCCACGCATTGGAGACATGAAGCATAAATGTGTTAAAAATGTAGAAAACGTTTAGGTTTGAATTTAAAAATTCAAACAGACATAAAATTGTGTTGTAATACGTCTAATATTATTGTCCCTGGAAAAAAAAGTATAGTTATGGTGATTCCGGAACACGAAACAATTAAAGATAAATAACAAGGAATTATTATAATATACGTATGTAGAGAGCTTTGCTTACTGGAATTTACCACGTCCGGGAGAAAAGAGCAAAAGCGCAATTAAAACACAACAGCAACAACATACAACAACATACAAAAAACAAGAAAAATGAGGAAACAACAGGAACAGACTGGAACTGATACATTAACAACAGCCGTTGCAGAAAAACCTCTTTGGAACTCGACTAAAATTTATCGCTGTTTCTTTCATAGAATCCAGACATCTGATGCACTGAAGTCTTAGTGAAAACATTTTGTAAACTATGAACTTAGTATAGTATGTGAATTAGTTCTGAGTGAAGTATAGGAAATACACATATACTCTTCAGACAAAAATGTTTCACTTCCAGGACGACAAATTAATTGAATATTACTTCACCCAAAGGCCATTTTATAGGAGCCGTCTATTTACTGAATTCAGCTGTTGCTCTGAGAATTTCGCTTTACGGAAAGGTTGTTTCTCCAAAAATTTCAATTTACCGAAAGATTATTTTTCCGAAAACTCACCTTACCGAAACACCATTTTACGGAATTGTGCATTTAACAGAAAAATAACGTTACCAAATGCTTCACTTCGCTGAAAAGTTTTTCCCCTTAAAGTTTATTTCGTCAAACGCTCATTTCACCGAAGTGTCAGTTTATTATAAAGTTTGCACTTTACTACAGAATCCATTGGACTGAAGTGCTCTCGAGGTCAGTAAAGACAAGGTTATACTCATGCACTTCAGGTGGTCGTTCCAAACATCACTGTCCTAAACGCCAAACCAACGCTACTTAACAGCTACGTTTTATGTATCTGCGGTATAGCAACGTATCAGAGTTATTATTCCTAAACCAGAAGGAATTATAACATTGCTAAATCCAACCTCAGTATCTAAAATGCATTTTATTTTTTAGTTTCTTGTTATCTTTTCATTCCTGTTGGTATGATTCAAGAACAAAACGCTCTTTTTAAATTTCAAGGTACATGGAAATCTTGGTTATACATTTTGCTAGGGGATGGCCGAAAAAACGTATAAATGTAGAAAACAAAAACGTATAAACGAACTTTCACATACACCAACAAAATATTAAACATAATACTATTGTGAAATTTAAGCTTTAGAGGAGTTATAAGATGTTCCTTAATAATGACTTATAAAGTCATTATTAAATCAAAAAAGTCAAATTGGCGGCGAAAGAAACGTATAATGTAAGATACTGTACAAGGTGTATAGGAAAGTCCTTAAACAGGGAAATAACTTTTGAACGCAAAATGCTAGAGTTGTGGAAGTAGTGTACAAATAGTAAAGTGACTATGTTCTATCAGATGAGACCGATTGCAGCACTCCTAGCGGCGAATTTTGGAAGTTAGCGATCCTATCGCGAGAACCAAGAGAGATAGCGAGAAAAAGTCAACAGCAAACGTGTAGATCGTCACCGATTTAGTATAAAATGACGCCCTACATTCACCAAAAACTCCAATAGAAGTCCGGAAATGCAGATCTCTCGATATCCGATCACCGGCATAAATACGTCACGAATGACATCGCAAAGCTTAAAATCTGTAAACAAATTTTGCCTGCAAAACAGCGAAGGATGGATGAAAGTATGCAAATTGAAACGCTACGTGATACCTTATCGGGAAGCATAAATTGCCGGTCAGGGAAGGTTTGTCAGACAGTGCGTGGACTGGATCTTTGAGTCTACACAAGGCTAGTTATTCCAACGAGGAGTACTGCGAGATGGTTATGTTGTACAGGGAATGCGGTCGTCGGGCAAGAGAGGCTGCACGCCAATATGCATTACGTTTCCTTAAGCGTTCTCTTCCTACTGCGGCTACTATCATCAATGTCGTTCGCCGGCTGAGAGAAACCGGGAGCATTACAAGTCGTTCCCGTTCAAGTAGACCGACACTTGCAGGTGTGCACGTGCAGCCAGTGGACGTCCTGACCTATGCGCTAGCCCACCCACACTGCAGTACGAGAGACATCAGTGCGACGAGTGGCCTTACATTTGGTCGTGTATGGTAAATTTCTACAACCCCGCATTATCCAAGCATGCAGTAACGTAACACCTGAAATGCTGCAGAACATCCAACAAGAAGTTCTAGCACGAATACAGATGCGTATTGCTGCCGATGGTGGATACATCGCGAATGCTTAAGTATGTATTTCTAGAACATTATTTTGTGTTTTTCTTCTTCATAATGTCCTACTGCTGTATGAATTTCCTACCACTTTATTGTACAGTACATAATAAATTCTACCTTGCTGACACGTACTTGTATGAGTTTTATTAGTAAATTTGCATCACCTTATAATGTCACACTTCTGCACGCGATGAGTGACGTATTTATGCCGGTGATCGGATACCGAGAGATCTGCATTTCCGGACTTCTATTGGAGTTTTTGGTGAATGAAATGCGTCATTTCATACTAAATCGGTGACGCTCTACACGTTTGCCATTGACATTTTTTCGCTTTCTCTCTTGGTTCTCGCGATAGGATCACTAACTTCCAAAATTCGCCGCTAGGGGTGTTGCAATCGGTCTCCTCTGATAGAACATAGTCACTTTACTATATGTACACACTACTTCCACAACTCTAGCATGTTGTGTTCAAAAGCTATTTCCCTGTTTAAGGAATTTCCTATACAGCCTGTATCTTATCGCATTACAAAAATCATAGAGCGTACAGAAATCGAAATTCTATTTTAACGAATTTATCTGTTTAGGAATATCCTGATTCTAGATTAAGTGAAATCCTCACATCTAGGAATATGAGAATAGTGCTTCACTATGGAGCTCATGAAATAACAGCTTTTATCTTTGCAGATCCTAAGTGCATCCATTTGAAACCAGAATGCTGAATATTGATGTAACGTTTAGAATACTATTCTACAACCCCACGAAATACTGGAGACACAAAGTTATGTCATAAAGATTTATCAATCTTTAAATAGCGTGTATGTGTATATGCCTTGAAATCCGAACCCAATTTTTCATCCAAACCGAAAATATAAACAACATACATACCGTTCTCAGAAGGGATCAAGGTTCAACTTTGGCTGCACCAAACTGGGACAAAACAACCCTATCCAAATTCTTTCAAAGTTATAGCAAACCGAGTTATGTGTAAAAGAATCAAAGTATCATTGATAATCCGAAATTCGATTTTGACGCAAAAAAATGTATAAATGAATTACCTAATTAAAAAAGCGATAGAAACTACCGTAAAATATGGCGACTAACGCAGTGTTACTGATGAAAGTGTAAAACGTATAACTGAGAAACGTAAAACCGCGTTCCATTGTACAAAGGGCTTTCCATAAAAACTGAGAACAATTTTTATGTTCAGTTGGCAACAGCGCAAAGGGGAAAAATAACCAGATAGACACCTAACTGGATTAAGGAAGTATCTATGGCAGCCGTGGCAGACGATCCTAGTTTTGTTATTGCGCAGTTGTTTAAGGCACGTCTGCATTTCGCCATACAGCTACTGAGGTCAGTGATTCAGAGTTAAGAAGTGAAATGCCTTGTGTCGTAAAAGTTTGCTATCATTTGGGAAAAACGGCTCCAGAAACAGTTCATTTAATGAGAAAAGCTTACAAAGATAAATGTTTAGGTGAGTCGTCGATTTTTAGATGGCACCATGATTTCAAAAAAGGGAGTTTATCGGCAGAACTCGCTCCTAGGCCTTGTCGACCTAAAAGTGAGGGTATTGTTAACACTGTTTGGGCAATCCTACAAGAAGATCGACGAATGACGTGTGAATACATAGCGGCGTCAACTAATATTTCAAAACCGTCGGCATTCCGCATTCTACGCAACAAATTACTGCTGCATCCTGTGTGTTCCAGATGGGTACCTCATCATCAGACGAAAGCGAGAGAACAATTGTTAGCCGGAGTTCAGGTGTGTCATGAGTGGAAATAAATGATTTCAAAGGATACAAACTTTTTAAACACAGTAATAACTGCCGATGAAACATGGGTCCACTATTTCGACATCCTCACAAAGTGCGCAACGAGTGTCTAGAAACACACAGACTCCCCTCCTCCGAAAAAAGTCCGATCAGCTAGGAAGGTAGTGATGATAATTTTCTTTGATCACAAAGGTGTAGTCTACCAGCGTGCCGTTCCTCCACAAATTACTGTCAATGCTGAGTATTACATTTCAGTCTTGAAGCGTCTGCGACGACACATATCGATTAAGCGATCGGAACTGGTGGGCATGTGGACGACCCTACACCATGATAACCCCAGCCCACACGTGGCTGCTTGTGTTCAACAATTTCTTACGCAGTATTGAAATCATGCCACAGCCTACCTACAGTCCTGATCTCGCCCCGTGCGATTTCTGGTTGTTTCCAATAATGAAGGAGAAGTTCCGTGGCGCAACATTCAACGCAGATGCTGACGTTATTCAAGCTGTACAGGGGTCGCTAAAGCAGTTTCCACAAAATGCCTTCGCCACATGCTTTGAAAAGTGGACTAAACGATGAGACCGTTATGTATCATCCGAGGGAAGATACTTTAAGAAAGAATAACGTATATTTTGCTGTACCTATATTTCTTCATTTTGTGTGATTTTGCTTATAGGTTTTATGGAAACGGCCGTTGTGCTTAGAAAGGCCGATCAATTTATGTAAAAGTGGACAATTTCATAGCAATATTCCGAACGATTTAAGAGAAAATGGTCCGGGAAAAACAATGGCTTAGATTTAGGAAGATATGTGTATTTTAGCTTTAATAACTGTTCTGTTCGGAATCGATTTTATTTATTGAGAAATTATTTACGCAATGTCATTTAATCTTGAATAACATGCCCAGTTTTTAATTTCGATTCCATTACTACCCCTCCTGTTTTCCTGATGTTTTACTCACATGTCGAGTTTACAAATTACCGAAATTCCACTGTTCACAAGTTACCGAAATTAGATGCAACATTTCTCCTGATACAGAAATATAACACAGCAGTCTATCTGGGAATCCGAATAAATATTTGATGATTAGTGTGAAGAGTAAAAACCCGAAAAACTTTGAGAGTTAAGGAAGACAGACTTTAGAAAGTTTTCAGAAGGTTTTGTCTAACCAAAGAGATTCCGTAATGAACTCGCAACTCTTACGTAGAAACTCGTAATGTTATGATACAGCCAAACCTAAGATCCCCTTCTAAGATGCAGAAAAACTGAATCAAAGATAACTCCTGGCGTTCTAAATTATGCATTAGGATTGAAAGATCTTCCTTCACCTGAAACGATGATAACAGTTGAAAGAATTCACCCTTCAGAATATCTTCATTCTCTGGCTTCCACGAATACACGAAACGCAGCGCAGGCACAACATTTGAATTGAAACTCCGAACCCTAAAAGCTTCTCTCCTGCGCGTTTCTGTTGGCAACAACCATGCTCCGTTTCTCGCAAAAGGAACGCTCTCTTAACCATTGATGCATTTTGAAATATTAACCTCTGTTTACTCAACTAAGGAAATACGAATTCTTTTCCCAACACAAAGAAAAATGAATTACTTCGTGATCACAGGAATTCATTCCACTAGATTTAATTTTTTTTCCAGTCATGATGTTTATCTTTTATTACACTGGAAACGATGAACGGTTTGTATACTTTACGCATCACATGATTCGAGTTCTTTAAATCGATTATTCGAAATTCTGATGTGAAATGAATTTATGTGTGCATAAATGGATAATAGATGAATTGTGAGTTGAAGAAGGAGAAATATAAAAGAGAATATTTCACGGAAAATAGGGACAAATCAATAACTAGGAAACTATTTAAAAAAAAACACGTATTTAAATACCATATCTCCAAAACAATATTCGCACTAGATTTATTTCTTTTTCAATTTGTAAGTGACTAAAAAGGTCTGGTAATGTGAATTAAGATATCTGCGGGATTCAACAATCGAGAACCTATCTCATTTGTTTTAAAGTTTGCGCATGATATTTTCCTGCTTTGATTTTAAAGTAAAAATTAAAATAATTAATTTCGTGTGCTTAATAAAACGTTTTATGTCGTCGGTGATAACAATACGAATTCTCATAAAATTTGTACACATAATGTTTTAATAATGGACTATAACGACATTTTTGTACGTATCAGAAAAGAATATACACTGGCGGCCACCCAAAATGCAACACCAAGAAGGAAGCATCCGATTGGCCTGAAATTCGCAGCATGCGTCGCCCGCGAGAGGACATGCAAACGATTAGCATTGCAGGGCATATACAAATCATGTGCGCCCGGCACGCCACCGAGAAGCACTATAAAAAGGGCGCACAGAAGGCGGGGTGTAAGTAGTGGAAGTGTGTTGTGCTGCCGGACTTGTGCGTGGGAAGCTTCCTGATGCCTCGTCGCATAATACGGCAGTCGTTCCAGCACGTTTTGAAGTTCGACAGAGGACGAATAGTGTCTTATAGCGACAGCGGTATATCGTACCGAGACATCGGCGCCCATGTTGGACGACATCCAGCCACAGTGAGGCGAGTATGGATTCGCTGGGTGCAGGAGGGACGGACGGACCGACGTGAGCGATTTCCGCAGCCGCGGCACAACACCGAACGAGAGGACCGGCATGTTGTGCGGCGGGCATTGACGGCTCGCATCGCCACATCACGAACGTTAACGCAGGAATTAGGGTGTGTTGCGCAACAACCTGTGTCAGCACGTAATGTTCGACGTTGTCTGAAGGAGCAGGGACTTGTCGTACGGCGCCCATTGTTCCGATTACCATTGCCGTTACATCACCTGCGAGTGCGGCGGCAGTGGGCCGTTGAACGCCGCACCTGGACTACGGAATGGCACGACATTGTCTTCTCTGACGAATCCCGTTTCTGTCTGCAACACCACGATGGTCGGATCCGCGTGTGGTAGCACCGTGGCGAGAGACTGTATGAAGCCTGCATTATGCATCATCCATACCAGTATGCCGCCTGGCGTTATGGTTTGGAGCGCAATTGGATATGACATCCGCACCCCTCTGGTACCCATCGCAGGTACACTCAACAGTCGCCGCTACGTCTCTGACGTTTTGGAGCCTGTAGTCCTCCCTTATTTGCAGGACCTGCCAGCGGCCACGTTTCAACAGGACAATGCGCGCCCGCACGTGGCACGCATCGTGCAACAATTCTTCACGGCCCACCAGGTGTCACTGCTGCCGTGGCCTGCCTGTTCTCCCGATACGTCGCCCATTGAACACGTCTTGTCTCTGATCGGCAACCGAGTGGTCCGTCAAACACCTCCCGCGGCTACGCCTGATGAACTGCGGCAACGTGTGGAAGTAGCCTGGACTAACATACCCCAAGCTCACATTCAAAGCCTCTTTCGTTCGATGCAGCGACGTGTAGCGGCCGTTATTGCCAGCCATGGGGGACATGCGAACTATTGATGTCTGCGTGTTCCGCAAGTCGCACGGGTCTGTAAGCTCAATCGTTTCATCTTTGTATCTGTTGGTATGTTTCCAGTAAATCTGGCTTTGCTATCTCGTGTCCTTCTTGGTGTTGCATTTTGGGTGGCCAGCAGTGTAATACATTTGGAAAAGATATAGTGGTATACCATAAGTGTTAGAAATAATAATTCGATATTATATCTTGCGTGCGTGTGTGTGTGCTGATACTTTACCATACAGGACTAGGCGTTGCCAAGGTTTATTTAATATTACATGATTCGACTTATGGATCAGGGTTGTCCGGGGTTCTCTAAAATTATCAATAAGCTGCTTGTTACCTGTACGTTTCATTGCGATGGTTTCCAATTAGTGAAAAAAAAAACAAGTTAGTAAAATCATGCAATGCATTGATTATGACACGCTTTTCAACATACCAGAAATTAATACTCAAGTTATTACTCAAGTTATTACTCAAGTTATGAGGATAATGGCTGTGGAATAAACCTCACTCCTGCGCCCTGACCTTTGACCATATTTCGATGATATTCAACAGAACCGGTTCAGTATACCGTCGGAACAACATACTTAAGTTTTGTCGCAATAGAAGCATTTTTAGTCAAGTTATGAGGATGATGGCTGTGGAATAAATTTTGCTCCTGTGGCCTGACCTTTGACTCCATTTTGATGATATTCAACAGAACCGGTTCAGTATATCTCCCTCCACAACAATATGATGAAGCTTCGTCGCAATCCAAGCATTTTTGCTCAAGTTATCACACATAAGGGCGGTGGAATGGATCTCGCTTGTATGCCCTGAACTTTGACCCCGTTTCGTCCATTTTCAACAGCTTTCCTCCCCTGGTTGTCCTCTACCACATACTAAAGTTTCATTGAAATCGAACCATTTTTACGCGAGTTATCGTGCTGACAGACAGATAGACGGACAAAGCTGGAGAATATACATTTCTTCTGCTACGGTTGGAAAGCGTAAAAAAAACGAAAACAAACTTTAGGCTTTTTTTTTTGGTACAATTACATGATACCAGGGGTGTCATATGTTGTTATATAGTGTTTGTTTTAGCTTTTTTTAATCCAGGTATCAGCCTTTCTCTAACTTCCGCCGAATAGAAAAGAAAATTGAAAAAAACATTATGTTGTTCACACATGATGACGCACTACAGCTAGCTGCGCCTTCCCAATTGCTGTATACGGTTACAGACCATTCTTTTAAAAAGTCGATGTACACATTAATTAGTCTTAAATTCAGCAAAACAACTAGTTAGTAAAATCATGCAATGCATTGATTATGATACGCTTTCCAACATACCAGAAATCATTACCCAAGTTATTACTCAAGTTATGAGGATAATGGCTGTGAAATAAATCTCGCACCTGTGCCCTGACCTTTGACCCCATTTCGATGATATTCAACAAAACACGTTCAGTATACATCCAGAACAACATGATAAAGTTTTGTCGCAATCGAGTCATTTTTACGTAAGTTATGACGCATAAGGGCAATTGAATGGATCCCACGCCTATATGTAAAGACCTTTTGACTCCATTTCGCCCATTTTCAATAAGGGTTCCTTCCCCAGATCGATGTTCCCCGGCCACATACTAAAATTTCATCGAAATCGAAACATTTGTATTCAAGTTATGACGCATAAGGGCAATGGAATGGATCCCACTCCTATGTCCTGACCTTAGACCCCATTTCACCTATTTTCAATAGGGTTTGTCCCCATGTAGTCCTCCACCACATACTAAAATTTCATCGAAGTCGAACCATTTTTACGTAAGTAATGGCGCATAAGGGTGATGGAATGGTTCCCGCTCCTATGTCCTGACCTTTGACCCCATTTCGTCCATTTTCAATAGGGTTCGTCCCCAGATTGTCCCCTACCACATACTAAAGTTTCATCGAAGTCGAACCATTTTTACGCGAGTTATCGTGCGGACGGACAGACAGACAGACGGACAAACCTGGAGCTTATACGCTCCTTCAACCTACGGTTGGAAAGCGTAAATAAGCCTCAGTTACAGGTTTTCATTGTCGTGGGTGTTGTAATGGTTAGCATACTCGAGCGCAAATCGGGAGACGCGGGTTCGATTACCGTTCCAGGACGATAATTGTTTTTAATTTCTGCGGCTACGTTACATGGAAAAACATACCCTTATTAGTTATTCCATGTGTTTTCAACTTGAGATAAGCATTTTACTAAATGATCTTATGACGAAGTGAAAATGTCCATAAAAAAGACATGAAATTGAATATCACGAGGAAGAGATATAAGATAAATGCAGAGTGAGCACAGTACGGAACAGCATAACGAACGGGACTCGAACTAGAATCAATAAATTGAAACTATGCATCTCTTAGAAAAAAATAACAGATCAGATTTACCTGTTCTGCTATTTTAGAAAAAACGGATCGCTCGTCCATATTTAGCCCACTGTCTGCTGGGAAAGGCGAAAACCAAAGCCTAATGGACAAGCTTGTCCCAATCGGAATAAAAACATACGCACAGCAGTACCAGGGATCAGTGCTGATTGCCCAGACCATTCCAGCTTGTCCCAATCGGAATAAAAACATACGCACAGCAGTACCAGGGATCAGTGCTGATTGCCCAGACCATTCAAGCTTGTCCCAATCGGAATAAAAACATGCGCACAGCAGTACCAGGGGTCAGTGCTGATTGCCCAGACCATTCATGCTTGCCCCAATCGGAATAAAAACATACGCACAGCAGTACCAGGGGTCAGTGCTGATTGCCCAGACCATTCCAGCTTGTCCCAATCGGAATAAAAACATACGCACAGCAGTACCAGGGGTCAGTGCTGATTGCCCAGACCATTCAAGCTTGTCCCAATCGGAATAAAAACATGCGCACAGCAGTACCAGGGGTCAGTGCTGATTGCCCAGACCATTCATGCTTGCCCCAATCGGAATAAAATCATACGCACAGCAGTACCAGGGGTCAGTGCTGATTGCCCAGACCATTCAAGCTTGTCCCAATCGGAATAAAAACATGCGCACAGCAGTACCAGGGGTCAGTGCTGATTGCCCAGACCATTCAAGCTTGTCCCAATCGGAATAAAAACATGCGCACAGCAGTACCAGGGGTCAGTGCTGATTGCCCAGACCATTCATGCTTGTCCCATTCGGAATAAAAACATACGCACAGCAGTACCAGGGGTCAGTGCTGATTGCCCAGACCATTCAAGCTTGTCCCAATCGGAATAAAAACATGCGCACAGCAGTACCAGGGATCAGTGCTGATTTCCCAGACCATTCATGCTTGTCCCAATCGGAATAAAAACATACGCACAGCAGTACCAGGGGTCAGTGCTGATTGCCCAGATCATTCAAGCTTGTCCCAATCGGAATAAAAACATACGCACAGCAGTACCAGGGGTCAGTGCTGATTGCCCAGACCATTCAAGCTTGTCCCAATCGGAATAAAAACATGCGCACAGCAGTACCAGGGGTCAGTGCTGATTGCCCAGACTATTCATGCTTGCCCCAATCGGAATAAAAACATACGCACAGCATTACCAGGGGTCAGTGCTGATTGCCCAGACCATTCCAGCTTGTCCAAATCGGAATAAAAACATACGCACCAGCAGTACCAGGGGTCAGTGCTGATTGCCCAGACCATTCAAGTTTGTCCCAATCGGAATAAAACATACGCACAGCAGTACCAGGGGTCAGTGCTGATTGCCCAGACCATTCAAGCTTGTCCCAATCGGAATAAAACATACGCACAGCAGTACCAGGGGTCAGTGCTGATTGCCCAGACCATTCAAGCTTGTCACAATCGAAAACAAAACATGCGCACAGCAGTACCAGGGGTCAGTGCTGATTGCCCAGACCATTCGACCACCGTACGATAAGTAAACGAACGCGACAGCGATTTTGGGAAGGAATTTGAGGACATGCGAAACCACAGCGGATATTCAAGAAAACTTGGAAGCTCGGATTGCATGTGCAGACACGCACACCCAGCAATTTCTCGTAGTGTTTACACCTACAGGGAAGGTTAAGAGACAACTACCTATGTCCCATTGAACTTTTAGGCTGCGTGTCGGAAATGAAGTTACACTGGATTGAGCCGAGATGTTCAGATGCAACAGAGAGGTGAGGAAAGTAGGAGTGCCACTCTACGACGTCACAGTCAGCACTTCCAGGATGAGAGAGCAGGGGCAAGGAGCGTTTGATGTTATTTGTAACTGGGATATGATGCCACGGTGCCGAATACTTCATGTACCAATCCACCACACGGAGGATGTCCCGTAGTTCGGGGCAGCTGTTCGATCCCTCTCTGAGGGAGGTCGCTCTAATCACTAACCAACTCGTGGTCAGTCATGACGAGAAGAACAGACTTTATTTCTCTGACCAAGAATTTAAAGGAAGTAAACATTTAACTGCAGAAAATAGCTGCTGCTTCTATGTTATTTTATTACTTGGAATATTTTTTAATTTATGAGCAAACACACCACAGTCTGAACCCCTGGAGATAACTGTGCCTTTCTTTCCCCCAGTTATTACACCTGTGAGTCCCAAAACAAATGGCGAACCACCTGTTTCCGTTGAGAACATACTTCTTTGATTTCCCTTTGGAGAAATTTACCAAACAGATGTACATCATAGTTGAATTAAAGTTGTCTTTACACGATAAAAACTTGAGCAGGCTAAAGCACCTTAAGTCAAGATTTATTACCACTAGTTAAAATAGTTAAAACATTTAAAAATCATAAGACCTTCTGACACTGCTGCAGGTCTATCCTCAGATGTGAAAGAAGCAAGTGATACGTGAAACAGACATATTGTACAAACAAGGTTGCACGTGACGAAATCCACGAGCAGAGTCAATGCTCCATCGCAAGAGGTGACGTAAGAATAAATCACGATGACTATTCTAAATTATTGTTGTCGGAAACATTTGAACCATTTTGAATGCAATTACTAAAAACAAAAAAAAAAAGTCCACGGTTGAGAAAAACGTGAGGTAAGTAATCATTACAACACGACTTTTCTTTCCAAACAATATTGTAAATGATACTTAGAATTGTCATCGTAATGATAACTTAGAATTGCCATCACTTGTTTGGATTGTCCTTTCCAAACAATATTGATTACAACATGATTGTCCTTTCCAAACAATATTGATTACAGCATAATTGTCCTTTCCAAAAAATATTGTAGAATTGCCATCAATATACCTAGAATTGTCATCATATTGATAACTTAAAATTGTCATCAATATACTTAGAATTGCCATCATAATGATAACTTGTAGAATTGTCAACAATATTCTAGAATTGTCATCATTTGTTTGGATTGTGCTTTCCAAACAATATTGTTAACGGCATGATTGTCTTTTCCAAACAATATTGTTTGGAAAGCACAATCCAAACAAATGATGACAATTCTAAGTTGTCATTATGATGACAATTCTAAGTACCATTTCCAAACAATATTGTTTCCGTTTAAAATATTGTCCAAACAATATTTTAAACATTATTACAATATTGTTACAATATTTAACAAGCCTTACAATATTGTTTGGAAACAACAATCATGTTGTAATGATTACTTACCTCATGTTGTTCCTCAACCGCAGACTTTTTTGTGTTTTAGTAACTGCATTCAAAATGGTTCGAATGTTTCCGACAACGATAACTTAGAATTGTCATCGTAATTTATTCTTACGTCACCTCTTGGCACGGAGCAGTGACTCTGCTCATGGATTTCGTCACGTGCGACCTTGTTTATATGTCTGTTTTACGTGTTTTTTCACATCTGAGGATAGACCTACAGCATTGTCCAAAAGGTCTTATGATTATTAAATGCTTTATCTATTTTAACTAGTGGTAATAAATCTTGACTTGAGGTGCTTTAGCCGGCTCAAGTTGTTATCGTGTAAAGACGGTTTTTTAATTCAACTATTTATCTACACGACTGACGACGACTGTTAGATGTACATCATACATCAAAGAACTGCACGTTTCGCCGTTCGGCTAGTATGTTAAAGTTGAGAGCACATGACTAATAAATTAATAGTCAATAACAGACGACAAACATATGTCTAGAGGTTTTAATTACCTAAATGAATGTATGCAAAGATCTGCAGGCATCCAGGTACTCGAACTTGTTTTCCAACAATGCGTCGGCGTTGATTGTTCAGGATGCATTTGATATCTGAGCTATAACATCTTCATCACCATTCTTTGAACAGCTTAACAATCCTTAGATCTCAGACTTCGGATGACTGCGTCCGTCTCATCTCTCTCGCTCTTCATCTGCATCATTGCTGCTCCCAAGGCATCGTTTTACTCCTCTCGAACTTCCGTTTTCCGCAAGAGGGATGCAAAATCAGAGCGTGACGTTTGCGTATGCAAATATTCCTCGAGGGGCGAGCACTTCCTCTCATTTCCACGGAAGCATCATCCCCTTTCGGTTCCGCATCAGCAGTAAACGTGCTCGGTCAGGTTCTCATGCATCCGCTTTCAGTCTTTCCCCTTCTCACACTGAGAATCTCGTCCTCTCATCTGCCATATTCCCTAATTAAACTATTTTAGACCTTGTAGAAGACCACAGCCATTGAATCCTGAGCATTCCAAAGTCCCATGGTCCCGGCTTATATCTCATTTTGCTCTTTAAAAGCATTCAGGGATGCTGTTATCATTACACCCGAGAGAGACGGAGAAAGAATACGGCATGCTAATTTGTCTATCCAACGCTAATGCAATTTGGGAAGAGTAATTAAAGCCGAGATGCGCCGCCACCTTTGAACTTCTCTGGCGCTTAACTTATTTATCCTCCTACAGACTTAACTTAGTAATCACTTTAAAGGTAATTAACATGTAAAATGAATTTTCATTCATTCTCCCATTTATTTAATTCTTTCTTTCGTTGAAGCTTTATAAGAATGCTATCAAATATAAATAACTTAGGTGATTTTAAATATAAACCGAAAATTAATTCCAAATCCAAATACTTTTAGACCAAGTTGCAGAAATTATATTGTCAAGACTTCTTTTGAGCAAATATACCAACTCAGACTTTTCGATTTCTGAAATTTTCATCATGAAATACAGGTGGAAACTTAAAATAGGTATTTCACTGAATTATCCGTAAGACAAAAAGCGAAGCAATACATTGTTAAAAAATGTGCGGTACGTTGCACCAAAAGGCTGTGCTACACCAGCTACACCACTTTTTGAGAAAAAGTACGCCATTCTGAGATGAGAACAAAACCCAAGAACGTAGTGTAAGATATGGTACAACCTTGTTCCACAGCTTGGAGCAAAGTCGCATTACGTTGTTGGGTTCTGTTTGCATCGCACAATGGTGTATTTTTCTCAGAAAGTGGTGCAGGTGGTGTAGCATCACGTTTTGCTGTAACCTATCACAAATTTTTTAACAATGACTATTTAATCCATTATATAATGCAAATTTGGAAGATATGAATCCGTTCATTGGTGTAAATATGACATGGATGTTAAGTAAGGTATTATCCGAAAACTTGGAAATCTTCCAAATTTGTATTGTACCATGGTGTAACCCGTTTTTCATTTATTGATATTCTGCGCCTGCGGCAAAACGGGAATGAATCTAAACCTCCAGATTCGCTAAATATTAATGCAGGTTGCTTAGACTAGCGAATCCTGTGATGGTTGTATTCAAATTTATCGGAAACTTAAGACTTGTTCGTTCTGGGTGGTGTAGTGGTTAGCATACCCTGTAGCTATCCGGGAGACGCGTATTCGGTTCCCGCCCCAGGACGACGAAATTTTCAAGTTTTCGGATATTACCTTATTGAACATCCATGTCATATTTACACCAATAAACGGATTTACATCTTTCAGAATTTTATTGTACAATGGTGTAATCCCCTATTTCATTCAGTTACCCATTATATCCCAACTTTTTTACTGCATGATTTTTTATTTTTATACATATTTGTAAAAACTTTTTTGGTTATGAATAAGACGAAACATACGTGTTGACTGCAATCAGTTATGTTGTTCTGAATTGCAGGCGTTTGGGCAATGCATTATATCCAAATAAAATGAGTTTTCTGCTAAAACTAAAGTGTTTCAGAAGGTAATGTAACTCATTCTTTTCAACGGTAAGGGGCAAACCATTCGATTCCGGATATTACATTGCAATTTGCATAAAGGGTTTTTGGATTTTTGCTTCCTGATATCGCCTCTGTTGGTCAGCCATCGGAATTACATGGTCCTTTGCGTCATACCGGACATCAGCCGAACTGTAGAAGGCCAAGAACTATTATTTACTCTTCCCGCCCTCCTTCCCTTAGCTCCTTAGTTTAGGCACGGTACAAAGACTGCTGCTTTGAACGCCAGTAAGACAAGCTGCTTCCTAGTTTCTTCGTGTATGAATCGATACACAATCCACACACTTACCACAGCCATAGCCAGGATACACGAGAAAAGAAGCCAGTAAATGTTTTTCTCAGACAGACGTAGCATATTTTCCAACCAGCCAGCTCTGATGGCAGTACACCAGCCACAAATTTGTTGAGAATTTTCATAGCATTTATTTGTGAATTGCTACTCACTGACTTGATGTCCTTTTGCCAGAGATATACCTATTTCAGATGCCTATGAGCGCTATAATTTGCTTCAATACAAAAGCGTTTGTGATCAAAGTATTTGATGAAAAACATTTCTTTCTTGGTGTTATACACAATCATAAGAACTGCCTTTCCACTTTTTCATAACATTTTCGCCTCCAAAGGACGTTTACCAAAGTTGTTATCTCTAAGAACAACATTCGATGGGTACTCAAGATTTCTAAGATGGACCAGCAAATCGTATACCGTGAAAAAGTTATGAAAGAAAATAAAGCGTGAGTTGGGTTCTTTTCCGCTTCCCATGTTTTCAGAACAACTTTAGAGCCATGTGAGAGATCCTCATTATCTTCTTTTACTGCACTCTTACTACATTAGCGATCAAAACTAGAAATATCCTGAACATTCACATAATGTTCATAGCTTATTACTAAATCTCAAAGGTTTAACTCTAATGAATTGCTTTAAAGAGTTGTGTGTGTATTGGGGTGTCCGGGAAAATATCCTGGCGTTTTTGATACAACAGTTCCACCTACCTAGAACCTCGGAAGAATCCAAGCTAAATTTCAAAGTACATGCCATTATGTTCAATAGTTTGAACCCACCTGTTTGCCAGTTGTTTAATTCGTACATAGTACCAAACTTTCCGTTTAGAAGCAAATAACTCTGAACACTCGCGTTCGACATCGTGCAAAGAGGGCAACCGCTTGCCACGGAGAAAATGCGCCATCGCCCGAAACAAGTGGGAGTCTGAAGGGGGCAAGGACGAGGCTGTATGATGAATAAGGCAGCAACTCGATTCCATACAGTTCTTGAAGTTTAACTTGGGTCCGTTTAGCGACACCAGGTTTTGCATTGTCTTGTGATAGCTGTGCTGTCTTTCGTTTGACTCAGGAAGAATAATCCCTCTGGAGTTTGTCATACATCCTGTCCAACTGCTGAGAATACAGTTCATCATTCATAGACTGACCATTCGGAATGAGCTCAAAGTGGATTAGACCTCCATAATTTCAATTGAGAGTTTCATGAACGTTTTTCGAAACATCTGCGTTTCGGGGTAGGTAGAGCTGGGGGTCTGGTTCACTTCGTCGACAACTCATTTCGTCGACCCTCACTTCGTCGACACTCACTTCGTCGACACTCACTTCGTCGACACTATACAGTATATGCAAACAGTCGATTCCTAAAAAACCGAAAAAGTTCAGAACCACCAAATTTGGTAAACTATCTCACGGTACTGTAACTCAGATCGTAGACGGTTTTTGCAAGAGGTCAGGATCAGCGTGAAAGGGGCCCCATACAAAATTGTCGTAAAATCTATAGTTTTCAATTTAGAGCCACCAAATTTGGTATACTATCTCATGGTCTCTAACATAGACGGGGCACGGTTTTTGGAAGAGGTCGGGGACCGGGGTCAAGGGGCCTCATACAACATTTTCGTAAAATCTGCAGTTTTCAATTTAGAACCACCAAATTTTTTATACTATCTCATTGTACTCTAACTTAAACCGTGCATGGTTTTTGGAAGGGGTCGGGCCCCGGGGTCAAGGGGCCCCATACAACATTTTCGTAAAATCTACAGTTTTCAATTTAGAACCTCCAAATTTGGTATAATATCTCATTGTACCCTTACACATACTTAGACCACAGAAGGAAGGGGTCGGTGCCCGGGGTCAAGGGCCCCCATACAAAATTTTCGTAAAATCTACAGTTTTCAATTTAGAACCACCAGATTTGATATACTATCTCATGGTACTCTAACTTATCTCGCAGATAGGGTATTAGAGTGCAGAATTGTGTTGTAGTTCCTAAGTAAAAAATAGAAATTTTTGAGAAAATTTTGTATGGGGATCCCTTTACCCTGGGCCCCGACCCCTTCCAAAAACCGTGTGCGGTCTAAGTTAGAGTACCACGAGATAGTATACCAAATTTGGTGGTTCTAAATCGAAAACTGTAGATTTTACGAAAATGGCCACAACTCCTTCCGTCTATGGTCTAAGTTGGTGTAAGAGTACAATGAGATAGTATACCAAATTTGGTGTTTCTAAATTGAAAACTGTAGATTTTAGGAAAATGTTGTATGGGGGCCCCTTGACCCAGGGCCCTGACCCCTTCCAAAAACCGTGTGCGGTCTAAGTTAGAGTACCACGAGATAGTATACCAAATTTGGTGGTTTTAAATCGAAAAGTGTAGATTTTACGAAAATTTTGTATGGGGCCCCTTTGACCCCGACTCTTTTGGTCTATGGTCTAAGTTGGTGTAAGAGTGCAATGAGATAGTATACCAAATTTGATGGTTCTAAATTGAAAACTGTAGGATTTACGAAAATGTTGTATGCCCCCCCCCCCCCCTTGACTCCGGGCCCCGACCTCTTCCGTCTATGGTCTAAATTGGTGTAAGAGTACAATGAGATAGTATAACAAATTTGGTGGTTCTAAATTGAAAACTGTAGATTTTAAGAAAAATTTTGTATGGGGCCCGCTTGAACCCGGGCCCCGACTCCTTCCGTCTATGGTCTAAGTTGGTGTAAGAGTACAATGAGATAGTATAACAAATTTGGTGGTTCTAAATTGAAAACTGTAGATTTTACGGAAATTTAGAGGAATCGACTGTTTGCATATATAGTGTCGACGAAATGTACCTGTCGACGAAATGAGTTGTCGACGAAGTGGCGTCAACGAAATGAGTTGTCGACAAAGTGATTGTCGACGAAACGAACGAGGCCGAGAGCTGGTTCACCTCTATTCAGCTACTGTTATGAAGAATCTGAATTACGCAGATATATCCGCTTTTCATCCACAGTAACTATTCGCTTCATAAATTTAGTATTGCGTGGATATTTAAGCAGTCTCTGTCTTATCCCGACACGTCGTTGAGCTTCAGCTTGAGGTGAGCACAAGAGGCACCTCACCGCCTAATGGTCTGTAAACCTTTCAGATCATGTCCAGGTGCTCAGCGATGGTAGATCTTGAAACTCTTAGTTCTTCTGACAATTTGCCAGAGTTTTGTCGTGGACTGTCTTTCGCAGCCACCTACAGGGTTGTATACTCTAATTTGACTTTCCTTTTTAGTTTCTTTCTTTATGTACATTTGAGTTCGTTCTCCTTCGCGTTTTGAAACTTAACTTGAAATCTTCTCTCTCACAAGACTATGGTTGGCAACACCTTGAGGTTAGAACGTATGACGTGTGTATGTGTCCGATGAGAACTGAACGTTATATAATATAGACATAAATCAAGCTGTTCTTTCTATGTAACATGACCACAGAAATTTGAAAATTTGATCGTCCTGGAACAGAAATCGAACCCGCATCTCCCGATTTGCGCTCGAGTATGCTAACCGTTACACCACTCAGGAATACTCAAGCGCAAAAGCATACTCGAGCGCAAATCGGGAGATGCGAGTTCCATTCCCGTTCCAGGACGATCAAATTTTCAAATTTCTGTGGTTATGTTACATGGAAAAAACAGCTTGATTTATGTCTATATTAATTATTCCATGTGTTTCCACCTCGATATGGTTAGAACGTATGACATGTGTATGTGTCCGATGAGAACTAAACGTTGTATAATGTTTGAGTAGAAGCAAAAGGGTGGAGATGGATGTTATAATGCTAACTGTGGAACAGGCGTTGATTAATTGCGCAATAGGCTTTGATTAATTGTTTAATAGGTGTTCATTAATTGTGGAATAGGCGTTGATTAATTGTGGAATAGGCGTTAATTGATTTATATCTATTTAAAGGCTGCGTATTGTGCTGATATACGAGTATATATTTTCATCGTGAAGAGTTCTACCGATTAACCTTACTTAGTTCTGAAGTTTACTACTAATCTGATACGTTTAACGTTCGACGTAAAGTGTTCTGTTCTATTGGAATATTACCGTTTCATGGATCTGTTGAAAGAATAAAGGAATCAATATGTAAGTAACTTTTTCTTGACGTTTTCTTGGAAGACTCCTGTTTCACTTAAGTGAAATTATTAGGAACTGATTTATGTAGTGTTCAGTCAGCTATACTTAAACGAACATTACAGGGTGTCCGAATCAACAACAAAGGGCCTAAGTTCGAGTCACCAGCCTCAAATTTCTTGCCATGTCTGTGTGGTCCGAGTGACCTGAACTCAAGGCTTTCACCTTCAACTGTGTTAATTTTTTGCTCTGCTTCAGCAGATTTAAACCCGTGTTTCTTGTGATGTAGTAGAACCAATATTTCAAACTTTGTAGCCATTGCAATTGACCACGGTACGAGTTCAACGTATGGGTCGAGATACGGGCTTCACGCTTCTTTTGATTCCCCACAATACGCGCTTTCAGTCGTCTGTAGCATAGGAAAACTGACCACCAGAAAATATGCCTATTCACGTATTGGAACTCCCGCAATACCCAATAATATCACACCAATAATATTTTACAAGCACTGCATCGACAGGAATGAGCTCCACTTTATCCAATATTTAATTCCAGAGTCCCAATTTGAAAAGCTTTGTTTTGTTGGCTCTCACTTATATTTTAAGTAAAATAAACTATAAAAATAGTTCCACATATTATAAGAATTAAGATGATATACAGTGAAAAAAGGAAAATATAATATGCTGATATTTACAGTCTAGAAAAAATAATAACGCAAAGGTTTGTTTTAAATTTACGAAACTTTAACTTCAACATACATAGTCAGAAAGTAGTCGAATTTTAAATTACTATTACATTCAACATAAAAGATCTACATACATCCCATGCATTTTTTGCCTAAGAACTAAATACATGCGTGTATTGACTTTAATACTCGTAACTAAGAAAATGAATAGCTAATTAACTTGATTTTTTCAAAGTGTTCTCAAATAACGGCAATGAGATATAATGAGTCAAACTAAAGTTTAAAACGGCTCTCGAGTTTTAATACGAGAAAACAATGTCTTTAGAACAATCTTAGGACGAAAATTTTGTGTTCAGAGTGCATTCAAATAAATAAATAAATAAATATTAATAATGAACAAAAGATGGCGATGCTTAGTTGGCAATGAAATAAGTTCTTCGATCTTAACACAAAATAATTTCTTTTCTCTGTAAAAGTGTTTAATACATACAAGATTCTTTCAAATAAATGAATTGATGAATGCATAATAAGATAAGGATCAGAAATATTGAAGTTAGCAATGCAACTTCCTCTCTTGACTTAATAGGGCAAAACAATCTTTCATTAGGAATTTCATAGTGGAAATACTTTTCCAGCCTTAATAATGCAAAACAATTTAGCGTATCCCTGGTGTAGTTGATTAAGATATTCAACACTGGAATAAATAAATTAATAAGTACTTTCAGCATGAGAAACGGAACTGCGATGTCTAATCAAACACATCACTGCAATCGTAATGTAACAAGGAATATGACATCGAATTTTCGGTTGTAATGAGCACATCTTTTGAATCCTTTCCGACGCGAATAATATTTATCAAAGTTATTCACAGTCAGTAGAACCGGTTTGAAAAAGATCAACCGGATTTCTAGAGTTGATAAAGCATCTAGAAATGGGAACAGCTACTTATTTCCACTAGCGGATAAAAAGTATGTTGATAAAACTAAAAAATGGTACTCAAAACGTTTCTCATAGCAGAAGGAAGGCATCGGAGACAAAGTGATTTTCAAATCGAACAGTTAGAAGGAGAAATATAGAAGGAACATCATTTGAGCGAAGCGAGGCCGAAGGTCGAGCCGAGCTCTCTTTACGAGACTCGAGACAATTAGTTGTTCGGGCATAGGTACGTGATGGTATATCCGATCACCGTGATTTTTGGTATGCGATTGGACATCGTCCATGGTCAGGCTTTGTCGCCTTCCGATTTCCGAAATTCCGTGTCATTGAGGAATAATCGTCCAAAAACTTGCATTTTTAGCGGTTTTCCGGGTTTTGAGAAGGGGTCGTTTGTTATCTATCTCCGCCAAAGATCTTCAGCCGATCGCGGTGACACTTGCCACAGAGAAAGGGAAAGACACGATGAAGTGACCTGTGGTTAGTATCATGGTGATTGGTCGTGTCGTATAAAAATAATGACCATTAAAAAATGACCAATTTCAATAATATTTGAAAAAATCAGCTCTCCATACGAGACTCCGGACAATTAGTTGTTCGGGCATAGCTACGCCATGACACATCCGAACACCGTGATCTTTGGCATGCGATTGGACATCGTCCATGGTCAGGTTCTGTCGCCTTCCGATTCCCGAAATTCCATGTCATTGAAGAATTTCAATTAAAACTAGATGGCCCTTTACTTGAACCGTTTCATGAAAGTCAGATCACTAACTTTAATTTTAAAATATCGTTCGAACTGAAAAACAAAGAAATGGAAAGACACCGTCTGTTAGCTCAACACTTGCTTAATCTATGATAATAAAATTAAGTTTCTGTATATGTGTGTGTGTGTGTGTGTGTGTCTGTCTTTCGCGATAGAAAATGAAAAATGTGGTTCCCGATCTGAGTGTGTCTTTCCGCTTTGTTTGCATGCAACCTGATCACAACCAACGTGAAGGCGTGAAGGAAAGTAGTCCATGATAAATTTTAGGCAGTTTTTTTTTTAGAATGTTTCGTACTTTTGTTGTAGAAGTCATAAATTTTACGCGTTTGTTTTTTAGAATTTGTTTTAACAGACGCCTTAATAAGCTTAGATTTTGCAGTAGCTTTGCTCAAAAATTTGCCAAATGTACTCGAGTTATCGGTTATGAATTCTTACGGCCCTGATGGACAAATTATTATTCGCTACCAAAAATTAGAAATTATACATAGAACATTTTCCACCAAGATCTGTATCCGATGCAGAAATAATTTTTTCAAATGTGACTTTCAGAAGCACAGATATCGGAGAAATAAATATTTCAGGTATCGCAAATTATCTTTACGATCCCTAGTGAAAAATGTATACAGTACTTGAAAAAGAAACAGTATACAAAATAATCTTCGTTTTAAACGGCATCGAATTGAAGAAATGATTTTTTCAATCCGACATTTATAAGTAAATACAGCAGATACCAAGTGAAGATCACATTGATGAGGAAATTAATCGGCGTATAAAACTTGGCTGGAGAGCTTTTGGAAGAAGCAACATAATTTTCAAGATCAATATGCCATTATGTCTTAAAAGAAAAGTGTTTGATCAGTGCATTCTTCCAGTGCTTACGTATGGTGCAGAGACGTGTACCTTAACTGAAAGAGACATTCAAAGACTGCAGACAACTAAAAGCAGCACGGAGAGATGCATGCTTGGTGTAACCAGGAGAGATAAGAAGAGGAACTCGTGGATCAGAAAAATGACAAGAGTGGAAGACATCATGATCAGAATAAAATCCCTGAAATGGCAAATGGGCTGGACATATTGCCAGAAGGACAGACCATCGAAGGCCAGCTGAAATTTTAGACAGGATTCCAAGGGACAGGAAAAAAGACCCAGAAGAAGACCACATGTGAGATGAGTGGATAAAATTCGAAAGTATGCGGGAGTAACATCGAGGAGACTGACAGAAGACAGACCGTTGTGGAAGAAACTTGGGGAGACCTTCGTCCAGCAGTGGATTGATAATGGTTGACGATGATGATGATGACATGGAATAAAATGTATTTTGAATTCGACAGCATCTGCACTTACGCCGTGTACCGGGGAGGTTATGAATAGGGAAAAACCAAAAAGCTAGGATCATCATCGTTCCTACATTTCTAGCTTTTCAATGCAAAAATAATCCCAAGTGGCAATTAATGTAGGTCCGATATCGGCTCCATGTCGGTAGCCGATATAACCGATATCGGCTAAATATCAGGGAGGATAACTTTTTGCAATATCGACCCGATATCTGTAGCCGATATGTGTCCAATATCTGTAGCCGATATCGGACCGATATTGCAAAAAGTTATCATCATCATCATCATCATTGTCAACCATTATCAATCCACTGCTGGACGAAGGTCTCCCCAAGTTTCCTCCACAACGGTCTGTCTTGTGCCAGTCTCCTCCATGTCACCCCTGCATACTTTCGAATTTCATCCACCCATCTCCCATGTGGTCTTCTTCTGGGTCTTTTCCTGTCCCTTGGAATCCAATCTAAAATTTCGGCTGTCCATCGATGATCTGTCCTTCTGGCAGTATGTCCAGCCCATTGCCATTTCAGGGATTTAACTCTGATCATGATGTCTTCCACTCTAGTCATTTTTCGGATCCACGAGTTCCTCTTTTTATCTCTCCTGGTTACACCAAGCATGCACCTCTCCATGCTTCTTTGAGTTGTCTGCAGCCTTTGTATGTCTCTTTTAGTTAAGGTCCACGTCTCTGCACCATACGTAAGCACTGGAAGGATGCATTGATCAAACACTTTTCTTTTAAGACATAATGGCATATTGCTCTTGAAAATTATGCCGTTTCTTCCAAAAGCTCTCCAGGCAAGTTTTGTACGCCGATTAATTTCTTCATCAATGTGACCCTCACTTGATATCTGCTGTCCAAGATAAACGTACGTGTCTGTTATCTCCAGCTTTTCTCCATCAATCGATAAATCTTCATTTCTTGTAAAAGCATTGAACATCACTTTTGTCTTCTGAAAGTTCATTTTTAATCCCACTTCTTACTCTTGTCAGCAAGTTCCTGGATCATACTCTGCAGCTCTGATGGGGTAGTTGCAAAAATGACTACGTCATCAGCAAAACGAAGGTGGGTTAGATAATCTCCATTAATCTTTATCCCCTTGTTTTCCCAGCTCAGCGACTGAAAAACACCCTCCAATGTGGCATTAAAGAGCTTCGGAGATATGGTGTCACCTTGTCTCACTCCCTTTCCAATTTTTATGTGTGTTGTATTTTCAAACAGCCTAATCTTTGCACTTGCATTTTCATAGATGTTATTAATAATATTAATGTATGCATCTTCAATACCGCAGGTTTTCAGAGCCATTGTAACTGCTGATGGTTTCACCGAATCAAAGGCTTTTTCATAATCAATAAAAGCCATGCACAATGGAAGTTCATATTCCCTCGCTCTTTCAATTAGTTCTCTCAGCACGTGGATATGATCTATTGTGCTGTAGCCACTCCTGAATCCAGCTTGTTCTCTCGGTTGAGCCATGTCCAGTGTTACCTTCAAGCGGTGTGAAAGAACTTTAGTGAAGATTTTATAAACTACTGATAGGAGGCTGATAGGTCTGTAGTTTCCGAGATCCTCAATGTCACCTTTCTTATGTAGCAGGATCATTGTAGCGGTGTTCCAATCCTCAGGAATCTTTCCTTCATTAAGGCATCGAGTGAAAATTTGGGCGAGTACTGTTTCGATTTCTCCACTTGCTTCTTGTATAATGTCTACAGTAATTCCATCTTCTCCTGGAGCTTTTCCTCGCTTCATGTTCTTGATTGCATGCGCAACTTCTGCTGGAAGGACTGGAGGAACTCTGGTACTGGTATCTTTCATGATGTCTGGAGTGCATATATCATCCCTTTCATATAATTTGAGTAGAAATCTTTCACTCTTGTCAAAATTTCGCCTCTATTTCTTGTTACAGAACCATCTTCTTTTCTCAGTGCCATAATCTGTTTTCTTCCCTTACTGAGATGTCCCTTTGCTATCTTTAGGCTTTGGTTGTTTTCAATTGCTTTCCTCACTAGTTCACAGTTGAATTTCCTTACGTCTTCAGTGATACTTTTTCTTACTGTCTTGCATAGCTCTATATATTCCACTTTGGAAGTCACATCTTCTTTAGTTGTCCTCATCTCTCTTCTTTTTTGCATCAACATTTTGGTTTTTCCTGATAATTTGTTCACATGCAACTTGTTCTTAGACCCAGCTAATTTTGTTGCTGTTTCCATAAGAGCTTTGGTTACTTTTCTGTTAACTTCAGAGATGTCCACTTCTTCCGATGTTAGGCCTTCTAAAGCAGAGAACCTGTTCTTCAGTTCTAACTTGAAGGTATTATGGTGTTTTTTGAGGTTGGTTATGTCAATAGATTTTGTTTGTCTTATGAGCTTGCCACGTTCAAGTTTAGCGTTGAGGTGCATCTTACATCTCACCAATCTATGGTCACTACCTGTGTTGAACTTGTTTAGCACACTGCAGTCTTCTATGACGAATTTTTTGTTACACATAATAAAATCAATTTCATTTGTCGTCCCATTTGGATATCTCCATGTCCATTTCCTGTGTGGCTTTTTCTTGAAGAAGGAGTTCAAGATGAAAAACCCTTCTGCCTCTGCAAACTCAACGAGAGTATTTCCACGCTGGTTTCTGTTGCCGTGACCGAATTTACCTACTGAAGTTTCATTCTGTTGCCGTTGCCCTATTTTTGCATTGAAATCTCCCATAATTATTTTCAAGTGCTGCTTACCTTTATTATTTAGATGACAAATTTCCTCATAAAATTCTTCAATTTCTTCTTCAGGATGACTTGTGGTGGGTGCATAAGTTTGAATAATCTGAGCCTGGTATCTTTTCGAGAGTTGGATAACAAGTCGTGCAGCTCTGTCAGAGGAACTTTCAACTTCTCCCCGATATTTAGCCGATATCGGTTAGATGACAGTTATATCTATAGATATAACTATAGATATAACTGTTATATCTATAGTTACTAAAGCGCAAAGCCGAAAACATAAGAAAAACTTTAGAATTTAAAACGAAAGTTGCAAAATAACCTGAAGATCAAAATGCGCAACGCAGCAGTTATGAAAATTCAGAATTCACATTCTATTAAGAAGAGACGGAAGCAAACAAAATTTTTGACTCATACCAAGTACAACATAGAAAAGGTTATGTATTGACCGGTGTGAGTAAAAAGAGAAAAACATAGAACAACTGAATGTAGAAAGTGTCGAGAATACTGAGCCTTGGCTTTATCAAGGACCAGCAAAAACTCTGCATTTTCTCACTTCCACAAAGACCTATTTGGAAATGGGTTTCTGCAAAGTCATAGATGCAAGTAATAAGCCCACCAAAAAAACATTTTTTTTAAATATATATCTGTCATGACCTCCGCAGAGTTGTATGACCAAGCTTTAGTTAACAATTTAGCTTGCATCCATAACTTTCTGGCCCGACCCATGCTCTTCATCTGTTACTATTAAACAGAAAAAAGATGATTATAGAAAACTCAAGTTGTAAGAGTGACATAATGAATCAGAAATAATGTTCAGCAATAACAAATTGCCAAGTTCGCCTGAGAGAGAATTTAAACCTGAATAGCAATACAAAAGTATTACAAATTCTTAACATTGCAATAAAAAAGGAAATATTATTTTTTTTCTAAAGCACAGGTTCTTGAAAGAAAACTGGATTATAAAAAACACCTACTCCACAACTTCTGACAACACAAAAACGAGAATAAAATAAAGACAATAATAAACTAAAGAAATGCTTTGTGAAGGTTATGTGACATAAACAATTAGTTGCAATATGTACAAAGTATTTCAGAAGTGCTTTAAGTGCATAATTAAGTAGTTATTAAGACCTTAACTGCATTGAAAACACAGCGCAGACTATATACAAGAACAATGAAACGGCCGGCTGCTTGGCCTTAGTTCTCTAAAAAACGCGCAAAGATTTCTCTTTTTAATAGAATGTTATATCTATAGATATATACATGTAAATGGCTGAAATCTTTCCGAGCTGTTTGTAGCATCGATTTTCCCTAATATCGGCCAAAGTTGTAAGGAAGAACTTTTGAATAATGGCAAGCCATCAACATTTACAGGAAATGTCAATGTGCGATTATTCACATTGCACAATTTAAAAAACTTGAGCTGCTCTAAAATGCTTTGCCTCAATCCAATGTAACAATATCCCCCCCCCCCCCAATCTCCAGCAATTTCTTTCATGGGCAACGTACAATCTCTTACATTAGTATTTAATACGGTCCGAGAATCATCAGGAAGATCAGGTTTCATGGGTTTCAATATGTTTATCAGCTCATTTAGTGCTTTATGAGTAATATTATTTCTGATAGCCCATGCAGAAAGTTTATTGCGAAACTCTCCCGAATGTTCAGCCTTATCTTTGTGCACTTCAGCATTCTCAATTAACACTGCGTTCTGTGAAGTTGTTTCACCATGAAAAACAGGATTATTAGCTGCAATAAAAACGGGAAAAGGCTGTTGGGAGTTTTCATTAATTTTAGGCATTTTAGAAGGAACTCCGTTATCGTTCAAAATATTATGGCGATTATCAGATGCGCCACTACAAAAAAAAAAAAAAAAAAAAAAAAAACCGTAAGCATGTCAGCTGCGATACGTTTTTGCACAAAACGAAATTTGGTAGGTTTACTTTTATACATACCAGCATATATCAAAATAAAAAAAAATTGCAAAGAAATTAGGCACCGAAGCGAAGTACAATCAGTAAACAGTAATCAACAATAAAGCTCGTGTGTGATTTGCACCGACCACGATGTGCTGGTATCTAAAGGTTACGGTTATTGTTTACCAAACGGGATTAAAATTCATTGGCTAAAACTTCAGCGTCAGGTGACAAAAACTCTCTGCTTACGTTCTTGGCTAATTTTTTTGGTTGGAGGTTTAACGATCACCGTGAGCAACTCAATGGGCTATAAGCAGTCACCCGTCCGTAATTTAAAGGCACTGCTTCCAGGGAAGGGAGAGAGCCAGTGCCGTAAGACAAACACATCATCCGCCGCCCCTATGGCGCAGTGGTCTAAGCGATGGCCTCTGATCATTCGTCCGAGAAGGGTCCGGGTTCGAATCCCGGTGAGGCATGGATGGTGTGTTTGACTTACGGCGCTGGCTCTCTCCCTTCCCTGGAATCAGTCGCCTTAAATTAGAGACGGGCGACTGCTTATAGCCCATTGAGTTGCTCACGGTGTTCGTTAAACCTCCAACCCAAAAAAAAAAAAAAAAAAAACACACACACCATTGAACCCGGACCCATCTCGGGCGAATGGTCCGAGATGGGTCCGGGTTTTTTTTTTTTTTTTGATTGGAGGTTTAACGACCACCGTGAGCGACTCACTGGGCTATAAGCAGTCGCCCGTCCCTAATTTAGGGTCACTGGTTCCAGGGAAGGGAGAGAGCCAGTGCCGCAAGACGAACACAACATCCATGCCTCACCGGGATTCGAACCCGGACCCCTTTCGGACGAATGATCAGAGGCCAACGCCTTAGACCACTCCGCCACCGGGGCGGCAGGTCCGGGTTCGAGCCAGCGCCTTAGATCACTGTGCCACAGGGGCGGCCGTTCTTGGCTTAGTTCGACATTGCGCTGATACGAGAAGCATAATTGTATTTTGTTATTTCTACTCGGCTATGCAGTATATATAATACTATTTTTATTTTACATGATATAAAAACTGTTAGCGGTGTACTTTAGATTATTTAATTTACCTACCTGCATAATAGGTGAAGAATGGAAAGATGGGCATTGCCGACATGATGATTTCGGCAATGCCAATATCGGGCGAACAACAACAAGACGATATCGTATATATCGACAATGCCAATATCGGGCTGATATCGGCTGAAGAACGGCAAGACAATGTCGGATATGTCGACAATGCCGATATCGGCTCAATGTCGACTGATATTAACGACATTCGGCCGAATCGGCACGATATCTAGCCGATATTCACTGCTACTTAGGATCTTTCAAAATCGGTCTGTTGGGAGAGGGCTGACGAGCTGCTACGTGTCATCCCAGATAATCATAGGCAGGCTCTATTGGATTCAGGTCCGGAGACCTGGCTGGTCAGTCCAAACGCCGAATATTCTCGCTTAGCAGGAAATCATCGACAAGCTGATCCATGTACAGGCGAACGTTTAAAAGGGAAATAAGGACAAACACCTCTCCAAAAAAAATCTAAGATTTGACACTAGGACCTCGTTCCTATAGAGCGCGGCATTCCACATTCCCTCCTGAGAACTCGTGGAGTGGTATGAGTCCGTTAAACATAATGTCATCACACACGAGCAGACGATCGCTTCTGAAGGAGCCTTATTCGTGGACGTTTGCAGGATCATTACAGGTTCCCCTGTTATCTTCAGATGAAATGCCAACGGGAATCAGTTTTTGGACTAAATCTCGACTCGTCCGTAAAAAAAAAAAAAAAAAAAAAACACCCGCTCACTCGTCTGTGCTAAAGGAACGATGTTGTCTGCACCAGTTCAAGACAGCTCTTCCGTGAGACGCAGTAAGCAGGACACAAACCATGGATCTCCTGGCACAAAGGCCAGATACCGAGTGCCAGTGGTGAGCTCTGAAGATAATGCTCGGCCGTATAGAACTTATAACGCCTTGCGGTTGAAATGACATAACAGACCTCACGAGGTGTCGTATGGCTTGGACGACCTTGGCCAGGCATTCGTGTCATCCCACCAGTGTAATTGAACGGATGCCACAACCGTAAAACTACTCTGACATAGATTGGCCTCTTTACAAATGTATGAGACATAAGGAGAACAATTACAGCCATAGGAATGCTTCTTACACGCACTGTCAACTAGAAAGGCCACGGCCGTTTCCCGTTGCTTTAGGTTTGTAACTCAATTTATATTTTGCAGAGCATTTTGCTCACTGATATGCAAATTTTGTTGAGGGAGTTTCGTTCTCGTGTCTATTTGCATATGTTCTATAGACATCATGACATTTCATTGACCGCTTAGGGTTATTTGCCCGCTACTGCCATCTGGACTTCAATTTTGGACACCAGTGTATATTCAAGGGTGCTGCCATTCCTACAGATTTGGTCGTGGAATGATCAGCTTTTTACCGTCTTTTCTTGATCAAGCTCCGTATATAAAATATATATGCTAAGATGAGTCAAAAGGTCGAAACGTTTTGAGCTACACAGAATGTTGGGCTTCCATTTCAGTACGGAATGCGCGCTAGCGTCGACTGGGTACAGCAGGGATGGGGAACACATGAAGCTGATGACGTGTATTTGGCATGGAGCCATACTGAATGAGCTGAAGATAGAGGTCGATAAGTGTGCTGTTTGAGTGCTCCTACTCCATAATTGGAAAAAATTGTTAAACGTGAAGCAGCAGCTACGAGAGAAATTTGAGCAACTGAAGGCGAGGAAACAGTGGACTGCAACACTGCATGAAAATAGTTCCAGCGTTTCAATGCTGGAGACACCAGTCTCGAAGACAAGCTGAGGTCAGGTTGTCTAACGGTCACCAACACTGACACCCTGGTAGAAGCTGTGACAGCGAATCAGTACACGACAATTGTCTTCACAATCCACTATCGTTCGTCCCTCGCACTAGCTTGGTTTCTCCGTCAGGCAACATCAAATAGTTCCTCATGAATTGATACTCCTGCCGGCGGAACAACGTATGGTACTCTGTCGCAGATTGCTGCCAAATCCAAAGGACGTTTGGTGTCATGCGTTATGAAAAATAGATAATCCCATGTTATCCTATCAAAGGGAACGAGTGGCTGGGACATTATCTTTCCAAAGGGAAGGAGTGGATGGGACGTTATTCTACCAAAGGGAACGAGTGGCTGGGACGTTATCCTGTCAAAGGCAACGAGTTACTGAGACGTTATCCTACCAAAGGAAACAGGTTGCTGAGACGTTTTCCGGTCAAAGAGAAAGAGTGGCTGGGACGTTATCATACCAAGGTGAACGAGTGGCTGGGACGTTATCCTACCAAAGGAAACGAGTAGCTGGGGCGTTATCTTACCAAAAGAAACGAATGGCTGGGATGTTATCCTACCAAAGGGAAGGGGTGGATGGGACGTTATTCTACCAAAGAAAACGAGTGGTTGCGATATCCTGTCAAACGTAATGAGTGGCCGAGACGTTATCCTACCAAAGGGAACGGGTGGCTGAGACTTTTCCTGTCAAAGAGAAAGAGTGGCTGGGACGTTATCATACCAAGGTGAACGAATGGCTGGGACGTTATCCCACCAAAAGGAGCGAGTGGCTGGGACGTTATCCTGTCAAAGGCAACGAGTTGCTGAGACGTTATCCTACCAAAGGGAACAGGTGGCTGAGAAGTTTTCCTGTCAAAGAGAACGAATGACTGGGACGTTATCATACCAGAGAAAACTAGTGGCTGGGAAGTTATCGTACCAGAGAAAGCAAGTGGCTGGCTGGGAAGTTATCATACCAGAGAAAACGAGTGGCTGGGAAGTTATCACACCAGAGAAAGCGAGTGGCTGGGAAGGTATCATACCAGAGAAAACGAGTGGCTGGGAATTTATCATACCAGAGAAAACGAGTGGCTAGGGAAGTTATCACACCAGAGAAAGCGAGTGGCTGGGAAGTTATCATACCAGAGAAAACGAGTGGCTGGGAAGTTATCCTATCAGAAGGAATGAGCTGCTGGGACGTTATAATGCTAAAAGTAACGAGTGGCTGGGACCACGCCTGGAAGCACAGCTAGTGGTGGAAATGGGCTGGCTCGAGAAAAATGTCATTCTGTGCATTTGATATAAATGTGACGGTCCTATGCGCTGGAAACTCGTGCAAGGTGGTCAAGCTGAGGACTGGCAACCTTTATGCCGAATAAATGTAATAGGTCCATAATGTTCGGCGTTAACTCTACCCAGCGCACATGAATAGGAAACCTGCGTTTCGTGAAGCGTATAATTACCCAAGTCACACTACTGGAGAGGTCCGCCGAAAACTACCGAAATTTGAAGGGGTTGAGATCGCACCCTACGTCCGGACCTCACCCCATATGACCACCAGCTGTTTCGCTTCATGGCCCATTTCCTACAAGGACGTCACTTCGTTTCAGGGATGGATGTGAAATCTGACATCAGAAAGTTTCTGTCCTCGAAATTTGCCGGTGGTACCGTCGTGGGATCCTGGCTCTGATGGAATGTTGGCAAAGGAACTATAGAAAGAAACGGCCTGTACCCACTTGGCAGATTGAGATACCCGTGTATGGGTATACACGAAAGTTTGCATTTGGTTATTATTTGCATGGTTCGATCCCTAATGTATAGAAAACTCATATACACCATATATATGCTTCCAGCATTGTCTGTAGATTGTTGACTAAAACAGCTGGGTTTACATGTGCGTGTGATGAAAGATGTAATGGGGAACTTACATAAACCTTGCAGGGAAAACGTTTTTTTGTGACTGTACCCAAAATATGGACGATTTAGTTAGATATATGCATCCTTCCAGTGCTTACGTATGGTGTAGAGACGTGGACCTTAACTAAAAGAGACATACAAAGACTGCAGACAACTCAAAGCAGCATGGAGATGTGCATGCTTGGTGTAACCAGGAGAGATAAGAAGAGGAACTCGTGGATTCGAAAAATGACAAGAGTGGAAGACATCATGATCAGAGTTAAATCCCTGAAATGGCAATGGGCTGGACATACTGCCAGAAGGACAGACCATCGATGGACAGCCGAAATTTTAGATTGGATTCCAAGAGACAGGAAAAGACCCAGAAGAAGACCACGTGGAAGATGGGTGGATGAAATTCGAAAGTATGCGGGAGTGACATGGAGGCAACTGGCACAAGACAGACCGTTGTGGAGGAAACTTGGGGAGACCTTCGTCCAGCAGTGGATTGATAATGGTTGATGATGATGATGTACCTTCTCAGTTAGCAGGGTTTTATTCCAATGGCGTACAACGGCTCTGGTAGATCAAAGTATTCTTCCGTTCCAAGACGATTTATCTTACTTATTTGTCTGACTATGTCTAATATAAAGTGCAATAAAAAATGTCAGAAATAACTCAGGCAGATGGATATGCTTCCAAAAGGTAAAGATTTCTCCGATGCATAAAATAAAACCCTGTGTCGTTCGAACAGCAGAAGTAATTTCTCTATATTACTAAGCTAGAGATTTAATATAGAAATTGAGTTCCTAACTGACTTCTCTTTTAAAACTACACTGATATGGCTCACAGAAAATGAGTAAACAGTCTTTGTGCACGTTTTGATTATTATTTTTTTAAGCTTGGGTACCAGAAATACCTGACACAAACCTGCTAACTGAAGAACTGCATACGATCAAAATTACGTAAGTTTCAATAATTTACTTTGTCTGTTCCCAATTCACTTTAGAGTCCATTGATCTTTCATTGCTCTAGAACGTGTATCCAGTATGGAAGTCGTGATTAAATCTGCGACATTTCTGTATTTATACAAGACATCACTGAAATTCCGCGGTTCATCCACAGTAAAAGCTATGGAGCATACTCTCGCCCATTCTCTGCTCTTTCTCCAGTAAATAGTGAATAGAGGATAATAGCTGGTGTTTTGATTGCAGATATACAATCGTGGTGCAATAATCACATCAAGTGTTGTCAGGCGCACACTTTATGCATTCTGCCTATTCATGTACCGCGTTTCAGTGCCCAGAGCAACATGTTGAAGGATTTGAGCTGAGGATTAAGTTTGCTTTGAGAAACGCGTGCGGAGGTTTAATACTGTAGGTAAACTTTATTCAAAATGTTTCCGAGTGTATTTGTAACAGAGACTTTACTGCCACTTAAAATAACAACCCGGGGATGCAAGTGAAACACGGAATTCGGATTTGATAGAGAGAATAGGAAACGCTGGACTTCCATCGTGAAAGGGAGAGAAAGACAGGAGCATTCTGAATTGAGTTAGAAAGAAATTTAGTGAGACTTTCCCGCTAAGAAGCTGATGTCTTTGTCTAGTTCCTAAATTAACAAGTCGTAGTTCATTTCTTTATGAAGTATGTTGCTTTCTATTTACACAGAGTTTGAGAATTACGCTATTTTATTACTTCAACGAATAGAAAAGGAGAACCGAGGTTCAAAAGGGACGTACAGTTGAACTAAGCAAAGCAACAACTTTAACCACTAAACCGAATTGCAGGTGGCGCCGCGCTCGCTGTTTTTATTTTGTTTGCTGCAGCGAGCGGTTTGTTTTTATTGATTGAGTTTTTAACGACTACCGTGAGCACTTCAATGTGCTATAAGCAGATGCCCGTTCCTAATTTAGGGCGACTGGTTCCAGGGAAGGAGAGAGCCAGTGCCGTAAGACAAACACAACATCCATGCCTCACCAGGATTCGAACCGAGACCCATCTCGGACGAATGATCAGAAGCCATCGCTTAGACTACTGCGCGACCGGGGTGACACAGCGAGCGTTGCCTGGAGCCGTTCGCAATAACTAACTGCGCAATAACTTACTGGCGTCAGCAGAACGGTATCCAGGCAACTCTCGCTACAGCAAACAAAATAAAAACAGCGAGCGCAGCGCCACCTGCAATTCGGTTAAGCTGGGGGAAAATTTTGGGCTTTCTAATCTCCCGCGTAGCACGTCAGCACAGGCCTTCTGCGTGGAGAGGGCGCTGATAATAGGGTTGCCTGATGGCATTGGCTCTGCCACTATACTGAACCAACGGCCTTAAATTAGGGACGGGCTACTGCTTCCAACGAGCCTTACTACCCATTAAACCCCAAAACAGAAGTATGACAAAAGAATTTCACACATTCTGCAGCTTTTTGTGATGCATAAATTTATTGCGGGTTGGCACACATTCATATTTCTAGTTTTACTTATGGTTTCTTAGAAAACGAATTAGAAAAATTATTTTTTGATCGCACGGAGAACACGTTTTTTTTCCTGTTTTCCGAAGTGCAAAATATGATTTTTGTGCATGACAGCTAAAAATGTGATATTTTTGATCAAAGGGTAGGATATTTCTGTTTTTTTCGCGGAATGAATTTTCTGGAAGGTTTTCTCTAGGAAATTTGAGAAAGCAAACAAACAAAAAAAAATGTTCATTTCACGGCTGACATCAGACGCGTCGTCTTGTTTTATATTTCTGTCTATTCATTTATTGGACGCCAAGAGTATGGAAGTTAACTAGAAAGAACGTGGCTTAATTCAGCAACGCAAATTACTTTATGTTCATAAGCGGAAACTACGTAAGAAAAAAAAAGCAGCCAAGGCACACTTTGACTGCGGAATGTTGCCTAATTAATACGTGTCTTGTAATAAATCCAATTTCGTCAAGCGCAATAATTCATTTGTTTTATTTTTTAACTCGTTCTTCGTTTTTACCAGTGGAAACGCAAGCAAAAACTGTTCGTGTTCTATTTCTGGAATAATTTCATCATTTGTTTATTTTGCTCCAAAAAGCAATGCATGCAAAAAGAAAACAAAAACGCAGCGAAAAACAGGCTGCATAAGAGAACTTCTGAAGCAGATAGAATGTTCCTTAGACGAATGTGAATTTCCCTATGCTTTACATGCAAGAAGATTAGCTAAAGTTAGAGACGAGATTGGGTAACCACTGACTCGAAACTTCTGCGTAGCTTTCTGAGAAAGAGGATTAGATTTTCCGATGTTATTACAACGCAAACGAAAAACAACAAAGTTCAGAGGGTATAGGAATTCACCCTACGGAATAACCTCGAGACGAAAACCCAGTGGAAGAAAATTACTTATTGTGTTCCAGGGCTTCTGAAGTAGTAAGAAAATCCTTTCTTTTGCTTACATGCGAGACGGCTCAATGAATTCACTCTGAAGCAATGGAATTTGTTGGAAAATAGTAAATAAGATGCTACAAATAAAATAGCTCCGAACCGCTGAGCCGACGACTGAATGAACGTTAGGCAGTTTAAGAAGCGAAAAGAAGAATATATCTTTCTCTAATTCTGGCCTGAAATATGGGCAACTATTGTTCATGTAGGTATAATATAAAAGCTAAAATGCTACAGTAGTGTAATCGCATACAATTTTAGTGAAAATCTCCAAAGTACGTGGAGACAATGAAAATAGACAAAGTCATCGCTCTTTCCACGTTTTTCTTTAATTAACACACAGCAAACGAAAAATTATGTTTCTACACCGCTGAGATCGAACCCCAGATGTCTCGATAACTAGCCGAGTTCGTTCGCCTTACACTACGGTGCCAACAATCCACGGCTCTATGTGTGTTTATCTGTCAGCATCTGACTTCACAAATCCGTACGGATGGGCTCATTACCTGAGACGTACGTCAAAAATCTGTAGGGATATGCTCAACACCTAATCCGTAGGAATGGGATCAGTACCTGAGACTACGGATTTGTGACGTACTTCTCATGAGCTCAACACCTGAGACGCACGTCTCAGGGGCTGAGCCCATCCCTACGGATTTGTGAAGTCAGATGCTGACTGATAAACAGCCATAGCGCCGTGGATTGTTGGCATCGTAGCGTAAAGCGAACGCACTCGGCTAACTATCGAGAGATCTGGGGTTCGATCCCAGTGATGTCAAAATACCATTTTTCGGTTGCTGTGTGTTAATTAAATAAAAACGTGGAAAAAGCGATGACTTTGCCTATTTTCGCATAATTTTTTTATCTGGAGCCGTCTGCTTATTGTTCTACCCATCGAAACACGATTAGTCAGATGTTCGAGCTCTGTGTCCAGACAATTTGATAGGAAATGTTTTTCAGTATGCCTTTACACAAATAAAAATGATCTACGTGCTTATTCCGTAGTACCGCTTTGTCCGTTTATCTATAAACACAATAATTACTCATCTATAAGTCGGTTTCGAAAGATTCTTTTGCATTCGGCAGCTGAAATTACGTGCAAAACTTTTTATGCACTTTTTAATTTGTCAGATGCTCAGTTTCAATGCTAGGCCTGTCAGAGGTTTATTCAAGCAGGGCAACATGAATATATATTTGCATGTGGTACTTTCACTGCTCTTGCTTTTAAAATCCTGATTTCAAAAATTATTTTTCCTTCAGACGGCTGAAATTTTTATTAAAATGCTTCATTCTTTTCTGAACTTTCCGGGACGTAAGAGGTTGCCACAAGGAGTCATAAATTTATACTTTAAATTCAACGACATCTCCATTTCTAAGTGGTGAAGTGGAAAATTATTAAACTTACACAGCTTTAGCCATAACTATTATAATATACATACTAACTGGTTTTCCATAAGACTTTCCACGTTACTGGGAGCACCCATGTTTGCATTTGGAGCTACATCTACATTTATAACAGTCCTATCTGAAAAATTCTTTTTGCATCACTTCTTCATAGCAGGGTAATAATTTTGCATATTTCCAGCTGTTTCTGATTTGACCTGAAATTTTCCTGTTGAGTTTTGTCGTAAATTGTGATAATTTTCCGTTCGACATTACCTTTTCTTCTACATTTGTCACAATTCAGTGAAACGTGTGTGAAGTGAATGATACCGAACACTAACCTATAAATCTGATATGTATACTTAAAGGACCAACAATGATAATCGCGTTATTTGGAAGAAAAATTGACAATTTCACAGCATCTAAAGACAATGATAATGAGATCCTTATCTTGTTTTATTTGGAGAAAGGCCTTCATTATGTTGTACCTTAATTTGATTTTCCGCTCGTTAACTGCAGAATATGAAGAGAAAACAGCTTTTTCAAACGAAGGAGCGGTACGACGCTGGGCTAAAGATTAAGGCAGAAATCAGTTTCCATATTTTCAATGTCTTGAAAACAAATCTAAATATTCTTCATTGAAGGCAAAGGCTTTAATGCTTTTCGTGCCGCTCTCGTCGAAATTTTTGGACTTTCTACTATTATTTTCTGCAGAAACAAGAAGAAATGAATATTTCTTAATGCAGACTTGAGATTACCAGTGTTAAACTCCATTAAATCAAGCAGAAATTGTCAAAAGAAAACATAAGTGAGATCCAAAATCACACTAGTTCATACACTTGTATGTACGTATACACACAATATTAGAGAACATTTCGTATTTGCAATTATTACTTGCAACAAATTTATTGTTTGAAAAATTTCCTGTTTCTAAACCATATTTTATTTCACATTTAAAAACATCTTAATTTAGTCAAATCAAGCCCTTCCTCTTCGTTTTCCTAATTTGTAAATTTTTTAGACGCTGTACTCCAGTGCGCTCGAAGAACAGGTGCTGTTCAAAAGCAAAAGCACTTTTCACATTTTTATTCCCATGTGGTACTATAAAATACGTGAAGTAATCTAATGCGTCTATAATTAATTCATAATCTATTCAATGTATTGTGTACAGCATTAAAATACGTATATTTTAACCATTTCCAGCCCATTGCTGTTCAGAAATAACATATATTCTTTGAATTTAATCGGAAACGTGAGACTCAGTCGTTCTTCTGACTTACCATTCATGTTATATTTACACCAATAAACGGATTCACAACTTCAAAATTTGTATTGTACAATGATGTAGTACCGTATTTCATTCATTAACTACAAATTCTTAGTAAACCCATTGTAGCTGGTAGACAGCTATCCTAAACAACATTGCAAAAACCGCAAAACAGGATTTTCGTGTGTTGTGTGCTAAGAATGTGATATGATTTTGTGTTTCACACACAAAAAGAAACTGGTTTGTCGATTTTCATGTGAAGTGAAAAATATTCTGTTGAACATTTTCCTATATTCAGAGATGGGAGATCAAAACAAAATTTGCTTTTGAAAACAACGATGTGGTTTTATGTTCATGAAGGAAACAATATAAGGAAAAGGAAGTCAAATTATCAGGAATTTGAACTTTTGTATTTGAGGAATAAAATGTTATGAAAAGTTTCCAGTGTTATTTTTATTTATTACAAGCACAAAACACCACAACCCCCCCCCCCAAAAAAAAAAGGTTTCCAAAAAATAAAATTTTGCGCTGGAAAGGATTAACATATATAAACATATATGATATATTCTGCTTATTAAATTGAATGAAAAAGTTCACGATAATTTACGTAGTTACATTATTTATTGACTAAAATATAAACAAAATAAAATACAGGCACTTGTATGTGAAGTTTTCTTCATCATTTATTTTATTATGATAAATTTTCCAGACTATAAAGGGAGCGTGGTGCACAAAAATTTTTGAGGAAGAAATAGTGGTTTATTACACGTGCCAGAAGACCATAATAAGTTCTTCTATTATATTCTTTATTTTTGGTCGTGCACGACACAATAAGTTTAAGAACCGTTGATTTAGAGGGCCGTTTGGCAAATGAACATGGAAACTACCTCACGCGCTAAAGGTTTCTGTTATTTCTATTGAAGAAGCGTTTCTGAAATATGATCTTTTAATGCATTGAATTCATCACGAATGGTAAGAACTTTGATCTATCTTTCTGTCAATGACCTATTGCGGTCGGGAGCGAGGCCGACCTAAGTCTATATACATATTTATACACACACACACACACACACACACACACACACACACATTTGTAGTATATATATACACACACAGCACAGGTGAATGTTCTCCAAGTTTCCAAGTAATTTCTTTGAGGAAGAAATAGTGGTTTATTGCACGTGCCAGAAGACCATAATAAGTTCTTCTATTATATTATTTATTTTTGGTCATGCACGACACAATAAGTTTAAGAACCGTTGATTTAGAGGGCCGTTTGGCAAATGAACATGGAAACTACCTCACGCGCTAAAGGTTTCTGTTATTTCTATTGAAGAAGCGTTTCTGAAATATGATCTTTTAATGCATTGAATTTACCACGAATGGTAAGAACTTTGATCTATCTTTCTGCCAATGACCTATAGCGGTCGGGAGAGAGGCCGACCTAAGTCTATATACATATTTACACACACACACACACACACATTTGTAATATATATATACACACACAGCACAGGTGAATGTTCTCCAAGTTTCCAAGTAATTTCTTTGAGGAAGAAATAGTGGTTTATTGCACGTGCCAGAAGACCATAATAAGTTCTTCTATTATATTATTTATTTTTGGTCATGCACGACACAATAAGTTTAAGAACCGTTGATTTAGAGGGCCGTTTGGCAAATGAACATGGAAACTACCTCACGCGCTAAAGGTTTCTGTTATTTCTATTGAAGAAGCGTTTCTGAAATATGATCTTTTAATGCATTGAATTTATCACGAATGGTAAGAACTTTGATCTATCTTTCTGTCAATGACCTATTGCGGTCGGGAGCGAGGCCGACCTAAGTCTATATACATATTTATACACACACGCACACGCACACACACACATTTGTAGTATATATATATATATATATATACATACACAGCACACGTGAATGTCCTCCAAGTTTCCAAGTAATTTCTTTGATCTCAGTGACCTTCCAGCATTTCCTACTCTGAGTCGCAATGTATTGTTATTGCCGTAGATTTTGCAGCTATTCCTACTTAATGCACGGTGTGAGTCCGATTCCTATCGCTTGGAATAATGCTGTCGCATCATTAACCTCACTGCAATCACTAAATTTCCATGATCCCAAAAATTCATCTGCAGCACCCATTCGTTTTGATTCACGAGACTCGGCGAATGACTTTTTGAAATTTATGTGAACAATAAAGCGAAATGAGAGGCTTTCTTCCCCATCGGAACTCCGAGCTATATTTCACACAACGGGACTGAGTCAATTTACGATCGCAGATAAGAGAAGAGAATGAGAATTCAAAGTCTATACGACATCTGAAGAAAAAGAAAACCTAAGAAAAAGAAATTACGTCTTTGTTCGGCAATAAATATCGACGGAAGAAGAGGAGGAGATTAAAACTCAGATAGGTGAAGCCAAACCCTTGGGTCCACGACGGTTTGCTGAAGTCATCTGAACCGTGTTCTACCCCCACCCCCACCACCACGTTTCCCACCTCCACCCACTGCTTCTTATCGTTTGGAGCAAAGAGGGACAAGATCGCATTTCTGTCTCTGCATCTTCTTCTTCCTTTAAGAAGCCGCAGATTTTCCGAATGAAATCGGAAAATGCCGCGGTTTTTGATACGTTAACAAGAAATCTGAAATTCCATTCCCCTCAGGAGTTAAATGTTATCTTAAACAAGGAAGCTTTCACATTGCTTTAAAAATGCGTTGTTTGAAATAATTAAGCTGCCGTTTTCAGGGAAACCATCCGCTCATATGCTTGCGAGCCACTTATGTGACACTGAATTTTATGCACGACATGAAACATATTGGCTTGTGATGAGTCTGAGATTTTTCACTTGCTCATTCTTATCGCTGTTCGCGCACGGCAGACATGGCTGAGAAGTTAGAAGACTCTGAATTCTAGTTCGCATTACCAGAAAATCTCGAATTAAAAAGCAAATGCCTTTCATTCGGATTGTGCATTATACATATAGCTGGTCTCACTGTAAGCAAAACAACTATAATGGTTTAAGGTTAGCTGGTACTATTGTAAGCAAAATACACCATATCATACTGCGCGCGTTTTTACTGATTGCTTTGAGGACATGCGCTTTGAAAAGTTGGACTGGCCAGCTCGGAGTACTGATCTGTACCCTGTAGAGAATCTGTGGAACGAATTGCATCTCCGGGGGCGAGGAAGAGGGAATCTCTCAATTAACATCGCTGAACTGATCACTGCTTTTATGATAGAATGGCGGGAGATATTGGCGCATATTTACAAACAAGTTAGTAAAATCATGCAAAGCATTGAATATGATACGCTTTCCAACATACCAGGAATCATTACTCAAGTTATGAGGATAATGGCTGTGGAATAAATCTCGCTCCTGTGCCCTGACCTTTGATTCCATTTCGAATGATATTAAGCAGAAGTGGTTCAGTTTATCTCCGAAACAACATACTAAAGTGTTATCGCAATAGAAGCATTTTTACATTGCTGGCCACCCAAAGTGCAACACCTAGAAGGAAGCATCCGATTGGCCTGAAATTCGCAGCATGCGTCGCCCGCGATGGGATATGCAAACGATTAGCATTGCAGGGCATATGCAAATCATGTGCGCCCGGCACGCCACCGAGAAGCACTATAAGAAGGCTGCACAGAAGGCGGGGTGTAATTAGTGGAAGTGTGTTGTGCTGCCGGACCTGTGCGTGGAAAGCTTCCTAATGCCTCGTCGCAGAATACGGCAGTCATTCCAGCAAGTTTCGGAGTTCGACAGAGGACGAAATGTGGCTTATCGCGACAGCGGTTTATCGTACCGAGACATCGGCGCCCGTGTGGGACGACATCCAGCCACAGTGAGGCGAGTATGGATTCGGTGGGTGCAGGAGGGACGGACGGACCGACGTGAGCGATTGCCGCAGCCGCGGTACACCACCGAACGAGAGGACCGGCATGTTGAGCGGCGGACATTGACGGCTCACACCGCCACATCACGAAAGTTTGCGCAGGAATTAGGGTGTGTTGCGCAACAACCTGTGTCAGCACGTACCGTTCGACGTTGTCTGCAGGAACGGGGTCTTGTCGCACGGTGCCCATTGCTACGATTACCACTGACGGTACACCACCGACGAGTGCGGCGGCAATGGGCCGTTAAACGCCGCTTCTCTGGACTACGGATTGGCCCGGCATTGTCTTCTCCGACGAATCCGGCTTCTGCCTTCAACACCACGAAGGTCGGATCTGCGTGTGGCGGCACCACGGCGAGAGACTGTATGACGCCTACATTATGCATCGCCATACCGGTCCGTCGCCTGGCGTTATGGTTTGGGGCGCAATTGGATATGACACCCGCACCCCTCTGGTACGCATCGCCGGTACACTGAACAGCCACCGCTACATCTCCGACGTTTTGGAACCTGTAGTCCTCCCTTACCTGCAGGACCCGCCAGCGGCCACGTTTCAACAGGACAATGCGCGCCTGCACGTGGCACGCATCGTGCAACAATTCTTCACGGCCCACCAGGTGTCACAGCCGCCGTGGCCCATCTGTTCTCCCGATATGTCGCCCATCAAACACGTCTGGTCGTTGATCGGCAACCGAGTGGCCCGGCGAGCTCCACCCGCGGCTGGGCCTGATGAACTGTGGCAACGTGTGGAAGTAGCCTGGACCGACATACTCCAAGCCCACATCCAAAGCCTCTTTCGTTTGATGCCGCGGCGTGTAGCGGCCGTTATTGCCAGCCATGGGTACCACACGAACTATTGGTGTCTGCGTGTTCCGCAAGTCGCACGGGCCTGTAAGCCCAATCGTTTCATCTTTGTATCCATTGTTATGTTTCCAGTAAATCTGGCTTTGCTATCTCGTGTCCTTCTTGGTGTTGCATTTTGGGTGGCCAGCAGTGTAGTTAAGTTATGAGTACAATGGCTGTGGAATAAATCTCGCTCCTGTGCCCTGACCTTTGACCATATTGCGATGATATTCAACAGAACCGGTTCGGTATACTTCCAGGACAACATGGTAAAGATATGTCGCAATTGAAGCATTTTTACGTACGTTATGACGCATAAGGCCGATGGAATGGATCCCGATTCTATGTCCTGAACTTTGACCCGATTTCGCCCATTTTCAATAGGGTTCCTCCCTAGGTTGTCCCATACCACATACTAAATTTTCATCGAAATCGAACCAGTTTTACGCGAGTTATCGTGCGGACGGACGGACGGACAGACAGACGGACAAAGCTGGAGAATAAACGCTTCTTCAACCTACGGTAGGAAAGCGTAAAAAACTAATGGCGAATATTCCAGAAATACTGTAGGCATTACTAAATTTTCTGTAAATAAATACATTTGTACACATGCAGGTGTTCGGTAGGGCAGTGAATATTTTAGGACAATGCTTCTCCAAAACTCATCATCATTTTTTGGAGACGTTGTATCTAGCAGATGTACAAATTGTCTTATTTCGTCAGTGCAATTTCAGTGATCCCTTGAAATGTGTACTGACGAAACATTATATCTACGGTCTCGGAGATGTTTCGTTAGTCTTTAGGAACAATGATTCTTTACACAAATTTCGATGAACATCTAAAATTTTTATATGGGAGCGCTTTGTCTATAGATATGACTGCCACAGTACAGCCTCTTCGTAAATCTTGTGTTACAGAGTGATCCTATGTTGCAGTCTCATAGAGCACGTCCTTCATATCGGAACTCTTATGTACTGCAAATGTAGGATTAACCCAAGTCTGATTTCTATCAATTAGGAACTCTTTTATGGGTCCATGATCCGAAGAGGAAAGCGTAAAGAATGTATTCGTGTCCCTTGAACATAATATATGCAGGAATGACCTTGTCATGGTTCACTTTCTTTGCAACCCTTGCACGGCACAGTTACCTGAACAGGAAAACTTGTTACATCCTCCGCATCGAAAACATATCGATCTACGATACACAATCACAGTGGTGATAAATTGCCGGTGTCAGAGAGAAGGAACGATGCCCTAGAAGCATGGATTAGCCTTTTCAATCTTCAGCCACTTTTTAAATCTTCTGCAGTAAAATGCTGTGATTTGCGAACCTACAAGAATCAGTTCTTTTCTGCCCACATAAAAGGTGCCATGTCTTTAAGCGAAAATAAGGAACTGATTTTGTTAAACTCAAGTATTACCAAGTGCCGGTTCCTGTTTTACGCATGAAATAAAACAGCATTTTTGTGAGCGCTTTAAAGTGATAAACGTTATAAATTTAAGTGATATTAAGCAGTACTGTTCAAGAACTGGAAAACACACCGTTATACAGTTTAACATTAAGAAATTCTGCGCTGTTAAATTTCACAATTTTTAATGACTGATCCTGCCGTAAAACGTATGCGTAAAACGGCAGAAAAACGTTCTCTTTAAAAGTTGGTTACGACTGCAATGCTAAGGCGCATTTTGTAAATTGATTTTTAAGAACTAATGAGTTACTATTTTTGGAATTTCGCTAGTTGCACTGGATTAGAATTTGGCTTTGCATCATGAAATGAAAAAGGTTTCCACGATTTTAACAACATAAAATAATCCTGGACATTTATAATGATGCTCCTGTTTCACATTTATAGATTTTTTGTCTCATTTGCCGCTTAATCTTTTTATTTTTCTGTTTCCCTTTTACCATAGTGCACGAGATGCCGCGAAAGTCTGAGAAATTATTTTTTGTAAAAATGTTTTATTTTTACTAAAATTATTTATTCTTTTCTAATCATCATTACGTTTTAAATAAAATAAAATTACTAAAGTAAATTATTGTTAAGGGATATTTATTATTTAAAGAAATTACTATTATTTAAAAAATATAATGTAAATTATTGGTAATAAAAACTAAAGAAACTATTGTTGATTTTAAGAAATTATAAAATAAAATATTGTTTAAATAAATTAATATTATTACTTATTTAATAAATACATTTATTAAAAGAAATTATTCTAACAAATTATTGTAGAGTATGAAGTTATTTGCTCTTTGCCACTTCGAAAATCTGCAAGAATATTTCTTATTATTAACATTATTTCGGCAACAGAACCTACTTTTAATAAAGTTTTCTGTTTAAAGAAGAACTTATTCTTTAATCAGAAAACTTTATAAAAGTTTTCTCAAAGTTTTATAAACTACTAACAATGCCCCTTCTGGAATTTAAAAAATAAATCTGAACAACCCAGTGTTTTAGAACATTGAACATAGTCTTCATAAATGCACAGGCGGAGGAAATGTTTAATAAAATATTTGTTAAGAAAATAAACCAGGATATCAAGGACTACTCACTGCTTTTGGAGCCAATGCCTCAGACCTGCAGTCTTGACAGATTTATGTTTTGGTTATTTTGCTGGTTATTTTCAAAAGAAAAGTATTAGCGTAAAGTTTCTAAAAGGATACATGCAATTTCACGGTCTAGAAAAGTATTGTTACATTAATTCGAGACCTTCTTCCAAGAAACATAGAAAAAAACATTTCTCTTCTGAACTTGCTCGCTTGATGAACTTAGCGAATGATGTTCACGGCACATATGTCAGCAACAGTCCACGTTAATTTTTTTAAAGAAAAATAACTTACCTCACATGTATGATATAATGAAGGATTGCGCTGTGATGATTGTCAACACTTGGTGCCCATGAAAGGTTTACAGATCTTGATGTGAAACTCATGATAAGCGGCATTCCCGGAGGGTCAGGAACATCTGCAAAAAAAAAAAAAAAAAATGATTCGATTAAATCAGAAAGAAGTCATGGATAATGTAAAAACAATAATTTAAAATTCTCAGCTGTGGCTTAGAGAGCACTGAGAGTAAAAAAGAACAACCCATAGAGTTTCTAACACCATCTTTCTAAACTAACTGATCAAATGCAGATTTTTTGCCTTGAGTTGAATATTCGGCATGCTTACGTGCTAACGGAAAATTCCATTTAGTCAAAAAATTTTAATTTTTGATTCCTCAAGAATGAATCAGATAGCAAAGAGATATGGGACACCAAGTTGGACAAAATACGGACTTTAGATGACTAAGTTTATTGGTTTCTTTTAACGCAATGGAAAACTCCAGGTGGGCTTGTTGTCAGAGGAGTAGATTTATGGTTAGTCGTCACAGCTGGGCCGGGTTTAAGCCCCAGATGAAGCAATGTTAGTGCGTTTGTCTCACGGCGTTGGCTCTCTCCCTCTCCGGAACCTGTGTCACTAAATAAGGGGAAGGCAAATGCTTACATTCCTTATACACATACCGGCCACTGAATTAAGAACTTTTATTGAACACATGGTTGAACATCTTTTAGCCCGAATTACAGCACATATCTCATTTGGCATAAATTCCACAAGGTCTTGAGTGCATTTCGTCTACAGCACACCAGGGTTCACAAGATTGTCTTTTAACTGGCTCACGTTTGATGGAAGATAACTTTGCTCACGGTTCTGTTTTTATAACATGTCCGATACATTCTCAAATGTGTTTGAGATCTGGGATCTGTGTTGGCCAGGAAAGACGGCGAAAGTGGCTGCTATGCTCGCTGAACCAATCCTGAACACATCTTGCGCGTGGACAGAAGCATTGTTGTCCATGAAACAGCCGTTACCTGATGGATAAAATGTGAGCACTGCAAGATGGACTTGATCGGCAACCATGTTCAACAAGGAAGATGACAATGAATTTTCGGGTGTAATGAGCACATCTTTTGAATCCGTTCTGACGGAAATTGAATTTATCAAAGCTATTCAATGCAACCGGCATTGAAAACAATAGTATCTGACGGAAGAAAGAAGTTTTTCAATCGGGTTTTTAATCCCTCAGATATTGCTGTAAACGGAATCGTGAGCTTACGCCCTCTGGTGGCAGACTTGTGCGTTAAAAAAAACATGAATTTATATGAGAAACATTTCGCACCGGGAACGCTCTCCAACACAGAAATTTTTTTTCAAATCGGACCCTTAGAAACAGACATATCGACAAAAATAAGATGTGACTTTACGTCCCCTGGTGGGAAAACTCATGAATTCTTTTAGGAAGAAAGCATTCTCAAAAGGTTTTTCCATATGAGCAGTGGCGGTCCAAGAAAAAAAAAAATTAGTCGAGTTTTCAGGAGCCCAGATCTTGCTACAAATATATCAGAAGCAGAAATTGACACTTGTGCCTCCTGGTGGCCAAATCATTTTTTACCAAGCATTAGAAATTATGTGAAAAATATTTTCCACCAGGTCTTGTATGCGATACAGGAAGAATTTTTCAAATCGGAGTTTTAGAAGTAGAAATAACGCAGAAAATTTTGAATTTATAGGAAAAACATTTCGCAAAAATGTTCCTAAAAGGTTTGTCGACATGAGTAGTATCGGTCAACAAACGACTTTTTTTTGCAATCGAGATTTTAGTAACTCATATTTTGCTGCAAATACATCAAAGAGGAAATTAAGACTTACGCCACCTGATGGCCAAAACATTTTTTACAAAAATTAGAAATTACGAGCAAAGCATTTCACATCAGGAGCTGTATACGGTGCAGAAAGAATTTTTCAAATCGGATATTTAGAAGCAGAGATATAGCGGGAAAATAAATTTTCCTTTACGCCCCCTAGCGGAAAGTCTGTGAATTACTTGAAAATTTTGATATTATATGAAAAACATGTCACACTGAAAACAATATCCAACAAAGAAGGAATTTTTCAAATCGTATTCCTACACGTAGAGATATTGACAAAAATAAGATATACATCTACGCCACCTGGCGGAGAAACTGTGGAATATTTTAAGAAGAAAATCTTCCGAAAAGGTTTATCGATGTGAGTGGCATCAGTCTACGAAATTACTTTTTCAATCGATATTTTAGAAGCTCCGATTTTATGGCAAATACATCAGAAGCAAAAATTAACACTTATGAATTATTTTAGGAAGAATTCATAAAGAATACTTGGCCCACCAGGGGGCCAAGATACTTTGGCCCCCTGATGGCCAAAGTATTCTTTACCCAAAATTTTAAATTATATGCAAAAGATTTTCCATCAGGAGGTGTATCCGCTGAAGAAAATGTTTTTCAAATCGGAGTTTTAGAAGAAGAGTTATCGGGAAAAATGTAATTTACTTTTACGCCCTTAGCAGAAAATCTATGCGCAATTTGAAAACGAAACTATATCTAAAATACTCTTCGACATAAATGGAATCGAAAGATAAAAGAATTTTTTCAATCAGATGTTTAGAAGCAAATATGCGGAATAAACCGTATTTTTGAATTCGACATCGTCTGCATTTACGCCCTCTAGTGGCAAAATTGTACATCGTAAAAAAAAAAAAGGATCATCATTCAAACATTTCAAGCTTCTTAATGAAAAAGAATTTTTCAAATCGGATTAATAGTTGCAGAAATATCGTGGGTACAGACGGACAAACCGATAACATAAGCACGATCTTTTTTTTACAAAAGACGTGCTAAAAATTCTAGAGGACACCAACAGAACGTGACTCCACAACATGACATCACCTCCAGTATCTTGAGTTGTATTTACAAAGCAAGCTGGGTCTTTTGCTTCATGGGGCTCCCGCCAAACTCTCTGCCTACAGTCAGTACAAACCAAGGTGCACTGCGACTCGTCGGACCAAATGACTTCTTTCCAGTCTTTCAGTGTTCAGTCATGGTGTTCCTGACACCACTGAAGACAAAGTTTCCGGTTCATCGCAAAAATCAGTGGATTTTGTATAGGTGTGTGACTGACAACACCGACCCTCTTTAATTTCCAAATCATAGTTCGCTGAGACATGGGTTACCCACGTTGCTTGTGTAAGAGGCGTAACTGCTGTTCGTTGCCCCGCAGTTATGCTTCTTAGACAAGCAATGTGAGTAATTTTTCCACTGGTTAAAGATCTGAGACATCTCGTATTGTAAGAAACCAAACTCTGCTGTTTTCAAAATCGCCACTCCAGCAAGACAGGCACCCACCATAAGCCCTTTATTGAACTCTCAGATCTCCTTTGTTTTTCGCATTGTGTTCAACACTACTGACGTCCACTTCCGAGCAAAATTCTTAAATAGCTGACTAAATCATGTAGTTAAGCAAGTGACCATGTACACTATCTACCAACAAGTAATTGGACACCCCTGCAATCGACGATATCTGCGGTCCTGATACACGTCACGGCCGCCGCCGTTAAATATCGTGTGGGAAACAACAACGCAACCAGTCGCATGCAAGATGCCACGCAGTTCAGAGCTCATTGATTTCGAGAAAGGTGTAATCGTCAGGTATCATACTTGACATATCCAGCGAGTTGAAGTACCCAAAATCGACAGTGGCCTACGTGATTGGCAAGTGGAAGATGAGAGGTGACTGTCGGAATGTGCCCCGACTGGCAGACCCACAAAACTGGGAGTTAGAGACCGACGGGTACTGGCCAGAGAAATTCGGAAGAACCGCACCAAATCAATGGGCCACATCCGGGAGGAGTTTCAACAGGCATCCGGAATGGTTCTTTCGATGAATACCATCCGTAACGAAGCCCATCTGCTCGGTTATCATGGACGTGCTGCCGCCCACAAGCTATTGATCACCAAGTCCAATAGCGCTGCTCGGCTAACGTGGTGCAAAGAACGTCGACAGTGGACCGTTGAATAGTGGAAACAGGTTCTCTGGAGCGACGAATCAAGGTTCACCCTCTACCGTTCGGATGGCCGGGTCTGGGTTTGGCGTCTGCCTGGAGAACGTCTCCTGCCGGAATGTATTGCGCCAACTGTGAAGTTCGGCGGCGGTGGAATTATGCTATGGGGGTGTTTCTCCTGGTATGGCACGGGACCCTTGGTCGCAATTTCTGGTAGACTCAACGCCGACACCTACTGCACCATTTTGGATGACCATGCGCTTCCTACGTTGTGGCAGTTTTACGGGGTGGACCCATGTTACTTTCAGGATGACAATGCCCCCTGTCATGTTGCGAGGTCCACCATGGCTTGGTATGGTGACAATGGGGTTAATTGAATGGACTGGCCTGCGCAGAGCCCGGACCCTAACCCTATCGAGCACCTCTGGGACGAATTGGAGCGTCGAATTAGGGGTTGCCCACTCCGTCCGAAATCGGTGAAGGAACTAACCTGTCTTCTCCAAGCCGAGTGGAAGAAAATGCCGCTAGCCGTCGTACAACGCCAGGTTGAGAGTATGCCCCGGAGGGTCGCAGCGGTAATCGCCGCTCGTGGAGGCTCCACCAACTATTGAAGGTGAATGAACTTCGTTTTTCTTTGCTGTCACAGGTGTCCAATTACTTGTTGGTAGATAGTGTATTTTGCCTTCCTTCATCTGCTGGTAGCGCGCAGCGCTTAAGGATATTTTCCTGACACACTAAGGGACGTAATATGACCCATAAGAAGGATCCCAAAGCGAATCCAGAAAAACAACCATTAAACAGAGCCGACCTTGTACGGCGGGACCATGGTCTCATGCTGTCGATGTCACAGCCGCACCCTTCCGTCAGCTCGGTCATATGACCATATGATGCGGCGCCCCTCTACAGTGGTCCAGTTTTGATGTTCCCGGCACCAGGTCAGTGTCAATGTCCGATGACGAACAGTCAACAGTGGCACAGGAGTAGTTCAACTCCTGTAGTCCAGTGCATGCAGCGCGTCCCGTACCGCTTTATATTGGGTCTCCAACATTTAACCTGGAAGTAATTTGCGCTGCCGTTGCCAAGCGTTCTGTCCGTACGAGCCTGGTTAGCCTACGACCGCCTGGTTCATTCATGGCGTGTGGTCGGCCATCGCTTCCTCTCTGGGTCCTGGTACGACCATCGATAGTATACTCGCGGTAAACCCTTGGTACGGTTGGCCTCGGGAACCAGAAGTTTCTTACCAAAAATACTTGGGCGATAGAATGGCCCATCTGTTTTGCGCAGACAATGCGTCAACCATCAAAGTCGCTCAGATTACCACGTTTACCCATGTTCTTTGATTACGATATATTGTTGCGAAGCTCTGCTGTCCGCCTATTTATCGCCTGCGTCCAGATTGGGTCTGTTCTACTCTGCGTGGGTGATGCCCATGTCAAATGCGCATCACCCCTATCTCTAAAGTCTTATCTACTGAGTATGTATACACAGTCCAGTCAAAAAATGATGACCACCTGTTAGTATGAGGTATGACCTCCTCGTGCCGCCAATGCCGTAGATGTAAGGAGTGGCACTGATTCAGATAGACCTCTGTACACTCCTTTAAGGATACTATCCCATTCAGACAACAGAGCTTCCCCCAGATCATCACTAGTAATCGGTGGTGAATGCATGCGTCGAACCTGTTGGTCAAGATAAGTAAAGACAGTCCTACAGATGTTCAATGGGATTGAGGTTCGGCCAGTATGGTGGCCAGGATAGTAAGCTGAAGTCACTGGAAATGCCCCTCAAACCGTTCTCGCACAGGTATAGATACATAACAAGGGGTATTGAAAGGAAGCAACACGTGTCATATGGGTAGCCAGTCATCATGAATGAGACCATCTGATCCGCTCATGTATATATACATACATATACAGTCCACTCAAAAATTATGTATATGCATCATCATTGTTAACCATTATCAATCCACTCCTGGATGAAGGCCTCCAAAGAGTCTTCGACAACGGTCTGTCTTGGGTCAGTCTCCTCCAGGTTACTCCCGCGCACTTTCGAATTTCATCCACCCATCTTCCATGTGGTCTTCTTCTGGGTCATTTCCTGTCCCTTGGAATCGAGACTAAAAATTCGGTTGTTCATCGGTGGTCCGTCCATTGTCATTTCAGGGATTTCACTTTGATAATGATGTCTTCCATTCTTGTCATTTTACTATCCACGAGTTTCTCTTCTTATCTCTCCTGGTTACACCAAGTATGCACCTCGCCATTCTTCTTTCAGCTGTCTGCAGTCTTTGTATGTCTTTTTTTAGTTAAGGTCCACGTCTCTGCTCCGTACGTAAGCACTGTAAGGATTCATTGATTAAACACTTCTTTTTTAAGACGTAATGGCATATTGCTCATAAAATTATACTATTTCTTCCAAAAGCTCTCCATCCAAGTTATTTACGCCAATTAATTTCTTCATCAATATGACCCTCGCTTGATATCTGCTGTTAAAGGTAAATGTAGGTAGGTATCGGTTATTTCCAGCTTTCCCCCTTCAATCGATAAATCTTCATTTATTGTAAAAGCATTGTACATTACTTTCGTCTTTTGAAAGTTTATTTTTAATCCCACTTCTTTACTCTTGTTAGCAAGTTCCTCGATCATGCTGTGCAGCTTTGAAGGGGAGTTGCAAAAATGACTACGCCATCAGCAAAACGAAGGTGAGTTAAATAATCTCAATTAATCTTTATCCCTTTGTTTTCCCAGTTCATATATATATATATAATTGTAATTTTTTTATATTTTATATGTTATTGTAATTTTTGTATTTTATATAAAATTATTTTTTTATATTTTATACATAATTGTATATTTATATATAAGGTATGATTACACACACACACACACAAACACACACACACACACACATATATATAAGCATGTGAAATCATATAAAAAAATATTGGGACTGTCATCCATGAAAGTATAATACCAGTAAATTTAATTTCCTTACCAATCGATGTGCTGACAGATATTCAGATTACCAACGTAGATATTCTGTGACATTACCAACAGTCTTCACGACTCCGAATTTTTGTCAATTGCTTTAACGCACTTGATAGAAATGGAGTGAATACATGTGGCTTACAAGTTGTGAATAAATTTAATATAGATATGGAAAGCTCCCAACATGTAAAACTTGATTTTTGAATCCGGTTAATCGTAAAACTTAGCTTTTTCAAATATAAATTTATGACGATTTTCATGACAATGTTTAGGTTCCGACGACTTATACAATCATGTAAACAATCATTAATTAACATTGGAAAGAACTAAGCTAGTCGACAAAACGGATTCAACCGTCAAGCTTGATATTTTGGAAGCTATTCATATTTGTCAAAATTCCTCTCAACTCGCAACACGTCGACGACGTAAATATAGGAATGAAAAATCGTAGTAACCTTCGACTTGTGTTAAATAAATAAGTAAAACTGTTGTGAGTAGAACGTTGAAGTGCATTGAAATTAACAGTATATACCTGTGAAAGAGATTGAATGTGATTCACGTGCATGATCATGCTGCATTTACGTCTACCACCCAAATCATCATGAGTATGCCCGAAAACTGATTTGAGAAAGGCTAGCGAAAATATAGCATATCTCCAATTATAAAATCTTTGTACTTGTTTTCTACGGAGATACTGACTTATGCTAAAGGATAATCTTGGACTGGGCATACCATAGTACCCATAACGAACTTTTGTAGATATTCGTTACATAAATCAGAAAGGAAATCAGAGCCATTCTTTAGGATTTACGTACAAATGCAGAATGCTGTTGAAACAAATGAGGATAAGACAGAAGAATAAATTCTCGAAGAGGAAATATTTAACAAGAAAACATGCCGAAAACTTCGAGTCCTGTAACAAAGGAACCGCTTTTCCAGGAATTAAATTTAACACACTTAGCTCAAGCCAATAGCATGCAATCTAAGCGCCAGAATTCAGCCTGTATAGGCCCCACACCACATAATCTGTTCGAAGAGGTATTGTCGCCTGGTAATGCAGTGAATTATCTATCTCATCACTACCAGAAATCCACTCAGTGGTTAGCAAGCACGTGAATAAGTCAGATGCGAAGTGCATTCCAATTAACCAACTGATAACGGCTCGTCGTAACCTGATGGCGAAATCAGCAACCCTAAATGAGGGTTACGCGACTATTCAGAGCTTGTGGAGCTCTCATACTTCGTATTGACTCAAGGCTGTTAACTGGAAGACAGATAGAGAGAGAGAGGGGGGGGGGGAGAGAAAGAGCACATGTTGATGCAATATTCTTTCCTGATGTCGGGAATTTAGCTTAAGTTTTCGGCTTTCAGAGGACGTTTTAGTAAGACTGATTATCGTCAGCATATTGCAAATGCGCGTTCATACAGCATCTTTTATATACATAGCTGCACACACTCCTTATTACATTCCCAAACTGTGTATTGTACGAATGCGCGTTTATCCCCAGTATCTTTTATTTACAAAACTGTACACACTCCCCCGAACTCTCAAACTGAAACTGTGTTTTGTACACATGCTCATTTATCTATAGTATATATTATTTTGCATTGCTGTATACACCCCCTATTACATCAGGAACTTCCAATCAATGGTTTGTACACATGCGTGTTTATCACCAGTATCTTTTATTTACATAGCTGTGTTTTTACTCGTGTCCTCTTTTCAAAAAGGTTGCATTCGTTCAAATATGGAATATTTCCTTTTTTTTGTTAAAAAACTTTCTGTTTTTTTTTTTTTGTTATTGAAAACCGAACCATTAGAGAAAGGTTCGTTTCCCAGAAATAATAATAACAATAAAAAACTTCCTTTAGAGACACTTCGTTTGAGTTTTTATCCATTAAGAATAAAGAACTATAATAAAAGGTTTGCGATCTTAAAATATGGAATATTTTCTTTTAATTGCATGTATCTATTATACAGCCTGTTACAAGACGCCTGCTCAAGCAAATTATAAGGTGATATCGGGAAGTACAAATGATTACAGTTATTTGGCAGGTGAGGTGGCGAATATGAACACGAGCGACACTATCTTGGTTAAACGTATCGTGAGTTTGTGGTGAGAAACAGAATATCATCTTGTGTTGCAGAAGCGGGCACAAAATAGGAAGACGACGCGTAGCCCATCCATCTGAACGGCTAAGCAACTTCGGAGCAAGGTGGGCTACAGCTTTCGGGTCGAATTGCCTTAGAGCCGAATATATGGTCAGCGACAATGCCACATTTCATTCATGCTGGGAAAGGTGGTTAAAAGAAGACACACAACCATCGGGTGGAGGAGGGTCCTCTTCTGTGGACTACGTCATGAGAAGACCACCGATCCCGCTACTGCTCTAAATCGCAAGTACAGCACCCATATTCATAACTCTGACTGACACCAATCTCATACATAAAACCATTTATCTCCGACTAGCGGTGACATAGTTCCAACCACAGCGTCGATTTCTTTGTCCCCACCAGAGCCGAATTAACGGGTCTAACGGAGATATAACGCCTAAAGGTCCACCATTACCAACGGCCCAGGAAGCATGCAGCTACACCGCAAATAATACACAGCTTATATACGGTCGAGTCACATTATTGTGACCACCAGCTAATATCCAGAGTAACCGCTGTATACAACATGGACAGCAGCTAGACGGGCTGGGAGGGACTCAATAAGGTGCTGGAAGGTGTTCACAGGTATGTGGAGCCATGCTGACAGCTTCTGGAGGGTGAGTGGTAGAGGATCCATAGAGCGAAAAACACGATCGAGGTGGTCCCACAGATGTTCAATTGGGTTTAAGTCTGGGGAATCAGGGGGCCGGGGAAGTACTTTGAAGTCTTCATCATGTTCTTCCAACCACTCTCGGATATTTCTAGCTGTGTGACACATCGTACGACCGTGCTGGGAGATCCCATTCACCCCAGGGAAGACAATCAGCATGTATCGGTGTACGTAGTCTGCAAGGATGGATTCAAAACGAATTCAGATCATAGTGCCTTTCACTGGTATGAATGGACCCAAAGCATGCCACGGAAACATTCCCCGGACCACAACGCTGCCCCTTCCAGCTTGTGTTCTTCCAGAAATGGTTTAAGAGTGTTTTGTTCTCCGATGTTTCTCGCCTTATACGCCAACATCCATCCGTTCGATTGAGCAGAAAACGTGATTCATCGGAGAAGGCAATCCTTTGCCAATCAGCGGAGGTCCAATTCCGATTCTGCCGTGAAAATGTAAGCCTTTTATGCCAATGCACCTTCGTTAGCATAGGTACAGTGACCATCCGCCTGCATCGGAGCCCAATTCGCAGCAACGTTCGCTGAACTGTCGTTTTAGACACAAATCCGGTAGCCTTCTGGTTCATTCGGCCAGTGAGTCGCCCCACTGTAGCGTGCCGATCGGACATCACGCACCTTCGCAGCCGACGTTCACCCATCACATCGATGGCACGTGGTGCTCCGCAGTTTCCACGTCGCTTATTCCTCAATGGTGCCGTTTCTCCAATCACGATACACTTTAACCACAACATCACGCGAACAGTTCACAAACTGCGCTGTTTCATAAATACTTCTTTTTTTTTTTTTGATTGGAGGTTTAACGACCACCGTGAGCAACTCAATGGGCTATAGTCCCCGTCCCTAATTTAGGGTCACTGGTTCCAGAGAAAGGGAGAGAGCCAGTGCCGTAAGACAAACACGACATCCATGCCTCACCGGGATTCGAACCCAGACCCCTTTCGGACGAATGAACAGAGGCCATCGCTTAGACCACTGAGCCACCGGGGCGGCCATAAATACTTCCACCCTTGGCACGCAAGCCGATAATCATCCCTTTTTGCAAATGTGATAAATCGCTCATTTTATCCATGGCTGCAACGAGTGATATGTTTTCAGAATGCCTACAGCACACCTTATATACCCTCCAAGCCAGCTCACGTGACGTGCCTTCATTTATTGCTTACGCGCTGTTGACGTCGAATGTGGGAGGTGGTCACAATAATGTGAGCCAACTGTGTATATTTATACATAGGTAGTAAAATAGTTATAGCTTCGTTTCGTACGATTTTCTTTAGTTTCGAGAATAATCACATGCTTATTGCTACAATATCATGTTTAGACGGACTTTAATAATGATTATCCGTCGTAAGTTATCTGGGGGCCCACTCAAATGTCTTAGCCTAAGAGCACAGTAAGGCCTTAATCCTGCCCTGGCCCCCAATGAATAGTACCCATCAGCACCAGTACGTCGTGTCGCTCATTAGTCAGCTTTCATACAAAACGGCATCGCGTGGACTATCGCGATGAATTCACTTGCGTCAGGACTCAGTGATGGGTGAATACACGTGTAGAGTTTGCGTGTGCCTTACAGAAACTCTGACGGCTTTTCAGATATCCCGTGGCTGTCCTTTTCGTAACAAAGGCACTTCAGTAAGACAACGTCGGTCCACATTCTACATGCTGCAGTGGCCAGCTAGGTGCTCGGATCTGTAAGTTCAATAGAAGATATGAAGGATAGGGTTGGCAGCAATATTCAGACTCACTTGCAATCAGCATGGGCCCAACGGCTGCACGACCCTATTCACTAGACATGAATTGCACGATACTGATAAGCTCCTGTGTGCCCATCTTTTTTATCGCACTGAAGTTATTTACTAAGTTTTCTGTTCGTAAATTTCCGTCCCACCGATTATGAGTGGCACAATTGTAAAATAACGGTTTATGATATGTTAGCCTTCGAGCGTTCAAGAAAATAATAATAAAATGGTTTTTATTATTATTTTCTTGAACGCTCGAAGGCTAACATATCATATCCTTTCTAGTTTAAACCATTTTCCATAAATGGAATACGGTATTACACCATATAATATAAATGTTGAAGATGACAATCCGCTTTTTTGGTGTAAATATGACAAGGATGGCAAGTCAGATAATATCCGAAAACTTGAAAATTTCTAAAAATACCCGGGCGTTCTGGGAGACGCGGATTCGATTTCCGCTCCAGGACGAAGACATTTTCAATTTTAGGATATTATCTGACTTACCATCCTTGTCATATGAACAACAAAAAACGGGTTGTCATCTTCAAAATTTGCATTTTCCATGATTTCATCCATTTTTTTTCATTAAAGAAAGGAAGGAACCAGAACAAAAATGTTCTTTGCTTCTATTTTTCACGAGAAACTCCATCAAGGAATTTTTCATCCGGACGAGAGAGACTCCTTTCTTTCTTAGCATTAAGGAAAGTCTTCCATTATTAAGACATGTTTCCCATATTTCGATCAATACTAATATAAGTAATCGCAACAGACAGTGACGTAGCTAGGATTTCATTTCGGTACACTCGTATTCCGTTCTCTTTCTGTCATATACATATTCCATACGGGATTACACAGTACTGTGTTTTCCTAGTGCTAAACACAATTTTTGGTAATAAAGTCAAAAGGCTTAGGGGAAATTCGCTGAGTGCGGAATTCGTTAGTATTCCAAAAGCAGAGCTTTCATTTTTCTCGAAATCAATGGTTCTACGGAATGAGAAATCACTGGCAATTCTCTAGTAACCGTGTAAATCACACAGTTCGCTGAATTGCTTTTCATATATATATTAACAAGGTGTTTTTAAAACGATTGACCAAACTTTGGATATTTATTCTACCGCCAGTTCTGATGAACATGTCATACAGAAAAAGGACCGGAAACTATTGCCTACATAGATACACAGGGTGTACAGTAGAGTGGCGCACTAGCAGCTTCGCAGACGAATGCCAACTCATGACGATGTGGAACTAACAGAACGTACGTAAGTATATTAGGGCCAATCTGATCAGCTCGACTGCAGTGCCTCTTGCGGCAAACTCGCGAACTTAGCACCTCAAATTTAAAATACACTGCTGGCCACCCAAAATGCAACACAAAGAAGGACACGAGATAGCAAAGCCAGATTTACTGGACACATAACATCAGATACAAAGATGAAACGATTGAGCTTACAGGCCCCTGCGACTTGCGGAACACGCAGACATCAATAGTTCGTGTGGCCCCCATGGCTGGCAATAACGGCCGCTACACGCCGCGGCATCGAACGAAAGAGGCTTTGGATGTTGGCTTGGGGTATGTCGGTCCAGGCTGCTTCCACACGTTGGCACAGTTCATGAGGCGTAGCCGCGGGTGGTGCTTGCCGGGCCACTCGGTTACCGATCAGCGGCTAGACGTGTTCGATAGGCGACATATCGGGAGAACAGGCGGGCCACGGCAGCAGTGACACCAGGTGGGCCGTGAAGAATTGTTGCACGATGCGAGCCACGTGCAGGCGACTGCCGACGTGGCCGCCTGGCAGGTCTTGCAGGTAGGGAAAGACTACAGGCTCCAAAACGTCGGAGATGTAGCGGTGGTTGTTGAGTGTACGGGCGATGCGTACCAGAGGGGTGCGGGTGTCATATCCAATTGCGCCTCAAACCATAACGCCAGGTGACGGACCGGTATGGCGATGCATAATGTAGGCGTCATACAGTCTCTCGCTGCGGTGCCGCTACACGCGGATCCGACCATCGTGGTGTTGCAGGCAGAAGCGGGATTCGTCAGAGAAGACAATGTCGTGCCATTCCGTGGTCCAAGTGCGGCGTTCAACGGCCCACTGCCGCCGCACTCGCCGGTGGTGTAACGTCAATGGTAACCAGAGCAATGGGCGCCGTGCGACAAGTCCCCACTCCTGCAGACGATGTCGAACGGCACGTGGTGACATAGGTTGTTGCGTAACACACCCTAATTTCTGCGCTAACGTTCGTGATGTGGCGGTGCGAGCCGTCAATGCCCGCTGCATAACATGCCGGTGTCTCGTTCGGCGGTGTGCCGCGGCTGCGGCAATTGCTCACGTCGGTCCGTCCGACCCTCCTGCACCCATTTAATCCCTACTCGCCTCACTGTGGCTGGATGTCGTCCCACACGGGCGCCGATGTCTCGATACGATAAACCGCTGTCGCAACAAGCCACTATTCGTCCTCTGTCGAACTCCGAAACGTGCTGGAATGACTGCCGTATTCTGCGACGAGGCATCAGGAAGCTTCCCACGCACAGGTCCGGTAGCACAACACACTTCCACTACTTACACCCTTCCTTCTGTGCACCCTTCTTATAGTGCTTCTCGGTGCTGTGCCGGGCGCACATGATTTGCATATGCCCTGCAATGCTAATCGTTTGAATGTCCTCTCGCTGGCGACGCATGCTGTGAATTTCAGGCCAATCGGATGCTTCCTTCTTGGTGTTGCATTTTGGGTGGCCAGCAATGTATCTGCAGCAAAAATATGCATTTCAAAGCAAGTATCACTGAACTCGCGCTGAAGTAACACTAAACAATTCAAAAAGAATTGTCTGAGCACGATACAAACTAATGCATTTTTAGCTGTGCCAGTTAAAAGCTGTGCCAGTTATTTGCAACTGAAAAATCACACATGTTAAAATAACAAAAGGCAAGATCTTTCGAGATTACTATAACCTCATCATCAGGACGAGTGCTGTAAGGAACGAGCATACACATGAATAGATGCAGTATGGAAAGACCCAAATGCAATAGCAATCGCAAAAAGTGTTGGGAACAGGTAAGTTCGAATTTAGCGATTAGTTCTAATTATTTAATCATGCAGCTCAGACACACCACTCACATAAGGTTGATACGTAATTAAAGATCTCCACGGGTAAGGGATATTAAATGGCACCTCATCGTTACAACATACAGTACATCACGGTATTTTGAGATATATAGACGACTTTCTGTAAATAAGACAATACTTTTAATAATAGCAGAGGCTAGTATCTTGGCTTGATCCCATTTCGGGGTGTAACTCCCCTGAGCCACAGTCCTGGCGAGTGCAATTTTGATTAGGCCAAAACGAATATCGTATTATGTTCGGATAACCGGACGCCAAGAGTCCGCAGTGTTGACCCTATATATATTGTCAGACTCCGTTATGACTTAGACTCTAGAGGTATACAATACACCCCATGTCTATTCATGGGATGAAACGGGATCTCTTTCTCTCCAATATATCGTATTATGTTCGGATAATCGGACGCCAAGAGTCCGCAGTGTTGACCCTATATATATTGTCAGACTCCGTTATGACTTAGACTCTAGAGGTACACAATACACCCCATGTCTATTCATGGGATGAAAAGGGATCTCTTTCTCTCCAATATATCGTATTATGTTCGGATAATCGGACGCCAAGAGTCCGCAGTGTTGACCCTATATATATATATATATATATATATTGAAAGAGCGAGGGAATATGAACTTCCATTGTGCATGGCTTTTATCGATTATGAAAAAGCCTTTGATTCGGTGAAACCATCAGCAGTTACAATGGCTCTGAAAACCTGCGGTATGGAAGATGCATACATTAATATTATTAATAACATCTATGAAAATGCAAGTGCAAAGATTAGGCTGTTTGAAAATACAACACACGTAAAAATTGGAAAGGGAGTGAGACAAGGTGACACCATATCTCCGAAGCTCTTTAATGCCACATTGGAGGGTGTTTTTCAGTCGCTGAGCTGGGAAAACAAGGGGATAAAGATTAATGGAGATTATCTAACCCACCTTCGTTTTGCTGATGACGTAGTCATTTTTGCAACTACCCCATCAGAGCTGCAGAATATGATCCAGGAACTTGCTGACAAGAGTAAAGAAGTGGGATTAAAAATGAACTTTCAGAAGACAAAAGTGATGTTCAATGCTTTTACAAGAAATGAAGATTTATCGATTGATGGAGAAAAGCTGGAGATAACAGACACGTACGTTTATCTTGGACAGCAGATATCAAGTGAGGGTCACATTCATGAAGAAATTAATCGGCGTACAAAACTTGCCTGGAGAGCTTTTGGAAGAAACAGCATAATTTTCAAGAGCAATATGCCATTATGTCTTAAAAGAAAAGTGTTTGATCAATGTATCCTTCCAGTGCTTACGTATGGTGCAGAGACGTGGACCTTAACTAAAAGAGACATACAAAGGCTGCAGACAACTCAAAGTATCATGGAGAGGTGCATGCTTGGTGTAACCAGGAGAGATAAGAAGAGGAACTCGTGGATCCGAAAAATGACAAGAGTGGAAGACATCATGATCAGAGTTAAATCCCTGAAATGGCAATGGGCTGGACATACTGCCAGAAGGACAGATCATCGATGGACAGCCGAAATTTTAGATTGGATTCCAAGGGACAGGAAAAGACCCAGAAGAAGACCACATGGGAGATGGGTGGATGAAATTCGAAAGTATGCAGGGGTGACATGGAGGAGACTGGCACAAGACAGACCGTTGTGGAGGAAACTTGGGGAGACCTTCGTCCAGCAGTGGATTGATAATGAATGATGATGATGATGATGATATATATATATATATATATATATATATATTGTCAGACTCCGTTATGACTTAGACTCTAGAGGTATACAATACACCCCATGTCTATTCATGGGATGAAACGGGATCTCTTTCCAATATATCGTATTATGTTCGTATAACCGGACGCCAAGAGTCCGCAGTGTTGTCCCTATATATATATTGTCGGACTCCGTTATTGACTTAGACTCTAGAGGTATACAATACACCCCATGTCTATATTCATGGGATGAAACGGGATCTCTTTCTCTCCAAATCAATGTAAGCATGTACTGAATACGAACACAAATGTCCAGGCCATATTGCTTGCAACAGTTCTTCAGAATATGAAAAATAGGTGGAACAAAGTCAATGGCACCAACGAAACGTGAAACGGAACATCACGTAGTAAGGTTGTAGAAGTCCTCCGCTTGTATTCTCGTACTAACCTAAAAAGGTTTCACGTAAAAAGCCATGTCCCTCGGCAATATGTAGAGCTGTGTCAAGTTCCTCACGTCAAAAACGGACAGTAGACGAATGTGAAAAGGCTCTTCGAATCAAGATTCCTAAGGTCGCCAGCTTGTAGCTACCACGGTGGGCAGAAGCCTGAGGAATAAGTGTATTTCGAAGTTGCAGAGCATCCTTCATTTGTTATAAGTTGGTCACCCAAAATAGGAATTTACGGCAGAATTTAGGATGCACATTCGGGAAGCAGAAGTAATCAAGGGCCCACGGAAAGTGCCTGGGAAAGTAACCACGGAAAGTGCCTCGGAAAGTATCCACGGAAATTACTTCGTGAATTAAATTAATATTTTACATTGTAGGGATCTGACTTTCTGTTCTCTTGTAGCGATGGGGAACCCGATTCTTTTGAAAGGACTAATTCAAATCACTAGAGTTCTTCATTAGCACTGATTCGTTCGTTGACTCTTCACGTAAACGATTTTCACAGGGAATGACTCCCGTAAATCAGCTATGAATCGGATCTCTTTGTGTTGCTTGTTGATTCCTCACGTGGACGATTCCACAGAGAATAACTCTCGAATCGGTTCTGAGTCAGATCTGTTTGCGTTGCTCGTTGGCTGTTCCACTGAAATTTCCGAAAGCAGGGAATGACTCTCGTGAATCAGTTCTGAGTCGGATAAGTTTGTGTCGCTCGTTATCACTTTCCGTTTAGTGAACGATTTTCAGTTTAACTTTTGTTAAATTCACAAATTTGTCTGTGACAGAGATCGAAATCGCGCCTCGTCGCTCCGGAGCCAGTTGTTCTAACCGACTAAACTAGACCGACGAAATATATCGCTGTAGATTTTTCGTCTTGACACGTGCTTTACCTCTGTAGTATGTCACAATTTATTTCTAACTCTTACGGAATTTAAATTAATTTACAGTCATTTGAAAAAGTTTAAGACTCCCTGTTGGTATTAGGAGATTTTTGCCGATTACGTCAGCTACTGACTGTATTACTCAACTACCTGTCGATATTGCATCATCCTACAGCGGCAACTGTTGATTGAGTTGGGAGAAACGTGCGAACGTCAGTTTGCTTCGGGTTTTCATACTGAGAGGTTTTTTACGTATTTTCTATATAGCGAAAAATGGGCAAAAAAAAGGGTTATTAAGTGGTACTCAGAGGGCACAAACAGTGACTTTATATCATGGAGGTTACTTCCAACGTGACATAACCAGAAGGATGAATGTGAGCAAGACTGGTACTCATAATACACTGTTAAAAATTTTTTTTGTGGTAGGTTCCACCAGAAAGTAGTGCAACACCAGCTGCACAACCTTCTGAGAAAAGATACACCCTCGTGTTTTGCAAACAAAACTCAACAGCGAGGTTCAACATTTCACCACCTTATGTTAAAAGGTTTCACACTAGGTTGCACCATGTTGTTTGGTTGATTTTGTACCACAGAATGATGTATCTTTTCTAAGAAAGTGGTGCAGCTGGTGTAGCAGCACTATTTGGTGCAACTTACCACACAATTTTTAACAGTGAACGATTATGAAATATCGAAATACAGGTGAATTTAGCGACCAAAAGAGAAATGGACGTCCAAGGAAAACAATCCCACGTGATGGCAATACCATAAGGCGAATAGTTAGGCGTTCTCTGAGGAGTTCGTACAAGAAAATCAAGGTCTTTCTACATTCAAACGATATTAGAATCAGCACTGTTTCCCGACGTCTTAGCAAAGATTTTGAATTGAAGTCTTATAAACCTGCACATTAACCTAGACTTACATCTTTCATGAAAAACAAGAAAATCCAGTTTGCGAAGCGTCATCAATCGTGGACTGCTGAAAATTGGAGCCAAGTTTTTTTCCGATGAATCAACTGCGCATCAATTTGATTAACGTGAAGCACATGTTTGACGACTAAAAGGCAAAAGGTATGATGAAAAATACCCCGTTATCACCGTCAGACGTCAGCCTAGTCAGATGAAATGGGGTGCTATGACATCATTCGGTACTGCTTCATTATCCTTTTTGCCAACAGGCACTACCGTGACTGGTCTTTTTAAGTGGAAATGTTACGTGAGAAGCTGTTAACTGATATGCAAGTGCACGGATGCACAACCTTTATGCATGATGGGGCTCCATGCCAGAAATCAAAGACAGTACAGGACTACCTGCAGCGGGAAAACAAAATTGTGCTTGACTGGCCAGGTAATAGTCCCGACCTTAACCCCATCAAAAATGAGTAGGCCATTCTAAAAGACAAGGTAACAGCGATAAAGTACGTGTGGTGCAAAGACATTTCAAGTGACGACTACAAATTCGTCATTGAGAGTATGTCACACCAAATAGAAGTAATCGCTCTTTCCACGTTAATAAGTGAGTCACGGAAAAATTCTCATCGGCTGCCACAGGGAATCGAACCCAGGGACTTCCAGTTACGCGCTGGACATGCTACCACTGCACCACAATGTGAGTTTAAATAATTCGAGGCCGCTGCGGTGCAGTGGTAGCATGGAAGACCCTGGGTTCCATTCCCTGTGGCAGCCGATGAGAATTTTTCCGTGACTCACTTATTAACGTGGAAAGAGCGATGACTTCTGTTTGGTGTTTCTGATCCACGTAGAGTGTATGAATTAATTACCTAGAGAGTCTGTCACATCGTATTCTGTCCGTTATAGAAAAACAGAGGAGGCCACACAAAGCACTGATTTCGGTCTTCTTGTGTTCTAAAGAATGTAAGTATTCATCTGAGGTGTCATTTTTTCAAACATCTTTGACTAGTAATTAGTTATTTCTTTGAAAATCTTAATTTCCAATAAATTGACAGGTGGTCTTAAACTTTTGCGATTGACTGTAGTATTTAGACTAAGTCATATCTCCAAGCTATCTTGTTATATAGGTACACCATTCATAAATGCTATAAAAACCGAAACAAAATCCGAAGTAATTCCGGCACAAGTATTTCGGATGTGGGACGCTTAGCCTGTATTATTGATTTTTAAAAAGACATCCTAGATAAATTACACTCGTAAAGATTAAGAACGTTGTTGAATAAGAGAGGTTTCCTCTATTCTCATGAAAGACTGCGAAAGAATTTTTTTACAAGAAGTATGCCAACTTCTTGCTGAAGAGGAACACTTACAGCATTTTTGCAGTGACGACACAGCAAATTGTTAAAGAAGCTGAAGAGCATTGAGAATATTAACCAAGAAGCTCTTAATTCAAACTCTTTGGAAAGACGAGAGTTGTCAGCCCTAACGTTTCATCGAACGCAAGACATGATGTATGGGAGTGCAGTAAAAGGCGATGAATGATCACTTACTGCTTTCCACGTCGAAAACGATAAGTGCAATTTTATCGAACTTTCTGTAGCATATCAAATTTCATTTCCCCCTCTTGTTTAGTTGAAAATGCATAGTGGTTATATGTTAAGCGTGTTAATTACTTAGGAACTCTTAAAGGCATTTTCAGCAGACGTTTCAGGTACGCACTGCCGACTAACAGAAAGGCAATAAAATTAGAGTGTCACTGAAAGACACGCACACCTGCAGTCTTATCAAGAAAAATGAAGCGGAGTATCACAATTAGCGTGGTTCGAAAAGTAACATCAATAAAGTTGATTTTCCGTTTACAGCACGTTAATTACGACGAGTTAGACGGCACGTGTACAATATGTCTGAAACCTGGATATGGATTTCCGTGCGAGAGCTGAAAGTCGGCAAAAGTGTGGTTGCTTTCCAAGTATTGGCATTTAGAGATACGTTTAAACGGATAGCGTGCTTGTTTAGCGTGGAGCATAAATTAAGTACCGTTCATGTTTTTGCTTGAATTAAGAACTTGGCAGCGGGAAATATGATTTGTCGTGCACAGCTTGCAAGTGAAGAGCATTGTATTCTATGCCCTGAAATGATATATTGGTTTTCAGATGACAGAGCAAATAATTAAATGGAATTTCGATGCCTTGCTATATAGCAAAACTATCACCCGGTGCTAGGAAGGTTAGAATACATACCTCTCACGCCGAAGTCCGGACTGTGTTCTAATCCCGAGAAAAGCTGAGAATTGTATTGGTTAATAGATTTTAGTTCAGTACTACCTATCGAACCAGTAAGCCTAAATAGAGTGTTGGCCCCAATTGTTGACACTTCCTGAAATTTTCATGTTCTGCAAATTCGCAGGCATATATGAAATGTTTTGTTTCACTAAATGCAAATGTTTATACGAGGGTTGTACAGAAAGTAATGCAAAAGTGGGAATAACTATTTTATTAACTGAGAGAGTTCGTTCAAATTGCACATGTTAGTAGAGTAACTCTTCCTCTATAGTAACCCTTCTTCTTCATTGCAGGTAAATAATGGATTCCAAACAGAAGCAACGTGCCGTCACGGAGTTCTTGACGAAGAAAGGGTGCAGGTTGTCTGACACCCACAGAAGGCTACAGAATGTTTACGGAGATGACACCATTCACAGGAGCATTGTGCACAGATGGATGAAGAAGTTTAAAGAAGGGTAAACCAGCATTGAAGACAAACCACGCAGTGGGAGACCATCATCTGCGACCACTGACAGGAATCGTCAGGAGTGGATGAATTGATTCGCGCGGACAGACGAGTCACAATCCATGAGCTTGTTGCACAACTGACTTAGGGTATCGGAAAGAGTGTGCCAAGTGGGTAACTCGATAGTTGACCCTCAATTTGAAGGACAGAAGGGTGGAAGTCTGCTCTGTTCTGCTGGAAGCGTTTGAAGCCAATGAAGACACGTTTTCTTCCGAACTGGTGACAGGAGAGGAAACGTGGACGTATCTTTACGATCCGGAAACGAAGAATCAATCCATGGAATGGCGTCCCACCTCTTCACCAAGGCCTAAGAAGTTCAAGAGCCAGCGATCAGCACAGAAAGTCATGGTTACTGTTTTCTGGGATGACAGGGTGCCATTCTGCTTGATTTTCTGGAACGTGGCCATACCACGATCATCGAGCGGTACATAGAAAACCCAAGAAGCTTAAAGATGTCATAACGAGGAAGAGACCGAACAGAAATCTGAAAATGATCCACATTTATCATGACAATGCGAAACCGCACATATCTTTGGCAACAAATGAGGCGATCAGCAAATTAGGCTGCTCGGTGGTACTCCATCCACCGTAAAGCCCAGATCTGGCGATCTCTGACTTCCACCTGTTACAATGAAGAACAGTCTCAGGGGACAACGATTTTATAGCAACGACGAGGTGAAAGTGGCTGTGAAGAAATGGGTACAACAGTCTACACTTGAATTTTTTCAAAGAGGATTCGAGAGTTGGGTTCAACAATGGCGCAAATGCGTCGCCTGTGATGGAGACTATGTTGAGCAGTACCTTTGCATAGAGAAGGAGTTACTCTACCGATATGTGAAACTTGAACGACCTCTGTCAGTTAGTAAAAAGGTTATGGCCACTTTTGCATTACTTTCGGTACAACACTCGTGTATCAATTGAAAGAGGATTTAATACTAAATTCAATATAGAAAACCTAATTTAAATATACGCAGTCCAAAAACAGTTATACTTACTTTAGTCTTAAAAATAAACACACGTGTGATTCAGTTAGGAAACGGAATGTCAGTGCAAATCCTACTGGTCAATCGCAGTCCTAGTTCTGAGGACCAATCAAATGCAGTAGCTGCGATACGTCGTGTGTTAAGTTGGGGAAAGTCCGTTGTGCAGTTTGTTCTGTAGAAGAAAGACAGTTATTGGTGTAAGTGAAGCGAAATTGGATATTGTGTGCATACTTTTAGTATTTTTAGAAATTTAAAGGTCGCTGCGGTGGCACAGTGGTCTAAGCGCTGGTTTATGACCATTCGTTCAAGAAGGGTCCGGGTTCGAATCCCGGTGAGGCATGGATGTTGTGTTTGTCTTACGGTACTGGCTCTCTCCCTTCCCTGGAACCAATGGCTCCAAATGAGGTACGGGCGACTGCTTATAGCCCATTGAGTTGCTCACGGTGGTCGTTAAACCTCCAACAACAAAAAACAGAAATTTAAAGAGTAGATAATAAGTAGAGCAATGGAACCAAATGACTATTGGCGCCATTGCTCTACTTTTTATCTACACTTTAATTTGAGGAAATATAACCAAGCATGATACAACAGTACTGCTTCTTTTGTGGTTGATTGGACATCCACGAAAAGAAGCAGGACTGTTGAATTACGTGAATCGGTCTTTTCCATGCTGAAGTTACAAGGCAAGTCGGTGGGTCAGTGACGGCATCCAGAGTACGAAAGTTGTGCTTTCGTTATCAGGAAACAAAGTCACCGAAAACCAAAGCAGGAAAAGGCGGAAAAAAGTGTACGACATTTGCTGATGACAGAAAAATAACAAGTTCAATGCAGGTAGTAACCATAGAACAGTAAGATGTAAAATGCACCTCAATGCTAAACTCGAGCGTGGCAAGCTCATGAAACAAACAAAGTGTATTGATGTGACCAACATTAAAAAGCATCATAATACCTTCAAATTAGAACTGAGGAATAGATTCTCTATTATAGAAGGTCTAACATCAGAAGAAGTGGACATCTCTGAAATTAACAGGAAAGTAACCAAAGCTCTTATGGAAACAATAACAAAATTAGCTGGGTATAAGAACAAGTTGCATGTGAACAAATTATCTGGAAAAACCAAAATGTTGATGCAAGAAAGAAGAGAGATGAGGACAACTAAAGAAGATGTGACTTCCAAAGTGGAATATATAGAGCTATGCAATATAGTACGAAAAAGTATCACTGAAGACGTAAGGAAATTCAACTGTGAACTAGTGAGGAAAGCAATTGAAATCAACCAAAGCCTAAAGATAGCAAAGGGAGATCTCAGTAAGGGAAGAAAACAGACTATGGCACTGAGAAAAGAAGATGGTTCTATAACAAGAAATAGAGGTGAAATTTTGACAAGAGTGAAAGATTTCTACCCCAAATTATATAAAGGGGTTGATACATGTACTACATACATCATGAAAGGTACCAGTACCAGAGTTCTTCCAGTTCTCCCAGCAAAAGTTGCACATGCAATCAAGAACATGAAGCTGTGAAAAGCTCCAGGAGAAGATGGAATTACTGTAGCCATCATACAACAAGAAAGATGACACGGAATTTTCGGGTGTAATAAGCACGTCTTTTGAATCCGTTCTGACGCAAATTAAATTTATCAAAGCTATTCAAAGTCAATGGTACCGGTATGGAAAACAATAGTATCTGACGGAAGAAATAAGTTTTACAATTCCTTCAGATATTGGTGTAAACGGAATCGTGAGCTTGCGAACTATTAGAAACAGAGTTATCGACAAAAATAAGATGTGACTTTACGTTCTCTGGTGGGAAAACCATGCATTGTTTTGGGAAGAAAGTATTCGCAAACGGTTTATCCATATGAGCGGTATCGGTCCAAGAAAAAATTTAGTGGAGTTTTCAGGAGCCCAGATTTTGCTTCAAATACATCAGACGCAGCAATTTACACTTATGACCCCTGGTGGCCCAACCAATCTTTAGAAAACATTAGAAATTATGTGAAAAATATTTTCCATCAGGTCTTGTATGCGATACAGGAAGAAATTTTCAAATCGGAGTTTTAGGAGAAGAAAACGCAATTTACCATTTTGCGCCCTAGCGGAAAGTTTAAGATTCACGTGAAAAATTTTGAATTTACGTGAAAAACATTTCGCAGCGGAAACACTATCCAACAAAGAAGGAATTTTTCAAATCGGACTTTTAGAAGTAGAGATGTTGACAAAAATAAGATGCACATCTACGCCCCTGGCGTAGAAACCATGCATTATTTCAAGAAGAAAGTGTTCCTAAAACGTTTGTCGACGTGAGTAGCATCGCTCAACAAAAGACTTTTTTTCAATCAAGATGTGAGAAACTCATATTTTGCTGCAAATACATCAGAGTATTTCCACGCTGGTTTCTGTTGCCGTGACCAAATTTACCTACTGAAGTTTCATTCTGTTGCCGTTGCCCTATTTTTGCATTGAAATCTCCCATAATTATTTTCAAGTGCTGCTTACCTTTATTATTTAGATGACAAATTTCCTCATAAAATTCTTCAATTTCTTCTTCAGGATGACTTGTGGTGGGTGCATAAGTTTGAATAATCTGATACCAGGCTCAGATTATTCAAACTTATGCACCCACCACAAGTCATCCTGAAGAAGAAATTGAAGAATTTTATGAGGAAATTTGTCATCTAAATAATAAAGGTAAGCAGCACTTGAAAAATAATTATGGGAGATTTCAATGCAAAAATAGGGCAGCAACAGAATGAAACTTCAGTATAAATTCGGTCACGGCAACGAAAAGCTAGCGTGGAAATACTCTCGTTAAGTTGCAGAGGCAGAAGGGTTTTTCATCTTGAACTCCTTCTTCAAGAAAAAGCCACACAGGAAATGGACATGGAGACATCCAAATGGGACGACAAGTGAAATTGATTTTATTATGTGTAACAAAAAATTCGTCATAGAAGACTGCAGTGTGCTAAACAAGTTCAACACAGGTAGTGACCATAGATTGGTGAGATGTAAGATGCACCTCAACACCAAACTTGAACGTGGCAAGCTCATAAGACAAACAAAATCTATTGACATAACCAACCTTAAAAAACACCATAATACCTTCAAGTTGGAACTGAAGAACAGGTTCTCTGCTTTAGAAGGCCTAACATCGGAAGAAGTGGACATCTCTGAAGTTAACAGAAAAGTAACCAAAGCTCTTATGGAAACAGCAACAAAATTAGCTGGGTCTAAGAACAAGTTGCATGTAAACAAATTATCAGGAAAAACGAAAATGTTGATGCAAAAAAGAAGAGAGATGAGGACAACTAAAGAAGATGTGACTTCCAAAGTGGAATTTATAGAGCTATGCAAGACAGTAAGAAAAAGTATCACTGAAGACGTAAGAAAATTCAACTGTGAACTAGTGAGGAAAGCAATTGAAAACAACCAAAGCCTAAAGATAGCAAAGGGACATCTCAGTAAGGGAAGAAAACAGATTATGGCACTGAGAAAAGAAGATGGTTCTGTAACAAGAAATAGAGGCGAAATTTTGACAAGAGTGAAAGATTTTTACTCCAAATTATATGAAAGGGATGATACATGCACTCCAGACATCATGAAAGATACCAGTACCAGAGTTCCTCCAGTCCTTCCAGCAGAAGTTGCACATGCAATCAAGAACATGAAGCGGGGAAAAGCTCCAGGAGAAGATGGAATTACTGTAGACATCATACAAGAAGCAAGTGGAGAAATTGAAACAGTACTCGCCCAAATTTTCACTCGATGCCTTAATGAAGGAAAGATTCCTGAGGATTGGAACACCGCTACAATGATCCTGCTACATAAGAAAGGTGACATTGAGGATCTCGGAAACTACAGACCTATCAGCCTCCTATCAGTAGTTTATAAAATCTTCACTAAATTTCTTTCACACCGCTTGAAGGTAACACTGGACATGGCTCAACCGAGAGAACAAGCTGGATTTAGGAGTGGCTACAGCACAATAGATCATATCCACGTACTGAGAGAACTAATTGAAAGAGCGAGGGAATATGAACTTCCATTGTGCATGGCTTTTATCGATTATGAAAAAGCCTTTGATTCGGTGAAACCATCAGCAGTTACAATGGCTCTGAAAACCTGCGGTATTGAAGATGCATACATTAATATTATTAATAACATCCATGAAAATGCAAGTGCAAAGATTCGGCTGTTTGAAAATACAACACACATAAAAATTGGAAAAGGAGTGAGACAAGGTGACACCATATCTCCGAAGCTCTTTAATGCCACATTGGAGGGTGTTTTTCAGTCGCTGAGCTGGGAAAACAAAGGGATAAAGATTAATGGAGATTATCTAACCCACCTTCGTTTTGCTGATGACGTAGTCATTTTTGCAACTACCCCATCAGAGCTGCAGAGTATGATCCAGGAACTTGCTGACAAGAGTAAAGAAGTGGGATTAAAAATGAACTTTCAGAAGACAAAAGTTATGTTCAATGCTTTTACAAGAAATGAAGATTTATTGATTGATGGAGAAAAGCTGGAGATAACAGACACGTACGTTTATCTTGGACAGCAGATATCAAGTGAGGGTCACATTGATGAAGAAATTAATCGGCGTACAAAACTTGCCTGGAGAGCTTTTGGAAGAAACAGCATAATTTTCAAGAGCAATATGCCATTATGTCTTAAAAGAAAAGTGTTTGATCAATGCATCCTTCCAGTGCTTACGTATGGTGCAGAGACGTGGACCTTAACTAAAAGAGATATACAAAGACTGCAGACAACTCAAAGCAGCATGGAGAGATGCATGCTTCGTGTAACCAGGAGAGATAAGAAGAGGAACTCGTGGATCCGAAAAATGACAAGAGTGGAAGACATCATGATCAGAGTTAAATCCCTGAAATGGCAATGGGCTGGACATACTGCCAGAAGGACAGATCATAGATGGACAGCCGAAATTTTAGATTGGATTCCAAGGGACAGGAAAAGACCCAGAAGAAGACCACATGGGAGATGGGTGGATGAAATTCGAAAGTATGCAGGGGTGACATGGAGGAGACTGGCACAAGACAGACCGTTGTGGAGGAAACTTGGGGAGACCTTCGTCCAGCAGTGGATTGATAATGGTTGACAATGATGATGATGATGACATCAGAAGCGGAAATTAAGACTTACGCCACCTGGTGGCCAAACTATTTTTTACAAAAATTAAAAATCATGTGCAAACGATTTTCCATCAGGAGCTGTATCCGGTGCAGAAAGAATTTTTCAAATCGAAGATTTATAAGCAGAGAAATAGTGGGAAACGCAATTTAACTTTACGACCCTAGCGGAAAGTCTATGAATTATTTGAAAATTTTGAAATTATATGAAAGACATGTCACACTGGAAACACTATCCAACAAAGACGGGATTTTTCAAATCGAACCCCTAGAAGTAGAGATATTGACAAAAATAAGATATACATCTACGCCCCTGGCGTAGAAATCATGCACTATTTTAAGAAGAAAATGTTCCTAAAAGGTTTGTCGACATGAGTAGTATCGGTTTACAAACGACGTTTTTTTCAATCAAGAATTTAGAAGCTCATATTTTGCTGCAAATACATCAGAAGCGGAAATTAAGATTTACGCCCCCTGGTGGCCAAATCATTTTTTTACAAAAATCGGAAATTATGTGCAAACGATTTCCCATCAAAAGCTGTATCCGGTACAGAAAGAATTTTTCAAATCGGAGATTTAGAAGCAGAGATATAAGGAGAAACGCAATTTACCTTTGCGCCCCCTAGCGGAAAGTCTATGAATTACTTGAAAATTTTGAATTTATAGGAAAAACCATGTCACACGGAAAACACTATCCAACAAAGAAGGAATTTTTCAAATCGGACTCCTAGAAGTAGAGATATTGGCAAAAATAAGATATACATGTACGCCACCTGGCGGAGTAACTGTGGAATATTTTAAGAAGAAAATCTTCCGAAAAGGTTTATTGATGTGAGTGGCATCAGTCCACAAAAGAATTTTTTCAATCGGTATGTTAGAAGCTTAGATTTTATGGCAAATACATCAGAAGCAAAAATTAACACTTACGCCCCCTGGTGGCAAAAGTGTTCTTTACCAAAACTTTGAAATTATATGTAAAAGATTTTGCATCAGGAGATGTATCCGCTGAAAAGAAATTTGTTCAAATCAGAGTTTTAGGAGAAGAGTTATCGTGCAAAATGTAATTTACCTTTACGCCCCCTAGCGGAAAATGTATACGTTATTTGAAAAATAAACTATATCTAAAATACTCTTTGACATATATGGAATCGAAAGATAAATAAATTTTTTCAATCGGATGTTTAGAAGCAAATATATGGAATAAAACGTAATTTTGAATTCGGCATCATCTGCATTTACGCCCTCTAGCGGCGAAATTGTACATCGTAAAAAAATAAAGAAATGAAGGATCATCATTTGCATATTTCAAGCTTCCCAATCCAAAAATAATTTTTTAAAATCGGACTAATAGTTGCAGAGATATCGTGGGTACAGGCGGACGGACGGACAAAACCGATAACAGAAAAGCACGATCTTTTTTTACAAAAGACATGCTAAAAAAGCTGTGTCTCAAGGACAAGAAATTCACCTGAGGACATCAAAGGCGAACTGGGTGCAATTGGTATTTCAGTCAGTTCAGAAACGATAAGTCGAAGACTATCAGGTATGGAACTAAGCGGTAGGATTACGAGAAAAGAGCCATACCTGAATCTACAGCAGAGGAAGAAACGACTATAGTGGGCAAGAGAAGACACTATACAGACGAACAGTGGAATGAAATTATTTGGAGTGACAAAAGTAAAATCTCTTTATTTGGTAGTGATGGGCGAAAATATGTGAGACGTCGAGTGGGACAGATGCTATATCTTGACTGCATGGAGGCCAATGTAAAGCACCCAAACAAGCATTATGATTTGGGCATATATGGAAGCAGATAGTGTCGGTCGCTTTCATGTAATCGGCGACGGCACGCTGTACGCAAAAAAATATATTGACACCATCCTGGAACCAAAACTGCCACCGTCCATCAGACATTTGTTTCTCAACAATGCACTTTTTGTTTTTCAGCTGTTTCAACCCCTGCCACATTGCACAAATATGGAAACAGTGGTTCACAGCAAAGGACATTCCATTGTTGAACTGACCAGGAAACAGCCCTGGCCCGATAGAAAATTTGTGGCACCGTTCGAAAAACCTTGTACGAATAAGGCATCCATCCAATAAAAGGTAATTTATTGAATCTATAATCGCTTCCTGGCACCACGCAATAGCGAAGGCAGAGCATCAAACACATGTTGGCTCCATGAGACGCTGCTGTACTGCTGTTTTAAACTATGAAGGCTTCTCTACTATAGTTAATACTGCTAGTACATTGCAATCGTAAGTATCTGATATCATTTTTTACGCTTTCCAACCGTAGGTTGAAGAAGCGTATATGCTCCAGCTTTTTCCGTCCGTCTGTCTGTCGGCACGATAACTCACGTAAAAATGGTTCGATTTCAATGAAATTTTAGTATGTGGTAGGGGACCACCAGGGGACGAACCCTATTGAAAATCGGTGAAATGGGGTGAAAGGTCACGCCATAAGAGCAGGATTCATTCAATTGCTCTTATGCGTCATAACTTGCGTAAATATGGTTCGATTTCGATGAAATTAGACTATGTGGTAGGGGAACACCAGGGGACCAACACTATTGAAAATGGGTGAAGTGGGGGTCAAAGGTCACGCCATAAGAGCGGGATCCATTTCATTGACTTTATGCGTCATAACATGCGTAAATATGGTTCCATTTCGATGAAATTTTAGTATGTGGTAAGGAACCACTGGGCAGGAACCCTATTGAAAATGGGCGAATGGGATCAAAGGTCAGGCAGGGCATAAAAGCGGTATTTATTCCATTGCCCTTATGCGTCATAACTTGCGTAAAAATGGTTCGATTTCGATGAAATTTTAGCATTTGGTAAGGAACCACCTGGGGACGAACCCTATTGAAAATGGGCGAAATGGGGTCAAAGGTCAGGCAATATATAAGAGCAGGATTTGTTCCATTGCCCTTATGCGTCATAACTTACGTAAAAATGGTTCGATTTCGATGAAATTTTAGTAAGTGTTAGGGAGCCACTGGGGACGAACCCTATTGAAAATGGGCGAAATGGGGTCAAATGTCAGGACACTGGAGTGGGATCCATTCCATTGCCCTTGCGCATCATAACTTATCAAAACATGTTTCGATTGCGACAAAACGTTATCATGTTGTTCCGGAGGTATAGTGAACCGGTTCTGTTGAATATCAACGAAATGGGGTCAAAGGTCATTGCACAAAAGCAAGATTCATTCCACAGCCATTATTCTCATAACTTGCGTAAAACTGCTTCTATTGCGACAAAACGTTAGTATGTTATTCTTGAGGTGTGCTGAACCGGTTCTGTTGAATATAATCGAAATGGGTTCAAAATTCAGGACACAGGAGCGAGATTTATTCCACAGCCATTATCCTCATAACTTGAGTAATAATTTTTGGTATGTTGGAAAGCGTATCATAAACAATGCATTGCATGATTTTACTAACTTGTATGGAATTGTAGTTAGTTTTATCATAATTGCAGTATTCGCAGCTTAACGTTTTTTTCTACTGCGGATATTTGAATCCCGTTTTTTGTATTGAATTCAGCATTCAATTCCCTTTCCATAGATGTATAAACATTTGCATTTAGTAAACATAACATTTCCTATAAGACTGCAAATTAGAAAAACACGAAAGCTTCAAAAAGTATCCACAATTTTGGCCACCACTGTAAGATCTGGGGTAATTCCCCTTCACGTTAAGCTCTCTTAAATTTCCAAAGAAATGCTCTAAGAACTTCGTAGAGAAATTTTCTTTCCACTTCAGGAATAATAATATATATATATAAACAGGATAATGACAAATCTTGGTGACAAATCCAGTACTTTTTTTGCACTGCAAACATTTAAGAGACAGCTCTAAAACTCGCATTAATGTCTGTATTATATCTTCATATTTCTTTAGGTACGAATGTTTCGTGCATATGCCATGAGGTGTGAGCACGTTATATCACCGAACAAAATGACTGATTTCAGTGAGGCGTAAAGGCACAGTGAGTGTTCTGGTTTAATGAAACAAAATCGGCAATTCAGTGTAGAGGTCGTACAAAACTTGGCTAGAAATCACCCACAGACCCATATAATGGCAAAGATGCTGTCTAAGTGCTTCCGATGTACATCAGTGTTGTTGAGTTCATAAACCATATTTCAGAAGCTATGACGCAAATAGACAAAGCCATGCTGTACAGGATCTGGTAGAAACTGGATTATCCCTGGTATATTTTGCAGTGTCACTCAGGGAGGACATATTGAAAAGCAAATACTGAATATGGACTTTAGTATATTATGTGCTTCAGTTTCAAATATGGCAATTGATATCAGGTGTGAAATTTTAAAGTTGTCCAAGTTTATAATATGTATACACTACATTGACAAAAGTAACCGGACACCTCTTCAAAAGCAAATGAACGGATCCGTTGCGTTGTTAAAATGCGAGGTACAGCTGCAAAAGGTATAAAAACAAGCCTGCAGCTGACCGCGATCATATCGCACTGTTAGGTTGAGTGAAAATGTCGCGGCGAGAGAGAACTGACTTTCAGAAAGGAAATATTGTTGGGTGTTATATTAGTGGGTTATCCATAGGACAAAACGAGAGGCGTTGAAACATATCTAAGTCAACGTTTTTGGATGAACTAAATAAATGGAAGACACGTGGCGTGCCTGAAGCAGCAAAACGTACCGGCAGACCAAAGAAAATCAGTGATATATGACGTCGAAGCCTCAGGAGAGTCGTTACAGCTAATCGACGGAGTACTACTGCACAAGACCTTAGTGTACAGGTGAGTAAAAATGCTGGAACTTAGGTATGTACAAATACAATTCGCACAGCTCTTCATTCCATGGGTTACCGTGGTCGTGCGGCTGCTCATAAGCCTTTCATCTCCACTCGAATTGCTACTCGTCGTTTAGCATGGTGTCAAGAACATTTATCGTGGACCGTAGATCAATTGAAATGGGTCCTATGGACTGATGAATATAAATACGCGATCCATCAGTTAGATGGCCTTCTGTGGATATGGCGGCAGCCGACGTAACGTTGTACTGTTCCTACGGTCAGGTTTGGAGCTGGCCGTGTACTCGTGTGGGGATGATTTCCGTGGTATGGTCCCGGCCCATTGGTTATCGTGGACAAACCGGTTAACAAGCACATCTACCTCGATATTCTAGATAATAATGCCCTTACGAACTCTGTGGCAATACTATGGAACCCAACCTTGTTGGTACCAGCAGATAATGCACCCAGCCATAAAGCAAGGGCTGCTACGGCGTTGTTGACGATAATTCCGTATCGTGTGTGGACTGGTCAGCACAGCGCTCTGACCTTAATTCCATAAAGCACCTATGGGATGAATTAGAGCGCCGCATAGGAAATTTGGAACCAAGGGCTACTACTAAGCAACAGTTAGCGGCAGAATTATGTACTGAATGGAAGCGCATACTTATCGCTGTGTTCCAAAACCTTGTCGAAAGCATGTCTCCAAGGGTCAGTGCATGCCGACACCGTACTAATATACACTCACGGATAATGAAATTTGCGCACCTAGAAGAAAACATGATAGAACCGCGAAACTTTGCAAATAGCTAGAGTGCGTTCTGGTATGCAGACGATCCATGTTTAGTGCGAGTGCACATGACCGCACATCCTGTGGTGGCGCTACAAGCACGAACCGCAAGCCTTATAAACCGGCGTGTAGTCGATGCTCCATGAAAGCGAAAAGCACCGGCCGACGCAAGCAAGAGTACAGAGTGACAAGAATGCCGGGTAAACGCCTGAAACGTCGATTTACGCAACTTACGGACTTTGTGAGAGGCCTGATCATTGGACCTAAAACTGTAGGGTGGTCTGCGCGCCGTACAGCCCGCCACGTGGATCGTTCTGACCATACCGTCCGAATGTGTTGGGAGCAGTGGACACGTGAGGCAGTGCCACACGGGGGAGTGGCTTCGTTCAGACTAGAAGGACCACCGGTAGAGAGGATCGACGGATCGTGCGCCAGGCACGAACGGATCCCATGAGGACCCGGTCCACTATACAGGCAGTTGTAGCGGCTCCTGTGTGCCCACGAACCATTTCCCGATGTCTCGCGGAAGCGAATCTGCGAAACATCGCCGGCTCCGTGTGCAGTGGAGCCAGGCCAGAGCGACGTGGAACGCTACAGACTAGCGACGTGTGGTGTTTAGCGATGAGTGCCGGTTCGTTGTGGGGACAGATGATCATCGTGTACAGGTGTAGAGGTTCCCAGGTCAACGGCACAATCCCAACCTCGCTATAGAGCGCCACACCTCCCCCCTGCATGTATTATGGTCTGGGGAGCCATTGTCTACGATAACCGATCAGCTCTAATAGTAGTACGTGGATCATTACCGGGCCAGTGGTATGTGGATGATATCCTATGGCGCCATGTGCTCGCATTCCTGGCCAGGATTCCAGGTGTGCTATACCAGCAGGATAATGCCCGTCCGCACACGGCTCGGGTTGCCCAGGACTGCCTACTTCATGCCCAGACACCTCCATAGCTTTCTCGCTCCCCGACATGTCCCATATCGAGCATGTGTGGGACCAGCCGTGCCATGCTATCCGGGATTTGGAGCACACCGTTTAAACATGTGCGGGGAAGTCCGCCGTAGGACAACATCAGGCGTCTGTTCGCCTCCATGCCGGACCGTATTGCAGCATGTATCGCCGTACGAGGCGGTGAGACGCGCTATAGATGACCACACTGCGTGTCACAGATCCCTCTGTAATTGTCCAGCTGCTCTATTTTTGCCATCATTTGTATCATTCATCTGTATGTTTACGTCCATAAAATTTCAATTTCATCCCGTGCTTCCTTCTTGGTGCGAAAATTTCATTGTCCGTGAGTGTATGTCAACAAATGCTATGTTGTATTTCGCTTCTAGGTGTCCGGTGACTTTTGTCAATATAGTGCATATATCAGTGGCGGATACAGCGTGATATGATTAGGGCGATCGACCCCCGACCCTTTTTTCTTTACAAATGAACAGCACCCAATTTTTTTTTTTGCAAACTTTTTTTGGAAAGTTTTGTTTGTAGACTTCCGTGTCGGGCACTCATCCCAAATATACCAGTTTCTTCCTTCTAAGGGTTGTTTAAGACCTGAAGTCAGACAATCCCTTCCTAAAATTCTTTATATAAATCCCTAAAAGCTCTCCAAATGTGGCCACTGGGAACAGTAGTTTCATTAGTATGCTTTAGAAGCATTGAACCTTATTCTTTTCAACAGATGAAATTGCAGGAATAATTTTACCATTTTATCGGAGACACTATGCGCATTATATTCATTCATAAATATTTGTTGCAGTGAGGAAGTTAGAGGAGAGAAAAATTACGCGTACTAAGATTAATAGTCGCTCTCCCAAAGCTTTTGCTGTCAGTGTTCGGGGACTACCACCCCCCCCCCTTTCCAAGTTAAAAGCGAAGTAAAGAAAATAATTAATGAAGAAGATGCTCTGGTTTGTTAAAACAGGCCGAAGTATAGGTCATTAGTAAAAAAAATGAAACACGCTTAATTGAAGGTTGAAAATGGGAATTAAACTGTGAGCTCGCACAAAAATGACAGAGAAGTTAAGCAAAAAAATAAATAAAAAAAAAAGTCGCTTACACGGAAAATTAACCTTACTGATGGAACTACGAGCGTACCTCACACATTAATGAATCAAACAGTCGCTCTAAGAACGAGTTCTAAGAAAGTTTTCCAAGCGTGCGATCGATGTAGCTTCATACCGCGAAGCATTAAGCTGTGTGAGCTAAAGTTTGTCCTTACTGTAATAAAAAGGTGGCGTGAATTCACGAAAAATATCCGAAATTAACGTGCAGCAAAGTTGTCGGCAAGTGTTCGTCTTTTAACGAAAGCTCCATTTTTAAAATTTCCGTTTTTTTGAACTTCCATAATTTATCAGATTTTCCGTAGTCAGTAATTCCGTTTATTTCAAAAAAGTCCGTCTCACGCTTTTCCAGAGAAATATGGCAAAAGACAAGACGCTATATTTTTCAGCGTCTTCTATTTAAAATATTTTAAAAATGGAGCTTTCGTTAAAAGACGAACACTTACCGACAACTTTGCTGCACGTGAAGACGCTATATTTTTCAGCGTCTTCTATTTTGCCAAGGGTATCCTTCCGTTCCGGTAGTAGGGATCGAATTGAAGATGCGTGTGTTCCGAACCGCTCGTTTTAACTACTGAGCCACAACCTCTCGTTTTAACCACTGAGCCAGAACGTCTTTGGAACCACACTGACGTTCGTGGTAAAATTAATTCCGCGATGATTATTTTCTTTTCAATTAATGTGAGCGATTAATGTAGTAATTTTCTTCTATTGAGTTAATAATAATTTTAATTTTTTCTGTATGAGGACTTTTCACAAATTAAGTATTTTTTTTTCATTGTGATTTTTTGAAGCAATAGAATGCTCTAGAGCATGAGAACCCTTCTTTAACTGAAAATATCTTTCAATTATCTTTAAGAAAATGTGAAATATACTGTTTTATGGTATTATTCCCCAAAACTTCTAAATATAAAATTTCATCTTGACAACCATAATAGCTTTTGTCTTTAGGAGTCCACAGACACATATACACTGAGTGGCCACTTTATTATGACTACCCCCTCAGTATTTCGTGGGGCCACCTTTTGCCTTTAATACTGCGTCGATTATTCGTGGCATGGACTCCACGAGATGTTGATAGGTGGTTTGCGGGATCTGAGACCATGCTTGATGAATAGCACTTTCCAGGAGTGTGAGGTTGCAGGGTTGTGGATCCACCGGTCTGATGGCTCGTTCAACTTCATCCCACAAATTCTCAATGCTGTTGAGATCTGGAGATTGTGGGGGCCACCTAAGCAAAGTAAAAAATCCGGCATGTTCCTGAAACCAATCCTGTACAATACGAGCACTATGGCAGGACGCATTATCTTGTTGAAAGTAGCCATTGCCATTGGGATAAACCATCTACATGGCAGGATACACTTGGTCCGCAACGATGTTTAGATATGATGTGCCAGTCAGACGTTGATCAACACGAATTAAAGGGCCCAAAGCATGCCAGGAAAACATTCCCCAAACCATAACGTTGCCTGCACCAGCTTGAAAGGTTGTAGCATAGCATTTGCGGTCCATGCTTTCGTGCTCTTTCCGTCAAATCCTCACACGGCCATCGGCATGGTACAACTGAAAACGTGATTTATCGGACCACATAATTTGTTTCCAATTATCGACTGTCCAATCCTTGTGCCGAACTGGAGACGTTTTCTCTTGTTAACTGCAGACAGCAAAGGTGTTCAAATAGACCTTTGACTGCCATATCCCATCCGATGCAGTGTACGACGAACAGTGCATGCAGGGATCCTTTGAGGGGATCCTTGATTAAGATGGTCTGTAATTTGCTGCATTGTTGCCCTTCTGTTGTCTGTTACAAGTCCGTTCCGCCCGAGCAGTCACTAGTCAATGACGACTACACGTTGCATGTAGAGACCCAGCTTTTTGGCTGACAGTCCAGTCTTTAAGCACTTCAACAACAGCTGCTCTGGAACATTTCACGAATGCGGCGGTTTCGGTGATACTCGCTCCGTGGCTCCGAGCTCCTACACTCATCCCACGTTGAAAGTCCGTCAAATCGCATTTTTTACCCATCTGGTCACCCAAAAATCACTTCTACTACTGTCGCAAACACTTAGCTTTCTCCTTTTCATACTAGACTCGCCCTCTTGCGGTAACAGCGTGCAGCCATAGTTCATTTGCTTAAAACTGTCAGGGGGTCATAATAAAGTGGCCACTCAGTGTATATAGACATCGTACAAATCACACGCACAATAGCTTAAATACCCGGCAATGTACTCCGATGAGTCATTGCATTATGACCACCTACCTAATAATCTGTAGGACCCCCTTTAGCCCGCAAAGCAGCGGCCGCTCGGCGAGGCATCGATTCGACGAGGTTGCGATAGGTATGTTTGGGTATCCGGTACCATAACGTCAACAACAGCAGGTCTTCCAGGGGTGGTGGTAATTTAATGCGAACCCGCTTTTCCAAGTTGAACCACACATGTTCAATTGGGTTCATGCTAAGTGAATTTGGAGGCCAAGGTATTAAATGTTAGCAGCATGTTCCTCGAACCACTCCTTGACTATTCTGGCAGCGTGGCATGGCGCATTATGCTGTTGGTAAAGGCCTTCACTGGCAGGGAACACAGTTGCTATGAATTGGTGAACTTGGTCAAGAACGATGTTCAGATATCTGATAACTGTCGGGGATTGTGCTACTGCGATAATGAGGCCTATATTGTCCCACAAAAACATCGCCCACAGCATTACGCCGCCGCCGCCGGCCTGTTTCCGCCCAACAGTGCGTCCAGGTACGTTGGTACGCGGCGTGTCCGCGCTCGGCCGTCTACATGACGCACCAGGAATCTTGATTCGTCAGAACAGACCACTGTCTTCCAATTATCCACGGTCCACTCTTGATGATCTTGGGCCCATTTCATACGTTGTTGGCAATGACGTGCAGTGAGCATGGATACCCGGCTGGGTCTTCGGCTACGCAGGCCCATGCGCAGAAGACTGCGATGAATTGTGTGCTGTGACACATTGCCGTGATCACCTCTCTTGCAGCTGCGGGTGATTTGTCGCACTGTGGCCCTGCGGTCGCTGTGAACAATGCGTGATAGTCTCCGCTCCCTTCTGGTATCAATGAGCTGCGGACGACACACGGCTAGGCAACGGTTCGTCGTCTTTGCCATCGGTGCGCCACTTTTGATACGTACTCACTACAGCGGCACGTGAACAACCCACAAGATTTCTCATATCGTAGTTCGGAGGCGTCGTGCCATCACAATTTGTCCTTTATCAAACTCCGATAAATCGGCAGCTTTTCCCATTCTGACCCCGAACTCTCTACTAACCGAAACCGGTCCTCGGGTTGTATATATACTGCTCTGTGAACTTCACCTGCGCCACCGTTTGGTCTCCAGGCGCGCTCATTTTTCTGGGCTGGGGGTGATCGTAATAGCTCATCGGTGTGTTATAGCTGGAAAACAATAGGGGACGAAACATCCAGTGCCACAGTAATCAAAATATCATGCGATATGCTATACACAGTATCCAATCTCGTTGATTTCTGTTTAATTTTTGTATTTATTTAACGGAAGAATTGGGTAGACATACACCAGTAATACTAAAAACGCTGAAATCCGTTTTATTGGCGTAGTATTAGAAACGCTAGTAAAAACACGCTAGCTTTCACCACCACGGGTGGCTTCTTCAGGCATAAGTATTCCAATGCAAAAACAAAAAAAAAAAAAAAAAAAAAAACGGAGTAAAATAGAGTTCCAGTTGTGGTGGTGAAAGCTAGCGTGTTTGTACTAGTGTTTCTAATACTACACCAGTGAAACGGATTTCAGCGTTTTTCTCTATTTATCTATTTATACAATAATCTTTAACGGAACTTCCGAAAAAACTCCTCAGTAGTTTAACTCCTTTTAAAAAAACATTACTCTCTAAGATTAACACGGTAATACTATTAATGTAACTTTTCAGTTATAATTACAAAATTCAGTGCTTCCAGTAGCAATTTATGTAGTAATAGATATGACTTTTGCATTGTCACATTATACTGCACTGTTTCCCAAAATTACAATGCGTTTAGCTCACGTTAAACGAAACACAAGTACGCAAATGGAATAATATGCAACACTTTAGGCATTCTTTAGAAAAAAAAAAAGAAAGAAAAAGAAAAGTTCTTCTCTGCAAAGAGCCCGCTGAAAAACAGCCTATACATAAAATGTCACGAAAAATCGCTTCGTAAAGAACTACTACTTGGACGCATGCACCCAGGCGGATATTGCTTATAGGTGTGTTAAAACATTCATTATTTCAACCTGATTCTTTCAGGATTTTTATGAAATACACTCAACAGCATTTCATAAATTTTGGAAGTTTTCAAACACAAGAAATAAGCGCATAATTCTTTACGGTCAACAGATTTAATAACTAGCCAAAGTACTTAGGGTATTTCCTTCAAATGATGAAAACCTAGATGAATCAAGCGCTCATAAAAACATCGGAGTAATAAAACATGCTATAAGAACGCGCATTGCCTTCCTATTGAAAGCTTTGGAGGAGAAGAACACCTGTGGTACTTGGGATTTATTTTTAGAAAGTTTAGCAGGAAGATATTTTATGTTCCGTGCTGCGTAAGGCAAATAAAAATCACTCCGTCGCCATCTTTTACGATGTTGAACGTAAATATTTAATGCTACTGAAGTTTTGGAAACATAAATGACTCCTTGCATGTGCAGAGGTTCAGATACAACGTTAAATATTGAAAACTAAAAGTATGACATTTATAACTTTGCACATTTAGTTTAGGCTTTTAAAGAATAACTTAGTGTCACGTACGAAGGACTTCTATTGCATTACCTTGAAAAAACACTGAGAAGAAGAAAAAAACAAGTTTTCAGGTGAACTGATACACATCGTAGAATCTGTACTCCAAGGATAAATGTGCGAAATCTAAATTCTTCAGGTAAAATCATTAAAACTTCCGTTTCGGAACTCTCTTCTGCAGTAACTGTTTGTTACATAATTCTTAATTTTCCTATAATACAGAGAAATGTCGTTCCAGAGACTCAGAAACACGCAAGTTAAAAATTCACACAAACAGTTGCGTTCCGTACACTGTTAAAAATTGGTACTTAGAAATAAGCAAAATGTACTCGTTTTTGAGTACATTCTGGGCTTAGTATTCATTTTTTTGAAAAGAGACGTACTCATTTTTGAGTGCATACAGGGAATCAATTGTGATTATATCTGGTATTTCTAATTTGAAATATATGTACTCATTTTTGAGTACATATATTTCAAATATATGTACCCAAAAATTCATTACATATTTCAAATATACACAGTGCGTCAAATAATTTTTAAGACTGGTGCTAGATTTCAGCCTATGGTGGCGCTACCAGTGTAATCGCGAATGCGTTATAAACCGTGACCATCTGCTTGCTTTCTGCCAAAAGTACAGCGCAGTTGTTAAAGTAACTCAAACGAAACAGGCATTCATTAGAGAAGTAAAATTTTTTTCACTTTGAATTATTAAGATGCAACAAAGCACTGTTTTTAAATTTAACGCAAATCTTGGTAAAAGTGCCTCGGAAACATACCAAATGATGAAACAAGTTTACGGTGAGTTTTGTTTAAGTAGATCAAATGTTTTCCTCTGGCACAAACGTTTTTGGACAGAAGAGAGACGCTAGAAGATGATAAGCATACCGGAAAACTAAGTTCATCTAGGACACCTGAGATTATTGAAAAAGTACGTGATTTCGTGGCAAACAATCGATGTGCGTCACTAAGAATGATGGAAGAGCCTTTAAACATCAACAAAGAAACGATTCGAACCATCCTGCACGAAGATTTGGGCAAAACAAAAGTCTGTGCTAAATTTGTTCCACATACGTTAGCCAATGAACAAAAATCAAGGAGAAGTGCACATTGCAGAGACATCATTTCAGCCGCTGAAAATGATCCAAATTTCTCAAAATCGATTGTTACTCGTGATGAAACATGGTGTTTTCAATATGATCCTAAAACAAAGCGACAAAGTGCAGAATGAAAGTCAAAAAACTCACCACAAGCCAAAAAAATAAAAAAAAAATAAGAAAAGTACCATCGAAAATCAAAACAATGCTCATTACATTCTCGATAGTAAGGGTATTATCCACAACGAATGTGTTCCAAGTGGACAAACAATTACTGGTGAGTTTTATTTAAATGTTTTGAGGCGTTTGAAAGGTAGAATTCGTCGAATTCGTCCAGAATTTTGAGATGAAAACAGTGGGTGTTTGTTGCACGATAATGCACCCAGTCACACCTCACTTCTTGTTCGTAGATTTTTGGCAAAAAATAATGTCTGTGTGTTGAATCATCCACCGTATTCGCCTGATTTAGCACCCTGCGACTTTTCTTTATTCCCAAAACTTAAAATGACGTTAAAAGAATGTTATTTTGATAATATTTCGAACATACAAACAGCTTCGACGCGTGCTTTGGAGGCAATTCCGCAAAGTGAACTGGAACAGGCATTCGAATCATTATTAAATCGCTGTAACAAGTGTATTGAAGCCGGAGGGACTTATTTTGAATAACAAACCAAAACAAATTATAATTTCTTGTTTCTATTTCATTTTACAGACCCAGTCTTAAAAATTCTTTGACGCACTGTGTATGTGCTCAAACTATATTCAGTTTCTGTGTCTATTCGGGCAGGGAACAGAAAATGAAGTAAGTTAGAGCGAATCTGGCGATTCTGACTAGATAGATTGTAAGTGAGAGAGAGAGAGAGAGCACACTAGATGGCGTCACCGTACGATTTTGCACATAGAAGACAGATATAAATTAGGGAGGGGGGGGGGGAGGCTTAGGAATGAACACATTTATATGTAACCGGGGGACTCCTATCCAGGGGCCGTCACTTAACGTGCTCGTTCGATGCACGGCGGATATTCAGCGATTGTTAGAAATTCACACTACCAGGCAAGGTTTGAACCTGGGGTACCTCTATCAGTAGTCTGAATCTCCAACCAGTGAGCAATGCGCGGATCGATTTCAAATTTGGAATACGTGTACTCTATGCATACTCATTTATTCATAGAATCAACCGAAAGTATATTAATTATTCGATGGCACATCTGGGATAATAGATATACTCGTTTCCACATGCTGGGCAAATGGTCCGCTCAATTTTATGAAAAATACAGTGATGAAGCGACAATATATCATTTATGAGATTGACACATATATAGTTAATGTAAAAACGTACACAAATATAGTTTATGCATAACTAAATTACTTGTGATCAGTGACTTTGTTGTACGAATTATTTATATGTGTCACTTTACACATTTATTGCACATTTATTAAACAATTTCTCTTGAAATCTATAATATGTAAAATGAAATAGTAATACGAGATTATATTTATATTTATTGACGCAGTTATTTGTAAGTTCGTATGGTTACTTATATTTGAGCATGCCATGTACTCGTTTACGATACGCGATTGTACTTAAAAAAAAAGAGTAGGTTCATGTTCTAATTTTTGAGTAGATTTTTTTAAAACAGTTTATTATCCAGTTAACCGAAGAACTATGTCTCTAGACGGTTCTTTAAACCTCTACTGCCCAGCTGGAGTGTAGCAAAATTTGAGGTGGTAGGAATATTCCGAAACAAGTGACGATTATTTTATAAAAAAAACACACGGACTTTAATTATCAAGGAAGTGGCCATCTTTTTTGAAATACTGTCCATTACATCGAATGCATGTGTCCCAAAGTTCCCCCCATTTTTTTACGCTTTCCAACCGTAGGTTGAAGAAGCGTATATGCTCCAGCTTTGCCTGTCCGTCTGTCGGCACGATAACTCGCGTAAAAATGGTTCGATTTCGATGAAATTTTAGTATGTGGTAGGGAACCACCTAGGAATGAACCCTATTGGAAATGGGTGAAGTGGGGTCAAAGGTCACGGCATAGGAGCGAGATCCATTCCATTGCCCTTATGCGTCATAACTTGCGTAAATATGGTTCGATGTTGATGAAATTTTAGTATGTTGTAGGGGATCACCTTGGAATGAACGCTATTGAAAATGGGTGAAGTGGGGTCAAAGGTCAGGACACAGAAGCGGGATGCATTCCATTGCCTTTATGCGTCATAACGTGCGTAAAACTGGTTCGATTTCGAGGAAATTTTATTATGTGGTAGAAGACCACCTGGGGACAATCTTATGACGTCACAATCTCACCCTTGATATGTTGACGCGCTGTCACGCCATCTGTCTCATTACGTCACGCGTTGTGTGTGGATCCTATTAAAGTTTTATGACGTCACACTCTTGCGAGCAGATGGTCGCGATTCCCATCTGCCTCATTCCGTCACGCTTTGTGTGCGTATGATCGTCCGCGCGATAACTCGCGTAAAAATCGTTCAATTTCGATGAACTTTTAGTATGTGGAAGGGGATCACCTGGAAAGGAACCCTGTTGAAAGTGAACCAAATGTGGTCAAAGGTTAGTATATAGGAGTGGGATCAATTCCACTGCTCTTATGCGTCAAAAGTAAAGTAAAAAAGGTTCGATTTCGATTAAATTTCAGTATATGGTAGGGAACCACCTGGAGACAAACCCTATTGAAAATGGGCGAAATGGGGTCAAGGGTCAGGACATAGGAGCGGAATCACTTCCATCGCCATTATGCGTCATAACATACGTAAAAATTCTTCGATCTGAATGAAATGTTAGTATGTTGTAGGGGCCTGCCTATTAAATGGTCGAAATAGGGTCAACGAATCCTATTGAAAATGAGCGAAATGGGGTCAAAGGTTAGGACACAGGAGCGGAATCTATTCCATAGCCCTTATGTATCATAACTTACGTAAAAATGCTTCCATTCCGACAAAACTTTATCATGTTATTTCGGAGGCATACGGAACCGGTTCTGTAGAATATCATCGAAATGGAATCAAAGTTCAGGGCACAAGACCGAGATTTATTCCACAGCCATTAATTATCCTCATAACTTAGGTAATGATTTCTGGTATGTTGAAAAGCGTATCAAAATCAATGCATTGCATGATTTTACTAACTTGTTAAAAGTCTTCTGGAAATATTCTTCTGAAATACTGTTGAAGCACCCCTGCGCAGCTGTAATAATTTGTTGAAGAGTCTCAAATTGTTGTTCCCGTAATGTCTTCTTTGAAATGCGGAACAACCAGAAGTCACGTGGTGAAAAGTCTGACCTACATGCAGGTTGGGGCATCAATTCATGTGCGGCCTTGCATTGGGCTGCATATGAAAAGAAATGTGGAACCCAAGTTGAACAAACTCATTTCGTGCCCGGTTAAAATTCTTTAAATTGATGATTTTGAAATGTGAATCATATCTTCGATATCTCTAATTGGTATAGGTGTCTGTCTTCCCGAATAATAACACTAACTGTATCGATGTTTACCTCTGGAATACTCGTTCAAGGTCTTTCTCCATGCGCGATTAAAACCGCAGATTCACGACCATCCATAAATTCTTTATGCCATCTGTAAATTGTTGATTTTTCTAGACATTTTCCTTGCATAAGACGGAAAGTCTCTCCGACAGACTTCTTTAAGTCGACAGCAAAATTTAATGGTGCTTCTTTCATATCCATTTTTTTTTTTTGAAAAATCATAGAGCGAAAGCACTTTTTAGAAGTTTACGAAACAACTCTAATTAAATTACGCACAACGGACGACGCATGCGTGACAAACAATCATGGCCGGTTGCTATGGTTACTTCAACGACTACCGTTTTTTGAGACTGGTGCCAAGGCCGAACACAGTATTGCGAATTTTTTAAAAATATAGTCAGTTGTTTAGGGACGAGCAATGTATACACTGAAAGAACAATTGAATTAGAGATATCCTGTCTAGTAAAGTGTAGCACCACCTTTCGCCCTGAAGACGGCGGCGATTTGTCTCGGCATGGACTCGACAAGATACCGGAAACGTTGGGAAGCCATACGGATCCACGACCACTGAACAAGCTCCCACAGTTCACGAAGATTTGATGGAGAGGGGGCAGAGCCTCGAACATCCCTCTCGCTGGCAGCTCAGATGTGCTCGATGGGACTGAGGTCAGGTGACCTAGCTGGCCAAGGACGCGAGGTCACGTCGGTGGAGTGTTCATCCAACCATTCGGATACAATTCGGGAGCGATGGCATGGTGCATTATCTTGTTGCAGGATGAGGTCCCCAGTGGAATGTTGAAGACTCACAAAAGGGAGCAAATGATCGCCCAGGATATCCCGGTAACGTTGACCTGTGAGGCACGATGCCACACGTACCAGGGGTCCCATTTCAGTCCCAAGACGAGAATGCCACCCCCACCAGCTTGAAGAATACCACGCTGGCAAGAAGGATCCATCGCTTCATGTGGTTTGCGCTGTATTCGTATCCTGCCATCTGCATGTACCAACGTTAATGTCGATTCAATCAGTCCAGGCAACATTTTCCCACATGTCTATGGTCCAGTGGTGATGTTCCCGCGCCCATGCTAATCTTTGCACCCTGTGATGTGTGGTCAGCAACGGTACCCTCGTCGGACGATGGCTTCGGTACCCCATAGTGAGGAGATGGTTCTGGATGGTGTGGCTGCTTACACGTTTTTTGTGCACCAGCGTTAAATTGAAGAGTGATTTCTTGCACTGTGGCCCGTCCATCCGCTGTTACAATGCGAGCTAACCGAGGATGACCCCGCTCATCCACACGCTGTTGTCCACGGCATTTGGCCCTTGCAGGGATGGTTTTATCGGATTCGATGTACTCACGGTGCACCCGTGACACAATGGCTCGTGAAAATCCCAGTGTCTACACGACTTCCGAGATGGAGTGACCCATTCGGCGGGCCCCGACAATTTGCCCGCGACCAAATGCGCTTAGATCCTTCGTCTTACCCATACTGCGTCCGACTCTTACTGATTCCCGTCGCATCACTCCTTATATTGTCAGATCGCTGTATACGTCATGTCGTTTCCGTTTACAGGGCCGCTCACAGCTCCACATTTGCATAACGCCAGCTGTTTCTAATTGAATTACTCTTTAATGTATGTAATGGAGCTACGAAGCAGATTGCCACATATGGATCGCTTCTTCTCCTTCTTTTGGTCCCACAATAATTTGTATGTCTTAATACGCGGACGGTTTTTCTACGGGTTTTTTTCATTGAAGGTTTTATGAAAACCGTCAACAACTTGTTATGCTATAAACAGTCGCTCGTGCCTCTAATTTAGGGCTACTGGTCCCAGAGAAGGGAGACAGCCTGTGCCGTAAGACAAACACGACATCGATGCCTCACTAGGTTTAGAACTCAGACCCATCTCGGGAGAATGGTCAGAAGCGAGAGCTTAGACTGCTACGTAACCGGGCGATGGCTTGCCTACTCTGATTCTGAAAGTGTGTCCGGTGACTGTCGTCTCATCGTCATCATCATCATCAACCATTATCATTCCACTGCTGGATGAAGGGCACCTCAAGTTTCTTCCACAACGGTCTATCTTGCGCCCGTCTCCTCCATGTCACTCCCGCATGCTTCCGAATTTCATCCACCCATCTGCATTGTTTTCTTGTTCTGGGTCTTTTCCTGTCCCTTGGAATCCAGTCTAGAAATTCGGTTGTTCATCGGTGGTCCGTGTTTCTGGCAACATGTCCAACCCATTGCCATTTCAAAGATTTTACTTTGATCAACATGTCTTCCACCCTTTCCATTTTACCTATTCACGAGTTCCTCTTCTTATCCTTCCTGGTTACACCAAACATGCATCTCTCCGTGCTTCTTTCACTTGTCTGCAGTCTTTGTCTGTCTTTTGTAGTAAAGGTCCGTCTCTGCTAAGTACGGCAACACTGGAAGAATGCGCTTTTCTTTTTAGACATAATGGCATATTGCTCTTAGAAATTGTTCTGTTTCTTTCAGAAGCTCTCCAACCATGTTTTATACGTCGATTGATTTCTTTATAAATGTGACTTTTGTTGGATATCTGCTGCCTAAGGTAAATGCAGGTACCAGTTATCTCCAGCTAGAAATCTTCATTTCTTGTAATCAATCGAGAAATCTTCATGTCTTCTAAAAGCATTGTACATCAGTTTTGTAATCTGAAAGTTCATTTTTATTCCCAATTAGTCTTGTCAGTAAGTTCCTGGACCACACTCTGCAGCTCTGAAAGGGCAGTTGCAAAAATGACTACATCATCACTCCGTGCTTCTTTCACTTGTATGCAGTCTTTGTCTGTCTTTTGTAGTAAAGGTCCGTCTCTGCTAAGTACGGCAACACTGGAAGAATGCACTTTTCGTTTTAGACATAATGGCATATTGCTCTTAGAAATTGTTCTGTTTCTTCCAGAAGCTCTCCAACCATGTTTTATACGACGATTGATTTCTTTATAAATGTGACTTTTGTTGGATATCTGCTGCCTAAGGTAAATGTAGGTACCAGTTATCTCCAGCTAGAAATCTTCATTTCTTGTAATCAATCGAGAAATCTTCATGTCTTCTAAAAGCATTGTACATCAGTTTTGTCCTCTGAAAGTTCATTTTTATTCCCAATTAGTCTTGTCAGTAAGTTCCTGGACCACACTCTGCAGCTCTGAAAGGGCAGTTGCAAAAATGACTACATCATCAGCAAAGCGAAGCTGAGTTAAATAGTCTCCATTAATCTTTATCGCTTTGTTTTCCCAGTTCAATGATTGAAAGACATTCTGCAATGTGGCATTAAAGAGTATGGGAGAAATCGCGTCACCTGGTCTCACTCCCTATCCAATTTCTATTGGTGCTGTATCCTCAAATAACCGAACCTTTGCACTTGCATTTTCATAGATGTTACTAACAATACTAATGTATGCGTCTTCAATACCGTAGGTTTTCAAAGCCATTGTGACTGCTGATGGTTTCACGCAATCGAAGGCTTCATAATCGAGAAAACCCATACATAACAGGAGTTCATATCCTTTCGTTCTTTCAATTAGTTTTCTCAGTACATAGATATGATCTATGGTGCTGTAGCCACTCCTGAATCCAGCTTGTTCTCTCGCTTGAGCTACGTCCAATGTTATCTTCAAGCGGTGTGAAAGAACGTTAGTGAAAATTTTGTAAATCACTGATGGAAGGCTGAAGGGCCTGTAGTTCTTGAGATCCTCAATGTCATTTTTTCAGAGCAGGATCATTGTAGCATTGCTTCGATCCTCAGGAATCGTCCCATTGAGACATTTAGTGAAAACCTGGGCAAGTCTAGTTTCAATTTCTCCACTTGCTTCTTGTATAATGTTCACGGAAATACCATCTTCAGGAGGTTTTACCAGTTTCACGTTCTAAATTGTATAACGTCTGCCGGGAAGACTGGAGGGATCTTGGTACTGTTACCTTTCGTAATGTCTAGAGTAGATGTATCATCTCTTTCATATAATTTTAAGTAAAAATCTTTCATTCTTGTCAAAATTTCGCCTCTATTCCTTGTTACAGTGCCATCGTCTTTTCTTAGTTCCATAATTTGTTTTCTTCCTTTACTGAGATGCCGCTTTGCTGTTTTTCGTCTACATAGTATGAAGTCCTTTACGGTTCCTAAAAAGTAGGCCTGGAAAAATCAACAGGTCCAAGTTTTGTTGTAATTATTTAACAAATATATTTGCGCCCATGATAGTGTTTAATTTCCGTACTGAATTAAAATCTAAACCCAAAAGTGATCGGTCGCTATCTGTTTAAGTGTTTTAATAAAAAGCAAAGTTATTTTGACTTATCAGAAATGCTTCCACTGTCATGCGAAATCGCAGCTTCACCAAGAGAACTTCTCATTACGCTGGATTAATTAAATATTTCATAATGGAATAGAGGGAACAAAAAATTAATTTCGGTTTCTAAACGTATGCTTTATTAGAATTAAAGAGACCTTTTTTTTGTCAAAGCATGCCGAGAGTGATAAAAAAGCGAGGAGAAATAAAGGAAATGGATCGATACATAAAGTATTGGTAAGCAGAAGGTGGTGGGGAACTTCGGGGTTGTAACATGGTCTGGGGCGAGAGAAAAGCCATGTCAGAGTTCTCCTACTCGGTCGACTGACTGGGCATGCGTTGTTCATTCTCTCTCTCCCACGTCATTTCCGGTCCAGTGGGAGCCATGCCAGCGGAACTGATGTGCCGCCGGTACCAAGGAAGTCGTTTTTTCCTTTCGAACGCTGTTCTTGTTCTTTTAGCTGCAACTTTTTGTCTTGTCTCCGATGTCCTTTTCTTTATTGTTTCCTTCTTTATTCTTTTCCCTTTTGCTCGGGTTGACACTCGACTGCCCAAGATTTCCGGAGGGATATGTTGTGGTTAGAAGGTCAGAGACCAAAGAGTACACAATTCAAATCTTCCTACGCTAACTAGCAAAGAAATGGAGGAGAAGAGAGTAAGGTTAAACAGCAGTTAGATCATTAAAAGACAAAACAACGCTGGCGTTCGGACTCTTCAGAGAACAATCACTGAATTACTTATGATAAACGCAAACCAATTAAGCAAAAATATCAAGCAACAGTGCTTGTTCTTTTACAGCGCGTGAAAGTTGTGCAATCATGCCACACTAAAATTTTGCACGAAGGTGACAGCGTTAATTATCCGAAATACGGTAATTAACTCAGGGATAGCATAATGGACGAAAATCAGCTCGAACGAATACGAGGTCCGATCAAAAAGTTCCGAGACTAGGCCGATATACAACAAAGTACTTACGTTACTTAAGTCTGGCTATGATCTCCTTTAAAGTAGTCTCCTTAGGCAGCGATGCCCCGTTGCCAGCGTTTTTGCCACAGTTGGAACGCTCCCTGGAACTCCTGTTCGCGAATCGTGTCAAGTATCGTCTGCGATTCGCTCTAGATCTCGTTCACGTTTTCAAAGCAGCGACCCTTGAGCTTCAGCTTTATCTTTAAGAACAGGAAGAAGCCGCACGGGACCAAATCCGGCGAGTAAGGCGGATGAGGAAGGGTTGTCATGCTGTTGCGGCTGCGAAACTGGCGTGTTGCTAACGCTCTGTGAGCTACTGCGCTGTCTTGATGGAGCAAGAAATCGCCGTTGTGCCACATTTTAGGTCGTTTGCGACTAATGCCCTCCCTAACACGTCGCAGTAAAAAAAGGGCGCTGAGGGTCTGGCTCTGGGGGACGAATTCACGGTGCACAACCTCACGAATGTCGAAGAACACGATGAGCATGCTTTTGGTTGTGCTCCGGACCTGTCGGGCCTTTTTCGGTCGTGGAGATGCCGGGCTCTTCAACTGCGACAACTGTTGCTTGGTCTCTGGGTCGTAACCGTGGACCCAAGTCTCGTTCCCAGTGATGACCCGCGACAGGAACATTGGTTCATTCACCACCTGCTGACGAAGATCTTGACAGAGTTCGACACTAATTCACGGTGCACAACCTCACGAATGTCGAAGAACACGATGAGCATGCTTTTGGTTGTGCTCCGGACCTGTCGGGCCTTTTTGTGGTCGTGGAGATGCCGGGCTCTTCCACTGCGACAACTGTTGTTTGGTATCCGGGTCGTAACCGTGGACCCAAGTCTCGTTCCCAGTGATGACCCACGACAGGAACATTGATTCATTCACCACCTGCTGACGAAGATCTTGACAGAGTTCGACACGGATCGCCTTCTGTTCAAGGTTCAGAATATTTTGCACAAACTTTGCAGCAATGAGGTGCATGTTCAAAACCTACGTCAGAATTTCTTGCACTGTTCTGTATAACACATTGACGATGGTAGCAATGTCTTGAATGGTTCTCCGACGACTCTCATGCACCAGTTCCCTAAATGTTTTTTTTTTTTTTTTTTTTTGATTGGAGGTTTAACGACCACCGTGAGCAACTCAATGGGGTATAAGCAGTCGCCCGTCCCTAATTTAGGGTCACTGGTTCCAGGGAAGGGAAAGAGACAGTGCCGTAAGACAAACACAACATCCATGCCTGACCGGGATTCGCATCCGGACTCCTTACGGACGAATGATTAGAGGCCAGCGCCTTAGAACACTGAGCCACCGGGGCCGACTTCCCTAATTCTGTTTACATGTTTGGGGGTTTTGCTCGTGGACAGTCGCCCTGACTTCTCGTCGTCTTCCAGTGCCGTTCTGCTGCTCTTGAAGCTCGAGTGCTACTCAAAACACCTCGCACGACTCATTGCTTTATTACCGTAAGCCTGCCGCAACATTTCATGCTTCCCCGTTCCCGATTTGCCGAGTTTGACGCAGAATTTGATGTTCGCTCGCTGCTCTAGTATGCAGTCCGTACTGAAATCGCAGCTGCGTTCTGCACGTGGTCACCAAATATCGTGTAGCAGCACAGCTTTCGATGTTCACAGAACGACGCCACTCGGCACAATGACTCATAAAGGTCACTTCCCTCGACCGCTGCTCGCGCATCAGTGTACTATCATCTATTGGCGTGCCACGTACCTAGTCTCGGAACTTTTGATCGCTCTCTAAGAACTGGGGAACGCGGCTGGAACGAATGAACCAGCGAATCAGAAAGAGTTTATTTCTTTCTCCCTTAGTTGTCGTTTAGGAGGATGACTGAAAGTAATCCTTTATCTCTCTGACTGATTACCTGCTAAAAGCGCTGTAACATTGGCGATGTACCTGAGAAAGGAGAGATGTTTGACTCACTTGCCTCCACCCAGTCTCATGACATCCGTGTCAGGATGAGGATGACTAGCCCTTCCCTATGATGCCTTGGGTCATGGAGCAAAGAACAGAGGACTAGAAGGGAGCGTTTATAACAAATGACACGTTGTTCGGCACTGCTGAGGTAAGAAGGGGAAAGGAATTTTTTTGCTGTAGCTTTTGTAAAACCCGGCTGCTATACAAGCATTTTTCTTTAGGGAGAGCTGAAATTTTGGGCACCAATTGGCTAAGGTACACCAGCGGCTTAAAGAGGCAATACGCAGGAAACATATATATTTAAAACACAAGGCCGTTTCTTTCTACAATACGCCAGCGCCACCCACTGGAGCGGTTTTCATAATGTTTTTTTAATGAAAGCTACTGACCTACACATTTGTCATCGCTAATTTTTATTGTAATAAGTAGTTTTTTTTTATGTTACCATGGAATTTTCTTTGTACAATCCGCCGTAAGCGGAACGATACACAGGTAATCAGAAACTACTTGGAAGCGTACTGATTAGGTAGTACAGCCAAAAATAATAAAAAATAAGCGAAATAGCCTATGCACACCGGAAAGAAATAACTTTCCAATGGTGAAAGAATTATTCAAATCGGTTCAGTAATTTTCGAAATTACCTCATACACACAAATTTTCTCTCTTTATACCCTCATCGTCAAAAAAATAGTTGCACCCAGAAGGACGTGTGGGATTGCAATGCTATTCGGAAGGAAGGTAAAAGTTACCATGAACATTAAATGATTAAACATTGAGATTGACATGGACAATATTTATTGAGCTACACGCCAATAAGTAGTGTCCCTCATTATGGTGGTGGGCCGCCATGTTTGCTCACATAACATGCCAGACGTCTCAGCATGGATTCGTACAGGTTCCTAATAGTGTCCCGTGATAAGCCGTCCCATGCAGCTTGAATCCTCTCACGCAGCTCCTGCATATTGTGTGGTAGGTGTGGAGTGTGGATAACCGCATCCAATAGCCTCCCACACATTTTCAATCGGCGATAGGTCTGGCTATCTGGCTGGCCATGGCAGAGTGTCAGTGTCATGAAGGCAAGCTCTCGAGACAGCAGCAGTATGCGGATGAGCGTTGTCCTGTTGAAATATCGCCCCGGAGTGAGCGTTCAGAAAACGTAGGGCCACTAGTTGCAGGACCTCATTAATGTAACGTTGAGCTGTGAAAGTGCCTGTATTGAACACTAAATGTAATCTGGCATCGTAGGCAGATCACATATTTAATCTCTCTGTCGAGTGGGGGCAACGATCGCCGCTTTAGCTCTGGGATACCAAAGGAATTCGCTGGGATTTTAATCAACCGCGCCTCTAACAAGTCCATTAGGGTGGGCTTCCGCTTTCTTGAAGACTTCTTGGCGAGTCTGGTGGAAAACACATGTACCTTCTCAATTCTAAGTCGTACCACAGGTTCCGAAGTGGGTTCCAAGGGGGAGCTCCAGTGATCATAAGAAGTGCTCGGCTCTGCACCCTCTCGATTCTCTCTCGCGATTCATACTAATATCTGTCCAGATGGAGGAGGCTTAGGTAAGCACCGGCCTGAGGACCGTCTTGTACAGCAGTACTTTGTGCCCTGTTGTAAGGAAGCTTCTCCGTCTCAGTAGTGGAGCTAGCTACCCAAGGCATTGTCTAGCTTTATTCGTGTGGTAGTTGGTGTTCGCTACCCAAGAAAGTCGACAATCTAGTTGGAGCCCTAGGTACTTAGCAGAGGTAGCCCAAGGTATTGTCTCTCGAAACACAAGTTTCGATACTCCTTGGAGATTTCCAAAAATAACAAGAGCGCACTGCTCTTAGAGAGGTTGATCTTGATCCGCCAGTCAGTGTGGTAGGTTTCCAACTGAGAAAGAAAGTCCAAGGACTTTTTGAGGAGGGTCGGGGGTATTTATTAAACCGTCATTTACGCAGCTTATATGCAAAATGCGTGGTTACGTGCGTCACCACGTATTCTTGGCAAGTATTTAATAAGACTTCTGCTCGTCAGGAGTCTTATTAAATACTTGCAATCAACATAGGAGTGTTGATCAGAATAGTAAAAACAAAGGGTCTTTCGGAGTTTGACAAAGTGCTCATCTGGCTGGAGCGACGAGTTTGAAAACAGCTGAGCTGACAGGTTTTTCAAAAGATGAAATATTCCGGATCTTTAACCAGTGCAAAAATAACCGACATTGCTTGTCTAAGAGGAGTAATTGTGGCGACGTCATTCTGTCAGGAATGAGACAGCTGGCGTCTGAGAAGACTTGTACGGAGAAACAGGACTTTCTGTGTTCAACAGTTGACCGATGCGTTCAATGAAGGCTGTTCTTGAACCATGTCTTAGCGAACTATGGGCAGGGAATTGGAGAGGATCGGGATTGGCAATCGTAAAAAGTCACGTGGCCCGACGAGTTGCATTACACCTTGTTCTGTACCGACGGTAGGCAGAGAGTTTGGCGGAAGCCCCTTGAAGCAATGGATCTAACTTGCCTTATAAACAGAGCTCAAGATTCTAGAAGCGGTGCAATGGTGTAGGACACATTATGTTGGTACGGACTAGGTCCCCTAATACACTGCTGGACAATTGCTAAGGACGGATCATAAACGTCTATACAGCGCATAAAAAAGTAAGTGTGGTTGGATGCCAAGTGAAATAAAATAATGTCAGAATGCCAGGACATTACAAGAAAGACAATTTATTGTGCTCTGAAATCCAGAAGGCTTTGAAACGGGTTCAAGGGACGAACAGGCCATTTTGTGCAGAATATGTAAACGTGAAAAAAATGCAATTACCGTCCGCAGGCGTTCCGGCGTAAGATGTCAATACAGGATATGACCACCATGGAGGGCGATGCAAGATTCCACACGTCGTGTCATGCTTTGCACTACATTATCAAGCAGCTGTTGGGGTAATTTATCCCATTCCTCTGTCAGTGCACGGATGAGGGTGTCCTTGTTCATTGGAGGGCATTGGCGACCAGCAAGACTCCTCCCCAAAGCATTCCGCACATTTTTAATTGGATTCAGATCTAGAGAACGTGCTGACCACACGAGGAGTTAATTATCCTTGCTCTCAAGACACTCCTGGACAGCGACTGTTCGATGACTTGTTGCGTTGTCGTCCATGAAAATGAATCTATCACCGACAGCACCGCGGAACATGCGATCATGAGGTAGCAGAACATCATTAATGTATCGTTGGCCAGTCATAGTCCCAGTTAGAAGCACATAGAGGGAAGTACGGCCATTGATCATGATGCCAGATCATACCATGACACTACATGTCGGATATCGGTCCCTTCCCTGTATGTTTGCTGGACAATATGCAGTACCACTATCACGCCAGATCAGTTGTCGTCGACAATCAGACGATAGACTGTATCTACTCTCATCTGAGAAGAGGACAGCAGACCAGTCGTTATCAGTCCAATTGCGATGTTGATGACACCATTGCAAACGGGCGGTAGGGTGACGTGTGGACAATGGGATGCACACAACAGGACGGCGGGCGTATAGTCCTCCTTCATGCAAACGTCTGGCGACAGTTTTTCGGGAGATCTGCTTGCCAGTAGCAGCCATAAACTGATTTGCTACCTCACTAGCTGTGCTGTGCCGGTGTCTTTTTGTTGATAGCACTATGTACCGATCTGTTGCAGGTGATGTACTGCGAACACGACCTCCCCGTAACGTTTGCTACACTCTGCAGTTGTTTGAAATGATTTCCAAAGCCTTGAAACAACACTGTGGCTGACGTCGAACTCCCTGGCAACATCTGTTATTTTTCGCCCTTCTTCAATCTTGCCAATAATACGGCCACGCGTAAAATCATCTAGGTGATGTCGGGAAGACATACTGAAAATTGCAAGTTCGTCAATTGATTCTTTTCCTTTCAACTTTGCGTTTGAACAACAACGGTCAATACGCGTCAAATCCTTTATATCTCTTATCAGCGCTATGACGTCACGAACAAGTTCGGCAATCCGAAATTTGCATACGCACAACACGTCTTACTGTATCCCGCACTTATGCTAATTTCCACATTTTCCTGCCTTCCATTTTATGGTTGCTATCGTTGCTATTGTCATCAGTCCTTAGCAATTGTCCGGCAGTGTATTACTGAAAGGTCGGGTGACATCCAAAGAAGATTTGAACATTGTTGCTGATAAAGCCCATCATGCAATGCTGATATTTATATCCAGCAGGTGACGGCTGTTTCGATGGACAACAATGCTACTGTCCATCTCGCAAAGATGTTTTCCGCAGTGGTTCAGCGAGCATGACCGCGAATTCCAGCATCTTCCTTGGGAACTCCAAAATCCGGAACCCCATTGAGAACGTATGGTACGTGTAACAAACCTAGATCCGGAAGAAAAACCTCTTCCGTCAAATCCGAGACATTTTGCTATGGTTGCTTGGTATGCTGTAGTCGTAGATGCAGCCCAATCTCTTGTAGAATGTATTCCGAACCGCACATACACTATATTGACAAAAGTCACCGGACGCCCCTTCAAAAGCAAATGAACGGACCCGATGAGTTGTTAATATGCACGGTACAGCTGCAAATGACGTAAAAACAAGCCTGCAGCTGACCGGGATGATATCGCACTGTGAGGTTGCGTGAAAATGTCGCGGCGGGTGAGAACTGACGTTAAAAAGGAAAGATTGTTGGGTGTTATATTAGTGGGCTGTCCATAAGAGAAACTGAGAGGCGTTTAACATACCCAAATCAACTGTTTTGGATGTACTGAATAAGTGGAAGAGACATGAAACAGCAAAACGTACCGGCAGACCAAATAAAATCAGTGATAGAGGACGACGAAGCCTCAGGAGAGTCGTTACAGCTAATCGACGGAGTACTGCACAAGACCGTAGTGTACAGGTGAGCAAAAATGCTGGAACTTCGGTATGTACACGTACCATTCGCAGAGAACTTCATTCCATGGGTTACTGTGGTCATGCGGCTGCTCATGAGCATTTCATCTTCACTCGGAATGCTACTCGTCGTCTATCATGGTGTAAAGAACATTTATCGTGCACCGTAGATCAGTGGAAACGGGTCCTATGGACTGATGAATCCAGATACATGATTCATCAGTCTGATGGCCGTGTGTGGGTATGGCGGAAACCGGGGTAACGCTATTTACCACAGTGTACTGTTCCTACGGTCAAGTTTGGAGCTGGAAGTATACTCGTGTAGGGGTGTTTTTTGTGGTATGGTCCCGGCCCATTGTTTATCGTATACAAACCTTTTAACCAGCATGTCTATCACGATATTCTGGTAAATTATGCCCTACAAACTTTGTGGCAATAATATGGAACCGAGCCTTGTTGGTACCAGCAGGATAATGCAGCGAGCCATAAAGCAAGGACTGTTACGGCGTAGTTTGACGATAATTCCGCATCGTGTGTGGACTGGACAGCACAAAACCCTGAACGTAATACCATAAAGCATCTATGGCATGAATTAGAGCGCCGCATAAGAAGTTTGGAACCAAGGCCTACTACTAAGCAACAGTTAGCGGCAGCATTATGTACTGAAAGGAAGCGCATACCTATCGCTGTGTTCCAAAACCTTGTCGAAAGTATGTCTCGAAGGCTCAGTGCATGCATTAAGGCCAAAGGTGGGCCGACACCGTACTAACGTATGTCAATAAATGCTATGTTGTGTTTCTCTTCTAGGTGTCCGGCGACTTTTGTCAATATAGTGTAAGTTGCAATTCAGGATTAAATAGATTCAACCAAGTGTTGAATAAAAGTTTTGAATTCAGTGGCTGGCATGTGTGTTTGACCGATTAAGTTATGACGCCATTTCTGTAAGATTAAAAAGAAAAATACCTTTATGCACAATTATTTTAATTTCCTATTGACAAGCTTTTGCTGTGCTTTGGCGCACCTTCTTCAGGACGAGTGGGATATATTTTAACCCATATAAATTTTTTCAGAACAAATGACTATGTTGAAGACATAAATTCGGGGGGAATCTACCACAGCTCGTGTGAATGTGATCTTTCGTACATAGGAGAGAAGCGGAGGATTGAAGGAGCACTAGAAGTACATACGGAACTGCGATCTAAAAAAGTCATCGATGGCTAAATTTTATCATGAAAATGATCATATATATCCGTTTTGGAAGAAGCAAAGCTTATTGACAAGTCAGATTTAACTATCAGATTTGATATTTGGGAAACTTTCCACACACATCAAAGTTCCTTGCAACTCGTCAACGACATGACATATACACCATATCTGTCGGTACGTATGTGGGCGCAGCTGTAACCGTCAACACATTTGATGATGTCATATGCTATTTAAATATGTACATGCCATTTATCCTGAAGAAGCTGAGCCCAAAGCACAGCGAAACCTTGGTCGATAAAAAAAGATAAATGTGCATAAAGTTTTTCTCTTAATCGTATTGACATAACAATGGATATAGTCAACAACTAATGAAACCTTTTTTGTACTTCACCCCATAAACCTCTACCAAATACCAGTTATGTATTTCTTTGCAATGGTAAAAGTGACATCGATCCAAAAAATGAATTTCTCAATTCAAGTCGATTTTAAAGATTTCAATGCTTTGGCAAAGATATTTGACCAACACTGTAATTTCACATGGAAGTTTTTTTTTAATGTTTGTCTGCTAATTTCCTATTGATAATTCAAATATTGTAATAGTCCGAGACAGCAGCTAAGCGACTCGCTTCTCCGAAAGTATTTATTGTCATACTCTTATAAAACAATGCTTTTGACAAGCCATCTGGGAGGATTGCTTTGAATCGGAAGCCTACCACGCGCTTCGACGCCTACATAAAATATCCGGGTACTGTTCTCTGAAATGACACATGTTATGCTGATGAGATGTAAATGCAAAGTGACTTAATCCATAAACTGCTTGACGAAAAATGACGAAAATTCAATATGGTAAATTCCGATGGCCACTAATTTTGTTTCACTGGTTAATCATTCTTCAGTTCCTTCTAAGAATTCTTTTATCAGGATCACCATCCTCATCACTCAGAATTCTTTTCCTCTTATTCCTCCTCACGAGGCAACTTTTTCGTCTCTATTTTCCTGAGTATTTACCCTGATAGACAGCTGGCGATAAAATCTTCTCACAAGAATTTACTCCGGCACACACGATAAGAATTTTAAATGAACCTCCAGCAACTTTTATCAATTAATTTCCTATGAGGGAGCTCTAAATATAGGATCAGGTACCTGTCATTTTAAAGGAGGAGAAAATTAAGGTGTTCTTATCTCCGGAAACTGTAAGCCTCGGAAGGAGAAAAATAAAAATGTCTTTGGAAGATTGAGGACGACTCTGAATGTGTTTAAATAACGCTCTCTCCATCTCCATTTCTCGTTCGCTCTTTCTCTCTCACTTTCTCTCTCTCTCTATCTTTTTAAAGAAGTACTTAAGATGTGGAAGCTTAGTACAAGTCTGCTTTGCTGCCATAATAATGGCGGTGTCTCTCACGGTCGGTGTTTGCTTTCCCTAATTCAACCGAAACCACAAGCCAAGCGGCATCAGTTGGCCTGTCTCTCACGTGTCTTGGATTAACGCCAGATTATATGATTATTTCGGTCTGATGAAGAGCTTGACTACTGTTTGCCAATCTGGTTAACAAAGGGGAAGTTTTCAGCCTCAGAGACGAGACATGTTCATTCTCATCGCAAAGACCGGTTTTGATTCTCACATATCGTTTACAGCTTACACGACTCAAGAATGCACTGGTTAAAAATGATATGCTTAAGAAAGTACATATGTAGGATGGAGATCTGATTCATTACTCTATCCAGAATTATTGACTCAATGCTAATGATTTATATATTTGTTGAAATCATTCTGGTATTTATTTGTTTGTGGACAATTCGTTTCTTCCTACTACCGCAGATAATTAATTTTGTCCCTGACTAGTGGGATATGTATTTTCTTTAGCAAGTCTTCTGAAAACTTTTTCATACAATTTTTTTGTCCTTCCATATATGTCGATACTCGTACACATATTATACCCTCACGTTAACAATTTTTATTAGAATTGTTTTTCGCAAATTATAGCACTAACCGTTTTTACATCGCATAGCATTGATCAAAGCCTATACGGAGTGACCCTTCTCTAAATTGGGGACAGTGGTCCCAGAGAAGAACAATTCCAGCCATATATAGGGCAATCATATATGGTTGATTGCCCTATCGCACAGGGCAATCATATATGGTTGATTTCCCTATATGGTTGATTGCCGGATCGCACCCAAGCACATTCCTGACAATCAGTGACCGTCTCTGACCACTAGGCAAAAGGGGTGGTTATTTCGATGTTTGCCACTATGTCTACACTTTTAACATCCCACGATGTACTGTACGTTATCGAGATGTGGGCGGACTTCGCCCTCTGGAAGGAATGGGGACGAAATTTGTACCAACTAGTGGATGAGCTGGAAAATCTTTTGGCGCTGATTTTCCTGTTTGTTACTGTGAAATATTTTCAGCAACATGGATGACACCATGGTATTGGAAATTTGATATAGCACTTTGATTGTCATGCGCACTAGTTTCCGAGTATCTTAAATAAGCCTCCTGCCTTCCCATATACACATGATTAGTAACTATTGGCGATTAATTTTCTCTTTGTATCTTCGCAAAACATTATTGGGGTTTTATCATGAGACTCTCTCACTCACTCTAAGGGGTGAGCAATGATATAACATTACAGTAGACACCTCACCCAGATCTTTAACACATCGCAATGTGGTACTTCTTACAACGAGCAAACAGACAGTAGCAGTTACGCATTTACATAGCTCATCGTAACATGGTCGGCGTACACTGCACATCATGAGCTCAAAGTAATTTGCTAATAATTCCCAGCAATAACTTCAGGAAATTAGAAAAACGGCTCTTTTCGGGGCTAGCTCATTTAAACTCACCGTTAAATCTTAACAAGTTAGTAAAATCATGCAATGCATTGATTATGATACGCTTTCCAGCATACCAGAAACCATTACTCAAGTTATGAGGATAATAGCTGTGGAATAAATCTCGCTCCTGTGCCCTGACCTTTGACCCAATTTCGATTATATTTAAACAGAATTGGTTCAGTATACATCCGAAACAACAAACTAAAGTTTTGTCGCAATAGAAGTATTTTTAGTCAATTTATGAGGATAATGGCTGTGGAATAAATCTCGCTCCTGTGTCCTGACCTTTGACCCCATTTCGATTACATTAAACAGAACCAGTTCAGTATATTTCCGGAACAATATGATAAAGTTTTGTCGCAATCGAAGTATTTTTACGTAAGTTATGACACATAAGAGCAATGGAATGAATCCCACTCTACTGTCCTGACCTTTGACCCCATTTTGCCCATTTTCAATAGGGTTAGTCCCCAGGTGGGCCCCTACCACATACTAAACTTTCATCGAAATCGAACCATTTTTACGCGAGTTATCGTGTGGACGGACGGGCGGACAGACAGACGGACAAAGCTGGAGTATATACGCTTCTTCAACCTACGGTTGGAAAGCGTAAAAAAGTTATTAGCGCCAGTTGTTGTAGATGAAGTTCCTGAAGACAGAAACCAACACCATGAGAACTTTAATAGTAGAAAGAAAAACACCAGGGTGAATCAAAAGTTCGTTCCATTTGCAGCTAGAAAGTTCAGTGACGCAAGAAAGTCATATACTCTCACCTCATTCCAAAAGAAATAGGTAGTTGTTTTCTATAGTCCTTTGCGAACGTGCCACCAGAGTCACGATCCCACCGGGGTACCACTTGACAGATTTGGAGACATAAACTCTCTGATGCCAGATTGTAAATCCACCATTGAATTGAAGTGACGTTCTTGTAGGACATGTGTCATGCGACGAAACAGGTGGATCGGTGATGGGGGCAAAGTCTGGACTGTATGGAAGATGGATAAGGTCCATTCCTGTAATTTTCAGCTGACGACTCAGGAGGTGTGACTTGGAGCGTTATCCATTTGCAGCAAATCCCGCTTTCATGAGAACTTGGTAGCTTTAGAGTAGAGCATCATGGACCCGTAGTAGATGCTTAGCATAGAGGTTCCCGTTCCCAGCCTGACCGACTGGCAGTTTCACCAAATACACGGCATGATCCCTGTCTGCACCACGACCGTCTTTGTCTGCACCAACTCGTCAAAGGTAGGAATTTCTACTTTTCATTACCTGTGAAGACACGACTCAAAATCTTATCATCCTGTTGGATTTGATAGCAATCTACGAAAGATAGCGATACGTTGTTCCTCCAGCTGGAGTTTAAATTCATGGGGAACTATTCGATGGTGCCTGGAGGAGAAACCAAGCTGGCGCAGGTGACGAACAATGTGGACTGGGAACATATCTCACCTCTGCTGCCAATTGTGTATTGGTACCGGGGTTCACCGTCACAGCTTCGACCACAGTGTCAGTGCTCGTTGTTGTTGGTCATATTGACCTCGATAGTTTTCGAGACTGGTGTCCGCAGCACTGAAACCTTTTCGTGTAATGCTGCTGTCCACTGTTTCCTCGCCTGCGATTGCACACATTTCTCTCGCTGCTGTTGCCGTATGTAATACTTTTCAGCAACGGCATAGGAGCACTGGAATAGCACATTCATAGACCTCCATCCTCTGCTCACCTGATAATGCAATGTGGCTCCCAGCCAGATACGCGTCACCAGCCTTGTGTATTCCACGTCAGCACGGTATCAAGTCCGTACTGGTGGGTGTTTCGCACAGGAATTGAGGCAAAAACTAATGGGTAACTCAAAACGGGATGAACGTTTGACTCATCCTAGTAGGTTAACAGGGTAGCTTTAATGACCATAATTACATAATTGAAGGAAGACCACAAAATCGATGAATTCCCTATATAACTACTAAAATTTCAAATGCATGATGGTATACTGTATCATTGTTAAAATAATTAACTTAATATTACAAATGTGTCGTCCAGTTGCCTAGTTAGCTCATAATTTCCACATTTAACGTGTTTTAAGAGTACAGCTCACACTTTCATACTTTTCTTCATGACTTTTGTATGGTACACCTCTTTCGCTCCTCCATTTCTGTTATACTTTCGGCTATTATGCCTCGACCACATGTTCATATATCCGAAGGTTCTTTGATAAAGAATAATCATAATTAAAAAACGAACTCGTCCACTTGGGCAGACAACTTGATTATGTCATAATGAGTCACTGCTATGTGCAGTGGGATGCATCCAGAAATGGAGACAGGGATGATCACAATGATCTCTTCATTTCTGTTATACTTCCGGCTATTATGCCTCGACCACATGTTCATATATAAAAAGGTTCTTTGATAAAGAATAATCATAATTAAAAACGAACTCGTCCACTTGGGCAGACAACTTGATTATGTCATAATGAGCCACTGCTATGTGCAGTGGGATGCATCCAGAAATGGAGACAGGGATGATCACAATGATCTCTTCATTTCTGTTATACTTCCGGCTATTATGCCTCGACCACATGTTCATATATAAAAAGGTTCTTTGATAAAGAATAATCATAATTAAAAACGAACTCGTCCACTTGAGCAGACAACTTGATTATGTCATAATGAGCCACTGCTATGTGCAGTGGGATGCATCCAGAAATGGAGACAGGGATGATCACAATGATCTCTTCATTTCTGTTATACTTCCGGCTATTATGCCTCGACCACATGTTCATATATCCGAAGGTTCTTTGATAAAGAATAATCATAATTAAAAAACGAACTCGTCCACTTGGGCAGACAACTTGATTATGTCATAATGAGTCACTGCTATGTGCAGTGGGATGCATCCAGAAATGGAGACAGGGATGATCACAATGATCTCTTCATTTCTGTTATACTTCCGGCTATTATGCCTCGACCACATGTTCATATATCCGAAGGTTCTTTGATAAAGAATAATCATAATTAAAAAACGAACTCGTCCACTTGGGCAGACAACTTGATTATGTCATAATGAGTCACTGCTATGTGCAGTGGGATGCATCCAGAAATGGAGACAGGGATGATCACAATGATCTCTTCATTTCTGTTATACTTCCGGCTATTATGCCTCGACCACATGTTCATATATCCGAAGGTTCTTTGATAAAGAATAACCATAATTAAAAAATGAACTCGTCCACTTGGGCAGACAACTTGATTATGTCATAATGAGTCACTGCTATGTGCAGTGGGATGCATCCAGAAATGGAGACAGGGATGATCACAATGATCTCTTCATTTCTGTTATACTTCCGGCTATTATGCCTCGACCACATGTTCATATATCCGAAGGTTCTTTGATAAAGAATAACCATAATTAAAAAATGAACTCGTCCACTTGGGCAGACAACTTGATTATGTCATAATGAGCCACTGCTATGTGCAGTGGGATGCATCCAGAAATGGAGACAGGGATGATCACAATGATCTGTCATAAGGAATCAGTGCTATGCACCAGCTAGTGGAGACGGGGTGTTCATAATTATATGCATTATATAATCTCTTCTACCGGTTGTGACACTCATTCACACGTGGAAACAAAATTGGCCCTAATGATCTGTCATAATGAGTCACTTCTACGTGGAGTGGGAAGCGTGCACTAATTGAGACAGGGGTGTTCGCAAGGATTTGTCATAATGAATTACTACTACTATGTGTGGTGAGATGCGTCCACTAGTTGAGACAGGGGATGAGGATCACAATGATCGGTCATAAAGTATCACTGCTATGTGTAGTGGGACTCGTCCACTTGTTGAGACAGGGGTTTTCTTAACAATCTGCCATAATGAATCACTGCTATGGGCTGCACTCGTTCACATGCGAAGGAAGATGTAGTGATGGTATCTTAGAATGAGTTGTCGCTATGTGCTGTGGCAAGCGTCCAATCGTAAAGCATATGTTTTATATCGTATACACATAATGACTCAGAAATCATTAGAAAATTGAATTATAAAGGAGTTATTTCTATTGGGGTGGGATAGGGATAACCCTCTGCTTAGTAGTGAGCAACTTTCTGATGTATAAAATGTTTAATCAAAATTTGATACGGCTCAACGAGATTTCGTAGTCGTGTCATTCCAACATATAAGAAAAAAGGAGCTGGAATTTCACTTTTGGTAAACCGATTACGTTGTGTGGATGTTTTCAATTCATTACCTGTACCTTCTATAAGTTCGTACATGGAAACTGTTCCAAACAAACAGTCGTATACAGCTCGCGATTTCGTCAAAAGTGGTTGCTGAACTAACAGTCACGAGACTTCCACTAATATTTCAAGTTTTTGAGGTAGCTGTCCAAACAATCAACGTAAAGCAGCCCGGAAATTCATAAAAGGCCTTCACTCTCCGAAAAGTTTGAAACTAGTTCAAAGAAATAACAACGTGAAATCAGCGTTACCAAACTACCAGAAAGAGAAAAATAAAATAAAAAAAGAAAAGTAACAAAAACTGCAGAGCATTAGTAGTGGAGAAAAGAAAACCAGTATTTCTGCATCCACGACTACTCAAAAACATTTAATTACATCATCCTGACAGCTGCAAAATGTGATTTATCTAGCTCTTTAAAAATTTTAAATGTATTTTTCCACACACGCCAAGTCACCTGTATTGGAAATGGGCTCGAAGTGACTGAAGGGGCTTTTAAAACCGAATAAAAGCCATTAAAACACATGTAAAAAGAGACAGATGTGAAAGATAAAAGGAAGAAGTTTAAGAAAGAAGACAAAATGGGGTAAAATGCAAAGTTCTGTGAAGCAAAAATCTATTCCCGTAGCATAGAACAAAATTCTTTCTCCTCGATCTGTCGCATCGACGACATCTTTTAGTTAGGCCAAAATGGCATTACTTCACCCTGAGACGTCCCCAACGCCATCTATTTCTCATGGTAGCACTCTTTCTCGCTTCTCACCCACCCCAGCGTCACAGGGAAAGTACATCAAGCAAAAGGCAGCCTTCGCAAAGACTAGTCCTCCTCCACCTCCTCTCCTCTTAGACCCATAATTCCAATCAGCATTGGTCCGAGGATCTTGTCGCCGGCTGAGCGACTACTTGACGGATTTCCTGCCTGCAGAAGCACCGGCCTGGAAAAAAACCTTCTTTACTGCCAGTCGTGGATCATCCAGTTTCTGTTTCCTCCTCCTTCTCTTCTTGTTCATTTGCATCATCTACTAAGTAGGATATTCTTTTTCCGAAGGGGCTTTTCTGAAAAACTATGTCAAAAATTTCACTATGCTGTCATACGGCCGTCAGAGTGTTTTATTTAACATCGTGAGGACAAAAACAGAAAACGTTTGCGATGCGTTTATTGTCTTTATGAAAAAAGCAAGTGTTCTACCTCAGAAAAATAGGAAAACACTTGAGATACAAAGTTAAGACCACCGTAAGAAGAGATGCATGCCGGTAAAACGAAAATAAAAATAAATATCTTTGACGCCAGAACACATTCGATTGGAATTTAATAGCAAACAAAGGGGATATATATATATAGAGAGCGTTTCAATTTCTGAAAATCATTCTGTGCTCACAAAAAAATACGGGGGTTGTACCGAAAGTAATGCAAAAGTGGGCATAACTTTTTTATTAACTGACAGAGGTCGTTCAAAGTGCGCATGTTGGTAGAGTAACACTTTCTCTATACAAAGCTACAATTCAACATAGTTTCCATCACAAGCGATGCATTTGCGCCATCGCATAACTCTCGAATCCTCTTTGAAATAATTCAGGTGTGGTCCGTTGTACCCTGTTCTTCACAGTCACTTTCACCTTGGTATGTGTCATCAAATCGTTGTGGAGACTGTCCTGCGATGGACCGAACAAATGGTAGTCGGAGGGTGACAGATCTGGGCTGTACGGACCAGCCCAATTTGCTGATCGCTTGATTTGTTGCCAAAGATGTGTGTGGTCTGGCATTGTCATGATGAATGTGGATCGTTTCAGATTCTTGTTCGGTCTCTTCCTCCTTATGGGTTCTCTTAGCTTCTTGAGTGTCTCAATGTACCGCTCGCTGGTCACGGTACGGCCATGTTCCAGAAAACCAAAGAGAATTACACCCCCATCATCCCAATAAACAGTCACCATGACTTTCTGTGCTGATCGCTGGCTCTTGAACTTCTTAGGCCTTGATGAAGAGGTGTGACGCCATTCCATGGATTGATTCTTCGTTTCAGCAACAACTGTTCACCATGACGTTCTGTGCTGATCGCTGGCTCTTGAACTTCTTAGGCCTTGGTAAAGAGGTGTTACGCCCTTCCATGGATTGATTCTTCGTTTCAGCAACAACTGTTCACCATGACTTTCTGTGCTGATCGCTGGCTCTTGAACTTTATAGGCCTTGGTGAAGAGGTGTGACGCCCTTCCATGGATTGATTCTTCGTTTCAGTAACAACTGTTCACCATGACTTTCTGTGCTGATCGCTGGCTCTTGAACTTCTTAGGATTTGGTGAAGAGGTGTGACGCCATTCCATGGATTTATTCTTCGTTTCAGCAACAACTGTTCACCATGACGTTCTGTGCTGATCGCTGGCTCTTGAACTTCTTAGGCCTTGGGGAAGAGGTGTGACGCCATTCCATGGATTGATTCTTCGTTTCAGCAACAACTGTTCACCATGACGTTCTGTGCTGATCGCTGGCTCTTGAACTTCTTAGGCCTTGGTGAAGAGGTGTGATGCCATTCCATGGATTGATTCTTCGTTTCAGCAAAAACTGTTCACCATGACTTTCTGTGCTGATCGCTGGCTCTTGAACTTCTTAGGCCTTGGTGAAGAGGTGTGACGCCATTCCATGGAATTATTCTTCGTTTCAGCAACAACTGTTCACCATGACTTGCTGTACTGATCGCTGGCTCTTGAACTTCTTAGGCCTTGGTGAAGAGGTGTGACGCCATTCCATGGATTTATTCTTCGTTTCCAGATCGTAAAGATATGGCCACGTTTCAACCCCTGTCACCAGATCATAAAAAACTACGTGACTTCATTGGCTTCAAACGCTTCCAACAGATCAAAGCAGACTTCCACCCTTCTCTCCTTCAAATCTCCAACGAAGAAGGGTTACTATAGAGGAAGAGTTACTCTACCAACATGTGCAATTTGAACGACCTCTGTCAGTAATAAAAAAGTTATGCCCACTTTTGCGTTACTTTCGGTACAACCCTCCTAGAACAATGAGCTTTAGCAGATTTTTGCAGGTACACGACACGCTAAACTCTACACCAAAAGGACTGAAAAAAATGATGTCGCATCAACTTGACTTTAATCAAAAACGGGGGATTTAGGGCAAAACATCAAAAAAGTAATTGAAATTAAAATAAGGATGCCGATATTGAAAGAAAATGATACGTAAAAGGAAACACAGGGCTAAAATTAAACTGCATATACTGGAAAAGACGATACAAATTCACGTAAAGCTCAGTAGAAAATTATTAGCGCCCGAAAACACAAAATCTGCAATTATGTGATTATTATCACCAGGAATGTCCACTACCAAGTGCATTTCCTCGACCATATAGTTCTCCCAGGCTCTTCCTTGACTTCTCTCTATCCAATGCCATCACTTCATCCAGTCCATTATTATTTAAACTTGATTTAATGTCCTCCATCCACCTTCTCCTTGGTCTTCCACTTCCTCTCTTTCCTGGAGTCTCCCACTCCATCAGGGCTTTAGGGTGTATTTCTGAAGACATTCTCTTTACATGGCCGAACCATTGCAATCTCGGTATCTCAATAATTTGAAGAATGTCTACTTTAACACTTATAATATCTCGAATTTTTGTATTACGCACTTTTTCAGATCTGAATTTCTAACAGAACGCCTCCAAAAATCCATCTAGCCAATAGTATTTGCTGATGTTTTTTATTTAGTCCACGTCTCCGCACCAAATAAAATGATTCTCTGTACAATCGCAAAAAAAAAAATGTGTATTTTTACTCTTGGGAAGACATTGCTGCTCTAAAGAACAGGATTCAAAACAGAATAAATAGCTTTCCTGCCCTCCGCAATTCTCCAGTCAATGTCATGATGACATGTATGTACCATCCTGATGTATAATGGATCCGAGGTATTTAAATTCCTTAACTGTTCTCAACGTAATATTTTCAGATATTTCAATGAAGTCTCTGGGAAAATGGGGTGAGAGCTCAGTTTTATTTTCGTTAATTTTAAGTTCCCAACAGAGATCAATTTACAGAACATATGTATAAGCTACGTAATCCTTATTTTCTGCCAAGATGACTTGATCATCCGCAAACAGCAAATGGTACACGAAATCATTCTGAATCCGTTTGTGCACTTCGCTGACCATTCTCTGAGACAAACCTCTGTATAGATCTTAAATAATTTAGGAGACATACAGTATCCTGTAAGAGACCTTTACTACTGACACGAGCCTCTGATAGTTGTTGTCCACACTTGATAATATGTACATTTATTGTCACTAAGTACATATCTCTTGAATAACACTGATTATTTCTTTACCAATATTTACTATCCTCAAAGCCTTCCAAAATAGTTTTCGAGCAGCACTATCGTAAGCCTCTTCCAAGTTAAAGAAGATTAATTCCAGACCTCTCAATTTCTCTTTGACTTTCGAAGATCTGTCTCTATGTAAATATATGATCTATACATGCTCTACCAGCCGTGAATGCACTCTGCTCTTCAATTCTTTCATACTGTTCTTCTATCCACACCATTCAATATTTACAATTATTGTACAATTTAAAATTTATACATTTTTTTCTGATGTACAATTCAATGTTTATGAGCAATTATGTACTATTCAATATTTACAGGAACCAGAGAGACAGCTGGGAACGCGTACACGACCTTGAAATTCCGTGCGTGCGCTAGCTTTAAAACTTTCTTGTCACGTGTGCACCAGGGCTGGGGCTGCATCAAAGGGCCGCAGTACTGGTCTTTGAGGGGCACAGTTTTATGCATATTAGTTTTTTAAAACCCACGTAGAAAATGCACAACTGAATCAATTTATATGTTTTATTCTGCGATAAATGCCGCACTAGTGGTATCCAATATAATGAATTATAAAGTCTTATGAAAATTTCCTGTACGTTGTTTTTATTTATCCTTTTTGTATGCTATTTTCTTTTTTAAAAATAGTGGTAAGTTGAAGTAGGTAATTTTTTGGAAGAAATGGCGGTTGCGAGCATCATAGTAGCGCCTTCACTAGGGCACAAAATAGCCTGGCACAAACACCGTATGCATCGCATGATGAAAGGCAACTTCCGTTTTTTGGGCATTTATATCCCATTGGTAATGGAATATTAATGACGAATATTCATAAAATATTCGACAAATATTCATCAATCTCACGATGCATGCAGTGTTTTATTACCTGACTCGAGCTCCGCAAACTATCGGGTTGTTGCGAATAAAATGTCCGGCGCGAACGAGCAGTGGAGACAGGCCTGCACCACAGCAGAATGGAACCACTCACAGGTGTTGAGGGTATTACGTCCCAGAGTTACTATAAATAGCTAGCACGTGTGTGAAGAACAAGGTTCAGGTGTGGTTTGTTTGAATGTAAAGTGGATTGCAATGGAAACATGCAGACGCCGGATTTGAGAGTCATCTTCCTGTATGAATTTAAACTGGGCCATTCTGCAGGAATTGCCACTCGAAACGTTAACAAAGCGTTTGGGGAGAATACAGCCAACAAACAAAGCATTCGGCGATGGTTTGTGAAGTTTCGAAGCGAAGATACGGATCTGTAAAACGAAACACGTGGTAACCGAGTTGTTGCTGCTTCTGACGATGTCCTGTTACGTGTGGTTGAAGCGGATCCCCGAAAAACGTGTCGTGAGATAGAGGCAGATGGTCCACCACACGACAGTTGCTCTGCGTCTGGCTGTGCTGGCTAAGGTCAAAAAGCTGGAGATGTGGCTGCCGTATGAGTTGACAACTGCCAACAAGACTAGGCGTTTGGAAGTTTGCACGTCTCTGCTTTCCAGGATTAAACAGGAACCTCCACTGCATCGAATCGCCACCTGCAACAATAAGTGGGTCCTTTACGATAATCCGAAACGATCTGCACAGTGGTTAAGTAAGGCACAGCCTGCTGGATGGCATCACAAGCCACTTCTACACACCAAGAAGATGATGCTCCTTGTCTGGTGGTCCACAGCCCAGATAATTCATCGGAATTTCTTGGCAAGAAGCCAAACCCTCACTGTAGGACGTTATTGTGCTAAATTACACCAGATGCACCGGAAATCGCTGCAGAAACAACCGGCTTTGGTCAACAAACATGGTGTTCTTCTGCTCCATGACAACGCCCGCTCTCATGTCGCACAACGAACGATGCTGACAGCAAGTGCTTTGGGCTATGAAGCACTCACTGCCTCATATATACAGATATACAGATTGCATCTTAAAGGTTAAAACCCAGACAGCACTGAGTACAATTAAGCTAGTACGAAAAAAATATTTTTCTGAAGTGTTAGGAATCCATAGCTTCATGTATCAGCATCAGAAATGTGTCGAATTGTTGCCCGTATGTTACTGGAAAAATGAACAATGGTTGTATTCTAGTACTGTATTTATTTATTTAGTTGTTTTGTTTGTTTATCATAAATAAGCACTATGTCATGTTTTTAAAGTTGTTACAAGCTCATAAAATTACAGTAGTTAAATAGGAGTATTCACTTAATTTTCATTGCAAATATACTAGCACTTGAAATAACACGCAAACGTCCAAGAGAGTAAATATTATACATCGAATTCGCAGCTCTTATTATATCCTCAAAAGTTGGTCCCACTTCACTAGTCATACAACATTCTTCAAAATTCGGACATTAACAACAACTTCAGTTATTATTAATAGAAACAACTTGAACTACACCGTAAGCTAAATTATTGAGAGTCACAACTTTACAAAAGCAGGTAACATGAATTCGTCACAAAGTAACAATCTTCCTACAAGACTACAACGTCATTGTCACACTCTTTTGCAGGTCATACTATACCATGCAAATTAATTGGGACAAGCTATTTTATTCTCAGAATTGTAATGTGATCACCAGTTGATGTCGGAAACCCACGTAAACCGGTTTTATCAGCTGTAAGGAGGTGTGACTGTTAGAACTTGATAGTAAGAATGTGGTTTGACCGATTTTAAACAGGAAATAGGCACTTCAGCTTCAGTTGTGAGCTTTCGTGTGTGACAGCTGGATGTTAGTTTTTGCTCTGTGAGTACGTGTTGCTTTCGTGTATTGAAAAATGGATATTTCCCCAAGGAAGCGTGCAAAAATAATTGCTCTGAAGGATCACACTTCAATGACAGTGAGAGATATCGCTTCTGCAGTTGGTGTAGGCAAATCAAGTTTATCAAGACTGCTTACGCGATACAATGCATCTGGATCATCGTCTCCAAAAAGGAGATGTAAATGTGGAAGGAAACGAAAAACAACTCCACGAACCGATAAATATCTAATCAGAAATAGTAAAATGAATCCAAAAAAAAAAAAAAAAAAAAACCAAGCACCGACCTTCAAAGAGATTAATTGGCTAGTGGTTGTGATGTTAGTGATTCAACTGTACGCCGTAGGCTTCTGGAAGTTGGCCGGAAGGCAAGAAGACCAACGAAAAAACAATGTTTGAATGCAAAAATGAAGATAAAACGTTTAGCATGGGCAAAAAAATATAAATCATTGACTGCTGATGACTCGAAAAAGGTAGTTTTCAGTTATTAAACTCATTTATTTGTGCAGGGTTACCAAGCAAATGTCGTTAGACGAAGAAACTGTGAACCCTTAAGGCCTGAGCATGTCAAACAAACTATAAAACACCCTCTGAAACAGATGTTTTGGGGTTTTTTCACATCAAATGGCACTGGAAACTTAGTTCCTGTTCAAGGTATGATGAATTCAGCCAAGTACGTAGAAATATTACAACGTAGGATTGTTCCATACTTGCAAACGTTTGAGGGGACATTTCAACATGACTTGGCCCCATGTCACAATTCGAAATTGGTCAAAAATTTCATGCTGGAAAATCCAATTCATTCGCTTGATTGGCCTGGAAATTCACCAGACTTAAATCCCATAGAAAACTTGTGGAATATTTTGAAGAGACGTTTAGGTAAAATGGACTGTACAACCAAAGAACGCATGATAACGAATGCTATAACAGTGCAGTTCCACGATTATGAAGTCAAAAGTATGTGCACTCAATTAGTGGAGTCAATGCCAAAACGAATTCAAAAAGTCATTTCTGCTAAAGGAGGACATACTTCATACTGATACAGGTATTTACTAGTGTATATCAAAGCACAGAATGATATAAAGGCATAGTTTTGGAAAAAAGAGTGATTTTTTACTCTGTCCCAATTAATTTGCACAGTATAGTAGAATTGTCAACTCTCTTTACACTGAGAGTATCATCTATTATTTACCTATCTTGTATATATACATATATGCAAAAATATAAAACATAAAAGCAAATTCTGAACATAGAAAAAAGAAAAAACGGGAATGAGAAAAAGAACAACAATTACCCCTTTCCAACCACCCGAAGCAGGCGAGCTTCAAGCAATGTAAATTAAACGAAAAGAAGAATGCAGGGAAACATATTAATGACTGACTCCTTGTCGGCTTCGTCAAGGGCAAGCAATAAAAAAATCACTCATTAATCTACTGAGACCAGATAATTGTGGGTTTCTGCTATTTTAGTTTGCTATAGGGACCGATTAAATTTAGGGGGAAAAATGTCAAAAAAAAGGGATTTCTAATAAAAACCCAAACATCGCTTGAAGTTCGCCTGCTTCGGGTGGTTGGAAAGTGGTGATTGTTGTTCTTTTTCTCATTCCCATTTTTTGTTTTTTGTGTTTTCTATGTTCAAAATTTGTTTTTATGTTTTACATTTTTATATTATTTGATCTTTCTCCTATGCAGCCTCTGGCACTTTGGAATTTCAAATTTGTTCTTGGTTTTTTTGTTTTTCCCTTTATATGCTTTTGCTATACATATATGTATATGTGCTGTATATAAGTACAGTAACGTGCTGTGTAAGACACCACAGGGCGTCAAAGTTCATCCCATGTGCATTTAAAACGTTTAAGGATGCATTCTGCAAAGTACAGGTCGTGTTTTCTGTAGTCCTTTGCCAACGTTCCACCGGATCCACATCCCACGGGAGGTACCATTAGACGGGTTTCGAAGACAGAAACACACTAATGCCAGATTCAGTGTTTATCGCTGAAGTGAAGATCCGTCCTTGTAAAAAAATGAGCCATGGAGTGAAACAGGTGGTAGTGGGCTGGGACAAGCTCCAGAGTGCATGGAGGAGGACGCAGGACCTGAACCCCATCCAATTTCTGTAGTTATCGCTGGACCACGCCGAAGGTGTGACTTGGGGCATTATCCACTTGCAGAATTACCCATTTCCTATTCATGAGCACTGGTAGTATTGAAGCAAGATTAACCTTGTGACGTACCTGCCCCACAGGACGCACAGGACATAAAAGCAGATAGCAGCAAGAACGAACGTCTGCGTAGCTCAGTTGGTAGAGCGACTTGTTCCGGAATAAGTGGGCTCGGGTTCGATCCCCGGCGTGGACAAAAAGGACGGAGAAATTTACTTCGTTATAATGGCGCCCGAACTTCTCGGACGACCCGGCCGTTTAAGATTTCGCAATGGTGTAATGCCCTTTCCACACCGCGAGATACGCAAAAATAAGAGACTCCCTTCTTCAGTGCTTCGAAAACTGAATGTGTGTGATGTCGCATTCCACACACTAGATTGACTGGGAGTTCTCAAGTGCACGTTCTTCAGCAGATGGCTGCCTACGGCAATTCATAGTCACGGCTGACCCGTGGGCCATGCCCCCGGCCCTCTTTCGGGGGTGGGAAGAAAAGATGTGACGTACCTGCCCCGTATGACGTACACGACATAAAGGCAGATAGCAGCAAGAACGAACGTCTGCGTAGCTCAGTTGGTAGAGCGACTTGTTCCGGAATAAGTGGACTCTGGTTATGCAACACCTGGAAGGAAGTATCCGATTGGCCTGAAATTCGCAGTATGCGTCGCCCGCGAGAGGGTATGCAAACGATTAGCATTGCAGGGCATATGCAAATCATGATCGCCCGGCACGCCACCGAGAAGCACTATAAGAAGGGTGCACAAAAGGCGGGGTGTAAGTAGTGGAAGTGTGTTGTGCTGCCGGACCTGTGCGTGGGAAGCTTCCTGATGCCTCGTCGCAGAAGACGGCAGTCATTCCAGCACGTTTCGGAGTTCGACAGAGGACGAATAGTGGCTTATCGCGACAGCGGTTTATCGTAACGAGACATCGGCGCTCGTGTGGGACAACATCCAGCCACAGTGAGGCGAGTATGGATTAGGTGAGTGCAGGAGGGACGGACGGACCGACGTGAGCGATTGCCGCAGCCGCGACACACAACCGAACGACAGGACCGGCATGTTGTGCGGCGGGGTATTGACGGCTCGCACTGCCACATCACGAACGTTAGCGCAGGAATTAGGGTGTATTGCCCAACAACCTGTGACAGCACGCACCGTTCGACATCGTCTGCAGAAGCGGGGACTTGTCGCACGGCGCCCATTGCTCCGATTACCATTGACTTTGCATCACCGGCCAGTGCGGCAGCAGTGGGCCGTTGAACGCCGCACCTGGACTACGGAATGGCAGGACATTGTCTTCTCCGACGAGTCCCGCTTCTGCCTGGAACCCAACGATGGTCGGATCCGCGTGTGGCGGCACCGCGGCGAGACTGTATGATGCCTGCATTATGCATCGCCATACCGGTCCGTCTCCTGGCGTTATGGTTTGGGACGCAATTGGATATGCCATCTGCACTCCTCTGGTATGCATCGCCGGTACACTCAACAGCCACCGCTACATCTCCGACGTTTTGGAGCCTGTAGTCCTCCCTTACCTTCAGGACCTGCCAGCGGCCACGTTTAAACAGGACAATGCGCGCCGGCACGTAGCACGCATCGTGCAACAATTCTTTACTGCCCACCAGGTGTCACTGCTGCCGTGGCCCGCCTGTTCTCCCGATACGTCGCCCATCGAACACGTCTGGTCGCTGATCGGTAACCGAGTGGCCCAGCAAGCACCACCCGCGGCTACGCCTGATGAACTGTGGCAACGTGTGGAAGCAGCCTGGACCGCAATACCCCAAGCCTACATCCAAACCTCTTTCGTTCGATGCCGCTGCGTGTAGCGGCCGTTATTGCCAGCCATGGGGGCCACACGAACTATTGATGTCTGCGTGTTCCGCAAGTCGCACGGGACTGTAAGCTCAATCGTTTCATCTTTGTATCTGTTGTTATGTGTCCAGTAAATCTGTCTTTGCTATCTCGTGTCCTTCTTGGTGTTTCATTTTGGATGGCCAGCAGTGTAGAAACAATTGTTTTCTGTCTCTTCCAAAAAGTAATACAATTTCTCGTTAAATAGCGTTCATGCATATTTAGCAGTGGTGCTAACAATCTTTGCTCCTGTAGAGGCAGGCAATTAGAAAAAATAATGTCCTAACGTTGAGTAAACGCAATACTGATCAAGATTAGCCCCAAAAAGTGCCCTTATTCAATGTGCAAGTCCCGTTCTAAGACGTAAAAATTTGTGACCAATTCCTCTAAAAAAAGTAAAGAAATCGGCTGTTAAATTATTCCAGGGATTAGAAATAAATATCTTCACTTATGTACCTAAATACTATTACGTACCTTAAAATCCATGGTTGATATGAAGCACATTGTTGGTGTATCAATTTATTTTCTTTGTGGACACACCGATGAATTCCAACAATGCCGCGATTCTTTCAATTATAGCTCCATCGGTAGGTGAAGGATCTGGATTTATTCTCTCATTCATATATGTTATTGCACATTGATTCCAACACTTTAAATGCTAAGAACATATTAGGTACATGTCGTTAACATTTCTTATTTCAGCGATGTTTACATGTAGATGTTGCAAAACCAGTTAAAACTTGAAGTCTAAAAGCATTTCACCATTCAAATCCAATAAAGTTTAAAATCACATCATGCTTAAGATCGCCACTATTCCAAAATCAAACTCACCAACAATGTGCTTCATATCAGCTATGGATTAAAAGTTACATAATAGTATTTAGGTCTATAACTAAAGATATTTATTTCTAACTACAGAATTTTTGGTGTGAATAATCACTATATAACCCGGAAACACACATTTTGGGTTCATATAAGATATTTACTTATTCCAGGGATGCTTTAATTCTGTTTTAGTGATGCATACAACATAGAAAAGGCATCATTTTCATCGAAACAAGATCGATCATAATGTTTTGCACTACTAGCTTTGTCTTTCTTTTCTAATTCTTCACAAAATAAAATAGCTGTTAAATTATATCTTCGATATGTTTTCATTTTTGTACTGAAACAAGCAACATGCGTGAGACTATTTCTTTTCCACTGTGATTTACAAACGCTTCCCTGCGATTACCGTTTGGTGTGAATTACGAACGAAGTTAGCTTTCGAGCGGTTGCGGTTTGATTTGGAGAGAAACATACGCTATATCCTTTGCAGCAATGATAACTAACCTTGGCTGCTCTCCAGAGAAGCATCAAAACGGAGCGAGCGAAGCTCAAAACGTCAAGCATCGTAGTGATATTTTAAAAGTGCTTCCACTAAGGGATCTGACAGAAATAACTCAGCAATATAAAACAGCATCTGATATTTTTTGAAAGCAGAAGAAAAAATACGAAAGAAAGCCAGTACGCAAACATAACCGGAATAAATGTATCGTCGTTTGTCTTCTGCCTGAGAACAGAAGAGTTTAAACAAACACCACGCAAGAGCGATTAATCAGGAACGAAGGAATTTTCTTCAGACGGGGCTGCTACTAACGAGGGAAGATATGGGGCCTCTCTCTTTATTAAATGAGAACATGTTTGAAAGGCTGATGACGAAATAATGAGTATCGACGGGGAGAATTCATTATTTGACAATTTCATTGGACGCAAGAAAAACACTTTGGGAGACGTTCAATTAATTAGGTTGACAATTGAATCACGGGAGAAGGGAGACAGGAATTTCTGAATCGATCACGGAAGCTTTTCGGTTCGGATGCAAAGGAAGCTACGAAAAGAAACAAAGACTTGAAGAACACAAAGCAAAGACTTCACGTAGACTTTCATTCTATAACTCTGTCAAAGCGTACGTCTAAAGAAACACTGAGAAATAAATCAAATAACATTACGGTTCTGCTGTAAAATATCTGAGAAGGTAATTCCATTCTTCTCGAATTACAGTGTTTCGTGTAAAAGAAGAAGATTTACATTTTCCGCTTTCTTGCCGTGAATTCAAATCTTGAGCGCTGGGAGCACACATTCGCAAATAAATCTGCCAGCTTTCACAAAGACAGTGATTAAGAAATCAGTTGAACATCACATTTTAAAGATTTTACAGTGTATGTCGCTTAATCAGGACAAAGTTTTTTTTTAAATTAGAATGATAACAATAAGAGATGAATCAAGATTTTGTTATAACGGTCAACGAATACAAGTATACCAATACTATATATATACATATAAGGTAGGTGCTTTATGATATTATAGTTCTTGGAATGATATTTTTTTCAGGTAAGGAAGACTGGGTGCCCAAATTTCTAAATTACTAAATTTTTAAGGACGTCACTTTTCGTCCTTTCAGACTCCACGTCCATCCACATGAAAACCTGATAATTGAGGGTGTGCTCATTGGTCGGGGATGTCTTTCCCTGAAGAGCAGTTACCAGCTACTGACCTTCGAAATATTTATTGATGCTTTTTCGGTATATTAATGGTTCTTTGAAATATTTATTGATATATATATATATATATATACTGACCCTTCGAGACATGCTTTCGACTAGGTTTTGCAACACAGGAATAGATATGTGATTCCGTTTAGTACATAATGCTGCCGATAAATGTTGCTTAGCAGTAGGCCTTGGTTCCAAACTTCTTATGCGGCGCTCTAATTCATCCCATAAGTGCTGTATGGGATTACGATCAGGGCTCTGTGCTGGCCAGTCCACACACGGTACGGAAATACACGCCGTAACAGTATTTGCTTTATGGCTCGGTGCATTATCCTGCTGGCACCAACAAGGCTCAGTTCCATAGTATTGCCACAAAATTGGTAGGGTATAATTGTCCAGAACATCGAGGTAGACGTGCTGGTTAACAGGTTTGTCTACGATAACCAATGGGCCAGGACCATACAACGAAAAACACCCCCACACCAGTACACTGCCAGCTCCAAATTCGACCGTAATTGCGGCAGCCGGGGAACTTCGGCTGCCGCAATTTCGTCACACGGACATTGGACTGGTGAATCGTGTATCTGGATTTATCAGTCCATAGAACCCGTTTCGATTGACCAACGGTGCACGATATATGTTCGTTTCACCATGCTAAACAACGAGTAGCATTCCGAGTTGAGATAAAAGGCTTATGAGCAGCCGCACGACAACGCTAACCCATGGAATTAAGTTCTCTGCAAATGTTACGAGTACATGCCGAGGTTCCAGCATATTTACTCACCTGTACACTGAGGTCTTGTGCAGTACTCCGTCGAATAGATGTAACGACTCTCCTGAAGCTTCGACGTTTCCTATCACTGATTTTCTTTGGTCTGCCGGTACGTTTTGCTGCTTCAGGCACGCCATGTGTTTTCCATTTATTGAGTACATCCAAAACAGTTGACTTGGGCATGTTTAAACGCCTCTCGGTTTCTCTTATGGATAACCTACTAATATAACACCCAACAACAATCTTTCCTTTCTCAAAGTCAGTTTTCTCCCGCCGCGACATTTTCAATCAACCTCACAGTGCGATATGATCGGGGGGGGGGGGGGGGGGGGGGGTCAAGGTAGCCCCATACAAAAATTTCGTTATTTTAGTTAAAATTTCTACAGTTTTCAATTTAGAAGCACCAATTTTGGTATACTATCTCATGGTACTCTGACTTAGACCGTAGATCGCTTTAGGAAAGGGTCGGAGCCCGGAGGTCAAAGGGTTGGGGGGGGGGTCAAATGACGCCCATACAGAATTTTCGTAAAACGTTCTACAGTTTTCAATTTACAACCACCAAATTTGGTATATTACCTCATGATGCTCTGACTTAGACCGCAGACAGTTTTTGGAAGGGGTCGAATCCCGGGGAGGTCAAGGGGCCTCCATACAATTTTTTTGCAAAACGTTCTACAGCTTTCAAGTTAGAACAACCAAATTTAATATATTATCTCATGGTACTCTAACATAGACCGTAGACGGTTTTTAGAAATGGTCGGAGCCCGGAGTCAAGGGGTACCCACAGAAAATATTCGTAAAATCTACAGTTTTCATTTTAGAACCACCTAATTTGGCATACTATGTCATGGTACTTTGAGTGTAGACGGTTTTCGGAAGGGGTGGGAGCCCGGGGTCAAGGGCCCCCATGCAAAATTTTCATAAAAAGTTCCATTTTTTAGTTTTACGCTAGCTTTCACCACCAACAGGCTGCTCCATCAAGCAGAAATATAATGTTATGTAAATAGAGAGTTCCAGATATTCAAAATTCAAAACGATAAACAAAAGGATGATCAATGCCAATTCAAGTCGCATGCACGCGACATGACGTAAGTACATTGCATTTCAGTGACGCGGGATTCTCAGAAGCGCACGCCAGATGTACGGCAGCTCTAAAGAAGTCTCCTCGAAGGTAAGCATTTCCTTTCCTGTTCCTTTCTTTTTTGTTTCGTTAAAGTAAATTAACTGAATCGATTTTTTTTTTCGTGTGTGTGGGGGGTGGGCGTGGTGGGGCACAAATATTACTGCATCATAACATTCTGCGTCGGCAGTGACGGTTAGTGTTTTTACATTCCATTTTTTTTATTTCTTTTTAGGACAAAAATTAAATTAACCCTGGAAATACCGGGTACCCCTGCTAGTAGCACAATAAATATGTTTGCCTCTAGCTGACCCTCATTTTGGAATTTGGACATGGTATTATCCAGCACAGGTTTCACAACAAGGGAAAAAAAGTCTGCAAAATTTTGAAATATCTTTCACGACTTCCCGACGAGTTTCCTTTCCAAAGTAAGAAATTCCGAAGAAATGATGTAGAACGGGCGAACGCGTTGTTACAGACAAGGTGAATGACGTCACGAGGTTAGGAATTCCAAAGAAATGATGCATCAGGAATGAGAAAATTGCAAAAACGATTGGTGTTGTCATCTGAGGAATTAAAAATATATTATGCAATAGGGATGGAATAACTGTTAAAGCGATTGCAGCTACCAGTTATGCAATTTCAAGAAAACGATTGAGATGGGATGAAGTAATTGTCAAGGTAATTGATCCTACCAACTAAGGAATTTCAAAGGTGATATATTAGGGATGAACTTGTAGCCAAAGTGATTGGTGCTACCAAGTAAGAAACTCCAGAACATCGTTTGAAATCGTAAACTGCTGCATAGAATTCATTTGTCAAATAACGCATACTGTAAATACTGTGGGCTTTTAGAAACCACTGAACACATTTTTGTAGAGTGCAACTTTGCAAAATATATTTGTACATGGTTAAAAAGTTACCTAAATTTAACAGAAGATTTAAATAATAATCAAATTCTATATCATGTACCATTAAAATAGAGTAATTTAAAAAATAATAGAATTCACTATTTAATAGCCATAACAAAATATAATATTTGGAAAAATAGAAAGTTAATGTCTTACCACCAAAAATATCGAAATGCAGAACAGATTAAACTAGCAATGAAATGTGACTCTCAGAAGTATTAAAATTTGAGACTTGAAAATATGGAGAAAATAAGACTTTTAAGTAGTGAACATCATTAAAACCAGAAGTTTACAGAAAAGAAAAGGATGTTCTCAATAAAATATTGAAAAAAATATTATACAAATAATGAAAAAATTATATAAAACTTGAATTTTAAAATAGGGTCAAAAAACAAACCTTTATGACGTGAACCTTTAATTTTCCTGTGGCAACTTTGTCTTCAAATCTTTACCATCTTTCTAATTACTTTTTATTATATTTTTATTTTTTCCTGTTTTTTAAAGAATCACTTTACTATGGAACTCTTTTTAGTGTTCCTTAAAAGAATGATTCTAAATTAATTGTACAAAACCTGTTACGAATCAGGCTCCCCTCCAAAAAAAAGTTGATGAGATCGAACGATCTGTATGAATGAATAATCTAAAATAAATATTACAAATTGTATGTACATTTTTATTGCATCCATAAGAACTTATAGTAGTAGATGAGAAGTGGATTTTAGCTTGTGTTTTTTTTTTTAACTGGGAACCTTTTATTTTTAAATAATTATGATAGTTTTGTCTAAATAAACAAGTGGTCCCCATAAAATTTAAATTACTAAATGAGTAAATGTTATAAAAGTGTAAAAGTTGTGTATAAAAGTGAAATAGGGAAAAAAATCATAAAACATGACCAATTCTTTATTGATCCTCCATAGTCGGCTTTTAATAAAGTCCGGCATGAGAAAAATAAAAAAAGAAACAGATACTCCAAAGAAATGATGCAGAGGAATAAACGAGAGATTAATATTAGAAGGTAAGGCATCTTTTAGGAAATGATAGACAGTTGGCGAAAGTAAATGGTATTTGGTAAATATTATGAACAGCCGGCGTAAGCCATTAGTACTTGGTAAATATATGATGAAGGGCTGGCGAAAGTAATTGGTATTTTATTGCTGATACACCATTTCTTCAATATTAGAAGGTAAGGCACTTTAAGGAAATGATGACCAAATGAACAGCAGGAGAAAACTATTGGCATTAAGTTCCCCTTTCATCCAATAAGTGAAACTAAGCTAATGAGCTTCCATGCATTTCCCCCATATTTTTCATTCAAACTTTTCCCGTTGGGTGGGGCAAAATGCTATTTACAAAACAAACGATAAAAACATTCTCAGTACACCAGAAAATTTGAGGCAGTAATTCTTATTTAATTTTCTCTACACATTTCACATATCCTCTCCCCTTCACTACTTGATAACTATATTTCAATTTAATATTAAGTAAGTAAATTTAATGAATTTTCTCGTTTGTCTTTCTCACAGTTCCTCTAAAACATAATAATCTTTCTTGAATTGATTGCACCCCATATGGTATCACTTGCATGATACAGCTGAAAATTATACGAACCATTATTACCACATTTATCTTGATAGACATCACTATTATTCACTGGCTGTGACTTTTGACATTTATTGTTTTCGACATTAAGAGGGAAATTTAGTGAATTAATTTTCCCTGTTTTGTGTTTCGTAAGCGTAGTCTTTACTTGAATTCATGACACCACCAATGGCATTACGTTGTTCGAAAGCTGAAGCTGATACGAAAAAGACATTATTGCCACATTTCTCTTGATAGACAGCATTCTTCTCTGGTTGTGATACTCGACCAATATCTGCCTCCCTTTCAGATAAAGATCACGTCAGCAGGTGACAAATGACGACCTCGATAATAAAGAGCCTCCCTTTGTCTTCGTGTCTTACGCCCCAATGAATCCGTTGGCCCAACAAATGGCGACAGGTCCTTCAGAGGAACTCATGAATTATAACCCCTAATCGATGTACACCTCCCATTTCGCAGTCATTGACGTTCCCTTCTGTAGTCTACCCTGCTCCTATTCCAACCTTCCCTTTAAACGCGCACGTGGGGAAGGAAAATGCAGCTATACATAAATATGTCTACAATGTCTTCCTTGCGCTTGACTTGTTCCAACTGCATTTCCTTTCAGTGCTTGACAGATGGTTCGTAGCAAAAAAAAAAACAAAAACGATTAAGATATTTCTGATTCCGATCAATTAATCCGAAGTTTCTGATTTGCTCTATTCTTGCAGATAAATCAGGTTTAGAAAAATATTAGCTGAGCATGAAGGTATTCTCACATCATTAGCCATGCTACGTAAACGTCACAAGGCCACATAGTGTGCTGAAAAAATATCGAGTCAAAGCAAAAACATATTTGTTATCACAGAAATGAAGTTACAAGCTCGATTTTAGTTAAATGGGCTTATGTATATATTAACAAAGTGTATGATTGGTGCATTCTTTCAGTTGTTGCTTATGTAACAAACACGTGGATCTTACCTGAAAAAAAAATATCCAAGGCGGAGGACAACTCGAAGAAGCAGGGAGAAATGGATGATTCGTGTAACCAAGAGAGATACGAAAAGGAATTCATGGAACAGGAAACGGACAAGAGTTCATGACGTCATTATCAAAATAAAAATCTCAAGTGACAAGGAGGAAACAAATTGATAAAAGGACTTTTTTTTTTTTTTGATTGGAGGTTTAACGACCACCGTGAGCAACTCAATGGGCTATAAGCAGTCGTCCGTCCCTAATTTAGGGTCACTGGTTCCAGGGAAGGGAACCAGTGCCGTAAGACAAACACAACATCCATGCCTCACCGGGATTCGAACCCGGACTCCATTTCGGACGAATGATCAGAGACCATCGCTCAGACCACTGCGCCACCGGGGCGGCAAAAAAGGACTTGTAACGCACCACTGAAGAGCCGCAAGACTCAAAACCGCAAAGCCGGTGTAGTTCAGTCGCGTGAATAACCAGCTCAAGAGCGGAGAGATGTGATTCGAACTCACATCTCTCCGCTCTTGAGCTGGTTATTCACGCGACTGAACTATATTGGAGACCGAACGCAAAATAAATCTCCTAGCCATGAGATTCGAGAAAATTGTGTGATGTTCCTTCCACCCCTCATCTGGAACTAATGAGAATATCTTCTTCTGAGCTTCGAAAAATGTGTGATGCATCTTCAACAAATCGTCTGGAATTAATGACAAATCTTTCTTCTGAGCTTCGAAAAATGTGTGATGCTTCTTCTACGATCGTCTGGAATTAATTAGAATTCCTTCTTCTTGTCTGGAATTAATTAGACTTCCTTCTTTCTTCTTCTACGTACTTTCTATTATAGCATGGTTTGCGGGGGACTCGAGAGAAAGTAGTCGATATGTGACGCTTCTTCAACAAATCGTCAGGAATTAACGAGAATTCCTTCTTCAGCGCTTCGAAGAATGTGTTATGCTTCTTCTACTCGTCGTCTAGAACTAATGAGAATATCTTCTTCTGAGTTTCGAAAAAATGTGTGATGCTTTTTCTACACGTCGTCTGGAATTAATTAGAATTCCTTCTTCTTGTCTGGAATTAATCAGAATTCCTTCTTTCTTCTTCTACGTACTTTCTATTACAGCATGGTTTGCGGGGGGCTTGAGAGAAGGTAGTCAATATGTGACGCTTCTTCAACAAATCGTCAGGAATTAATGAGAATTCCTTCTTCTGCGCTTCGAAACATGTGTTATGCTTCTTCCACACGTCGTCTGGAATTAATGAGAATATCTTCTTCTGAGCTTCGAAAAATGTGTGATGCTGCTTCAACAAATCGTCTGGAATTAATGAGAATTCCTTCTTCTGAGTTTCGAAAAATGTGTGATGCTTCTTCAACAAATCGTCTGGAATTAATGAGAATTCCTTCTATTGAGCTTCGAAAAATGTGTGATGCTTTTTCTACACGTCGTCTGAAATGAATCAGAATTCCTTTTTCTGAGCTTCGGAAAATATATGATGCTTCTTCTATAGATCGTCAGGAATTAATGAGAATTCCTTCTTCTGAGCTTTGAAAAATGTGTGACGCTTCTTCTACACATCGTCTGGAATTAATGAGAATATCTTCTTCTGAGCTTCGAAAAATGTGTGATGCTTCTTCCACACGTTGTATGGAATTAATTAAAATTCCTTCTACTCGTCTGGAATCAACCAGAATTCCTTCTTTCTTCTTCCACGTACTTTCTAGCATGGTTAGCTATACGGATCCAAGACAGAGTGGTCAATTTCCACAGCTACAGTTTAAAGTAAACAGTATTTAGATTACCATCGTATGGAAAGAACTACACCACATCAGCAGACAACGCAACTGCAAAAAATGAGCTTGTAGTATTTTGTCGACGGATTTATAACTTCATTCCTATGCTGTGCAGCATGCTTAATATTACGTCCATCCACCATTATAATAACACTCGTAAAAACATTCTCACTAGTTAAACAAAGGCAATGTCAAACTGGAGTAGACCTCGGTCTACTATGTGCATTGAATATGTAGAATTCCCACAGCGTTACTCTCATCCTCACTTCATAACCATATGCAGTACACCCGATGAAGTGATGATGAGCGTCATAATACACATTGAATCGGCAGTTTAATCATATATAAAGAATCGGCAGCAAATCATGTATAAAAAATCGGCAGCGTCAGATACGTATAAAGACCTTCATCATCACATATAAAGAATCGTGTGACGTACTACAGCGGTAAAGCACGTGATACGACAACAAATCTGCTGCAGTATACATTTCATCCGTGTAGTTTAGTTGGGAGACCAACTTACTCCGGAGTGAGGGTACGCGGTTTCGATCCCCGTCACGGACAAACTTGTGTTTTCACAATCGGATGTTTCACGATGATGTCATTTCAACGGTAACATAGGGGACAACAGGACATTCTAATCCATTAGGAACTGAAAATAAAAGAAACATTAAATCTGAGCGAAGCGGAAGTTGCATTTACTATGACATCTTTGAAACGAGACAAACTGCAAATATCCTGTCATGGCTCCAAAATGCTTGTATGATATTTTCTGAACACCACGGTTTGCGAGCAATTACGGCTAAGGTATCTCTTGTAAAGAAATGGGTTTATACAGAAGCATATTCGGACTGAGATAGATGTGCCGATAGAGAGTGCATTAATAAAATGGGGTGAGGTGTGGGCGGATTTAGGTATTTAAACGTCGACTTCGGTGGGTGGGTGGTGGAGGACACATATATTAGTTGGAGACGTCTGCGTGATGGTCGAACATTTTAACTGGCGCGGAGGATCGGTTACCGAAAACAGCCGTAGGTAAAGGGAGAGAAGTGAGTTCTCCGATTTGTACGAGAAACACGAAATTCTGAAATCCTTAGCTGTAACAGGTGTACACCTGTCTCCCGATATGAAACACGAAATCTATAATTGAATCTTGAATAAAGTTGTGTTGTTACGTTTGAAACTCGATTCTCTGTGTCATCCTTGGAAGCCCAAGATTTGCTTTAACAGCAGCTTTCCTCCCCTACTGCCAGATTCAATAAAATAAAAAAAGGCGCACACAGTTCATTGTCGAGATCTTAAATCTTCATATCGGGTACCATATTCACGTTGTGAAGAGAACTAACTCTTCAGAATGAAGGAGCAATAAGAAAAATGCACTACACGATCAAAACTATCCGAACACTCCTTTTAAGTAGTGGATTTGCCCATATACGCCACAGCCATGGCCTTTAAAGGTATAAAAAGGTGTGCGTTATAGACAAGAATGAGCAGTAGAATGAGATGTACGGCAGAAGAGAGAGAATTTCAACGTGGCACGGTCATAGGGTGCCATCTAACCAACAAATCAGTTCATAGACAAACATGAACAGTAGAATATGCTGTACGGCAGAGCTCAGGGACTTTCAACGTGGCACGGCCATAGGACGCCATCTTAGCAACACGTAAGGTCAAAGATAAGGATGAAGAGTAGAATGGGCCGTAAGGCAGATCTCAGTGACTTTCAACGTGGCACGATCATAGGATGCCATCTTAGCAACAAGTCGGTTCATAGACAAGCATGAAAGAGTAGAATGGGCTGTACAGTAGAGCTCAGTGGCTTTCAACGCGGCACGATCATAGGATGCCATCTTAGTAACAAGTCAGTTCATAGACAAGCATGAAAGAGTAGAATGGGCCGTACGGTAGCTCAGTGGCTTTCAACATGGCAGGGTCATAGGATGCCGTCTTAGCAACAAGTCAGTTCATAAACAAGCATGAAGAGTAGAATGGGCTGTACGTCAGAGCTCAGTGAATTTCAACGGGGCACGATCATAGGATGCCATCTTAGCAACAAGTCAGTTCATAGATATGTATGAAGAGCGGAATGGGCCGTACGGCAGAGCTCAGTGAATTTGAACGTGGCACGGTCATAGGATGCCATTTTAGCAACAAATCAGTTCGGGAGATATCTGCCCTGTTGCAGCTGCCTTGATCAATTGTAAATGATGTTATTGTAAAATTGAAATGCCTAGGAGCAACAAAAGAACAATCACAACCTAGCAGGCCACATAAAATGGCTGATAGGGTTTGCCGAGTGTTGAAACAGGAGGTGCAAAAAACGTCGCCTGTCTTTGGTTGCACCACTTAGCTCTGGAAGCAACGCGAGCGCATAACGGTTCGTCGAGAGCGGAAGGGAATGTGGTTTCATGGCCGAGCAGACACACGGAAGCCGAACATCAGCAAATCCAACGCAAATTGCCCTTTGATGTCGTGCAAAGCTTGGCAAGCCAGTGGCCTCTGGAGCACTGGAAACACGCTTCACTATCTGGCAGTCCAACGGACGAATCTGGGTATGCAAATTGTCAAGTGAACGTTACCTGCACGACTGTGTTGTGCCAGCTATGAAGTCTGGTGGAGGAGGAATCACCTCTGTAGCAGCTTTTCATGGTTTGCGCTGGGCCCCCTAGTTCGAGTGCCCCGAAATTTAAACGCTGAGGATTATAATGACATTAGCCGCAATTCTGTGCTCCCAACATTTTGGTAACAGGTTGGTGAAGACACTATGTTTTACCTACAAGACAACGCTTCCATCCACAAAGCGAGGTCGGTGCAGGAGTGGTTTGATTGGATGGCTGTGCATAAACCTGACTGGTCTGCACATAGCGCCGATGTCAACCCTATTTAGCTCCGTTGGGATGAATTGGAACGCCGATTACAAGCCAGATCTAACCACCCGCCATCGGTGACCAACCTGGCTAATACTCTTGAATCGAAGGTCATTCCCGTAGCAACGTACCAAGATCTTGTGGAAAGCCTTCCCAGCAGAGTGGATGTTGTGGTAGCAGGAAAGGTTGGACAACTCGGTATTAATTTCCTTTCCTTTTACTGGGAGTTAGTGGATAGGTAAGTGTCCGGAAATGTTTGATCAGATAGTACATTTTCCGTACATCTAAAGAACAGCAAGTGTCGACAAGCATTATTCATTCCAGTAGAATCACGAAAGGAAATTGAGATTTTCATTGTTTTCCCTCCTTAAATCTTAGCAGACAACTTGGACACTATTACGCAGTTCATGAAATACGAATTTCATTTTCACAGAAGAATTCGAAAAATATATCGATCAGTTGTTGCACATCATCATCATCAACCACTATCAATCCACTGCTGGATGAAGGTCTCCCCAAATTTCTTCCACAATTGTCTGTCGTGAGCCTGTCTACTCCATGTCACTCCAGCATACTTTCGAACTGCATCCTTCCATCTCCCATGGGGTCTTCTTTTGGGTCTTTTCCTGTTCCTCGGAATCCAGTCTAAAATTTCGGTTGTCCATCGGTGGTCCGTTCTTCTGGCAACATGTCCAGCGCATTGCCATTTCAGCGATTTCACTCTGGCCATGATGTCGTTCACTCCTGTCATTTTCCTTATCCACAAGTTCCTCTTCTTATCTTTCCTGGCTACGCCAAATCATGCATCTCTCCATGCTTCTTTGAGTTGTCTGCAGTTCTTGTATGTCTTTTTTTGTTAAGGTCCATGTCTCTACTCCATACGTAAGCACTTGCAGAATGCATTGATTAAACACTTTTCTTTTGAGACATAATGGCATACTGCTCTTAAAAATTGTACTGTTTCTTGCAAAAGCTCTCCATCCAAGTTTTATACTCCGATTAATTTCTTCATCAATGTGACCCTCACTCGATATCTGCTACCCAAGATAAATGTAGGAATCGGTTGTCTCAAGCCTTTCTCCATCAATCGATAAATATTCGTTTCTTGTAAAAGCACTGTACATCACTTTTGTCTTCTGAAAGTTCATTTTTAATCCCACTTCTTTACTCTTGTCAGCAAGTTCTTGGATCATAATCTGCAGCTCTGAAGAGGTAGTTGCAAAGATGACTACGTCATCAGCTAAACGAAGGTGAGTTAAGTAATCTCCATTAATCTTTATCCCTTTGTTTTCCCAGTTGAATGATTGAAAGACATTTTGCAATGTGGCATTAAAGAGCTTGGGAGATATGGTGTCACCTTGTCTCACTCCCTTTCCAAGTCTTATTTGTGCTGTATCCTCAAATATCCGAACCTTTACACTTGCATTTTCATAGATGTTATTAATAATGCTAACGTATGCATCTTCAATACCAGAGGATTTCAAAGCCATTGTTACTGAAGATGGTTTCACGGAATTGAAGGCCTTTTCATCGTCAATAAAAGCAGTGCATAACGGGAGTTCATATTCCCTCACTCTTTCAATTAGTTCTCTCAGTACATAGATATGATCTATAGTGCTGTAGCCATTCCTGACTCCAGCTTGTTCTCTTGGTTGGGCCATGTCTGGGCCATATATGTTTCTCTTGGTTGGGCCATTTACTGTATATTGCACATATACACAGTTTTACTACAAATGTGAGTTCTCATTGCGTAACTGTCGTAGCTTTCAATTTGCAGATCGAGAAATTTTTTTCATGAAAACAGCTCACAAAGTTAGAAGGAAGTCGACGCACACATACATAAGTTACAAAAATATTAACACCGCCATTAAATTGTATCTTGAATTATGGCTTCATTGAAAAAAAAAAAACAATCTGATGAATTTTTTGCTTCTGTGCCGCGCATACCGTTGTAAGTTCATTTCCTATATTATTTGAGAATATCATACTTAACAAATTCATGGGATAATTATTAACAGGGACGACGAAACAGAGCTCTTGCCGTAAATACAGAGGACTAAGACAGAACGACGTAGTGAGTATGGTCCTAATTTTTATTGGGACTTAGTGACCACCATTAGCATCTCTATCGGCTATAAACATTCATTGTATCTTGAACCCGTTACCTATTTTAGGGCCACTGGCTGTAGGCAATAGAGACAGACAGTGCCATTAGACAGGTACCTCTATACATGCATCACCAAGGGCTCGAACGCAGGTTATGCCTCGGACGAATGGTCAGAAACCAGCCCCTCAGACCACTCAGCTACCAAATTCGGGTATGCAATAAAAAGGGGAGAGGGGGCAGAATATGTTTAATGATTGAAAACAGCATTTTAGGAACACAACTGAGCAATTTTCTGAACATATCTTGCAAATAATAATCTGATTATAAAAACAATCCTTCCTTATTACAAATCATAATCGAATCATAAAATAATAACTTCTTATTACAAATAAAAATCGAACTATAAAACAATTCATTCTTATTGCATATAAGATTTAAACTATAAAAAACATTTTTCTTGCTGTAAAAATGAAGGTGTCTGAAATAAAAAAAATAACTAAGTCGTTATCTTTAATTATTAGTCAGAAATATTAATGTTTGAATACTGTTTTTTGTCAATAGGTAGGAACTCAGCATTCATCTAAACGGATCTGGGTCTAATATCATTCAGTATGAAGTAAAAGAAAATCATATTGTTATCACGTAAACGAATTTAATGAAAACAGAACATAATTAGAATTTCAAATCGCAGATGAAAACAGAATTATATTTCACCCCGAATAATTTTGAGGTAAAATATCATTCCATATGAAGGAGCGCATTAACTTTAGTATCAGCAGATCCTAATAAAAAAGTAAATTTTAATTAGAATTTCAAATCGCAGATAAAATAATCCACCTGCTCCACAAGAGTTCAGCACAATGATTAAATTTCTGCGCGAAATATGACGGTGGCCTGTACGTCAAAGATGGGGTGCAGAGTTTTTATAACTTTCACATCTTAACCGCGGTGAGCAAGACTAAAACATTTTTTCAACTTTTTGAGAGAGAGATTAGGTTGCGGCTAACAAAACGGAAAGCTCTTGATTTTCAAAATTGCTTGCTCTTTTCTTCAAGTAAAAGAGAAATTAATTTTTTTAGATAGCGAAATTTTTCTACCTTCTATCTTATGGTAAAGTCACTCTCATTACGATTAACAGATTAAAGGAATCGTTTGAGAGAAATGTCAACTTCAGTGAACGTGAGAGAGAGATACAGAGAGAGAGAGAGGGAGAAGTAATGTCTTCCTGTTATAATTCGAAACAAATTTCTATTACACTGCACCATACACGCACACAACCCAGACATTCAATGACGCAGTGAGCTGGACTGCTTGTACAGTGTAAGGAGCTTCCAAAACGTAAGGCAACACACACACAATTTTATTTTTCGCTATGTTTAATCAAAAGCTGAAATTACACATGTAGAAAGAAGTGAATGCGAACTACTTCTGCACATAATCTCCAAATTCACTCTGTGTGTGTGTGTGTGTGTGTGTGTGTGTGTGTGTGTGAGAGAGAGAGAGAGAGAGAGAGAGAGAGAGAGAGACAGAGAGAGAGAGAGAGAGAGAGAGACAGAGAGAGAGAGAGAGAGAGAGAGAGAGAGAGAGAGAGAGAGAGAGAGAGAGAGAGAGAGAGAGAGAGAGAGAGAGAGAGAGAGAGAGAGAGAGAGAGAGAGAGAGACAGAGAGAGAGAGAGAGAGAGAGAGAGAGAGAGAGACAGAGAGAGAGAGAGAGAGAGAGAGAGAGAGAGAGAGAGAGAGAGAGACAGAGAGAGAGAGAGAGACTGAGAGAGAGAGAGAGAGAGACAGAGAGAGAGAGAGAGAGAGAGAGACAGACAGAGAGAGAGAGACAGAGAGAGAGAGAGAGAGAGAGACAGACAGACAGAGAGAGAGAGAGAGAGAGAGAGAGAGAGAGAGAGAGAGAGAGAGAGAGAGAGAGAGAGAGAGAGAGAGAGAGAGAGAGAGAGAGAGAGAGAGAGAGAGAGAGAGAGAGAGAGAGAGAGAGAGAGAGAGAGAGAGAGAGAGAGAGAGAGAGAGAGAGAGAGAGAGGTGGAATCACAGTAGCAAAGAGATTTCGGCATTTTTTCTAACGCACATACCTTTATGACCATAGTCTAGAACAGTGTTGATGATGCTTGTTTATTCTTTATTACATGTCGCGAATTTTTATGTATTCTAAGAAATTAAATGTAGATTATTTACTCACAGTTGTTATGTCGTAGTTTTGCTTATTGCTATATTTGTATTTCTCGCCTCTACTACTGCACTATGTGGCTTCTTTGTTACACTTGCCGCATATTCTGTGTACGCTTTTCCCTAAAAGTGCGGGGACTAGCAAAACTGTCCCTGTCTTTTATTATTTACGCTTTCCACTCGTAGGTTGAAGAAGCGTATATGCTCCAGCTTTTTCCGTCCGTCTGTCCGTCCGTTCGTCCGTGTGTCTGTCGGCACGATAACTCACGTAAAAATGGTTCGATTTCGATGAAATTTTAGTATGTGGTAGGGGACCACCAGAGGACGAACCCTATTGAAAATGGGTGCAGTGGGGTCAAAGGTCACGCCATAAGAGCAGGATTCATTCAATTGCCCTTATGCGTCATAACTTGCGTAAATATGTTTCGATTTCGATGAAATTAGACTATGTGGTAGGGGAACGCCAGGGGACGAACCCTATTGAAAACGGGTGAAGCAGGGTCAAAGGTCACGCCATAAGAGCGGGATCCACTTCATTGCGTATATGCGTCATAACATGCGTAAATATGGTTCGATTTCGATGAAATTTTAGTATGTGGTAGGGAACCACTAGGCACAAACCCTATTGAAAATGGGCGAATGGGGTCAAAGGTCAGGCAGGGCATAAACGTGGTATTTATTCCATTGCCCTTATGCGTCATAACTTGCGTAAAAATGGTTCGATTTCGATGAAATTTTAGTATTTGGTAAGGAACCACCTGGGGACGAACCCTATTGAAAATGGGCGAAATGGGGTCAAAGGGCCATAAAAGTGGAATCCATTCCTCTGCCTTTGTGCGTCATAACATGCGTAAATATGGTTCGATTTCGATGAAATTAGACTATGTGGTAGGGAACCACCTGGGCACGAACCCTATTGAAAACGGGTGAAATGGGGTCAAAGGTCAGGCGCCATAAAAGTGGGATCCACTTCATTGCGTATATGCGTCATAACATGCGTAAATATGGTTCGATTTCGATGAAATTTTAGTATGTGGTAGGGAATCACTGGGCACAAACCCTATTGAAAATGGGCGAAATGGGGTCAAAGGTCAGGCAGGACATAAGACCGGGATTTGTTCCATTGCCCTCATGCGTCACAACTTGCGTAAAAATGGTTCGATTTCGATGAAATTTTAGTATGTGGTAGGGAGCCACTGGGGTCGAACCCTATTGAAAATGGGAGAAATGGGGTCAAAGGTGAGGACACTGGAGTGGGATCCCTTCCATTGCCCTTGTGCATCATAACTTACCAAAACATGTTTCGATTGCGACAAAACGTTATCATGTTGTTCCGGAGGTATAGTGAACCGGTTCTGTTGAATATCAACGAAATGGGGTCAAAGGTCATTGCACAAAAGCAAGATTTATTCCACAGCCATTATTCTCATAACTTGCGTAAAACTGCTTCTATTACGACAAAACTTTAGTATGTTATTCTTGAGGTGTACTGAACCGGTTCTGTTGAATATCATCGAAATGGGGTCAAAGGTCAGGACACAGGAGCGAGATTTATTCCACAGCCATTATTCTCATAACTTGAGTAATAATTTCTGGTATGTTGGAAAGTGTATCATAATCAATGCATTGCATGATTTTATTAACTTGTTTTATTACGCTGTTTTGGTATTTGTCCCTGTTTTTTAGTGCCTCTTCAACTTTATTACTTTTTTCCTGTACCGATGCACCCACCCACTGTTAGACTTTATTTTAAATAAGTCGGTATATGTGTCCCTTCTTCCATTTGAAGAGTATAGGTCCCGCATCTTACAATTATTTCAGTTCATTCACAGCTGTGCTCTGAAGTAGTCCGGAAATTGTGATTGCTAGTCACTCTTCCTATTTTCTATTACTATTACACTATTTTATTTTTTCAAGATGGACAAGTTCCTTGTACGGAGTGTTCCGTTCACGAGTGCGAAGAGTGAAAGCCTTGAGCCCGATGAAAAGAAACAAAAATCAGTGCACCGGCAGTGTAATGACAATTATTTATCTTTTTTAGGTGTGGTGACAAAACATGCCCAATAACCGAGTGTATCGTTTGTGGTGAAAAACTCAGTAATGCTGCTATGGTTCCCAGTAAATTGAAACGCCATTTGTCAACAAGACATTCTTCTTCTTAGTCGAGCAAAGATATCAATTATTTTCGTCGGTTGCTGGAACAAAAAACAAGCAACGTTCATGACTGCGACAGTACGTGTTCGGAAAAAGTAGAGGGAGCTAGCTATAAAGTAGCCGAACTTATCGTAAAGGCCAAAAAATACACTCAGAACAGCTGAAACGTTGTTAATGCCTGCTTGTAAAGAGATGCTGAAAATAGTCCTGGTTCAGAAGCTGCACTGAAATTTCAAAAATTCCTCTCTCTGCTGACACAATCAGTTGCCGAGTTAGTGACATGTCCAGTGTGACATTAAAGACATAATGAAGAAGAAAATCAACAGCAGTCAGAAGTTCTCACTTTAGATCGACGAGCCCACCGATATTAGCGGTCACGCACAACTTCTTGCCTACATTCGGTACATCGATGGAGACGTAATTGCAACTAATTTCTTTTTTGCAAAGAGCTTCCCGAGGGAGCCACCGGTGAAGAAATATTTTGCGTGACTAATGAATGAATATATGTTCCATAATGAATTAAAATGGAAGGGTTGCGTTATTGTTTGTACAAACGGAGTCGCTTCTATGACAGGCCGAGTGAAAGGATTTATAGCTAAAGTACGCGAAGTAAATCCTAATATACGATGCAATCATTGTCTCATTCACCGCGAAGACATTGTTGCTAAGTCATTGCCATCTTTTCTGAAAGTTGTGCTGGACGAAGTAGTAAAAGTCGTGAACCTCATGAAATCGCGGTCCCCAAATTCGCGGCTTTTTTTCCGTTTTGTGTCAGGAAATGGGATCAGAACACACTACACTCCTGATACATACGGTGGTTATCACAAGGAAAGTGTTAACGCGAATATTTGAACTTAAAGAGGAGCATTTTTGTCAGTTGAGGGGCATGAGTACGCGAATTTACACTGTCGGAAAGTGAAAAAAGAACAACACGAAAGAGACGTCTAATACCAACGAAATTTATACAGCATAATAACGGAATACAGAGGATAACGTGATCAAAACATTATGGCAAAATACAGCTGTATTTGCTGGTAAACTGAAAAATAACATTTCCATGTAACATGGTTAGTACGAGGTTGAACCACCATGAACTGCGTCACACTGTGCAATTCTGGCATGGGGTCTGTCATACAGATGTCAGATGTAAGTTTGGGGTATTGAGTTCCAAGCATCCTCAACCCGGACGCGTAAATCGGGGATGGTCGTGGCTGGCCGTGGAGACCGGATAAGTCGTTGTCCCATAAAATCCCACACGTGCTCAATGGGGGACAAATCCGGTGAACGTGCAGGCCATGGAAGTTGTCTCACACCCTGTGGTGCATGTTGCGTTGCACGTGGCGTGTGTGGGCGTGCGTTATCTTGCTTGAAAACACCACGATGGACCGACCTTACAAATGGCACAGCAACGGGCTGAATGATGTTGTTGATGTAAGAGGTTCAGTTTAACGTACCCGGTACAAAAACTAGTTGTGTACGGGAGTGATAGCTGATAGCTCCCCTCACCAGGAGACCAGGTGTAGGCCCAGTGTGTCGCTGGCGTATGCAAGAAGGGTGGAGACGCTCCCCTGTGCGTCCGCGAACACGCATACGGCCATCGGAGGCTCCCAAGCAGAATCTGCTTTCATCGCTGAACACGACAGATCGCCATTGCGTTCTCCAGTGCAGACGTTGGCGACACCACTGCAGCCATTCCTGACGGTGGGCTGGAGTCAGAGGTACACATGCCAGAGGCACACGTACACGTAGTCCTGCATCCAGTAGACGGTTGTGGATTATTCGCACAGTCACCTCAGGTGCAACGGCAGCTCGGATTTTCGTTGCAGTGGATGTTCTGCTTGACTACGCCGCTCTTCGTATGCGTCGATCGGTCCGCTCATCAGTCAGTCTGTGACTCCCGGTTCCACGTCTTCTCGTGTGGGAATGTTCCTTGAACTATCTACGCCACCCTCGTACCACCACCGATACTTCCCGTCCAATTCGCTCCGCAATACGACGATACGACCACCCGGCCTCGCGGAGTCCGACTAGACGACCTCGCTCAAAGTCCGATAACTGCTGAAATCCTACACGTCTTCCATGTCCAGACATTGCAGCTTCTTCAGGGTCTTCCCATGTGTCCGTACGCCGACGACTGATTACATTCACCTCGCCTTACTCCTTAAATACCACCGACGACAATTTTCATATTATGCCGTGCTATGGCGTAAGCGCTCACCGGTTTGTCCCGAAATTAACATCACACCTACGTATACTCGACCCCATTAACATATGTAAATTTCATGATCGTCCGCCAATTCCTTCTTGGTGTTCTTTTTTCACTTTCCGGCAGTGTATTTGCAGATGATGAATGGGTATGTAAGTTGGCATATCTTTGCGATATTTTCGTACACTTGAACGAACTGAACAGAAAAATTCAAGGTAGTAACGAAACTATTCTGACTAGTATGGATAAGATTCAAGTATTTGTGAATAAGCTGAATTTTTTGATACAGATAATTGAAAATGGGTCGTCTGAGAGGTTCACGACTGTATGGCTACTTGCTGGCCGTAATAAAGTGGTGATGGACTTAATTAAAGAACATTTAGAAATCTTGAAGCAGAAGTTCAAAAAGTATATTCTGGAGAGAGTGTTCAAGATTTCGACTGGGTTCGTGATCCATTCGTTGCGAATTCAAAACCTCTTCCGATTAATACACAAGAGGAACTCACAGATTTAAAAGCAGACAGAACATTGCAATTTAAAGTGTGAATGTAGCAAAATTGCACAGATAGATTACAAAGTTAGACATGACAGGGTTGCGAAATTGATTCATTGGTCATTATGCAGAAAGAACAATCTGCCAGCATCGAAAAACTCATGGGAACACAAGGCTGAGGAAGTCATAGAAAATAATGAAGTCAAAATCTTGTGGGATTTCAGAATTCAAACCGATCGAAACATAGAGCATAATACACGAGACATGACAGTAATAGAAAATCGGAAAGTCTGTCTAACTGATATAGCGATCCCTGGAGATGCCAGAGTCAATGAAAATGAATTGAAAAAAACGACTAAATATAGAGACCTGGCCATAGAAGTTACCCGGTTATGGACTAAACACACAACGGTAGTCCCCATTGTCATCGGGGCACTTGGAACAATGTCAACAAATTTTATGAATCATTTTGAATAATTGCACCTTTCTGATTTGCCACCTACAGAACTGCAGAAGACAGCTTTACTTGGGACATCATATATTTTACGCCGATTCTTGACTGATACCTAGGTCTCCGGTGGAAACTCGTATCAGTTTAACAATACCAGTCAATGATAATTTGCTGTTTATTTTGTTTGTCAGAGGCTGTGATTCGTATATTTCGAATAAAGAAAATAATAATAACAATAATGATCATCCCCCACAATCGGCCCAACGTCGTCCTGGTCGACAAGGAGAAATCAACATACCTCATTGATATAGCCGTGCCCAATACGTTCAACATCCAGAAGACGCACGGAGAGAAGCTGTCAAAGTATAACGATCTACGATACGAAGTCAAGGAAATGTGGCATATGGAGAACAAAACCACCGTCCCCACAGTAAAATCAGCCACAGGAGTTGTACATAAGACCATTCACAGCTCTATACAGACACTAAACCTTCAACCTAACACCAACATGGACCTACAGAAGGTATAACAAAGTAAATTTCTCCGTCATTTCTGTCCACGCCAGGATTCGAACCCGGGTCCCCTCATTCCGGAATAAGTTGCTCTACCAATTGAGCTACGCGTACGTTTTATTCTGATTCCTATCTGCCTTTATGTCGTGTGCGTCCTTCGGGCAGGTACGTCACATCTCCTGGTAAGTTACAAAGGCAGCTATCCTGAACACTTTTAGGATAGTAAAGAAGTTCCTGGACAACTGAGAGAAAGAAATACCACGCCGCCCCGGTGGCGCAGTGGTCTAAGCGATGGCCTCTGATCATTCGTCCGAACGGGGTCCGGGTTCGAATCCCGGTGAGGCATGGATGTTGTGTTTGTCTTACGGCACTGGCTCTCTCCCTTCCCTGGAACCAGTGACCCTAAATTAGGGACGGGCGACTTCTTATAGCCCATTTGAGCTGCTCACGGTGGTCGTTAAACCTCCAATAAAAAAAAAAAAATAATAAATACCACTTCCCAGACTTGGTCGGTCGTACCCGTCCCGGAAGAAAGAGAAGAAAAACCTCAGGAACAGGTGGAATCTTACTAAAAAAAATAAAAAGTAATAATAATATGGTTATTATTATTATTATTATAATTATTATAATTATTTAGTATATGAAATATTTCAGTTATAATTTTATGATGAATTCAATACAAATATTTTTCTGATCAATTGAGAAATGAAACAATTATTAAAAAAACATGAAAGAAAACAAGAAGTCGTCCCCGTGGCTGAGAGGTTCGACGCACTGGCTACTAATGGTCCCTCTGAGAAGGGTGAACACCAGGTGAGGCATGGATGGTAGGGTTGTCTTACGGCGCTGGTCTTTTCCCTTCCCTGGAAACCTGTGGCCTCAAATTAGGGACAGCCGACTGCTTACACACTGGTCACAAAAATTAAGGTATATTGTGGTCTCTAAATGAAAATATGGTAATATGCAAATTCAGCAACTATTAGAGATCGGTTATCAGCGCCAGTAGCTACGCCATATGTAAATTAGCATCATAACAACACTGCACGTGGAGTTCGAGCTCCGATAAAAGCACCCCGCGAGAAGTGGAAAACGGCTCGTTTCACCATTTGGTCTAGAAGTTTGCTGAATGCCTTCAGTGTGGGATTACCTTGAAATGATGTACAGAGGACGTTTGAGCATTGACAACAAAAACGGGGCTGTTGGGGTGTTTTACAGGTGCAACGGTAAATCGATGTGGCTGGTGCTTTAGGAGTTTCGCAAAATGTAGTAAGTCGGCTACACAAAAATGTCTACGACATGGAAATGCTGCAGATCTAGCCAGGAATGGTCGCCCGAGCACAACTACCAGGAGGCAAGAACAATATCTGACTTAAGTGCTTGAAGAAGACCTAGTATCACCAATGGTCAACTTCGGGAATCACCTCTAGATGCTTCTGGTGTATGCACTGAAACGGTACGAAACAGTCTTTACGAGTACGGATTCAAAGCAAGGAGGCCGATGAAATGTATAGCATTGACACCAGCTCACTATCATGAAAGATGTACCTGGGTACAACAGTACATGTCGTGGAACACTGAGTAGCACCATGTACTTTTCACAGACGAATCCCGTTTCCCTCTTTATCCTGACACTCGACGAGGACACGTGTGCAGGAGATCCGGCGCACGAATGCAACCACATTATGTGCAGTCCGCCAACCCTTACCAGCGGCAGTCAGATCTGGTCCGGGAAGGAGCGTGTTTTAATGGCCGTACTTCCTTGTTTGCTGGTCAAGGCAACATGAATGACTCAGTGACCGAAACGAGATAATTGTGCCTATTGTGACACTGTTTCACGCTGCTATTGGACACGCATTTCGTTTTCTCGATGGCAATGCAACCAGCCACAGTGCCTGGAGCGTGCTTCAGGAGCAGGAAAATCATGGGATTGAATAGTCTATAACTGCCTCCGAGGTCTCCTGACCTTAATCCTATTCTGAACCTTTGGGACGCTGTACCGCAACGTCTGTACAATCACGTTTCATACCCCAGTACACTGGAAGATCTCGGTAACGTGTTGCCTGTAATATGGGATAGGCTGCACCAGACAATCACCAATAATATCATTGCAAGCATGCCGCGTAGGTGCCAAGACGTTCTTCTACACAGAGATGGTATTACAGGGCACTAAACTCTTGAGGTATGGACATTTTCCGAATTTACCATTTTGTACACCTCGTTGTGTGCAGAAATTGCGCAATAAATTGTTTTTGTACACGCACTCTTTACCGTTTGCGTCACGTAGCTTCTTTTATGTTATTTCAATGGGTGTTACTTCAGTCAGATACATATATCCTCCATTTCATGTAATATCCTTAACTTTTTGTGGCCAGTGTATATTTATTCCAATGAGTCACTCGTTGCTCATGATGGTCGTTAAACTCCGAAAAAAAAACATCTTTTCTTCATAATATATTCAGATTTACTCACAAACATGAGGATTCACTGAAAAACGAACATTATTTCAAAAAATTTCAAAAATGGATACTATTTCAAAAATGTTCAAAAACGGATACTATTTCAAAAATGTTCAAAACGGATATTATTTCAAAAATGTTCAAAAACGGATACTATTTCAAAAATGTTCAAAACGGATTTTATTTCAAAGATGTTAAAAAACGAATACTATTTCAAAAACGATCAAAATCGGATACTGTTTAAATGTTCAAATCCGGATACTATTTCAAAAATGTTCAAAACGGATATTATTTCAAAAATGTTCAAAAATGGATACTGTTTCAAAAATGTTCAAAAACGGATACTATTTCAAAAATGTTCAAAACGGATTTTATTTCAAAGATGTTAAAAAACGAATACTATTTCAAAAACGATCAAAATCGGATACTGTTTAAAATGTTCAAAACCGGATACTATTTCAAAAATGTTCAAAAATGGATACTATTTCAAAAATGTTCAAAACGGATATTATTTCAAAAATGTTCAAAACGGATATTATTTCAAAAATGTTCAAAACGGATACTATTTCAAAAATGTTCAAAACGGATACCATTTCAAAAATGTTCAAAAATGGATACTATTTCAAAAATGTTCAAAACGGATATTATTTCAAAAATGTTCAAAAATGGATACTGTTTCAAAAATGTTCAAAAACGGATACTATTTCAAAAATGTTCAAAACGGATTTTATTTCAAAGATGTTAAAAAACGAATACTATTTCAAAAACGATCAAAATCGGATACTGTTTCAAAAATGTTCAAAAACGGATACTATTTCAAAAATGTTCAAAACGGATATTATTTCAAAAATGTTCAAAACGGATATTATTTCAAAAATGCTCAAAAACGGATACTATTTCAAAAATGTTGAAAACGGATATTATTTCAAAAATGTTCAAAAATGGATACTATTTCAAAAATGTTCAAAACGGATATTATTTCAAAAATGTTCAAAAATGGATACTGTTTCAAAAATGTTCAAAAACGGATACTATTTCAAAAATGTTCAAAACGGATTTTATTTCAAAGATGTTAAAAAACAATACTATTTCAAAAACGATCAAAATCGGATACTGTTTAAAATGTTCAAAACCGGATACTATTTCAAAAATGTTCAAAAATGGATACTATTTCAAAAATGTTCAAAACGGATATTATTTCAAAAATGTTCAGAAACGGATATTATTTCAAAAATGCTCAAAAACGGATACTATTTCAAAAATGTTCAAAACGGATATTATTTCAAAAATGGATACTATTTCAAAAATGTTCAAAAACGGATACTATTTCAAAAATGTTCAAAACGGATTTTATTTCAACGATGTTAGAAAACGAATACTATTTCAAAAACGATCAAAATCGGATACTGTTTAAAATGTTCAAAACCGGATACTATTTCAAAAATGTTCAAAAACGGATACTATTTCAAAAATGTTCAAAAATGGATACTATTTCAAAAATGTTCAAAAACGGATACTATTTCTAAAATGTTCAAAACGGATATTATTTCAAAAATGTTCAAAAATGGATACTATTTCAAAAATGTTCAAAAACGGATACTATTTCAAAAATGTTCATAAAGGATTTTATTTCAACGATGTTAAAAAACGAATACTATTTCAAAAACGATCAAAATCGGATACTGTTTAAAATGTTCAAAACCGGATACTATTTCAAAAATGTTCAAAAACGGATACTATTTCAAAAATGTTGAAAAACGCATAATATTCTAAAAATGTTCAAAGACGGATACCATTTCAAAAATGTTCAAAAACAGATACTATTTAAAAATGTTAAAAAAGAATACAAAATGTTCAAAACGGATGCTATTTTATTTATTTATTTCTGTTGTTACATGTTCTAAGGAAAAAAAAATTGACAATTCATAAATGGTGAACATGTGCTGTATCAACAGGGAAGACAAAAGAAAAGACCGAAATGGCGTGACATAGCCCTATAGTCCCCGAATAATTTCAACAAGTTTGTAAAAGCATGCAATGCATTGATTGTGATACGCTTTCCAACATACCAGAAATCATTACTCAAATTATTACTCATGTTATGAGGATAATGGCTGTGGAATAAATCTTGCTCCTGTGTCCTGACCTTTGACCCTATTTCGATGATATTATACAGAACCGGTTCAGTATACCTCCGGAACAACATACTAAAGTTTTGTCGCAATGGAAGCATTTTTACGCAAGTTATGACGCATAAGGCAACGGAATAGATCACGCTCCTATGTCTTGACCTTTGACCCCATTTCGTCCATTTTCAATAGGGTTCGTTTCCAGGTGATCCCTACCAAGTACTAAAATTTCATCGAAATCGAACTATTTTTACGCAAGTAATGAATCATAAGAGCAATGGAATGAATCCCGCTCCTATGCCGTGATCTCTGACCCGATTTCGTCCATTTTCAATAGGGTACGTCCCCAGGTGGTCCCCTACCACATACTAACATTTCATCGAAATCGCACCATTTTTACGCTAGTTATCGTGCGGAAGGGCAGACGGACAAAGCTGGAGCATATACGCTTCTTCAACCTACGGTTGGAAAGCGTAAAAAAGAATACTATTCACATTTTATAAAAACGGATGCTATTTAAAAATGTTCTACTGGACAATGATTAATAATAACGCATTTTTGTTAATTCTCTTATTTATTTTAAATACTATAAAGAAAACTAGTGTACGAAGGCCATTAGTTATTTATTTATTTGTTGAACATGCCTTGAGCGTTACAAAATTCTACACCTATAGTAATACACGTTGAGAAAAGATAGTTTTTTACGATTTTCAACCGTAGGTTGAAGAAGCGTTCATGCTCTAGCTTTGTCAGTCTGCCCGTCCGCACGATAACTCGCTTAAAAACTGTTCGATTTTGATGAAATTTTATTATATGATAGGGGATCACCTGTGGACGAACCCTATTGAAAATGGACGAAATGGGATCAAAGGTCACGACATAGGAGCGGGATGCATTCCACTGCCCTTATGAGACTTAATTTGCGTAAATATGGTTCGATTTCAATGGCAGTTTAGTATGTGGTAGGGGACCACCTGGGGAAGAACCCTATTAAAGATGGGCGAAATATGTTCAAGATCAGGACATAGGTGCGCGATGCATTCCACCGCCCTTCTGCGTTTTAACTTACGTAAAAATGCTTCGATTAAGACGAAACTTTATCATGTTTTTCCGGAAGTATACTTTACCGGTTCTGTTTAATATAATCGAAATGGGGTCAAAGGTCAGGTCAGAGGAGAGAGATTTATTATACCGTCATTATCCTCATAACTTGAGAAATGATTTCTGGTATGTTGGAAAGCTTATCATAATCAATGCATTGCATGATTTTACTAACTTGTTTTTCTTAGGGCTTTGTTTATTGTAGGCTAGAGAATTATAGCTGTTGCAACTTTGATTAAAAAACTGAACTTCTTCTGATGCGAAATTAGCAGGAAAAAAAAACGGGAGCCTTTCTTACAAAGGGAAAGTCGTGCCGAAAGTACGACTTCCTATAAACGCGAGAGGCTTAGTCTGATCAGATGAAAGCCTTCCTAAAAGGCTTCTCTTTGCACGATGTTATTCTCAATTCTGATTCGAGATAATGAGCAGCCGAAGATCAAAGAATCTGCGGAAATGGTGATCAGGATGAATTCTGTAGATGCTGAAATCCACGACATGATGGATGACGGTTATTATGGAAAGGATGGTATCGGTTTTCCGATACGTTAATTTCAGATTCTATTCTAAAAAATTCTCATTATTATTCTGCTTTGAATTCTTGCAATCGCAATATGACCTCATAAACATTTTTCTTCGAGTTTCGAGAATGAAAAATTCACAATAATAACGCTACAACCTTCACTCTTTTTTTTTCTTTACTTAAAACTTTGATGAAAGCAGTTTTCCAGCTGTTTCTTTTTCAAACCTATCACCTTTTACCAGAACGCAATGTCACTCCTCGGATCACAGATTGCATTTGTAATTTAAAGACAGCTTTTATTAAGTAGGTGCTAAAAACAAACAAAAAACCCAGCAAAACCCGAAAAATCATTTATGGATACTTTTAACTAAATATAACACAACGCATATACCATATTTTTCGGAATATAAGACACTTTTTTTTCAAAAATATTTATGTCAAAATCATCCTACGTCTTAGGTCATTGCTATCGCTATGAATGTACACTATATTGACAAAAGTCACCGGACACCCCTTCAAAAGAAAATGAACGGATCCACTGCATTGTTAAGATGCACGGTAGAGCTGCAAACGTTACAAAAACAAGCCGGCAGCTGACCGCGATCATATCGCACTGTGAGGTTGGGTGAAAACGTCGCGGCAGGACAGAACTGACTTTACGAAAGGAAAGATTGTTAGGTGTTATATTAGTGGGTTTTGCATAAGAGAAATCGAGCGGCGTTTAAACATACCCAAGTCAACTGTTTTGGATGTTCTGAATAAGTGGAATACACATGGCGTGCCTGAAACAGCAAAACATACGGGGAGACCCAAGAAAATCCGGGATTGGGGAAGTCGAAGCCTCAGGAAAGTCGTTACAACTAATCGACGGAGTACTGCACAAGACCGCAATGTACAGGTGAGTAAAAATGCTGAAACCTCAGTATGTACACGTACCATTCGAGGAGAACTTCATTCAATGGGTTACTGTGGTCGTGCGGCTGCTCATAAGGCTTTCATCTCCACTTGGAATGCTACTCGTCCTTTAGCATAGTGTAAAGAATGTTTATCGCGGGCCATAGATCAATGGAAACGGGTCCTATGGACTGATGAATATAGATACACGATCCATCACTCTGATGGTCATGTGTGGGTATGGCGGCAGCCGGGAAAACGCTATTTACAACAATGTACTGTTTCTACGGTCAAGTTTGGAGCTGGCAGTGTACTCGTGTGGGGGTGTTTTTTGTGGTATGGTCCCAGCCCATTGCTCATCTTGGACAAACCTGTTAACCAAGACATCTACCTCGATATTCTGGACAATTATCCCTTACCAACTCTGTGGTAATACTATGGAACCGAGCCTTGTTGGTAACAGCAGGATAATGCACCGAGCCATAAAGCAAGGACTGTTACGGCGTGGTTTGACGTTAATTTCGTATGGTGTGTGGACTGGCCAGCACAGAGCACTGATCTTAAACCCATTGATCACCTATGGGATGACTTAGAGCGCCATATAAGAAGTTTGGAACCAAAGCCTACTCCTAAGCAACAGTTAGGGTCAGCATTATGTACTGAATGGAAGCGCATACCGATCGCTGTGTTCCAAAACCTTCTCGAAAGCATGTGTCGAAGGGTTACTGCATGCATTAAGGCCAAAGGTGGACCGACACCATACTAATGTATGTCAATAAATGCTATTTTATGTTTCGCTTCTAGGTGTCCCGTGACTTTTGTCAATATAGTGTATATGTATGTATGGTGCTACAAAGACAGCTAAATGAGTGTAAAATCTAATTGCTTTATCTTAGGTACAATTATTTATATTTTCCTGCGCTTTTTGTACAATATTATTATACCGTGAATTCTCGCACCTATATACAGTCAACCTTTGATGTATAGCCACCGTTTGTTTCACCACACCAAGGCGTTATATCAAGGCTGCCGTTATATGAAATTTGCCAATGATTTTTAAATAACTCAAATTTTATTAATTGCGATTCCTCGAAAATCATAATTAACATTCAATTAAAAACAGATTATGTAGAACAAAATGCAGTTATGTGCTGTGTACTTAGTGCGCACAGCAGTTCGGAGTGCCCGTTTTGATCTGGAAAGCTTCTAGTGTGCATTAAATGTGAAAATTTACTTTGCATACTAGAAAGACAAAACTAACATTTCTATTATAAGGCAATGAATAAAAGACCACCCTACGTTTCTAAAACTTTATCAAATGAAAATGAATAGCATTACACAAAATTGTTTTACATACCTTAGGTCCTTTAAAAAAATCGTTTGTTTTTATCTGTGTTTTTGATTTCAATATTTTTCATTGTGATATTCGCAAATTTCAGTCCTCTGCTTTATGGTAGGTACTGTTGTTTTCAACACCCCCCCCCCTTCGAACAGCAAACAACAACAACAAATGAAAAACGTTTTCCCGTTTCTGATTTCGATGCTTGTAAACAGTTGCAGACTGTTTTGCAGTGACAAGAAGATATACTCAAGACAGGAAGCATCATGTGGGATTAAAGAAGCGTTATGTCCCTGGAAAAAGGTGTCGAGTCATTTGTCACCTTAAGCGCTCCTTTTCCGTTAATGAGGACAGGGCGGGGGTGCGAAAAGAAAATACCCCAACTCTCAACACAGCCGTTTGAATCAAAGGTAACCAAGCCAACCGCAGGCACTCTTCGCGCATGCTTTTCCGTATGCAAATACAGACATTGTTAAGGGGCAAAGGATCGTAAGATATCTATTCATCATCATCATCATTGTCAACCATTATCAATCCACTGCTGGACGAAGGCCTCCCCAAGTTTCCTCCACAACGGTCTGTCTTGTGCCAGTCTCCTCCATGTCACCCCTGCATACTTTCGAATTTCATCCACCCATCTCCCATGTGGTCTTCTTCTGGGTCTTTTCCTGTCCCTTGGAATCCAATCTAAAATTTCGGCTGTCCATCGATGATCTGTCCTTCTGGCAGTATGTCCAGCCCATTGCCATTTCAGGGATTTAACTCTGATCATGATGTCTTCCACTCTTGTCATTTTTCGGATCCACGAGTTCCTCTTCTTATCTCTCCTGGTTACACCAAGCATGCACCTCTCCATGCTGCTTTGAGTTGTCTGCAGCCTTTGTATATCTCTTTTAGTTAAGGTCCACGTCTCTGCACCATACGTAAGCACTGGAAGGATGCATTGATCAAACACTTTTCTTTTAAGACATAATGGCATATTGCTCTTGAAAATTATGCTGTTTCTTCCAAAAGCTCTCCAGGCAAGTTTTGTACGCCGATTAATTTCTTCATCAATGTGACCCTCACTTGATATCTGCTGTCCAAGATAAACGTACGTGTCTGTTATCTCCAGCTTTTCTCCATCAATCAATAAATCTTCATTTCTTGTAAAAGCATTGAACATCACTTTTGTCTTCTGAAAGTTCATTTTTAATCCCACTTCTTTACTCTTGTTAGCAAGTTCCTGGATCATACTCTGCAGCTCGGATGGGGTAGTTGCAAAAATGACTACGTCATCAGCAAAACGAAGGTGGGTTAGATAATCTCCATTAATCTTTATCCCTTTGTTTTCCCAGCTCAGCGACTGAAAAACACCCTCCAATGTGGCATTAAAGAGCTTCGGAGATATGGTGTCACCTTGTCTCACTCCCTTTCCAATTTTTATGTGTGTTGTATTTTCAAACAGCCGAATCTTTGCACTTGCATTTTCATAGATGTTATTAATAATATTAATGTATGCATCTTCAATACCGCAGGTTTTCAGAGCCATTGTAACTGCTGATGGTTTCACCGAATCAAAGGCTTTTTCATAATCAATAAAAGCCATGCACAATGGAAGTTCATATTCCCTCGCTCTTTCAATTAGTTCTCTCAGTACGTGGATATGATCTATTGTGCTGTAGCCACTCCTGAATCCAGCTTGTTCTCTCGGTTGAGCCATGTCCAGTGTTACCTTCAAGCGGTGTGAAAGAACTTTAGTGAAGATTTTATAAACTACTGATAGGAGGCTGATAGGTCTGTAGTTTCCGAGATCCTCAATGTCACCTTTCTTATGTAGCAGGATCATTGTAGCGGTGTTCCAATCCTCAGGAATCTTTCCTTCATTAAGGCATCGAGTGAAAATTTGGGCGAGTATTGTTTCAATTTCTCCACTTGCTTCTTGTATGATGTCTACAGTAATTCCATCTTCTCCTGGAGCTTTTCCCGCTTCATGTTCTTGATTGCATGTGCAACTTCTGCTGGAAGCACTGGAGGAACTCTGGTACTGGTATCTTTCATGATGTCTGAGTGCATGTATCATCCCTTTCATATAATTTGGAGTAGAAATCTTTCACTCTTGTCAAAATTTCGCCTCTATTTCTTGTTACAGAACCATCTTCTTTTCTCAGTGCCATAATCTGTTTTCTTCCCTTACTGAGATGTCCCTTTGCTATCTTTAGGCTTTGGTTGTTTTCAATTGCTTTCCTCACTAGTTCACAGTTGAATTTTCTTACGTCTTCAGTGATACTTTTTCTTACTGTCTTGCATAGCTCTATATATTCCACTTTGGAAGTCACATCTTCTTTAGTTGTCCTCATCTCTCTTCTTTTTGCATCAACATTTTGGTTTTTCCTGATAATTTGTTTACATGCAACTTGTTCTTAGACCCAGCTAATTTTGTTGCTGTTTCCATAAGAGCTTTGGTTACTTTTCTGTTAACTTCAGAGATGTCCACTTCTTCCGATGTTAGGCCTTCTAAAGCAGAGAACCTGTTCTTCAGTTCCAACTTGAAGGTATTATGGTGTTTTTTAAGGTTGGTTATGTCAATACATTTTGTTTGTCTTATGAGCTTGCCACGTTCAAGTTTGGTGTTGAGGTGCATCTTACATCTCACCAATCTATGGTCACTACCTGTGTTGAACTTGTTTAGCACACTGCAGTCTTCTATGACGAATTTTTTGTTACACATAATAAAATCAATTTCACTTGTCGTCCCATTTGGATGTCTCCATGTCCATTTCCTGTGTGGCTTTTTCTTGAAGAAGGAGTTCAAGATGAAAAACCCTTCTGCCTCTGCAAACTCAACGAGAGTATTTCCACGCTGGTTTCTATTGCCGTGACCGAATTTACCTACTGAAGTTTCATTCTGTTGCCGTTGCCCTATTTTTGCATTGAAATCTCCCATAATTATTTTCAAGTGCTGCTTACCTTTATTATTTAGATGACAAATTTCCTCATAAAATTCTTCAATTTCTTCTTCAGGATGACTTGTGGTGGGTGCATAAGTTTGAATAATCTGAGCCTGGTATCTTTTCGAGAGTTGGATAACAAGTCGTGCAGCTCTGTCAGAGGAACTTTCAACTTCTACAACTTTATCCTTCAGTTTCTTGTTTATTATAAATCCAACACCACTAGTTCTGCCAGTATCTGTCCCACGATAGTAGAAGAGATGTCCACTTTTCAGTTCGATGAGATCTTCTCCTTTTCTCCTTACCTCACTTAGCCCCACGATGTCCCACTTGATCCTTTGTAGTTCCTCTTCCAATTCAAGAAGCCTTGAATCAGAAGATAGGGAGCGTCCGTTGTACGTAGCCAAGGTCAGCATCAGATGGCAGCCTAGTCCGGTCCTCCGGGGATTCTTAGCACCCTCTGCCTTCATGTCGCACTGGCCGCTGCCTTGGCCAGGTACATTCCAGCTGCCGGAGACTGAGGGCCAAGATTTAAGTTGTGGAATCATTTTGGAGGGGTTTGGCCATAACTCACCACGCTGGCCAAGCGGGTTGGTGAGTGTGGGATAGAATTTCCTCTAATCCCGATGGTATAGTAGTTATACCGCTATTGGCGGTCGCCAGAGCCCCTTTAGTGGGAACAGGATGTACCACGAGAAGGCGGGGTTGACATTTGTCAAGGAGAGGCTGTGATGTTGCGCATCACCTGACCTTACATCCCTTACTGAGATATCTATTAAGATATCTATTAAGTCTCAATAAATAGAAAAAGATTAACCATTAAAAAAATTGCAATAAATCCAGTACGTAATGATATCTCAAACTGATTACCGGTAAGCTTTTTGACCTATTCCTTCTCTTTTGACCCCTTTGCCACTCTACGAAAGCGGGAGCTGTTCAGACGGACTCCCTCACATTGTCATGTTTTCAGAAGGAGCAGCTGACTGCTGTCCCGGCAGATGTCTACCGTTTGTCTGCCGAAAGATGCTGTGACTATATTCAAAGGTTGTTGCAATTCAAAACAATCAGCGTGGCATGCTGAGCAAGACACTTGTTCTTCTCCATGACAACGCAAGGCCTAATGCTGCGAATGTGTCGCAAAACCTGGTCACCGAATTTGGATGGGAGCAGCAGGTCCACCCTCTGAACAGCCCAGATTTGGCGCCATGTGATTATGATCTGTTACTCCTCTTGAAACGATTTCTTCCATGCCAGAAGTTCTATGGGTTTTAGGACTTATAGATATCTGAAAATTTGTGAGCTGATGTCTTATAGAAGCGGTCGAATAATTCGCGGACGGAAACACTCGCATTTTCCTATTTTCCCACTTCCTTTATACGCGTATATACAGTAGGTATACATATTTACAAAACGCTGATTTCTCGGGCTTCCAGAGGACGACGTTTTCAAACTTAAAACTTAATTACAAGATAAACAATGCGAAAAAAACTGAACTGAAATTCGATTACATATTTTTTGATTTGAAAAGACTTATTTAATGTAAAGCTCGACGTCATGAAAATATGTTTATCTACATTAATAAATAACGGACTGAAACCCCACCAGTTTGTAATACATTTAATGCCATGGCTTATCTCCTCCTTTAAACAGAGATGCAACTGGAATAAGGATTATGATCCTACTTGGAATTTATCACAACCACAGTAATGTAAGCTGCGAACGCTATAGGTTCAATTACTGTAAAATTGTGGAAATACTTTCTATGTGCTTATTTATTCTGACGACACCATTACACCTTAGTCTTATACACTATATTGACAATAGTCACCAGACACCTAAAAGAGAAACACAACATAGCATTTATTGACATACATTAGTACGGTGTCCGTCCACCTTTGGCCTTAATGCACTGAACCTTCGAGACATGCTTTCGACAAGGTTTTGGAACACAGCGGTAGGCATGCGCTTCCATTCAGTACATGATGCCGCCGCTAACTGTTGCTTAGTAGTAGGCCTTGGTTCCAAACTTTTTATGCGGCGTTCTAATTTATCCCATAGGTGATCTATGGGATTAAGATCAGTGCTCTGTGCTGGCCAGACCACACAAGAAACGGAATTATTGTCAAAATACGACGTAACAGTCCTTTCTTTATGGCTCGGTGCATTATTCTGCTGGTACCAACAAGGCTCGGTGCATTATTCTGCTGGTACCAACAAGGCTCGGTGCATTATTCTGCTGGTACCAAAAAGGCTCGGTTCCATAGTATTACCACAGAGTTGGTAGGGCATAATTGTCCTGAATATCGAGGTAGACGTGCTGGTTAATAGGTTTGTCTACGATAACCAATGGGACGGGACCATACCACGAAAATCACCCCCACACGAATACACTGCCAGCTCCAAACCTGAACGTAGGAACATTACACTGCGGTAATTAGTGTTCCCCTGGCTGCAGCCATACCCACACACGGCCATCAGACTGATGGATCGTGTATCTGGATTCATCAGTTCATAGGACCCGTTTCCATTGATCTACGGTTAACGATAAATATTCTTTACAGCATGTTACACGACGAGTAGCATTCCGAGTGGAGATGAAAGGCTTATAAGCAGCCGCACGACCACGGTAACCCATGGAATGAAGTTCTGTGCGAATGGTACGTGTACATACCGAGGTTTCAGAATTTTTACACACCTGTACACTGAGGTCTTGTGCAGTACTCCGTCGATTAGTTGTAACGACTGTCCTGAGGCATCAACGTCCTCTATCGCTGATTTTCTTTGGTCTGCCCCGTTACGTTTTGCTGTTGCAGGCACGCCATGTGTCTTCCATTTATTTAGTACATCTAAAACAGTTGACTTGGGCATGTTTAAACGCCTCTCGGTCTCTCTTGTGGACAACCCACTAATATAACACCCAACAATCTTTCCTTTCTCAAAGTCAGTTCTTTCCTGCCGCGACATTTTCACTCAACCTCACAGTGCGATATGATCGCGGTCAACTGCAGGCTTGTTTTAATACCGTTTGTAAGCTGTACCGCGCATCTTAATAACGCAGGGGATCCGTTAATTTGCTTTTGAAGGGGCGTCCGGTGAATTTTGTCAGTACAGTGTATGTGCCACTTCTATTGCACGAAATGGAATTTTTTTTTTAAATTCACGTGTGTATCTATAAACCTAAATTACTTTTTATAGGTTACTGAAACAGTAGACATACAGTGACTAAAAAAATAAACTCTATTATCTCACGTAGTCTAGCAGCAAACAATCTCAGCACTCAATGCAAAATGGAATTGTTTAAATCGCAACTTAAATAACCGATATGTCCCCAGTGTACAAACATAACCGTAATTTTTGGTATGCAGCCAGCAACGGGCTTGTGTAGTATCGTTAATGAATAAATACGTCAAAGAATTGTGTTTTTCCGTATATGAGGAGAGAAACGGTGGAAGATAAAGACTAGAACTAAAAGGTTGTGACGTCAAACTGAGTGACGCATGAATCAAAACATCGAGCTGCAGAGATAAACCTAACCGACGTAGTTCCAGTGGAGAACATCCCGCTCCGGAGCAGTAAGACGTGTGTTCGAATCAACCATCGGAAGAAAAGAGTATTTTTTCACATTGACGTTCGAACGTAAAAATAAATCTCCTGGAAGTGAGGTTGGCAAAAGAAAAAAAAATGTGTGATGAATCTTCCACACATCCTCTGGAATTAATAAGAAATCCTTCCTCTACAGTACTTCAGAACAACAATTGAGCTAAATAGTATTAACCAAAATGCGGTTTGAATCGATAGAAATTCAGCAGATCTATTATCGAGGGCGTAAGTAGCAAACATGTGCTTACGCGCGTTGAAGTTACGTAGGGATAAAATTTCCTTTTTCTGTTGCGCAATTTTCCGAATAGCTGACATTTCAATTTTCCCGTATAATGCATCCGTCTTAGGTGAAAAGAAAAATCATATTATCTGATTAAAAAAAAAAAAAAAACATCTTCCAAGCATTTTCGACTTTTCCAAATGCACAGTTTCCATTCTTTTTTTCTTTTTTTTTTTTTAATTCGAGGTTTAACGACAACCGTGAGCAACTCAATGGGCTATAAGCAGTCGCCCGTCCCAAATTCAGGGCCACTGGTTCCAGGGAAAGGAGAGAACCAGTGCCGCAAGACAAACACAACATTCACGCCTCAACGGGATTCGAACTCGGACCCCATTCTGACGAATGATCAAAGGCCATCGCTTAGACCACTGCGCCACCTGGGCGGCAGTTTCCATTCTAAGTAGCTTAAATATTCGCCTGCATTTGTAATGACATTTCTATTTTCAGAAAACAAAATTATATTTTCATTACATCTCAGAGAGGAAATGATAATTAAAACTTCAAAACTTTTTTTTTCACAAAATTTTGGCTGGGGAATGGTGTTGAAAAAACGGCGTGATTTTTGTTACGGTTCACGTTATTGAAATACAATATAGTGCATGATATAATGAGTATTTTTAATGTTCTCTGCTCTCTAAATAGCTCAAATATTTACTTGCATTTATAACAAGTTTTTTACTTTTAGAAAAGGAAATTCTTTTTCTCTTCATCACACAGAAGAAACCAACCGTGTTAAAATGTTTAGTTTTTCTTGCACGGAGTTTTCTCCCTGGGGGTGGTTAGAAAGGGATAGTACAATTGAAAAAAAAAAAGATACAAAGTTTTCACTATACTTCACGTAATTTAAAGATAGCATATAAGGTTCTGAGATTATTTTTTTTTTAGCTTTTATTTTGTGCTGGTTTTTTAAGAAATTCATATGAAACCAATCTTGTCGTAAGCTGTTCTCGACGGTTGCACTGATAACTTCGTTTACTTGGCAAATCTGGCATTTTATTTCCTGATGCTTTTTAGATTTTAGAAAAGCACTATTCCGCTTTCTGAACATGGATTTAGAAAGGCAATGATGTTCACTATGCATTGCGGCTGCATCCATTCACAGAACGGAAGACAAAAATAATGCCCAATGCAAATAGAAAGGAGTTCTTTAAAATTATGATCACTGTTTTTCTCTTTCTTAAAAAACAAGAAAATAAAATAGACATATTTTATAAAGTATGCACGGATGAAAACAATGAATAACACATCTGCGTACTTCAAATACGCTGACACGAAATACCGTTCAGCCTTCCCAGAAAACCCTTTCCAGCTACTTGCAACCCTGTCGTTCCTTTCGTCCGCCATATTTGTCATGGCTGCTTTATTGCGCGCAGATGTGAAACGTCGTCCCCTGTGATTTAGTTTTATTACTCACACGAGAGGCTGAAGAAAAAGTACGAACAGAGTTTATACAAGAGTTCCTCAAAGCGCGGCGGAGAAATGTCTAAGGGGATTGGCCGTTGAAATGACGGATGGTACTTTTTTGTGCTCACAAGAACTTTCTAAAAGTGTGACAAAGGGAAGAAATCCTGCGTTTTGGTGACTCCGTGCGGCAGTGATGCATCTTCAAAATAGGAGCTCGTCCAGAACGGAAAGATTCATCTGTCAAAGTGACCACTGCTTTAGAAAGTCCATCCTCTCCAAGATATACGATTTCTAAAAGCCTACCCCATGCCCCCATATCAAAAATTTTGGCCCTCGGTTTTCTTCTGTCCTTTCCTCCTCCATTGATCTTTCATTTTTATTTTATAGTTTATTTTTTATTTTTATTTTTGGTTGCTTTCGTGTTCGCTCTTTGTGGTTTGAAAGCTACAAAAGCTATGGTTTACAGAAGTTTTACGCAGTTCTTCGAAAAACACGCCTTAAAAAAACGCATAATTTTGATTCTTCGCCGATCTTTCACTTATGTGGAAGTGTACGAATATGGATTTCTGAGAACAGGGTGGAGTGAAATATCAATTTACTATCGTACTACGAGTTGATTAACTAAAAGCGTAGACGATGGGAAAATGACATATCATCCTTCATATCGCATTAAAGATGAAAAATGAACACTTCTTTTTAAAAAATAACTGCAGAAATAGAAACACATTCTTCATGTGAATGTCATCAAGAACAAATATGAAGCATGGTTTCTCAAACTTCATGTGTGAAAAACAGGCATTGTACAGAATGCCTACGAAATCTATAGAAAACGTGACTTTTTTTGACAAAGCATGAAATATTTATATTATTTTAATATTGTATATACTTTTCCTAGGCATTGTATATAAATCCTAGGCGTTATATAAAACGTCAAGGACTATTTAGGCAAAGTATGAAAATAGAATCCTGAAAAGGCCTTTATTGAAAAGACGTATATGAAAATCAAGGAAGAAATACAAAGTAAAGTGTACGACTTTTGTTACCCGTATATCCTGCGGAATAGCGTGCAACATTGGAAGACCACGATTCCGCTAGTAGACATTCGTGGGGTCGCCAAAAATTTTTATACGGGAATTCTGCCATTCAGCGGTTAATTCCGACGGCACCGCGCGTAAGGAAGTGGTAGGGAATGAGCGCTAATTCATTAAAAAGGACTTAACTGACTGAATTATCTAGGGCTTCTCAAGAGGAAGGATAATATCTAGGGCGCATAAAACAGATTCCGGTGTTTATGTATCTCAAAGAAAAAATAAAGTTTTTATATTTCATATCTTGCGCAAAGCCCGTTTTCTGGGTAAGTTTTCTCCTTCATGAAGAAATTCCTTTTTTTTTTAGCTCCCAGAAAATCAGGTAGGGATAGCCAGGCTTACCCCACCCCTTCATTAGTAATGTGCAAGAACGTGAGAAATACACAAAGTACATGCAAGCGTTTCTCACGCCGAGATCCTGCGCGCCCCAGGGGGGGGGGAGTCATTTGCCGTGCAATTCCCTTTCAACGAAGCACGTCCTCACCAGCTAAGAAAAAAGCTAACAGAACATATTTCTCAAAGGGGTGTAACCAGGGTTGATAAAGGCATAAAGGGTCGCTCAGGAAGTGAAAGAGGGCACTCGATAGTGTTACGGACCCCAAACTGCGTGCTTGACGGGTCAAAGGAAGCATATTTCCCTCAGCATCCCAAGCCCTTCACTCTTTAAAATGGCGTATCAGGATTACCCGCAACGGGGGAGAATCCAATCCGGAGCAAGGGATTGTGGCTCGCGACCAATGAGGAATGAGCATTCCTGTAAGGGTTACGGGAACCCCACCCCTCGAGATGGAAAGGAGGGTTTTTCCGAGGGAACGAAAAGGATAGTTAAGAACTAAGTCGGGGACAGAGTGAGGACTAAGGCAGCGGACAGAAATGCTCTAAGCCGGAGAAGAGAAATGCTCGAAGCCCGAGAACGGAAATGCTCGAAGCCCGAGAACAGAAATGCTCGAAGCCCTAGAACAGAAATGCTCGAAGCCCGAGAACAGAAATGCTCGAAGCCCGAGAACAGAAATGCTCGAATCCCGAGAACAGAAATGCTCGAATCCCGAGAACAGAAATGGCACTAAGTCAAAGGAAAGGAAGGGACTAAGCGCGAGAAGAAAAATAGACTAAGTCCGAGAGAGTAGGAGAAGTCTGAGAAACAGAAAGAGAGACGCAGAAGTTAGGGACGCAGAATAGCGCATCGTTTTGAGCTCGCGCAGAGCAGCTGGAAACTACTTGACAGCGGCATCGATATTGGGTGAAACGTCTTTAACTTAGAATACCTCAAATAGCACGAGTGTGCATGATCATTCTTCCATGAAATCTCGGTAGTTAAGGTCAATTCTCTTGCAAGTGCTCATTTAAATGTTTGTATATGAAACTCGAAAACGAGAAAAAATTTAGAAATTAAATATCTGATTTTGATCTAGATCAAATAGAACTCCACCAATACCCATGTACCTACCTTTTTAGAAACTAAATTGAGAATAAATCTGTCTCTTGTTGTTGAATTTAACCAGTCTCTCAAATCTTTCAAGTATTGTTCATAGAGTGAATCTTTTAAATATCTTATCAAATTATCCAAATCGCCAACGTTGCAGCTCAGAAATAGTTTTTCCTTTGAAAGGTTTTAGTAGTTGCTTATTTAGTAAGTCAGTCATCTCTTATATTCCCAACCCTTACCTAGTAAATTTCTTTTCATTAAAGCGGCATATCGAAGAGCATGGGTTTCCCATGTTTTCTCATGTGAAACACAACGCAGTGCACACATCGACCCTGAGCTTGGAGACCCTCAATTAGGGAACCCAACCTCATGGTAGACACCAGTAAACAGGAAAATTTAACAGGGTAAAGATTCATGCAAAATTTAATCCCACTGCAGCGAATAAGACGCAGTGGCTGGTTCGCCTCGTTGTCCGACCGGACGGGCGGTAATACTTTCTCACTGAAAGAGCAAGAGAAAGAGGAAAGAGCAAGAGAAAAACACTGAAAGAGCAAAGGGGCAAGAGAAAGAGCAAAGAGCAAGAGAAAAACACTGAAAGAGCAAGAGAAATAGCAAATAGCAAGAGAAAAACACTGAATGAGCAAAGAGAAAGAGCCAAGAGAAAGAGCAAAGAGCAAGAGAAAAACACTGAAAGAGCAAGAGAAAGAGCAAAGAGCAAGAGAAAACACTGAAAGAGCAAAAAGCAAGAGAAAAACACTGAAAGAGCAAGAGAAAGAGCAAAGAGCAAGAGAAAAAGACTAGTAATGACCTACTTGTTGCAAAAAGAAAGGCTAGAATGGCATTTCGAATTACATTTAATTGTCTTTTTGCACAAGAGCGCTTCATTGTTTTGGCGCTCGGTCTTTCGCAAACACCTCACGAATCCTTGGCCACTTCCTCTGAACTGAGCGATAGCACCTGATCTAAGAGGAATTTCGTGGTCGGAAACGTCTTCAACTCTGAGTAAGTCCTTTGGATATAAAGTGAATTGTGATCTGGCATAGAGTTGGTTCAAAATTCCTCGAGTAATTCCAAGTCGGTAAAAACCGTCTTTCGTCACACTTATAATAATTGCCAACATATCGCGCGAGTCACCCCGTCCCTTATCGACGTCAGAAATAGGAACTCGGACAGTGGCCCCCAAAGATGCAGGTGCGTCGTAGCGAAAGCTTGCTTCGTCTATATATCCCGCCCCAAAGGCGCGTCGGGGGGAGTGACCAGCTATTGATCCAATGATCATATGTAGAATATTTTACGCAGGGAGTGTCTGACCCCAGGTCTTAAACAACCCTTAGAAATAGGAAGCTAGGAGATTTGGGCTAGAGTGCCCGATAGGAAAGTGACACGGAAGCGAAGTAGAAAGGGGGAGGGAGACGCCCTTATTTTTTACCGGGGGGCTAGTACCCGGGTTCCGACGGCTTAACGTGCCCATCCGACGCACGGCGGATATTTAGGTGACCGAGCGTTCGTACCTGCCTGGGATCGAACCTGAGGTCCTTTCCATGGCAGTCACGAACGTTGCCGTCTAGGCCACCCGCTACCCGACCAGCTACTGACAAGAGCTTTAAATGATATATAGTTATCATAGACCAAAAGTTATCAATCCCCTTTACTAACACACACTTCAGCTTTTCTTTCTGGCTTAAGGTCAGTATTTAGCTTGCGCATGTGCAGATGGACTTTCGCAGCTTTATCACGTTTCATCGGTATCACAGTCGTTCCTTACGTTCGGCTAAATCTGAATAACGTGTAATAATAATAATAATAATAAAAGAAAATGTCGTTTTCGAAAAACTAAACAGTCGAAATACTTACTACTGCCGCTGCCATAGTTTGGTAAATGTTTACTTTTGTGTGGCTCACATATCTTCTTTCATTGGTTTTACGACAATGACATTCACCTACGTAAATACGCTTAATGTCCGGAATTAGTAAACACCATTGTTTGTTGTTACGATTTAATTCCATTTACACTGCTGGCCACCCAAAATGCAACACCAAGAAGGAAGCATCCGATTGGCCTGAAATTCGCAGCATGCGTCGCCCGCGAGAGGACATGCAAACGATTAGCATTGCACGGCATATGCAAATCATGTGCGCCTGGCACGCCCCCGAGAAGCACTATAAGAAGGGTGCACAGAAGTGGAAGTGTGTTGTGCTGCCGGACCTGTGCGTGGGAAGCTTCCCGATGCCTCGTCGCAGAATACGGCAGTCATTCTAGCACGTTTCGGAGTTCGTCAGAGGACGAATAGTGGCTTATCGCGACAGCGGTTTATCGTACCGAGACATCGGCACCCGTGTGGGACGACATCGAGCGACATTGAGGCGAGTATGAATTCGTTGGGTGCAGGACGGACGGACGGACCGACGTGAGCGATTGCCGCAGCCGCGGCACACCACCGTACGACAGGACCGGCATGTTGTGCGGCGGGCATTGACGGCTCGCACCGCCATATCACGAACGTTAACGCAGGAATTAGGGTGTGTTGCGCAACAACCTGTATCAGCACGTACCGTTCGACGTCGTCTGCAGGAGCGGGGACTTGTCGCACGGCGCCCGTTGCTCCGATTACCATTGACGTTACACCACCGGCGAGTGTGGCGGCAGTGGGCAGTTGAACGCCGCACCTGGACTACGGAATGGCACGGTATTGTCTTCTCCGACGAATCCCGCTTCTGCCTGCAACACCACGGTGGTAGGATCCGCGTGTGGCGGCACCGCGGGGAGAGATTGTATGACGCCTGCATTATGCATCGCTATACCGGTCCGTCGACTGGCGTTATGGTTTGGGGCGTAATTTGATATGACACCCGCACCCCTCTGGTACACACCGCCAGTACACTCAACAGCCACCGCCACATCTCCGACGTTTCGGAGCCTGTAGTCCTCTCTTACTTGAAGGACCTTCCAGTGGCCACGCGTCAACAGGACAATGCGCGCCCGCACGTGGCACGCATCGTGCAACAATTCTTCACTGTCCACCAGGTGTCACTGCTGCCGTGGCCCGCCTGTTCTCCCGATATGTCGCCCGTCGAACACGTCTAGTCGCTGATTGGCAACCGAATGGCCCGGCAAGCACCACCCGCGGCTACGCCTGATGAGCTGTGGCAACGTGTGGGAGCAGCCTGGACCGACATACCCCAAGCCCACATCCAAAGCCTCTTTCGTTCGATGCCGCGGCGTGTAACGGCCGTTATTGCCAGCCATGGGGGCCACACGAACTATTGATGTCTGCGTGTTCCGCAAGTCGCACGGGCCTGTAAGCTCAATCGTTTCATCTTTGTATCTGTTGTTATGTGTCCAGTAAATCTGGCGTTGCTGTCTCGTGTCCTTCTTGGTGTTGCATTTTTGGGTGGCCAGCAGTGTAGTATGTACCGCTCGGTGTGGTCGTGAGTGACGCGAAAAAATGCAACGTATTATACTTAAATAAATGTGTTCTCTCAAATCACTCGTTTTATTTCACACCCACAAAGATCTTGGCGAAAGATGAATAGTATAAATTATCTACGAAGAGTACCAGAGTATTTTCTCGATTTTTTTATTCAGAGTCGCTGCCTGAAAAGCAGCCGCCATGCCAAAACAGTGATCGAAGGCAACAGTTACCTTCCCCTTTTCCCCGTGATTCGAATCCTAGTTCCTATATGCTTCATACCCTAAACCACGCGTATATTTCGCTGGGAGCTCATTTTAAGACAATATAAATACAGGTGCTATCGTATACTCTCTAGAAAATAAACGTTTGTTCACTGGATAAGGAATACTATTGATTAATTTTCCAATTTAATATCTATTACTTCTAAAAGAATATATTTGCGTTGCAAAAACAAATGGCACAAGCTCAGAAATTTTTTTATACGTTGATTTGGTTCAAAAGGACACGATACGCCTTTTTCCAAACAGAATAAATTATCGATCGCTTCTATTATGTAGAACATCGAAATAAAAAAACCGTGGAAATTCTATCGTCATTGGAGAAGGGTAATGGGGATCTAACAGGAAATGGAAGTTTCAAAAATTAATTACTTTGAATCTGTGGGTGATAATATTTCAGAAATACCGCTTTTGTTTGCCCACGCTACAGATACCCTCAAACAGATATTGCTTTTAAGTTGCTAATGATCAGCGTTAACAGAAATTGTATGTTTTTGTGACATATTTTTTTTGCGTTTACTGTTGAAGATAAAACTTATCGGGTATTCATGACGCAAGTATTTTCCAACGAGAGCTACTGAGAAAGAACTACAAAAATTTAACATCAAAGTACTTTTAAAAATATTCATAAGCCTCGAAAAAATTGACTCCATTTCAAATGGTGATATTTATTTTACGTATCACATATCACACAAAGCTGTTTTCCGAGATCCAGAGGTTAGTTTTCTTCTCCAAGAAATCAATGGTGAAAATCGATCTAAAAATCAATGAATGAAATACGGAACTACACCATTATACAATACAAATTTTGAAGTTGTTTTACTCAAATTAGTCGGAAATTTGAAACTACAACATCAAAATTTGCATTCTACTATTGTGTAAACCCGTATTTCATTCATTAGTATTCTGCTTCTCCGGGCAATCACGGAAGAGAATTCTAATCCTCCATATTCGCTATATATGAATGCCGGTTACTTCGACCAACGAATCCTGTGATAGTTATATTCAAATTAATCGGAAACTTGAAACTTGGTCGTAGTGGGTGGTGTAGTGGTTAGCATAATCGGGCGCTATCCGGGAGACGGGGGTTCGATTTGCGCTCCAGGCCGACGACATTTTCAAGTTTTGTGATATTATCTGACTCTTACCATTCATGCCATACACCATATTGACAAAAGTCACCGGACACGTAGAAGAGAAACACAACATAGCATTTATTGGTATACATTAGTACGGTGTCGGTCCACCTTTGGCCTTAATATGCATGCATTGACCCTTCAAGACATGCTTTCGACAAGGTTTTGGAACACAGCGATAGGTATGCGCTTGCATTCAGTACATAAAGCTGCTGCTAACTTCTTATGTGGCGCTCAATCAGTGCTCTGTGCTGGCCAGTCCACACACGATACGGAATTATCGTCAAACTACGCCATAACAGTCCTTGCTTTATGGCTCGGTGCATTATCCTGTTGGAACCAACAAGATACGGTTCCATAGTATTGCGGCAGAGTTGGCAGGGTACAATTGTACAGAATGTCAAGGTAAACGTGCTGGTTATCAGGTTTTTCCACGTTAACCAATCGGCCGGGAACATACCACGAAAAACACCCCCACACGAGTACACACACTGCCAGCTTCAAACTTGACCGTAGGAACAGTACACTGTAGTAAATAGCGTTCCCCGGCTTTCGCCATACCCACACACGGCCATCAGACTGATGGATCGTGTGTCTGGATTCATCAGTCCACAGGACCCGTTTCTATTTACCTACGGTCCACGATAAATGTTCTTTACACCATGCTAAATGACGAGTAGCATTCCGAGTGAACATGAAAGGCTTATGAGCAGCCGTACGACCACGGTAACCCATGGAATGAAGTTCTCTGTGAACGGTACGTGTACATACCGTGGCTCCAGCATTTGTACCGACCTGTACACTGACGTGGTGGCTGTACAAGGGACTTCTGTGTCTGCCAGAATCATTTCCAGACGTCTAGCAGAGGCGAATCTGCACTCACGACCGCCTTTACGTTTTTTACTAACACCTGACCATCGTCGGCGTCGATTGCAGTGGTGTCAGCAGCGAGCAACGAGAAATGCTACGGACTGGAGACGTATAATGTTCAGCGACGAATCCCGCTTCTGTATCGGAACGGACGACCACCGTGTCAGAGTGTGGAGGACCGCAGGTGAGCGCTACAATATCAACCTCACTGTACAGTGGCACACGTCCCGAACTGCAAGCGTGATGGTCTGGGAAGCAATCGCGTATGACAGCAGGACTTCCCTCGCAGTGATCCGAGGGACGTTGACAACCCAGCGCTACGTACAGGATATCCTGTGGCCCCATGTGCTGCCTTTCCTGGCGTGGCGGGGCTGGGCGGCCCGGAGCTATTTTCAAACAAGATAACGCCCGTCTGCACACGGCTCGGGTTTACCAGGACTGTCTACACCATGCTTCTATGTTTCCGTGGCCTGCCAGATCTCCTGATCGTTTGCCCATCGAGCACGTGTGGGACCAGATGGGACGCCAGATTTCTCCATGTCCCAGTGTTCGTGATTTAGAGCGTCAGTTGCAAGAAGTGTGGACCAATCTGTCGCAGGATAACATATCGCGTCTCTTTGACTCCACGCTGGACCGTAGAACCGCATGCATCCGAGCACGAGGAGGTTCGACGCGGTACTACCGCTGACCGGAACGTCCGCGGGAAATTTTCCTGCTGCTGTGATATTGTAATCAATTCTGTCCTTGGTATGCACCATCACACTACTAAAATCCCATTTCAATCCGACGCCTGCTTCTTGGTGCGCGGATTTTTATGACAGTGAGTGTATATGTCATAGCTATAGTACATGGTGGTGTAACAAGACGCACGTGATCTGGCAAATATCACAGAAAAACATGAACAGTACAACGGGCAGTACACCAGACCTTTCAATATGGAACAGTCATAAAATGGCATCCTAGCAACAAATCGGTTCCGGAAGTTTTTACTGTGCTACCGTTTTGTCTATCAATTGTAAGTAACGTTATTATGAAATGGAAACGCTTACGAGCAAGAAAAGCGCAATCGGGACCTGGTAGGCTTCATAACATGACAGAGCGCAGCCTCAGGGTGCTGTAGCGGGTGGCCCGGCAAATCACCAGTCGTCGGTTGCAACACTCACCACCGAGCTCCAGAATGCCTCTGGAAGCAACGTCAACATCAGAACGGTTCGTTGACAGCTGTAGAGAATGGATCTCCATGGCAGAGCAGCTGCGCACAAGTCTAACATCATCAAAGTTAAACCCACGCATCGGTTGTAGTTGCGTAAAGCTCGTCGCAAGTGGAGAGGAAACGCATTTTCTGGAGCGATGTATGGCGCTTCACCATCTTGTAGTCCGACGGATGGGTCTGGATGTGAAGGATGCAGCATGACCGTAACCTGTCCGATTGTGTTGCGCCAACTGTAAAGTTTGGTGGAGGAGGCATCATTATCTAGGGCTGCTTTTTTGGCTTGGGCTAAGGCTCCTAGTACGACTGCCCGGATCAGCGAGGTCGGAACCGCGGGGGCAGAGTGGGCAGTTGCCCCCGCACGCAAATGAGTGTGGGGGCAAAACATCACATTTGTCCCATCAGTTTTCTTCCTTTTCAAATTACACATGTTCGTGATCGGAGATTTTAAATATTCGTTTTTTTTAAGTTCATTTTGATAAAAATTGAGTATTACTCTTCAGTTTTTACCATGAACTATCCAGAAATCTGAATATTTTTTTTTAATGTCACTCACTCCTGAGACGCCAAGGAATGCTAGCCCCATTAAACAGTCCAAAGGGCTGTTTCCCGTTTGAAGACCGCAATGTTTTGTCTCATTAGGTGTAAAAAATTAGTCTTCCTCTAAAAAAACTGAGTAAAAATAAATAGGGAAATGGAATTAGGGTGAGGAATGAAATATAAGTTCCTTCGATGTTTAATTATAACGTCTACGACTACAATTCCTGTGGAATTCGTACCAATCCGGAAGTACCAAGATCTATAGTTTAACACTATTCATGTGTACGATTAGTTTACATTGAGAAACTATATGGATATGAAAAGTGTTTTATTTTATAGATGAATGTTTAATGGAAAAAAATTTCAGAAAATTTTCGTAATGAAGGCAGCACGTCTTCTTTAATAGTAGTACGATAAATTTTATGCCAGCGTAAAACGTTTTGTTCTCCGACATCTTGCCCCCGCTGTCAGAAAAGAGTTCCGACGTCACTGGCCCGGATATCGTAACGGTACGGACTGTAATAAGATTCTCGACAGTTCTGTTCTCCCAATATTATAGCAAAAGGTCGGTGAAGCCATTTTCCTTTACCAACAAGTCCACGCGCCAAAACTCGTACACAAAGCGAGGTCGGGGCAGGAATGATGTGGAAAAACATGACTGGCCTGTGCAAAGCACCGACCTAAACCATCACCCCCTAGTAGCTAAGCTAGTAGTAGCTAAGCTACTAGGGGGTGATGCCTAAACCCCATGAGAAAACTTAAACCCACCTAAACCCCTCACCGATCTAAACCCCTTTGGGATGAATTGGGACGCCAGACAGCCAGGCCGAACCACTAAACATCGGTTTCCGACCTGTTTTTGCGCTAGAATGGAAGGCCATTCCAGCAGCAACGTACCACACTCCAGTGGAAAGCCATCGCAGCAGAGTAGAGGCTGTGGCAGCCGCAAAGCGTAAACAAACAAGATATTTATTCCTATTCTATTACACGGAGTTTGTGGATCGGCAAGTATCTGGATACTTTTGATCAGACAGTGTATTTATCTCCCTCAAGAAAACTTGAAAGAGAGGCGAGGAGCGAAGTGAGTATAGATCAAGTTAGTCAAGGTGAAACTTCGAGAAACACAAAATAATCTCATACGCCACAAAGAACGGAGTAAATGTTTCATGAAGTACAATCCAGTAACCAAACATTGCGGTAATCCCTGCAGAGTTTTTAACGAATAACTCACATTACCTTCCTCCTGGTAGGGTCAAAACACACACTTAACACTACATGAAACGACCAATACATGAGCTACGTACTTAAATTTTAAGTAGCCCGTTCTCTTATCTGTCGGAAGCACTCGTAGTTACCGTATGCGTCGACTGATCTTCACGAATAGGAGAGATTTATAGCATTTCAGCAATAACGCAACTCGAATAAATCTCACTATCGTTGTTACTTCTGACACTTCAGAATTTACAACCAGTAACTAATTCTCTTTACCTCTTTACGAATAATTATGAGAAGGAAAAGCAAAGACTTTAAATTTCAATCACTTTAAAATTTTCTGTTAGAAAAGAGCAGTTACTTCTGCGAAATAATATATCAATCTCAACATTTCTCACATTTTAGTTTATTAACTTCAACAACATTATTCTACGCTTTTCGTGTTTCATATTCAGTATGACCCCAAAATTGGTTTGATTTATTTTTATTTGCATACTGAAGGAAGATCTTGTGGCGTATACAACTATTTAACCTTCCTTTTGACTTTCTGTTTCTTTATTTAATTTCTTTACTTCTTGGTTGAATGTTTTCTAACTGAACGGCACATTACCTCGCCGAACAGCTTCGATATTTTGATAAAGCTGACAGCGAGTCGATGATGTGACATATCAAGCTATTTGACCTCCCTTTCGACTTTCTGTTTTCTTATTTAAATTTCGTTACTTCTTGGTTGAATATATTCTAACTGAACGGCACATTACCTCCCCGAACGGCTTGTACATTTTGGCAAAGCTGACAGTTAGTTAGAGTAACATAAAGTGAAGTCGTTGAAATGTAGGGAGTGGAGTGTAGAGACGTAGAGTGATTGCGAATACATGGAAGAGCGATGATATTGCGAAAGACGTTAAAGCCTGTTTGACGTACACTGAAAGTGCAAAAATAATAAGATACTAGGTCACGCGACACTGTCATCCCTCTCGCTAGAGGACCAACCCACCGCTTTGCAAGTAGGTAGCAGGACATCACTGCATTCACGGGGACTGTAATTCGATGTCAGTATGGATAAGAACAAGTTAGTAAAAGCATGCAATGCATTGATAATGATACACTTTCCAACATACCAGAAACCATTACTCAAGCTATTACTCAAGTTATTAGAATAATGGCTGTAAAATAAATCTCGCTAATGTGATCTGACCTTTAACCCCATTTTGATGATATTCAACAGAATTGGTTCAGTATACCTCCGGAACAACATACTAACGTTTTGTCGCAATGGAACCATTTTTAGTCAAGTTACGAGTATAATAGTTGTGGAATAAATCTCGCTCCTGTGCCCTGACCTTCGACCTCATTTCGATAATATTAAACAGAATTTGTTCAGTATACCTGCGGAACAACATGATAACGTTTTGTGGCAATCGAAGCATTTTTACCTAAGTTATTACGCATAACGGCCATGGAATGTATCCCGCTCCTATGTCATGATATTTAACCCTATTTCGTCCATTTTCAATAGGGTTCGTCACCTGCCGGTCCCCTACTACATGCTAAAATTTCATCGAAATCGAACCATTTTTACGTACGTTATGACGTATAAGTGCAATGGAATGGATCCCGCTCCTATGTCCTGATCGTTGACCCTATTTCGCCCATTTTCACTAGGGTTCGTGCCGAGATGGTCCCTTACCACGTACTAAAATTTCATCGAAATCGAACGGTTTTTACGTACGTTATGGCGCATAAGTTCAATGCAATGGATCCCGCTCCTATGTCCTGATCTTTGACCACATTTCGCCGATTTTCAATACGGTTTGTCCCTTGCGGGTTCCTTACCACATACTAAAATTTCATCGAAATCGAACCATTTTTACATAAGCTATGACGCATAAGTGTAATGGAGTAAATCCCGCTCCTGTGTCCTGATCTTTGACCCCATTTCGCCCATTTTTAATAGGTTTCGTCCCCAGGTGGTCCCCTACCACATACTAAATTTTATTGAAATCGAACCATTTTTACGTAAGTTCTGACGCATAAGTGCAATGGAATGGATCCCGCTCCTGTGTCCTGATCTTTGACCTCATTTCTCTCATTTTCAATAGGGTTCGTCCCAAGTGGTCCCCTACCACATATTAAAATTTCATCGAAACCGAATCACTTTTACGCGAGTTATGACACATAAGGGCAATGGAATGGATTCCTGTCCTATGTCCTGATTTTTGACCCCATTTCATCCATTTTTAATATGGTTCGTCCCCAAGTGGTCCCCTACGACATACTAAAATTTCATCGAAATCGAACCACTTTTACGCGAGTTATCGTGCCGACGGACGGACAGACAGACGGACGGACGGACAAAGCTAGAGCATATACGCTTCTTCAACCTACGGTTGGAAAGCGTGAGTAATGAGATAAAAGTCTGAAAGAGGGATGATAGTGGGGGACCGCACCACAGGTTTACTGTTTTGGAAATAACACCGAATCATGGACAGTCTCATACACTTGGGATCAACCGGAGAGCGACAATGCCACAAATTACCACCGACGTCAACAACGGTGGTGCCAGAAAATTCTTCACCAAGACAATCAGGTGATCACTAGCCGCAATAAGTTATGGGTGCCTCCCACACGTCAGAGTTCCATAGTTAACGCCATATCACCAGACTGTAGTACACAAATGGGCGATAGAATACTTACACTGAACTTTGAATTATTACAGACGAGTCTCCCGATCGGATGCGATGGATCCCGCATGTCTTCAGGCTGGTGGAGGCGCGGTGGTGATGTGGGGCATGTTTGACAACACACGTTGAGACCTTTGGTGATATGTCTAGATACATCTCTGAACGGTTCACGCTACGTGCCCATCCTTGCAGACCATCTGCATTTGTGCATTCATGATCATGGTGATCATGCACCCAGCAGAACATTGCTCCTCCCCACGGAGTCGTAGTGACTAGAACTTGGTTGGACGAGCAGAAGCTCCCAAACTGGAATGGTTCAACGGACATGAACCCTGTGAAAAATCTCAGGGATGCTGTGGAAAGGTCAGGATCCTCCACCCAGGAATTGGACGGAATTATGGGCAGCGGTGAAGCAAGGTCTCGGTGGAGATACCAGTGGAGCGTTTTTGTGAACTAGTGAACTCAATGTATCACTGTGTGACACCTACCTGTTACTAGGTAGGTGTCCCGTGATTTTTGCCAACTCTGCGTTTATGTGATCGGCAACCATGTATTGTCGTGCGAATAAGCTCGACGTTGAAACCAGCAAGGTATTTTATTATTGTTATACGTTAGTCTTTTGCTAATCCTTTATACTTGGCCGATAGTATCTACTTTTATCTTGGACAGCAGATATTAAGTGAAGGTCACATTGATAAGGAAATTAATCGTCATATAAAACTTGCCTGGAGAGCTTTTGGATGAAACAGTACAATTTTCAACAGCAATATGCCATTATGTCTTGAAAGAAAGAAGTGTTTTATCAATGCATCCTTCCAGTGCTTACGTATGGTGCAGAGACGTGGACCTTAACTAAAAGAGACATACAAAGACTGCAGACAACTCAGACACACATGGAGAGATGTGTGCTTGGTGTGACCAGGAGGGATAAGAAAAGGAACTCGTGGATCAGAAAAATGACAAGGGTGGAAGACATCATGATCAGAATAAAATCCCTGAAATGGCAATGGGCTGGACATATTGCCAGAAGGACAGACCATCGGTGGACGGCTGAAATTTTATACTGGATTCCAAGGGACAGGAAAAGACCCAGAAGAAGACCACATGGGAGATGGGTGGATGAAATTCGAAAGTATGCGGGAGCAACGTGGAGGAGACTGGCACAAGACAGACCGTTGTGAAAGAAACTTGGGGAGACCTTCGTCCAGCAGTGGATTGATAAGCTTTGACATTGATGATTATGATCTACTTAGTTTTTACAGAAGTAAATTACGTTAGTTCAACAAAATTGCCTATGAGCATTTACTAGCTACTAGTTAATAACTTAAACTACTGCTTTCAAAAGTTAGAACTTTACGATATTCCTTCCGTAGCAACAGCGACTGCTGTGGTCAGAAATAGCGCAGATATTCGGGAAAGAAGCAGACGAAAGTAATTTTCATCGCCTAGTAAGCCTGCTAACCCTCATATGTAATTCAGATTTTTTATTTTTTCAACTTATATGGCTCCCAAATAAGTTTAATTTTCCTTGAAATCATTTCTGCAAAAGTGCACTATGTAGCTTCAGAAATATACTGTACAAACATTGGAGGACTTCTTTTCATGAAGTTCTCTAGACAGTTCGTTTTCTGACTGGGAGTTTTCTCAAAGATTAAGTTACTAATAAAAGAGGGTTGCCAGTTTCAAAGCGGTATTAAACATTCCAACAGTCACGTTATAATCATTTTTACATTGTTTTACAGGATGACTTTTGAGAGGTTTCTGAAACACCGCGGTCACCCCCTGCGCAGCAGGGTCTTCGTAAATGATAGAACCCCCATCAGGTACACAAAGGATCTTCATACATTTTTAGAACGATTTTCCAGCAATATAATTAATCTTTAAAATATTTTTTTTCTTTCTTAAGTATTATGCTTGATAGCCCCTTTCTCTGGACTATGAACCTACATTTAGATTTCCAATATAACAGGTATAACGAAGTAAATTTCTCAGTCATCTTTGTCCACGCCGGGGCTCGAACCCGGGTTCCCTCATTCCGGAATAAGACGCTCCACCAATTGAGCTACGCGGATGTTCGTTATCGCTGCTATCTGCCTTTATGTCGTGCGCGTCCTGCTGGGCAGGCACGTCACACAGAGCATTTCTTAAAATTGGCAGTGGAAATTCATTCCACTCCTTTTCCAGTGCTTTTCATAGTCCGATCATTGTTTAAAGTCTGCGTTTAGAAATCGCACTTTTTAGCAGCACGAAGGCACGATAGTCCATTGGTGATGCATCAGGAAAGTTTGAAAGAATATGATCAAAATGTATTTTCTCTTTTTTTATTTTAAAAAAAAAATAAAGTGGTAGATACGGATGTATGACTGGTAGCCATATGTTGATGGAGTTCTACTCTTTAAAGGCTTTGTGTATAAAGGAATGGTACCTCCTCTTTAAATACCATGTCCGATCAAAAAGTTCCAAGACTAGGCCGATATACAACAAAGTCCTTACGTTACTTAAGTTTGGCTATGATCTCCCTCAAAGTAGTCTCCTTGGGCAGCGATAAACCGCTGCCAGCGTTTTTGCCACCGTTTGAACGCTACCTGGAAGTTCTGTTCGCGAATCGTGCTAAGTAAAGGCTGCCATTCGCGCTGGATCTGGTCCACGGTTTCAAAACGGCGACCCTTGAGCTTCAGCTTCATCTTTGGGAACAGAAAAAGTCGCAGGGGGCCAAATCCGGCGAGTAAGGCTGGTGAGGAAGGTTAGTCTTGCTGCTGCGGCTGCAAAACTGGCATGTCGTAAACGCTCTGTGAGCTGCTGCATTGTCGTGATGGAGAAGGAAATAGCCCCTGCGCCACATTTCAGGTCGTTTCCGGTGAATATTCTCCCTGAGAAGTCGCAGAACATAGCGATAAAAAGAGCAGTGACTGTCTGGCCTTGAGGGACAAATTCACGGTGCACAACCCCACGAATGTCAAAGAACACGATGAGCATGCTTTTGGTTGCGCTCCGGACATGTCGGGCCTACTTCGGTCGTGGAGATGCCGGGCTTTTCTACTGCGACGACTGTTGTTTGGTCTCCGGATCATAACCGCAGACCCAAGTCTCGTCCCCAGTGATGATCCGCGACAGGAACGTTGGTTCATTCACCACCGGCTGACGAAGATCTTGACAGATTTCGACACGGAGTACAGAATCTTTGGCAGAAACTTAGCAGCATTGCTGTGCATGTTCAAATTCGACGTCAGAATTTCTTGAACTGTTCCGTATGACACACTGACGATGATAGCAATGTCTTGAATGGTTCTCTGACGATCCTCATCCACAATTTTGAGGGTTTTGCTCGTGAACGGTCGCCCCTGACCTCTGGTCGTCTTCCAGTGCCGTTCTGCCACTTTTGAAGAGCGAGTGCCACTCAAAACACCTCGCACGACTCATTGATTCATTACCATAATCCTGCCGCAACATTTCATGCGTCTCCTTTCCCGATTTGCCGAGTTTGACGCAGAATTTGATGTTCGCTCGCTGTTCTAGTTTGCAATCCATACCGAAATCACAGCTGTGTTCTGCACGTGGTCACAAAATATCGAGTAGCTCAGCTCCCGATCTTCCCAGAACGACGCCACTTGGCACAATGACTCATGAAGGTCACTGCCTTCGACCGCTTACTGCCGTCTGATCGCGCGCTACGTACTTAGTCTCGGAGCTTTTTGATCGCACTACGTATAGGAGTTAAAACATTATTTTGTTAATGTATAATGGATTTTAACATTCTTTTCAACTTTTTTTGACTTCAATTTCTCAATATGCGAGAAACTGTAAATAATTATGAATCCTTTCCTGAAACTTTCTATGGTTCTTGCGACCTATTGTAAGTCTTTTCCTGCTCTTTTGCGATAGTAAATCGACCTTTCTTTGTTACAGTAGTTTTGGTAGATCCATGCTTCATCAATAGTCACAATAAATTTCCATCTGTCTGCCGCTAAGTTATTTTCCCAAAGAAGTCTACATCGTGTTCTGCGCTCAGCCACGTTCCTCGGCAAAAGGCAATGAACATTACATTTTTTGTTTCTTTTCAGATTCAAATCTTTGTTTATTTCCTTGCTTACAGTTGATACAGAGATTTGTAACGAGTTAGCGATTGCTTTTGAAACAGTACTAAAAGTTCGTACCATCTTTGGATATTCGTTTGGTGTTCTTTTTCCTGTTTAAAATAATGCTTGACGAGTTTTCACTCTATTATTAATAACACTGCTTATTTTACATTTAGAAATGCTAATTCCATTATTTTCGCAGCGTTTTTTAATTACAGAATACGAATATTTCTCTTCGTAAAGAGCAAAAACATAACCTTCTTTCTATCCACAGCTTGATAACGTGCGCCATTTTCTCAGCAGACGATATTTACCTGCAGCAGATGTTTCTTTCGTGTTCATCTAACACACTGTTGCCATTCAATTATTTCAACTTCCTTTATTTTCCTTAATTTCTTTTCAAAGATGTTCTAAAAATGTGTGGACATCCTCTGCAGCATGTCACATGACGTGTGCTCCCCGTTAGCAAAATTTCCCCTCAAACAAACCCGTGAAAGATTTTTTTGGAGGCTTAACGACCACCGTGAGCAACTCAATGAGCTATAAGCAGTCGCCGGTCCCTAATTTAGGGTCACTGGTTCCAGGGAAGGGAGAGAGCCAGTGCCGTAAGACACACACAACATTCATGCCTCATCGGGATTCGAACCCGGACCCCTTTCGGACGAATGATCAGAAGTCAGCGCTTAGACCACTGCGCCACCGGGGCGGCGATTACATTTAAAGTGATACACCCAAGTGTCATCTTTCACGAATAATGGAGTTTTTTTCTTTACTTTATCGAAACCAATGTACAAGTTGTATCTAAAAGCGCTAAACAGTAACTTTTGTTTCTCCCATTAAATGCATTATTGCCACCAGTGCCACCTCTGACTCACTCTTAGTCGTTGCCATAACGTACACTGAAACTGAAAGTTCTGACGTGCCGTTCAGAAAGAAATATAAGGATAAAATAAGGACAGAAACTGAAAAACGAAAGTTAAATTTGAGACATAGTAATACAAATCACGATTTTATTTTTTATCTTCAATTTTTCTCTATTTCCCTAAATCAGTGTTTTTTGCTCGCATTAATGATGAGCGCGTCTTAACGCGTAGTGTATCTTACATCCTTTCACTCCTAATTTTCCCATGATACTGGCGTACCATTTAGAAAATTGTTTATCGAACTGCATCGAAGATAACTCGTTTCTGAGATGCCAAGATGGAAAACAATTTTTCAAGCCGTAATGCCTTCCGCTGGACGGCAATGAAATCACAACCACTGTGGAGAATAAATTAGGAACACTCACAACAAATTTTTCTGTGAAAAAAAAAGTCAAAAAGAAAAAAAAAATAATATGCTATCCCTATTAATATTAAAATATTCTGGAAAACTGTGACTGCTGCAAACATTAGGGGGAAAAAATCTCATCAAGTATATGAACTAAGACGCTGACCCTCTCTTAATCCGGCCCTATTCATAAAAAAAAACATGAGAGAGTTATTTCACTGAAACGTTTCATGAAACTTGTGCAGAACGCCCTCGGTCTCCTTGAATGCATTACATTTCCTTTCGGGATCGGCGCCTCCGTTCCAGGTACCATTTTAACGCAGCCCTATCAGCGACAATCTACGTTAGTTTCAGTATTTAGCAACGAAGTTATTTAACAACTGAACATAAACCTTTAGTCATTAAATCGTTTCAGATAAATAAACTTCATACGCTGAGATGTGGGCGGGTGCAGTTCCCATCAAGACCAGGAAAAGGAAATGCAAATGCAGGTGTACTTGGGGCAAATTGGATGACTGCTGCTCAGGGGAAAAAAATATCGTCGCGATGGTAACAAAATTGAACGGTTTTTATTTTCGTTCGGCGTTACTTATTATTTCGGCTCCTAACTGGGAACCAACAGTTTCATATCCCCCCCCGTCATTTCCCAGTTCCTACTCAACATTAACGCAAAAGGAAATTTCACGGCTTGGGCTATTACCCTCTCATAGCCACCATCGAGGGGAAACACGATATTTGCCGATAGTAGGGTACGGGAACTACGAACGGAAATCAATGTGGCAATAGCAATTACAATCTGCAGCTGGCCATTTTTCCATACATTTGTTGGTTTGTTCTTATGAATGTTTTTTTTTTTTTTTTTTTATTTCTTGAGTCTGCCGGATAGAGCTCCAGGTTTCAAACTGTTTTACTTTTCTTCTCTGCTTACGTAAAGCACAGCATATAAATTAGAGATAAAAAGTGCACCAATAACGAAACAATCCTGGTGATTTTCGGGGGTGATAGATTCGATGTCTCGTAACAATGCTGAGAGGCACGCATCATTCATGTTGTATAATGCAAAAACGCAAGAATTGGAAATGCTTTTTGCTTTATTGAGGAGCCTGTCATTACTGTCAGATACAGGAGAGGGAGGAGGAAAATATTCGATTTGGTTCGTACTAATCTACCATAAACTGTTCGCCATAATTTCATGCATTTATGTAAACACAATAGCTGTTCCCGCACATTCTCTCTAGCTGGTTGTGTAACAATGGCTAAAAAAAAAGGATGTAGGTTAAAAATAGATCTTAGGACTAACACGCTAGTTTTAAAGTATTCTTGTTTCGGTTTTAAACTTCATAACCAATATCATTCTATACAAATTGGAATAAACACCGCGTGGAAATTTTGCATTTCAACAGCTCAGAGATGTTTGTACAGTTATTGTAACGGTTGTAGCAATTATTATAGATCGTAAGGTCCTGAATACCTGTGTATGTTTTCCTTACTTGCTACCAAAACACAAATAAAACCGAACGGTGAAGTTCAAACGAATGAAACATTAACATCAATAAAAACAACTACTCAAACATAAGTCATCGCTCTTTCCACGTTTTTAAGTGAGTCACGGAAAAATTCTCACCACCGGGAATCGAACCCAGGTCGTCCAGTTACGGGCCGGACATGCTACCACTGGCTTTGAATTCTTCAGACTCACATACGACTAACTGCCAAACCACATGGCACTTTGGAGACCAACACAAAAAAACATGGAAAGTGCGATGACTTCTGTTTGATGTTCCTAATCCATGTCAATTGTGTGTAATAATTATTTATTCGCCTCCTAGTTATTTGTTCAGTTGCTGCTTACCATCTTTGGTGAATCCCCACGGCTCCAAAAAGCAACCTGCCATGTGGTTTGACAGTTAGTTGTATGTGAGTCTGCAGAACTCGAGGCTGCAATGGTAGCATGTCCGGCGCGTAACTGAAAGACCCTGGGTTCGATTCCTGGTGGCGGACGATGATAATTTTTCCGTGACTCACTTAAAAACGTGAAAACTTCTGTTTGGTGTTCCTAATCTACGTCAATTGTGTGTATTAAAAACAACTACTATTTAATTTTTTCGTGTTGAGCAAAGTTTCTTTGGGCCCTGATTGAGTTTCCTCCGGACAAATGACACGTAAATAATCAAATCGCTTGTGATATCATCACTAGAATTCTGCTTTTGTTCCGTTTCCCCGAGGTACTGCTTTCAAAATTTCAAAAATTCATCAAAACTTTTAATTTTAATATGAGTTTTAAACCCTCAAACAAAATGAACTTTCTTGGGTCAAAGGACCATGTTATAGATTTGCATCAATCCAATGTAATACAGAATGTATGCAATGATTCTATTTCACGTGATCTGCATCACCTCTGGATGATATCCAAGAGTCTTAAGGTCCAAGGGACTTATATTTTTTATTTGCTTGTTTTTTTTGTTTGTTTTTTTCACGTGAAAACTATGGCGCAGCGGTCTAAGCGATTGCCCCTGATCATTCGTCCGAACGGGGTCCGGGTTCGAATCCCGGTGAGGCATGGATGTTGTGTTTATCTTACGGCACTGGCTCTCTCCCTTCCCTGGAACCAGTGACCCTAAATTAGGGACGGGCGACTGCTTATAGCCCATTGAGTTGCTCACGGTGGTCGTTAAACCTCCAATGAAAAAAACAAAACAAAAAAACTATAAATATACATACAATTTGAAGTTAACTGAACACAACTACTACCTTTCAAGTGTTAATGTTTTGTGTTCTTCTCCCGCATAGGCTGGTATCAGTCTGCCTCAATAAAGCCCTGCGTAGGGGTAGGAAAGCTTGGCAATATTGTAAGTTACCTGTAATAGTACTGGGTAGTATTTTATTATTACAGATGTCAATATCAACTGCTCACTCGAATAAAAAGCGGTTTTTTTATACGTTGCATTATTTAATTATCTCTTAGTTTTGACATCTGTAATTATAAAATACTACCCAAATATTATCATAGGTAATTTTCCCGAGCGGCAAGGGTGCCATGCACTAGTCGTGTTGCGGCTATCTTGTTGCATTATACTTCGCTAATTATTTCTGCCTTTTTAATTGAAAAATTCTTTTTGTGTCGCATGGCTGTCCTCATGGCTAACATTTTATGTTCATTTCTAACTTCCACTAATGAACATATTTCAATTGGCGAAAGCTAGTATGCATTTCCATTTGTGACTACATCTCCGATTGGAAAATATTTTTTTTTCACCTGGCTTTATTTCATGTTAAGCACAATGTTTCATTTAAGAAAACATTTAGTTACAAGCAACGTTCAATCTAAGATGCGCGCTGGCGCTGCCGCGCATTGACTTAACTTCCTCCGCGCAGTAAGCATTTTAGATTAAAATTCCCAAATCTCTAATTAACTTTCATAAATCGAAAATCAGTTACCAGAAAAAATATTAATAAATAAATAAAATTCGGGCTTTTGAAGGCCAAAACAACACTTTTTTTATATGCCGTTCGCCTCCTTTTAAGTTCGTCTCATTGTCCTCTTCATTCTCAAAGGCGTCTTGCAAAGTAGCCTCGTGCGAGCAGATAGTGAACTCGAGAATGCGGATTAGTGATTTTCCCACGCCGAGAAAGAGGCAGATATTGAGTCTTTTCTCAAAACAACTCATTAGCGCCAGCCAATTACAGCAAACCGTAACCAAGTTCATTGTACTAACTAATGCACCCATGCTAGTTGGCGGGGGAAATGCATTCCGGTCAGTTAAACTGTAAGCCGCTGGCTAGTTAAATTTAAGCATTCCAGAAGTAAGTTTGAGCTACTCACTTTTAATAAAATAAAAATTTTAATTAATGAAATGTTTTATAATTTTTTAAATTTAAAATCAATTGCGGAAAGAACGGTAAAAAAAATGGGGGGGGGGGGATTAGAGAAAATAAGGGTTCCAATCAATCCAAGTTCCAACTTCTACTGCATTAATAAGAGAAGCTGAGAAAATAAAATATTTTGCCCAAGTGGTTTTGATGCCCGCCCAGCCCAGCTTATGGGGTTAGGCGCGCATTGCCCGTGGCAGCTTAGAGGGAACACTGGTTTCAAGATTTAAGGTGGACGTCAAGTATATTTGCTTTCATCATTGGGCCGTGGGTGGCCTAGTGGTCAATGTTCGTGACTGCCACGGAGAAGACCTCGGGTTCGATCCCAGGCAGGAACGAACGCTCGAACCACTAAATATCCGTCGTGCGTCGGATGGGAACGTTAAGCCGTCGGACCCCGGGTACTGCCCCCCGTAATAAATAAGGGCGTCCTCCTCCCCTTTCTACTTCGCTTCCGTGTCACTTTCTTATCGGGCACTGTAGCCGAAATCTCCTAGCTTCCTGTTTCTAAGGGTTGTTTAAGTCCTGGGGTCAGACACTCATTTCCTAAAATCCTCTACATATGATCTGATCTGATTTTGCTTCCAATACTTCCAATTGAATAACTTCTGTACACATTTTCTTCAAAATTAATGCGTTCCAAAGGATGAAAATTTGAACATCGATTAAAACAGCTTCATTTTATAACTTGGAATACTTAATATTTTCTAAAACATATCCACAGTTATGCAATCCAACATTTGTTTGTCTACGGACGTCATCAAAGTACAGGTCGCGCCATCTTTTTTCTGGTTTCAACACCACCAAAGGAAAAGTTATTGATTTTAAATATAATTATGGTTACGTTTTAGAAAATATTAAGTATTCCAAGTTATAAAATGAAGCTATTTCAATCGATGTTAATTTTCATCCTTGGGAACGCATTAATTGTGAAGAAAATGTGTATAGAAGTTTTTCCATTGGAAGTATAGGAAGAAAATTTACTTAACGTCCACCTTAATATGTTAGTAAAATTGTTCTATCATTACTGCATTTTGCGTCGACACATTTTTTGAGTGTCAGAATGGGAGTTCATTACACCCAAAAAGTCTGTACATGTTTGAAAACTTGGAACATTAGTTTTCAAAAACAAATCCCGTGTATAATTTGGCGTAGGGTTAATCAGGAGTCCACTGAAATTATGTTTATTAATTTCATACTCCTCTCACGGTACGGTTTGTAGAACAGTAAAGAATAAAAAAATAGGCTCTTAATCATGAATGTTTTCGTAAGTTAGCTCTAACATGGTTCGTGCCCAACTAGTCTAACCAATTAACGTACTGAATAATAAAAGTAAAGGAAAAAGCGAGCTGTTCAGCTTTAATTTTCGCAGGCAGCGTATTTGAATCAAGCTACGCATTAGTCACGCACTACGCCGAAAAAAAGGGGGGGAAGGGTCATGCTATGTGCCGCGCAGTGAGGACTTCAATTTAATCATATATTAACACAGGGAATATTCAAGAAGATGTTTCAGATAACTTCAGTTCTCATTTGAGCACCGGAAGAGAAGAACCCACTCGTGAACAACAGGAATCTTTAGAAACTTCGAAGTACCGTTACGTTTACTTCGAATTACCTTTAAAAAGATGAAGCACTCTCAAGACATAATTTTTGAAAGAGCGAAAGCGTTATGCAGAAAACAAGTGGCGACACTTTTGATTAATGACGACAACCAAGTTGCATCTGTTATTGTTGCTCCGAGAGAAAATTAAAAGAATCTATCCTCCTTGCGGAATTAATGAGGCCTCACGACAAGGAGTCTCACAGGTCAAGCCTTTTAAATCATAAAGGAGGAAACATACGTAGGAACAAAGACAAGATAAATACACTCCAAGAGATTTTTCAACAGCCACTAACTTCTCTTATACATTCTAGCCGTAAAAAAATTCTTGCTATCAAATCTTACTTTAAGAAAACAGCGACGAAAAAATACAAGTACCTTTCATAAAAGCTCAAGTCTGATTTCGAATGGCAAACTTCTATACGAAGTTCAATCATAATTTATTTTCAAACTTTCAAGCGGTGTTCGCTACGTTCTTAATGTAATATCCATTTATCTCGTCCGCCCATGGAGGTTGAGTTTCATAAAGATGACTACGCACCCTTGAGGGTTACTGGCAAATTAATGCTTGCCCTTCCTCTGCTGCATACGGGTAAGGGACAAAGTGGTGCGTCCGCAGTCGACTTCATAGAGAACCATCTACGCATTCGCGTCCCAACCGCTGTGGGCCTGCGGAAAGCCCAGGAAAAACCGCAGACTAGAAGAGCCGGCAGGACCGGGATTCGAACACCCGTCAGAAACGTCTGCCTCCCACGCAGCGCATAACGACTTACCCAACTGCGCTATGTCAGCTGTTAATCTAATATACTTAGGCAAATTGTACTTTTAGACAAGTTGTGAAAACATAAGTTTGTCCACGACGGACATCGTTTGTCCATGTTGGGAGTGCGACTCAGGAATAAGTCGCTCTCTCAACTGAGCTACGCGGACAGAATGTCTCGCTGCAGATTTGTCGTCTTGAAACATGTTTTCACATCTGTAGTACGTCACATCATCTCCCTCTTAATTTTTTTTTTGAAGCGACGTAGGAATTTTTCATTCAAACATCACATATTTTTCAAAGAACCCAACAGTCAGTGGATTCATTTTCCACATTTGGGCGCCAATGTGTAAACAAAAGTTTGCCCACGACGGGCATCGAAACCATGTCCCCTCACTCCGGAGTAAGTCGCTCTCCCAACTGAGCTACGCTGACAGAATGCCTAGCTGCAGATTTGTCGTGTTGACACATGTTTTCATCTTTGTATTACGTCATCAACTTCCTCTTATTTATTTTTTTGTCTTTGAAGCGAAGTACGAATTTTTCATTAATTCGAAACAAAGTGTGGAACAAACATCACACATTTCTTCGAAGAACCCAACGGACAGGAAATCTACTTTCCACAATTGGGCGCCAATGTGAAAATACAAGTTTGTCCACGACGAGCAGCGAACCCGTAACCCCTCACTCCGGCGTAAGTCGCTCATCCAACGGAGCTAAGCGGACAGAATGTCTCGCTGCAAATTTGTCGTTTTGACACGTGTTTTCACCTCTGTAGTACGTCACAAAGTATACAGTAATTTTACACTTAACATATCTTTGTTCCAGCTTTGTTAACTCTAGGGATATTTATACACATTTTCCTAACACAAGTTCAGCACATCGCTAAATTTCTTGCAAGTGAAGTACTCATCGGAGAAAAGTTCGGGAGCAATATGAGTAGTTGGAGAAGTTCGGGAGCAATATGAGTAGTTGGAGAAGTTCGAGAGGGGCCGCATCGTCGGGCTGCAGAAAGCGGGACGGTTTTATCGCCGTACTTCCCGCCATACCGGTCGTTTGGATATCACCATAGCACGCTGTTCGTGGCAGTGGATAGAACAAGGCACGCAGCAACGACTGGAAGGATCAGGGAGACCCTAGAGGCTAGACGAACCACACACAGAGAGAGAGAGAGAGAGAGAGAGAGAGAGAGAGAGAGAGAGAACGGACGGGTTGTTCGACATGCGCGGAGTGACCCAACAGCCAAGATGGCGGATATTCAGCGAGCAGTGGTGCCCTCCATGCATCGTCCGATTAGTGCCAGCGCCATTGTCAGACAGCTGCACGACGTAGGACTACAGGCACGCAGACCGTTACGACGATTATCCTTCACACCATTGCATCGTCGCCAAGGACTGCAACGGTGTCGTGCCAGACTGTCATGGAGCCACTCAGAATGGCAACGGGTGATCTTCAGTGACGAGTCCCGCTTTTGTCTTGGAGGAGACAACCAACGAATCCATGTGTGGAGGCACCGTAGTCAGCGCCAAGATGAACGGTTTGTTGTCGAGCGTCACACGTCCAGAAGGCCTGGTGTCATGGTGTGGGGTGTAATTACCTACGATGCCAGATCACCTTTGGTGTTCATTACAGGCACTTTGATAACCCAATGTTACGTTAATGAGCTCCGGCAACCAGTGGTCCTACCTTTTCTGAACGCCCACTACGCTCGGCCGCATACTGCTGCTGTCTCAAGAGCTTGCCTTTAAGGCATTGACACTCTACCATGGCCAGCCGCATCGCCAGATCTATCACCGATTGAAAATGTGTGGGATGCTATTGGACGCACTATGCACACTTCATCCCTACCGCACAATCTACAGGAACTGCGTGAGAAGATTCAAGCTGCATGGGATGGCTTATATTAGGACACCATTACGAACCTGTACAGCTCCATGCCGATACATCTGGCATGCTCTGTGGGCAAACATGGCGGCCCGACGCCATACTGAGAGACTACGTATTGGCGTGTAGCTCAATAAATATTGCCCATATCATTCTCGATGTTTAATCATTTATTGTTTCTTGTAACCTTTACCTTTCCTCCCGAATAGCGTTGCAATCCGACACGTCATTCTGGGGGCAAATTTTTTTGACGTAGAGTGTATATATTATGTATGATTTCTCTCTCTCTATATATATATGTAGTCCCTCCCCAGTGATGTTTAAGGACGTTCAACTTAATTTTGATGGCACTACAGTCAAAAGTTTTGAATTAAGTAACCTGTTCTGTGTTTAAATTCAGTTTTTGCTGTTTTCTTGTTAACACATCAAGCTTAAGAATTTGTTTTAGAGCAACACCAAATTTTACCTGCATCTAATGAGTTGGAAGTTCCCAAAACGCGGATGTTCGCTCATGAAATGAACACTCATGAAGGCATGAAGATTCACGAAATCAGCATTCTCATTTTTGAAACTTCCAACTCATCACAAGCTTGTGAAAATTGGTGTTTTGCTGTGAAACACATCTGGTTTCTAAATGAGACGAAACACTTCCAGCATTCACTCTTCCGCTTAATGTTTTCAATAAGCACGTATTTGTTAGCCTCGACGCTTTTTTTCAATCTCTTTAATATTAAATTCATACATATTGACAAAAAAGGCATTAATTCCGACACGACATGCAATAGAACGGGATGAGATGTTAGCACGACAAAGGAAAACCTCTGAATGCTCAATGCAAAAGATGCGACACGGAAAGTAACTCTCAGTCTTACAATGTGACATGCGAAGTGTAAGAGAGGGAATCACCAGTGGAGCGGGCGACAGGCGTTTTCCTGTATTTTGCTCCGGACAATCACACTGAAAACAAACGCAGAAGAAGTATCATTTTACGGTATGGTATCGGTGGGTCTAGCATCTGCATCGTATCATCGCCTCGTCGGTGGAAATATTCGTTGCTTTAAGAAAGAAACGGCATGTTTTTGTATCACAAATAAATTTCCGCTCTGCTGACAGAGGCGTCCCCGCAGCCCCCGCAGATGCGGGGGCACAGGTAAAGGGGCGTACTGTAGATACCAGCTTATAGTTTTAGGAAAAAATTCGAATATGCACAATAATTAACCCAAAGATTCATATTTTGCTTTAAGATATATTTAGCTTTACCTAAATAAATGCCTAGTTTCACTTTTAAAACACTGCATGTCCTACAGATTGAAAGTGTTCGGCTCTTTGATTTAGGCTTGTAATACGATTGCTCTGCAATGGGCTGTAAATAAAACGATCACTCTCCAATCGCCTTCGCTCTGAGCTCCTGAAGAAAAGCGCCAGGCCACAGTGGGATTCCCTGTGGATGATGTGGGAAAACAATCAGTTACCTAGGATTATGTGTATGACAGGAGCCAACATTTATTCACAGCAGCCGCAGATCTGCCTTGTATAAGAGGATGATTTCTTCAAGTGATTTAGTTTAGTTTTGAACAAAACAATTACACGTATTTTCAAATTTATTACTTAAAAAGTTAAAACTACAGGGCTCTAGGTACCAGCATTACTTTTGCAGATACTCTCCCTGACTGCTTAACCCCCCCACACACACACACACTTCCACACACACACACACAACCACCACAACACACGCCGCGAAAGATGCATCCTCCCTCGTGTTCGAAATCCTGGGAAAATTGCTGTGCTTAGGGGTGCTGAAATAAATCTTGCTGGGGGTTGCATGTTGTGTTAGTTACACCACTGTCTGCTGGCCCCAGTATCAAGTAAAAAATTCCACAGGACGCATTTTTCTTTCAAATATTTTTTTTCCTTTCAAAAATAAAACGGAAATAAAACTGGGTAGGAATCGGGTCAGAAATATCTTGACCCTATCCGTTGACTCGCTGACCCGTGAAATGTTTCCAACTCTGGTACGAAGAGATTTTGTTGGGAATCCTATGAAACAATGGATCCATGTTATCTCGTAAACATAACTCAAGGTTCTGGAGGGGTGGCATTGTATGAGACACGTTCTATTGGAACCGAACGTGTTCCCTGATATTGTTGGGAGGTTAAATTTCCGCCAAAAAGTTTTCAAACATTGTAGCCGATTAAGTTCATTCTGCAATGTCGATTTTCTATCCAGCAGGCGACGGCTGTTTCATGGAATGACAATGCTTCTGTCTATCGCACAAAATGTCTTCAGCAGTGGTTCAGCGAACATGACAGCAACTTCCGCCATCTTCCCTGTCCACCATAAAGCCCGGATCAGATTCCCACTGAGAATGTATGTGATATGAGAAAAAAACATATTCGGTAGAATCGTCTTCTTCCGTTGAATCTGAGCCAGTTAAATGACTGTCAGGGAAGCGTCCGGTACGCTGTAGACGTCTATGCACTCCAGCATCTTGTGGAATCTATTCCTAATTGCATACGTGCTGTAATTCAAGACAAAGGAGGTCCAACCCGGTATTCAATAAAAGTTTCTAATTTAGAAGCCAGTAAGTGTGTTGTCGTAACATAAAACGTTTCTGTAAAATACCACACCCTTTTCAAACTAGGGCTTAACTTGCCGTAGGAACTTGCTTCACCGAAAAGCTTTTCAAAACAGTGGATAGCTGCACCTTTCGTAGCAGCTGCAATCTTTAATTAAACACCACGAAATAGTAAATTAAGTACTGTATGAAAGACAACATCCAGATTTTTCTGGACGATGACGACACCAGAACAGACTTCCACCCTTCTCTTTTTCAAATCGGGTGTCAACTGCTGAGGTACACACTTTGCACTCACTTTTCGACACCTTAAGTCTTCTACCATCTTCTTTATGGCATTGTGACCACAGTCGAGCTGTGTAGCGAGCTTACGGATTGTGACTCGTTTCTCCGTGCGAATCAATTCATACACTCGCTGATGATTCGTATCAATGGTCGCAGATGAGGGTCTCCCACTGCGTGGTTTGTCTTCAATGCTGGTTTCTCCTTCTTTAAACTTCTTGACATGATGCATTTTTGTATCATAAGACAATGAGTACAAGGTCTAACTTTCCTCAGGCAGTATGTCACTAGCTAGACACTTTGTTTAATCAATATATTTAATTATTGAAAATACCCATGCAAAAACAGAATTCTTTCTATACTCAGCAATATTGCAAGATTGCACTCGTTTAAGTGCAGTCGTAAATAGCAGATCGTAACAATTCAAACTATCGAGTTCAAAACATTGGGAACGTCAAACAAGTACTCTGTTCATAAACATGCTACGATAAAACATTGCTAGTCATATACTCAAAACATCAAATCTGCTTTCAATTGCGTAATTACTTTCTCACCTGGGTTGCTAAAGACAAATTCGTCGAGAGAGAAAAATGTGGCGTTCAGACTTAAAAACGTTTAACGAGAATAAACCAAATTTACATAAGATGACAGGAACTGAAATGGATGGTTACACGTCGCAACTGCGGAATGAACCAATCGTCAACTGCAGCTTTTGAACGATGAACTGCAACGGAAAGGACCATTTTCGGGACATGGCAGCCAGAAGGTCATTCTGTCGCATGTTAACGTACAACACCATGTCCATGAAGCGACCCAGAAACCATTATACAGCTAGGATAGCAGATTAACCCACATGCGGCTTACTCCCCAAGCTGTTTGCCCCATGCGACTTCCAACTGGTTCTCACGATGTGACATATCTTAACAGTCCTGTGGTTCGCCAAACTTCAGTATCTCCAAAAATGCATCGACGACTTCATCCCGTCGAAAACGGCATCGTTCTTTCACCACAGCATTTCTAACTACAATGCAGATAGTGCAAGGTTATCGGATAGACGATTTAAGTTGTTTCACTGATAGACGATTTAAGTTGTTTCACTGATAGACGATTACGGGGATTTACTTAAATACGATTGCTTGTGTAAGTACGACATTTATTCGACCATAAAGCGCTGCAAACTTTTGCATGGACCTCAAAATAAAATGTCAGGAAGTTCTTTTGTCAGTCATTACTGATGTCATTACCATTAGAATTACGTATGGATTTTTGCTTCGTAGGATATGATTATGAAATAATTTGAAGTATCTTGCCATTAATTTCGAGAACTGATCTTCTGAAATATAAAATAAAGCAATTAATCTAACGTTCTGAACGTCTTTCCTTTGCAATAAAATGACTCGAAGTTTTTATATCATCCCTTATACTTATTACCATTAGTACAGTTATTTCTGGCTTTTTTCCTTCTGGGGCACGATTACAGAATTTTAAGTATTTTTCTTGTTAGATTTAAGAACTGCGATCTCCTTAAACTTGAATAACGCAGAGAAGCTTACACTATATTCATTCAGTGTGGTACCAAAAAAAGAATCAATACACAATTCTGTCTCCAGGAAGAACACCATCCTCCCGGATATCTTGGAAGCATCCATAAACATCTCCCAGAATTTCCAATCCTAAATCCTTCTTTTCACATTCACAAGAAATACATAATCGCTTCATAATCTCTTGGATTTCTACTGAGCCTGCTGTAACTCAAGCCAAAGGGACAACAAAAGAAACGCGCGCTTCGCCAATCGCTCACATCCATGACATCTTCATCCAAATTCGCTTCTTCCTTCTTTTCTTCTCTCCTCGCTCTTGCTCTCTTATCTTTTTAGACGGCATCGGCATGATTTATCATCATCACAGCGAGAATATAAAGCTTTGGTCCTTAGAAAATATCGAATCTCGGCTATTGAGTTGCGTTTTGTCGTCTTCCATTTGAATTTTCCCCTCAGAATAAATATAGTAGCAATTTTACAGCATGTAAAGAAACAGAGTTCGTGTCTTAAAATTTCGCGAATAATGTTTTTCTTTCCCTCCGCAGATCTTATATATCTATTGCATACATATATACAGGGTGTCTCATAATGATGGGACACATTTTAAACGCAAGTACCTAGGAGTAAAACAGGCACATTTATTAAGGACTATGTGTAATACATAACAAAGTACAGGAGCTCATAGCACGGTTCAAGGCTTGAATATCACATCCCTTAGATGGTCACCACCTCGAAGAGAACATCCTTGGGCTTTCTCTGTCATCCCATCATCCCCACGCAGTGCAGCACATCAGCTGGGATGGCGGCTATCTACCTACGGATGTTTTGTTTCAGTTTCAGAGCTGTGCGGTTTCCCAACGAACACCCTTTCCTTTAGGTAACTCCACAGAAAGTAGTCCGGTGGGGTTAGATCCGGTGATTTGGATAGCCAATGGATATCCCCGAATCTCGAAATGAGGCGCCCAGGGAACTGCTGTCGAAGGGTTGCCATTGGCAGTAGTGCCGTATGACTAGTGGCACCATCTTGTTGCATCCACATTTGTGTAAGACCAAGCCGTTGCAACTCAGGAATGAAGGTGATTAGGATGTGGTCGTAGTGCTCAGCAGTAGTTGTGACGGCGGCACCATGTTCGTCCTCAAAAAAAGTAAGGACCAATTACACACGCACGAGTATATAAATACAATGCATTTTAAAGATGGGCGAGTGCTCACGCTCCTGTAAATTAAAAATAAAATGTGTCCCTTCATTTTGAGACACCCTGCACGTGCGGGCGTGCATGCGTGCGGGCGGGCGTGTGTGTGCGTGTGTGTGTGTGTGTGTGTGTGACTACGGTTCCTGCTTCGAGAAATCAATTCTGTATATATTTCCTTTTCCTTACAAACGGACATGATTAAAAAAGGAATAGAAACCTTTCTAGTAGTTGGCCCAAGGTAACAAGGACACATTCCCTGCATCTTCACTCCGGTTGGGTCAACAGCTGGCTGATCCGTTAGTTTTGTACAGGAATTTATAGAAAAAAATCCATGTATAATTTCTGGCACAATATTTTTTCATGTTCCGTCTCTTTTCCGACACTATGTGATCGAATGATGTGAAGAAGAAACCCAACTTCCCACTCTTTCCCTCCCAATCCTATGACGAAGACGACGCACGTGTTTTAGGAAAGACGCTTCCCTCTTTTCTTTTGAAAACTGAGATCTTTACTGCAAACATCACAACCACATTAGAAATAGAGGCTGAATCTGTACAACAATAAATGAGTGAGTTCTTCACGATACTGCGAGAAAGGGAAAGTACACACCCGGCAGAAGTTGCCCACGCAATTAAGAACAGGAAACGGGCAAAAACTTAGGGAAAAGACGGAATTACTGCTGAGACTGTACTAGGAGCCTGTAGAAAAATAGAGACTACCCATCACCCAAGTTTTCACGAGATGACTCAACAAAGGGAATATGTATGATCGCTGGAACAATGAGACAGTGATCCACTACAAAAAGAAGGCACCTCAAGGATCGCCAGAACCTTGTACGAAGTCTGATAACAAAGTATCCAAACGCAAGTTTTTTTTTCCTCCTAAACTAGTCAGATCATCATCATCATCATATGTAGAGGATTTTAGGAAGGGAGTGTCTGACCCCAGGTCTTAAACAACCCTTAGAAATAGGAAGCTAGGAGATTTGGGCTAGAGTGCCCGATTGGAAAGTGAGACGGAAGCGAAGTAGAAAGGCGGAGGAAGACCCCCTTACCCGGGGTCCGATGGCTTAACGTGCCCATCCGACGCACGGCGGATATTTAGTGGATCGAGCGTTCGTACCTGCCTGGGATCGAACCTGAGTTCCTTTCCGTGGCAGTCACGAACGCTGCCCACTCGGCCACCCGCGGCTAAACTAGTCAGAGAACGGCGCCCAGACTCAGTGCGCGCGAGCGTGCACCTTAGTGCGCATGCGTGAACTTTAACACGCTGGCGGCTGGATCATTTAGTGCCTGGAAGTGAAATTTTGGCATTGTGAACTCCGTGTCCGACGCTTTCTTGTCTTGTGTCGCAACGGCTGAGTAATTTGAGCAAAGAATCTGCATCCATTTTTACCACAAACTCGCTCACACATCAGCAGAAACAATTTAAATGATTAAAATTACTTTTGATGATAAAACTATGGGTGTAACACAAATCAAGGAGCGATATCGGCGCCTCAAAGATGGAGAAACATCCGTTGATAGTGACAAACGGACGTTCGTCGTAAAGGCCCTTTCGATGAGGAAAGTGTGTGTATCTGGGTGTATAAGCTTCATGAAGAGCGGGAGTCTTGCAGAACCGTAGCACTCAAACCAACCAGAACCCTAACTGGTCGTTCCGATTAAACCATTCGTCGTATTAAGAGAATAGGTTTGAGAGACAAGAAATCGACAGTGGATTAAACCGCTAAGTTCATAAGCATTCATGATAATTAACACAGCAACCAGACATCTCTGAATTGACTGTGTGTTTACTGTTCTCACGTAATATCAATCACTCAGAAAACTTGAAAATTTTCTCGCTCCAGGGCGATGAATTTCCACGTGTTATGAGCAGAAAATTTCTTCCCCACAATATGTCCATAAGTATTTCTGTTGGATTCGTTCACACTGTTCTTCAAATACGTCTCGGAATGACCAAAGTTTTGGTCGATTGGTTTCCAGGACTGCTTATAACTGAAGTAACCCTTACCCTCCATACTCACCCGCTCTTCCGCTTAGTGATTTTTAGTAGCTAGGTTGCTCTTAGGGGCAGAACATTTCGCCTTACGACAAGTAGCTTCATTTACGAATAGGATCAATAAGTTTCTATGGAAATCTACGCTGGTTGGAAGAAACGACGTCAATGAAAAATATGAGCAGCTTTCAGAAGACTTTTTCGAAAAATTGTATTTTGGAATTTTAAGAAATAACATTTCCATCGCGTACATTCGAACATTAGGAATTCCTTTTTTGGCCACTCCTCCAAAATTGCAACTATTCAAATCAAATGAAGGTAAATTTCGGATCAGTTCGACATTTTAAAATAGGAAAGTAAAAATTGCCGTGACATAATATGATGCAAATTACTTTAAAATAAAAATTGTCATGATACATTTTGGCACCGATCACTTCAGAAATAGAAACTTTCATGCATGATATATTTTGCTACCAATTGCTTATAAATTAATAAATATAACTTAATATTTTCCAGTAAAATGCCAAAAGTTTGAAAGACAAAACGCACAGGAAAGGAGTGTTCTTTCTGTAGCATGCACAGAACCTGCCTTTTGTTCAATAACAATTTTCAGCCGTTATGCTTTTCAATTGTTGATGCAATGTATCTCTAGGGTTGGCCGTATTGCTTCATTTAGTTGTGACAAGCAGAGTCTAATCTCGTGGGCCTGCTTCTTCGCCAGTTAATTAAATAGGCTTTGGACCCTCTCTAGAAATCTGCGCTGCTTCTTTGCTGCTGCACTGCCATAACACCATTAATTCCCCGTGGTTCCAAAGAACCTTCATTTATCTCAACGCTTGTGAGCCAGGACCCATTTATGGCAAAGCCCTCCTCGCTTTCGCCTTGCCCGAGATCCCTGGAGATAGCTTCGAGCCATTGTCAGTGTTGTACGAACTCAATACAAACCATGTCATAAACTTACTGTGAAGGACACAGCCTACAACAACTGCTCTATCTCCGCGCGCTTCTAATTAAACCTTTTGGTGGGCATAGTTTCTAATGCAAAACACAGGTTGCTCTGGAGACGAGCAGTGATGCCGCTGCATAAATTAAATGAACTTCATTTGTGCGGATTTTTATCGTCTTCTGTCCATATTTTTCAAAAGCGAACCCGCGAAAAGTGCATAATTTCCACAGTGATTCTCGGATTAGCTTTCTGGAAAGTTGAGAATATTGCTAAACATGCAGATCTTGGTCGGACGATGAACTAATTCTTTGCCATCCTCCAATATGAAGTTTAAAGTAGCTAAGTTTCCATGAATCAACACGCAAAACAACAAGTGCAGGGTGATAAAATTCAAATGGGAAACTCCCGCGTGTTTTTCTTTTTAATTTTATGGCAGAAAATTAAGTGCTCCTTAAAAAATTGGTACTAGTTTCCATTAAGGAATTTATGTAATTTAGCAGAATTTCTTCATGAAACCCATGTTTTCCACTTATTTGTAGTCTTATGATGCCATATGAGTCACTGAAGCGCGCACTTTTGCCGCTTAAATTTGTCAAAATTAAATTTGAAAATCGGTACCTACCCGCTACAATGAGTTTTCGACTGTACTGTTCTACGTCACGGTCTCGCTACGCAGTTCGAAAAGAATTTATAATCAAATGAACCCATAGCTTATACATTGTATAAGACCTTTTAATCCGTGGTGTACATAAAACTTTACGAATAGGTCTACGCAAGATCTATACTATTCGTAAAGTCGAGCAGACAGTCACGACGGATGCAATCAGACGTTCCACGTAGCAGACGACACGTTTGCCACGAAAACAACTTTACGTGATATCCCAAATGGCGGCTGCCGACGCATTGCAGCAGCAAGTAGATTCTTTTTCTCAGATTTCAGATTTCATTTTGAAAAAAATTAAAGAGCAGGAGTGACTGATATTGCATCATAAGTTCACAAATAACTGGACAACATGGGTTTCATGAAGAAACTCGGGTAAATTACAGTATATAAAGCCTTTAATTGAAACTACTACCAAATCTTTTTTTAAGGAGCAGTTAATTTTCTGCCGAACAAAATTAAAAAAAACACGGGAGTTTACCTTTTTGAAGTTTATAACAAGTGTGTGTGTGTGTGTGTGTGAGAGAGAGAGAGAGAGAGAGAGAGAGAGAGAGAGAGTTAGATAGATAGATAGATAGATATATATAGAGAGAGACTGGGGGCATCACTGATAGATAGTGGTAGGAACTTCAAAATTTGGCAAATTGTTTCTCATTTTTGTTAGAGTTGTCTTTCTAGAACCAAAACTTTATACTATGCAAGAAGCCGGACACATTTCTAAATCGGTGTGCCAGTCACTGCAGTGGTAGAACACTATGCCAAAATGCACAAGATGCGTACATGAAAGTTGTTAACCCTATAGCACACAGAAATCTGTAGTAAGAATAAGAGTTATATATACTAAGCATAAGAAGCAATCCGACTCCTAACCTTTCTCTGTATCAACACCTTCTGTATCCAGAGCAAGGACCATAATCCCGGGCTGTCCACTAATTTAGGCGGTCTTTGACCCATTGAGACCCTTGCGCGAGTAAGCGCAAATCAAACAACCTACATATCCACTAACTCATATCGTATGCCTTATTTATTTTACATAAAGGGCAGAATAACAAATTCATCGGTGTGTCGCATGGTACCTTTGGCACACCTCCTGCAGGTTCTCGATCCCTGTACTACGTTATGCTATGTTTTCAGAAACGAGAAAGTTATAAACGAAACAGCTGAAAATGTGTACATGACAACATGACCTGTGACTGACGTCAGCATAAAAACTTATCATGTGTGCAGGAGAAGCTAAAGATCTTCCCTGATTTGGGCATTGTTATTCCAGAAGTAGTCACGATATCTCGTGAGGACGAATAATATAGGATTAAGACTCATTTTTTAATATTCTCTCTAGAAGCCGCAATACATTAGCTCAATAGAATTCAAAAGAAAGAGGAAATTTATTGCTGCAGCTAGAGAGATGGAAATAGAAGAAATGAAATGGCACAGAAAATGAGCTAATAGAGTTTCTACCTGTAAGATCAAGAGTATAGGATAATAGAGAAGTTGCAGAAGAAAGAGATAAACTTATAATACTATTTCTGTCGCAAGTTCAAGAGCTGAAAAAGACTGCACAAGATACAGAAGAAAGGAGAGAAAGCAAGATAGTGGCCAATCAGACCTGAATAAGTTTTTAATGGAAAGAAAAGGAGAATTATGTATTCTCATATAAACAAGCTCGCTATTCAATATCGTATCAACAGCTGATAGTACGTCGCCGTTGTTTAAATTGGAAGAATGAGGCAGTAGTTTTGATATCGGAAAAACGCTCCTGGAATAAATAAATAATTCCACGGAAATAGCTTCCGTTTACTATTTGGAAGTAATGTGGTCTCGCTGCATTTTCGGAAAAACATAGTCAAGTGTAGTAACTTCTTTCAAATGACATCATTCGTCTGCACAAAGATTATTTCGAGACAAGGCTGCAATCCAACTTTCAAAATTCAAGGCGAGATCTACCACCAGATTGGTGGCTTACGTAAAATACTGGCACGCAGCATAAGGTTTTCCAGATATATTTCATTGTTTTCCATAGAAACAAGAACAAAAATAGCGCAATCTTATGGCCCAAACTAAATGATCAACAACAGTGCGTGACGAACAACTCTCCATAGGAAAGACAAATATTTTAAATGTTTACTGTACGTAACAGAAAATATGTTCCCTGATCATAACATTGCATCGAGCAGATAAAATACCAGCTGGCGAGCATTAAACACTATTTAATAACAAGTGGAAGATATTTTTTTCAAGTAACACTCGGATTTGCTCATGGCCAACTCTATGCGCGGTGTCCCAGAGTAGGGGATAAACGAAAATTGGTACGTCTTAGCACCTGGTGGAAATACAACTAATGTTGTTTATAAAGACGTATCATGAACTAATAACTGTGAGTTTTACCGTATTCATGTATTTCAAACAAAGTTTCTCTACTAGCGGCCTTGTAAAACAAATCTGCAGCGGTCACTATATCTGTAGGATTCTAAAAGCCATTTTTAAAAACCTTTTTCTCCCTTTCGATATCCGTACCAGCAAGTATGATTATTTCTTCTGCATCTTCCAGGTATGCAATTGCAAAGTTTCTCCTCTAGGGAACACTATCTCCCCCCCCCCCCAAAAAAAGGTGTTTCTGTTTTTCACAATTAAAAGAAATCAGCAAAGCTCAGTTTGCAGTGTTGACAGCAGCTATATGCTTTTAAGAATAGGAGAGTGATTCTTGGACAAAAGACCCGGACGTCGGGACATAAATCACCAATAAAAAACACTTCATTTTCATTTCATTTATTATTTCTGCTGTTATAGATTCACGATTTATTGTTACATTGTCATTTATCTGTTTTTATGACAACAGCAAGAAAGATCCGGGAAAAGGCCTCACCGAGCTCACTAAGTAAAGTCAACAATATCCAAGACAGCAATGAAATTAGATTACTACGTAATAGTATAACATGAAATCTCCGCAGCGCTACTATTAGAGATCACTCTTGCCCTCCAACTACCCGATTAACCTCCCCTTCCCATCCCCCTTTTTTTATTATTATTTTTTTTATTTTTTGCAGTTAGTTTAACATATATGCTGTAAGGTTTTTTAATATAAGTTATAATTATTGATTTCTGTTAGTTCTCTAGGTAATGAATTCCAAAATCTTGATCCACAGTAATGTAGACTGTTTTATGGTTATAGCTTTAGGTAAAACTGGTATAAGTATTATCTGATTTCTAGTATCATATTGATGTGTATAGGTAATTATTTTTACTAGATCATATTCTTTTATACATAATTTCCCCAAGTTAAAATCGTATAATTGCTTAACAGTCATTATATTATACTTATTAGGGAAAACTCTTGCAAAACAATGAAAACCCAACCGCATTTAATTATTACTGTTAAAATTGTACTTAAAATTTATTAGTCTAATAAACTTATTTTGAAGTATTTGCAGTTTTTTAATATTGGATTGAGTTCTTTGATCCCATGTCAATATGAAATAATTAAGTTGTGTATGAATTAAGGTAAAATATAATAATTTTAATGTTTTAACCGTAAGATTTATTAAAACATGGCTTATAATTCCCTATATTTTTAGATATTTTACTCAGAAGTGTTTCTATTTTTATTCCATTTTAAATCATTATTGAGTGTAGTTCCAAGGTAAGTAAAGTTGCTTACTATTTCAATTGATTTGTCATCCAATAATAATGGTGTATTTATATCTTGTTTTATTTTCTGTATAAAAAGAATTACCGCTTTAGTCTTATCTGTATTAAGTACCAGTTCATTAGCTCCCAACCATTCCGTATACTTCTGTAATTCTATATTGCCTTGTAAAATTATTCCGTTTGGGCCAATTCCACTGAATTAGAAAGCGGTATCATCTGCATAAAGGATAATATTAGATTTAGCGTCTATATTAAAAATATCATTTATATATGGTATTAAACAGCAGTGGTCCAAGTATCCTGTGGCACACCATTTTTACTTTTCCCATTAGTGAATAATAATTCTCCCATTGAGTAAGAGTAATTGAGTAAATTGATGTTCTATAAAATTGGATGCGACAGACGTACAAAAGAAACTGATCATAAAACATGGCTTCTCTAAATACCATTTGTCATCTAAACAGATGAGAAAAAATATTGAATTGAAAAATGGAAAAGTTCCAAAACATTCCGTCATAAAAAATCACATTCATTTGTCACTCACGTCGAAGAACAGTTTCAGTAAGGTTTAAGATCTCAAGATGATCGAAGATCTGAAGATGATAAGTTACACACTTTGAAATCTTGTCTAAAAAAAGAATATTTGGTAAAAAATTCCACACGAAAAAATCTCTGTTAAATTTCAAATGACACTGGTACTAGGTTAACCCCAAGATGCTTCATTACTGTATGCTCATTTAAAATTTTGTTCGTTTTTTAAGATTTTTTGTACCATGATTGGAGAATGAACACGTGCTGTACAATATAAAAAGTTTCCGTTATAATTTAAAAGGACGCTTCAGATGTGTTTAATTTACAATAAAAAAAGGCTTATAGAATAGTAAAATCCGTTTATTTACTGGCTTAAGAAATATATAGATTCTATAAACTTTCTCTCACCACTGTGAGGCTTTTGATATCTACCTATTGTCTTGAAATATCCTCCCATTGGTAAGCGAAAGATTGGAGAATCTATATATTTCTTACGTCAGTAGATAAATGAATTTCACTATGCTATAATCGTTTATTGATTGTGCACAATCTGCTGCACTTTTAACTAATATTATGTTTAGCTTCTTGACAAATATATCTGTCCGTCCGACGGATTCCCAAACCGCAACACAGGCCTTATAATATTTAGCGATCTCTAAATATTTAGGTTTACACAAACTGGATTTAAGTAATTCCGATGAAAAAGTGAATTTGATCCACCATCGACTGAACTGTTGTAAGTTAAATCGAGTCATCGGAATTTTGAAAAACAAAAACTTCAGTTGTTAAGATTAAATTTTGTAGAATGATATGAATAAGGCCACTAGAAAACAAATTAGCGCGACTAAATCGTAAACGATTGCATGGAGAGCAAAACGTCAAAGCCAAGACATTTGCAAACGTTTGAGACGTAAAATGAATGAATGAATGAATTAATGTATTGCTGATGAAAACCCAAAACAAAGCGCAGCAAGTCGACTCGCAGAATTTAAATCACATGCTAGCTGTTGTAAAATCACAGAGAGTCTTCGCGAAGCTGTACGCCTCTAAACAACTCAATCGCTTTTCATAGTAGGCCACGGAATGTAATTTTCAAGTGAATCGCATAAAGAGGTACGGTAATATATAAAATTCAACAACTGTTACAACGAAGGAAAGGCCAAGCTGGAATCGCCTCACTGAATTGCCGGGAGAAAAAAATCCTCGAATATCCTGAGCAGTTAGTTACGTGAGGTGATATCAAATCCAGACAACGTCGTCTAGAAAGTAAGAGGCCATGGCATTAGAGAGAGGAGTTTCTTCAATTAATGACATCATGCGAATATCAAGGCTTTAAAAGGAGGTAACTCATCTCTCTACTGTCTTCAGTACCGTTAGGCGAAAATCAAGGCTTCTGACTGGTTTCCAACATAGTCAAATTTAACGTCGCACACGGCACCGACGTACAAGGCAAAGTAACCCGAGAGTGACATCCCAAACTCATCTCCCTGTCTATTGTCATGACCCCTCCTTTAGTAACGGCAGGCAAAAATCAAGACTTGCAATTGGTTTCCAACTATGACATGACACACGGCACAGACGTACAACGCCATGTAGCTAGATAGTAACGACACAAAAGCTCGGAACTCATCTCTCCATTGTCATGGAGTTTTCACTTCAGTAACGTTAGGGAAAACCAAGGTTTCCGATTGGTATTCAACGCTGACATCACATACGTCACAGACGAACAAGGCCATGTCACTTGAGAGTGACGTCACAAATGGGGGGTGCACATCTATCTTCCTGTTGTCCTGGGCTCCTCGCTTTTAGATGGACTTAATCCAGATTACATTCAGTACTACAACTTCCGCAACAACAATCACTCTAAGTTAGACGTAGGACTACGTCATACTATTTCTAAGTTAGACGTAGGACTACGTCTTGCGATATTGTCCTTTCGTAGTGATGGGTACGGGTTTGAATCTCGAGTGGATGTGGCGCACAACTTCCGACTCAGTTCTTTGCACTTACCTGTAACCAGCGACACTCAATTAGGAATATACAACTTCTTGCGGCTTTAAATGGTGTTAGGCAAACATCAATAAATTGCAAAACAATAACAATGATGAAGATAAAATAAAATTGTGTTAAAATGGTCTGAAAAAAGCACCTGCCGAATGATTGAAAATGTCCCTTTTTGCAAACTTTTCGCACATATTATTTTAGATTTTCACGGAGAGTTGCAGTTCAATATTGTCTGTGGAAAATAAATAATTTCAGGTGCTTCAGATGATACGTTCTACATAAAGCTTTCGAAGTAGGTTTGTAACGAAAATTTCAACACGTAATTTTAAGCGTGTCTTCCAGCCACCAAACTAAGAAACTCTCCCTCAATGTCTTAACGGCATTATTCAATGCCACATAACAACAATTGCTAAGAGCTGCATTGGCGGTTATAACACGAAAGGAGCATCGCATGTGTGTTCTTACCAACAACGGAATTTAATGAAGTTACTGTGAGGTCGAAAAGTAGAAATCGCTTCTAGCACAAGATTTATTTTCGTATCCCTGACGATCCGGAAGGGAGAAATACCAAACAAAATCAACACTAACAAAAGACACAACTATCCCCAGATGCAATAAAAAAAAGAAAAGAAGAACAAAAAAACTTCTTTCTAGTCTCTCTAATAAGCACCGACAAGCACAGGGCTTCAAATCCGATTGGAGTGTTGCAACTTTGGCCGGCTTGGTTCTGATGATCTCTAAAAGTGATATTTTCTTTATTTTTCTACCCGATAGCTGTCTGCTGAGAAAGATGAGTTTCCACCTTCGGCTTCTGGCCTTTGTTTTTCAATTTTAGCCTCTCGGATTCATTGCCATTTTATATTGCGTTTCGATTTCATCGTACCTGTAGGAACAAGTCCGCTGCTCGACTTATTCGGAATTTTCTTCTCGTAGTTCTTATTGCTCGATGAAGTCTTCTACCTTCGATTTCCTATTCCTTTGGTTTGGTTTTTTTCCTCCCCTTTCAAAAGAATGACAATGACAAATTTGAAAGGATGTATTCATTTTTTAGTTGCTTATGAAGACTGTCTTCTCCATCAATCTCTAAAAAAACTTGACAAACTCAGGTAATGTAATGAAACAGTGTGATATTGAAAAGTCATTAATTCGAAGTAAAGGTTTCCAATAAAAAAAGATGAATATTAAAAGCAGAGATATAAGAAGAATGTCATTTCTGGGTGGATCCCGTTAATATAAGGTGATCTATTAAGTTGCACATAAACTTACTTTTATCTAAGTAATGCCGCAGTGCAGCAAAGGAGGGTATTGATTTGCTGAGTTTCAATGGGACAAATCTGGTTGACTACCGCTGTGTGATAACCATTGTGTAAAGAAGAACCCTTTTTTTGCCAGAGTTGATTTAAACCCATGTCTTCGTATTCGGAGCGGGATATTTTCCCCACTGAACTACATCGGCAAGGCGTATCGCTGCGACTTGCCCTTTTGATTCATGCATCACCTTAGATAAAGGTTAAAGAGATAGTCGTGCTAAAATAACTAACAGTAAAACTAATGCCGTCTTATACACAATTAAAATAGTTTTAATGTTAAAAACACAATGGTTAAAATACACAAGACCTTTCGAGTTAGCTTCTAGCTCATCTTAAGATGTAAGAACAATGCACATAAACTGGACAAGAACATAGATTATATGCTGGTGTACGTTAGATATCATGAAGTGACGTAACTATATGGTAAAGCGCGTATCTAGTGAAAGTTACGAAATCGTCAATGGGACGATGGAATAAGTTCAGTCTCATTTTGTCTATCCTTATCGATTAAAATTTTCCACGGTAGAGGAATTCGTAGCGACGTTTTTTTTTTTTTTTTTTGTTTATTGGAAACATTCTAGAGAACTTTGAAATCCCTTCAAAGCTTCTGTTTAACTATATCTGCAGCATTCGGCACCTGCAAGCTTGCAACCGTTCTAACAGAATAAACAAGTTAGTAAAATCATGCAATGCATTGATTATGATGCGCTTTCCAACATACCAGAAATCATTACTCAAGTTATGAGGATAATGACTGTGAAATATATCTGGCTCCTGTGCCCTGACCTCTGACCCCATTTTGATGATATCATACAGAGCCAACCGGTTCAGTACATCTCCGGAACAACATGATGAAGTTTTGTGGCAATCGAAGCATTTTTACGTAAGTTAATTTTCAAGAGGGTTCCTTCCCAGGTGGTCCCGCACAAGATACAAAAATTTCATCGATTTATCGAGCGGACGGACGGACAGAGACAGACAGACAGACAGACGTACACAGCTGGAGCATATATGGTTCTTCAATCTACTGTTGGAAAGCGTAAAAAAATGTACTTATTTTGGTAAATATATATATATATATATATATATATATCATCGTCATCTTTGTCAACCATTATCAATCCACTGCTGGACGAAGGTCTCCCCAAGTTTCCTCCACAACGGTCTGTCTTGTGCCAGTCTCCTCCATGTTACTCCCGCATACTTTCGAATTTCATCCGCCCATCTCCCATGTGGTCTTCTTCTGGGTCTTTTCCTGTCCCTTGGAATCCAATCTAAAATTTCGGCTGTCCATCGATGATCTGTCCTTCTGGCAGTATGTCCAGCCCATTGCCATTTCAGGGATTTAACTCTGATCATGATGTCTTCCACTCTTGTCATTTTTCGGATCCACGAGTTCCTCTTCTTATCTCTCCTGGTTACACCAAGCACGCGTCTCTCCATGCTGCTTTGAGTTGTCTGCAGCCTTTGTATATCTCTTTTAGTTAAGGTCCACGTCTTTGCACTACACGTAAGCACTGGAAGAATGCACTGATCAAACACTTTTCTTTTAAGACATAATGGCATATTGCTCTTGAAAATTATGCTGTTTCTTCCAAAAGCTCTCCAGGCAAGTTTTATACGCCTATTAATTTCTTCATCAATATGACCCTCACTTGATATATATATATATATTAATTTATTTTTTTGATTGGAGGTTTAACGACCACCGTGAGCAACTCAGTAGGCTATATGCGGTCGCCCGACTCTAATTTAGAGTAGAGAGAGAGCCAGTGCCGTAAGACAAACACAACGTCCATGCTTCACAGGGATTCGAACCCGGACCCATCTCGGACGAATGATCAGAAGCTATCGCTTAGACCTGTGCGCCACCGGTACGATCTCGGGGGTAAGTAGGAGCACCAAAGAAAATAAGGTACGGAGCACTCTGTTACACACATATGCACTTATTGGTCACTTTATCAGAAACATTCCCACCATACCTATGGGAAACAAAACTCACAGTAGTGTGCTTGCTGAAATAATATCTACTTGGAGAAACTGTTTAAAGATTTCTTAGCCAAGGAAATATTATGACTTTTCATTAATTATGTTCATCATTTCGCGGTTAAACGACTCTTACGAGCCCCTAAGGAGTCCCGCATCCCTCATTAAAGCGAGAATCCAGGTGAAAAGGACATACATAACGCTAATACTTGTGATTCGAACCCAACACTGCGAAACGTTAGAACCCAGCAACCCACACCCGTATTTCATTGCTTAACATATGTTCAGTTCAAATTGTGTTTTATGCATTCCTTTTTTTCTCTCTCGCGAAATTGTTATTTTAAATGTTACCCTGATCGTGTGTCTTGCATACGCAATTTAAACACTTGGGCTTAATCTTATGAAAGGATGGAGGGACGGAGAGGAAAGGCGACCGAAAGTAGGTTGAAATAAAAGGAAAGATACGTCGGTGGCAATCTGTAACAGGAAGAAAGAACAATAAAAATGCAATAAAAATATAGAAGGTAATATAAAAATGTAATCAAACATAGGCCCAGGCTTAATAGTACTCGTACAAATGAGATTCTTATCCGGGTAAGATACGGAAAATATGTTTACAATGCCTGGAATTCTAGGCGTGCAGATACGATGTTGGCTTTAACCCTATAACCAGCTGCAACGAATGAACTCGGCGTTAACATTATGGCTGAAAACAGCTCGAACGAATATATTCGCTGTCTACAAAGTGGGCCGAACGTGGCAGCGAGTAGTAGCGCACCCAGAAATTTCCCAAGGGGGAAAAGCACACATAATTTCCCCAAGGTGGGGGTGACCTTCTCCCCCTAAATTCACGGAGAAAAATAGTCAGGTGCTATAACAATTAAGAAGGAGGATGACTGTTTTACATTTATTCTTATCCAGTTACTAGTAATGTTGCAGTACAAGAAAATTAGATGATTAGGGGAAGCAGTAGATGAAATTCTTTTACTGGCTAGATTTTTCAAAATTTATTTAACAGAATTTCTACCTTATAATTATTGTATGTTACAATTATAAGCTGCATGATTAAGAAGTATATGTAGAGCGCGTATCGTGACTTTTTGTTTCAACGCTCTGTCAGCCCAAGGGGGGGCATCGGCCAACCCCGTGGGTGCGCCACTGGGAACGAGTAAACCTGCACATCAAAAGCGTTGCTCTTACCTTAGATTTGCCGTTTAGGGGGATTATTGTCATCAATCCTTCCTGCCTGATTACTATTTCCATTAAGAATGCTGCAAAAATAGCGACAAACCTGAAAAAAAAACGAGAAATGTTTGAGTAACATACTTCGACCCAGTAGCATGATGTCCGTGTCCGGTGAACTAAACCTTACCAATCGTTTCTTGGGTCATGGAATAGAGAATAAAGGACTATAAAGGAATCATATTATAGAATATAAGACTAAGGACTACAAGGGAGCACTTGCCACCAGCGACAGATTTATAGTCGATACTGCTGAGGTGAAAGAAGGAAAGAAATTGTTTTGCTGTAGCTTTCGTATAACCCGGCAACTTTGTGAACACTTCTCCTCGAGGACCGCAGATAATTTTAGGCACCGTTTGGGTGAGGTATATCCTCCGCTTAAAGGGTTAAGACACGAAAATCAAAATATAATTTAAACAGAGCGTGCCAGTGGAACGGCCTTTTTTCCTTGTTGTAGGTCGTCCTCATGATCTGCAATCAGCTACTTTGATCTGTTGCGGTGGGTCTTTTGTCTCTCACATGACACACATATCGAAACTATCTAAGTATGCTTTCATTATAGTAAGCTTTTCATTATAGAATCAAGCTCTTGCTTTAAAATATAAAATACACCATAAAATAAAGCTCTTATACTATCAGTTTGAACGTTCCTTATTCAGTCTCTCTGCAGATGAAGAGGGAACGTTCAAACTATCGTAGCAAGACTTTCTCATCGTAGCAAGACATCGTAGCAAAACTTTCGTGTAGCAAAACTTTCGTGTAGCAAGACATCGTAGCAAGACTTTCGTGTAGCAAGTCTTTCATGTAGCAAGACTTTCGTGTAGCAAGACTTTCATGTAGCAAAACTTTCATGTAGCAAGACTTTAAGTATCGTAGCAAAACTTTCGTGTAGCAAGACTTTCATGTAGCAAAACTTTCATGTAGCAAGACTTTAAGTATCGTAGCAAGACTTTCTCTCCTTTTTTTCGCATTAGAGACTTGGACATTTAGATAAGATGGATAAGCAACTGGAATGGAAATATATGAGAATCCTTATGCATACATGGGATTTAAAAAAAAAAAAAAAAAAAAAAACTTAGAGAAAATGAGGACACAAAGAGATAACTTTAAATTTAAAACATAAAGAAAATTAAGAGACAGTCGTGTAAGATGGTACGAAAGATATAGGGAAGAGACGAAGAAAACTATAACCGGAGGGTAATAAAAATGTAGGAAAATCAAGGAAAAGATAGTTAAAATAATGTGAGACATGAAGGCAATCAAATCAAAAAGGAGAGATGCACAGAATTGTAGAATAGAGAGCCGCCCAGGTAGTTCAATAGTCTGTCCCTTCGTCTGAGAAGGTTCGGGTTCGAATCCCGGTGAGACATGGATATAGTGTTTGTCTTACGCTATACTGTCCCTCGCCCTCCAGTAGATTAGGGAAAGGCGACAGCTTATAGCCTATCGGGTTGTTCACGGTGGTCGTTAAACCATCAAATTAAAAAAAAAGATAAAAATAGAATAGTGTCTTGTTCGAGCGGCAGACTCTAACACTAAACTGTCAAAAGAATGGAAGAGTATACCTAATAAATTATCCACTCAAATATAGGTATATCTACGTGTTAAATAAGTTTAGTTCTGCTGCTATTGCAATTAAAAATGTATATTTCTTCGCCTTAAGCTATTACTCCCCACCCGACCTTTTTTCACAGTGAATCATGGCTGGTTCACCAATTAAGTAATAAAGTCGTGACCTGAAAAACCACTTCCCTCAACCGATGGCCGGTGCCCTCTCTCTCCCATCAGGCAGCAATTTGGACGTTCTGTTCAAATCCCATGATACCACAGATGTGTGGGAGTGGTGATCATAACAACAGACACTCGTCTGACGCTGTGCTGTCGTTCTATTTCCCTTTTTTTCCTCCATCCAGCCCTCTTCAATCTCTCTCGCTCTCTCTCTCTCCCATTTCTTTCCCACACCCTACTTTCGATAGATCCATTATGGGCAGATAAACATTAAGAGATTGAGTCTCTCTATCCATAGGATGAAGGATTTCTAGCTTCGTCTTCCGGATTTGTGTTTGCACTCGAACTGCTCGGCAAACATGTCTCTGTGTGTCCTCAAACACCGAATGCCTGCCTGCACTTAAGCAGCCGTAAGATGGTCCCAGTGGAAGGGTAGATAGAGAACATGATGGTCAGTATTTCTCCGGGTCGTCTGGCGCTCTTTTCCAGTTAGGAAGGTAAATTGCTAAAAGCTTTTCGGGATACTCGGTGATAATTTTTCTCATCTACTGCGGATATATTTTCCCGGGTTCGTAAAAAAGGAAACCAAAACCTTTCTTTTTATCTGGCTTATTATTTTAAACAAACACCTCAAAATACACAGACCAGAGTGGCATATTTAATTTCTTTTCAATGTTGTTGTTTTTTGTTACAGAAATTGCAGCATTGCACTTGTTATGACTTTCTGAACACAGGTCTCTGCAGTCGTCGTCCACACTTGAGGAACGATAAAGTGAAATGAAATTTCTACACTGGAAGAATTATTTTGTACATAGCAACGTAATTTAAAAATCGCAAATTAAAGGGACAGCAAATTAAAGGGACGAATACACTATATTGACAAAAGTCACTGGACACCTAGAAGGGAAACACAACATAGTATTTATTAGCATATATTAGTACGATGTCGGTCCATCTTTGACCTTAATGCATGCCCTGAACCTTCGAGACATGCTTTCGACAAGGTTTTGAAACACAGCGATAGGTATGCGCTTACATTCAGTACATAATGCTGCGGCTAACTGTTGCTTAGTAGTAGGCCTTGGTTCCAAACTTCTTATGCGGCGCCCTAATTCACCCCATAGGTTCTCTATGTGATTAAGATTATGGCTCTGTGCTGGCCAGTCCACACACAATACGGAATTATCGTCAAACTACGCCGTAATAGTCCTTGCTTTATGGCTCGGTGCATTATTCTGCTGGTACCAACAAGGCTCAGTTCCATAGTATTGCCACAGAGTTGGTATGGCATAATTGTCCAGAATACCGAGAATGACGTGCTGGTTAACTGGTTTCTCCACGATAACCAATGGGCCGGGACCACACCACGAAAAACACCTCCACACAAGTACACTGCCAGCTCTAAACTTGACTGTAGGGACAGTACATTGTGGTAAATAGCCTCAGGCACGCTATGTGTCTTCCACTTATTCAGCACATCCAAAACAGTTGACTTGGGCATGTTTAAGCGCCCATTGGTTTCTCTTATGGACAACCTACTAATATAACACCCAACAATCTTTCCTTTCTCAAAGTCAGTTCTCTCCCGCGTCGACATTTTCACTCAACCTCACAGTGCGATATGATGGCGGTCAGCTGCTGGCTTGTTTTTATACCATTTGCAGCTCTGCCGCGCATCTTAACAACGCAGCGGATCTGTTCGTTTGCTTTTGAAGGGGTGTCCGGTGACTCAATATAGTGTAGTACGCAGAACTGCTGCAATCAGGTGGTACTGATTGGAAGTTAGCAACTTTCTTTTCATAATGTATGTGACATGACGCTCTTTAGTCAAATATTGGGTAGTTCGGGAAGTACGCAAACACATTCATTGCAGTACATTTCGGAAAACTGAAATGTCAAAGCAGATTATGTCTAGCGCTTGCGAAGTACGAACTTCGGCCTCAGTTGCTGCCTACAGATCGGCTGGTGAAAGTTGTAATAACGATGGAGGAGCTGAGACGATCAGAGACAAAACTGAGTGTTATTTAACGTTTTATGACTCATCGCATTATTCAGATGTCAAGGAACACTGCTCTGCTTAATTCAGTAGATCGACATGTTCTTGACCCTTTAAAGACCATGACCCTAAAATCTTGATGCTCAATTGGGTTTCAGTCTGGCGAATTAGGGGGCCAGGGAAGTACTTTGAAGTCTTAATCGTGCTCCTCCAATCAATCTCGGATATTCCTAGCTGTGTGACACGTCGCAGTGTAGTGCTAGAAAATCCCATCCGCCCCAGGGAAGACAATCAGCATATATGGGTGTACGTCGTCTGCAAGGATGGATTCATAACAAATCCGGTCCATAGTGCCTTCCACAGGTATGAGTGAACCCAGGGAATAACACGAAAACATTCCCCAGACCATAACTCTGCCACCACCCGCTTGTGTTCTTCCAGCAATGGTTGAAGAGTGTTTGTTCTCCGATGTTTCTCGCCTTTTACGCCAACGTCCATCCGTTCGATGAAGCAGAAAACATGACTCATCGGAGAATGCAATCCTTTGCCAATCAGCAGAGGTCCAATTCCGATACAGCCGTGAAAATGTAGGCCTTTTCTGATTATACACCTTTGGTAGCATAGGTGCAGTGACCATTCGTCTGCATCGGAACCCCACGCGCAGCAGGGTTCACTGACCTGTCGTATTAGACACACTTCCGGTAGCTCCCTGGTTCATTCGGCCAGTGAATTGCTTCATTGTAGCGTGTTGATCAGCCTTCCCGCACCTTCGAAGCCGACGTTAACCTCTCACATCAGTGGCACGTGGTGCTCCGTAGTTTCCATTTTGCTTATTTGCAATGGTGCTAATTCTCCAATCACGATAGACTTTAACCACAGCAGCACGCGTACAGTTAACACACTGTGCTGTTTCAGAAATACTGCCACCCTTGTCCCGAATGCCGATAATCATCCTTTTTGCAAATCTTATAAATCGCTTCTTTTATCCATGACAACAACGAGTGATATGTTTTCAGAATGACTACAGCACACCTTATATACCCTACAAGCCAGCTCACGACACGTGCCTTTTTCTTTCATTGGGCTGTTGACGCCAAAAGTAGGAGGTTTGTTTTGTACTACTACTGTTGACGCCAAAAGTTCATCTTGTTTTGTACTAATGACTTGTGGATGAATAATTATGGACGACCTGAAATAATGTGGAATGCTGCAGGTAGACTTCGCATTCCCTAAATTTCTGATGGTGACTCTAAAGTGACATTTCTACGTTTTAATTAAGGCTTTCGGTTACAACCGATTTTGACCTAGTCCGGGTTCAAAAAAAATGCAGCTCAATGAAAAGCTAATCCAATAAGCTTCAAGACTACAAGCTAAAATCTAAGCTTTAAGAGTGCAGTTTATATGAAGTTAAACTTAAGGAGTAAGTTTGTACAGTATGTGTTCAAAATTGATTGGACACCGCCACGCAGGGGCAATGGTGTGCATCCTCAGCAGACACGTGGTCAGTAAGGTATAAAGATGGCTATGGAAATAAGCTCAGATGCGAATGGCTGAGTGGTTATCAGTTCAGACAACCAATGCAAGGTCCTCAGGTTCGTTCCTGTGCTGATCTTGCGGAGGTGGTGTGATTTGCTAACAATCACTGAATATTCGCCGTGCATCGGACGAGCACGTTAAGTGACAGCCCGCAGGTTGGACATAATGGGTAAATGGGTATCCTTTCCTATGCCCCCCTGAAATTCTCTCACCCCTCTATGTGCAACATCGTACTTTTACGGTGGCTCCATCTACTGTACTCTAATCTCACTACAAACTGTTCTGTCAAAGTCGCTAGACTTGCTCTCATTCCTTCCGTTTCTGTGTCCTGTCCAAAAGGCGAACTCGCTGTAGGTGGCTGGGACTTAAAATCTACTCACTGTGGACGGAAGTCCTACAAGAAAATGACTCATACTTGCTTGCGCTCAGATCAATCGTTGATAAAACGGCTAGCAGGAAAGAACTCTCTGAGTTGGAAAAGGGCGTTATAATAAGCTGCTCATTTGGGAGTATGAGAATAATAAGCATTGCGGATGTCAGACAGGTTGCTAAATCGATTGTGCCCAATGCCATCAGCAAGTGGAAGAAGACGGGACCTTGCAGGAATTAGCTTCGCCCTGAAAGACACACGAAACTGCAACCCAGGGACCGGAGGGTGATGCAAAGGAAGATTTGGTAAACCAGGTCGCGACCAATACACACCATAGCATATGAGTTCCAGATGGCCACAGATGTCATGGTCTCCACCAAGACACTTGGATGAGAGGATCATGGACTCTGGTATCATGGCCAAGCAGCCGCCATAAACCTCTCATGACAAAGACCAATAAAGCCACGCGGCTAAGAAGTTGTCAACCAATGGACATTGGAGCAATGGCGGTAGGTGTTAAGAAGCGACGAATCCTGCTTCACATTATTCCAAACGGATGGACGTGTCTGGGATTGGAGGTTACCCGGAGAACGTCTGCTTCCGGTGTGTGCAGTGCGGATTCTGAAGCACGGACGCGGCGGAGTTATTGCATGGGGCTTCTTCAACTGGTTCGGTGTGGGTCTATTGGTTGCTAATCATGGAAACATGAAATCTGTGTTATATAGAGATATCCTTATAACACAATTGTCGTTGTGGCAGTTCTACGGACACGACGATTGTTTCTTCCAGGACGACAATGCCACTTGTTATGTTTCCAGCGCTGCAATGGAGTGGTATGATAAAAATCATGTCTCGTGCGGATGAACTGGCTTGCTTAGAGCCTGGATTTCAACCCCATTGAACACCTGTGGGATGAACTTGAACAACGGGTGAGGTCTGGACCAACATGACCTTCACTGACAGAGTTGGTCGATGTACTCAAGACGGAATAAAGTACCATCTCGCTCTTTGTACTCTATGGACTTTTGGACAGTTTACCTTGAGGGGTGACCGCTGTAATCTCTGCAAACGGCGAACGTACAGGCTCCTGACGTAAATACAACACTGTTTTTCTATTTACCTACAGTGTTCAATCACTTTTGTCCGCATAGTGTGGTCACAATATTTGTACGATACCTTCCTAAGACTTGTATGTCTGACTGTGTTAAATTTGAATAAATTTTTTCCCATAGCTTTGGAGTTAAGATGATTTATGTGACCCATGCTGAACTTTTGACGAGCAGTATAAGATGAAAAATAGTGTTTGGCTCCCTCAGCTCCAAAATAAAAAAAAAAAAATGCTCGCATATTTATAGAAAAAATACTCGGATGATTTATTCTGTTTCGAATGCATCATCGCTTTAACATTGCGAATCTATGGTCATAAGGATTAGCTGCTGTGCTTGTCTTAATATCTCAGTAGCGACATATTTTTAAATAATATTTGTCTCTGTCCTCATGATTGATTAAGGATTCAATAAACAAAGCACAAAACTACGTTACGTAACTTCTGGAAAATGAAAAAGGGATTCCTAATCAATGAAAAAAAAAATATATAGAAGGGAAACCAATTTTCCTTGCATCAGTTTTCGGTAGAAAATATGAATGTCTCATCTTTTCACCGATTGGGATAGAGCGGCAATATTGAGTTAACAATGTGATTCGAGTACGTCGTCGAAGATCATTATTCGGGAGAAAATCAATATCCAGCCGAGATAGCACATTAAATAAGAATATGTTTCTTTGCAACAATGGAGCGAGGACATCACAGTGTGTATGTACGGAAGAGATACTACAGAGAACGAGGGGAAAATCCAATGGCTTTGCCGCTTGTTCATCGACTCTACTTTTCCCTGTTGTTGTTTCGCCTGACTTTCAATAATGAAACTCTTTGTACTTTACTATAAATCACGTTGATTTGTGTTTACGACAGATAGGTATTATGTACTCACATTTTTAGAACGACCGTGATTATTTTGTTTGTTTGTTTGTGTAGACACAATAGCTCGTAGTAGGATTCGGAAAATTCTTTTTGCGTAGGATGCTGCTATTCATAAAGAGAACGACTGAAATTTCTAGATGCACAGTTTTCTCGCAAGGCAGCGTAAATTTATTTTTCTGTGTTCTGCAGAAATATCTATACTCCTAAAAATCCGTGAAACATTCTTCTCAGCACTGCAGAATATATCACAGACATTTTTTTTGCAATGCACGGTGCACAATTTAAACTCTGATTGGTGTAAATAAAGATTTCGACAAAGTTGCGTAAATTTTTATTTTTATTTGGCAATGCATACAGTACAACCCTATTTATACGTTTCTCACTCATAACTCAAATTGCCACCAGTCAACGCACTCTCAGTTGCCCTTAATATTTAATTTTATCAAATATATGTAAATCGAATAAGCTTTCTTCTAACTTATACGCTAAAATTGTTGTACTGTGGTGTTGTGATGTCGCAAACTGGAAATTTAAACCAGGCGAACTCTGTTTACCAAACTCTCTTCCAACCCTGTCTCCCTTCGTCGAGAATTTCGTTTTCCATTTTTCAATCTTTCCACACCTTCGCTTTTCGCTGTATTTATTTATTGTCATACACTTGCTCTATGAGGTACTCTGCGGAATGTCCGTGTTTCTCCTAGGCTGTTGAATGCGCGTGGTTCTCGTGCTTCTCCTGTACTCTGCGGAATGTGCGTGCTTCTCCTATTTTGTTGTCATACACGGTGCTTTATGAGGTACTCTGCGGAATGCGTGTGCTTCTCTCAGTTGGCTCCGTTGGCACCTAAAGTAGACACCTGCATGATGTTGCCATATCCAACTCTTTCCTTGAGACCTTCGTTTGGATTTGCTTTCTTGCACTGAAGCCATGGCTTCACGAAGTCGCAAAGCCTTGCTTTTAAAAGGCGAAATGGGGATTTTGAAGGAAATTGTTGAAAATCACACGCCGACGGAAACGCCTTTGGCTACACAGTTAAAAATGTGACTGATATCAATAAAGTTAAAAACGAAAAAAGTTATGAAAAAAATAGGATAACTGAAAATACTAGTACACTAGAAATTTATAATAACACTAACTGCTACACCTTACATTGCAATAGAATAATGGGCTCCCATTTAGAGACAGGAACGTTCCCTGTTTCGTTTATACGTTTTTTAATTATATGCTGATTTTGCTTGGTGCCCTGGAAAACGTATAAACGGGGTTCCGTTGTATTAACTTTTGGTGCCATTTCCAGAATTGCGAAGGTGGAAAGGCATGTGTACTGATTCAAACTATTTGTTTTTCAGAAAAAGAAAGAAGCGGTGACCTAGTAAAATGGTAGTTACAATTTCAAAACACGTTAGTGTTCAAACACATAGAAAAAAGTTGTGCCATTATGAGTTACTTTTTTATTTTCTGACCTACAGCAGAACCCCGCTAATCCAAACTAACTGGGACCGGGACCTGTTCGGTTTAGCAAAATTTCAGATTATCCGAAATTTCGCCATAAATAAAATATATAATAGGGAAGAAGCATTAGAAAGATAGGGTATTATAAATAGGGAGGAAGCAAAAATATGCAGGCAGCTGGTGAGCTATCAATACATGGAAAATTGAAATACATTGTATGTACTAGTATGGGTCCTCCCCGATTTCCGAGAATACCCCTCCCCTTCCCCGATGTCAAGTGTAACGTAGAGAGCTGATCCATTTGCGCACAGCGAAATTTTCTGAGAAATGTGATATGACGAGAGAACCATTAAACGTACGTATTAATCACTTTATTAAATATGTATGTATTAATCACTTTAATAAATATGCATGTATTAATCATTTTATTATTTCTTCAACCCAGAGAACCATTAAACGTACGTATTAATCATTTTATTAAATATGTATGTATTTAATCACTTTATTATTTTTTCAACCCACATAACCATTAAACGTATGTTATAATAATTTTATTAAATATGATGTATTAATCATTTTATTATTTCTTCAACCCAAATAACCATTAAAGGTATGTATTAATCATTTTATTAAATATGTATCTATTTAATCAATTTATTATTTCTTCAACCCAGAGAAACATTAAACGTATGTATTAATAATTTTATTAAATATGTATGTATTAATCACTTTATTATTTCTCAAGCCCAGAGAACCATTAAACGTATGTATCAATCACTTTATTAAATACGTATGTATTAATCATTTTATTATTTCTTCAATCAAGAGAACCATTAAACGTACGTATTAATCATTTTATTAAATATGTATGTATTATTCATTCTATTATTTATTCAACTCAGAGAACCATTGTGTCTAAGAATGTCCACATCAGTGTTGCTATTCTACTGATTTATCAGTAGATCTATTGATTTTGACTCCTGTCTACAAACAGATTTTTGTAAACTATTGATTTTTTCTCTGTTTTAGGACCACCTACTCACTCTGGGATATGATGTGTCTAAGAATGTCTGCATTTTTTCACTACTCACTATCTACTAATCCAATAAACAAGATTCACCTCAGAATTGGCCTCAAGAGAAAAATATGACCAAGACTAAAATTATTCAACACGTACTATCTCTTATTTTTTTAAAATCATACCGGTTGTTAAGAAATATTTTTTATTCTAGATAATTAATTGGTATGTTATATAAAGATTTTCCCTAGTTTTGTTAAAACACAGAATACCAGGAAAATGTCTGTAACACGATATCTGTATTAATGACACCTTTTTTTATTAGTATAGTACTTAATTTAACATACTTTGAAAACATTTGGGTATCGTTGAGTAATAAGTGTAAGCATTTCACTCTTTGTTTTGAAGAAGACAAATCCTACAGATCCAGCCGTGTCTACATCAAAAGACAAGTGCCATGATTATTTACACCAACATTACTTTTAATGCTCAGCGCTTTTTTATAAAGCTGATCATCAGTAATATCTTATATAACACCAAATCAGGTTTGTATTGGTTTTAATTTACGTTCACTGTTCAATAGTAGTTTGTGGAGTACTGGTAATATTTGACATACCGGAAGATTTAAGTGTTCCTTCATATTGAGATTGCATCCGATAATAATACATTACATCTGTGAGGTGGTGCACATTTCAAGCTAAAAAATCTCATCTAATTTTTTGAGCTCTGATCTACTGATTTCAGGTAAAAGTCTCTAACAGCTCTGGTAGCTACCTCAGAAATGAAAGACGTATCAAAACAGCAAAAAACCTAGTCAGTGTATAGCTTAATCAGAAAAGCATTCGGCTCCGGAGCAAATGATGCTTGTTCGATTTCTGCCACTAGCAAAATGGCTTTTATGGTTACGTGAATGATGAATGAACTCCCAAGAAAGACTGATTTATGCCATCACTAAAGTCTAACATCAAATTAGCTGCCTCGGTGGTGCAGTGGTCTAAGTAGTTGTTTATGATCAATTGCCTGAAATGCGTCTGGGTTCGAATACCGGTGAGGAATTGATGTTGTGTTTGTCTTACGACACTGGCTCTCTCCCTTCCCTGGAACCAGCAGCCGTGAATTAGGGACAGGCGGCTGCTTATAGCCCATCGAGTTGCTCACGGTGGTCGTTAAACCTCCATTAAAAAACAACAACTGTGACGTATATTCTAAATTAACTTTCCTTTTTAGTTTCTTTCCCTATGTAAATCTTGAGTTTATGCTCAGTTATACTTCACTCTTAACGTGATATCTTTTCTCTCAAACGAATACTGTTGGCAACATATTTGAGGTTGAATGAACGTGACATATGCCTGTTTTGATAAGAACGAGAGATATAAACTACGACTAAACTGCTGCAAAAAAAGAGCGTTGAAAAAAGAGCGTTGAAAAAAGAGCGTTGTGTTAAGAGCTGTGTGGAGCTGTGTGGTGTGTGGAGCGTTTAATGCGAAGTACTATGTGATGTTATGATTTGTTATGGAAGTGCTACATCCTGAATAAAACATCTTTTCCGTAAGTTTGACTTCTGTTGTTTACATGTTTCGTCTGGCCGTTAAGGTTTAATTTTAGGAACTATTTATTCGTATAGTGATGTTTTAAACTAACGTAGAAGTACGAAAAGACTTCTACGTCATACAACATTAAACAACTAACTAAACGTCCTAGATCAGAGGTGGGGAACCTTTTCATGTCGGAAGGCGCATTACGTTAGCTGTAATCTATCAATGCCGCATTCAAAAATCTTCAATATTTTATATTTCGAAATGTGCATTATTTTGTCAAAATCTTACTATGTACTATCTAACTTCAATCTAACTTCAAAAAAAAAAATGCTAATTCTTAAGGTAACTAACCTTTTTTTAATGACTTTGTTGGAAAGCATTTTAATATTCGATTGCAACATGGAGATCCGCACTTTTAGGTGATCCTCTAGATGGGTATCCATCATTTGTGACCTTAAGGGCGTCTTGATTTGGGTTAAATAAGAGAATGTAGATTCGTAGAAATAAGTGGTTGAAAAGCAAGAAAGCATTTTTCGTGCATGTTGCCGAAGGCGTGGGTATTCTATCGCATTTTTCCATATTTTAACTGGATCTTCCTTAGCGTCCAATAACGACTTTAAAATTCCATCTTCTCAGAGCTCAATCTATACCATCTGTAGTCTTTAGGAGCTATAGAACGAAATCACGAGAATAGCAGGTGTCAAAATGACACTTATAACTTACTAATATTTCAATTGTGGCCTTCAGTTGGGGAGCATTATTTGGTTGAATCTTCTTTTACTGTTTGGCCCTTTTAAACACGGTCATTTTAAGATTAAAATAAAAATAATAAAAGACGAACAAAATTATATTAATAAAAATAAAAGGATTTTCTCTGCAAAATTTGGATTCACTCAAAAGGCCGCATTTAACGGCCTAGAAGATCGAAGGTATCCCATCCGTTGTGATGTATATTCTAAATTAACTTTCCTTTCTTAGTTTCTTTCCCTATGCAAATCTTGAGTTCATTCTCAGTATTCTTCACGCTTAACGAAATATCTTTTCTCTCAAACGAATACGTTTAGCAACACAATTGAGGTGGAATGCACGTGACGTATGCCTGATCTTGATAAGAACAAGAGATAAAAATGACGATTGATCTATTGCTTGAGAGCGTTGTAAGAGAGAGCGTTGTACCGTCGAGAGCGTTGTAAGAGAGCGGTTATTACGAGCGTTGGGTTGTAAACTGATTATTGATAGGAGGGTTGTGATAATGTGTGGTGTGTGGAGCGTTTACTGCAGTATGCCATATTACGATGTGTTTTCTACAGCCTGAATAAAGCTTTTCCGTAAGTTGACTTCTGTTGTTTCGTCTGGCCGTTAAGGTTTTCTTTCATTTAGGAACTATTTCTTAGTATATTGATATGCTAAAACAGCGTAGAAGTAGAAAAGAATTTTTCGCAACACCGTATCCTAGACCTTCACGACGTCAGTTCAATGAGTGTCACTCAGAAGTTCGTTTAAAACCGGCATTCACCCAACCCACAACACCTATTACCCGTCTATCTTTAAACCACACATATCCTTTTTTGAGCGCTTGTGGTCTTTCTACCATAAATCATCAATCTGCCGACAACTAATAAACTACGCTCCAGGCATTTACCCAAATAGAGGCTAATGAAAAATAGAAATATTTTTTGCTACTTTACGATTTTTTACGTGTAAAATGTCTGGTTTGATTTCAGTACCTCACCCGCTACCGAAGCAGCTGCTTTGACGGTATAACATTCCCTAGATTTTTCCCCACCTTTTTATTTTTTTGTTTTAAGGAAACTGACAGGAGTGCGTGTGTGTACTTTTGTCGCAGTCACTTCATCACGACGTGTTTGAGGAAAACCACTCAAAGTTTTTACTCAGATGTAGATAGACGTGATTACAACCATTTTCTTGCAGCAAGAAAAACGCCATTTACCGAGGTAGAAATTATAAAGAAAGCATGGCACGTATTTAAGCCGCTACATAGAAAAAACGGAGCAAATCGAGATCTGCTTTGGAAACACTGAAGGGCTATTAGCAACCCTTATAAAACAAAACCTCACTCTCTCCAAGTTGGAGTGATTAATCAATGTGCATTAGCCTCGTTCCCTTCGGTCCTGGATTTTTTATTACTCTTTCCTTTTTTCCTTACACAGTAGGTTCTCTCCTCCCCTAAAGGGTCATTTACACCTAATGACATTAATGAGGGTCCGTGCACTCTGAGCTGCTGGTTTTAAGCTCTTGGAAAGTTTTCCTCTTTCTTTCCTTCGGTTGGAAACATTTCATTATCTTTCATAACGCCCACGTCACAGAATTAATTAGAGTAGTGTTTTTTGTGCCATTTGCTTTTCGCATTTAATTGATGTTTGTAAAAGCAACTCTCGATAAAAAAAAAGAAAAGAGAAGAAAAAGAAAGAATTGTTAAGCGAAGGATCGTGATATTGATGGAATGGGTGCCGAAAGGAAGAACTACGTTTTTCTTATCAGAAAAAAAGGTAGAGCCATTATGAATACCTCGCTGGAGAAACCATCAAAACCTTAGGAAGCGAACGACAACGAAGACCTGATAGCCTGGCTCCTAGTCAAACAAAATAAACTTTCTTTTTGTTAAATTTTGAATTCTGGTTGATATGCAAATCTGTCGTTTAAAAAAAAAAAGACTTTCTCTCAACATGCGCAAAAGCTGATCCTCTTTCAAGAATTTATTGCTTTTATCTTAAAACAGCCCAAAATAGGGTTGAAGTCACTTAGACCAAGAGTTAGAGCCTTGTAGCTCTTCCGGGATCAAGCTTGCGATGCATTAAATTAATATGAGTCTTTTGAAGCATAGTAAAAAAAAATGACACGGTATGTCATTTACATGGCAAAAAAACACTACTTTAAATTTAGGAAACTTAAAAAAATCCAAATAAATGTAACTTAAGAAATGTAAAATCATGCAGGAAAATGTTATTTATTTGCTTACTTATGGAAGTGAAACATGAAGTATCACAGAGCGACAATATAAAAAAAATAAGAGTATGGGTAAGAAAGTTAGAGAGAAGATTGTTAGGAATAACAAGAAGAGAGAAATTATATCAGAAAGAACAGGAACAACAGATATAAAAATAATAAAAGAATCAAAGTGGAGATTGGCTGGACATGTCGGAAGACTGAAAGATGGACAAGATTAATAACAGAATGTCAACCGAAAAATGGAAGGAGACGAAGAGGGCGCCAGAGAATAAGATAAAGAGACGACCTTCAGAAATTTAGAGGTGCTAAATGGTAGACTGAGGTTAAGGATCGAGGAAGGTGGAAAAGTGAAAATCCTCTAAATACGTGGCGTCAGTGAATGAACAAAGACATCGCTCTTACCACGTTTTATCAACACATAGCAACCGAAAAATTGTTATCCGGTCACAGCTGGGACTCGATGCCCAGATCTTTCAATATCTAGCCAAATGCGTTCACCTTACGCTACAATGGCCAACAATCAACGGCGTTATGTGTGTTTATCTGTCAGCTTCTGATATCACATAATTCCGTAGGATGGGCTCAGCAACTGAGATGACTCCATCTGGTGGGCATTAACGACACAAGCTATACATTAATTATAGCAAATAAATCCAAAGGACAAGAACAATAGTGAAAATCCTCTAAATACATGGCGTCAGTGAATAAAGAAAGACATCGCTCTTTCCACGTTTGTGATGTCAGAAGCTGACAGATAAACACAAATAATGCCGTTGATATATACCTAATATATACCTTGGCCATATTAATATATACCTTGGCCATCGTATAGAGTAACGCGAACGCACTTGGCTCGATATCGAGATATCTGGACTATGATCCCAGCGATGACCGCATAACAATTTTTCGGTTGCTATGTATTGACAAACGTGGAAAAAGGCAATGTTTTGTTTATTCATTGACGCCACGTATTTAGAGGATTTTCACTATTGTTCTCGCCCTTTTGATTTATTTGCTATAATTAATATATACCTTGTGCCGTTAATGCCCACCAGATGGATACATCTAAGTTGCTGAGTCCATCCTACGGATTTGTGACGTCAGAAGTTGACAGATAAACACACATAGCGCCGTTGATTGTTGGCCACCGCAGCGTAAGACGAACGCACTCGGCTAGATATCGAGAGATCTGGGATTCGGATCCCCAGCGTTGACCGGATAATAATTTTTCGGTTGATATGTGTTGATAAACGTGGAAAGAGCGTTGTCTTTGTTTAAAGTTGGAAAAGACTTGGGGAGGCCTATACCCTGCTGTGGGTTTTAACAGGCAACGAAAGAAAAGAAGACAAATATACACCGAAGAGCCGAAACATAATGACCATCTGCTTAACATGATATTCGGCCTCCATGTGCCGCCAAAACAGCTCTTACCCGGCGAGGCATAGACGCTACAAGATATCTAAAGGTGTTTTGTGGTACTAGAACCAACACGTTACCAGATCCTTTAACTCTTCTAAATTACCTGGTTGAGCCGCTGCAGACCGGATTTGCTGTTCCAACACAGACCAAATATGTTCAATTGGATTCATGTCAGGGGAATTTGGAGGCCAGAGCTATACCTGGAATTCTTCCTCATGTACCACGAACCATTCTCGAACAGTCCGGGTAGTATGGCATGGGGCATTACTCTACTGAAAAAAATGCGCCACCCGTTACCATGAAAAGATGTACCTGGTCTTCAATAATATTTAGGTCAGAGGTAGGCGTTATAGTTTCCAGTACATGAATGAATGGACCAAAGGTTTCACAGCGACGCATTGCCCAAAACATTACACTTCCCCCACCAGCCAGTTTTCGTCTCACGGAACATGCCGGTGCCAACGGACCAAACGATCTTCTTTCAACCATTCATGGTCTAGTTTTGATACATTTTGTGTCCATTGTAGGACCTTCCCACGGTGAACCGAGGTTAGCATGGGCACTCGGAGTGGCCTGCGGCTGCGCAGTTCCACTTTTAGCAAGGTTATATGCACTGGGTGTTGTGATACATTACTCTTGTGTGTGTGAACCGAGGTTAGCATGGGCACTCGGGGCGGCCTGTGGCTACGCAGCACCATTTTCAGCAAGGTTCGATACACTGGGTGTTGTGATACATTACTCTTGTGTGTGCGAACCGAGATTAGCATGGGCACAATGGCTACGCAGTCTCATTTTTAGTACTGTGTGTTTTGATACATTCCTCTTGTGTGTGTGTGAACCGAGGTTTACATGGGCACTCGGAGCAGCCTGTGGCTACGCAACACTATTTTCAGTGTTGTGATACATTACGTTTGTGTGTGCGAACCGAGATTAGCATGGGCACTTGGAGATGCCTACGGCTACGCAGTCCCATTTTTAGTACTGTGTGTTTTGATACATTACTCTTGTGTGTGCGAACCGACGTTAGCATGGGCACTTGGAGATGCCTATGGCTACGCAGTCCCATTTTTAGTACTGTGTGTTTTGATACATTACTCTTGTGTGTGCGAATCGACGTTAGCATGGGCACTTGGAGCGGCCTGTGGCTCGCAGCCCATTTTCAGCAGGGTTCGATGCACTGTGTGTTGTGATACATTCCTCTTGTGTGTGTGAACCGAGGTTAGCATGGGCACTCGGAGCGGTCTGTGGCTACGCAGCCACATTTTCAGCAGGGTTCGATGTACTGTGTATTGTGATGCATTACTCTCGTAAGCATCCTGCAAACTACAGGCATTTTGTGGTACAGGCTCCTAACATACAGAATAGCCTTCGCTCACTTCTGACATCGGTAAGCCGTGGTCGGCCCACACCTTCGCTCACTTCTAACATCGATAAGCCGTGGTCGGCCCACACCTTCGCTCACTTCTAACATCGATAGGCCGTGGTCGGCCCACACCTTGCTCACTTCTAACATCGGTAAGCAGTAGTCGGCCCAGACCTTCGCTCACTTCTAACATCGGTAAGCCGGGGTTGGGCCACACCTTGCTCACTTCTAACATCAGTAAGCCGTGGTCGACCCACACCTTGCTCACTTCTAACATCGGTAAGACATAGTCGGTCCACACCTTGCTCACTTCTAACATCGGTAAGCCGTGGTCGACCCACACCTTGCTCACTTCTAACATCGGTAAGCCATAGTCGGTCCACACCTTGCTCATTTCTAACATCGGTAAGCCGTGGTCGGCCCACACCTCGCTCACTTCTAACATCGGTAAGCCATGGTCAGCCCACAACTTTGCTCACTTCTAACATCGGTAAGCCGTGGTCGGCCCACACCTTGCCGGTGTTTCGTGGTTCTACCCTCCTCGGATCACTTTTTGAAGTTAGGAACCGCGGCAGACCGTAAACACTCCACATGCCTTGCCGTCTCGGATGCGTTCTGGCCCAATCGTCTGGCCACCACCCTTGGGCCTTTGTCAAACTCGTTAGAGTTAGCTACCTTCCCCATCTGCAGAACAAGAATAATGCTGATTTACAGAGCTCGGTATCAGATGTTTTTTATACCTTTCCAAGACCTTCATTCGTGCTGTCATTTAGCTGCAGTTGGCCACCCCGTTTGCGCAGTCGTCTACGCGTAGGTTTATGACCATTCTTCCGAGATGGCCCTCGTTTTGGATTCCAGGGAAGCATGGATTTGTGTTTTTCTTACGGCACTGGATCTCTCCTTTCACTGGAACCCGTGATCCTAAATTAGGGACGGGTGTCTGCTTTTAGCCCATCGAGTTGCTCACGGTGGTCCTTAAACCCCCAAACCAAAAGAAAAAATAAATTACCTGCAGTTTCTCAGATTTGCATAGAGACGCGCTGTAACAATTTGGTAATGGCATAAAACTATCCTGTACATCTTACAGTTTTTCTGATGTAAGATCTCCTAAATTATCGATCATCACCTTTCCAAACACTTCCCTAAAACATTCAGTCGGCTGATACTACGATAGTTCTTGTATTAGGGTGATCACCTTTTCTCATATACAAGGGAACAATGTTAGTATCCCTGTAATCCTGAGGGACCACTCATAATTTCCAGCACAACAGGTAAATTTCAGTTAACTATTCAATTACGGAGTCATCACCATACTTGAACATCACAGCATTTACGCCATCTACTCCTGATGTCCTACAATTTTGAAGGGATTTTAGACCTCTGCAAACATCTTTCTTTGGAATCCCTCCTTTGCTTCCTTCTCTCACTGTGGAATCATCTGCTTCTGCCACAAAACAACCTTTTCTTTCATGTTGAAGAAGTATTCACTTCATCTTCCACTTAACTCATTAGACTTCCATACCATTCCCCGATCCTATTCTTTACAGAACTTAAAACTGTATTTCCTTATTTTTCCTATGTCTTGGGCACTTCCAGAAAGTTTTCCGATCTTTCCGAAAAGCCAATTCAAGTGTTTCCGATTTTATTCTTCCAATCTTTTGCCTTACTCTGATGAACCAGTTTTGCTGCTTCTTACAGCAAAGCTGTTTGATGTCACTGACCTCACGTTGAAAGTCACTGAGCTCTGCCGTACGGCTCATTCTACTCTTCATGTTTGTCTATGAACTGACTTGTTGCTAAGATGGCATACTATGATCGTGCCACGTTGAAAGCGTTGAAAGTCACTGAACTCTACCGTATGACCCATTCATCTGTTCATGCTTGTATATGAACTGATGTGTTGCTAAGATGGCATCCTATAACCGTGCCACTTTGATAGTCCCTGAGCTCTGACGTACGGCTCATTGTACTCTTCTTGCTTTTCTATGAACTGACTTTCTCCTAAGACGGCATCCTATGACCGTGCCATGTTGAAAGACACTAAGCTCTGCCGTACGGCCCATTCCTTTGTTCATCCTTGTCTATTTGACTGAATACTTTTGATCACATAGTATGTTTTATTTTACTTCACTTCAAACAAGCAGAGAGATATATGCTTTCAGAAATGTTTTTCTGTGGTGACCTCAGCTTTGCAAGAGTGGAAATGTGTGCGCCGCCCCGGTGGCGCAGTGGTCTAAGCGATGGTCTCTGATCATTCGTCCGAAAGGGGTTCGGGTTCAAATACCGGTGAGGCATGGATGTTGTGTTTGTCTTACGTCACTGGCTCTCTCCCTTCCCTGGAACCAGTGACCCTAAATTAGGGACGGGCGACTGCTTATAGCCCATTGAGTTGCTCACGGTGGTCGTTAAACCTCCAATCCAAAAAAAAAAAAATGTGTGCGTGTGCGAGCGTACATGCGTGTGTGTGTGCGTGTGCGTGCGTACATGCGCGCGCGTGTGTATTACGTACACTAAGAACCATTTCACTAGATTTCTTAGTAGTGGCGACTGGCCTGTTTGTTAACGTTCACGACGCGGTCCTGGAAGGTTTTCGGTACCCTCCCAGAAACTCGACCTTGCAATATTCCCAAAACATGCTTTCATTTTTCTCTTTACCGCTTCTTTAATTTCCACTAAGCATCACATTTAATTCTACCGATTATTGCAGTAAAGTAAACGGATTTATGCTACGTTGTAAACGTTTTGATCTGGAATTTGTGAAATTCAGTGCACAAGACGTTATATATCTTTAAAGCAAAAGCTTCCGACATTTATTTTAATCACCATTTTCCTATTTCTAATTCATGGGCATGAACTGACAAAAACGTTGCCTTCAATGACGTGGTCAATCACCTTTCCTTTTCCCAAATGTACCAAGTAACAAGCAGTTTTGGCTTTTACTCAAATAAAAAGTATTTTTGGTCACCGATCTCCGGTTTCCTGAATTATATCTGCATTTTTATTAGAGACGCACAGTACTGCGAGAATAGCATTAACATAATTAAGTTGTCTTACATGCGATTTTTGACATCAACGGCTATCTCACTAATTTACAGGCTGATTGAAAAGCTACTTTACGAAGACGCAAAGTGATTGGTTTTTATGTGTGTTCCCTTCGCCCTGGTCTGATTTTGTGCTTCATGTGTCCGTTTTATGACCCATGCGTAGTAAACCTTTATGATTCAGTCAATGTGAGTGGTAGTGACGTAATTATTAAAGCACCTCAAACCCCTGATAGGACAGATTTTGATGTTGAAACATTGACTGAAGAAACATACATTGTGTAACATTGAAGTTACAACATTCAAAAGCCGCAGGAAAATAGAACTGGTGTTCACGGATGGAGAAATATGGGGGACAAGAAAGATATGATTAAGTTTTCAAAACTAATGGTCTATTTACACTAGTTTCCATAAATTAAGGCAAGAAAACAGAAAAATCTGCGATTATTTGTGAAAGAAGATTTAGAAATGCTCGAAACTTGGATACATGATGTGAAATATAATGGGGAGTCACAGGGTATGATACGCAAATGAGTGGCGATGGCATGGATCATACAAACTGGCTGTGGCATAAAAAGGGCTGTTGCGAAGGTGTATGTCACATCATTTGCGGAGTGAAAAGGAAGGATTTAGGATAGCAGATTTATTGTAATAGCTGCGATTAATTATTTAACACCTGAACCGAGGTTAAGAGGGATCGAAAGACTAGAGGCAGGCCGAAGTCAGGTGGAAGTTGCAAGATGGCTGAGTGTGAGTTTTCTGTGGACCACAGACTGGAAACAATCTTAAAATACGCAGTCTGCTTGCTGAAGGCACAGCGGAGGTAGGTCTAGGGTTACAACATCCGTGAATGAAGACCGATATCTCCGATTAACTGCGCGGAGGAACAGGACGACATCCCCGACACAGATACGATCTGCCCTTTCTGCGATACAGGAACAATGATAACAACTTGCAGTGTACACAGAAGACTTCACAAAGCAGGTCTTTATGCTGGGGGACCAGAAGACACTTTGAATGCACGTTACACCCAGTCACAGGGAGTAACACTTGAAATGGGAAAGACATCACATCATCCATGGGGTTGAGATCGGCGACCCGTGCAAGCCAGTCAATTTTTCCAACTATATCTGATCAAATCATTCCTGCACGGACCTCGATTTGTAAAAGGAGATATTGTGCTGTTGATAAAGGAAAGGACCTTTATCGAACTGTAGCTGTAATATTGGGATCACAGAATATCAATATAGGTCACAGCGTTGAGACTCCCGGGCATTGGAGTTCGGGGAACGCAACCTCACAGCATGAACCTTGCTCCAAACTTCACAGCTGGCACAACACAGCCCGGCAGGTAGCGTTCATCAGTCACCCTCCACATCCCGATTCGTCCATTGGAATGCCAGATGGTGAAGTGTGATTCATCGCTCCGGAGAATGCGATTCCATTGCTCCAGGGACTACGGGTACCGAGCTGTACAGCATTCCAACCCACGCTTGGCGATAGTCTTACTGATGGTAGACTTGCGTACAGCTGCTTGGCCACGAAATCCCATTTCCTTCAGCTATCGAGAAACCATTATAGTTCTAGCGTTGTTTCCAGTGGTGAGTGCTACAAACTAGGACAGTCAATTTCCTCGCACTGAATCAGTCATTTCAGCACCCTGCGGTCGCACTCTGTCCTTTTACGTGACTTACCAAGTCGCGATTGCGTTGAGTGTGCTCCTTGGCGTTTCCGCATCACAGTAATATCACTTACAGTTGATCAAGGCAGCTCTAGCAAGGCAGAAATTTCCCGAACTGACTTGTTTCTAAGACCGCATCCTATGACGGTGCCACGTTGAAAGTCACTCAGTTCTGCAGCACGGCCCATTCTCCTCTACAAGCTTCTCTATAAACTGACTTGTTGCTTGCTAACATCGCATTCCATAATCGTGCCACGTTCAAAGTCACTGAGCTCTGCCGTACGGCCCATTCTACTCTTAATGCTTGTCTATGAACTGACTTGTTGCTACAATGGCATTCAATGACAGTGCCACGTTGAATGTCACTGAGCTCTGCTGTACGGCCCATTGTACTGTTCATGCTTGTCTATGAAGTGAATTGTTCCTAAGATGGCATCCTATGACCGTGCCACATTGAAAGTCACTGAGCTATGCAGTACGGCCCATTCCATTGTTCATCCTCGTTTGTTTGGCAGAATACTTTTGATCATATACACTGACGGGAAAAAAAATCTCAACACCAAGAAGGGGTTGTGTTAGATAAACGACAGTTGGTAGGCGGTGAGAGTACATCCGTAAGATGACGTCTATGCAACTTTCGTGCTCGGCGCATACGTGTGGCGCTAGTAGCGCCACTCGGAACATGCAAAGCAGGTTTGCTGTAAATACGCGCTGTAACGTTCGTGAGCGTTAGTTATCGTTGAGATTCGACGTAGGGTGTTGATGTTAGTCAAGAATGCCTTTAAGAAGACGAAGAAGCCATTATCAACAGCTCACGGAGTTTGAACGAGGTCGTGCAATAGGGCTACGAGAAGGTGGATTTTCTTTCCGCAATATTGCAGAACGACTTAGCAGGAATGCAGCCACTGTGCATGATTGTTGGCAGCGGTGGTCAAGGGAAGGTACTACCTCAAGAAGAGCGGGTTCCGGCCGGCCACGTGGCACTACTGAGAGGGAAGACCGCCGTGTACGACGTATGGCCGTGGCGCATCGTACCGCGTCTGAGGCAGCAATTCGAGCTGCAGTTGCCACCGCAGTAACACAACGAACTGTTACAAATCAGTTACTTGAAGGACAGCTCCGTGCCAGACGCCCTGTAGCGCGCATTCCACACACTCCAAACCACTGCCGTTTGCGACGTCAGTGGTGTCAAGCTAGAGCTCATTGGAGGACGGGGTGGAGATCTGTTGTGTTTTCTGATGAAAGCCGGTTCTGCCTGGGGTCCAGTGATGGCCGTGTGTTGGTTAGAAGGAGGCCAGGTGAGCGCCTGCAACCTGTCTGCTGCCGAGACACTGGACCTACACCTGGAGTTATGGTCTGGGGAGCGATTTCCTATGACAGAAGGAGCACTCTCGTGGTTATCCCACGCACCCTGACGGCACAGTTGTACGTCGGTCTGGTGATTCAACCTGTTGTGCTGCCATTCATGAACAGCATTCCAGGGGGTGTTTTCTAACAGGATAACGCTCGCCCGCATACCGCTGTTGTAACCCAACATGCTCTACAGAGTGTCGACATGTTGCCGTGGCCTGCTAGATCACCAGATCTTTCACCAATCGAGCACGTATGGGACATCATTGGACGACAACTCCAGCGTCACCCCCAACCATCATTAACTGTCCCTGTGTTGACCGACCAAGTGCAACAGACATGGAACTCCATTCCACAAACTGACATCCAGCACCTGTACGACACAATGCATGAACGTTTGCGTGCTTGCATTCAATATTCTGGCGGTTACACCGGTTATTAATGTACCAGCATTTCACATTTAAAATGGCTCTTCTCGCGCTTACATTAAGCTGTGATCTTGAAACCTTAATCGATTAAATATGTTACCTATACGAATGTATTGCCGTCATTTGATTCCTCTACAACTATTTTTTTGGTGGTGTTGGGATTTTTTTCCGTCAGTGTAGTATATCTCATTTTACCACAAAAACAAGCAAAGAAGTATAAGCTTTCAGAAATGTTTTTTGTGGTGACTTTGTGTGTGTGTGTTTGTGCTACGTGCACTAAGAACCATTTCGGTAGATGTCATAGTGGTCACTCCTGGCCTGTTTGTTAGCGCTCACGAACTGATGCTGGAAGGTTTTCGAGTCTCTTTACACTGACTCCTAATAAATATGTTGTTCAGGAGTCACCTTAAACAGCTGGTCCCAAGTTAGGAGCTCCCATTTACAATCACAATTATCACCGTCCCTCGGGCTTTACCCCTCGGCAGTTAAAACATTTTATAGCACACAAAGCAGTTAGCCAAGAACCAACAAACCAAACAGATGACCAAGTGATCACAACTCTAAAGTCTCGTGTGACCGTCTAAGTTCGAGCCTCACTTTGTGACGTGGATGTCATATTTATTATTAGGTTTTCTTTGTTTTGCTGAACAAACACTCCCGTCTTACAGCTACAGTTTAGCCACTGGTCGGAGTCCAGAGCGGTGATAGGAGTTGTTAAAAACAAGTGTTCAATATTTTATCATTTCATTTGATAAATAAGAATGATTAGGTGACTACAATCGCCTTTCACAAAGTCGTTCTATCACAAAACACTAATGAAATATCTTGGACTCGTTTTATAAACAAATCAAACCTCTGGCGCTTCCAACGTTCTAGGGAAGTAATCACGCCAACCTAATTTTCATGTGTAACAAATTACATCTGGCACTTAGTTGTTTATCTGCATGTTGTTACATGAGGTCTTTCCCCATTTTTTCATTTTTTCTTTACGTGTGTGCTGCCTTCTTATAAAACATATTCCATTTTTTCTTTAACGTCAAGATGTCGGCATGGATTATTTTCTTCGTGGTTTTCTCTCTGAGGAGAAATAATGCTTTTACGCAGTGCGTTAATTCTTTGCAAGGAGCACAAATGACAGACAGTACTTCTGAAATAATTACGAAACAAAGAACCCCGCTTAAACATTTGTGGAAATATAATTCCCATCCCAATAAATAAAGCCCATTTCGTTCTTCGTTTTGAAGCTACGTTGTGTCGTTAAAATGACTTGTGCTCTTTCTGGGCGAGATAGTTTTTCATCCTTTCTACCAGCGTGTTGTTCAATATTTTGCGGGAAGAAAATTTATTTTGGTACTTAATAAAAGGGGATCCGCCTTTAATGGTTGTTTTAATTGTTTAAAGGAAAGAGTGAATTGTGTTACTCGTCTTCGGAGAGGGTAACGCGGGAAAAGGCGTGTAAATCAAGCGGCGAATTAAAAATAGCCGAAGCCAAATGCAATTACATTTTTCGTCGGCACTTAGTCTTAGCTGAGAAACTTCTAAAACGCTCATGCGAACATGGAAAAACCCCTGACGATACAGAGCAGAATACTTCTTTAGGAAAATGGTTAAATGCATTTACTTCTGATATTTTGCGGAAGGGACATATGGTTTAACGCAAATTGAATTTATGCGAATGAACGTACACTTATGTAAAATTTAATTCCGAGGAAAGGAATGAGGCAAAAGAACGCTTATTAACACTGAAATCTAAAAGACGTTCAAACACCAAGTTAGAGAAATTTGCTTTTGTGTTTATGTGAGTCACGTCGTAATGTCGGGAAAAATGACATGCTTTCGTCCTGTCGCATATCCTGCGTTATCTTGATTGCTCTTTTTCGGTTTTGGCAACTTGTGATTTTTCATTTCTGACAGCTGATGTCACATTGAATTATTAAATTAATAATTAATGCAGCATATAAAATCAAGGCATTTCTTTCTTGAAGGGCATTAGCCTGTGATATGTAGCTGGAATTTGGTGACAACTGATCACTGTCTCCAAATTTTATGGCGACAAATACACGCATTTTTTTTATGAGTAATTTATTGCAAAGGTTGAAACCATTTCAGGGGAGGGTGACGATTCTTCTTTGAATTATTTTTGTTATTCTAAATTCGATACTCCCTCAGTAAGGTTACGCTTTAGTACTAGAAGCCAACGAAAAAGTCAAACGAAATTCTTTCTCTCTTAAATTTCCCCCCTATCATTTTTTTGGGTAACTTTTTTTTTGTTCCGTTGGCAAACTGTTTGGCAAAAGCCCAATTTCTTCTTTTGCTTTTCCAGCTTTTGGTGTAATAATAATTTAAACAACTGGTAGCTGCAAGTAGTTTTGTAAATAGCAGTACATTTTTTATTCCCCATTCCCAGCAGGAGAGAAAAAAAGAGTACTGTAAATAATATTTTATTTTAGTGCATGAATCTATTAGTAGTATGCTATTCATCATCATTCTCACCCATTATCAATCCACTGTTGGATTAAGGTCTCCCCAAGTTTCTTCCACAACTGTCTGTCTTGAGCCTGTCTCCTCTATGTTACTCCTGCATGTATTTGAATTTCATCCATCCAGCTCCCATGTGGTCATCTTCTGTCCTTTGGAATCCAGTCTGGAATTTCGGTTGTCCATCGGTGGTCCTTTCTTTTGGCAATATGTCCAGCGGTGGTCCTTTCTCATGGCAACATGTCCATCCCATTATAAAAATAATAAAATAACATGTTATTTTACTGTATGAATCTATTAGTAGTACGTTATTCATCGTCATCATCATCATTCTCAACAATTATCAATCTACCGCTGGGTGAAGGCCTCCCCAAGTTTCTTCCATTTACTCTGATCATGATGCCCTTCACTCTTGTCATTTCCTTATCGACGAGTCCCTCTTCTTCTCTTTCCTAGTTATACCAAGTATGCATCTCTCCATGCTACTAAGTATGTTATTATGATTCACTACATAAATAAGTGTTATGTTATGTAGGTGTACCAGTTCATTTGACTTTTTAATTATGGTGCAGACTTATTCTCCAGGTAATTTTAACTTTGTAAATGTAAGCTAGTAGTAGGCAGAATTTTAATACCTTCGGTGTAAATATCAGTGGGATTTTACCTTGTTTTCCCTACACGTGTACAATAACCACCTAATTCCTTGCTATAAATGTGTAACACATAGCATACACATGTAACACAAACACTATTTTTACACTTTTTAGGTGGACGGCTGTGTAGCCTAAAACACAAACAATAGTGTAAACAAATAAGTAAAACAATAAACAAAGATAAAAAATCATTAACTTGTATATGCATGTGATTAATCTCCACCATAACACCTGCCGAGTATGCGCTTGGATATCTCTATAAACGAGAGTTTTTCATTTTTCTTCCATAATTTTTAAATTTTGCGTGCTCAGATATTTACGTAACTTACGAGGTCCGACCAAAAAGTATCCAGATTGGTTGCGCAAGTTCTGAATCGCGTGAAGCAGCAGGAAACGGTTTGGTACAAGTAGACCTTGTAACCTAATGCGCATGTGCCATGAGTCACGTCTCCCCTGTTCGTCCGGTTTTTTACAGTAGCGCTTTGTTTTTACGTGTGTGAAGCTGTTCATCACTGTTGTCATGTCGGAAAAAATGATCAACGAATTTGCATCAGATTTTGTCGAAAACGTGGCGAAACTTACAAAGACATAAACATAAAGTTACAGAAAGCATATGGGGAGGATTGCAAGCGTCGTGCACAAGTTTATGAGTGGTAAAAACGTTTTAAAGTGGTCGTAAAAGTGCTGAGAACCCTGAACGGTCTGTCAGGCCCGCAACCAGCAACAGTGAAAACAATGTCGAACTTGTGTGCACAGCTGCGCGGAAAAATCTCCGAATCACACTATTCGTGAGAACACTTCAACATTAGTTTTGATTCACTTCAGTCGATTCTTGCGGACAGTTTGGGTATGAGACGCGTCTCAGCCAAATTTATGCCGAAATAGTTCTCAAGTGAGCACAAATACTCCCTTGTTTCAGCTGCTACTGACCTGCTTGAGTGCGTCGAAAACGATGAAAGCTTTTTTTTAATTGTCGTAACTGGTGATGAATCGTGGGTGTATGGGTATGGTCCCGAAACTACGGCCCAGTCTTCACAGCAGAAGACCCCAAAATCTTCCAGACCCCCAAACAAAACGCACGACAGAACCGCAGCAATGTCAAAAGGATGCTGGCTGTTTTTTCAATCATAAGGGAATTGTGCATCATGAATACGCTCCATCAGGCCATATATTCAACAAGGAGTTCTGCAAACAAGTTTTGCGGAGTTTGAGGGACGCATTTCGTCGCAAAGGCCCGGCACTGCATGATAGTCGCGAGTGGTAACGCCGCCATACAAGACGACTGCCCATGCGTCACAACTCGTGCAGCAGTTTGTTGCTAAGCACCACACTGCACAGGTGCGACATCCACCCTATTCGCCAGACCTCGCTCCCTGAGATTTTTCCTCTTCCCACATAATCAAATACCACTTTAGAAAAAAAAATATTTTAAGATATTGAGGAGATACAACACAATGCGACGAAGCAGCTGTTCGCTATTTCAGAAGATGACTTAAAAAAATGCATAGCGCTGGGCTAGGTGTGGCTTTTTAAGTTCCAGATTTTTTTAATAAATCCAGTCTGGCTACTTTTTAATCACACCTTGTATACAGCTCGACAAGAAAAATGCCACACTAACAAATATTTCCCAGCGCGCCATTCAAATCAGTGGGTAGGTGTCGACAGCTCGGCAATGTAAATTGTTGCAGTTGCTAAAAAATCACGTGAGAGGTGAATGAGATAAAAAGGCAAGACAGCTCTGGTTGTATCCATCGGGGCATACGGACCACACATTGGAGTGATCAGATCATATGTAGAAGATTTTAGGAAGGGAGTGGAGTGTCTGATCCCAGGTCTTAAACAACCCTTAGGAATAGGAAGCCAGGAGATTTGGGCTAAAGTGATCAATAGGAAAGTGACACGGAAGCGAGGTAGAAAGAGGGAGGAAGACGCTCTTATATATTACCGGGGGCAGTACCCAGGGTCCGACGGCTTAACGTGCCCATGCGACTCACGGCGGATACTTAGTGGTTCGAGCATTCGTACTTGCCTGGGATAGAACCTGAGGTTTTTCTGTGGAAGTCACGACGTTGGGTCATCCGCGGCCTACATCGGAGTAATTTCGGTGGCACATATAAGGATTGAGAATGCCTGGATGACGTCATCGGGTATCCTTTCATCACACGGCGACGCCTCTACCAGGAGATTTATTATAGGGCTACATACGGCTGGCTGGTCCTTGAGTCTCATTGTGGCAGAGACGCAATGGGATGCAACAATTGCTGAACGAATGTGGAGAGAGCAGTTGGAAGAAGGAAACGTACGTCGTAGTAGTAGTAGTACTAGTGTACAAAATGGATGTCTGAACGCCTTGATCGCCGTATTATACGGCCAGCTGATAATCCATAGCAGGCTGCTTTCGATGAGTTGAACAGGCAGCTATAGACCTTCCCGTATAGACACGGACTGTGAATCGTAGATTAGATGAGGCAAGTTTGCAATGTAACCAGCCATTGCTACGACTACTACTCACCGCAGCACGTCGTCGCGTAAGGTTGAAGTTGTGCTGTGCCAGCCATGCTTGGAGGATCGAATCACATCATATCGCATTCAGCGACGAATCTCGCTTCTGTCTCAGCGCAGACGATCGCATATTGAGAGTCTACAGACTGCGTGGTTACCCCGAGCTGATCTTGATACCTTCTGTGTGCTTCTTCAGTCTGGCGTCATAGTTCGAAGAGCTGTTAGCCGTTCATTGCTCGTACGGACAGTGGTCACGATGTCAGCGCGACGATTATGTCAATGAAGCGCTGCAACCCGTTTTGTTGCCGTATCGCTGTGGTGTCCCTAATGACCAGTTTCAAGAAGATAGATGTTTTGCATAAGATTTCAAAAAAATTCTTTAACAAACAAATTTGCCTCCTGAGGACATATTTTCATGTTTCCCTTTACAGTGAATTTGCAGCAATATCTGCGCGTCTAAAAACCTAATTGAAAAAAACACTTCCTCTGTTTGATATTACTAACTACGAACACATATCACGCGCATTTCCTGCCCAAAATAATACACGATTTCCTCGTTAGGCGAAAGAAATAATTAATCTGTTTTCTAGAAAATATATTTTTCTAACATCAGCAGATACACCATTCAAGGTATCCAGGTGCTGTCCTGGTCAGTGAAATCACTTGGCTTTTCCCTATGAGGGAACGAGAGGGACCTTCTCTAATAGGGAGAAGTCAGACGAGTTAACGCCTCCGCATGACCTCCTAGCAATGTTGATGAATTGTGCACACAACATAGGACACCATCCAGAAACATTTAAACTGGATGTTACGCCGTGTTGCCCAATGTATGGCCCAGCATGGCGGATATATGACCTTCTCACTCAGATTAAATCATACCGTGTCCTCGCCTGTTCATGTAATTCTCTAGTAATTAAATCACGTTTTTCCATCTAACTGTCTACATGTATGGCAAGTTTATTCTCATACGGTGCATTCATTCACAATGTGACATTTTTATGTCGAACAACGCATTTACAAAAGCAAATATTCGTACAGAGGGAGTGGAAAACAGACCTTAAAGTCATTCGAATTTCTGAGCAATCTGACAGAGACAGGTTTTTTTCCCACTCTACTAAACTCATTATTATCTTGAAGATTAGACGCTTTGTGTCGAATATACAGCGATGATTGAATATTTCATCAGGAAATGCTCCTGAGTGTTATACTCATTGCCATCCTTGCATCTACACGGTAACTCAGAAGCAAGCCGTTTTTTGAGAGTCCTTGTGTGCGATGTCTCGGAGCAGACCATGAAGCAGTTTTTCAACAATACAATCGGTGAACAGTCGCGCTAATGCTTTTGTTTTACTGACTCATTTTATGACTCATCGATCTGTTTTTCACACAAGGTTCTCGGGTGTCAAGGCAGAAGTTAGCTGGCAACTTCGTGACTTGTGATGAAAATAATTAATACCTGCTCTTTGATCTTGACCGAAACGTCAGCGCAAATGTTTTCAGACGCCTATAGATATTCTACACTGTTTCTTTAACATTCGTTAAAAACTGCTTAAAAGCATTCTGGTTTATGATATGATCTGCCATCAAACAATATTTCGAGAATTACTTTCTGCATTGGCTTACGAACTTATTTATGAAGAAGCTGTGTGAGTTCGCGCGTGTGATTGTTGCAGGTAGTACTATCGAGGGCCGAGGGTGCAAGCAGTAGTTTCATTAAAGTTGAAAACAGATCCTACATGAGACACAATAACAGACCTGCCTCAATTCCAAAGAGGGAAAATCTATGGACCCCGTTTATCCAGGAGATAAGTGACTCCGCTGCCTTGTTAAGATGTGAAGTACAGCTGCAAACGGTATGAAAACAAAACTGAAATTGACCGCGATCGTATCGAACTCTGAGGTTGAGTGAATTTGTCACGGCGGGAGAAAACGTACTTTGAGAAAAGAAAGATTGTTGGGTGTTATATTAGTGGGTTATCCATAAGAGAAACCGAGAGGCGTTTAAACATACAAACGTCAACTGTTTTGGATGTACTGAATAAGTGGAAGATACATGGCGTGCCTGAAGCAGCAAAACGTAGCGGCAGACCAAAGAAAATCAGTGATAGAGGACGTCGAAGCCTCTGGTGAGTCGTTACAGCTAATAGACGGAGTACTGCACAAGACCTCAGTATACAGGTGGGTAAAAATGCTGGAACCACGGTATGTACTCATACCATTCGCAGAGAACTTCATTCCATGGGTTACACTGGTCGTGCTGTGGCTCATAAGCCTTTCATCTCCACTCGGAATGCTACTCGTCGTTCAGCATGGTGTAAAGAACATTTAGCGTGGACCGTAGATCAATGGAAACAGGCTCTATGGACTAATGAATCCAGATACACGATCCATCAATCAGATGGTCATGTGTGGGTATGGCGGCAGCCGGGAGAACGCTATTTACCACAGTGTACTGTTCCTACGATCAAGTTTGGAGCTGGCAGTGTACTCGTGTGGGGGTGTCTTTCGTGGTATGGTCCCGGCCCATTGTTTGCCGTGGACGAATCTGTTAACCAGCATGTCTACTTCGATATTCTGAACAATTATGCACTACCAAATCTGTGGCAATACTATGGAGCCGAGCCTTGTTAGTACCAGGAGGATAATGTACCGAGCCATAAAACAAGAGCTGTCACGGCTTGGTTTGACGATAATTCCCTATCATGTGTGGACTGGCCAGCACAGAGCAATAGATCTCTTATGGGATGAACTAGATAGCCGCATATGAAGTTTGGAACCAAGACCTGCTACTAAGCAACAGTTAGCGACAGCATTATGAACTAAATGGAAGCGCATACCTATCGCTGTGTTCCAAAACCTTGTCGAAAGCTTGTCTCGAAGGGTCCAGTTTTCACACAGTATTTATTAGAAGAAAGATACAGGAGATGTGCTTGAATAAATCATCTCAAATGATGTATGACAAAAGAAAATATTTACAGGTGCTTGTAGCTTACGCTACTGCTTATTTACACGGTTCTGTACATTGATGATAGTAAAAAAACAGTTAATTACACTCGAGTGTCAGGTGAGGCAACAAAAGTCTCTGACAAAGCAAAGAATAGGAACAATTCAGCTAGAAGAGCGTTATACAATATTAATTTTGCACAGTATTGATGCAAGGAATAATACAGAATTCGAGCTTGCAGACATAGATTCAAAAGACAGGTGATGAGAAATTAACAGAATGTGCAGCTTGCGCTACGTTAATTACAGGATTCGGTGCAACGTTTGCATGACAACAGTTAAGTGCAGTAGAAATCTGGCGAGGCAATATGAATCTCTGGTAATACAGAGAGTAAAATCAATCCAGAATGATGAGCACTATAGAGTATAAATTTTACACAATATTGATGAAAAAAAAAAGTTCTGACCGAAAGGTGATACATTGTGGGTGACCTGGAAAACCAGGAGGTTGCAGGTGATCAAGGGACAAACATGAAATCGAAAGTTCGAAAGACAGATGATGAAAAATTTACAGATGAATGTGGCTCGCGGTACTACATGTTACATACAACGGTGATATGAAAAATAGTTATATACAATAATTTTCCTGAGAATACAAAAGAAAATAATCTCTGAAAATACAGAGAGAAGACACAACTCATCACAGTGAGTATTGGAGAACACAAATTTACACAGCTGAAAAGTAAAATTACACTGTTGAATCAGGAATTGAAGATAAGAATATACTGTAAAAACCACAAAGTTTACAGATGTCTGTGGTTCGTGAAACGACCTATATACATGATTCTGTACAATGAGAAGTTACAATTTATATATATTGATTTGTCAGAGGTGGTAAAAGAAATAGTCTCTGACATCGCAGAGAGAATACATAATTCAGCAAGATGAGTAATGAAAAACAAAAAAATTTACACATGAGTTATACACGAAATGATACATGTGAAGAGGATGAGAACAGAGTCTTAAAAAAAGCGTGAAAAGAAATTGACAATTATAAGTAGCTCATGCTTCGAACAATTCATAGGATTCTATACAATAATTGATCTACTAAAAGTTATGTACAATAGTGAGACAAACAAAAAAATTCTGATAAAATAGAGAGTACAAATAATATAGTGCAGTGAATGTTGAGGAACAAGATTGCACTCAGTTGCGAAGCAAAAAAAAAAAAAAAAAAACAGGAAATGTGTATAGAAAAATCGTCTCAAAATGACATATGAAAAGAAGATTTACAGGTGCTTGTAGCTGACGCAACGACCTATTCACAAAGCTCAATATAGTGGTGAGAGAATACAGTTTATGTATGATAATTTGTCGGAAAAGACAAAAAATAGTCTCTGATGAAGCAGAGATTGAAGACAAATCAGCATGGCAAAAATTGTATCTATCAGGAGGTAGGTGAAACAAAAGTTCCGACTGTAAGGTGAAGCGTTGTGGGCGACCCTGCAAACCAAGTGGTTGCTGGTGACCAAGTTGATAGGAACTGTGGTTCACTGCAGCGTGCAACTGCAGTGGTAAGTTCTAGTCGAAGGCGGGAGAGTAGGCGATTACGAAAATGACAAGTAACGCAGTACTGACTTTATTTATGTCAGTAGAAGCTTCGGGGGGACGCTGAAGATGATACACGTGAATTATATGTTTTACAAGCACGAAGATGTAGGAGCAGACTGCCGGAAGGTGAATAGGGCGAGAAGAGTTCAGAAGTAGTGTTCGGTAGGCGCTGAAGGTGAGGACGGTCTCACAGGATCGTTGTGCTAGCGTGAAAGCGAGATGGAGTATTGGCAATAATACTGTGCAATTCATGAAGACATGCTGAACGTCAGCCTCCTCGCCACAATACGGACAGGAGGGTGAAGATAAAATGGTCATGCGATGTAAAATCGACGGCACAGGGAGGCGGTTGTGTAAGAAAAGCCAATGTGAATTGACTTCAAGGGGTGCTGAAAGTGGGAAAAGCGCAGCGGACCACACTGCGGAGGTAGAAGAAAGTGGAATACCAGAAATGGGAAGAGGTGCGGAAGAGCGAGAGAGAAAACGGTAGAGATCAGCTGTTGAGAAAGAGACAAGAGGAAGAGGTGGACCAATGGACGACAGAAAAAATGGGAGAAGGAGAGAGGCAGAGTGAACAGAAATGAGGCCTGAGGGAGTAGCAAGCTCAGGGAACAGGGAGATTATAGTAGAAATAAGAGAGTTGTGAACAAAGTGAGCGTTGGCATTGAAACGGAGAGCAGAGGGTAGAGAAGAGAAGGGGAGCCAGGAAAGATCGGTGTTAACAAGATCGCTGACAGTAACGACTCCAGCTCTGAGCCATGAAGGAAAAGCAAAACATGGGAGATGGGGAGGGTGTAGCAGAGAAGAAAAAAAAAGAGGTTCGGAAAGTAGGTCATTTGTGGAGGCAGGGAGAGAGCGAGAAAGAGGGAGGGAACGAAGAAAGGAAATAGCCTCTTTGTAGACAGGAGGGAAAAGTGTGAGAAGGGGACAGTGGTCCATGAGTAAGAACGAAAGGAGAGTAAAGCGTGGGTTATGCGGAGATACTATGACATCACGAGCAGCAACTGCAGAGGGAGCAGGTGCCGCAAGTGATCGTAAAAACGTAGACACACGATAAGCCTTGTAATAGGATCTGACGTCGGGTAGACTAATGCCTCCGTTGGAAGGAGACAGGCTGAGTTGAGGTGCTCCGACCCAGTGATGGCCGGGCCAGATAACCTGAGTTTGACAGCGGGTGAGTTCAAGAAGACGTAGTGCTGGTTGCTTCGAAGCCAACCAGGAATACGTGCACATTGAAAGCAGGTAAGTGTGCGTTAGACGTGCTCTTTGAAAGACGGAGGTGCAGAATTGTGCGCGCCGCCAGATTGCTACCGAGCGATGTAGGCGTGGCCGGAGAGTCGTCCAGGTGACGAGTGAAGCAGTTGCTGGTTTTCCAAGGTGGACTCCTAGGAATCGTTGAGAGGTGTTGGACCACTCTGCTCCCCAAGGAGAGTCAGTGCGGTTAGTCCACGAACCGGTCCATAGGCCTGTGCTTTTCGTTGTGTTTAGCGCTGCTCCGGAACATGAGGCGTAAGTATTGTAGAGATTGTGGAGATCGTGAAATTGTGAGTCTTGCCGAATGCAGAATGTAATATCGTCGGCGTAGGCAACATAGGTAGCAACATGATGACGTGTGCTGGCTACCACCGGTGGTAGTGAAGCAAAGAAGGATCGATGGACTGCGCGTAAAAAGGTTCTATTGCGAGGGCGAAGAGCTGCCCGGATAAGGGGCAACCCTGACGCACGCCGCGACGAAAGGGTATGGGAGCTGTGAGAAGGTTGAGCAGCTTGACGTGGAAAACTGCGTCCCGGTAGAGGGAGATGAGAAGAGAAGCAAAGGAAGGAGGAAATCCGAAATTTAGTAATGTAGCAAGAAGGTAATCATGAGAAATATTATCGAACGCTGAGCGTTGATCGAGGGAAAGAAGAGCAAGGGGGTTCTGAGCGAGAGCGGGCGAGGTGAATTAGATCATTAAGAAGCTGAATATTATGGGAGATGGAGCGCCCGGGTACAGTATAGGTTTGATTAGTGGAGAGAATATGAGGGAGTATGGGGTTAAGCCGTCGGGACAGAAATTTAGTATAGAGTTTATAATCAGTATTTAAGAGTGAGATGGGACGCCAATTCCCCAAGTCAAGCGGATCACCCTTCTTGGGGAAAAGTACAACATGTGCGAGCGTGAAACTCCTTGGAAGAGAGATGTAAGATGCATGGCAGTAGAAAAGGCACAGAGGAGAAATGGAAGGAGGGCAGGAAGAAAAGCCTTATAGAAAGAAACAGGGAGACCGTCCGGGCCAGGTGAAGCCCGGGGGTTGAGGGACGAGAAAGTGTCAGAGAGCTCAGTTAAAGTGGGAGGATGAAGGAGGCTGGCTGAAAGATGAGAAGGACCTGAGGCAAAGAAGAGAACAGAAGAGCAGAAGCCATAGGGGAGGGAGGAGGAGTTTCACAAAATTTTGAAATGTAGTAATTACGTACCATAGAACAAATTGGAACTGGTTCGGATGAAACTACTCCAGTTGGAAGACGAAGGTGCTGCAGAACAGAAGAGGATCGGCGAGTTGACTCAAGTGACGTAAGGAATTCGTACGAACAAGCATCAGGTTTCAGGTGTTGTAGTTTAAGGCGTTGAAGGGCTTGTTTTGCAAGTGGCACCAAAAGTGAATGTAATTCTGCCTGGTAGACTTGAAATAGGGGATCAGCAAGATTGAGCAAAGAAAGCATTTGCCTAGTATGATCAAGTCGCATCCTCCGTTGTGTCATGATCGAGTATGACAGGTTTCGTACCAGTAATATGAGGTGGCGTTTTACTTCCAACCAAACGTTGAGGGGGCACGGTGCAGAATGAAGCCTTGTACGCCAATCCGCAAGAAAATCTCTCACCGATGAGCAGAAGGCTGAGTCATCTAAAAGAGTGTCGTCAAAAGTCCAAGGCCGGATTGTACGTGGCTGTGTTGAAGTAGCAAAAACTGTTATGGCAATGGCGCAATGATCCGAGGAAGCTGTGGGTGTACAGCATGAATCTGATATTGCTGGTAGAAGAAGAGAAGTTGCATAAAAGCGATCCAATCTTGCTGTAGGAGGATCAATGGCTCTTGGTGCACGCCATGTATGTGTAGTCAGGGTTGGTGACAAATGGCGTTGAACATCTACTAGTGAGAAGTCTGAAGTGATAGACTGTAAGAGATGTACTACTTCCGTGCGGTGTTCTCTGGAAGAAGAAGAGCGATCAGTTAGGGGATGTAGAGTGCAATTGTAGTCACCTCCGATAAGTACCCGGTCGGTGATGGGAATACGTGACAGAGCCCGTCGAAGTTTTGCAAACAACTCTGGCACGTGAGTAGGAGTGCAAGGAACATAAATGTTGAATACATGAAATTTTTCAGCTGCGACGGTGAAAGAGACTCGTTGTAATAAGTCTCGACATAAGTTTTTCACTGAGAAGGAGGAAAGAGTTGAACGAAAACGTGAGTGAACACCAACTGCCATGCCACCACGCGACAGTTGGCTGTAGGCGTGATGGAAAGTATGATCCCACTGACGCCATTGATGAAATTGAGTGGTGGAAGTACAGTTTGTTTCCTGCAGAAGTAATATATCAGCATTCAGCGGAGCAAGATCCTCTCGTACCAGCGCATTCGCAAGAGGTGTCGCAAAACCGCGACAATTAAGTGACACCACCTTGAATGTCTAGGTTAGTTGTGGGATGCAGTAGGAATTGACTGGCTGTAGTGATGGAGTGGAGTCGACGGAGAAAACAAGCACTCCACGGGACCTCATCCGCAGTGCGCCGAAGAGTGTTTTCAAGTGAGTGTAATTGAACCAGCACTTGTGGAAGAGCTGCTTCATACTGCTGAATGGAAGTGCGTGCTGAGGAAGGGCTAGAGGACCCCAAAAGGCAATCCAGCACGTCCTCGTATGGCAGAGGCTCAGCAGGGAAAGCATTTTCAGCAAGAAAAGTTGTGAATTCTTCAGTGAGGGAAAAGCACCCTCACATGCTGTCTCAGAGGAAGTGTGTAGAGGCGACCGGGAGAACGGTCGTCGAGAGCTGACGGAGCGAGAGGATGAGCGGGTAGAAGAGCGAGATGATCTTCGGGATGCCAGAGTCTTTGCCTTCTTCGTCTTGGAGCGAGTAGCACCACTGCGTTTTCCAGCAACCACTAAAGCTTCATGATCGTCTGGAGAGTCTGAACCCGAAGCGTTACCTGTGACTCGTGTCATGGAGCCAACGGTAAAAGCTGAGGAGTGGTCAACATGTACATCAGCAGTGGTTGTAAAAGTACAAGGGGGAGTCGATTTTGGAAGCCTGGGAAAATTCTTAGGATCAGCAGGAGGTGGAGGCATCAAAGTCGTTTGTTGACCAATGGCAGTAAGCTGACTTTTGGAAGATCTTGATTCCGCGACTTTCCTCGAATAGGAAGAAGTCTGTGAAGCGTTGGTGGACAAAGTAGAAGAAGATGTAGTGTGTGGAGCTGTTTGCAGGGAGGCACGTGGGCACTGAGCCCTTATGTGACTTTCGCTCTGACATATAGTGCAATACTGTGAAGTGATTATCTCAACTCTTCGGCGTTGCTGTCCACAGCGGATGTGCAAAACATTCGGAACCGCTTTCAGCTGAGCATCAGATGAAAAGAGGACTCGAGCAGTGCGGCGAAAACCTCGAATCGATTTGTCTTCAGGATCTCTGGGAGCCGCAGAGAGTTGTTATGGAGCCAACAACTCTGCCGTACCTGCTGAGCAAGGTGCAAAGTGCAGCGTCGGATACTTCTGGTGGTACGGGGTAGAAGGTCACCTGCACCGGGCGGTGCGCAACCGGTTGTGCTAACAGATGCACGTCATTGATGGTTAGACCTTCCGTAAGGACCTGGTCAGCATGCGCTTTATCCTTAAAATAGACCAAGACAGATCTGGAGTTTTCGAGCTACAAAGTCTATTGCATCCTTTGGTAAGATAGTTTTGAGGGCTCGGCTATATTGCCACAGCTTAGTGTCGGGAAGCGCATCAAAATAGACGCCCCGTTCCATAGTGGAGGAAAAAAGTGACCAGCTCGGGAATCCTCAGGTATGTCAATTGTAGCAGTAGAACCGACGACAGTGACATAGGATTCAGGAAAAGGCATAGCAGATGAAACTGGGGGTGTGAGGACCCCAGAAGTTGCAGAAGCATAGGATGCTTGGGCAGGCATGGGTCGAGAACTCGATGAAGCGGCTCCTAGCAGTGAGGGCGGATCAGAAAGTTGATGAAAAGTAGAAGCTATGAGCTCAGTATCGCTGATCACGGAGACGTCATCATCTGCTGAGATGTAGATAGGAGACTTGGCACCACCGCACTTGGTGGGAAGGGAGGAAGTTATTGCTGGAGAAGAAGAGGTATCCATGACGTCGCAATGACGTTCGGGAGCCACCTCATTTAGCTGAGCAGGAGCTGTCGCCGTAGAAGAAGAAGAGGGTGCTGGCTGATCTGCCAAGATAAGGATGTGGGCGTCACCCTTGTCTGCCTCCGCCATCGAAGCAATGGCGAGACTTTAACGAAAAAAGACCAGCTCGGTTGAAAAATAAAACAGTGAATAATGAAAAAATATGGCACTCACCAACCTGGGAGATACACGAACGTAAAGCGTGGACTTTCAACTTGAAGATACACGCAAACACAGAAACTAAAGCACTCAATAAACACCTTATAGCAACGAAAATCACGGAGCTTAAAACCCAACCACTGAGCTTCGAAGGGTCAGTGCATGCATTAAGGCCAAAAGTGGACCGACACCGTACTAATGTATGTCAATAAATGCTATGTTGTGTTTCTTTTCTAATTGTCCGGTGACGTTTGCCAATGTAGTGTATTTTATGGTTGCTTACATTAGTGATGTCAAGAGAGACAATATTGGTTTACGTCTTGGTAAATCCGTATGTACAAATGCTTGTATGCTGATGGCACACTACTATTGTCGAATAGGAAAAGTGAGTTGCAGAGTATGTTGTCTCGGCTGTATGAAGTTCATATGAAATTGAAACTGAGTATACTGTAAATAAATGAAACCCCAAGTCCTGGTTTTTGAGCGAGGAACTATTAGTATTGAATGTGAGATCAGCCATGATGGTACAGAGATAGACCAGGTTAACGAATTTGCATGTATATTTAAGAAATATATTTAACAAGGAAAACAGATTAGATGGGGAAATTAGTAGTGAGTGGATTCATCTTTGAAAGTCATAGCTGTTTTATAGAACGTCATAGCTGTTTTATAGGAATTTCATTGGAGTCATAGGTTTTCGTAAAGGTCCCGCACAGCTGTGTAGGAAAGTACAATTGTTCTTACTCTGACGTACGGAAGTGAAATCTGAATACTGCGAGACAAATATATGAGTTGTTTGACTTTTTCGTTTGAACACCACTTTGTACAACACTGCGCAACTACTAAGCGGAATTTACATTCAAACGATTATTGGAAATTTAAGATGCATTGCTCAGGATGTGTATTATACACTCACGGACAATAAAATTGGCGCACCTACAGCGAAACCTGCTACAACAGCGAAACTTTGCAAATAGCTAGAGTGCGTACTGGTATACAAGTGATCCACGTTTGGTACGAGTGTGCATGACCGCACACCCTGTGGTGGCGCTTCAAACACAAACAGGCATCCTTATAAACCGGGGTGTAGTCGATGCCTCATGAAAACGAAAAGCACCGGCCGACGCAAGCAAGAGTACAGAGTAACACGAATGCCGGGTAGACGCCAGAGACGTCGATTTACGCAACCTACGGACTTTGAGAGAGACCTGATAATCGTGCTGAAAACCGCAGGGTGGTCGGCCGCTACGTGGATCGTTCTGACCGTACCGTCCGACTGTTTTGAGAGCAGTGGACACGTGACGGCACTTCCACACGGCGGAGAGGCACCGTACGGACCAGAAGGACCACCGGTAGAGAGGATCGACGGATCCTGCGCCAGGCACGAAAGGATCCCACGGGGACCCTGTCCACTATACAGGTAGACGTAGCGGCTCCTCTGTTTCCACGAACCATTTCCCGACGCCTCGCAGAAGTGAATCTGCGATCTCAGCGCCCCTTGCGTTTGCTGCCATTAACACCGGAATATCGATGGCTTCGTGTACAGTGGTGCCAAGGCAGAGCGACGTGGAACGCCACATACTGGCGACGTGTGGTGTTTAGCGATGAGTGCCGCTTCGTTTAGTGGACAGATGATCATCGTGTCCTGGTGTGGAGGTCGCAGCGTCAACGGTACAATCCCAACCTCGCTATCGAGCGCCACACCTTCCCCACTGCAAGCATTATGGTCTGGTGAGCCATTGCCTACAATATCCGTTCAGCTCTAGTAGTGGTACGTGGATCATTGATGGACAAGCGGTATGTGGATGAGATCCTACGGCACCATGTGCTCCCATTCATGGCCTGGATTCCAGGTGCGCTGTACCAGCAGAATAATGCCCGCCCGCACACGGCTCAGGTTGCCCAGGACTGCCTACGTCATGTCCAGACACGTCTATGGCCTGCCAGCTCCCCGAACATGTCTCCTATCGAGCATGTGTGCGACCAATTGAAACGCCGGTTGCCGCCGTGCTGCGCTATCCGGAATTTGGGGCACGCCGCCCCACACGTGTGGGTCAGTCTGCCAAAGGACAACATCAGGCGTCTGTTCGCTTCCATGCCGGACTGTATTACAGCATGTATCGCCGCACGAGACGGTGAGACGCGCTACTGAAGATGACCGGACAGCGTGCCACAGATCTCTCTGTAATTGTCCTGCAGCTCTGTTTTTGCCATCATGAGTATCATTCACCTGTACCATTTCCATAAAATTTCAGTTCAATCCGACGCTTCCTTCTTGGTGCGCAAATTTCATTGTCCATGAGTGTAGTTTCTTGATTTTCGACGAACGATTATGATCGTTAGCTTTTTGTTGGAACGCAACTTGTGAAACAGTATGCAACTGCGAAGCCTACATTTTCATTAAAATCATCATCGAAAATTTAATACGTTTCTCAGGCTGCCAAGCTTCATTTTTTGCGTTATTACTATTACGGTAATTTAGGCATTTTTTTTTTGTTTCATTTGTATAATTACCCAGCATCAGACTATTGTTTATGTCATATCTTGAACGTTCTATTTCGAATAAACGCACAAGATATGCGACTAACGAGATCATAAAAAGTTTATTTTTAGAGTATTAAATAGGCGAAAAGAGTCACTAGAAACATTTCTCGCCCGAAACGTGAGCAAAAATAAGGTAGCTTAGGCAGAACAAGTTATTTCTTTTTTGCTTGCAGAAAGAAACAACTTTTTATAATCTGTAAAAATTGTCTCAAAATCATCCTGTGGTAACCTTTTTGGTTTATAGTGAAATATATCTGCATTCAAAGCCGTGAATACGGGAGAAGTAAATTAAAAAGCCGTAAAACTGGTCGCATTTTCTCAAAACGGTAGTTCCAAAGGATTACGAAGACGATTTTTCAATAAACTTGAAAATTAATAAGAAGTTTTTCAAAAGAGTTTTAAACAGTGCAAAGCGCACTGTATTAGAAGAAGAATTATACTTTCGGATATCGTACGGCCGAACCGCTGTGCTGAAAGCACAACACAAGCAGGATTTAAAATTAAGTTTCGGAAAGCCCTCTCGGATTCTCGTTGAGTCTTTTACTTCCTAATGAGTTTTAAGAGCTTCGGGATTAATGTGCGTAATTCATTAGACGGGCGGAAGAAGAGACATTAATGATATTGTTGGATGTCTCAGAGAACAGAGTTGATGCACGTGTCTCAAAGCTCTCATAACTGCTTGCGTGATGAAACGAAAGTAAAAACTAATCTTCCTCAGAAGTAATTCGTGCGAAACAACAACTACAGTTTTCTACTGTTCAGTTCAATTTCGGAATCTTAATTATGGACATTTTAATTGTTTCACAGATTGTGTGCCCGCCGTTATTATTTATTTGTCACCTAAGAAATTGGAATTTAATTTGAACGAATATCTTAAAGGGGACTACATTTCGTCACATTTCTCTTCTCAACGAATATCGTGTTTTATATTCCTTCTGTAGAGAATTGACCATTAAATACAATAATTACTGTGCGTGATCAAGCTTCGTTTTCCTGTTTTAAAACTAATTTTCAAAGTAGCGGAACTGTTTTTCGGGAGAAAATATATAAGACAGAATATTCCAAAATGTTGATGAAGTAAGGGTGGGCGCGAAGAACACTTCGACAGAAGACTGCAGAAGGTCGAACAAACTGATGGCACAAGATGACGTGATGATTCATTCATATTTTTATTATTTTATTACTTGTGACGTATATTCTAAATTAACTTTCCTTCTTAGTTTCTTTCCCAATGTAAATCTTGAGTTTATTCTGTGATTCTTCACTCTTAACGTGATATCTTTTCCCTCAAACGAATACGTTTGGCAACACAATTGAGGTTGAATGCACGTGACGTATGCCTGAGTTTTGATAAGAACAAGAGACAAAAACGACGACTGATCTATTGCTTGAGAGCGTTGTAAGAGAGAGCGTTGGGTTGTAAACTGATTATTGATAGGAGTGTTGTGATAATGCGTGGTGTGTGGGCGTTCACTACAATATGCAATGTTACGATGTGTGTGCTACATCCTGAATAAAGCATCTTTTTCCGTAAGTTGACTTCTGTTATTTACATGTTTCGTCTGGCCGTTAAGGTTTCTTTCATTTAGGAACTATTTCTTAGTATGTTGATGTGTTAAAACAACGTAGAAGTAGAAACGACTTTTACGCTATATACTATTTTGACATTAGAAGTGGATAATATGTTGTAGAAACTTCTTTGTTTCATAGGGAGCAAGTTCGTCGCTTTTCGTAGCCTATTGCGTTTTACAAATTGTTTTTTGTTATCTGGCTTGTAACACACTCGGCGCCGATATTAATTGGTTTGCAAATGAATTCTGTCTGAGTGAAGCTGCACTGGAGAAAGTAAAGATGTTTCAAAGCACTTCGGGTTTCCAGTTTTCTTAAAGGCAAGACAACCCAGCCACAGAGCGATATTTGGGGATGGGAGAGATGCCACAGGTGTAGAATCGCATAAGGCCGGTCGGGATGTGCCTCAGTCCACTTTTCCTTAAGTAGCGACCGTCTCACTAAACTTTTGGCTTTTGCTTGTCACCCAACATACTATGCTTCCCTACATTTCTCAATTTCAAAACCTCATTATTTCTAGAATTTAAATTAAAAATCAGAACAATTTGAGTACTACATTTTCCTAATACTTAATGTACCATTGTAAGGTTATTTTTATCTTAATATTAATGTGTGTTACGTAATCGTATGGGAACGAGATGTATTTTGGGGACGACGTGGATGAACAGGGCGTCGCAAGAGCTCTGTGTCTCCGACCTTCGGCTTTGTCCCATTCCTAATCCTCTTGTGGAGCAATTCTAGAAATAACGATGTCTATATTTACCTTGGACAACAAATACAAAGCAATGGCCACATCGATGAAGAAATTAACAGGTGTATGAATCTTGGTTGGATAGCATTTTGATCAAGCAGTGCAATTTTTAAGAGGAAATGGCCATTATATCTTAAAAGAAAAGTATTTAATCAATGCATTCTTTCAGTTCTTACTTATGGAACTGAGACATGGACCTTACCTAAAAAATACATCCAGAAGCTGCAAACTATTACGAAAGCATGCAGAGGTGCATGAATTTGTAAAACCAGGAAGGACAGAAAGAGATCTCATGGAGCAGAAGGATGACAGGAGTTGATGACATCGCGGTCAAGGCCAAATCTCTGAAAGGCAATGGGCTGGGCATATTGCTAGAAGAACTAACCACCCGTTGCACAACTGAAATAATTGAATGGATTCCGAAAGATAGAAAATAACCTAGAAGAAGACCATGTGGGAGATGGTGGATGAATTTCGAAAACATACCGTTGGAGCCTGGAGGGGACTGGCTCAACACAGTGTGTTGTTTTAGAAACATGTGGAGATTTTCATCCAGCAGTGGATTGTTAATAGTTGACAATGACGATGAGGATATATATATATATATATATCATCGCCATTATATTGCTGACAAGAGCACAGAAGTAGGATTAAAATTAACTTCTAGAAGAAGACAAAACTGATGCCCAGTGCTTTTATAAGAAATGAAGATTTATCGATCGCTGGGGACGAGCTGGATTGCTTTAGTTATTAGATATCAAGCGAAGGTCACATCGATGAAGAAATTAATCTGCATAAAAAACTTGGATGGAGAGCTTTTGGAAGAAACAGTACAATTTTTAAGAGCAATTCACCATTATGTCTGAAAAGAAAAGTATGTACTCAGTGCGTCCTTCCAGTGCTTACATATGAAGCACAAACGTGGATCTCAACTAAAAAAGGAGATACAAAAACTTCAGACAACTCAAAGTCGCATGGAGAGATGCAGGCTTGATGTAACCAGGAAATATAAGAAGATGAACTCGTGGAAAAGGAAAATTACAAGAGTGGGGTGACATCATGATCAGAGTAAAATCACTGAAATGACAATGGGCTGGACATATTGCCAGGAGGACCGAAATTTTAGACTGCATTCCAAGGGACAAGAAAAGACTCAGAAGAAGACTACGTGAAAAACGTTTTGATGAAATTCGAAAGCATGCAGGAGTGATATGGAGATCCCTGGCTCAAGAAACTTCTCAAAGAAACTGGACAATTGAAATAAAAGACTGCCTTCCAAAGAACAGGAAGGGACCCAGACCACGTGGAGGATAAGCAGATGAAATCCGGAAATTCGAAACTGGCTCAAGAGAGACCTTTGTGGAAGAAACTTGGGGAGACTTTCATCCTGCAGTGGATTGATAATCCTGGACAGTGATGATGATGATGATATATCATTATCAGTATCAACGGTTATCAATCCACTGCTGCATGAAGGTATTTCAAGTTTCTTCCACAACTTTCCGTCGAGAGCCAGTCTTCTCCATGTCACTCCAACATGCTTCCGAATTTCAAGCACCCATCTCCAACGTGGTCTTCTTCTGATTATTTTATTGTCCATCGGAATCCAGTCAAATATTTCAATTGTCGATCGGTTGTCCGTTCGTCCATCAATATATGCAGCTCATTGCTATTTCAGGGATTTTACTTTGGTCATGATGTGTTCCACTCTCGTCATTTTCCAGATGCACGAGTTCGTTTTCTTATCTTTCGTGGTTACACGAAAGGTGCACATATATTACGTAGGTATTGTCAAGAATTGACATTATGCATGGGACCATACTTTTTCACGATATCCGTTGCACGCCAGGCGATCCAGATGCTGCACTAGTTGAGGTACGAAATCTTACCACCTTATTCATCTGATCTGTCTCATACGGATTATCAGTTCTTTTAACACCTGCATACCTTTATAAAAAACAGTTTCTAATGAAACATCAGTTGAAACCAGGCCGTCTAGAAAACGCAGGGGCCATGACATTAGATAAATGGGTTCCCTCTTTTAGTAACGTCAGACGAAAATCAAGTGTTCCGATTGGTATCCAAAGCCGTCGTATCACGCTGACGCCGACGTATCAGGCCGTGTAACAAGATAGTGGCGTCACAAACAAAGGGATCTGATCTCTCTAATGTCATAGTCCTGTACTTCCCATGCGGCCATGGTTGAAATCCTATTGCATAAGCCCATCGCATTCCGAAACTCAACAATGTTTTCACAACGGTATTAGAGAAGGAATATATCGTTAGCAAAAGTGTGTTGCTGCTGGCAGTGGCCTTGCTGACTAATAACGTTTATTTTGCACCTTAGTTTGGGTGTTTTTAGTTCCCATAAATAATATTCTGACATTTCATCTGCATCAACGTAACATTTTTCATAAAAATATTTTTAATTTTCTTCACAAAGTTTTGTGATAGTTCTATTTTATCTGGCTATCAAATGAACGAGATGTTGCAACTAGTTTTACGAAGACGAAAAAAAAAATCCCGAAAAAAAACCTGTTGCCTTCTAGCTTTTACTTAGTGAGAGACTGTGTCTTTAAATGAAGAGTTATTTTATTCGAAGTTCTACTTTTTTATTCTGGATTTCTTCTGCGTCGTTAAAACTGATTCCAAAATTTCCGACCACCCACAATTTGACGCCCCAACTAATTTCGGTATTTTCCGTGTGAAAACTCTTTGATTACCTAGCGCTATATTCTCGGAAGCTTGAATTAATTTTTTTACCTCTCTTATTGATCTCCTAGCTAACCAACCCTTAATCCCAAAATTGCACCGCTGCGACCGCAATTCCTTTCGCTTGGCGCATCTCCTAATACGTGGTGAAGATCGTGGAAATGAGAGGAAAAGAAAAAAAAAAGGGGGGATGAAAAAGAAGAAAGCGTAAAACAAATTGTCCCTCATCACGTGAAACGTCTTCCTAAACGCACGTTTCCATCCAAACTACCTTCCAGAGCGGCAGATGGTTCAACTCTCACGCGTTTTCCTGCTTCAGCTCTATGTGTGTGCGTCCTCAACCGCAGGGCTTGTCTTAGGGGAAATTCAACACCCGAAGACTCTGAAGTACTCGAGGGTGAAACCCCCCTTTAAATCTAAAAAAGCTCGGTGCACGGAAAATAACATTGAGAAAATACATCAGCATCCAAATGCCCACACTCATCCTTCCATCGCCTTTGTCTTCAACTCGAAGATAAATAAAGAGCATAAAGGTTTCGACGGAATAATCATACCTAGAGAAAAAAAACAAAAAAACGGACTGCTGAGGAAGCCGCGCGGAGGGGGGGGGGAACAGGTGAAAAATCTTTCGGAATCACAATGGCAGTGATGCTGAATAACGCCGAACGCTGGTTTTTTGAATAGTTTAACGCATTGTTTAAAACTCATTTCCCTATATAACGTGAACTTTTTGTTCCTTCGGTAAATTTCTAAATTGAAATGAAGTGTATCTCAGTGAAAAACCATGAACGCTTCTTTTCTATTGGAGAATGCATTGAAGGGCGCGGGGGGAGGGGGGGGGAGATGTACACCTACAGTATCGCAAAGTGATTTTCGTGCTTGAAAAAGTACAATTCAGTTCTAGGATATACAGGGTGTCCTCCATTATAAGGCTCCAACAGCTTAAGCATATACAGGTTGAAGGAAAATATATACAAGATCATTACTACGCATCAAAATGATAGTGATACTCACAAAGTTTTCAGTTCAGTTCAGTGCACCTCCACACTGGAGCCTTTGGTGGTACGAGTATTGTCTTGCGTGCATTCAGTTTCACGCCATGTGTTCTGCAACATGTTTTTAGTGACATACCTTACGGTATCTGTTATGCGCTGTTCCAAATTCATATGCTGGTAAATTTCGCAGAGTACACTTTATCTTTGACGTACCACCAAAACAAGAAATCTAATGGGGTAACATCGGGGGAACGTGGCTGCCAGAGGACCATCACGACATTTCCAACGGCTGGGGAATGTATCATTCAGGAAATCTCGGATAACACGACTCCAATGGGGTGTGGCACCATCTTGCTGGAAAATTATGGTTGGCTGTATGGCTGACATCTGTGCTACGGCAAAGGTTACATAGGTACACCATGCCAGTGAAGGTATTTTCAGCGAAGAAAAACGGTCCAAGAATCTTATTGCGCAGAAAACCACACAACATTACAAACTTTCGGACTATCGCGCATGTACTCTTCACTTACATGCGGATTTTCGAAGCCTCAGATTTGCACATTATGCACATTCACGTTGCTTAGCGCTTAGACTAAAGAGACGCCCCGGTGGCGCAGTGGTCTAACCGATGTCGTAGATAAAAGTCTGCGTTCGAATTCCCGTAAAGCATGGACGTTGTGTTTGTCTTAAGGCACTGGCTCTCTCCCTTTCCTGGAACCAGTGGCCCTAAATTTGAGACGGACGACTTCTTCTAGTCCATCGAGCTGCTCACGGTTCTCGTTAAACCCTCAAACAACAAGAGAAAAAACGCATACGTAAAAGGCATGGGCAGAGCTCACATCCAGACTTAGTTGTAGAGGGACCCACCACCACCACTAGTGGTGTTATGGTGTAAGGAGCCATCTATGAGAGCCGAACGAGGCTAGTCGTTCTAATAGGGACGTTAACAGCATGGCGATACGTTCAAGAGGACGCGTCGTCCTCCTTCTCATGTCACGCCTTCCAGAGGTCATTTACCAGCAACATAATGTCCACCCGAAGACCGCTCACCTCTCACTGAAGTGTAATCGTAGCGTTCCAACCTACCTTGGGCATCCAGGTCTCCGGATTTTCCTCCCATTCAGTATGTCTAGGATTTGCTGGGATATTAGTTGCGGCCATCACGGATTATCTTGTGCAAGAATTACAGGACGTTTAACATAATCTGTCACAGGAAAACATCAGAGTTCAGTTTGACTTCATCCCACACCGTATATCAGAGCGCACCGCAGCCATATCTGACTTTTCGAGGGACAAGTTATGTTACGACTCTTCTGAAATAATGAGCCCTACTTCGGTTTTATTGTAATTACTTCTTTATCTCTTCCTCAACAACTCACCTTACGATGGAACGCTTGCTTTAAGGCCAGTCCATTTTATTTTCTAACAGTGTATTTTCCAGGAAAGTATGAACCTAAAATATCATTTCCAGTATATAATATCTTTAAACGGTATCATTAGAGTTAAACATTAAATACACTCAATGGACAAAACATTGGAGATGCCTTTAGACAACGTGTGCGTCCTCCTCTAGCGCGAATAATAGCATGTGAAAACCGAGGCATTGACTCCACCAGACGCCCTGAGGTAATGACAGCAACGCATTGTCCAAATCTCCGCCCGAAACTACATCCCTGGATCCATGGACTTGATGTTCAGCTCCAGGGCATCCCAGAGAGCTTTAACAGGGTGTAAATCCGAAACCTCGGTGGCCAGTAGATGATTCCAAACTCAGATGAGTGTTTCTCGAGAGATGGATGGGTGGTTGAGACCCTGTGAGGTGGCGCAATATCCTGTAGGAATAGATCATCTACTGCACGATGCGAGAAAGCCAAGAAAGTGTGTAGGTGAGCATCCAGCACATGCTGGTAGCGCGCAGAAGTTACAGACCTCTCCAGAAACACTAAGGGGCATAATGTGTTCCATGAGAAGGCCTCCAAAACCATCGCAAAGCCACCACTATCTTGAACAGAGCCGACTTGGCACGACAACAGGGCAATGGCCGAACGCCGTCGACGCCACTCCCGCTCCCTCCAGTCAGCTTGGTGCATCTGGAAGCGGGACTCATCTGACCACACGACGTGACGTCACTCTGCAGAAATCCAGTTTTGATATTCTCGGGCCACTCCCGCTCCCTCCAGTCAGTTTGGCGCATCTGGAAACGGGACTCATCTGATCACACGACGTGACGTCACTCTGCAGAGGTCCAGTTTTGATATTCTCGGCACCAGGCGAGGCGTAATGTCCAATGACGAGCAGTGAACAGTGGCATACGGGTAGCGTGTCGGTTGCCGTAGCCCAGGGTATGGAGCATGCGCAGTACAGTTTGCTCGCTGACGCTGCTTGAGCCCCTGACATTTAACCCGGATGTGATTTGACATGGGTAAACGTGGTGATCTGAGCGACGTTTACCGTGGACGCATTGTCGGGGCAAGACGAATGAGTCATTCTATCGCACAAGAGGTAAGAAGCCTAAGGTAGCGTGTCGGCTGCCGTAGACTATCAGTTGCTCTGTACGAGCCTGGATAGTCTACGTCGACACCGGTCATCAATGGCGTCTGGTCGACCCTGGTCATCAAAGGCGTCTGGTCGACCCTGGTCATCAATGGCGTCTGGTCGACCCTGGTCATCAATGGCGTCTGGTCGACCCTGGTCATCAATGGCGTCTGGTTGACCATTGCTTGCTCTCTGGACGATACATCCGTCGATGGTATACCCGCGATGCACCTCTGATACGGTTGCCCTCTTCAACCTTAAGCTTCTTACCCCTTCTGCGATAGAATGACTCATTCGTCTTGCCCGACAATGCGTCTACGGTAAAAGTCGCTCAGATCACCACGTTTGCCCATGTCATCGATTGCGATACACTGCTGGTAAGCCCTGCTGTCCTCCTATTTATCGCCTGCGTTCGTTTTGGATCTGTCCCACTCCACGGGGGAGATGCCCATGTCAACTAGCCATCATCCCTATCTCTAATACACTATCTACCAACAAGTAATTGGACACCCTTGCAATCGACGATATCTGCGATCCTGATACACGTCACGGCCGCCGCCGTTAAACATCGTGTGGGAAACAACAACGCAACCAGTCGCATGCAAGATGCCACGCAGTTCGGAGCTCTCTGATTTCGAGAAAGGTGTGATCGTCGGGTATCACAGAAATGGCCGATCCATACGTGACATATCCAGCGAGTTGAAGTACCCAAAATCGAATGTGGCCTACGTGATTGGCAAATGGAAGATGAGAGGTGACTGCCGGAATGTGCCCCGACCCGGCAGACCCACACAACTGGGAGTTAGAGACCGACGGGTGCTGGTCAGAGAAATTCGGAAAAACCTCACCAAATAGATGGCCCACATCCGGGAGGAGTTTCAACAGGCATCCGGGAGTGTTCTTTCGATGAATACCATCCGTAAGTAAGCCCATCTGCTCGGTTATCATGGACGTGCTGCCTGCCGCCCACAAGCCTTTGATCACCAAGCCCAATAGCGCTGCTCGGCTAACGTGGTGCAAAGAACGTCCATATGGACCGTTGAACAGTGGAAACAGGTTCTCTGGAGCAACGAATCAAGGTTTACCTCTACCGTTTGGATGGCAGGGTCTGGGTTTAGCGTCTGCCTGGAGAACGCCTCCTGCCGGAATGTATTGTGCCAACTGAGAAGTTCGGCGGCGGTGGAATTATGCTATGGGGGTGTTTCTCCTGGTATGGCATGGGACCTTTGGTCGCAATTCCTGGTAGACTCAACGCCGAGACCTACTGCACCATTTTGGATGACCATGCGCTTCCTACGTTTTGGCAGTTTTACGGGGTGGACCCATGTTACTTTCAGGATGACAATGTCACCTGTCAGGTTGCGAGGTCCACCATGGCTTGGTATGGTGACAATGGGGTTAATCGAATGGACTGGCCTGCGCAGAGCCCGGACCTTAACCCTATCGAGCACCTCTGGGACGAGTTGGAGCGTCGACTTAAGGGGTGCCCCCACCGTCCGAAATCGGTGAAGGAACTGACCTGTCTTCTCCAAGCCGAGTGAAAGAAAATACCGGTAGCCGTCGTACAACGCCTGATTGAGAGTATGCCCAGGATGGTCGCAGCTGTAATCGCCGCTCGTGGAGGCTCCACCAACTATTGAAGGTGAATAAACTTCGTTTTCCTTTGCTATCACAGGTGTCCAATTACTTGTTCGTATATAGTGTATTTTGTACAGTGAGTGTGTTTAATAGGAAAGAATGAACCGAAAACATCATTTCCCTTATTTTATATCTTAAAAACCTTGTGATTAGAGTCAACAATTAAATATATAACACATGATCAGGAGCAGGGAGTCAGATATCCTGGTCTCTGACCAGAGACGGAAACGGGTTACGGGTCACCCTGTCACGGGTCGACAATTTCTTGCGGGTCCAACGGGTCGGGTCAAAGTGTTCCTGACCCGGTTTTATTTCCGTTTTATTTTTGAAAAGAGAAAAATATATTCCAAAGAAAATGCGCGTTGTGGGATTATGTATTCGATACTGGTACCCACGAAGTGAATAATGATTTGCCATGCAAAAATATTGTCGTCTCTTTCTTAAAGCAACGAAGATTTCCACCGAACGACGTCAAACAACACACCGACTCCATATCGTAAAAATATCCTTCCTTTGCGTTCTTTTTCAGTTAGATTGTCCAGGGCAAGGTACAGGCAAACGCCATTCGTCTGTTTCTCAGCTGATTCACTCTCTCAGTGGGAAGTTCACTGTATGACTAAGAGTTACTTTTCACATCGCATCTTTTACATTGAGCATTCAGAGGTCTTCGATTAATGTGCTAACATCGCGTTCTCATGACATCTCATGTCGGAATTAACTCCTTATTTGTTAATATCGATGGATTTAATATTAAGAAGGTTGAGAAAGACGTCCAGACCAACAAATACGTGCTTGTTCAAAACCACAAGGGGAAGAGTGAATGCTGGAAATTGTTTCGTCTTATTAAGGAACCGGTGAATAATTCTGTTTTGTTTGGCCTTGCTTGTTGTTTAAAATGTGGAAAGTGTATAACTACAAAGAAAGATGTCGACGATGTAATAAAAATTATGGAACCAAAAATCTAACGGGGCATATATGCGCACCTCCATCAAAGCGTGGAAAGAGTGAAGAATTTAATACATTAAAAAAAACGCAATAATGTAATCGTAAATAATGATTCCCATTTGTAATATACCCCATGGTCACGGTCATAGTCAGCCATTACTTCTGAATTACGCAAAGTAGTGGCACTAAAAATGGCACTAATATTTAGCAAGTAACCAAATTTATTAGTAAAAAAGGATTTCAGTTATTAAATGTCATGCAGTTATTGGGATGAATACACACACACACACACACACATATATATATATATATATATATTACGTTTATATGTACATATATATAAAGTTAGTTTCGAATTTATAGTTGAAAGCAGATTTGTCCGGGTCAGTTACAGGTCCGGGTCGGGTCCGAAAATTTTGACCAGTTTCCAACTCTGTCTCTGGCCCGGGAAAACTCAGCACATATGTGTCTCGGTTCAGTGATGAGTGCACAAGTTTGGTGCATTCAGAATTTATTTATCGAAATTTTTCTCCTGTGTTAGCATCCTTCTGTCTCTCGACATAGTAAACGACAGTGATATAAGATTCCCATCTCTGATGTTCGAAATGGAAGAATCGTCGATTTATTTTGCTCAAAAACAGTGCCATTGGAAATTCAGATGTAAGAAATAAACACAATAAAAAACCCGAAAACACTCTGAAATATGGAAGAGTGGTAGTCATTTGTATTGCTCTAAAACGTTTGAATGATATACCCGGAAATTAGCTGTTCATCGACAGTAGAAGCTGCGAAATTCCATTTATTATGTTAATAACGGATCACGCACCAACAGAGCTGTGTCATGACTGTAAGCCTCAAAGAAATGGCTTTAGGGTTCATTAAAGGAAATCTTTTCTTTTACTGCAAATTTCCGTTGATTAGAAAGCTGAAGGGAAAAAAAGCAGAAAATGAAAATAATGACGGGCACCTTTAGTTAGTGAAAATATGAATAGAATGTGCGCGTTTGAAGAATACGTAAAAAGGGAAGACCGCAAAGTTTTGAGAATAACCTAAGAGAAAAGCGAAAAAGAGCGGGATTTTTGTGATGTAGGGATCGTGAATGGGATAATTAAATTATGCCTGTAGACTCCGCGAAGAATATTAGATCACTGCTTAACTTCCTCGTCAGCCATGGGTATAACGCCGCTGAAATTCAATTAAAGTTTGATGAGTTTCAACAAGTATTTTCCCATCTTCATAGCTGTGACTGACCAGACCTCATAAATATTTTATCCTTTGATGAAAGAGTTTTTCGTTGCCACCCTTTTACGTATATCGCTCCTTTTCTTTTTAAGTGAGTTAAAATTTGCTTAAGGTTATGTGGAAACTCATAGTACGATTGGAGGTGTAACTGCCGAAAAGACAATTCTGAAATACAGTCGAATTTCGTTAAACCGCCATATTTTGTTCATTCGGCTAAACTCGAATTTCGGTAAACCGCCGTAATCTTGTTCATCGTGCTAAAATCGGATTTCGTTTAACCGCCATATTTTGTTCATCGTGCTAAACTCGAATATCGTTAAACCGCCATATTTGTTCACCGTGCCCTAAACTCGAATTTCGATAAACCACCATATGTTTTTTCATTGTGCGCTAAACTCAAATTTCGTTAAACCGCCATATTTTGTTCATCAGGCTAAACTCGAATTTCGGTAAACCGCCGTAATCTTGTTCATCGTGCTAAAATCGGATTTCGTTTAACCGCCATATTTTGTTCATCGTGCTAAACTCGAATATCGTTAAACCGCCCTATTTGTTCACCGTGCCCTAAACTCGAATTTCGATAAACCTCCGTATTTTTTCATCGTGCGCTAAACTCAAATTTCGTTAAACCGTCATATTTTGTTCATCAGGCTAAACTCGAATTTCGGTAAACCGCCGTAATCTTGTTCATCGTGCTAAAATCGGATTTCGTTTAACCGCCATATTTTGTTCATCGTGCTAAACTCGAATATCGTTAAACCGCCCTATTTGTTCACCGTGCCCTAAACTCGAATTTCGATAAACCTCCGTATTTTTTCATCGTGCGCTAAACTCAAATTTCGTTAAACCGCCATATTTTGTTCATCAGGCTAAACTCGAATTTCGGTAAACCGCCGTAATCTTGTTCATCGTGCTAAAATCGGATTTCGTTTAACCGCCATATTTTGTTCATCGTGCTAAACTCGAATATCGTTAAACCGCCCTATTTGTTCACCGTGCCCTAAACTCGAATTTCGATAAACCTCCGTATTTTTTCATCGTGCGCTAAACTCAAATTTCGTTAAACCGCCATATTTTGTTTATCGGGCTAAACTCGAATTTCGGTAAACCGCCATATCTTGTTCATCGTGCTAAAATCGGATTTCGTTAAACCGTCATGTTTTGTTTATCGGGCTAAACACGAATTTCGATAAACCGCCATAGTATTTGGTTGATAATGATGATGATGAGGCAAAGCATGAGTTCACGGAATAGATGAGTGAATCCGAGACAAACAAGTAACGTGTGAATGGGGCAGGCAAGAAATGCATTCAAAGAATAGATAAAGAAATAAATAAACCCATTAAAAGGTCAGTCTACCTGAACCAAATTTCCGCTGTCCCCAAACAGAATTGTTCACATAGTGACCGGATTTTGCAAAACCTAGGCCACTTCGTTCCTTGCCCGCCCCGTGAAAGGTACGGGCAAAAACTGCATCCAAGCAGAGGGGCAGACACAGAATGAGCAGACGGAAGAGAAGGAAAATAGGCAGAAGAGCAAATGAAGCATTCTAGGAACAGGCAAGGAAAGTAGTAGGTAAACAATGCATCCAGGATATACGTAAGGACAGTGGTTATACACTGGCATGCAAATATTAAGGACGAGACGGCTTTTCGAATGTAACGTCGTGCAGAAGTGCTCCACATCGACTCAAAATATTCCATAAGATCCCCCAAGATGTAAGAATATGGGACAAGTGAGCAAAACCGTCCAAACAAGGAATCCAAAGGATACAAAGGCACTTTATTGAAAAGGTAGCTTCGAGCACAACTGAACAGAAGACAGAAACGTCCATGTGACAGGTGGCTGCCAAGAAAAATCCAGTCTTTAATAGGGGATATGATCATCCCTGACTGCGTTGCAAGATTTACAACGTCTGTCCATGCTGAGGACGAGGTTGTCAAGGAGCTGTTGAGGCATCGCGGCCCATTCCTCTTGTAGCTCTAATCGCAGCTGCGGAATCGTTGCTGGCGGCTAGTGACGTGCTGCCAAGCGTCTCCCGAGAAGGTCCCACTCGTGTTCGATTAGATTTAGGTCCGAAGACCTTGCGGGCCAATCCATGCGTTGAATATCTTCACTCTCCAACAGTTCTGCGACAGCCACTGTACGATGAGGCGTAGCGTTGTCGTTCATGAAGAGGAACTCAGGACCCACAGCACCTCTAAACAGACGCACGTGAGACAGGAGGACCTCGGTACAATAGCGGACACCAGTGACTGAATCTCCTTGGAAGATGTGGAGGTCGGTACGGCTACCAAGCATGATACCGCCCCAAACGAGAACTCCGCCACCTCCAAACCGGTCCCTTTAGATGATGTTGGAGGTGTGATTGCGTGTCCCCTGCTCTCTCCAAATGTGTATCGCTCGTCAGACTAAATCGGCTCTCATCCGTAAAGAGAACTCGATCCCATTGCTGATGTGTCCAGTTCTTGTGTTCCTGGCACGACAGAAATCGCCGTCTGCGATGAGCAGGCGTTAATGGCACACACTGTACTGGTCGTCGTGCAAATAGACCACCTTTGTGCAGCCTCCCGGCCACGGTAAAACGCGATAACGGACATCCAGTTGTCTGTTGCATGTGCCTTGCGATTTCTCCCGCTGTCTGCCGTCTGTCTCTTCTCGCCTGCAGGACAATATACCGGTCGTCCGCCACCGTGGTTGCTCGTGGACGACCACTGCTAAATTCTCGGACAGCTGTTCCTGTCGTTTGAAATGCTCTCCAAGCTCGTGAAACGATACTGTGAGCGATCCCAGACTCCTCGACCACACTAGTCACACTTCGACCTTCTTCCAACTTCCCAATTACGCGACCTCGGGTAAAGTCATCCAGATGTCGTCTACTGGATTGCCTGTTGCAGCAACTCGACGTCTTTCAAATCGATGTACAACGTGCAAAAGCTTTCACCGAGTTGCTGCGCGTACACCGCCCGTATGCTTTATACCCTTCCGAACCCCCCCCCCCCCCTACGTCATGCTGCATATATGTGCATGCCCTACCGTACCGGACCCTAGTCTATCTCTTGAGTGGTCTTTCGGTTCGTTCTGCCTGCTCGTTCCGCTGTTATGCTAATTTCTCCTCTTCGTCCTTAATCTTCGCACACCAGCATAGGTAAACATGCGTGAACGCGGAAATATGGTACAATTCGTAAATGGAACGAAAGGCCAATTAAAGCAATGAGATATAAATAATAATGAGTAAAAGGTGCAAGGAATGCGTACAAGGAGTAGGTAGGGAAACTGGTGGAGACAACAAATAATGCATCCATGAAATAGGCAAACCAGAGAGAGAGAGAGAGAGACAGACAGACAGACAGACAGAGATACATAGACAGACAGAGAGATATATACATAGACAGACAGAGAGATATATACATAGACAGACAGAGAGATATATACATAGACAGACAGAGAGATAGAGAGAGAGAGAGAGAGATACATAGACAGACAGAGAGACACAGAGAGAGAAGCAAATAATGAATGTATGGGGAAGAAAATTAATGCTCCCAGGAAATAAGCAAAGGAACTCGAGAGACGAAACTTATGCATTGTGAAAAGAAGCACGGAATGAGTGTATAGAATGTTACAAGCAAACAGGGAGAAATGCAAGTAATGTGTGAATGTGAGAGGCAAGGAATGCACCCATGAAATATCTACGGCTACTAGAGAGAGGCAAACATTCTAGTGACAAGATTAATAATTAACAGTCCCATGGGATAAGCAAGGAAAGTAAGACGATAAATGATCAACTAAAGTACAAGGAAAGTAAGACAGCCAGGGATCAACTAGAAATGTTTCTGTGGAACGAGACTGGAAATTTGGGAAGGACAATATAAAAGCCGAATGAATGAATTAATACAGAGGCAAAAGATGTATGCTTAGAAGCAGGGGCGGTGGAAAGGAAAGGGGAGGGGGAAGGTCTTGCTACAATGTGGACCTCATAATTCTTCTAAAATATTATCTAAACTATCTATGAAAAAATTGCTAATTAAAAAAAAACAAGTTAGTAAAATCATGCAATGCATTGATTATGATACGCTTTCCAACATACCAGAAATTATTACTCAAGTTATGTGGATAATGGCTGTGGAATAAATCTCGCTCCTGTGTCCTGACCTTTGACCCCATTTCGATTATATTCAACAGAACTGGTTCACTATACCTCCGAAACAACATGACAAAATTTTGTTGCAATAGAAGCAGTTTTACGCAAGTTATGAGATTAATGGCTGTGGAATAAATCTGGCTTTTGTGCAATGACCTCTGACCCCATTTCGTTGATATTCAACAGAACCGGTTCACTATACCTCCGGAACAACATGATAAAGTTTTGTCGCAATCCAAGCATTTTAGGTAAGTTATGATGCACAAGGGCAATGGAATGGATCCCACTCCAGTGTCCTGACATTTGACAACATTTCGCCCATTTTCAATAGGGTTCGTCCGCAGTGGCTCCCTACCACATACTAAAACTTCATCGAAATCGAACCATTTTTACGCAAGTTATGACGCATAAGGGCAATGGAATATATCCCGCTCTTATCATGCCTGATCTTTGACCCCATTTCGCCTATTTTCAAAAGGTTTCGTGCCCAGGTGGTTCCCTACCACATACTAAAATTTCATCGAAATCGAACCATTTTTACGCAAGTTATGATGCATAAAGGCAATGGAATAGAACCAGCTCCTATGTCCTGACGTTTGATCCTATTTCACCCATTTTCAATAGGGTTCGTCCCCAGGTGGTCCCCTACCACATACTAAAATTTCCTCGAAATCGAACCATTTTCACGTGAGTTATCGTGCGGACGGACGGACAAAGCCGGAGCATATACGCTTCTTCAACCTACGGTTGGAAAGCGTAAAAAATGACGGAAACACAGCTGGATTGACCAAAACTGTAAAACACGAGTTGTTACCAGTTAGTATCTAAAAAAAAACTTAACTGAACGGGGATATTTTTGCTGGATTGCCCTATTTGAATTCTGATCCTAAAATACAATACTTGCTCAGTTAGATAACATATTTTAGTTGTTTAAATCAGTGTACAGTAGATACACATTTCTTACCCAAATGAGCTGCACTGCTATTGAAGTTATACTGTATAAATATCAGCTCAAGAATTCATTAAATATATCAGATTTTTGAGATGAATTGTAAATTATAGAAAATCTTCTGACTGACAACAAAAATATTCAGGGTCCTAAAGAGCTTCTTTCAAAGGAGCTGAGCTCCTATTGAACACATAATTTGATTGCAATTGCAACAGTAACAGCGTTTTATTCCAAAACTAAATGATCGTTTTATGACTATTTGTGAACATGCCAGTAACCGTCGTAAGTTCCTAGATATCACTCAACAAGCAAACAATAATTAAAACGCATTTAATATCTACCACTGCACATGATCGTTTGCCAGTTTTAGCGGTATTGAGGAAAGAAAGTGAATAACTCGAAAAGAAATGCAATTTTGCTTCCGTAATAAAAAATATATTGATGTGAATTTACCGAAACAATTCATTTCAAAAATAAGTATACATGGACCGTCAGTTTCTCCCCGTAGTTTTCTTCAATGAGGACAGTTGTATTTATCTATTTCTATTTTTGGAGAAGTATCTATGTCCCAATTTTCAGTGTGAGCAACTACAATTTGCTTACGGCGGAATTTCAGTGCAATTGAAATACGTATAACCAAGGAATGACAACGGACAACATATTCTCAATTATTAGTACTCTGACTTTTGAATTACTTCGAAAATTTACGTGACGACTGATGAGAAGCCAATGGATACTCGGGGAAGGGAATGTTTTATTTACTTTTTGGGCGTAATAACAACATGATTTATTAAACAAAAATCAAGCATTCATAAACTATTAGTTGAGCGCATTACCTATTCAGTTTACTGATAAGCAAAATGAATGCACAACTTACGACTGTAAGTGAAACTAATTTCATTTATATGAACCATTGTTCACAGATTTCAACATACCGTATTTTTCAGCTTATAAGTCAGTATGGAATATAATTCGAATGGATAAACTTTCTCAATTTCCTTATCTTGATTCACAGATAAGTCTGTCTTGAGTACAAGACGAGGCTAGAACAATTATAGTTAGCGTTCGGTAATTCTGTAAATATATTTTCAATGTTTCAATAAATATTAAAAGGTAATTTCCGCATTTTTTTTTTCCGCAAAAATTTAATTTCGTAAGTTTTTTTATTTTGTTACGAACTGACATTACTGTATTCCTTCCATCTGACAGATCAGTCGGTGAAGCAGCCGCGCATAGGTGAACACACACACACACACACACATGGTCACACAAGGTGACAAAACAGAGTGACGCTTTCAGTGTGAGTAATCGTTCACTGATTTCGCACAGAGTCAGATTGAAATCAGAAACCAAGACGGCTTTTGATTTCAATCGGAAAATACTAGTAAAACAAATTAAGATAAGCATAGTACGCGAAAGCAATAGTTGATTGTAATTCAGGTCAGATATACTGTTGTGAGATTGACAGAGCAAAAAAAAAAGACTGTCTTTGCTAGCCAAAGTTCGAAACGGGTCAAAAATGTTTAACCCGGACCCAGACGTCACATAATTGGACCCGACCCGGATCTGTAATTCACCCGGACCTGACCCGAAAAATTATGCTTTGAATCCCAATACCAGTATCTATATATCTATACATTGAAGAGCAATTGAATCAGAAATACCTGTATAGTAACGTGAAGCACCACCTTTCGCCCTGATGACGGCGGCGATTCGTCTCGGCATGGACTCTACAATACACCGGAAGCGTTGGGAAGCTATACGGATCCACGACCCCTGAACAAGCTCCCACAGATCACGAAGATTTGATGGAGGGGGGGGGGGGTCAGAGCCTCGAACAACTCTCTCGATGGCATCCCAGATGCGCTCGATGGGATTGAGGTCAGGTGACCTAGCTGGCCAAGGAAGTGAGGTCACGTAGGTGGAGTGTTCATCTAACCATTGGGATACAATTCGGGAGCGATGGCACGGTGCATTGTCTTGTTGCAGGATGAGGTCCCCAGTGGGATGTTGAAGACGCACAAACGGGTGCAAACGGTCGTCCAGGATATCCCGGTAACGTGGACCTGTGAGGGACGATGTCACAAGTACCAGGGGTCCCATTTCAGTCCATGTAAACGGTCCCCAGATGAGAACCAGCTTGAAGAGTACCCTGCTGGCAAGAAGGATCCATTGCTTCATGTGGTTTGCGCCATACTCGTATCCTGCCATCCGCGTGTACCAACGTGAATCTCGACTCATCAATCCAGGCAACATTTTTCCACATGTCTAAGGTCCAGTGGCAATGTTCCCGCGCCCATGCTAATCTTTGCACCCTGTGATGTGCGGTCAACAGCGGTATCCTCGTGGGACGATGGCTTCTGTACCCCATAGCGAGGAGATGGTTCTGGATGGTGTGGCTGCTTACACGTTTTTGTGCACCAGGGTTAAATTGCAGAGTGATTTCTTGCACTGTGGCCCGTCTATCCGCTGTTACAATGCGAGCTAGCTGACGATGACCCCGCTCATCCACACGCTGTTGTCCACGGCAGTTGGACCTTGCAGGGATGGTTTTATCGGATTCGATGAACTCACGGTGCACCCGTGACACAGTGGCTCGTGAACATCCCAGTGGCTGCACGACTTCCGAGATGGAGTGACCCATTCGTCGGGCCCCGACAATTTTCCCACGATTAAATGCGCTTAGATCTTTCGTCCTACTCATACTGCGTCCGACTCTTACTGATTCCCGTCGCATCACTGCTTATGTTGTCGGATCGCTGCATACGTCATGTCGTTTCCGTCCACAGCGCCACATTTGCATAACACCAGCTGTCTCTAATTCAATTGCTCTTCAGTGTATATACAGGGAGTTCAAAAAGTCTCTCCGCAGGGTGTATCTTGTGTAGGTTATACGGAAATCAAACAAACGTATCATGGGAACGTATGAGTATAATCTACTCACTCACAGGAAGTATTGATACTACCGTACTTAATTTGCAAGACGCAAACTAATAGTTTTGCACATGTTTTAAAATACATCTGCGCGCGTCAAAAAATCCCTCCGCATTAATATCAAGGATGTCCCACGTAATTTTGATGGCGCTACAGTCACAATATTTGAATTACGTAACTTGTTGTATGTTTAATTCCAGCTTCTGTTGTTTTCTTGATAACATATCTAGCTTCAGAATATGTTTCACGGCAACAACAATTTTCGCACGCTTATGATGAGTTTAAAGTTTCCAAAAAAAATGTAGATGTTGTTTTCATCATTGCCTCCCAGAAGGAAAGGCACTTTTCCTTCTGAGGACAGTCTTCCTTTAATTTGCATGACAAGTCACTTTTTAGTCCGCGGGCACCAGTATGGAGCACAAAATTCCACAATGCGCATTCTGCTTTGAAACATTTTTTTTTCGCTTTTCAAAAATATAATCGAAATAAACCGGGTCGAAATCGGGTCAGGAATACCTTGACCGGAACCGTTTGACCAGCAGGAAATTGTCGACACGTTGACCCGTTTCCACCTCTGTTGCTAGCCACTGGCTATTGATGTTCTTAAAGCGCATGCGCTGATGGCTATCGACACAGTTATCATCAGCCAAAGAAACGCGTGGCAGCGATGTGTTTCAGAGGTTTAATCATTGCGAGATAAATGAGATGCACCCACTGGAGTACTGGAGGCTTTGCAAAACCAGGGGAGAATGCTACTTAGAGGGCCTTGAAGAGATCGCGAGGGGGATGCAATAAAAATACAGTGCGATTTTAATGATGTTCTTGTCGACCAGAAACTACCGTTTCAGCAGCTTTCGAACTAGTTCTTAGTGTAGGTAATATTACATTTCGTGCGCTTTCGAAATGATTTCTTCGAACGTCATGTGCAAAAGTTTAGGATCGCCTGTTGGTACCAGGAGATTTCTGCCGATTGCGTCAGCTACTGTCTGTATTACTCAACTTCCTGTCGGTGTTGCATCATCCTACAGCGGCAGCTGTTGATAGAGTTGGGGAAGCATGCGAGCGTCAGTTTGCTTCTGGTTTTCATGCTGAGAGATTTTGCACGTATTTTCTATTTAGCGAAAAATGGGCAAAAAGGGGTCATTAAGTGTTACTCAGAAGGCACAAATAGCGACTATATATCATGAAGGATACTCCGAACACAAGCAGACAAATAAATCTGCTGACATAAGCAGACAAATAAATGTGAGCAAGACTGCTATTCATAATACGATCACGAAATATCGAGATACAGGTGAATTTAGCGACCGAAAGGGAAGTGGACGTCCAAGGAAAACAACCTCACGTGATAACAATACCATAAAGCAAATAGTTATGCGTTCTCTGAGGAGTTCGTCCAAGAAAATCAAGGACTTCCTACATTCAAAAGGGTCTAATATAAGTATCAGCACTCTTTCCAGATGTCTTAGCAAAGATTTTGAATTAAAGTCTTATAAACCTGAGCATAAACCTAAACTAACCTCTGTCATGAAAAAGAAGAGACACTAGTTTGCGAAGCGTCGTCAATCGTGGACTGCTGAAAATTAAAGCCAAGTTCTTTTTTTCCCATTAATCAACTGTGCGTCGATTTGAATCACATGAAGCATATGTTCAAAGACCAAATGGAACGAAAACGTTTGATTAAAAATATACCGTTTCCGCCAAGTCAAATGATATCGGGTGTATGTCAGCATTCGGTACTGCCTCTTTGCCGGCATGCACTACCATGGCTTGTCCTTTTTATGTGGAAATGTTACGTGATACACTGTAAACTCATATACAGATGCACAATATGTATGCCTGATGGTGCTCCATGCCACAGATCAAAGACAGTAAGGACTACCTGCCGAGAAAAAACATAACTGTGCTTGACTGGCCCGGTAACATCCCCGACCTTAACCCCACCGAAAATTTGTGGACCATCTCAAAAGACAAGGTAGCAGGAAAACAGCCATAAAATTCCCAAGCTTTGATTGACGCGATAAAGTACGTGCGGTGCAAAGACATTTCAAGTGAGTACTGCAAATCCCTCATTGAGAGTATGCCACATCGTATTCTGTCCATTATAAAATCAAAGGTGGCCACACAAAATACTGGTTTTTGGTCTTTTTGTGTTCCAAGGAATGTAAGTTTTCATCTTTGGTGTCATTTTTTACGCTTTCCAACCGTAGATTGAAGAAGCGTATATGCTCCAGCTTTTCTGTCCGCACGATAACTCGCGTAAAAATGGTTCGATTTCGATGAAATTTTAATATGTGGTAGGGGACAACTGGGGACGAACCCTCTTGAAAATGGGCGAAATGGGGTCAACGATCAGGACATAGGAGCGGGATCCATTCCATCGTCCTGATGCATCATAACTTACGTAAAAATGCTTTGATTGCGACAAAGCTTTATCATGTGGTTTCGAAGGTATGCTGAATTGGTTCTGTTGAATATCATTGAAATGGGGTCAAAGGTCAGGGCACAGGAGTGAGATTTATTCGACAGCCATCATCCTCATAACTTGACTAAAAATGCTTCTATTGCTACAAAACTTTAGTATGTTGTTTCTGAGGTATACTGAACCAATTTTGTTTAATATCATCTATATGGAATCAAAGATCAGGGCACAGGAGTGAGATTTATTCCACAGCCATTATCCTCATAACTTGAGTAATGATTTCTGTTATGTTGTAAAGCATATCATAATCAAATCATTGCATGATTTTAGTAACTTGTTTTTCAATTATCTCTGTCTAGTGAATAATTGTTTCTTTGAAATCTTAATTTTCAATAAATTGGCAGGTGGTCCTAAACTTTTGCAAATGGCTGTATCGCATTTCAAGTGCTCAGATCACGCCCGAATGTATGGTACAACACTTGTCTACCTCAGTGAGAAATTTCATTCTCCAATCAATAGCTAAGCCGATGGCTGGACTTCTGAGAATAATAAGTATCGTGTTATACACCGAAAAATTGTTTTTATATACAATATATAATTTTATTTTATTTTATTGTATTTTATTTTTTACTTTCGCGTGAGAAGGAGCTTTGTTAATGGTTTTGCATACCACGTACGATGAAACTTCGCACCATTGCTTGGAAGATGAAAGGAATAATGACCCAGGTTAAACATAGGGAATAGGGTTGGGAGAATAACGTACGCATGACAGTTGCACGGAATGGGTGTATTAGTGGAGGAATGAAAGTACGAGTGTGAGTTTGGGGGAGCGGGATATGTTACGAATGGCAAGAAAAAACGTCTATCAAAAAGCTGTTTAAATAACACATTCAGGTTATCCACAGAAGACTTTATCCCCCATGCACGGTTTTGCTGCGCACATTATTGCGAGTTTCCTTCATTTGACCCTCACGATGTCAGCTGTTCTAGTCGCTGAATTATTTGATTTGAAGTCAATTACTGGTGCAGTAGTTGGGTGGTAGGGGCACTAACTTATCCATGTGATTTACCCGGAGTTATTTCCTCAATGACAAAATTAACCTAGGCATTCACCAGATAGGGACAAAATACATTACTGGGAAAATGAGAGGAAAATACACAGCTGTGGCAAAATTAACCTAACATCACGTAGATGTTATACAGGGTGCTCATAAAGTCTTTCCCACATTACAAAAATTAATATAAATATGTATTACAGGTTCAAGAAAGGGATTGCACGGCAGTGATGATGCACAAGTAAAGTTTTTTTTCTTCCGGTGTTAGAACACCTCCGAATGGGCGCCATTTTTGGCCCGGGGAACATCTAAGCGATATTCGATTTCACGCCATGTTTTGTTTAACATCTCAGCAGAGACAAAACCAATGACGTCCGTTATTCTGCTCTTCAATGTCTCAACAACCGGAACACTGCTAGAGTAAATTTGGTCTTTCACACAACCCCACAGGAAAAAAATATAGAGGGGTTGTGTCAGGGGATCGAGGTGGCCATGTTATAGGACCGTCGCGGCCAATCCATCTGTCCGGAAATGTGGCATTCAGGAACACACGAACCATGATTGACCAACTTGGTGAGGCACCGTCTTATTTGAAAATAACCGAACGTTGGAGTGCATGCAACTTAGGTCCTACAAAAAGTTCCAGCATGTTCAGGCACACGTTATATGTTAACGTGGGCCCTGTAAAGAAAAAGACTCCGATGATTCTGTCATGCAACAGGTCGCACCATACGTTCACTTTCGGGCTAACCCTCTGTTGTTCGATGACATAATGAGGATTTTCTGATCTCCAGATTAGCACATTTTGCCTACTGTACCAGACGTGGAATGTAGCTTCATCTCGTAAACAGACACGGTCTAGATAATCACTATCATGAAAATTACTCTGCAACATCTCCGTCCCAAATGCAGTACGGCGACGCCGGTCATCAGGCTGAAGAGCTTTAACGACCTGTACCGTATAAGCATACAGATGAAGATGTTTGTGTAGAATTTTGTGAATCGTGGCACGGGGAATTCCAGTTTCCAGTGAGGCACGACGAATGGATTTCCTGGGGGTTTGCAGAAATGTCTCCTGAACAGCTGCAACTTTCACTTGTGTAACCCGTGGTCGGCCCACTCAGGGAAGATCGTCAACACTACCCGTCGCTTTAAACTTTCCATAACAAACTTTTATGCTTTTTTGGTCCGGTGGTGATCGGCTGTACTCTTTTCTGAAATGATGATCGGCTGTACTCTTTTCTTTTCTGAAATGACGCTGGACAGTAACCGCCGATTTGGTCTCATGGAACGCACGCCGCTTTTTCTTGCATGGAAATTATTATCGGTGAAATAATCCTCTTATTCAGAAGTAGCGCTCACCGAAAGAACAGAAAAAACAACAACTTTAAGAGTGCTGCTATATTATGTTGCCAAACCATTTTATTTAAACTCACATAGATTTTTTTTTATATTAATTTTGGTAATGTGGGAAAGACTTTATGGACATCTTGTACTTAATCAGTTCACTCCCTTCCATATTTTGCTCGTGTAATTTTTGTGCACACATTAAGAGAAAGTAATTTATCTGACATTACACTGTTTTAACTGATTTAATTGACTTGTTTTATTTGAACTCTAACTTAAGCGCACTTTTCCACGTTTTCGCTCACCCATTTTGCGAAAGGAAACCCGTAGCAAAAGTAGAATAAAAACGGCAAAGTTAAAAAAAAAATACGGCTACCACATGCATATGTATTTCAACTCAGACGGAATTCTTAATTAAAACGTTTTCGAATAGTAGAATAAAAAATATTTTTATTGAAGTTGATAGAATAATGTTGCGTTTCTTTATTTTTGGTTTATTTATCTACTGATTTACTTTTTTCTTTCGTTTGTTCATTTACTTTTTGAAACTTGGTTCAAACATACAATCACACTTAGCGCATTAAGTCAGCAAACAGTAGCACTCCGCTTTCTATTCCTTTCTTTTTCTTCCCTTTTTCTTTTTTTTTTCTTTTTTTTACACGAGGACCAATAAGGTGGTTATTGTTCCTCTCTTCCCGGCGAAGATTAATTGAAGAAATTACGCCGAAAAGAAAACCACATTAATCTTCAAAGAAGCTTCTTTTTCTCCCATACATGCATCTAAAGAAATTTCTGTGGAAGCTGTTGTGGTTTGCTATTAAAGAAAGAACAGAGGAGTTTAGATGAACTACGTGAGTGCTACTTAATGAGATAGGAACAAATTAAAAACATGGAGCCTCCAGATCACGACCACCTCCTCAAGTACTCGATCTGAATTCTTGTTCTAAACGATCGATGAGTGTGATAAGGATTAATTTTTACTCTGAGAAGGGCTTATGAAAAATCCTAATGAAATTTAGCGAGAAAAAAAAATCCCTGACAGTTTGCGATTGCGCATAACCGATTTTGCTTGAAACTATATCTATCAGTAGAAAAAACAATCGATATATAAATCTTGCGATTGCTACTGAACGACAACAATTTAAGCAAGAGGGATACCGAGCAGTAACAGCGGAGGGTCAGAAAGAGGGAAGTCTCTTGCCCCCGGGAGCGCTAGTCTACGGGAGCGCCGAAGAGGCTTAAATGATGCTAATGTAAAAATACGCTGCGGCAAGTAATATTATATACTGTATAATACGGAAATATACACTTTTCAAATGTTGGAAATATCCTTGCTATTGAATTTTCACCTCTTTATTTTTCGTTTTCGCTTCTAAGTTTAACGACCACCGTGGACCCTAATTTGGAGCCACTGGTTCCAAGGCGCTGGTTCAACAAAAGGAAAAGAACCTGCGCCATTAGACAAGCAAACCACGCATGCTTCATGCGTGGCTCGAATCACATCCCACCTGAGACATACGGTCAGATGCCCGCGCCTCGGACCTCTAAGCCCACGGGTGCGGCTATAAATGCCCTCCTTTTTTTTTCTTTTTTGGATTGGGCTGTTTAACGACCACAGTGAGCAACTTAGTGGGCTATAAGCAGTCGCCCGTCCCTAATTTAGGGTCACTGGGTCCCATCGGGTAAACCACTGCGCCACCGGGGAGGCCTATTTTTGCTTTTAATTACCATTTTATCAGTTACTAGGCATTTTAGGTACTACTGGTTCGGCACAGTGCTGACTGATATCATTTATCCTCTTTCGGCTGTCTAATTAATCTAGGTCATAGTTAACGCTTTTAATCATACAGTGATGTGAAATCAGATTTTCTTTGGATAAACTATACACTCTTTTAGCAAAAAAAAAAGGGGGGGGAAACACGGGAATATTCATAAAATCAAGATCAAAATTAATATGTGCAATGAACATGTATAGCAACGGAAATGATTGCAATTCGAGAGCAGGGGGCCATTTAGTCGGATAAAACAACTACACCAGTGGAACAAGTCAGTACGTTGTAGCGACACCTCTGGCTCAGATACAAGTATTTACCCGGCATGGCGTAGACGCATACATTTCATGGATATTCTCCTGAGGTATAGCATGCTATATGGTGTCCAAATTGCGCGCTAGTTAGTCAACATTCCGCGATGGGTGTAAGTGGCGTACCATCACGTCAAAAACATGTTCAATCGATGAGAGATCGGGTGATCTGGATGGCCAAGGAAGGGTGTCAACATCACGGGGGCATGCCTGGGACAGCCGTGCCCTGTGTGGTCAGGAACGATCTGATGAAAAATTGCGCGGTGGTGCTGCGACACGAATGGCAACACAAGCGGTGGTAGAATGTTGCCAACATCGAAAGTGTTCCCCACATTTTACTGGTAGTTACAAAGACATCTGCAAATTGCCGTGAAAATGGAAACGCCAACCGCTGTAATTTCCCCCACATATTTGCGCTAATTGGAAGGCTGCAGTTTGTTTTAAACTACTTGAAAATGGAAATGGAAACTCCGGAAATTTCCTACACATTCAATATTTTGTGTAAAATCCAGTTTGTGCACGGTCTCTGACTGAAACAGGTGGGAGAGATTTCCGTGGGGAAATTTTCCTGTGGAGGAGTTTACAATGTGGTACAATTTTACGGTGGGGAATTCATCTGAGGGAGACTTTACGATGATTCAACTAGATCTGGACATTGGGTCACAAGCTACGTAACAATAATTTCAATTCACCTGAGGAGACTTTACGATGATTCAACTCGATCTGGACATTGGGTCACGAGCTACGTAACAATAATTTCAATTCACCTGACGAGACTTTACGATGATTCAACTAGATCTGGACATTGGGTCACGAGCTACGTAACAATAATTTCAATTCACCTGAGGAGACTTTACGATGATTCAACTAGATCTGGACATTGGGTCACGAGCTACATAGCAATAATTTCAATTCACCTGACGAGACTTTACGATGATTCAACTAGATCTGGACATTGGGTCACGAGCTACGTAACAATAATTTCAATTCACCTGAGGAGACTTTACGATGATATAACTAGATCTGGACATTGGGTCACGAGCGACGTAACAATAATTTCAATTCACCTGAAGAGACTTTACGATGATTCAACTAGATCTGGACATTGGGTCACGAGCTACGTAACAATAATTTCAATTCACCTGAGGAGACTTTACGATGATTCAACTCGATCTGGACATTGGGTCACGAGCTACGTAACAATAATTTTAATTCACCTGAGGAGACTTTACGATGATTCAACTCGATCTGGACATTGGGTCACGAGCTACGTAACAATAATTTCAATTCACCTGAGGAGACTTTACGATGATTCAACTCGATCTGGACATTGGGTCACGAGCTACGTAACAATAATTTCAATTCACCTGAGGAGACTTTACGATGATTCAACTAGATCTGGACATTGGGTCACGAGCTACGTAACAATAATTTCAATTCACCTGAGGAGACTTTACGATGATTCAACTCGATCTGGACATTGGGTCACGAGCTACGTAACAATAATTTCAATTCACCTGAGGAGACTTTACGATGATTCAACTAGATCTGGACATTGGGTCACGAGCTACGTAACAATAATTTCAATTCACCTGAGGAGACTTTACGATGATTTAACTAGATCTGGACATTGGGTCACGAGCGACGTAACAATAATTTCAATTCACCTGAGGAGACTTTACGATGATTCAACTAGATCTGGACATTGGGTCACGAGCTACGTAACAATAATTTCAATTCACCTGAGGAGACTTTACGATGATTCAACTAGATCTGGACATTGGGTCACGAGCTACGTAACAATAATTTCAATTCACCTGAGGAGACTTTACGATGATTCAACTAGATCTGGACATTGGGTCACGAGCTACGTAACAATAATTTCAATTCACCTGAGGTGACTTTACGATGATTCAACTAGATCTGGACATTGGGTCTCGAGCTACAAAACAATAATTTCAATTCACGTGAGGAGACTTTACCATGATTCAAGTAGATCTGGACATTTGGTCACGAGCTACGTAACAATAATTTCAATTCACCTGAGGAGACTTTACGATGATTCAACTAGATCTGAACATTGGGTCACGAGCTACGTAACAATAATTTCAATTCACCTGAGGAGACTTTACGATGATTCAACTCGATCTGGACATTGGGTCACGAGCTACGTAACAATAATTTCAATTCACCTGAGGAGACTTTACGATGATTCAACTAGATCTGGACATTGGGTCACGAGCTACGTAACAATAATTTCAATTCACCTGAGGAGACTTTACGATGATTCAACTAGATCTGGACAATGGGTCACGAGCTACGTAACAATAATTTCAATTCACCTGAGGGAGACTTTACGATGATTCAACTACATCTGGAAATTGGGTTACGAGCTACGTAACAGTACTTTCAATTCACCTGAGGGAGACTTTAGGATGATTCAACTCGATCTGGACATTGGGTCACGAGCTACGTAACAATAATTTCAATTCACCTGAGGAGACTTTACGATGATTCAACTGCATCTGGAAATTGGGTCACGAGCTACGTAACAGTACTTTCAATTCACCTGAAGGAGACTTTAGGATGATTAAACTAGATCTGGACATTGGGTCACGAGCTACGTAACAGTAATTTCAAAATATGTCATGTACACCATTATATTTTCGAGAAAGTGCCAGTCCTTTCCGCAGACATCCGCTCCACTAAGTTAGCCTTACAACGCAGATTTATACAATGACTATATATCAGGAGTCCAACCTAATACAAAGCTCATGTCATACATATTTCGCTTAGTGCCTTCCACTCTGAATGAAACTCTCTGTCAAAAATTTGCTCTATGACCAACGGTTATGATGTCAAATAAATATGTTTGTAAAAGAGCTACGTAGGTTATTCAGATAACAACCTCCGCTGGGCAGTTAAGAAAACAAGGAATGAGAACAAAATATTTTATTGTACATGAAACATATTTACAGGTCTAGACTACTTTTCAACATACTCACGCCCTAAATTCCGGCACTTACCTATCAGGGTACAAGCTTTTTTATACCTGCATCAAAGAAGTTTGCCACTTGAGAACTCAGCCATGACTGGGCGCCATTTTTCAACTCAGTGTCATTGAATCACTGCGATCCCAACCAGGTTTTTATGCGGGTGAAGAAATGAAAATCGCTCGGTGCCAGATGTGGGCCATACGGAGGGTGTTTGAACATCTCCCAAACAAACAACACCTGCAGCGTTCGTGTGATTTTTCAGCAGGCTTTCTCAGGGAACCCAATCAGGATTTTTCTGCGTGATTGTTTATAGGATATCCCAATTGTGTCCACTCTCATCCCGACAGTTATACATATATATGTATATATGTAATGTTTGTTTACTTTCTCTGAATACCTTATTCCAACTATGATCTTGTAAAACAGCCTATTCCTCATTCCAATAAGATTTTGTACATTACATTCTCTTTTGTTAGTATCTCATAGATTTACTATCTGTAACTTCTGCTGCTGCATTCTTTGTACTGTCATAGCAGCACTGATAATCGCTCGGTACAAGACCCAGCCTATAAGGAGGGTGGTCGAACATCTCCCAACCGAACTGCACCAGCATCACTCATGCGGTTTTTCTGCAGGATCGCTAACTTGTATCGACTCTCAATCCGAAGGTTATATACTGAAGAGCAACTGAATTAGAGACAGCTGGAGTTATGCAAATGTGGCGCTATCCGACAATATAAGAAGTGATACGACAGGAATAAGTAAAAGTCGGACGCAGTATGGGTAAGACGAAGGACCTAAGAGCATTTGATCGTGAGGAAATTGTCGGGGCCGGACGAATAGGCCACTCCATCTCGGAAGTCGTGCAGTCACTAGGATTTTCACGAGCCACTGTGTCACGGGTGCACCGTGAGTACATCGAATCTGGTAAAATACTCCCTGCGAGGGCCAACTGCCGTGGACAACAGCATGTGGATGAGTGGGGTCATCGTCGGCTAGCTCGCATTGTAACAGCGGATAGACGGGCCACATTGCAAGAAATCACTCGGCAATTTAACACTGCTGCACAAAACCGTGTAAGCAGCCACACCATCCAGAACCATCTCCTCGCTATGGGGTATAGAGGCCATCATCCCACGAGGGCACCGCTGCTGACCGCACATCACAGGGTGCAAAGATTAGCATGAGCGTGGGAACATCGCCACTGGACCCTAGACACGTGGGAAAATGTTGCCTGTACTGATGAGTCGAGATTCACATTGGTACATGCGCATGGCAGGATACGAGTACGGCGCAAACCACATGAAGCGATGGATCCTTCTTGCCAGCAGGGTACTCTTCAAGCTGGTGGGGGTGGCATTCTCCTCTGGGGACTGTTTACGTAGACTGAAATGGGACCCTGGTACGTGTGACATCGTCCCTTACAGGCCAACGTTACCGGGATATCCTGGACGACCATTTGCGCGTCTTCAACATCCCACTGGGGTCCTAATCCTGCAACAAGACAATGCACCGTGCCATCGCTCCCGAATTGTATCCGAATGGTTGGATGAACACTCCACCGACGTGACCTCACTTCCTTGGCCAGCTAGGTCACCTTATCTCAATCCCGTGGAGCACATCTGGGATGGCATTGAGAGAGACGTTCGAGGCTCTGACCCCCTCCATCAAATCTTCGTGAACTGTGGGAGCTTGTCCAGGGATCGTGGATCCGTATGGCTTCCCAACGCTTCCGGTGTCTTGTCGAGTTCATGCCGAGACGAATCGCTGCCGTCATCAGGGCGAAAGGTGGTGCTACACGTTACTAGACAGGTATCTCTAATTCAATTGCTCTTCAGTGTATATTTAATGCTTGCTTATTTTCTTTGAATTCGTTATTCCAACTATGATCTAGTAAAACTTCCTAATCCACATTCCAACAAGATTTTGTACGTTACATTCTTTTCTATTAGCACTTCATGGATTTACTATTACTACCTATAACTTGTTCTGCCGCATTCTTTGTACTCTCATCTTAGTACAAACAAAGGTTTATTAAACTGTACAGAATGACATTGCGTATTTCGGGCACTGGCGTGGACCAACGAATCCTGCATTACAGGATATCTCATAAAGGTTCGATGGGATTTAAATTGGGTGAGTTTTGTTGGCAGCGAAGGACATTAAATGTTTAGACTGGGCATAATCTTTGAATCATTCATGCACATTCCGGGTGGGCTATGTGACACTGGGCGCTGTCTTTCTAAAAGAGTACAATATCATTCGGATGCACATCACCGTGTTGGGCAACAATGCCTGAGTAGGAACAGGCGGTGAAGGTGTCTTCCTTGAGGACGACAAGATGAAATGAAATACCTATTTCACGTAATTATAACAAAAAATATTCAGCGTCAAATACTGAACATATTACTTTTTACTTCCGTTTTTTAAATAATTGTTCAAAATACATATAATAAAAGAGCATTCATTCAATAATCAATTTCCCTTCACTTCAAATCGTAAAATGGATTTTCTAGTCCACAGAAAATAATCTTCTTTGGCTTCATCGAAGGTAATCCCTCAATTAATTCAGAAGCAAAGATGGTTCAATAATTCACATCCCCTTTTCCATTAAAGGAACATAATTTAATACTGTAGGGAGCATTCGGGCTTAATTTGAATAAAATACTTCCCATCTTGAGACCATTATTTTCTTTTACTAGCACCGCTTTCGTAATTTTTCATCATTACCCAATCCGAATTTTGTATCAAGGACTATTTCGAACTACCAAATTTATTACAAAATATAGAATGTTAGTTTATTGGAATCACATATAATTCGTTTCCCCTTTTTGAAAAAGCTTTATAGATTATTTGGTTTAGTAAATGTACATATTACAGTTTATATGATATTTATTAGAAGGACATTACAATTTTTTTATTAATTATTTATAAATATTATACAGTAAAACCTGTTAGAGACGGAACCTACACTAAACGGAACTCTTACTAATCCCGAAATTGAAGATACACATTTATGTGCCATTTTAACCTGTCTAAAAATGAACCTGCCAAATGCAGAAGCAGAAGCGGCAAGAGCAAATGAACCTTGCAACAACGGAAAGTTCGCAGATGTTCCCGGGCCGTCAATTGCTTTAAATGAATACGAAACATTGCACGATAATGTGTAATGAATTCACATGGAACAAATTTGCTGGAGGTTGAACATAACATAACATAACATAAAAAAAAAACTGAAGATAACAAAGTCCAAAGTTTTCGTAGAAGGCTATGTCGTACGAATTTCAACGAAACACACCAATTTAATGTTCATCGAGGTCATTTAATATAAAACACTGTACGATAATGTGTAATGAATTTACACAGAACACATTTACTTGAGATTTGAAGATAACATAACATAACAAAGACTGAAGAAAACAAAGTCCAAAAATCTTCACAAATAGCTGTTTCGTACGAATTTTAACCAGGCGCACCAATTTAACTCTCTAACATTTGTTCATTGTGATGACAATTCACAGCCTTTGCTTGTTGGGAGTTGTAACAAAGCAAAGGGTTGCAACATCAATGTTAAATCGAGGAACTGCAATGTTACGTCGAGGAGTTGCAACATCAATTTTGAATTATTAAAAAAATAGAACTTTATGATTTTTAGTTGATTACAGTACATACGAAAGTATATTTCCTTTTATGACTAATTATGTAGAATATGTTATTAGTATGACAAATATTCAAATGTTTACCTTTCAGTGGCTTCAATGGATGCACCTACAGAAAACCGAATGGTTCTCCTTGATTCTTTAAATCACACATGTAATAAACGGAAATGTATGATAATTATCATTACTGCCAAATGAATCAGCTATTAGTAAGGGATATTTTTAGAGTTCTGAATGTCGAGGATAGCTTAAAGAATCGAAGTAAGGCCTTTGGAAGGGGTTTTGTTTCCGCTGAATTCGTCTTCGGTGAGAAATGCCCTAAAAGAGGGTCCCCAATCAGACAGCGAGAAATAGCAGTTAGCTGGGTTTGTCTAAAAAACGAGCGTAAAATTATTTTCCCTGGCCGTAACTCGAAGGGATATTCATGAACAAGTGAGGAGGGGAGGACTCCACGACCACGGTCGCATGCTTATCATCTCTATCTATCTATCTATCTATCTATCCAGACCAGGAGGAAGAGGGGGCCTGCTGTTTTATCCCCGGTCCTTGCCACCACTGACAAGAGCAAGTATTTACAGAAGACTTCTCGCGCAGGCTTGGCGCTAGCTGGGTGGTTGCGAGATGTGACGTCGTGTGACGCGTTCCGCATTCATCGTAACTCAGTGTGCTCATTAGTATTTCGGTAATACAATCACGGACAGTAAAATTTGCGCACTAAGAAGGAAGCATCGGATTGAACTGAAAGTTTATGGATGTAATGATACAGATGAATGTGATGGCAAAAACAGAGCTGCAAGACAATTACAGAGGGATCTGTGGCACGCAGTCCGGTCATCTTCAGTAGCGCGTCGCACCGCCTCGTGCGGCAATGCATGCTGCAATACGGTCCGGTATGGAGGCGAACAGACGCCTGATGTTGTCTTACGGCACAGTGGCCCACACGTGTTGGACGGTGTGCCCGAAATCCCGGATAGTGCGGCACGGCGGCAGCCGGCGTTTCGACTGGTGCCACACATGCTCGACAGGGGACATGTCCGGGGAGCGCGCAGGCCATGGAAGTGTCTGCATATGACGTAGGCAGCCCTGGGAAACCAGAGCCATGTGCGGGCGGGCATTATCCTGCTGGTATAGGGCACCTGGAATCCAGTCCAGGAATGGGAACACACGAGACCGTAGGATCTCATCCACATACCGTTGGCCCGTCAATGATCCACTTACCACTACTAGAGCTGATCCTCTATTGTAGGCAATGTCTCCGCGGACCATAATGCCTGCATCGGGGTAGGTGTGGCGCTCGATAGCGAGGTTGGGATTGTGCCGTTGACCCGGGGACCTCCACACCGAACACAATGATCATCTGTCACCAAAACGGAAAACGAAGCGGCACTCATCAGTGAACACCACATGTCGGTAGTCTGTAGCGTTCCACGTCGCTCTGGCCTGGCGCCACTGCACACGGAGCCGTCGATGTTCCGGTGTTAATGGCAGCACACGGAAGGGCAGCTGCAATCGCAGATTTGCTTCTGCAAGGCGTCGGGAAATGGTTCGTGAGCACGCAGGAGCTGTTACATCTGCCTGTATAGTGGACCGGGTCCCGGTGGGATTCATTCGTGCCTGGTGCACGATCCGTCGATCCTCTCTACCGGTGGTACACCTGATCCTTCCGCAGCCGCTCCGCCGTGTAGCAGTGCCTTCACGTGTCCACTGCTCCCAACACAGTCGGACGATACGGTCAGAACGATATACGTGGCGGGCTATACGGGGCACCGACCACCCTGCGGTGTTCAGCCCGATGATCCGGCCTCTCTCAAAGTCCGTAAGTTGCGTAAAACGACATCTCTGGCGTCTAACTTGCATTCTTGTCATTCTGTACTATTGCTTGCGTCGGCCAGTGCTTTTCGCTTTCATGGGGCATCGACTACACGCCGGTTTATAAGGCTGGCGGTTCATGCTTGCAGCGCCAACACAGGGTGTGTGGTCATGCGCACTCGCACCAAACGTGGATCATTTGCATACCAACACGCACTCTCGCTATTTGCGAAGTTTCGCAATTGTAGCGTGTTTTCTTCTAGGTGAGCAAATTTCAATGTACGTGAGTGTAATAGAAGTAAACGGTTTTTCACTGGCTTTGCTTTCCTTTCATTTTTTGCTGTTGTTTCGTTAGTGAACAATGTCTAATAATGAATGATAAGCTGATGTTCAAAATTACCATGGGCACCCGAGATAATCTTTTAGATTATCGCCAATTTTGACAAACACTCTTATATAGGTTCGGGCAACCCTGGCCTAGATGAAATTTCAGTCCTTTCTCTGTATCGCATCCGAGATAAATAATTACGAGAAAACTATGAAATAACTAAACTAATGAACCTACTACCTATATGAGTGCTTTTTAACTTCTCTAGAGCGTGGGTAAAGGATTTCAAAAAAAAAAAATAAATAAATAAAATAAAAATAAGATGGCATGTCACATTAAAAAATATATATATATACACTAACGGAAAAAAATCCCAACACCAAGAAGGGGTTGTGTTAGAAAAACGACAGTTGGTAGGCCGTGAGAGTACATCTGTAAGATGACGTCTATGCAAATTTCGCGCTCGGCGCATACGTGTAGCGCTAGTAGCGCCCCTCGGAACATGCAAAGCAGGTTTACTGTAAATACCCGCTGTAACGTTCGTCAGTGTTAGTTATCGTTGAGATTCGACGTAGTGTGTTGATGTTAGTCAAGAATGCCTCTAAGTAGACGAAGAAGCCATTATCAACAGCTCACGGAGTTTGAACGAGGTCATATAATAGGGCTACGAGAAGGTGGATTTTCCTTCCGCAATATTGCAGAACGACTTGGCAGGAATGTAGCCACTGTGCATGATTGTTGGCAGCGGTGGTCAAGGGAAGGTACTGCCTCAAGAAGACCGGATTCCGGCCTGCCACGTGGCACTACTGAGAGGGAATACCGCCGTGTACAGCGTATGGCCGTGGCGCATCAAACCGCGTCTGCGGCAGCAATTCGAGCTGCAGTTGACACCACAGTGACACAACGAACTGTTACAAATCGGTTACTTGAAGGACAGCTCCGAGCCAGAAACCCTGTAGCGTGCATTCCACTTACTCCAAACCACTGCCGTTTGCGACGTCAGTGGTGTCAAGCTAGAGCTCATTGGATGACGGAGTGGAGATCTGTTATGTTTTCTGATGAAAGCCGGTCCTACCTGGGTGCCAGTGATGGCCATGTGTTATTTAGAAGGAGGCCAGGTGAGCGCCTGCAACCAACCTGTCTGCGGCCGAGATACACTGGATCTACACCTGGAGTTATGGTCTGGGGAGCAATTTCCTTTGACAGAGGGAGCACTCTAGTGGTTATCCCACGCACCCTGACGGCACAGTTGTACGTCGGTCTGGTGATTCAACCTGTTGTGCTGCCATTCGTGAACAGCATTCCAGGGGGTGTTTTCCAACAGGATAACGCTCGCCCGCATACCGCTGTTGTAACCCAACATGCTCTACAGAGTGTCGACATGTTTCCGTGGCCTGCTAGATCACCAGATCTTTCACCAATCGAGCACGTATGGGACATCATTGGACAACAACTCCAGCGTCACTCCCAACCAGCATTAACCGTCCTTGTATTGACTGACCAAGTGCAACAAGCATGGAACTCCATCCCACAAACTGACGTCCAGCACCTGTACGACACAATGCATGAACGCTTGCGTGCTTGCATTCAACATTCTGGTGGTTATACCGGTTATTAATGTACCAGCATTTCACATTTAAAATGGCTCTTCTCGCGCTTACATTAATCTGTGATCTTGAAACCTTAATCGATTAAATATGTTACCTATACAAATGTATTGCCGCCATTTCATTCCTCTACAACTATTTTTTCGTGGTGTTGAGATTTTTTCTTCCGTCAGTGTATATATACATATACTGTATATAGATGATCCGTTTAAGTTAGTAAATCCTCACACACTTTTAACATTAATCCAGTTGAAATTCAAAATTTGACACAAAAATGTACATTTAATGAGAGCACTGAGGACGTTTAAGTTCCGCTAGAAGTTGTTGCATGTCCATTTCGATGATTGTTCTTGAAAGTCTAAGTAATTGTTGAAGTGTAGTGCATTTATACGGTTCCTGCGTTTTGAATTTTTGAATTTCATGCCAGAAAATGCCCTCTCGCATCCGTATGTGAATACTCTCAAACATTGAATTTGTTGTTAATAACGAATTTCTTATGTTTGGGTACAGGAATAATAAGTTTAAATACTCGTAATTCTGCTTCAGTTTCGGATCGAGATTAAATGTATTCATTCGCGCAACGTGCGCGTAATTCTATTTGAAAAATGGGGTTTGTGCTTTCATTGCCAACATTGAATGGGTTGTTGAACAGACGTATACTTAATTTGAGTTCATCAATTTTTTACACCTTTCATCAAAACTCTTAATCAAAGTATCTGGCTGAGGGGCAAATACTTGAAAATCTGTAGTTTCACAGAAAACTGCCATTTCTTCAAAAGGTTCTTGCAGAATTCAAAGTGAGTCAAAGTATTCTTTTTTACACATACCTACGACTGCATTAGAAACTTCTATTCAATATGGATTCGAAGTGAGTCAAAGTATTCCTTTTTTACACATACCCATTACTGCATTAGAAACGTTTATTCAATATGGATTCGAAGTGAGTCAAAGTATTCCTTTTTTACACATACCTACCACTGCATTAGAAACTTTTATTCAATATGGATTCGACCTTCTTTAGTCCAAACTGCTGTTTGGCATATGTTCTTCAATGGTTTGAAGTACATAGGCATTCACCAAGCAGTCCTTTTACTGGCTCAGATGTGGCGAATGAGGACTTTTCTCCCGAAACTGTTTTTTCTAACATGTCCCGTAGAATCTCAATAGGGTTCATATCTGGGTTTTGTGGTGGACATGGAAGATGGCGGACGCTGTCATGCTCGCTGAACTACTGCTGAACACATCATCCGCGATGTACAGTAGCATTGCTGTCCATGGAACAGCCGTCACCTGCTGAATAAAAATTATGCATCGCAAGATGGACTTCATTGGTAACAACGTTCAGATAATTCTTGGAGGACACCCGACTTTCCAGCAATATGTGGAAACCCGTCCAGTAACAACAGAACGTGCCACAAACCATTACAATACCTCCAGACACTTGTGTGGTGTTTCAAATGTAAGCTGGGTCCATTGCTTCATGGGGTTCTCGCCAAACTCTACCTACCGTTCGTACAGAACAAGGAGTAAAGTAAATCGTCGGACTACATGATTTTGTTTTTCAGTCTTACAATGTCCAGTCACAGTGTTTCTGACACCACTGTAGACAAAATTTCCGGTTCTTCGGAGATATCATTGGTTTCCGTATAGGCATGTGACCGCCAATACCGATCTTCTTCGATTTCTTGAGCACAGTTCGCTGAGATATTGAACGGGAACAGACTTCATTGAATTCATCGGCCAATTGCTCCACACAAGATGTCCTGTTTCTTCGTAGAAGCCTTTTGAGACAACGGCGATCTCGTTTCTGACAAACTGCTATCGTTCTACAGTTACGTTTCTCTTATACAAGGAATGTGGGGATATTTCCATTGGTTAAAGACCCGGGATATCTCACCTTTTGAAAAGGCAGTCAGCTCTGTTTTCAAAATGGTCGCTCCAGCCAGATGGGCGCCCACAACAAGCCCTTTATCGAACTCCGAAAGATCCTTTGTTTTTCTCATTGTCATCAACACTATTGAAGAGCAGCAGTCTTTCTTAGTTGCCTAGATCACGTGTTGACGCACGTGACAACACATTTTGCATACAAACTGCGTAAGTGATTTTTACATATATCTGAATAAAAATTTTGAATTCAGTAGCCGGTGTGTGAAGATTCGATTTTAACCATGACAGGTTATTAACGAGAAAATACTACACGGTCGAGTCACATTATTGTGACCACCAGCTAATATCCAGAGTAATCGCCGTGTGCAGCACGGCCAACAGCTACACGGTCTGGGAGTGACTGAATAAGGTGCTGGAAGGTGGTCACAGGTATGTGAAACCATGCTGACTGCAGTGCATCTGACAGTTGCTGGAGAGTACGTGATGGAGGATCCATAGAAAGAACAACCCGATCGAGGTGGTCCCACATATGCTCAATTGGGTTTGAGTCTGGGGAACTAGAGAGCCAGGAAAGTACTTTGAAGTCTTCATCGTGCTCTTCTAACCACTCTCGGACATTTCTAGCTGTGTGACACGTCGCATTATCGTGTTGGAAGATCCCATCCTCCCCATGGAAGATAATCATCATGTATGTGTGTACGTGGTCTGCAAGGATGGATTCATAACGAATTCGGTCCATAGTGCCTTCCACAGGTATGAGCGGACACAGAAAACATCCCCCAGACCATAACGCTGCCCCCACCAGCTTGTGTTCTTCCAGCAATGGTTGAAGAGTGTTTGTTCTCCGATGTTTCTCACCTTCTACGCCAACGTCCATACGTTCGATGAAGCAGAAAACGTGACTCATCGGAGAAGGCAATACTTTGCCAATCAGCGGAGGTGCAATTCCGATACTGCCGTGCAAGTGTAAGCCTTTTCTGCCGATGAACCTTCGTTAGCATAGGTGCAGTGACCATCCGTCTGCATCGGAGCCCTATACGCGGCAGAGTTCGCTGAATTGTCGGTTTAGACACACTTCCGGTAGCCCCCTGGTTCATTCGGCCAGTGGCTTGCTCCACTGTAGCGTGTCGATCGGCCCTAACGTACCTTCGCAGCCGACGTTCACCTCTCACATCAATGGCACGTGGTCTCCGCAATTTCCACATCGCTTATTCACAATGGTGCCATTTCTCCAATCACGATACACTTTAACCATAGCAGCACGCGAACAGTTCACAAACTGCGCTATTTCAGATATACTGATTTGGCCCGAAAAGCTGATAATCAATCCCTTTTTGCAAATCTGATAAATCGCTCCTTTTATGCATGACAGCAACGAGTAATATGTTTTCATAATGCTCACAGCACATCTCATATACCCTGTTCACGACACGTGCCTTCTTTAATTAGCTACGCGCTGTTGACGTCAAAAGTAGGAAGTGGTCACAATAATGTGACTCGACTGTGTATATGACTGCAAAGATATGGATAAAACGGTCTTTCCCTTTTAGAACAATATTTATCGCATTCACGTGCTACGTGATATAAGTTAGGAAAGCAAGTGAGCTAATAAAAACGATATCACTTCGTCTTTTAGTTAGATCAGTATCACATATGATGCCTTCCAATAAATAAGATATACACTTCTTTCCTAAGCTAAAAAATCTCAGAAAACATTTCCCAGCATTCAATCACAGGTTTTGATTGTGCAAAAGCAAGTCGCCATTAATTGGCGCCAAGTTCACCTAAAAATGTTTTGAATTTCCTATGCGCTGTCCAGTTGGTGGAGTGGTCTAAGCGACGGCTTATGACATTCGTCCGAGAAGGGTGCGGGTTCGAATACTGGTGAGGCATGGATGTGGTGTTTGCCTCTTACGGCACTGGCTCTTTCCCTTCTCTGGAACCTGTGGCCCTAAATTTGGAACGGAAGACAGCTAATAATAGCCAACTGAGTTGATCACGGTGGTCGTTAAACCTTCAATCAAAAAAAAAAAAAAAAAGTCCTATGCGTAAGACCACGGGGTCAGCCATGGTATAAATTCGTTATTTTCTGTACCTTCTCCATTGTTTTTCACAGTTCCAGCTCAGACCAACATAATCCTTGTTGGTGTACAATGCAATGTTACATTGCAGATTTGATTTCATCTCTCAGTCGGAAATTAAATTTGGTTTACTTTTAATTTGGGGGCAGTTAAATTCCGCTACGCGGGCAGCATGCGGCCTGTGGACCTCCAGTTGGACAACAATGACCTACAAAACGAAGGCAGTAATTCAACAATTTTTATTTTATTTTTTTTGATTGGAGGTTTAACGACCACCGTGAGCAACTCAATGGGCTATAAGCAGTCGCCCGTACCTAATTTAGGGTCACTGGTTTTAGGGAAGGGAGAGAGCCAGTGCCGTAAGACAAACACAACATCCATGCCTCAAAGGGATTCGAACCCGGACTACTCTCGGACGAATGATCAGAGGCCATCGCTTAGACCACTGCGCCACCGGGGCCGGCACTCACTCAACAATCTAAAGAACAAGCCCATCTAGAGAACCTAAAGATCTAAAATAACAGAAGACGTTTAGCCGAAATATCTCACTTGTTTAGAAGAAAATTTAAGATGTACCAATGGACGATTACGGGAATTGCAGAATTCTGAACAAGCCTACATTAGGAAATTAAATTTATAAAACAATGATACCCGCTTCAAACGAAAAGGAATTGGTTGATAGCGTTAGTTGGAAAATATAAAAAATAGAATTTCATCTGCTTAACTTTGCTAGAAGAAACAGAAAAATGAAAAGAAATATTCTGTAGTGGCCGCAAAAAGTTCTTGCAAATAAATGGTTGTAGAAAGCTTCAAAGTTTTGGTAAAGACGAAAATGTACTTCGATTTCTAGTTTAATCTGTTTCTTCTGCTCTTACGATTGCACTTCTCTGAGATTTAAATGGTTATCGACTGTTTTATTTTCGTTGATCGAAGTAGACGGAGGAGAAGAGGGAAAAAACCGAGAAGACAAAAAAGAGAAAAAGGCGGTCAAAAAAGCAGAAACAGAGAACAGGTGATTGAGAGTGGGAGAAACAGAAGAAAATGGGGGTAACTAAGCAAATGTCATGTAGTCATTGTTAATTACCTGAAACCACCCTTGTGTTATCGAACAACGTATTCTCTTCAAACTCTGTATTTTATTTCTTTTCACATTTTTTTCTTTACCCATAATTGTGTTTTTAGCTGTAATGCATTTTTTTGGTAATTTTTAACCTTTTTTTTTTCAATTATTTGCGGTATTCTGACTTCGGGCGAATGCAGTTATGTTTTTAAGAACGCAATAAAAATGTAAATTAATTAAAGTTTCTTTTCTTTTTCTACTTGCTATATTGGGTTTCCTTCGCGGTTGGTTGTCTCCTCGAAACAGAATATTAGAAAAAAAAAAAGAAAAGAAAAAGCTCACCTCTTATTAATGATACTCGGTTTGCGAATATTTTTAACGCTTGAAGAGAACTATTTATTAATTGCTGCTGCCATTCGTGATTCTTTTTCTTTTTCTGTGGAAGACAGAACAAAACAGCAATAAAAAAATCAATGAATTCTAAGCGTTATTCAGGTAAAATCTGGAATCGCAGTTCACTAGATTTCTACACTTGTAATGTTTTTTCCAAGTATGATGCAAATGAGATAATGATCTTATATAAAACGTGACTATGAAATATAAGAATAGTTTTCTAAGAATTATAAGCATTAAATACAGTCCTTTGCATAAGTTTAAGACCACCTATTGAAAATTAAGATTTTTCAAAGAAACAACTAATTACTAGTCATTAATATTTGAAAAAATGACACTAAAGATATGAATAGTTACTTTCTTTAGAACATAAAAAAAGACCGAAATTTGTACTTTGTGTGACTACCTTTGTTTTTTATAACGGACAGAGTACGATGTGACATACTCTCAATGATGGATTTCGAGCAGTCACTTGAAATGTCTTTACACCACACGTACTGTATCGCATCTATCAAAGCTTGGGAATTTGATGGCTGTTTTTCTGCTACCTTGTCCTTTAAAATAGCCCACACATTTTCGATGGGGTTAAGGTCGGGACTATTACCGAGCCAGTCAAGCACAGTAAGGTTTTTCCTCTACAAATAGTCTTTCACTGTCTTAGGTCATTAGCATGAAGCACAATTATGCATAAAGATTGTGCATCTGTGCATTTGGGTATGAGTTAACAGTATCTCACGTAACATTTCCACATAAAAAGGACAAGTCATGGTAGTGCCTGTCGGCAAAAAGGATAATGAAGCAGTACCGGATGCTGACATAGCACCCCATATCATCTGAATAGGCGGGTGTCTCACGGTGCTAACGATGTATTTTTCATCAAACGTTTTGCCTTTTGGTCGTCGGACAAGTTCCGTCGTTATTCAAAATGGTGCAGAGTTGATTCGTCGGAAAAAAACTTGGCCCCAATTTTCAGCAGTCCACGATTGATGGCGCTTCGCAAACTGGAGTCTCTTCTTTTTCATGATAGAGGTTAGTCTAGGTTTATGTGCAGGTTTATAAGACTTTAATCTAAAATCTTTGCTAAGACATCGGGAAACAGTGCTGATGCGAATATCAGATCCTTTTGAATGTAGAAAGTCCTTGACTTTCTTGCACGAACTCAACGGAGAGCGCATAACTATTCGCCTTCTCGTATAGTTATCACGTGGGGTTGTTTTTCTTGGACGTTCACCTCTCTTTCAGCAGCTATATTCACCTGTATTTTGATATTTCATTAACGTATTATGAATAGCAGTCTTTCTCACATTCATTTGTCTGCTTATGTCACGTTCGGAGTATCCTTCATGATATAAAGTCACTATTTGTACCCTCTGAGTAATACTTAATGATAATTTTTGCTATATAGAAAATACGTACAAAACCTCTCAGCATGAAAACCAGAAGCAAACTGACGCTCACAAGCTTTCCCCAACTCTATCAACAGCTGCCGCTGTAGGATGATGCAACACCAGCATGAAGTTGAGTAATAAAGACACTAGCTGACGCAATCATCAGAAATCTGCTAATACCAAGGTGGTCTTAAACGTTTTGCAAATGACTATAAAACTGAATCACTAAAATTATAATTCCATGTACTTAGTTTACGATTAAACCAAAAATAAAGTATATTTACTCGTAATAGAATCGTGAAGGCGATTTTGAATTTAAACATTTAGTAATGGTCGTTTGGAGAATAATGGCCGATTTTCTGAGGTGCCACATTCTACTCGCCCACAATACCTGCAGAGTAACCCACTCGCAGCGTTCTTCGTAGGAGTTGAAGGGCGACTCAGACGCCACATACACGAAATAATCGGTTGAGCTTCAGTCATTACTATACGTGTGTGCGAGGAGGCAACATCTGAACGTACCGTTCGTCGGTGGTCGAGAAGTACTGTTCGTTATGTGGTCGAGGCATGGAGCGAGGAGGCAACACCTGAACGTACTGTTCGTCGGTGGTCGAGAAGTACTGTTCGTTATGTGGTCGAGGCATGGGGCGAGGAGGCAACATCTGAACGTACTGTTCGTCGGTAGTCGAGAAGTACTGTTCGTTATATGGTCGAGGCATGGGGCGAGGAGGCAACACCTGAACGTACTGTTCGTCGGTGGTCGAGAAGTACTGTTCGTTATGTGGTCGAGGCATGGGGCGAGGAGGCAACATCTGAACGTACTGTTCGTCGGTAGTCGAGAAGTACTGTTCGTTATATGGTCGAGGCATGGGGCGAGGAGGCAACACCTGAACGTACTGTTCGTCGGTGGTCGAGAAGTACTGTTCGTTATGTGGTCGAGGCATGGGGCGAGGAGGCAACATCTGAACGTACTGTTCGTCGGTGGTCGAGAAGTACTGTTCGTTATGTGGTCGAAGCATGGGGCAAAGAGGCAACATCTGAACGTACTGTTCGTTGGTGGTCTAGAAGTACAGTTCGTTATGTGGTCGAGGCATGGGGCAAGGAGGCAACATCTGAACGTACTGTTCGTCAGTGGTTTGAAAAGTTTCGTTCCGGTGACACGAGCCTACAACATGAGGAGGGCCGATGACGACGCTCGGTCACTGATAACGGCGCTCTAAAGGCAAATGTGGAGGCATATTCCCGCGTCAGAGCCGGAGAACTCGCCAAACAATACAATGAGTTGGTGTCAACCATTACCAAACATCTCCACCATATTGGTAAGGTGAAGAAGCTAGATACGGGGGTCTACATTAACTGAAGAAGCATCAGAAACGAAAACATTTTGAGATGTGCAGTAACCTTCTACTTTCCAACGAAAAGGAGCCCCTACTTGATCGCACTGTAACCTGTGATGAAAAGTGGGTGTCATACAACAACCGTATGCGATCTAGACAGTGGCTATAAGCCATGGTGAACCACCAAAACAACATTCTAAACCATTTGAATAAAGCTCATGTTGAGAATTGGCTTCCTAGTTTCTTAATTCAATTACTAATCAAAAACTTCTATTATGGAAATTCTTACTCGGAATTTGTTTTTTTAATTGCAAATTTTCGGAGAAAACTATTATCCTTCTTCAGGCTGGCTTTTGTTGTCACCTTTTCTTGTCACTATCGCGGTTACGGTTAACCTTGACGGCTATGGCTATTTTCAATATAGATCAACTTGTAGACTTTATAGCAGAAGACTTAGAAAACCTAATAGTTTTTCACAACAAAGATAGAAACATATTAGTTGGAATTTTTGAAATGCTTACTTTCTCTTTGCAGAAAAACTACTTTCAATCTGAGAAAAAAAAATCATTCAAAAATCTGGACTCGCCATGTGCTCTCCACTCTCAGCTAACTATTATGTGGGAAAACTAGAAGAGAAGATACTAGTACAACCCACATACTTCTGCGTATATAGCAGGTACATGGATGACATCCTATTTATGACAGACAGCTCAGAAATTGTTCCAGAAATAATCTAGACTCATTCAATGAATTAGATGATTCCCTTAATTTCACTATTGAACTTCAAAAGAAAGAAGAATTAACTTCTTAGATATTACTATCTATTATAAAGATGGAAAATTTATTACTAGTTGGCATAAAAAACAATGAATACTAATAAACCATTGTATTCCAATTCCTATCATCCAGTTTCTATTAAGAAGAATGTGGCAAGTCAGTTTTTAGAAAAAAATAATAAAATAGTATCTACAGCAGATACGAAAGAAGCCCATAAAGAAGAACCTAAAAGTCATCCTTGCAGAAAATAACTATCCTAAAAGAGAAACTGAAAAGCTTCTAAATTTTACTGGTAAGAAGAACCCGCAAAAGTAACAAGTCAAATTCACTAAACAAAATTCTTATCAGAAAGGTTTATTTGAGTCCTTAAAGAGAATTAGTAAGAAGTTTAATAGGCTACCTCCAAGGTTAGAGAACAAGGTTAAAAAATTTTACCCTAAAATAGTTCACAGAGAAGAAGATTTTTTAAATGCAAGGTGTTGTCTATGAAGTAAAATGTAGTTGTGGACTATCTTACATAGGTGAGACAGGTCGCAGACTAGAAACTCATATAGCAGAGCAAAAAGCTGCTATACAAATTGCTCCAATAAGACTGCTTCAGATAGGCATGTTAGAGAAACTGGTCACAGCATGGATTGGAATTCCCTTAAAGTCATCAATTTCCAAAGCAGTTTTCAAAAACGAAAGATAAAAGAAGGAATAGAGATTGAGAAAAATCAGAATTCCATCATAAATGATTTCAGAGGCCTAACATCTAGCAGGATTTGATGAAAAATAACCGTAACCGCGATAGTGACGGGAAAAAAGTGACAACAAAAGACAGATTGAAGAAGAAGAGTTTTCTCCGAAAATTTGCGATTAAAATAAAAAAATTCCTAGTAAGAATTCCATTAATAGAAGTTTTTGATTAGTAATTTTAAACCATTTTTGACGCCTAAAGGTTTTGCTGACAGTGTGATGGTCTGTTCAAGGTGTCATACATTTCAGCTTCTTGAATGCTGGTGAAAGCATTACGCCAGTCACATATTATGAAGAAATTGACAGAATTTACCAGAAGCTGAATTCCAAACAGCCATTTTTGGTGAACAGGAAGGGCCTTATCCTCCTACACGATAACGCCAGACCACACGTGTCACAAATGACAAAACAGAAACTACACGAGCTGAGGTTCGAAACCCTCTCACATCCAACTTACTGGTCTGACTTGATGCGTACCGATTTCCACCTGTTCATGCATTTTAGTAATTTCCTCAAGGACAAAACAGGCAGAAAATTGCATTCCGGGACATTTTTGCATCCAGGGAGCCAGATTTCTTCCTGACTGGGACTGAAGCACTTGCCACTCGCTGGCAGAGGTGTGTAGTAGAGCTGAGTTCGGGCTCAATTTTCGGAGCCTGAGCCAGTCCGAGCCCATCCGAGCTCGAATTTTATATTGCAAGATGCAGCCTAGGCCCGAAAGAGCCCGAAAACTGGCTAACCTGTTCAACTATCAATAAAAAACATCTCGTTTTCCACATTTCCACTCTCTTCTCCTCCTGCAATTAACCAACGTATTTCTCAAATAGGGAATGGTTGGAAGGGACCTCTATCTATTTTTACAGTGTAATGGGACGATTTTCTTTGACCGTTAGTTTCCGCCTGAAGTGCTTCGGGCGGTCGGACATCCAAAATGATCGGGCGGTGTTGCAATTGTATGTCGCTCAACTAATGTTAATATTATCGCGCCATAATGCGCTACAATTTGTACCTTGCTAAAGAGAATTAGCAGGGAGCTACTGCATAGAGATAATGAGTAAATGATCTTCGGCATGCTATCAACTATCAAATATCGATAGTTCTTGAAAAAGCTTTTTCTTCTTGCAGAAACACACTAATGCGCACCTTATGGCATTATTATTTTTTTACCCAAGCCCAGAATAAATAGCCATCTCAAATGTCCCTCTCCCTAACCAGAACCAGTTGCCGCAGAATTCCATTTACCGATTATGAATTACCTCATGTGCTAAATCATATAAAATCCCATTTATATATAAAACAATTTCTCTCGCTCTCCTTCTATCTAACAGCCAGAGACCGCCCGAGCCCGAGCCAGATTCGGGCCCGGGTTCTGCTTCGGGGTTTCGGGCTCGGGCTCAGCCCGTTTCAGCTCTAGTGTGCAGCTGCTGAAGGCACCCATTTTGAATAAAATAAGATTGTGTGCTATGAGGTTATGCCTCTTTAATTTTTACCCTCCGAATCTGCCATTAGTTTCCGAATGTCCTGGTATAAACCCTCCAGGTGGCACGAGCTTTGGAAGATGCAATGCGAAATTTTGTCACATGCGTAATAGGAAACTTCCCTAAAAGCGTCCGGTTTTTCTGTAGTATTCGTCGTCGTTTAGGTGCACATATATGCGTTATCGCCATTGTGCCTGAAAATTCTTTCGACACAATATTGCTTTCTCACGGGTTTTAAAGATGTTTTCGATGAACGTATTATTGCGTCGTTTCCGCTTTGGGCACAGAAATCTCAGAACGTATCTATGCGTTCTTGCCACCTGGAGGGTTAACCTACGGCAGCAGTCCAAAAAGTGTGGTCCGCGGACTTCTGGGTGTCACTGAGACCCTTTCAGAGGGTCGGCGAAGTCAACACTCTTTTCACAATAATACTAAGAATGTATCTGTTTTTCTTACTGTTACTCTGTCACAAGTGGAATTAATGATGTTCAGGTGTACTGATATGTTGATGTACTTTGCGTTCCAATAATGAATACCATACGCGTACTTAAAATATTACCATTATCGTACATTCCCAAGAAAGAAAGGTACATCAAGACTATGGAGAAAGGAAACCTCGTATTCAAAGGACATCAGGGCAGAGTGTTCAAACACTTTTCCAACACGACAACACCATACCTCACAATAGTGTTTACCAAAGTCTCCGTCATCGAAGACTTCGGGCTTACTTCCTCAGTATTGCCCAGATCTCGCTCCTAGAGATTTACACTTGTTTCCTAAACTGAGGAATACATGAGGGGTCATCACTTCACATTTGCCGAAATCAGCAGTCAGCCAGTGGTTTGAGAAACGATATCCTAACTTCTTCAAAGACGGACTTCGAAAACCATTGATGTATTGGAAGACATGCATTGAAGTGGTAGGTTATTACGTAGGGAGGTAATTACTCAAACTTTTAAATAAAAGGTACGGGTAAATTTTTGTTTCGTGGAAAAAAATTATTAAATTTTTATTCCAGCGGAGGTGAACATTTTCACATTATCTATTAATTTCCCAAAACCTTAACCAACTACTATTCAGCATGTATAATAGGTCCAACTAAAGAAGATCCACTAGTGTTCTCGACACATTAACGGGATCTATAGTTTTTCTTTAAGTGGATAGACTATATATAAATAAAACTGTTCAGTGCAAAAACCTGTAATTTAACCATATGAACCAATCGCCATGTTGGAAACATGGGTGCCTACAGAGGCATGTTTCCCTGCATCTGCGAATTTTGTTTTTCTCTTTTGGGGGAATATTTCATCTATTCGTTTCTCATCTCGTTCATCGATGGCATCAATAATTTGATACTAAGTCTGTTCCAAGTTATAATGTTTGAAACAAATGAGTACTTTTTCAAAAACTTAACGAAGTACAATTCAACATGCACATAAAACCATTCAGAGCTTAACACTATAATTTATAATTTAACCACACGAACCAATTGACAGGCATTTCGTCGAAAAGTGGGTAGCCAACGTAGGCAGGATTCCCTGCGTTTGCGGATTTTGTTTTCTTTTGTAGGGATTTTTTAACTCACAATATATTTTCTAGAAACAAAAGAAAACTGATTTGCCTATTTAGCATGCAAGAGCAGCTAGTCCAAGAGAGCAGTAATTCATCAAGCGCTTTTAGATATTTGCGTGCTTCCTTCCTTGGCAACCGTGTTTCACCACCTGAAACCTTCTCCGCCATGCAATTTATTTTTAACAGTTCTTCGCGTTTTGAAACGACGCTGAATGTAGCTGTGGTGGTGTTGTATGGAGGTGGCGGTGCCTCCAAGGGGAAATTGCCTAATTTGCAACTGTCAAACACGCCATGTTTAACAAGTGCGGGAGATCGTTTTGTGCCCAGCAAATAATGACTTTTTGTGGTCTTAGCTCATTAAAAAAGCTGTCACACATTACACTGAGAGTGCTAGTTGCGGAATTTCGGTTTCAGCTTGCCTAAAAACCCAATGCCAACTCGAAGAACGCGCATGAAAAAAGCGAAAACATCGAATTCTCGTAATTTGTTAAACTCAAACAATGGCTGATGGAGTAATCATCAGCAAATGGGCTCAGCAGAACGGCATTAAACACAAGTTACTACGCTAAGCCTGAAAACTTTTCTTCAAAATGCGGAATTCAGAAATGAGATGAACGAAAGAAAGATTACAGTAGATCAGGTCAGGTAAGTGTTTGCAAAAAAGTTTACTCGACCTGATGATTTATTTATTAGACTTTTACTAACAGATTTATCAAAAGAAACTAGATTAGAAATCAATATTGATAAAACAAAAATTATGTCAAACCAACTTAATAATAGCGAAGCACGACAAAATATTAGAATAAATGATAAAAAAATGCAATATGTGGAAGAACACATAAACCAAAATAAACTAATTACCCCAAAGAAACAGAATTATGGAAGAAACTCACAGAAAAATAAAAATGGAGTGGACACCTTTTGGGAAGTTAAAGAAGATTCTACGTAGTAAAATAAAGCCAGAAAACAGAGCAATACTTTCCAATCGATGTATTAGGTGTACAGATAAGTTTTAAAGCGTTTTTGTATAACGTATACCGCTAATTTACATATCCGACATTGCCCCGCTTTGTTGTTATGTGACCGTAACTATATAGTCCCGAGTATAAAATGCGACACAGAAGTTTGCCCAACAGTCAAACGCACTTGCACATCGGTAGGTGAAAGATCGCCAGCGATACTGCATTTATTCGACACTGCATTCGTTACGAATTTCATCAAGGAAAAGGTGCTGCAAAAGCAAGTTCATCGACCTGTTCTGTTTTGCGGGAGAGTATTGTATCGAAAAGCACGTGTGAGGTTTGGTTTAGACGGTTTAAAGCAGGTAATTTTGATGTTAGCGATCGAGAATGTAGCAGAAGGTTGCACGTGAGGAGCTGCAAGCATTGCTGGATGAAGATTCGTCTCAAACGCAAAACGAACTAGCTGAACAACTGGGGGCAATTCAAAAACCATTTTCCATCGTTTACGCGCAATGAGAAAGATTCAAAACGAAGAAAACTGGGTGCCACATGACCCGAGCCAGAGAAACAAGGATGAGCGGGTCATGAAGTGTTTGAATCTGTTGAATAAACAACACAGAAAGGTATTCCGGTGGAAAATCGTTACGGGTGATGAAAAGTGGATATGGTACGACAATCCCAAACGCACAAAACACTGGGTAGACTCCGGTGAAACATCGACTTGGACACTGAAACGAAATATTCACTCCAAGAAAGTTCTGCTGTGCATCAGGTGGGATATGAAGAGTGTGCTCTATTATGAAATATTGAAATAGGGTCAAACTCTTACTGCTGATCGGTACAAGCAACAATTTCTGCGATTGAACCAGGAAATACGTCGGAAATGTCCATCACTGGTAAAGGATTGCGTCCCATGAAATTACTTCATGACAACGCTAGGCCGCATGTCGCGAAATCGGTCAAGGAAGCGTTATTGACGCTTGACTATGAAATTTTGGAGCACCCGGCGTATAGTCCCGGCATAGCCCCTTCAGACTATCATTTGTTCCGATCGATGCAACATGGTTTGTCTGCTGAACTGTTCCGGACATGTGACGAAGTGCAAAAATGGGTTGACGACTTCATCGCGTCACACGACGAAGTATTCTTCATGGCTGGAATCCGTCAGCTGCCCGACCGATGGCGGAAGGTGATAGATAATGACGGCGCATATTTTGATTCGTAAAGGTATTGTTATTTCCCTCAAATTACATGTTGCGTTGTCTTAAAACTTACTTATTTGTACACCTAATATAATAGCCATTATGACATAGGGCGCTGAAACCTGGCCTATCAAGAAAAAGATTTTAGACAAATTACAAAAAACACAATGTAAGATGGAAAGATCCCTACTAAATATAAGACTTCAAGATAAAGTAAAGAATACAAATATGAAATCCAGAACAAATTTTTTAGACATAGGTGAAAAGATACTCAATTTAAAATGGAAATGGGCTGGCCATATAGCAAGAATGGAAAATTATATATGGACTAAAATAGTGACAGAATGTTGACCATACAAAGGAAAGAGAAGAGTAGGAAAACCAGAGGGACGACGGATGAATGATATGAACAGAACTGTATGAAAGCTGTAGAATAGACAAGCCTAAGACAAGCACATTTGGAAACAGATGAGGGGAATTTATAGCCTCAATTAGAAGAACATTTTTTTTTACGATGGGTGTAAAAAGGTACACTACCGTACTGCCGACGCTACAATATTATGTGAGCGTTACTCAAATGAAAAAGCAATAGGAAACTTAAGCGTAAGAAGATGAACTCACCTAAACGGCAAAACACGGTGAGATAATAATCACGTTTTTATACAAGCTAGTCCATTGTCCCTAGAAATTGTTTTTGGTTTACTCCCAGTACAACAAGCAGTACATCTGCCTCCTACACGTGTATTACTTCCGGGTAATGTAGTGAAGCCTTTTAATGTATTTCAGTAGAACTAAAGTCCCAATTGGGAAAGTGGGTGATTTCGCCCAAACGCCGGATATACACTGACGAGCCAAAAAACTAGAAAGTGGGCTACCATTTCCACAACATTACAACACACCCATGCGGTAAATGGTATCGTCCACATACGACGCATACAGAGAGATATGTCCCCAAGCACAAGCAGTAGTATTCGTAGTTCAGATGGCAGCTTATCAGAATTTAATCGATTTCGAACGTGGTATGACATTCGGCGCCCGGGAGATGGGTCACTCCATCTCGGAAATCTCCATGAAATTTGGATTTACACGATCAACAATTTCAAGGGTGTACCTGGGCTACAAGTAAGAGAAAACATCCAGAGTGCGAGACCGGTGGGGCCGGAAGAAAGCCTTGGACGTTCGTGGGCAGCTTTGTCTGGCACGCATCGTAACATCCACTCAGCATGCAACACTTCGCAGCCGCCCCGGTGGCGCAGTGGTCTAAGGCACTGGCCTCTGATCATTCGTCCGTAAGGGGTCCGGGTTCGAATCCCGGTGAGACATGGATGTTGTGTTTGTCTTACGGCACTGGTTCTCTCCCTTCCCTGGAACCAATGACCCTAAATTAGGGACGGGCGACTGCTTATAGCCCATTGAGTTGCTCACGGTGGTCGTTGAACCTCCAATCAAAAAAAAAAAAAAAAAAAAACCACTTCGCAGGTCACAGCAGAATTCAATGCTGGACAAACTGTAGTAGCATCACCGTTCGGACAATGGAACGTTCCCTGTGTTCTATGGGGTTCCGGAGCCGACGGCTCACTTGGATGCCATTGCTGACCCGACGACACAAAGCTGTGTGCCCCGCCAAAGATGACTGGTAACGTGTAGCCTGGTCCGACGAATCGCGGTACCAACTGTTTCGGGAAGATGGCCGACTCGGGGTGTGGCGACAACTCCACTACGCAATGGATCCCGCATGCCTACTAGGGACAGTGCAGGTCGGCGGTGGCTCTGTTATGGCGTGCGGTGTTTTCAGCTGGCACGCATTATGACCCCTCATACGTCTGCAGACAGCTCTGAACGGTGGAGACTACGTAACCATCATTGAGGATCATTTGCATCCGTTCATGTTATGCAACCACTCTCACGGGTGCGACCTTTTTCCACACGACAATGCGCCATCGCACACACGTCCACAGTGACCCGACTGTGGTTGGAGGAACATTCCACACAGTTTGACTTCCTGACTTGGCTCCCGCGTTCGTCAGATTTAAACGCCATCGAACACATTTGGGATGCTGTTCAACATGTCGTCATCTTCCACCGGCAAATACCAAGGAATTGTGGGAAGCTCTTCAGGAATCATGTTGTGCACTGTCTCCACAGTACTACAGAGAGCTCGTGGAGTCCATCCCGCGTTGCACTGCTGCCTCTATTCGATTGCGAGGAGAACCAACGCGGTATTAGAGAGGTATGTGTGCATTAGAGAAATTCTTGGGACTTTATCGTCCTGTTTGATGTAACGGGTAGCTTGCTCGAAAGGGAATCGGGAGATACATGTTCGATTCTCGTTCCAGGATGATGTAATTTTCAAATTTTCTGACGTGACTATTGTTAAGTGAGAAACAGTAAAAATACATGCAATTCAGAGATGTGTGATTGCTGTGTTAAGGTGGTTCCACCTAAAATCTCTGCCTTATGTTTCCAATTGTAAAATTTCTTTACATATTTTCTTCGCAATTAATGTATTCCCAAAGATGAAAATTTGCACATCGATAAAACTAACCTAAAGTTATAGCATGGGATACTTAATATTTTGATAAAACATAACCATAATTAAGCAATTCAACATTTGTTTGACTACTGACGTCATCAATGTACAGGTCGCGCCATCTATTAACAGGTCTGAACATTACTCAAAGAAAAATGACTAATTTTTAATATAATTATGGCTATGTTTTAGCAAGTATTAAGTATCCCATGCTATAACTTAAAGTTAGTTTTCTCGATTTGCAAATTTTCATCAATGGGAATACATTAATTGCGAAGAAAATATGTAAAGAAGTTTTACCATTGGAAACATAAGGCTCAGACTTTAGGTTAATAATTCAGTAGAAAAATACGTTACTAGTATAAACGTAGCAAGGACAAGCATCGAACTCTTCCCTTGTAATTTTCATTTAACGGCCCTCCTTCACATTTCTGATTGTTATGAATACAACCACCGTTGTGATCTGTTAAGAGTTTTTTAAAGGCTTTCTGCCGTAGTACATCTTGCTGTACAGCTTTCCACAGTGATCATTCATTTTTGAATGCATTTGTAAAGTTCATTCCTCACATTGAAAAAATGCTGAGCAATTATCCATTGTTTGGATTTCGACCTAAATAAAACTTCTGGTGTTTCATTTTGTCCATTGCGTCAACATGAATAAGCATTACACATAACTCATTCCTTACGTGACATTTTCTTTCGGTTGTTAGAGATTGCATTGTTGCTAAGAAATGATTGATTTCCTTGATTTCAGCAGAATTATGCGTTTTCTTCAGTTTTCATTTCCGCGTCTTCCGTCCTGTGCCAAGTAACTAAGTTAGGAATGCAATACATAATCTGCTGGCAAATAAAAATGCCAATGGCATTTCTGGACGGCTCTCAGGAGTTGGACAACACCTCCCAGTGGGAGTTAGAATAAGGAGACTTTTGCTTACCCATGCCGAGGAGAGCTTAAACCTGCCGTTAGGCTTAATGGGAGATGGATGATAGAATTATTCAGCGACTAGGTTGATTTTCTGTAAAGGAATGGCGGCGAAACTCTCGAAACGCTTCTTCTCAACAAAAACTGTCTACTTCCTCTCTTTCCGAGTACTCTTCCTTCTGCTTTCTTTTGCCTTAGCCAGACAAACTTCGTACGCGATCTCTGTTTTTTTCATCATTCCACCTGCTCTTCCGAAACAAAGTTTCCTTGTTATTCATAGATCACATTTATATACATGCACATTTAAAATGCTACAGGGTTTCAATACAGAGGCGTATCGGAAATCCCCCTTCCCCTGTAACAGAAAGAATCAGGGCCCTTTGTGAAAATTATTCATAAACCTTCAATTACTAAAATACAGTTCACATTAATAAATCGATTACCTTTCAGGAGTAAATAATTTAAACTCTCACAAACAAAACCCGATGGGGACGAAGTGAATTCGTTCTCTGTATTTAAATGTAGAAATACCGCCCCTTTGGCGCAGTGGTCTAAGCGATGGCCTCTGATCATTCGTCCGAATGGGGTCCGAGTTCGAATCCTGGTGAGGCATGGATGTCGTGTTTGTTTTACGGCACTGGCTCTCTCCCTTCCCTGAAACCAGTGACCCTAAATTAGTGACGGGCGACTGCTTATAGCCCATTGAGTTGCTCACGGTGGTCGTTCAACCTCTAATCAAAAAAAACAAAAAACAGAACGTAGACATTTATATGCCCTATTTGTGTCTGTGATAAGATCGCGAATGCTCGGCATTGGTAGTTCGGGGTTTCTTGGGGTCCGCAAATTTCCCGTTCTGCCAGTCTTTTCAGTTTCCGCAACTTCACATTTTCATGTTTTTTTCCGCTAATTCTACAAATCTGCGAAAAAAGAGAATTCGGATTAAAATTGCTGCCGGCAGTAGTGGTTCCACTATCCACCTTTATGGTCTACGAAATATCAATGGTATAAGTAACGTGTAAGATCATCGGATTTGGCGGGATCATTTAAAAGTATTTAAGCAGAGCAATAATAATAAACCACAGTTGCATTACCATGTACTCTTATTGTTAACAGTCGCAATTGTACTTTTGTTTCAATTCACATTAGTCCGCTATGTTAACATTAAGTACATACCTAACATCAATGTTCAATCACCTTTAGTTCAGAAGTATTGAAACCAAAAACAAGAGTATACTCGCGACGTAGAGCACAAAAATGACCATCCACTTCCTCGCGATGTCACGAACTGCCATCGATTCACTGGCCCCACCACTTATAATTGTCACCGCTAGTTTGCTATCAAGCTATACTAGCGCCGTTGCCACACCACGGATAACCCCGGAGTTATTGCGAGTTATAATCGATCACACAATTATGCAGCGCCCACCGCTAATCTGTATCGCACCATAAGATTTACTTCCATGCCAAAATTCTGAGAAAAAAATATATGAAATTAAAACTAGGAGAAATTTCACTGTTATTAAAGTGATTATAGTAGTCTACCCATACAAAACATCGATAAAAGAATTTCTAAAAGTTTACCATAAAGTTCATGGCCACTTTATTATGACCACCTGACAGTTTTAAGCATAATGAGCTATGCTGTTGCCGCCAGAGGGTGAGACTAGTATAAAAAGGGAAAGCTTAGTGCTTGCGACAGTAGTAGAAGTGATTTTTGGGTGACGAGATGGGTAAAAAATGCGATTTGAAGGACTTTCAACGTGGGATTGTTGTAGGAGCTCGGAGCCATGGAGTGAGTATCACCGAAACCGCCGCATTCGTGAAATGTTCCAGAGCAGCTGTTGTTAAAATGTTTAAAGACTGGACTGTCAGCCAAAAAACTGGGTCTCTACGTGCAACGTATGGTCGTCATCGACTAGTGACTGCTCGGGCGGAACGGAGAGTGTCCAGACTGGTAATAGACACCAGAAGGGCAATAGTGCAGCAAATTACAGACCATCTTAATTAAGGATCTACTCAAATGATCTCTGAATGCACTGTTCGCCGTACACTGCATCGGATGGGATATGGCAGCCGAAGTCTAGTTCGAACACCTTTGCTGTCTGCAGTTAACAAGAGAAAACGTCTCCAGTTCGCACAGGAGCACAAGGATTGGACAGTCGATAATTGGAAACAAATTATGTAATCCGATGAATCACGTTTTCAGTTGCACCATGCCGCTGGCCGAGTGAGAATTTGGCGGAAACAGCAAGGAAGCATGGACCCCAAATGCATTGCTACAATTCTTCAAGGTGGTGGAAGCAACGTTATGGTTTGTGGAATGTTTTCCTGGCATGCTGCTTTGGGCCCTTTAATTCGTGTCTGACTGGCACATCATATCTAAACATCGTTGCGGACCAAGTGCATCCTGTCATGTGGATGGTTTATCCCAATGGCGATGGCTACTTTCAACAAGATAATGCGTCCTGCCATAGTGCTCGTATTGTACAGGATTGGCTTCAGGAACATGCCGGTGAGTTTACTCTGCTTAGGTGGCCCCCAAAGTCTCCAGATCTCAACCCCATTGAGAATTTGTGGGATGAAGTTGAACGAGCCATCAGACAGATGGATCCACAACTCTGCAATCTGACACTCCTGGAAAGTGCTATTCATCAAGCATGGTCTCAGATTCCACAAACCACCTATCAACATCTTGTGGAGTCCATGCCACGAAAAATCGACGCAGTATTAAAGGCAAAAGGTGGCCCATCGAAATACTGAGGTGTTGGTCATAATAAAGTGGCCACTCAGTGTATATTACAGAAAAACACGAAAATGTTTGAAAGGCTTAGTAATGGGAAAGTATTAATGCGAATCATTAATGCTGTACCGACCCAGTCGAAGTACCCTTCTTGGATAATATTAACATGATTTTGGTTGCTCAGGATATGCAACCTAGGCATGATATCTTCTCTTTTCGCTCCCATTGCAGAACATTACCGTTATGTCGCAACAGGTACAGGTTCATTTTGATTTAAAAACTTCCCAAGTGGTCGGGTTGTGAAATGCGCAGTCTTTCGGAGAATCCTTAGAGCAGAATCCAACCTGAATCCTAAATTAGACATTTTCCCATAGCGCTGTCTGAACCTCCTCCCAGTAATGAGTATCTCTAAATTAGGATCGAGTAATTCTCCATAGACAATGACGCTCAAGAGAGTTGTTCAACTCCGAAACAAACACATAATAATAATACCAGGACAACTCTTACTAAACATCGCCAGCATCACCCGAAATCAGCAGTAGAAAGGTTGACCATTGGACGGGCAGAAGGAGAACGGGGAATGATTGATTTCCAGAAACACCGAAAATAAGAAATCAGCAGCCTCCGAAAATACTTCCATCAGAGAATGGGGCCCCCTTCACCAAGCGATAAACCAGAGTGACATAGTACACAGCCCTAGACTTCTTTACTCATAACAATGAGATTGGAACGAGTGATCCAAAAGAACAAGCTTGAGGCAAGACAGTTAGTTCTACATGGAAGGAACTACAATAATCTGCAATCCAACCATGTGGATAAGACTGCCTCCAATGCATGGCTAACAGACGGATAACTCTTCCTTGAAACAGAAGGGTTCCTGATGGCTATACAAGATCAAGTTGTAAACATCAGAAACTATCGGAAGCATATCCTGAAGGACAAGTGGAAAGCGACACACCTCGGCAAAGTCATCATGCGCCAGAGACCATCCAACATATCACAGCAGGGTGCAGAGTCCTAACAGAAACAGAATACACGAACAGGTACAATCAAGTCGCCAAGATCCTTCACCAGATATTGGCACACCTCATTACAACTGAGCCTGTTCCTTACTACAAGTATGATCCAACAACGCTTATAGAGAACAACACTCACAAGATGTACTGGGACAGATCGCTCAGAGCAGATACGACCATCCCCCACAATGGGCCCGACATCGTCCTGGTCGACAAGGAGAAGAAGCCAACATACCTCATTGACATAGCCGTGCCCAACACGTCTAACACCCAGAAGACGCACGGAGAAAAGCTATCAAAGTATAAAGACCTACGATACGTTGTCACGGTGATGTGGCATACGGTGAACGTCACCACCGTCCCCATAGTAATATGATCCACAGGGGTTGTACATAAGACCATTCACAGCTCTAAACAGGAACTAGACTTTCTACCTAACACATTTATGGAACTCCATAAGGCAACTATGTTGAACACGTGTAGGTGTAAAGAAGTTCCTGAACAACTAAGAGAAAGAAATACCACCTCCCAGACTTGGTACGTCGTACCCATCCCGGCAGGAAGAGGCGGAATCATCTTCCTAATTTTTATAATAATACTTTCGTAATCCCGGTTCTGACCTATTTTTTTGGTATCATCAGATCTTCGAAAACCAATTTTCAGGAAAATAACAGACTATGTCAGCAAGCATGACCAAACATCGAATGAGACATCCAAGGACAGCCGTAGAAAGGAAGACAGCAGATCTCCTGATGAGCAATCATTACCTCAATGAGAGCAGAGCTAGTGACAGTTCTGTGTTTCTTTTCCTACTATTATAATGTAAATTTCTCGCTAAAGCCTTCAGTTCTTGTACCAACTGCTACTTTTAGTTCCGCTACAGAAGACATGGTCATCATCAATTTCTTTTCATTCGTGTTACAACGAAGCGTAAGAATTTTCCATCTGGTTTTATTTTCCTAGAGGATCTAGAGGTTCATGGGAAAATTTAAAATGCACCGATGCCTACATCTACCTCGGACAACAGATATCAAGCCAGGGTCATATAGGAAAAGAAACAAACGGGCGTGTGAAACTTGGCTGGAAAGCATTTGGAAGAAATAGTACAACATTCAAAACTACTATGTTTTAAAAGAAAAGTTTTTAATCAATGCATCCTTAGTCTTTCTTTATGGATTAGTGATACGGAACGTTATAAAACAGATACAGAGGCTGCGGATGACTCAAAGAAGCATGGGGAGATAGATGCATGCTTGGTGCAAACATTAAATATAAGCGGAACTCATTAATCAAGAAAATGACAGGTGTTGATGATATCATGATCAAAGTAAAGACCTTCAAACGGCAATGGGCAGGTAAATATTGCTTGATGAACTGCCGATCATGAGACAACATAAGAAGACCACTTGGAAGATGGGTGAAAAAAATTTGAAAATATCCCATGACGATATTTTTCTTCAAACTGAAGGATTTCAGCAATTTAAATCGAGGAGTAAGTCACTAATTTTCAGCAATAGCACACTTAAAAATAGTTTAAAAACATAAAATTTTCTATGGAGCTGTACAACTTAGGATTTTTCCTTTTACATCAAAGCTTCTCCTGTTGTATTACACTGACGGAAAAAAATCCCAACACCACGAAAAAATAGTTGTAGAGGAATGAAATGGCGCAATACAATTGTATAGGTAACATATTTAATCGATTAAGGTTTCAAGATCACAGCTTAATGAAAGCGCGAGAAGAGCCATTTTAAATGTGAAATGCCGGTACATTAATAACCGGTGTAACCACCAGAATGTTGAATGGAAGCACGCAAACGTTCATGCATTGTGTCGTACAGGTGCTGGATGTCAGTTTGTGGGATGGAGTTCCATGCCTGTTACACTTGGTCGGTCAATACAGGGACGGTTAATGCTGGTTGTGGGTGACGCTGGAGTTGTCGTCCAATGATGTCCCATACGTGCTCGATTGGTGAAAGATCTGGTGATCTAGCAGGCCACGGAAACATGTCGACACTCTGTAGAGCATGTCGGGTTACAACATGCGGTATGCGGGCGAGCGTTATCCTGTTGGAAAACACCCCCTGGAATGCTGTTTATGAATGGCAGCACAACAGGTTGAATCACCAGCCCGACGTACAACTGTGCCGTCAGGGTGCGTGGGATACCCACGAGAGTGCTCCTGCTGTCATAGGAAATTGCTCCCCAGATCATAACTCCAGGTGTAGGTTCAGTGCGTCTCGGCCGCAGACAGGTTGGTTGCAGGCGCTCACCTGGCCTCCTTCTAACCAACACACGGCCATCACTGGCACCCAGGTAGAACCGGCTTTCATCAGAAAACACAACAGATCTCCACTTCGTCCTCCAATGAGCTCTGGCTTGACACCACTGACGTCGCAAACGGCAGTGGTTTGGAGTAAGTGAAATGCATGCTTCAGGGCGTTTGGCTCGGAGCTGTCCTTCAAGTAACCGATTTGTAACAGTTCGTTGTGTCACTGTGGTGGCAACTGCAGCTCGAATTGCTGCCGCAGACGCAGTACGATGCGCCACGGCCATATGCCGTACACGGCGGTCTTCCTCTCAGTAGTGCCACGTGGCCGGCCGGAACCCGGTCTTCTTGAGGCAGTGCCTTCCCTTGACCACCGCTGCCAACAATCATGCACAGTGGCTACATTCCTGCCAAGTCGTTCTGCAATATTGCAGTACGAAAATCCACCTTCTCGTAACCCCATTACACGACCTCGTTCAAACTCCGTGAGCTGTTGATAATGGCTTCTTCGTCTTCTTAAAGGCATTCTTGACTAACATCAACACACTACGTCGAGTCTCAACGATAACTAACGCTCACAAACGTTACAGCGCGTATTTACAGCAAACCTGCTTTGTATGTTCTGAGGGGTGCTACTAGCGCCACACGTATGCGCCGAGCGCGAAATTCGCATAGACGTCATCTTACAGATGTACTCTCACCGCCTATCAACTGTCGTTTATCTAACACAAACCCTTCTTGGTGTAGGGATTTTTTTCCGTCAGTGTATTTTAGTTCTCAGTTTTATAGGGTGGCAGTCGCGGATTCCACCCTCCCCCTCATCTCTAATCTATTCTATCCACTTCACTCTAAAATTAGATTATTGCATTCATGTCGTGCAAACTCACCCTCCTTCTCATCCCATGTCTTTCTCTGCCTCGCTTCTCCTTTTCTCCGGTTGCTCTATGATCAAAAATCCATATTCCACGTATCATTCATTCCTATCTCAGTACCTATTCATACCTACACAACATTGCACCTCAGGCCTTCTACCTTTACTCTGGAGAAGTCTTAAAACTGTACGGAATTGCGGATTGTACTATTGTTTTCGAAATCTTGCTTCTAACACTGGCAACTTTATACCATATAGTACACAAGATTTCTTTCCCCTCAAGTTATTCCGTTCCGCCAGCTATCTGTTACTTTTATCTCATTTCATATCTCTTCTGTTTGTAACATTGATCCCACGTATTTACGTAGGTTGATCTAAATGTGATGTTAAAATGCCTGTATTTTGTACCAGTGTATTACAAAATACTGGTAAGAAATGCAGGCGCTTAAATATAAATCATCCATTCATATACTGTTTCTCAGTGTAGTCACCAGGGACATTAAAGGACATTTTTAACGTATGATAAGCTAGTTTACTCTTCCGTGTAAAATTCTTGTACTCACAGCCTGTAACACAGTGATTTTTACTTTCCCATCTGTGGTACAGTAACGTCATTTTAGGTGCAGAAAGGGCTGAAAATCGCACGATGTGCCCTATGCAAGGTTTTACTTTTGGGGCCCTTAATCCGCATTTAAAATTTTGATTGCAATTTGAAGATTGTTTGAGTTACGAATAAATCCCCAAAACTCACTTGTTGACGTTATTCGACTCAATGTTCTTCAAAATTGCTTTGTGATTTTCAAAAACTTTTTCTTCAAAGTTGAGGAGACTTTTCTAGGAGACACGAAGCAGGTAGAAAGCATCAGTAGAACGACTGTGGTGAGATGAGAGCTTTAATGTCACTCCCAGATTACTTATATTACGGGAAGCCTCATCAGCAAATACCAGATTCTCCTGTGAGGCTTTCATACGTTATTTGCGCATAATTAATATGTCCTCTCTCTCTAATCTGCGCTTTTTACTGGGAATTGTGTTCATCTCCATCTGCATTGCAACAAGAAAGTAAAACCAACGCAACCTACGAGTGATAAAAGAAATTATATTCCCAATCTCACAAAGCCTGAATGGAACTTTGGTTGTGTGAAGCCAAATAAAAATTAAATCGATAATGTAAACAAAATTTTCTACAGGGGAATTACATGCAATCGAGCAATGAGTCGGGAACATGGCTTCATAATGGTGATTAATTAGCAATGTGAGAATCATCAACAGTGTTGTTAATCGGAGAAGTTCCTGCCCTCCCTGCTGTACTCCCCCACCTCTGCTTACACATATCCATTGTTTACGAATTCTTTGTCCTCAGTTTTGACTGCAATCAGAAGAAAAGCGAAATGTCATAACCTTTAGAAACAATGATAGCTCCCATAAGTCCGCTGCTCAAGCGATAAAAATATGAATTATGCATCGAAGACAAATTTAATCCGCTGCTTCCTTAACATCCCCCTTTGCATCCTCCCGAAACTAACGCATTCCCTTCTAGACCTGATATCCATTTTGCGCCATCACATGTTCAATCACTCCACACACCCCACCCCTTTATTACCGCGTATCCAATTTCCTGCCGAGTGCAGTCGTCATCTGATAACGAGAATATTAATTTATTTGTGCTTTTTGGTTCAACCGGAGGGGGTCTTTTCTGCCGTTAATGAATTTCAGCTTGTTCCCCAAAACAGATAATGCCAAGTTGGAGAATAAAAACGCAATGACACTTACTCACCTGCAGGATAGGCTTCAAATAAATGTCAAACTGGTGTACTTAAAGCACATTATTTAAAGCAGATATTCTGGGTTTCATCGTCGAAAAGAGGAAAACATTTCTTTGTTCCCCCGTTTTCGCTTTCATTTTCTGCTCCTGTCATTTTTCGCTTTATTTATTTTTTTATGGCTCTTGTTCAATCGGATTTTCAGGGACGTGATAAAATCAAGCCCATTTCCAATGGATTACCTATCAATCAAAAATTAATCAGATTTGATTTTTGTATTATGAAAACATATTACAAAAAGACAAAAAAAATGCTAGCATTTACTTTTCAGTACCCTTAGAAAATCGAGTCCACTTTCGTTACAGTGCTCCTTATTTAAAAACATAAAAAAAAAGAAATCATCGATTTAATTTTTCTTGGCACCGCATTTTACGCATGAGGCACAGTGCATAAAAATCCGTCCTATTATCGGTATATCCGTCCGTCCATCTGTGGGAACCATACTCGGCTCCTTTTAGCCGAATTTGAAAGATTTCTTTCTCGTTGGTCGGACTGATCTGTGCGAATGTAGATTTGCATCGCCTTTGTCTCTTTTTCTCCAAATGTAAAATACAGGGCACGCAAATGCAAATGGTTGTTTAACGCGATATTTATTTAATGCCATAACACTGATTCCAATAATTCAAATGAAATAAACTATTTCTTCCGCTGGATACCTTCAACGTTAACAAACACTTAACAGACTTTTCTGCTTTTCCATTATGCAAAATCCTACTGCTAACGTGCGTTAACGCGTATTCACATCCTATTTGGAATGTTGGGGAGGGGGGTATCGAACACCATGAGCAACTAAAGGGCTATATAAGCAGTAGCCCGTCCCAAATTCAGAGACGGGCCGCGGATAACCTAGTGGTCAGCGTTCGTCCCTTCGATCCCGGGCAGGTACGAACGCTCGAATCAATAAATATGCACCGTGCGTCGGATGGGCACGTTAAGTTGTCGGACCCTGGGTACTGGCCCTCCGGTAATAAATATGGGCGTCTTCCCCTCCTCTTCTACTTAGCTTCCGTGTCACTTTCCTATCGGGCACTCTACCCCAAAACTTCTAGCTTCCTATATCTAGGCCGAGGATGGCCTAGTGGTCAACGTTCGGGACCACAACGGAGAAACACCAGGTTCAATCCCAGAAGGTGCGAACACTCGAACAACTAAATATACGCCGTACATCAGATGGGTACGTTAAGCCGTCGGACCCCGAGTACTGCCTCCCCCCCGGTAATGAATAAGGGCGTCTTCTTCCCCTTTCTACTTCGTTTCCACGTCGCTTTCCTATCGGGTTCTCTAGCCCAAATATAGCTTCCTACTTCTAAGGGTTGTCTGAGATCGGGGGTCAGACTAGAGGCAATTAATACTATGCCGCACGTCACTCTTAGTTCGAACCCTATTAATGCTACCATAGCGGCCATACATAAATTAAAAACAATCTCAAGCCTCCCAACGGTCATTTCGCAATGCTTATACTGCCCTCCTGGTGCACGAGTTCCTGAACTTTTTGGTAAACTAAAGACTCATAAACCCGGACACCCATTACGCCCGCTGGTATCTGGATTTGCAGCACCAACCAGACCTATAGAGAAGGCACTAACTAATTTCCTTCAACCACTAGTAAATAATTCACTCTACTCTGTTAAAGGCACAGTACAAGCTATTAACAAGATCAAATCCTTTAATGCAAATAACTCAATCTTTATTATGGCTTCTCTCGATGTCATTTCTTTCTTTCCTAACGTTCCGATAAAAACTGTACATGACATCATTCAGGCAAAACTACTAGAACTAAAATACGAACCAGAAACGATCCAATTCATCATTACAGCCTTAAAACTAGTTCAAAACAGATCATATTTTCAATTCGACAGCATTATTTATCGCCAAACCGAGGGCGCCCCAATGGGATCACCACTATCTCCGATTCTAGCGGAAATTCTACTACAGCACATAGAAAATAAAGTGCTACAAGAATATCAACAACTTCCGTGCTTTTACATAAGATATGATGATGTTGTACTTCTCTTCTGGGATCACGAACCAGCTGACCTACGAACTTTTGCTGAACATTTATCATCCCAAATCCCGACCATAAAATTCTCCATTGAACAGGAAAATGAAGGTAAATTGTCATTCCTGGATTTTATGCCTGAACGAGATGCTGTTACTTGCACCTTGCAACACTCTGTATACAGGAAACCCACTTCTGTACCTACATTGATCCCGGCTTCTTCAGCACATCCAAAAAGCTATAAACTCTCCTCAATCTCTTTCCTTCTACGCAGAGCCATCACGCATTAATCTAGTTTCAGCAGACGTAAATGTAAAATTAACAAAATATTCAACATCACCCAAAGCTCTTAAGAAGCTCCACCAAGAAAACTCATCTACTCTCCAGAAGGACCAAAAACCTCGTAGATATATAGGTTCCATAGATTATTATTCAACCATAACACCTGTTCTCAAAGCCATTTGCAGAAACTTTCACCTGGATTTCGGAATACGTACTACAAACATTTTCCAGTTGATTAAAAAAGATCGAGACCAGGTAACAAAGCTAAACAAATTTGGCGTTTACAGCATCCCCTTAAAAAGTATCGATGCTGACACTCCCGATCTACAAAACGTACACTAGCAACAAGACTGAATAAACATAAGTACGCCGTAAAGAATGGACTTAAAAATTCTGCATTGTCTCGACTCGTGTGCGATGGCCTGCACTATCCAATTTGGAATGATGCTTCTATCATCGTAACACCTAGTGCTTTTTCTTCATTGCTGTTCACAGAGAGCCTTGTAATTGCTACTCAGAGACATTTATGCTGCAAATGTTCCAGTATCTGTACCTACAATCTGGAAACTATTTACAGTTCCGAATACGAGACAAACTGAGGACGAAATCACTTAATCTCGATTTCTGCTATAGTACTCATTGTTGTGTTTCCTGATGAGAACAACAAAATTAATTTATACCTACTAACCTTCTTTTATTTTTACAATGCAGTGTTTCATATATACCTGAATTCTATTTTCTTTATTTTCTTTATTTCATGACACATGCCACGTCGTTTGACAATTTAATGCCACGTGACATTATGTCATATATGATATCCATATTATGTTCACGAAACACTTTATTTAAACGTATTCCTTCTTCTGTATCTGATGATGGGTTCTAGGGAAACCCGAAAGTTCTTATAAAATAAAATCTTTAAATTCAGCCAACGAATTTAAATTTGTATTATGAGTGACTCTTGTAATTAGGATCGTGCATTGAAGGCAACTACCTCGATTAATATGGTTTTTTAAATTATCATAAGATTTCATATGCCAATGAACATAGCGATACTTTTCTTCAGGCCAAAAAAGAGTGTTTATTACACCAACAAATTCGGTAACATTTTCCTTTTTATTTTTATACTTTTGAACCTTTTCCTCTGAATGTTTGCTATACTGGTTTAACAACATTATCATCGCAACCCGCATGTGTCAGTGCGTATCAACGTTTCTTTTCGAAACTGTAACAGGTTTTCAGATGTTGTTTTGTATGGTACAACTATTTACTTTCTTAACAGACTTAGCTATAGGATAAAAGGATTCAGAGGATTAAGATTAGAATGCCAAAATCGATAAAGATTGTCTGAGTTGGGATCAATCGCTTCTTCTTTTGTAAACACCATCTGCACTTCTCCCATGAGGCTCAACTTAAACGCCGTAAAAGAAAAAGGAAAAGAACAAACAACAGAACTGGAAAAACTATTTGTATATATCGGAAACAAGACCAGCTTTTAACTGCTCTTTCTATAATCTACGTATCTGGCTAAAAAGGATGTTCATGCATTTAAAAATCGGATTGATTTTCTTTCTGCATATTAAGGGCATATTAAAAAGTAAAACATATTAAAACAAGTTCATCACAGGTCAAAACTTCAACTGATACAGATGAAGGAGAGGAAAAAATATTTTTGAACCCTATTAACTGAAGAACGGGAGGAATTTATGGAGGTGGAAATTACTTATGGGGCTTCTGGTTTGCAAGTGTCTCGAGAAGAAGTGGCTAAGTCACTGAAAGAAGGTAAAAATGGAAAAGCCCGGGCCCTGGTGGAATTACCCTTGAATTACTAAACTATGGCGGTGAAGAGTTGTTACCCTCCTTACTAAATTATATAACATAATTCCGGAAGGTGATGGCGTACCCCTGGAAATGAAACTTGTTTTTTTGAAACTAAATTTCAAGAAAGGAAACAGGAAAGTATGTGCAAACTACAGAAGAATATGTGTAACAAACCCATTTATAAAACTATTTGGAATAATTCTTTGAAGGAAGTTGAAGAACAGTATGAAGGAATTGAGGAGCAGAGTGGATTCACGACTGGGAGATCATGTATAGACCATATACACTGACGGAAAAAAATCCCAACACCAAGAAGGGGTTGTGTTAGATAAACGACAGTTGGTAGGTGGTGAGAGTACATCTGTAAGATGACGTCTATGCACATTTCGCAATCGGCGCATACGTGTGGCGCTAGTAGCGCTCCTCGGAACATGCAAAGCAAGTTTGCTGTAAATACGCGCTGTAACGTTCGTGAGCGTTAGTTATCGTTGAGATTCGACGTAGTGTGTTAATGTTAGTCAAGAATGACTTTAAGAAGACGAAGAAGCCATTATCAACAGCTCGCGGAGTTTGAACGAGGTCGTGTAATAGGGCTACGAGAAGGTGGATTTTCGTGCCGCAATATTGCAGAACGACTTGGCAGGAATGTAGCCACTGTGCATGATTGTTAGCAGCGGTGGTCAAGGGAAGGTGCTGCCTCAAGAAGACCGGGTTCCGGCAGGCCAAGTGGCACTACTGAGAGGGAAGACCGCCGTGTACGGCGTATGGCCGTGGCGCATCGTACTGCGTCTGCGGCAGCAATTCGAGCTGCAGGTGCCACCACAGTGACACAACGAACTGTTACAAATCGGTTACTTGAAGGACAGCTCCGAGCCAGACGCCCTGAAGCATGCATTCCACTTACTCCAAACCACTGCCGTTTGCGACGTCAGTGGTGTTAAGCTAGAGTTCATTGGAGGATGGAGTGGAGATCTGTTGTGTTTTCTCATGAAAGCCGGTTCTGCCTGGGTGCCAGTAATGGCCGTGTGTTGGTTAGAAGGAGGCCAGGTGAGCGCCTGCAACCAACCTGCCTGCGGCCGAGACACACTGGACCTACACCTGGAGTTATGGTCTGGGAAGCAATTTCCTATGACAGCAGGAGCACTTCGTGCTTGTCTATGAACTGACTCTTCGTGCTTGTCTATGAACTGACTTGTTGCTAAGATGGCATCCTATGACCGTGCCCCGTTGAAAGTCACTGAGCTCTACCGTGCGGCCCATTCTACTCTTCGTGCTTGTATACGAACTGACTTGTTGATAAGATGGCATCCTATGACCGTACCACGTTGAAAGTCACCGAGCTCTGCCGTGCTGCCTGTTCTACTCTTCGTGCTTGTATACGAACTGACTTGTTGATAAGATGGCATCCTATGACCGTACCACGTTGAAAGTCACCGAGCTCTGCCGTGCTGCCTGTTCTACTCTTCGTGCTTGTCTACGAACTGACTTGTTGATAAGATGGTATCCCATGACCGTACCACGTTGAAAGTCACCGAGCTCTGCCGTACGGCCTGTTCTACTCTTCGTGCTTGTCTACGAACTGACTTGTTGATAACATGGCATCCTATGACCGTACCACGTTGAAAGTCACCCAGCTCTGCCGTGCAGCCTGTTCTACTCTTCGTGCTTGTATACGAACTGACTTGTTGATAAGATGGCATTCTATGACCGTACCACGTTGAAAGTCACCGAGCTCTGCCGTGCTGCCTGTTCTACTCTTCGTGCTTGTCTACGAACTGACTTGTTGATAAGATGGCATCCCATGACCGTACCACGTTGAAAGTCACCGAGCTCTGCCGTACGGCCTGTTCTACTCTTCGTGCTTGTCTACGAACTGACTTGTTGATAAGATGGCATCCTATGACCGTACCACGTTGAAAGTCACCGAGCTCTGCCGTGCTGCCTGTTCTACTCTTCGTGCTTGTATACGAACTGACTTGTTGATAAGATGGCATCCTATGACCGTACCACGTTGAAAGTCACCGAGCTCTGCCGTGCTGCCTGTTCTACTCTTCGTGCTTGTCTACGAACTGACTTGTTGATAAGATGGTATCCCATGACCGTACCACGTTGAAAGTCACCGAGCTCTGCCGTACGGCCTGTTCTACTCTTCGTGCTTGTCTACGAACTGACTTGTTGATAACATGGCATCCTATGACCGTACCACGTTGAAAGTCACCCAGCTCTGCCGTGCAGCCTGTTCTACTCTTCGTGCTTGTATACGAACTGACTTGTTGATAAGATGGCATTCTATGACCGTACCACGTTGAAAGTCACCGAGCTCTGCCGTGCTGCCTGTTCTACTCTTCGTGCTTGTCTACGAACTGACTTGTTGATAAGATGGCATCCCATGACCGTACCACGTTGAAAGTCACCGAGCTCTGCCGTGCGGCCTGTTCTACTCTTCGTGCTTGTCTATGAACTGACTTGTTGATAAGATGGCATCCTATGACCGTACCACGTTGAAAGTCACCGAGCTCTGCCGTGCGGCCTGTTCTACTCTTCGTGCTTGTCTATGAACTGACTTGTTGATAAGATGGCATCCTCTGACCGTGCCATGTTGAAAGTCACCGAACTCCACCGTGCTGCCCATTCTACTCTTCGTGCTTGTCTAAGAACTGAATTGTTGATAAGATGGCATCCTATGACCGTACCACGTTGAAAGTCACAGAGCTCTTACGTGCGGCCTATTCTACTCTTCGTGCTTGTCTATGAACTGACTTGTTGCTAAGATGGCATACTATGACCGTGCCACGTTGAAATTCACTGAGCTCTACCGTGCGGCCCATTCTACTCTTCGTGCTTGTCTATGAACTGACTTGTTGCTAAGATGGTATCCTATGACCGTGCCATGTTGAAAGTCACTGAGCTCTGCCGTGCGGTACAGTCTACTCTTCGTGCTTGTCTATGAACTGACTTTATAACGAAATGTCATTTTTGGTCTACGCCGGGATTCGAACCCGAGGCCGCTTATTCCGGAACAAGTCGCTCTACCAACTGAGCTACGCAGACGTTTTATTCTGATTCCTATCTGCCTTTATGTCGTGTGCGTCCTGCTGGCAGGTACGTCACATCTCCCCCCCGAAAGAGGGCCGGGGGCATGGTCGACGGGTTAGCCGTGACCATGAATCGTTGCAGGCAGCCATCTACTGTAGAACGTGAACTTGAGAACTTCCAGTCAATCTGCTGTCTGGAATGCAACATCACACATTTTTATTTTTCGAAGCGCTGGAGAAGGAATTCTCTGATTTTTTCTGTCTCGCGGTGTGGAAATAACATCACACCAATGCGAGATTTTGAACGGCCGGGTCATCCGGATAGTTCGGGCGCCATTATAACGAAGTAAATTTCTCCGTCATTTTTGGTCTACGCCGGGATTCGAACCCGAGGCCGCTTATTCCGGAACAAGTCGCTCTACCAACTGAGCTACGCAGACGTTTTATTCTGATTCCTATCTGCCTTTATGTCGTGTGCGTCCTGCTGGCAGGTACGTCACAACTTGTTGCTAAGATGGCAACCTATGACCGTGCCACGTTTAAAGTCACGGAGCTCTGCCGTACGGCCCATTCTACTCTTTGTGTTTGTCTATGATGTTAGCCAAGATACATGCGTCTTTACATATTTTTATGTGCCATGTCCGTGACGTGTACGGGCAAACCCAATACCCAAAATCGGTATTAGCATACTTCTGATCATACACTGTGCTTCAAAATTATCGTAGCCTCCGATTTTTAATACTTTCTTCCATTCTCCTCCAGATGAGTCCAGCCCATCTTAATGCCTCTAATATATTCCTTCCTTGATAACAGTTTTGCCCATTTAAGCATCATTAAAATATCAAGTTGAAAACACATGGAATATCAGGATTTGACTGTAACTCTTTTAGAGCATTATATTCTTCCTTGTTAAGATTGATTTAAATGGTGGAGATGACTTAGACGTTATTATCTGGCTGACACAATATCTAATTGTTTCTTTTTGATCAATGTTTAGATCGCATTTTATCAAGGATTCTTCAACAAAACATGGATCAAAAAGGAACAATTAGATATTGTGTCAGTCAGGAAATAACGACTAAGTCCTCTCCACCATTTAAACCCAATCTCAACAAGGAAGAATATAAAACACATGGAATAATTAATACGCGTATAAATCAAGCTGTTCTTCCATGTCACCTAACCGCAGAAATTTGAAAATTTCATCGTCCTGGAACGGGAATCGAACCTGCATCTCCCGATGCGCTTGAGTATGCTAACCATTATAGATTTCATTTTCCTGGGTAGTGTAATAGTTAGCATACTCGAGCGGAAATCGGGAGTTGCGTTCCAGGACGATGGAATTTTCAAATTCCTGCAGTTACGTTGCATGGAAGAAAAGCTTGGTTTATGTTCTTATTATTAAGTGTTCTTACTTCTATTCTTCTCAGAGATTCTTTTTTTCGAACTATCTTTGATCTCGTTCCTTTTTTTCATATTCCATCTTCTTTCTATCGCCAGTCTATTACCTTTACGTCTTTATTTTCACATTCGCTCCTTTTGCTTTCGGTTTTCTTTCATTTCATTTCATACATACATACATACATACATACATACATACATACATACATACATACATACATACATACATACATACATACATTTACTTTAACCTTCGTTCTATTCCTTACTTCTTCTGACTAATTGAGTTATTCACATTCTTCTCCCTCTCTCCCATTTATTCCATTCTCTCTTTCCTTCCTTTCTCACTAGTTCTTTCTTTCTTTCTTGAATATTTCGGGCACACTTTTAGGTGAAATTTTCAGTTACTGTCATTAGCGATTGCATTTTGAAGATATTGCTATGATTTTATCAATAAAAATCGGATATTTTAAGAATAACTTTATGTAAATAATATCAGCCAATATTTGTTACAATGGTATTCTCTTTCTACATTTATAACAACAAAACTACCTTTGCCCACCCTGTTTGTGATATACAGTCGGTAAGTTTCTCAAGGATCTCATATAATTTCCCCTGATTTGTTTCACCTGTTTCGAGCTGAATAGTTATCCACCCAATATGCTACAAATAACAAATAAATACTCACAATTAACATCAAGTAGGAAGAATAAAAGTTGTTCTATAATGTACAAAAAGTAAAACACCTTATTTCTGAGGTAGCATTAACGATTTATTCCAACTTCCTACTTAGAAGTTTGAGATTCAGAACTTAACTCTCGTGCAGACTTTTAGCAAGGTATTTCCGTACGGCATTTCTTCGTTGCGTGTCCGGAGGATACTGCATGTTCGCAACGGTGTTTTAGTTCTAGAAGTTAACTCGTGACTGGATCTGAGCTCTCCATAATTTCGCCTTCGCGGTTCTGGTGGCTAAGGTAAGCCTTGTTGACGTGACAACGCCTCCTCCTCGTCCTCCGCCTTCGGGCTCCCTACTCCGCTCCCTCGTCCCCACCTCTCGAGACAACCCTACCACACTCATGCATACGAGATGTGGTTGTTATGCCGCTGAAATGTGTGATTAGTGTGTTAAACCGTCGCCCAGACGTGCTTTAACCATAACCGTGGGAACGCGCGCGCGCGCACACAGACACACAAATGCACGTACGCATACGTGAATATCAGAGACTGTGGCGAGTTGAATGGATCATTTCCTGTAAATGCCGCTTCCTTGCACGACATCGTAGATTTGCAATGCGGTGACCAAGTACACACACGTATATGGGCGTCAAACAGATTGGCATGCCATTTCAATTCGCCAGATTTGCCGGATACTCCGTGTTATCGCCCAAAGCGGTTTTGATATTTCTGATACAACATAGCACGACAACTATTATGTGCAATAGTTTATTGATGATGAATGTCACCGTAGTTAGTACGTACATATACCGTTGCTCACATCCTGCTTAAACGGAGCCACATTAGTGTCAAATTTAATATTGACAACGAATCAGAAAATCCGTTGTGGAAGCATCAGTCACAGGATCTAGATTATCGTATCGATGTAGTAACAAGTAAACTAATTTTGGAAAGGGGGCTTACGATATTTCAATATACATTTTCGTGACATGCTGTTGTGATTTGTGATGGATATTGAAATAGCCAGCCCCAGTATCATCATTTTGCCACATGATGATTATTTAATATTAATATTATGAGTTATGCCTAATGCCTATTAGCTAAGTAGGAGTTGTAATGAATTAGGAACGGAAAATTTAAGCCTACAGCTTTAAACGAATACCTAAAGACTTAAACTGTGATATTCAGAAAAAGGTTGTTTTTTGCTTTTTTCAAAAATCGAGACTTTAAAAACACATTTTTAATAATTTTCCGAGTATAAGTCAAGATATTTTCTTTCAGATCAGATCACATGTAGAGGATTTTAGGAAGGGAGTGTCTGACCTCAGATCTTAAACAACTCTTAGAAATAAGAAGCTAGGAGATTTGGGGTAGAGTGCCCAATAGCAAAGTGACACGGAAGTGAGGTAGAAAGGGGAGGAAGAAACCCTTATTTACAACGGGGGCCAGTACCCGGGGTCCGACGACTTAACGAGCCCATTAGACGTACGGCGGATATTTAGTGGTTCGAGCGTTCGTACCTGCCTTGGATCGAACCTGAGATTTCTCCGTGGCAGTCACGAACGTTGACCACTAGGCCATTCGCGGCCCAAGATTTTTTCTTCAGACGTCCGAGCCTTTATACGCCACACGGAATTATCTATCAAAATTTCTCAATGAGAAAAAAGAACCTTGTGCCTTAAATATATGCATTCTGAAAGGCAATATTACGTTCTCAAGAAACCATTCTGAAAAAGTACTTAAAGTAATTTTCCGTTCACTAAGAACTTATTTAAGAGCTGCTATAGCGGATATTTCCGTTCGACACAAACATTAAAATCGCTGTAACATGTAAAATTGAAATCAAGAAACATTAAAATCGCTTACTATGTTAAAACTGGATCAGAGGCAACAGCACTCTCACGATTATCGTACGGAGGTGAATATTTCCCCAACTGGAACGAGGCCTCAATCTTAGTCACACCATTTAAAAAAAACATCCTTGCTATTTACAGAAAGCCTCATCATACATAGCCTAGGACATTTATGCTGCAATGACTCCACACCTCTATACATACCACAAGCTTGGAAACGCCTGTTGGATAAAACTGAAAACGATGAGACAAATAACTCACCACCAAATGTATAAAACCAACGAACAAAAAATAATGACTTTGGTCCGTGACAAATGCCCAGAACATCGTTTCCTCCACACTTTACGCTTTTACGTCACAGTGTTAAGAACTCTAATGCTTATATACACTTATACAGTCATTAACCCAGGATATGCCAGATGGCAGAAATATAATACTTGATATAACAGAGTAAATGATTACACCTCATACGAACTAGCCCATCGAGTCGATGAGAAGGCCCAGTATCCGTTCAATGTCATCATACATTGTTATTTTGACGATATATATATATATATATAATATTTTAAAGGTGTACTACAAAGTTGCCCTCAGGTAAGGAAGACCAGGTGTATAACACTAAAGTAAAAAAAAAAATAACCCTTGTTTCGGAAATCACATATTTCAAAGACACCTGCATGAACCCTGAACCAGGGTTCGGGGGCCGGGGGAGTCTTTCCCTGATGAGTGGCTCCCGGTACCCGACCCCAAGTATTTAAAATTATTATTATTGTTATTATTATTATTGTTTTTTATAATTGTTGTATCTGAATTGTGAGAGTTTTAATTTTAGTTTGCGTGTGTTAATTTAGTGGGATTCAGGGATTTCTACGAGAAGTTCTTGGTTGAAGTTGTAGAGTTTGACTTATATATATATATATATAAATAAATAAATATATATATATATATATATAATAAAATCAATTTCACTTGTCGTCCCAATTGGATGTCTCCATGTCCATTTCCTGTGTGGCTTTTTCTTGAAAAAGCAGTTCAAGATGAAAAATCCTTCTGCCTCTGCAAACTCAACGAGAGTATTTCCACGCTGGTTTCTGTTGCCGTGACCGAATTTACCTACTGAAGTTTCATTTTGTTGCCGTTGCCCTATTTTTGCATTGAAATCTCCCATAATTATCTTCAAGTGCTGCTTACCTTTATTATTTAGATGACGAATTTCCTCATAAAATTCTTCAATTTCTTCTTCAGGATGACTTGTGGTGGGTGCATAAGTTTGAATAATCTGAGCCTGGTATCTTCTCGATAGTTGGATAACGAGTCGTGCAGCTCTGTCAGAGGAACTTTCAACTTCTACCACTTTATCCTTCAGTTTCTTGTTTATTATAAATCCAACACCACTAGTTCTGCCAGTATCTGTCCCACGATAATAGAAGAGATGTCCACTTTTCAGTTCAATGAGATCTTCTCCTTTTCTCCTTACCTCACTCAGCCCGACGATGTCCCACTTGATCCTTTGTAGTTCCTCTTCCAATTCAAGAAGCCTTGAATCAGAAGATAGGGAGCGTCCGTTGTAGGTAGCCAAGGTCAGCATCAAATGGCAGCCTAGTCCGGTCCTCCGGGGATTCTTAGCACCCTCTGCCTTCATGTCGCAGTGGCCGCTGCCTTGGCCAGGTACATTCCAGCTGCCGGAGACTGAGGGCCAAGATTTAAGTTGTAGAGTCATTTTGGAGGTGTTTGGCCATAACTCACCACGCTGGCCAAGCGGGTTGGTGAGTGTGGGATAGCATTTCCTCTGATCCCGATGGTATAGTTATACCGCTATTTGCGGTCGTCAGAGCCCCTTTAGTGGGAACAGGATGCACCACGAGAAGGCGGGGTTGACATTTGTCAAGGAGAGGCTGTGATGTTACGCATCACCTGACCTTACATCCCATATATATATCATCATCATCATCATTGTCAACCATTATCAATCCACTGCTGGACGAAGGTCTCCCAAGTTTCCTCCACAACGGTCTGTCTTGTGCCAGTCTCCTCCATGTCACTCCCGCATACTTTCGAATTTCATCCACCCATCTTCCATGTGGTCTTCTTCTGGGTCTTTTCTGTCCCTTGGAATCCAATCTAAAATTTCGGCTGTCCATCGATGGTCTGTTCTTCTGGCAGTATGTCCAGCCCATTGCCATTTCAGGGATTTAACTCTGATCATGATGTCTTCCACTCTTGTCATTTTTCGGATCCAGGTGTTCCTCTTCTTATCTCTCCTGGTTACACCAAGCATGCACCTCTCCATGCTTCTTTGAGTTGTCTGCAGCCTTTGTATGTCTCTTTTAGTTAAGGTCCACGTCTCTGCACCATACGTAAGCACTGGAAGGATGCATTGATCAAACACTTTTCTTTTAAGACATAATGGCATATTGCTCTTGAAAATTATGCTGTTTCTTCCAAAAGCTCTCCAGGCAAGTTTTGTACGCCGATTAATTTCTTCATCAATGTGACCTCACTTGATATCTGCTGTCCAAGATAAATGTATGTGTCTGTTATCTCCAGCTTTTCTCCATCAATCGATAAATCTTCATTTCTTGTAAAAGCATTGAACATCACTTTTGTCTTCTGAAAGTTCATTTTTAATCCCACTTCTTTACTCTTGCCAGCAAGTTCCTGGATCATACTCTGCAGCTCTGATGGGGTAGTTGCAAAAATGACTACGTCATCAGCAAAACGAAGGTGGGTTAGATAATCTCCATTAATCTTTATCCCTTTGTTTTCCCAGCTCAGCGACTGAAAAACACCCTCCAATGTGGCATTAAAGAGCTTCGGAGATATGGTGTCACCTTGTCTCACTCCCTTTCCAATTTTTACGTGTGTTGTATTTTCAAACAGCCTAATCTTTGCACTTGCATTTTCATAGATGTTATTAATAATATTAATGTATGCATCTTCAATACCGCAGGTTTTCAGAGCCATTGTAACTGCTGATGGTTTCACCGAATCAAAGGCTTTTTCATAATCGATAAAAGCCATGCACAATGGAAGTTCATATTCCCTTGCTCTTTCAATTAGTTCTCTCAGCACGTGGATATGATCTATTGTGCTGTAGCCACTCCTGAATCCAGCTTGTTCTCTCGGTTGAGCCATGTCCAGTGTTACCTTCAAGCGGTGTGAAAGAACTTTAGTGAAGATTTTATAAACTACTGATAGGAGGCTGATAGGTCTGTAGTTTCCAAGATCCTCAATGTCACCTTTCTTATGTAGCAGGATCATTGTAGCGGTGTTCCAATCCTCAGGAATCTTTCCTTCATTAAGGCATCGAGTGAAAATTTGGGCGAGTACTGTTTCGATTTCTCCACTTGCTTCTTGTATGATGTCTACAGTAATTCCATCTTCTCCTGGAGCTTTTCCCTGCTTCATGTTCTTGATTGCATGTGCAACTTCTGCTGGAAGGACTGGAGGAACTCTGGTACTGGTATCTTTCATGATGTCTGGAGTGCATGTATCATCCCTTTCATATAATTTGGAGTAGAAATCTTTCACTCTTGTCAAAATTTCGCCTCTATTTCTTGTTACAGAACCATCTTCTTTTCTCAGTGCCATAATCTGTTTTCTTCCCTTACTGAGATGTCCCTTTGCTATCTTTAGGCTTTGGTTGTTTTCAATTGCTTTCCTCACTAGTTCACAGTTGAATTTTCTTACGTCTTCAGTGATACTTTTTCTTACTGTCTTGCATAGCTCTATATATTCCACTTTGGAAGTCACATCTTCTTTAGTTGTAGTCATCTCTCTTCTTTTTTGCATCAACATTTTCGTTTTTCCTGATAATTTGTTTACATGCAACTTGTTCTTAGACCCAGCTAATTTTGTTGCTGTTTCCATAAGAGCTTTGGTTACTTTTCTGTTAACTTCAGAGATGTCCACTTCTTCCGATGTTAGGCCTTCTAAAGCAGAGAACCTGTTCTTCAGTTCCAACTTGAAGGTATTATGGTGTTTTTTAAGGTTGGTTATGTCAATAGATTTTGTTTGTCTTATGAGCTTGCCACGTTCAAGTTTAGTGTTGAGGTGCATCTTACATCTCACCAATCTATGGTCACTACCTGTGTTGAACTTGTTTAGCACACTGCAGTCTTCTATGACGAATTTTTTGTTACACATAATAAAATCAATTTCACTTGTCGTCCCATTTGGATGTCTCCATGTCCATTTCCTGTGTGGCTTTTTCTTGAAGAAGGAGTTCAAGATATATATATATATAACACCGTTCTTACGTCTCATTTAGCTTGTACAACTGAAGATGGGTGGATGGTCCACCCGAAAGTACTTCTAGGACTTTTAACCTGTGTGTATTTTAACGTAGAATAAATTTGATGTATTTTTATGAGTTGGAGTATACACTTGTGTTTTTACGTCTGATTCTTCAAGATTGTGCTTCGACAGCTTTACCTGGTGATACAGTTACTTCCTTTTAACATTAATTGAAACATTAAAAATATGGTTACTCATTCGGAGCCCTAACTGTGTTTGTTCTAGCCTCGTCTTATAATCAGTATCTTTTTATCTATGAATGGAGATAAAGAAATTGAGAAATTTAACCCATTCGACTCAGATTCCACATCGACTTATAAGCTGAAAAATCTTATAAGCAGTAGTCTTTAAGTGTAGAAACTGATGAGGCGAGAAAACCTCATAAGTAATTTGACAGTAGGAACTCTTGTGACGAACCTATCTTAAAGCTGAAGCACATGTCAAAACGGTAAACTTACAGTGACAAACTTCGTCGGTGTAGCTTAATTGGGAAAGCATTCCGATGGAGAGCAGAAGGATGCGGTTTCAATAAAGGTCACCTGAAAATGGTTTTTAAGCTATATTGGCTCCCAAACGTAAAATCGTGTTCTTCAAAAAATGTGTGATGTTCGTACCACACATCGTCAGGAATAAAGCCAGAATTCCTTCTTCTACAGTGAACTCTTCTTCAAGAATGGTTTGCAGGCTGAAACTTACGATTCTGTCCCAGCCCCTTCCCAAGAGAGAAAGGGGTACACACTGTATGTGACGGACCTACCTAAAAAGTGACACACATGTCAAGACTGCAGAGTTGCAGCGATAGACTTTGTCGAGATAGCTTAATTGGGAAAGAATTCGGCTCCAGAGCCAAAGGATGAAGGTTTGATTTCACCACCCGCAAATAGTTTTTACCCTATAGTCTCACATCAGCTGTATAGATCTGTTCTTATTAAGATGAAGTTGCCCAAAGGACAAAGTCAGCTGTATCGAAAGCGGCCCTTTTCTACAACAGCGCGAGGTGGATATGAAGTATCATTCTTTTTCATCTGAAAATGTATTTCAGCCAAATAGATCCGTAAGCTCCATTATGATTATCATCCGAGAATGCACCAGATTGGGTGGTAAGCCTGACGTAGCGGTACTCACCATATGGCACTACATCAGCGAAATCTGTGTCGCAGGATTGAGGTGTGGTATCCATTAGGAAAGTTAGCTGAGAATGTACCATGTTTGGTGGGGGACACTTGATATGTCATAACAGATCATCAAAATCCCTTGCCGACTAAAGGAGTCATAGCCTCTATTAGGATTCTCAGTCGGGAATACATAAGGTTGGGTTGCCAGCCCAATTCCAGAGAACTCTTAATATGGCGTCCCAGATCAGCGAAATCTGTGTCAGCGGAATGGAGCTGTGGCCTACTTTAGGGTTTTTAGAAGGTATTCAACCAGACAGGGTAGCTAGCCTAATACTGGAAAGCTTTTCATATGGCATTAAAGATCATCAAAATCATTTGCAGTGGTATCCACTGGGATTCTAGGCTGGCAGTACCGAGATTTAATGGTCAGCCGATTGCTGGGGTCTCTTCATATGACTGCTCCGAGGGAGACTGACGTCAACGGTCACGTTCATCCACCACTTTTCTTCGCCCACGATGCGACATTATTCCGGAAATGGCGTACTTACGTGTAAAACTCTTGATATTGTCGAAATGGTATTTCCGTACTACCTCAGCGATAGACAGATCCATGTGTCGGAAACCTACTACCATACCGCTTTCAAACTCTTCTAACTCACGAAGTTTATACATACTGACATCAAATTACTGTCTAAGCGAATGTACTTACACTTGGTTGAAGAAGTTGTAGGAAGGGAGTGTCTGACCCCAAGTCTAAAACTGCCCTTAGAAACTGGAAGCTAGGAGATTTGAGTAATAGGAAAGAGAAACCGAAGGATTTAGAGACAGGGGTAGAAAGCTGGTCTCCGAAGCAAACTGCCGCACCAGTTCGGTGGGTAGGAGAAAAGGGGAAGTGGAACAGTCGCAAACAGGTGGACAGTCCCCAGCACACCAATCCATATCTGGAGTGAAAATCACAAAAACCACATCCGGAAACCGGAGCAGCAATCAGTACTCACCGTCTCATTTACATGAATGCAGTGATGCCCTGCTCCCTGTATACTGCTACCTGTATATCTCCAAAGCGGTGGGTTCGTCCACTATAGAAAGGGGTGACAGTGTCGCGTTGCCAAAGAACAAGGTATCCCATGATTTCTGTCCTCTCAGTGTGTGTGTGACAGTCATCAAAATTTCGGAACGTAATTTATTCTGTTTTTCTGTCTTCTCAGTGTGTGTGTGTGTGTGTGTGTTGGCATGACAGTCAGCAAAATTTCGAAACGTAATTTATTCTGTTTGCGCCACTGCATCGTTAACTTAGTACCGCGAATTACTATGAATGAAAGGCAAAACTTGTTAAGGCAGAGTTCTTCCGAACAGGCAGCGTAGCGGAATACATTAGATCTTCGTTGAATCTCAGAAGCATTCCGCTCATATTTTCTTTTCCTGCTTAAGGCTGGAAGAACTGGCATGAATTGTAATACGACAACAAAAAGCCGGATCTGGATCTGCACTGCAAGCTACAAAGTGCCCCACCCATGCGAAAGAAAGAGTTGAACAAATGAAGGGAAAGATCATTCAAACACGAGCAGAACTTGACAGTAAATGTCGCCCAGTTGCTCCACCGGTCTCCAAACACGCACACCACCCATGTATGCATTGAATATCGTCTTCACTCATGGTTCACTTTTATTTAGGGCAAAACTTGTAAAATCCATCAAGCTAAATTGCATTTCACTCTCCCTTGGGCGATTTGTTCTTTTGCTAGTCTGAACTTAGTGTCCCTAAACAAGCACAATGCCTTTCCTCAACTGTCAAGAATGCAAACGCCCTCAACGGCGTTTAAAATCATCAAATTACCTCCGCCTAATATTGCTTGTTAACACATCATTTAAAGTTGTTTTACGTACATAATTTGGCAAATGCATAATTCATTAAAGGATTTACTTTCGCAGTGTTCCCATGCTTCGCAATAATTGTAGGAAAAAAGTTATTTGACTTGGCATACTACGTTCACAGGTGCTTACATACAGCAATGCCGTTTCCAAGCTCTTTACAGCTCATCTAGACATAGATCTGTTCGCCAATTCCTATAATCCTGTACAAGTATTTAGAATATAATTTCATCATCGCTTCCTTCTCATAGTAGTAATATTTAAATATACGGACAGTAGTTTTTATAAAACATTATCGCAAAAAGCTCTAATCTGACTCGTCAGGCTTTTTATACCGAAGCAACCCGTGACGAACAGAAATGTCCTTATAAAAATACTTTAATATTTTCAAGATATTTATGTATCTTTTTCTTTTCTCTTTTTGATTTGTGCATAACCATTTTCGCTTTACTTTGTGAAACTGAAAGAATGATGACTATTTAGATACATGCAATTACATTAGCAGTCGCTTTCAACATAAAATTTGTAAAGAAGCGTCACGAATGAAAAAACAAACAAAAACAGACAAGTATTTAGGACTGGCTGTTGAGGATTGCTCACTCAGTCTAGAGAATTTATTCAATGAAAATCAAATCCAAATGTCACTTTACGTTTTTTGTTGTCTTTAAAGCGTTTCTGTGTCTTACACATTTTTAGCCCATTTACCGTTTGGAACGAATTAGCTCGGGGTTAAGAAAATGGATTAATATCAGCTCAAATGAATATACACAGTCGAGTCACATTATTTTGACCACCTCGTACTTTTAAAGTCAACAGCGCGTAGCAACTGCAAAAAGGCACGTGTCGTGAGCTGGCTTGGAGGGTACATAAGGTGTGCTGTAAGCATTCTTCTTGTTTAATATATATATCATCATCATCATCATCATCATCATCATCATTGTCAACCATTATCAATCCACTGCTGGACGAAGGTCTCCCCAAGTTTCCTCCACAACGGTCTGTCTTGTGCCAGTCTCCTCCATGTCTATGTATATATATATATATATATATCATCATCATCAGCAGCATTGTCAGCCATTATCAAACCACTGCTGGACGAAGGTCTCCCCAAGTTTCCTCCATAACGGTCTGTCTTGTGCCAGTCTCCTCCATGTCACTCCCGCATACTTTCGAATTTCATCCACTCATATCCCATGGGGTCTTCTTTTGGGTCTTTTTCTGTCCCTTGGAATCCAATCTAAAATTTCGGCTGTCCATCGATGGTCTGTCCTTCTGGCAGTATGCCCAGCCCATTGCCATTTCAGGGATTTAACTCTGATCATGATGTCTTCCACTCTTGTCATTTTTCGGATCCACAAGTTCCTCTTCTTATCTCTCCTGGTTACACCAAGCATGCACCTCTCCATGCTACTTTGAGTTGTCTGCAGCCTTTGTATGTCTCTTTTAGTTAAAGTCCACGTCTCTGCACCATACGTAAGCACTGGAAGGATGCATTGATCAAACACTTTTCTTTTAAGACATAATGGCATATTGCTCTTGAAAATTATGCTGTTTCTTCCAAAAGCTCTCCAGGCAATATATATATATATATATATTAATGATCTATTTTCGCTGTCAACTCATATGGATCCTTTTCTGTAAGCTGTTGATACAGCTGTTCTTATAAAAGGAAAAAACTTACGTGAAATACTAACACAATGTAATAAACAGTTGCAAACTATATCTGACTGGTTAAATTCTAAAAAATTAATAATTAATATTAATAAAACTAAAGCAATGATTTTTTCTAATACGTTATCTCCTTTAACACCAAATGCACAGATATCCCTTAATAATTAAATAATTGACATTGTGTCGTCATTCAGCTACCTAGGAACTACAATAAATTTTAACCTCAAATGGAATAAACACATCGATTTTCTTTTAATTAAACTATCTAGAAACATTGGTATAGTGAGTAATATCCTGACTAATCTAACAACTAAAACATTGATCTCATTGTATTACACTTTATTTCAAACTCATATTAACTACTGAATGCTATCATGGGGACAAACGACACAATACAATATTAATAAATTACAAATTATACAAAATACATTTATTAGACTAATTGATTTCAAATCACATCCTAATAATACTCGACCTTCAATAAATTTTAGAACAAAAGTACATCTTAATAAATATAACATACTTACTATTACTCAACTATAATTCGTTTGAGCATAATATATAAATTATGCTCAAATGAATTAAATATAGTTTATATTCAGATCTCATATTTATTAATACACATACACATTCATATGAAACAAGGTATAAACTACAATTACAACCTATTTTTCCAAGTACGGAACTAATTAAACTCACCTTAAATTACAGAGGCCCTCAATACTGGAATTTTTTACCTAGTACCCTGACTAATTTAAATAATTTTAATTTATTTGAAAAAAAAACTCAAACTCTATCTTCTTCAATAATTAAAAAAAAGGAAAGGATTGGCAAAACTTCTTCTGATTGTCTGACTTGATGTGTCTATCTGTTGTTTCATTTGTTTTTTCTATGGGGAGTATAGGGCCATGTCAGGCCATTTTGGCTTTTTTCCTTGTTTTCCGTGTTGTTACAGTTTATACTCATCATCTATGAATTGTCAATTTTTTTCCACTCTTTTTTTTTCTTTTAAGAGCATCATGTAACAACAAAAATAAATAAATAAATATTACTCGTTGCTGTCATGGATAAAAGGAGCGATTTATCAGATTTGCAAAAGAGATGATTATCGGCTATCGGGCCCAGGGTGGCAGTGTTTCTGAAACAGCGCAGTTTGTGAACTGTTTGCGTGCTGCTGTGGTTAGAGTGCATCGTGATTGGAGAAATGGCCCCATTGCGAATAAGCGATGTGGAAACTGCTGAGCACCACGCGCCATTGTAGTGTGTCGATTGGCCCTCACGCACATTCGAAACCGAGGTGAACGTCTGCTTCGAAGGTGCGTGAGGGCCGATCGGCACGCTACAACAAAGCAACTCACTGGCCGAATGAACCAGGGGGCTACCAGAATTATGTCTAAAACGACAGTTCAGCGAACCCTGCTGCGTATGGGGCTACGATGCAGACGGATGGTCACTGCGCCTATGCTAACAAAGATGCAACGGCAGAAACGTCCTACATTTGCACTGCAGTATCGGAATAGGGCATCCGCTGATTGGCAAAGGATTGCCTTCTCCGATGAGTCACGTATTCTGTTTCATCGAATGGATGGACGTTGGCGTATAAGGCGAGAAACATCGGAGAACAAACACTCTTCAACCATTGCTGGAAGAACACAAGCTGGTGGAGGCGGCGTAATGGTCTGGGGAATGTTTTCGTGGCATTCCCTGGGTCCACTCATACCTGTGGAAGGTACTATGGATAGAATTCGTTATGCATGCAACCTTGCAGACCACGTACACCCATACATGCTGATTGTCTTCCTTGGGGCGGATGGGATCTTCCAGCACGACAATGCGACGTGTCACACAGCTAGAAATGTCCGAGAGTGGTTGGAAGAGCATGTTGAAGACTTCAAAGTATTTCTCTCGTCCCTCTAATTCCTCAGACTTAAACCCAATTGAGCATCTGTGGGACCACCTCGATCGTGTTGTTCGCTCTACGGGTCCTCCACCACACACCCTTCAGCAGCTATCAGATGCACTGCAGTCAGCATGGCTCCACATATGACTGAACACTTTCCAGCACCTTATTGAGTCACTCCCAGCTCGTCTAGCTGATGTTCGCGCTGCACACGGCGGTTACTCTGGATATTAGCTGGTTGTCAAAATAATGTGACTCGACCTTGTATATTTGCTGTGGCCCAAACGCGACTGGAACGACTGAACCAGCGCATTAGAAAATCTCCTTAGATTTGTTATTCAAAGTGTTCATGTATGGGAACAGCTGATAGCAATCCTTTCTGGCGAATTGCCAACTGAAAGGTCTATAACAATGGCTACAAACCTAAGAAAGGAGAGAGATGATGTTTGGGTCATTTGTTTTTACACATTGGTATGATGTCTGCGTCAGAGGGACTAGCCCTTCGCTGTCATGCCTTGAGTCATGCAGCAGGGACGCTCTTATCACCAGTGACAAATTCATGGTCGGCACTGTTCAGATCACAGGGAGAAAATAATTGTTGTGTCGTCGCTTTACGAAAACTCAGCAGCTATGTGAAGATTTCTGTTTAGGGAGTGCAGAAACTTTTGGGCACCATTTAGTTCAGGTACACCGGTCGCTTAAAAGGGTTAATATCTTTTTATATTCCAACATCATTATTCTCGTAAAAACAAATATCAACAAAAGTATCAATCTTGCGAAGTAATTTTCTATCCTTTAGGCATCTCGTGTGATTAAACAAAGACATCGCTCTTTCCACTTTTTATCAACACATAGCAACCGAAAAATTGTTATCCGGTCACTTCTGGGGTTCCAAATCCCAGATATCTCGATCTCTAGTCGAGCGCGTTAGCCTTACGCTAGGGTGGCCAACAATCAACGGCAATAGGTGTGTTTTTCTGTCAGCTTCTGACATCATAAATCCATAAGATGAGCTCAGCTGCTGAGGCGTCTCCTTCTGGTGGGCATTAACGGCACTTGCTATATATTAATTATAGCAGTTAAATCCAAAATGAAAATCCTCGAAATACGTGGCGTCAGTGAATAAACAAAGATATCGCTCTTTCCACGTTTTATCAATAATTTACACTTTCCGACCGTAAGTTGAAGAAGCGTATATGCTCCAGCTTTGTCCGTCTGCACGATAACTGGCGTAAAAATGGTTCGATTTCGATGAAATTTCAGTATGTGGTAGGAGACCACCTGGAGACGAACCCTATTGAAAATGGACGAAATGGGGTTAAAGGTCAGGACATAGGATTGCGATCCATTCCATCGCCCTTATCCCATATTATTAAGGTGGACGTCAAGTAATTTTGCTTCCTATACTTCCAATGGAAAAACTTTTGTAGACATTTCCTTCACAATTAATGTGTTCCCAAGGATGAAAATTTGAACATCGATCAAAATAACTTCTTAATATAACTTGGAATACTTAATATTTTCTAAAACATAACCATAATTATATTAAAAATCAATAACTTTTCCTTTGGTGATGTTGAAACCAGAGAAAAGATGGAGCGACCTGTACTTTGATGACGTCAGTAGACAAACAAATGTTCGATTGCATAATTATGGTTATGTTTTAGAAAATATTAGGTATTCCAAGTTATAAAATGAAGCTATTTTAATCGATGTTCAAATTTTCATCCTTGGGAACGCATTAATTGGGAAGAAAAAAGATAGCGCGACCTGTATTTTCATGACGTCAGCAGTCAAACAAATGTGCGGATCCTATTAAAGTTTTATGACGTCACACTTTTGCTAGTAGATGGCCGCGATTCCCATCTGCCTCATTACGTCACGCGTTGTGTGCGTATGTTCGTCTGCACGATAACTCGCGTAAAAATCGTTCGACATCGATGAAATTTTAGTATGTGGAAGGGAATCAGCTGGGAAGGAAACCTATTGAAAGTAAACGAAATGGGGTCAAAGGTGAGGACATAGGAGCGGGATCCATTCCACTGTTCTTATGCGTCATAATTAACGTAAAAAAGGTTCGATTTCGATTAAACATTAGTATGTGGTAGGGGATCACCTGGGGACAAACCCTATTGAAAATTGGCGAAATGAGGGTCAAAGGTCAGGACATAGGAGCGGAATCACTTCCATCGCCATTATGCGTTATAACTTACGTAAAAATGTTTCGATTTGGATGAAATGTTAGTATGCTGTAGAGGCCTGCATGGGGACGAATCCTATTGAAAATGGGCGAAATGGGTCAAAGGTTAAAACACAGAAGCGGGGTCTATTCCATAGCCCTTATACATCATAACTTACGTAAAACTGCTTCGATTGCGAAAAAACTTTATCATGTTATTTCGGAGGTATACTGAACCAGTTCTGTTGAATATCATCGAAATGGGATCAAAGGTCAGGGCGTAGGAGTGAGGTTTATTCCACAGCCATTTTATGATTTCTAGTATGTTGGAAAGCGTATCATAATCAATGCATTGCATGATTTTACTAACTTGTTTTATATGCCGATGATTGTGGGCCATCGTACGATAAGGCTAACACGCTCGGCTAGATATCGAGAGTTCTGGGATTCGGATCCCTAGCGGTGACCGGATAAAACATTTTCGGCTGCTATGTGTTAATAAAACGTGGAAAAAGCGGTGTCTTTGTTTATTCACTGACGTATTTGTAGGATTTTCATCTCACGAAATATTAAAATTTGTCAATCCCAGTTCTAAACCGTGTTATACTTTTATTCTTTTTTACCCGGATGTTAAAAGCAGCATTTAGGGCCTTTCCTTCTTTGTCGTAGCACACTTGTTTCCTTTTTGGATCGATGTATCTGCAGTCTACTATGTTCTAAGTTCTTTTCAACATTTCTTAGATTTTTCCGTGCCTCCTCTTCGCACTGACACAGAACAGTACTACATGATCTACAAATAAGTTTACCTATTGCGCTGTTTCTTTCGTCGCCTCCATATAATGTCGTATAGGAATACAGTCAAGGCTGGTAGTTACTAAGTTATAAATTGTGCATACTAGAATTTCTTTGGCTTAAATCCGCCATTAACGAAACTATGGGACCACGTAGTGTATTCGCCGAAGGTTCTGATATTTCATAAGAACAGCGTTCGATGTACAAACAACAAAATGTCACGGCCGTGACTGTTAAACTGATGTTATTATTTGTATTCACAAAATCAGTTCATTAGATCTAGCAAGATGTTATTTACCCTAGGGGCTTCTCTGTAATACTTTCCAGAAAGTAATATACGGCAGTATATCAACACAAATAATATCCAACAGCCCCCGTTTCAAAAATAATCAGCTTCTCCTCTCTCCTCGGGTAAGGTATTTTAAGCTTCATCAACATCCGCAACGGAAGATTAAACAACGAAATTAACTCCAATTAAAACAATATCACTCTTGTGATCGCCGAATTCTCTCAGAGCGACTGCCATCTTTAATTGTTGACGTTTGCAGGTGGAGGGGTCACATTCATTGTCAGCTCCTAATTAGAGCGTCTTCGCTTCGGTCTTAAAGCAGTAAATGAGGAGGAGTGGTGCCGGATACAGAGAAAAGCGAAGATGGGGATTCCTGAGGGGAAGAGCAGAGGGGGTAATGAGACAGAGTTCACAGAAGACGTTTCTCCAGCATCCCTTCTTGTCGTCGACAGAGATGAAATCAGATTTCCCCTCATGCGGCTAAATAAAACGGAATTGTTAAGACTGTGTTGGTTGTCCAGCAGATATTTGACAAGGAACAATACATTTAGAAGTCTACATTCATCCATGTATGCGTGAAAGGGTATGGGAGGAGGTGTTTTCTCCCACCACTTTCTCAGACTGGTACAGAGAAAGAGTTAAAGGGGACTTCTTTGAATCGATCGAGGAATCTCTCTCCAGAGATTGTGTCCCGATTTCCAAGTCCTTACAAGCGCCCGTTGTCAAATGCTTTCAGTGGAAATTGTCCTAGACAACGCGAAAACGGCCGATTTCTGAAAGCAATTAATTTCGTGTAATGATTGTCATATGCGCTGGGGAGCACCCCCGCTCGCTTCAGAAGGCCGTTGAAGATGAGGACGACATGAAGAGGCGTGGGATCTTCGTGAAGGAAGAATTGATCATAAGCTACGAACTGGGCTAGTTTCGGACTATTTCACGAAGCATTTGAAGGCACACCGTTGCTTAATAAGGGTTTTGCTTTCTCCGTCGTTACCTCATTTGCCTGTCACTGGAGATGAGTGGGTCTAATTAAGCGGGGGAATTTATTTGATTAATGGAATTTTCCTCAGTAGATACGATCAGAGGGATAGCTCTACTATCAGTCGGTAGTGAAACAACTTTACGCTTTGGTTGTGTGATAACTATTTTCACCAACAGTTGACGTCCCGCGTCATCCAGATAGTTTCACACTACTATTAGCATCCACGAAACAAAATCTGGGGTATTATTCGTTTGACAAACGAAGAGGAGCCCATAAAAAAGAATTACAACTCCTAGTGACACACAATGTCAACGTCGGCGGAAGAGTAATCAGAACGATATTTTTTATAAATAATCTCTTAAACTGCAGAACTGGTGTGCGCACAAGTTCTACTAGTTTTCCATCATTCAAATTCCAAGTAAAAAAATTAAGTAATAAGTGCAATACCATGTGTGATGGCCAGAATGTTTCGTGAAGTAGGCTATGAAATTGCACAAAGTATGCAAGTGCATCTCATTCGTAAACAAGTAATACAAGTCATGCAGGAAATACGAGATTACACCATACACCGAAGAGCAATTGAATTAGAGATACCTGTCTAGTAACGTGTAGCACCACCTTTCACCCTGATGACGGCGGCGATTCATCTCGGCATGGACTCGACAAGACACCGGAAGCGTTGGGAAGGAATACGGATCAACGACCCCTGAACAAGCTCACACAGTTCACGAAGATTTGATGGAGGGGTCAGAACCTCGAGCATCTCTCTCGCTGCCATCCCAGATGTGCTCAATGGGATTTAGGTCAGTTGACCTAGCTGGCCAATGAAGAGCGAGGTCACGTCGGTGGAGTGTTCATCCAACTATTCGGATACAATTCGGGAGCGATGGCACGGTGCATTGTCTTGTTGCAGAATGAGGTCCCCAGTGGGATGTTGAAGAAGCACAAATGGGAGCAAATGGTCGTCCAGGATATCCCGGTAATGTTAACCTGTGAAGAAAAATGTCACACGTACCAGGAGTCCCATTTCAGGCCACGTAAATAGTCCCCAGACAAGAACGCCACCCCAACCAGCTTGAAGAGTACCCTGCTGGAAAGAAGGATCTATCGTTTCATGTGGTTTGCGCCGTACTCGTATTCTGCCAACCGAATGTACCAACGTGAATCTCGACTCATCAGTCTAGGCAACATTTTTCCACATGTCTAGGGTCCAGTGGCGATGTTCCCGCGCCCATGCTAATCTTTGCACCCTGTGACGTGCGGTCAGCAGCGGTACCCTCGTTGGACGATGGCTTCTGTACCCCATAGAAAGGAGATGGTTCTAGATGGTGTGGCTGCTTACACGTTTTTGTGCACCAGCGTTAAATTGCCGAGTGATTTCTTGCACTGTGGTCCGTGTATCCGCTGTTACAATGCGAGGTAGCCGACGATGACCCCGCTTACCCACACGCTCTTGTCCACGTCAGTTAGCCCTTGCAGGGATGGTTTTACCAGATTCGATGTACTCACGGTGCACCCGTCGGACAGTGGCTCGTGAAAATCCCAGTGCCTGCACGACTTCCGAGATGGAGTGACCCGTTCGTCGGGCCCCGACAATTTGCCCACGATCAAAGGCGCCTAGATCCTTCGTCTTACTCATTCTGCGTCCGACTCCCACTGATTCCCGTCGCATCGCTCCTTATATTGTCGGATCGCTTCATACGTCATGTCGTTTCCATTCACAGGGCCTCCCACAGCGCCACATTTTCATAACGCCAGCTGTCTCTAATTCAATTGCTCTTCAGTGTATAATACAAATTTTGAAGATGACAATCCGATTTTTGGTGTAAATGTGACAAGGTTGGTAAGTCAGATAATATCCGAAAACTTGAACATTTCATCGTCCTGGAGCGGGAGTCGAACCCGCGTCTCCCAGATAGCGCCCGGGTATGCTAACCACTACACCACCCAGACCGACCAAGTATCAAGTTTCCAATTAATTTGAATATAACCATCACAGGATTTGCTAGTCGAAGCAACAGGCATTCATGTTTAGTGAATCTGGAGGTTAAGAATCCTATCCCGTGATTGCCTGGAGGAATGCTAAAGTTTCCCTATGAAATGTTCAAGTTTTCGGATATTATCTGACTTACCATCCTTGTCAAATTTACACCAAAAATCGGATTGTCGTCTTCAAAATTTTCAAGTAATACAAGGGTTAACATATCAAGAAATAAAGATCACATTGTTTGCTTTATGAGTTCGACAAAGGCAACAATGCAGCTGAAGCCTGCCGCAACATTTGTGCGGTGTATGGCGAGGAGGATGCTGTAGACGAAAGCAGATGTCGCCGTTGGTTCCGGATATTCCGTGAAGAAGAAGCTGCTGAGCTCAACCACGTTCATGGACGTCCATCAGAGGCTTCTGGAGAGGATCTAAACCATGTCAAACGCCCAACATCTAACCGTTGAAGAATTATCAGAAAGGTTTTCTGTACACAAAACAACGGTACAAAGGAGCATACAACAGCTTGGGTTTATCACAAAGTTCGACAAGTGGGTACCACATGACCTATCTGCAAGAAAATGATCGGACAGAATTACCACCTGTCTTTCTCTACTTGCACCTCAGAGAAATGAATCATTCTTGGAACGATTAGTTGCGGGTGGCGAAAAATGAGTCCTTTAAAGAAATGTAAATAGTCAAAGGATTGTATGCGATTTGGAAAGCTTGCTCCATCGACACAAGAACAGGACTACATCCTAGAAAGGTCTTCTTAAGTGTATGGTGAGATGTCAAGGGGGTAATCCACTGAGGGATGTTTGCACCTAACCAAACAATAAACGCTGGCATGCACTGCCAACAGTTGGAAAGGCCGAAATAAAAATTGCGATCTAAGAGTCCAGCACTGGTCATCTTGCAACACCTAAGCGTCCACCACTGGTCATCTTGCAACATCACAACGCATGATCCCACACAGCTTTAGCAACTCAGAGCAAATTATTGGACATTGGATATTGCCTCACCACCCGGATTCCTTAGATCTTGCACCTACGGAATATAATCTCTTTCGATCACTTCAGAACAACTCCGCTGGAAAAACCTTCGATGAAGTTGAAGATGTCGATACTACATTACAATAATTTTTTAGCTCCCAAAGCGGAGGATCAGGGGAATTCAATTAGAACCAGAAAGATGACAAGGGGTCATAAATAATAATGGCAATTATGTAAAAGAATAAAGACGTTATTTGTTTAAAAACTGTTTTTCTTCTCTGTTGAAGAACTCTTGCACACACATAGTATATCATATCCTGGTAGCAGTAGCGACCCCAGCGTCCAAATGTGGTATGTAAGGGCAAATCAGAAAGTAAGTGTCTCATAGGAGAGACACATTATTCTGTTTGATTAGATAACAATTCCACCGAAGCTTTGTCTTTTTTACGCAGATTTATCACGATAACTCAGAAGTCAGGGAAAAGTCCATGGGATACAGCTTCCCATTACTTTAATAAATACTGTTACGAATGTGAAACTTCCTTTTGTTTCAAAGTGAGAAAACAAAGGGGACCTTCTACAAGTCATTTTGAGTCGTTTCCTGGTATTTCTGTAAAGAATGTTGTAAGCCAAGTTTTGCAGCCCTTTATAAGATAACTTTCTGATTTGCCACTGGTCTATCTGTGCCGTGGAAAATGAATCATTAATTTGCCAGAGTTAGTTATTGTTTACGTAAAACCTGGTATCGTGGAGCTGAGAACTGGCCAAGTGATCAATGGCGGATGTAGCTGAGTAAAGCTGCAGGCTGTTGATGCCACTGTTAGGCTGTTGATGGTTTTCTAGCAGGCGAAGATACAACAGCGTATGTTCTGAGATTGAGATGTCAGTTTACGGAATAAACTGTCTGTGTGTTAAAACATCAAGTGTAATAAATGAATACAAGCTATCAACTTCAAAATATAAGCTTTTGTTTTATGACGGAAACAGCCGAGGCGTATCCGGATTTAAAACCAATTATAGTGACGTTGAACGCTCTCCGTGGAAAGAAAGCTATTGCCTTTCCGAACGCAGAAGCTATCGCTGGTATACCAATTGAGATGCGTTTCATCTCAGTTCTATTGTAAAACGAAAATTTGCTGCAGCAGTGTTTAAGTGACTAAATGTTCAATTTATTTAGTTTAGTTTTTTTTTTTGATTGGAGGTTTAAGGACCACCGTGAGCAACTCAATGGGCTATAAGCAGTCGCCCGTCCCTAGTTTAGGGTCACTGGTTCCAGGGAAGGGAGAGAGCCAGTGCCGTAAGACAAACACAACATCCATGCCTCACCGGGATTCGAACCCGGACCCCGTTCGGACGAATGATCAGAGGCCATCGTATTTAGGTTTAACATTATCTGAAAGACATCTGCATTTTCTCTGTCTTTTTAACTGCTCTCTGAACACCAGGAAAGGATTTAAAATGGCTTCCAGCCACAGACCGGATGGAACCCGAACGTTCCGGTCCCATCCGGTTTGTGGCTTCTCGAATTTCATTCGGCATGATGGGTCACGAGCTACGCAACGATATGCACACAGGATACATATTTTTAAAGATTTAGTCTTGTCTGTTGTTATTATTTGAATTTTTGTCGATATGGTTGTGTTTGTGAGTCGCAGTTTGCAACCTGAGATAAGTAGTGTCAACCCTCAACCATAAAAACGGTGTCACCAATAAACATTATACATGTTCATCTAAACAGCTTGATTCGGTACATGTTTTAAAGGTTGGAACTATTTTGGGGGTTAAAAGGTTGGCTAAGAGAAACGTTGGTAAGACTGAGCCGTAATGAATGTAGATGGGAACCCTGTGTTGTAATAGACATTTCTAAAACACAGCGCAACCTCCATTAACGGACGCCTCCCAACAACAATAACCTCCGGCTTCAGGTGGCCTAGTGGTCAGCGTTCGTGATTGCAATGGAGATAACCTCAGGTTTGATCCTGGGCAGGTACGAACGTTCGAACCACTAAATACCTGCCGTGCGTCGGATGGGCACGTTAAGCCGCCGGACCCCGAGCACTGGACCCCTGTAATAAGTAAGGGCGTCTTCCTTCCTTTTTATACCTCGCTTCCGTGTCACTTTCCTATCGGACATTCTAGCCCAAATCTCCTAGCTTCCTATTTGTAAGGGTTGTTTAAGACCTGGGGTCAGACGCTCCCTTCCTAAAATCCTCCACATATGATCATGATCAACGGTAACCTTCGAGCAACGGCAAGTTTTGGTTCCTACCGAACGGCTTCCGTAGGATTGACATTAACGATAACCTCCGGACAAAGAAACTTCTTAACAGAGGTCAACGGTTACTCATTCCGCCCCAAAGGAGATCTAACGGACATCTTGTCCCTTGGATTTTACGCAATTCCTTTGGTACTTCAGCAAGAGGGACAAGATAGGAGCAAAGAATATATATTGCTAAAGGCATATTGGTTTGATTACGGTTAGTACAGTGGTATGCGTAAGTAAAAAGAAAGGAGTTAAAAGTTTAGTTCTACGTGAAGCGAGCTGCAGCTTCTATGTATGTTTCTATGGCCCTCGGGAGCTGCTGGAGTGATCGATGGGGCCTGGAATTTTGCACGTTGGGGGCGAAGTTTCTTGGTTTGGTCCCTGTGGTTGTGGGCTCTGTCCCTGCTTCACAGCGCGCGCCCAGATAACTGTGCAGTTACGCTTTACTATCTAAAATATTTCTTTTTTAATTTCCTATTGTGTATCCTGACCCTAATCGCTTAGCTGGCTATTTCTAAGAGCTGTTTAACACCAGACGTCAGACACTGCTTTCTTAAATTCCTGTACGCCATGAATTGTTTATTCAATTATTACATTCAGTTTTATTCAGCAGTCAGTACTTGGAAAAAGCACTGCAACAGTTTCTAAAATCCATCAAAGTTATTGGGTTGTCGGAAAAGTCATGACGTATTTTAGCCATGTTCTGCAAAGATCATTTATTGATAGAAAGAACAAAGATCAATCAATGATATAATGTCCGTTTTGTTCGATAATCTTTAGCCATATTTCAGTGTGCTTCAGAATGCCTCGTTCATAGAAGGACCTGTCTTTCGTGGCGAAAAACTGTACAAGGTGCTGATTTACAGCCTCATCTGAATTGAACGTTATACCGCGCAAGGACTGTTGAAGAGAGCGAAACAAGTGGAAGTCTGACGGCACAAGGTCACGCGAGTATGCTGGGTGTAGCAACACATCCCACTCAAGCTCCAATAATTTTTGGCGGGTGATCAAACTTGTGTGTGGTCTCGCGCTGTCGTGATGTAACACGACAGCTTTACCATGAACGAGCTCTGGATGATGGATTCGTCTAAACTGTCCACTTGCCGACAGTACACATTCGAATTGATTGTTTGGTTCCGTGGTAGGAGCTCGAAAAACACGAAACCTTTAAAATCCCACCACACTGACACCAGAACTTTCCCCGTTGATAAATGTCTGCTTTGGATGTCGTTTGAGGCGAAGCAGCACGTCGGGACCAAGACCGTTTGTGCAGCACATTGTTGTACACAATCCACTTTTAGTCACCAGTTATCAGTCGCTTAAAAAATGATCGTTTTCCTCACGTTCAATGAGCATATCGCAGATGTTTATACGCGCCATCAATTGAGCTTCTTTGAGTTCATGAGGAACCCACACATCAAGCTTGCTTACGTATCTCAGCTTCTTCAGATGGTCAATAACGCTTGAATGATGGATGTGCAATGTGTCCGCAATCTCTCGTGTCGTGTAACATGGAATTAACTCGATCAATGCCTTGATTTGGTCGTCATCAACTTCGGTGGGTCTCCCGGACCGAGGGACATCATTGAGGTCAAAATCACCAGCACGGAATTTTGCGAACCACCGCTGGCACTGACGTTCTTCTAGAGCATTATCACCGTACACTTTACGCAACTTTTCACAAGCTTGACACGCTTTCTTCCCTTTACGGAAGTAAAACAGTAAAATATGGCGAAAATGCACAGCTTGGTCTTTCATCTTCAACTTGATGTCAAATCTCTGCAAATCAACCAAATCGCTCATTATTCTTTTTAGACTGCAGGCAGAACTGACACCTGTCGAATACCATAGCGATAACATAGATGCGCATGCCTCTAGCACTTCCAAAACCGCCCAACCGCCATCGGGTGCCAAAATACGTATTGACTTTTCCGACAACCCAGTACATAAACTTCATATACTTTTGCACAAACGCAACGGCCTAGCAATGTTAATGAAGGCTTGACCTACCAACAACGGCCACCTCCCAAAAACGCTCACTTTCTACCGGTCCAAGTAGTAAACGTTATTCGGGGGTTCCACTGTATTTGTTCACATCTAAAACATGGTTCTAATCCGGCGTGGGATCCGCCTGCTTTCACCGGAACTTTCTGATGACATGGGGCAATTTCCCAAGACAGCATATGTGCATTTAGATCTCTCATAAACCAAGTTATGGTTTAACATAGAAAAAAATCTTCCTTGACATATTTTTAAAACTTCCCTTGTGAAGTCGATAATTAAAATTTCGAAAGCGAAAGAAAGATAATCTTAATTCTTACGAAAAGCTGCCATAAAATATTCTAATCTGTCGCTTAACCTGCAAAAATGGTTTTGCAACAGAAACATTTACTTCTCCCTTGATAGTAAAGAATTTTTCAGAATCACAGGCTTAATTGTTAAAGCCTGTCAAAGTCGATTACTGATGTCTGCAAAGTGAACAAAGGGTCCGCTTATTAAGTTATTGAGAAGAAGAGGTTAATTTCAGGGTGCAAGCAAAGATATTCGCCGAAATAATTAGCCATCAGCAAATAAGTACGTCGGTTATGGCCACTAAACAAACAAATCAGCTGATGCAAAAAATAGATTCAGAAAAACAAATTTGAACTCATGCCATTTTTGGAAATTAAGAGTACTCTCGTGCATGAAAGACGTCTCACAGAAGGTAAAGATTCAGAAAAAAAAATTATTTGGTTAATAAAACTATTTTATTTACATCGATTCAGCGGGCGACAACTAATTAGAGCCAAGTCTTTGGAGTACGAATCGAAGTAGATGGATATTGTAGATCTCTGTATTAACCCTTTAAGCAGCCGATGTATCTGAACCAAATAGTACCCAAAATGTTCTGCGCTCCTCAAGCAGAAATGTTCACATAGCGACCGAATTTTACGAAAGCTACTCCGAAACTTTCTCATATCAACAATACCGGCCACAAACCTGTCACAGGAGTTAAAGTATTATCTGCTCCACAACACGCCCAATCCGCGAAAAGATTGAGATGGGCTAGTCCCCCGACACCAAGGAATGATCGTGAAGGGCTAGTGCTCCTGACACGAACATCATGCCACTGAGTCGAAACTAGCGACTCGAACATCTTCTCTCTACTTTTTCTTAGGTTTGCCGCCACTGATATAGCCTTTTTGTCAGGTAATCAGTCAAAAAAGATTAGTGTCGATCTTCCTCTAAATGGCCACATTGAATAACAAAACTAGCGTGAAAGTAAGGCTTTCTGATGCACTGGTTCAGCACGCGTACCAGCCGCTTTCGGTACACTTCTCAGACTGCGAATATATTCCTACGAGTTGATTTCAGTCAGCGGATTTTGCTAACCCCGAGACAATTCGTTCCAGCCGGTTAAGGGTTAAAAGCGGTAAAAGAGAAATACGGAAAACTTGAATATCGCACACAAGCAAAGAACACTATTCTTTTCACAGTCTTCACGTGAAAAAAAAAGCAAAATACAGATTGAAGAAAGTGTGCCGCCCGGGTGGCGCAGTGGTCTAAGCGATGGCTTCTGATCGGGCGGTCACGTTTACTTGTGCTCCTGCACTTTGAGTGATATTAGTTGTTTTTGGGAGTTTTCCTGTTAGGTTTTTTATGTTATTTAGTTTTGTGAATGTTGTATGCTTAAGTTGAACCTACAAATTCGTTGGGACAGCCTTTATTATTTTTATTTTTTTGGTGTATTTTCCACCGACGTGGGTGACTAGGTCAGTTACTCACTTCAGTGTTACAAGGCTACTCAAGGAGAGTACCTATGCCTTCAAGCATACTGTTGAAGGTGGGTTCTTTTGTTTTTAGTGTTGCAAGCCGCAACACTAGGTTTTAGTTTAAGTTCTGTGTTAGTAGTCAAGATGATTACGACCTCAGCGTCTAAGTCGACGTCTGATGCTTCTGTGCCTATTCTACTCGAATCTTCTATATCAACGACCAGTGTGTCTGCTTCCCAGGATATATCAGTAATGGATACCTCCACTGTGATCTGTCATTCTTCGGAAAGTGTGTTAAGTGTTGTGGAACAAATTGTGCATGAAGGGGTCGGAGCCGAGGGCCCACCCCCACCCCCTCTCAGCACCTATGCGACTGCTGTCCGTCCTGCGAATGTACCTTCTGCAGCTTCAATAGACTCTCAATATACGATTACACGTGTGGATAAAGTTTTACGACTGAAAGTTCCGGATGACTCTGTTCTAGGTAAGCGTTTCTCAGAAAATTTATCTTTCACTGTTTATGTTCCTGCCCTAAAGGACACCCCAGATGTCGTAATATGACTGTGGACAGTCTCCGGCGCGCGCTTCAGCGAATCCCACGAACCTCATCGGATTATGATCTCCTTGAAACGAAATTACGAGAATGTCTTCAAGCCTCTGTTTCAAATGTACTGACCCGTCTGAAATACTCATTTCTCAGATTCGAAGAAGATCCTTTTCGCAGTCTCCGTTCCCTCGAGGTACGAAGGAAAAAAATAATACCATTGTACAACTCACCCTCTCTAATGGCTCAGTAACTACTGACCCATATGTTATATGTAATCAAACTCATGCGTATTATAGCCAACGTTTTCAACGTACATTAACACAGCCAGCCTCTTCTGCACCACTTTTGCAAGACCTTCGGCAAGTTCCTGAATGCTATGTGTCCTCTCTAAATGCTCAGATCACCCCTCAAGAAATCCGCAATTCGATTTACAGTTTAAATGATCGTTCCTCACCAGGAGAGGATGGGCTTTCCTTAAAATTCTACAAAACATTCCTTCCTTATCTCATGCCACTTCTCCTCAGTTGTTATACTTTCCTTTTTTCGTCTTCAAGTTCTTCTTCCAATGCTTTCAGCTTTGCTCTGCTTCGCCTTATTCCTAAATCTGGCTATCTTGGTATTTTATCTAACTGGCGACCCATCTCTATACTTAATACCGACTATAAAATCTTTGCTAAACTACTCGCACTCCGTCTGAATCCTGTTCTATCCTATTTAATTCATCCTGACCAAACTTACACTGTTCCCACCCGCTCTATCGCTTCTAATATTACCACGATCCGCGATCTTAACACTCTCGCATCCCAGCTAGCAGAACCCCTTGCTATTTTTAATATTGATCAACGACAGGCTTTTGATTCCATTAACCATACTTATATCTTTACTGTCCTTCAACGCTTTGGATTCCCTCCCTTCTTCTGCCAGGCTCTTTCTAATCTGTATTCAAACTCTTTTTTTCGGGTTCGTACTTCGACTTTTATTACTTCTGCTATCCCTTATTCTAACGGTATCCGGCAGGGCTGTCCCCTGTCGGGTCAACTTTTTGCACTCTGTTTTGAACCTCTTCTAATCTGTCTCCGTTTCCGACTTCTTTTCTTCTGTCCCCCGTGGAGTTGTATGCACCCGGCACCATCATACTGTCTTGACTGCATATGCCGATGACTTGACGTTATTTTTACGAACAGAATCTTCGTTTGGAATCTTATTATCAACATATAACGAATATGCCGTAATTTCTGGATCAGCCTTAAACACTGAAAAATGCTCAGGTTTATGGACGGGAGCGTGGGCGACCCGTGGTGACCGTCCGTGGGGTGCCCGATGGTCTTCCAACGTAGTCAAATTTCTTGGTGTGCACTTCGGAAAACCGGAGGCGGTTGCTGCTGCAGCATGGAACCCCCTCGTTCATCGAATTAATCGAAGACTTGCGCCTCTCCGTCAGCTCAAACCCTTTCTTTCATTTTTTAGTCGGGCAATGCTACTAAATGTGTTTGTGCAACCGAAATTGTTTCACAGCTGGATTGCTCACCTTCCGCCACCTTTCTTGCTGAATCATCTGCAGAGAACTTTTGTGGACTTCATTTGGAATATTATTCATTGGGTGCATTGCTCCACGCTTTCTCTTCCGATTTCGTATGGTGGTCTCTCTCTTGCTGATATCACTCGAAAATTTCAAGCCTTTCATCTTCATAACTTTCTTAAGATTTTTTCAACGCCTCTTTCTTCAACGCAAACCATTATCGATACTCTGTTCTTCCCCCGGAGTCCCCACCTTACAGTTCAAACTTTTCTGCGAATGGACCTGTTCCCATTCATTCCCACTCATTTCCCTGACACTTACAAGTCTGCACTTACCCTTTGGCGCTCCCTGAATCCTGTCCGACTCCCCCTTCCACTACTAATGACCTCCTTGCAGAACCCTCTTCTTCTCCTCTGCTATCTACTCTTCTACCTCTTCGTACCTTCACTACTCCTCATGGTTTGCCAGTGGAGTTGTGAAGGTCTCTCAACTCGTTGACATTGATCTCCTTTGGAAACCTCTTTCTCGCATTTCTCCCTTGTTTGCAGATACCCCTGTTCATCGTGCTCAACTTCGGCATATCCAGATTTGCATTCAGAGACTCTACCCACAACTTGCCAATCAGAATGGTCTTATTCAGAACTCATCAGCCTCACTCAGTCTCCCGTTCCTTATTTATCTAGATGACCAGCCGTTTCTTCCACATCAAGTATCTGCTAAACTCATTTATAGGCATTTCATTACATATTTTACCGATCCAATGCAGATTCCCTCCGTGCCAGAGGCAGAAGTACCAGCAACATGGAGTGATCCACTAACCGCCTTGGCTTCTCCAAAGGCAAGGGATATCCATTGGTTACATCTACATAGTCGCTTATTAACCCCACGCACCCTTCATCGTTTTCGGCATCTTACATCGTCACTATGTTATTTTTGCAATACAGAGGGAGATGTATTTCACTCTTACTCGATGTGCTTGTTTTTACAGCCTTTGTTTTCATTGATGTTTCTTTTGCTTCAGAATGTTTGTGCTTCTTTACATACCATGTTTCATTATAATGTTCTTCGCTCACATCACCCATCTGCTTCATCACACAATTCTGTATGCATTTTTCTCATATTGCAAGCAAAATATACAATTTATCAGTACTATCATATTAGTGTCGATTGTCCTACCCTTAGACGTTATAACGTGGCAAGACGTTTTCTTTGTCGCAGATACCGTCAGTCTGTGACTGCGATATTGCAGGTCGAGTATGATACTGCAGAGACGAGTAACAGTCTTGACAGTTTTCATGCTAAGTGGTCCCCAAGTCATATCTGGTTTAATACGAATAATGGTATTGTAACACTAACCGTGTAACGTCCACGACATTTTGTTGTGGTCCGATCTATGCCTTCGTATTGTACTGGAGCGTTTTTTGGTTTTTTGGGGGTTTTTTTGCACTATGTTGTGAGTATTTTTGTATATTTACGCATGTTAGTTGCCCGACGAAGTGTTCGGCATAACCTCTTTTTCCATAAATTACTGTTGGGTAATATGTCGTTTTATTTGACTACCTAGTTACGTTTCTCTGTTCAATTTCATAAAGTTAGTGTCTTATGAATTGTTCTGCTTCATTGAGTGTCACGTGAGAGTATTTTATGTTATTACGTTGCACCGTCATGTGCTGTTAAGGTTTTTCCTAATCATTCGCGTTTATAACTGAATTTTGTATTTATTGTTGGGGAAAATTGAATGCTTGAAGTTGCTTGCACTGTCTAGCGATAACATAATGGTCTTTTTTTCTGCATTATCGAACCCATAGTGGTTAATAAGAATTTTACTATGTCTGAAGTTTTTTTTTTCAGTTGTAGTATTTGTCTTTGCAAGCCTATTGTTAAAGTGACAGACTAATTTAGCTATTTAGTTTTTGTCTAGCAATAAGTACTTTCTCTGTATGAAAATGACGGTTTCTTTAAGATAATGTAATGCTCATTTGTTGTAATGTCATGCAGTTTTCTGTACTTCTAATTTACGATTCTTCCCATTGAATTTAGCAACATTTGCAATATATCCTGTACATTGAATTTTTGTATTTATCACATCTGAATGATGAGTCCTTTTTGTTTGTTTGTTGCATCTAATGCTACGAGATTTTTACTCACCTACTTTTTCCGCAACTTGTTGATGAAAAACGTCTGTGTTTATAGATTGAGAAGTAGATGATTTTTGTTTTCAAGTGAAACTGATTCGTATGTATAATGTTTTTTTTTTTGTTGCGAATTATGTTGCTCATAGTCTCACTTAGCGATATTTTTTCTTTTATGTAATATTGAGGTACTTACAGACAGACAGAAGAGCCTATTTTTGTATTAGAAGCAGCGTACCCGCTTTAAGCAGGTTTTTTAGAGTTAAGGTTTACGCTTATTTTGGTTCATGATTCTTAATGAATTAATATGTCTGTCGTAAAATATAGTTTTACAGCCTGGCAGAAAAAAAACAGTATATCATGTTGTTAGTGGTAGCGTACATGTTACGAGCAAGGTTTTTTTTTCCTGGCTTGATGTTTTTTTTTCATGAATGACATGCTTAAATATTTTTAACTTTGTGCGGCCTTTGACAATGTTCAGTTTTACAGATTTTGTGTTTTGTTTAATTTTAATGTTCATTATTGTGAATTACCTGGTGCTTTCTTTTTTTGGCTTTCTGTGGTAGACGGAGAATGTTAAATTGATCTCGTTTCTGTGTTCTGTCATTGTAATTTCGCAATACTGTATGTTTGTTGAGTCTTTTTGTCTTCCGTGTAAAATATGCCAAAATGGCAAGTGTTCCCGGTGAACTTACTGTAAATATTGTTTATATGGTTTTATGGCAATAAAGATATTTTGAAGTTCTGATCATTCGTCCAAAAAAGGGTCCGGATTCGAATCCCGGTGAGGTATGGATGATGTGTTTATCTTACGGCACTGGCTCTCTCCCTTCCCTGGAACCAGTGGCCCTAAATTAGGGACAGGCGACTGCTTATAGCCCATTGAGTTACTCACGGTAGTCGTTAAGCCTCCAATAAAAAAAGTGTGTTAATCCTTTAAGCGGCCGATTTACTCGAAACAAATTGTACCCAAAATGTTCTAACGCTCTACAATCAGAAACATTTACATAGCGCCTGGGTTTCACGAATGCTACGGGAAGACTTCCCCTTGTCATCTCAGTAATACCGACTATAACTGTATCACTGGTAGTGTACACTCGCTTCGAGTAATTTAATCCTCTGCCCCATGCCCTAAAGTTACGATGGAAAATGGTTAGTCCCCCTGAGACGAACATCAAGCTACTGAGTAAAAGCAAGTGGCTTAAACACATTTTCCCTCTGCTTCCTTAGTTCATTCCCATTTCAGCAGGTAATCAGTCAGAAAGGGTTAATGTCGGTCATCCTCCAAAATAACCATTTTCAATAAGAAAACCAAGGGAAAAGTAACACTTCTGCTGTGCAGGTTCACTCGTTCTAGCCGCGTTCGGTCGACTTCGTAGATAGCAAATACATTCTTTCCAGCTAATTTCAGCCCATTTTGCTAACTCCGAGTTAATTCCTTCCTGGTTAAAAGATTAATTTAATGCTTACGTTGCAATCTGGCTATATTGCGAACTGCAAGCTTTAAAATCTACAAAAATTAAAATACGATAACACAATTCTAATAAGAAGAAAGGATAGCGTAACTAGAAAAAGTCTCCGATTACATTTTCCATTAAATTCCATCGTGGCTTTGTTAAGCATTACCGCAAAGCCAAATTGTTTCCCGGAAACCATGTTTTTTCTGCCTGTCTGCCTGCTCTGAACCCGATATTTCCGTTTCTATAAGTTTGATTACCAAATTTTCTTTCAGTCGGACAGAAAAAAAGGAACGAACCAAGTTATCTTCATATATTCTGATTTCCCTAAAGCGTTACTCCCTCGTTAGGAAGCGGTAAGTTATATTTCTGTCCGTTACAATATTGTTTGTTATTTCTGTTTGTAAAGCTGAATTCGAAAAGATCTTTCCAATTTTGATCGGGTTGTCGCAAGCCTGACAAAGACCCCTTGATTTTTTAAACCACACCGGTAATGAACAATGTTAAAGTTTATACAGTGAAACCTCTGAATAACGTGCACCGCTAGGAACGGAAAAAAAGTGGCCGTTGTTGGGAGGTGGTTATTGTCTTCAAATGTTAGGCCTAAATGAATATTATTTGTCAGTTCCGTTTGGGCTAAGCAAATCCTGGAAGTCAATGATGTGGTCAGTAATCAGAATGCAGACAGCATAATGTTCTACAGGAAACCAAGCTTAGTATAAAAAAAAACATCATGCCACTGATTTGGAACAGCAAATACAGTAATTGCGCTGAATTTTCGAAGTAGTAGTGGTAGATTAAATGCAAGAATTTTCTCGTTATCTCCACCTCTTTTTCACTCGAACTGCACGATTTATGGCTAAACTTTAACAATTAATCATGGTGCAGAGGATTTTAGAAAAACAGTGTCCGACCCCTGGTCTTATATAACCCTTAGAAATAGCAAGCTAGAATACTAAGTTTAGGATACCCTGTTGGAGTGCATGATGACCAACGTTAAGGACTATCATTAGTCGCATATCCCTATTTTGGATCTCCTTCCGTTGCAGTAACGAACTTTGACAACTAGGCCACAAGCAACTCTGGAGTGCATGATGAGCAAGGTTAAGGGCTATCAGTAGCCGCTTATCCCCATTTTGGAGCTACTTCCGTTGTAGTAAAGAACTTTGAAAATTAGGCCACACGCAGCCCTAAAGTACATGATGAGCAACGTTAAGGGCTATCAGTACCAGCTTATCCTTATTTTGGAGCTACTTCCGTTGCAGTAACGAACTTTGACAACTAGGCCACAAGCAGTCCTGGAGTGCACAATGAGCAAGGTTCAGTAGTCGCCTATCCCTATTTTGGAGCTACTTCTGTTGCAGTACCGAACTTTGACAACTAGGCCACAAGCAGCCTTGGAGTGCATGATGAGCAAGGTTCAGTAGTCGCCTATCCCTATTTTGGAGCTACTTCTGTTGCAGTACCGAACTTTGACAACTAGGCCACAAGCAGCCTTGGAGTGCATGATGAGCAACGTTAAATACTATCAGTAGTCGTCCTATCCCTATTTTGGAGCTACTTCCGTTGCAGTACCGAACTTTGACAACTAGGCCACAAGCAACCCTGGAGTGCATGATCAGCAACGTTAAGGGCTATCAATAGACACTCATCCCTGTTCTGGAGCTACTTCCGTTGCAGTAACAAACTTTGACAACTAGGCCACAAGCAGCCTTGGAGTGCATGATGAGCAACGTTGAGGGCTATCAGTAGCTGGTTATTCCTATTTTGGAGCTACTTGTTTCAAGGAAGAGACAGATCCAGCCAGCGCTATCAGACAAACACACCATCCATGCCTCATCAATGAATCCCCTCTATTAATGTTATCAAGATCACCACCCGGATCAATCTTGACCACATTGATAGAGGTGATTCATTGTTGTGATCAATGTCCTCATCCGGGTGTCGATCCCACCCCCATCTTGGACGATAGATCCGAAGTTCAGTCCCATGACAAGTCGGGTACCCAGGCTGCTAAAAGCTTGCTATAAGGGGTCGATGTCCATAGAGTTTACTAAGTAATGTACAGAATATATTGTGCAAGTCAATTATTTGAATTTAATAGGCAATCATAGTACTATTCTAAAATTAAGATTGTTTTTGTTAAAAAGACATGACCGGCACATTTGGAAGGGAGGTGACATTCGTTTCTTTTTTTATTGCAACACCCAGTACAATTGTGAAACGCAGCTTGATTCTTTTTATTATTGATGTGGAAACTGTACATACGTGGATGATAAATTCTTTTGATTCTCTGAGGGGGATGGGGGAGAAAGAGAGAAAGAAAGAAAAAAAAAAAGGCAAAGACAACTTCTGTCACCAACTGTTGATGAACGGTATTCATACGCAATGGTGTGTACTTGTGGGAAAATTTCCCTTGATGAAAGCTACTTTTTGGTCGCTCCACGCCTAAGACTTTAATTATTTAAGCTAGAGTTAATTATTCTTCCCTTGCAGTCCGGTCAGGCAAGCAGGCAGGAGGGCAGTCATACCCTGTGGATGCTTCTCATCACAAAGCTCGTGTGGTGAATAATCTGATCTCGTGCGTGAGCGAACGGAGAAAGGTGCAATGAGGGAGACGGTCCATTTTTCATCATGTCGGCTTTCAGGGTAATGACAGACCGTGAAATCACTCACATAAGTGATGAAAGTCACGCCCCTTTTTTCCAGAATTACCCAAAAGGCTTCTTAATGGCAAACACATACTGGCCAAACATCATACACGACTACAGTTCAATCCAGTGGATGACACAACCGCGCGGGCTAACGATTTTTGTTTTTTTTATTCTTCTTAATTCGCTTCGGACATACGCATGGTGTCCAAATTGTAGCAATTTTCGAATTAGAAAGAGTTCTCTTTTAAATAACAAACTGCAATGTTAATCGGCAACACAGTTCCAGGTCTCGGTTCAGTAAAAGAAAATGTAATCTAAAGAGGAAGGCCTGATTTTCGCGGCTTTCATTTTCCATCATTCAAACGCCTTTTTGTTTAAAAGGAATGTACCATAAGGTTATTCTTTTAAGTTTAGTGTTGTTTTATAAATAAATATGTCATGATCGTGCGAAATGTAAAAACAATCGTAATCTTGAAATTTTCAAAGATTTATTGTGGCTTTCAAGAGGTACGTAAAACGTGTCTACACGTTCATCCATTATCACTAAGATGTCCTCTGTGATTCAGAGCTCAGCATCTCAAAACAGGAAAATATGTCATATCAGTCACTCAGAGTATTATATTTTATTACTTACAGTTCAAGAATCAGACGTATCCATTTACAGCGATTTTGGAAAACAGTTTGAGTTTCACTGACACATATCATATGCTTGTACAAGACGTGTGATATATGTCAGTGAAAACGATATATTTTAGAGACATGAAGAGAGATGCAGATGTGAGAGAGAAATGTTAGAAAGGGAGAAAGAAAAGCTAGAAGGATTGATAAGGCTGAAAAAGAAAAGAACTGAGAAGTGAGTGGAACAGGAAAAGCCGCAAAGAGAAAGGATAGAACAGGAACGGATAGAAAGAGAAACATTAGAAAACGAATGGCTAGAAACAGAAAGGTTAAACAGGAAAGAGAAATATTATAACAGGAAAGCTAAGAAGAGATAGATTAGAACAGGAAAGACAAGGCGTGTTAAAACAAAAAAGGCTTCGAAAGTTAGAAAAGGAACGGCTTAATAAGAACAGCGTTAGATGAGGGAAAATTTGAAGTCGAAAGAAGAAACAAAAAAAAAAAAAAAAATAAGTTAGAATAAGAGAGGAAGTTATTCAGACCAAAGCAGTAACGAAACAGCACGTCTGGGTCGAACAAATGGGAACTCAGGTAGAATATGAGCCAGAAAAGGAAATCCATGCTCAGAGGTACAGGTAAAAAATCAGTTGGTAATGTCAGATATGATAGAGGTAGAGGACATATAGACGACGCTCGAATTGATCAACAACGGAAAGTTGAATGAAAATATGCATAACATTGTAACTACGTATTGAATTACTTGAATAAAACTCTTGGTAAAAAGGAAAACAACCAGATTTGAAAAAGAAACTGAGTTTGAAATTAAAATACAAATGATGAATGAAAACAAAAGTAAAAACCATATACAATGGAACAAAGAAAGGAACGGTCGGCATGTTTTTGTCCAGTCATGACAACGAGATCTTATGTACTTTATACTCATTAATTTTCTTATTTCATAGTTCTCTAAGTCTGGTCCTCTTATCATTTCCTCAGCCTTACTTAATTTTCCATTCCTACTACTTGAGCTAACATCTCTATTATCACCTCACCACTCATTCTTCCAACATAGCCAAGCTATCTGAAGCTACACTATTTGATCAAAATATCTGTACATTTACCAATCCCAAACTCCCTGTTATAGGAAAAAAATAATATATACACTATAATGACAAAAGTCACCGGACACCCCCTTCAAAAGCAAATGAATGCATCCGCTGCGTTGTTAAGATGCGCGGTACAACTGCAAACAGCATAAAAACAAGCCTGCAGCTGACCGCCATCATATCGCATTGCGAGGTTGAGTGAAAATATCGCTGGAGGAGAGAACTGACTTTGAGAAAGGAAATGTTGTATATTAGTGTGTTGGCCATAAGAGAAACCGAGAGGCATTTAAACGTACCCAAGACAACTGTTTTGGATGTACTGAATAAGTGGAAGACACATGCGTGCCTGAAGCAGCAAAACGTACCAGCAGACCAAAGAAAATCTGTGATAGAGAACGTCGAAACCTCAGAAGAGTCGTTACAGCTAATCGACGGAGTACTACACAAGACCTCAGTGTACAGGTGAGTAAAAATGCTGGAACCTCGGTATGTACACGCACCATCAACACAGAACTTCATTCCATGGGTTACTGTGGTCTTGGGGCTGCTCGTAAGATTTTCATCTTCACTCGGAATGCTACTCGTCGTTTAGCATGCTGTAAAGAGCATTTATCGTGGACCGCAGATCAATGGAAACGGGTTCTATGGACTGATGAATCCAGATGCACGATCCATCTGTCTGATGCCCGTGTGTGGATATGGAGCCAAGAGAACGCTATTTATCACAGTGTACTGTTCCTGCGGTCAAATTTGGAGCTGGCAGTGTACTCGTGTGGGGGTGTTTTTCGTGGTATGGTCACGGCCCATTGGTTATCGTGAACAAAGCTGTTAACTAGCACATCTACCTCGATATTCTGGACAATTGTGTCCTACCAACTCTGTGGCAATACTATGGAACCGAGCCTTGTTGGTACCAGCAGGATAATGCAGCCAGCCATAAATCATGATCGGCGTGGTTTGACGATAATTCCATATCATGTGTGGACTGGCCAGCACAGAGTCCTCATCTTAATCCTATAGAGCACCTATGGGATGAATTAGAGCGCCTCATGAGAAGTTTGGAACCCAGGCCTACTCCTAAGCAAAAGTTAGCGGCAGCCTTATGTACTGAATGAAAGTGCATACCCATCGCTGTGTTCGAAAACCTTGTCGAAAGCATGTCTCGAAGGGTCAGTGCATGCATTAAGGCCAAAGGTGGACCGACACCGTACTAATGTATGTCAATAAATGATATGTTGTGTTTCTCTTCTAGGTGTCCGGTGACTTTTGTCAATATAGTGTATATCGAGTTGGTATTACCTCCATTCTATCCCAAGAGCTGTGTTCAGGTCCCTCATTGATGTCGCGCGGTTCGGCTTCGCCCTGCGTTCAATCTTTACGTGCACACATCGTTCGCTATTACTTCGTCGCAATACACTATGACCTTTAATAGCCGACATATTTGCCTGTTTCGTTTCCACCCACAAGTTCTCCCATTCACAGGCGTGTCCCATACTTCTTCCTCGGAATTAAAGTTTTCTTAGGCAGGAACTTGAAATATAATCCAACGTCTTGGATGCGGAAGTTTTTTTCTTTAGTTTCTGTTTTTCCTTTTTCTGAGAACGTAGGTTTTTCCTTTCATATCTGCTTTTTCTCAAGATTTATCTTTTTGCATTATACTGTGCCTTTTCTCAAACTTATCAGGCCACCCAGAACTTCCTTGCAATTCAACATTCCTCACATTCTTCAACGCTTTCTTTAATTAAATGTAGAACGAGCTAGTACATTCTTGTCACGAATCAGCTGAATATATTTTAAAACGGTTTTATCCACAGTTTCATGTACTAATGGTTTCTTTCGCGTTGTGTTTTCTCTGGCTTTTCTGCTTGTTCTAAAATGTGCTCCGCAGTCCTTTGAAATTATATACACTCATCGTTAAAAAAATAGTTGCACCCAGAAGGACGTGTCGGATTTCAATGCTATTCAAGAGGAAGGTAAAGGTTACCAGGAACAATAAATGATTAAACATTGAGACTGATGTGGGCAATATTTATTGAGCTACACGCCAATAAGTAGTGTCTCTCAGTATGGCGTCGGGCCGCCATGTTTGCTCACACAGCATGCCAGAGATCTCGGCATGGAGTTGTACAGGTTCCTAATGGTGCCCTGCGATTAGCCATCCCATGCAGCTTGAATCTTCTCACGCATTTCCTGCAGATTGTGCGGTCGATGTGGAGTGTGGATAGCGCGTCTAATAGCATCGCACACATTTTCAATCGACGATATATCTGGAGATGCGGGTGGACATTTCAGATGGCCAGTTCCTTGAAGGCAAGCTCTGGAGTCAACAGAAGTAGGTACGTAGACGAGCGTTGTTCTGTTGGAAAATCGCACCGGATGGAGCGTTCAGAAGAGGTAGGGCCACTGGTTGCAGGACCTCCTTAACGTAATGTTGGGCTGTAAAAGTGCCTGTAATGAACATCAAAGGTGATATGGCATCGTAGGTCATTGCACTTCACACCATTACACCAGGCTTTCTAGACGTGTGATGCTCGGCAACAAACCGTTCATCTTTCCGCTGAGCACGGTGCTTCCACACATGGATTCATTGGCCGTCTCCTCCAAGACAAAAGCGAGACTCGTCACTAAAGATAACCCAGCGCCATTCTGAGTGGCTCCTTGACAGTCTGGCACGATACCATTGCGGTCTTTGGAGACTATGCAATGGTGTTAAGGGCAGTCGTGGTAACGGCCTGTGTGCGTGCAGTCCTACGTCGTGCAGCCTTCTGCCAATGGTGCTGGCACTAATCGGATGATGCATGGAGGGCACCCTGTTCGCTGAATATCCGCAACGGTGGCTGTTGGGTCACTCAGCGCATGTCGGACAACACGTCGGCCCTCTCTCTTCGTTGTTCGTCTAGGTCTCCCAGACCCTTCCTGTCCGTGCTGCGTGCCTTGTGCTATGTACTGCCGCCACCAGCGTGCTATGGTGATATCCGCTCGACCGGTATGGCGTGCAACACGGCAATGAGACTACCCCGCTTTCCAGAACCCGATGATGCGGCCGCTCTCGAACTCATCCAGCTGTTCGAATTACTTCTGAACTTATCTCCGAGGCATACTTCACTCGCAAAGGATGGAACCAACACAACAGCACAAGTCAGAATGGCAAGCACCCCCAACAGGGCATCCTTATACAGCCGGTCGCGCACAGCTCTACGATCCCTCCTTTCCTGCGTCAAATGTGCGCCCGAGCCTGATACTTGAAAACCATTTGTATGTTTCACGATGTCAAACCGAGACTAGTCACCAAGTTTCATTCCTGTCGGTTGCTTCCTTCTGAGTGCAACTGTTTTATTGACGATGAATGTATAAAACACGTTTTTTTTTCTTTTGATGTTTTTGCTAACAACATTAACACTAGTCAGAATTTCCGGTAATACTAAAAAATTCGGTGTTGAACGTATTTTGAGCTGCCGAAGTAAATTCAATTCCAATGCATTTAGGGCAGTGAAGTGTTCAAGTAGTTTTTAATTCCTTTGCAGATCTCAAGAGCCAAAAGTTTTGTTTCACATTTTCTCCCCTCTCGAGATTCTGTATAGAAGAAACCAAACACTGAAATAAAAATGTGGATACAAATAGCTGATAAATAATTTAAATTGCAAGGGACGAATATTTTAGAAAAAAAAATAAAGGAGAAGAAAGGGAAGCATATTCACTGAATGCAAATTATTTTACATGACATGTGCTTTCATCAGGGTATTAAAATCCCTGCTGAGTGGAAGTTGTATGGATGCCCGGTTGTGATTTTGAAATAACTGTAAGAAGAAAAACATGCAAGTTCGTCACAGATTATGCAAAGCGTAGGAGAAGATAACCTCCCTTCTCCCACTCATGACGTGACACGAAAACTGCAAAAGTCGCAAGACTGCTGTTTTAAGCAACAGGAGAATATTTTCCTGGAGCTATGAGTTCTGCAACGCCGTCCCCTTTCTCCACTAAAGGTATTGCATTTACCAGCAGAAGTCTTCCGGACTGCTGTTAGAAGCAGCAGGAAAGAATTCCTCAGAACTATGTGATCAGCAAAATGACTCCATTTTTCCATTCATGACATGACATCAGAACTGTAGAGGTCGCCCATGCTGCTTCGAACCCCGATCCAACAGAGGAGGATATGCATAATACATCAACTCATGACTAAACTAAGCTTATGTCATGTTGCATGTCACACCCTATGGCGGTACTACACAAACTACGTCATAATACATTGCAATACCTTATAAATACACTGCTGTAACCTTTATTGACACTGCCTGAAGGTGGTCGATAGTCGACTTGAAAGATCTTAAACTTTTAACTTTTTAATGAATGTGTTTTTTACTATCGAAATAGTCTTATGGTTTTTTTTCGATGTTTAAAATCGTGCATTGACGGCCTTTTACTTTATTGATTGAACGAGCACGACAAATACCACATCAGGAAATCAATCACCTTGAACTAGGTGATCTGAAAAGTGACCCCATTTTTCCACTCGTGACAAGAAATAAGAACTGTAGAATTCTTACAGAAAAGACTACCCTTTGAAGCAGCAGGAAGATAATCACCTGGAACTAGGTGAACTAAAAAGTAACCCCAATTCTTCCACTCATAACATGACATGAGAACTGTAGAAGTCGTCCATACTGCTCTTTGAAGCAGCAGAAAAGCATTCACTTGAAACTAGTAAACTACACAAGTTGACCCCATTTTTCCCCTCGTGACAAGAAATAAGAACCGCAGAAGTCCTATAGACAAGACTATTCTTTAAAGCAGCAGGAAGATAATCACCTGGAACTAGGTGAACTGCAAAGTAACCCCAATTCTTCCACTCATAACATGGCATGAGAACGGTAGAAGTCGTTCATACTGCTCTTTGAAGGAGCAGAAAATCATTCACTTGAAACTAGTGAACAACACAAAGTGACCACATTTGTAAACTCATGGCATGACATAAGAACTATAGAGGTTCTTCATATTGCTCTTTGAAGCAACAGAAAAGCATTTGCTTGAAACTAGTCAACGACAAAGCGACTTCATTCTTCCACTCATGACATGACAAAGAACAGTGGATGTCGTCCAGACTTCTTTCTGAAGCAGCATAAAAGCATTCACCTAGATTTAGGTGATCTTCTAATAAAAAGCAACTCAATTTCTTGAACATGGTACTTTAAGCCTTATTATTACTGCATAGCACCTGATGCAGAAACGTAATTTATATGCTCATATCAAATTAATTTTTTTTATTACATTAAAATATAGCACTCCGTAATTGTTTTATGATACATAGCAAATGCTGAAATTAAAACCTCTGTTAAGTTACCCACAAATGAGAGTGAAATTTTCACTAAACATTACGGCACACTAACTGTACTTTTTGCTCCAAATATTCAGCCCAAATTTTGTTTAACTCTTGAGATATTTCCAACGTTTTCGTTCGCTGTTTGATTTTTGTGACACTGCACAATGGTGTCCTGGAAGGAGCCACGATTGAAAGTATTTGGTAGGACCAAGCTCAGCCAGAGGGGCCCAACAGTTTTTATGAATAATAATATTATCGCTCTGATTGAAAGAGAAGACATAATAAGAGTAATTATCAAGTTCGTCTGAAAAAATCCCCTTATACCTTCGCTAAAAGATACAACAACGGTTGGCAAAGTTAACTTCAGCTGTAAGATTTGCTTAGGTATTATTTTCCTTGAGAGAGAATGGAAATGGTTTTATAGGTATCCTATAAAACCATTTCCATTCTTTCTAAATGCTTCTTCGATTTCGTTGAAACTTGGTCAATAACTTCGTGATTTTTCGCTCACCGTATAGTATATCGCTGTACAAAGGTTGTACAGAAATACGTTATGTACAGGAAAGAAAATTCTCAGTGTACAACTTGGAACAAAATCAAACGAATGGGGTTAACATTCCTGCTATCTCTCTCCCTTACATTATTTAAATTAAATACTTACATGTTGTTGCATGATACGGTTATTAAAGTGTTCTAATTAAATGAATATTCCCAAACCCCAAACTAATAACTTTTGTGTTAAAAAAACGTGCCATAACACCAACCGACGCGTTCCACCAGAAAAGATACCCCGGAAATTCTTATTTTAAAACGTTGTTGTGAGAGATCGTTTCTTTACAAATTTTTGCAAACATTTATTTATTGAAATTCCTATAAAGAAATGGCGTTTATTTATAACAAATGCTTTACCATACAAATTTATTTGGTCTTTATTCAGGAATTGAATCATTCACTTCATTTATTCAATCAATCATTCAAATTAAAACATTCTGAGTGAAATATCCAAATGTGAGGCAGTTATCGTACTATAATAATAATTAATCAATATTAACAAATGCTATGCCAATTACAAAAAGACTCGGTACGAAAAATGCTGTTTTGTGAAAACGCGTTATGAAGGCGCAAACAAGCGTTATCGAAATACACAGGTCCAATGCAGAAAGAAAACATTAAAATATATTTAGACAATACATTTGCTATTTACGCACATCGTATACATTTCCTGAGTAAAATAACAAATGCAATAATAACTTGCAAGCTGCCAGTTAAAAAAATAATCAAAAAGTAAAATGACCATCTTTAACAGCAGAGAGAGAGAAGCCAGCGGTACGCAGCAGAATTTCAGCTTTCCATACATACATACTCGGTGCGCATACGCCAGCCACTCGCTAGTCGTCGCAAGCTAAGCAGATACTTTCTGCTCTGGCAGCCACAGAAGACTAGTAGAAACACGCGGTGGATGCGCATGCGCAAGTAGAAAGCAATGTCTCTTCTTCTTATTCCCTCGACAAAACCAGAAATCACAAGTCATACGAGGAATAAAATAGCCTGACGCAAAGCGAAAAATCGCTCTTAAAGAAGTTAAATCGCGAAAACTACCTAAAGTTTGAGAGCAGAAAGATTGTAATGCAAAATAATTGTGTACAAAAGTGCAGGCAGATATTGAAGAAATCGTGGTATAGATTTCCAAAACACGCCACTGATATTTGGACATTACTGTTACCTACTGTTTCATTTGCCATCCAGTTTTTTTATGAATTTTTGTAGCATTTACGTCAAAGATGCCTAGGGCAAAAAATATGTGTCGCAATAAAACCTACAATGCATTTGTAGTACACTCAGCTTTCGAAAATTACTTCATGCTAAGTCATCATCCTAAGCACGAATTTAGACAATGGAAAAAAACCGGAATTTAAAATGCAGGGAAAAAAATCAGTTACGCACTAGGAACGCAGCTCTAACGGATAATTACTCTATAATTATCCCATCCGCATAGGAATAATGATGCTCTTGTCATTTTCCAGTGTGAGTTCTCATTAAACGCCGTGACATGTGATTCCTATCTCGTTCTAATTAAGTCTCATTTTTTTTTACCTTCACTCAACTCACTTCGTTTCTTTATCTCGAGAAGTTAGAGTTTCTAATTAGGAGGAATTATGCAAATAATTGAAATGGTTCTGTAGAGCTGATCGTCACGGTAGAAATCTTATATTTCCAGAAATGACGAGACGGTTTTACGGAGAATGGAGGAAAGACAATTTAATTCGTAACCCGATGACACGTGAGAATGATTAAAAGCTTGGAAACGACGTACGCAATTTACTTCTCTTCAGACGCACTTCGGAACCAATAAAAGTTTTTCGACAAAGGTGTATCTCTTTTCTAATTTTTTTATTTCTTCTTTTTCTTCTGTGCTGTAAATTTTATCTGATCACAAAGATGATTTAAAAAAGAATCAAGAGTTATAATCGAAAAGCGAAAGTAAAAAACAAAAAAGCGGTAACGAATCAGCAAGTAGAGATTGAGCTGTAGACTTTCTTTTGTTAATTGGGTTATCATATCCTTTGCTAAAAATGGTGAGACAAGTGCATATTTAAAAACTGGAAACCGGAAATATGGTACCGAAGAATTTGGTAGAATTTGACATAACGTAAGTCCTCAAATTAGAAATTATATTTTCGTTCGCATGTAGCAGAAATTATTGGATCGACCATATTTGACTTAAGTTAACATCGACTTAAATTAATCTTTACAAATGGAGATCATGCAAATGAAAATCGACAGTGATTCATACCACAAAAAGTAACCTGAAAAATTTCTTCATTCATTTAACTGAACTCACGTTTATAAAAAGCAGGACACCTGAGAGGATTCGAGCTACGACCTTGATTTTTACAGGACATGTTGATTGCAATACAGAACAAATGATACAAATTTACAGGATATGCCCATTGTAATACAGGACACCTGAAATGAGTCGAGTTAGGACCATGATTTTTATAAGACAAGTTCATTGCAATACAGGACACTTGAAAGGAGTCGAGTTAGGACTTTGATTTTTACAGGACATGCTCATTGCAATATGAACAAATGATACAAATTTACAGGACATGTTCATTGCAATACAGGTCACCTGAAAGGAGTCGAGTTACGACCTTGATTTTTACAGGACATTGCAATACAAAACAAATGATGCAAATTTACAAGGCATGTTCATTGCAATACAGAACACCTGAAAGGAGTCGAGTTAGGACCTTGATTTTTATAGGACATTGCAATACAGAACGAATGATACCAATTTACAGGACATGTTCATTGCGCGAAGTGAGACCGAAGGCCGGGCGGATCTCACTTTACGAGACTCGAGACAATTAGTTGTTCGGACATAGCTACGGGATGATACATCTGGTCACCGTGATTTTTTGCACGCGATTGGACAACGTCCCTGGTCAGGTTTTGACGCCTTCCGATTCCCGAAATTCTGTGTCATTGAGGAATAATCGTCGAAAAAGTTGCATTTTGGGGTTTTTTTCCGGGTTTTGAGAAGGGGTCGTTTGTTACCTATCTCCTCCGAAGATCTTCAGCCGATCGCGGTAAAACTTGCCACAGAGAAAGGGAAGGACATGGTGAGTGAAATGGGGTTGACATCATGGTGATTGATCGTGTCGTATAAAATTAATGACCATTAAAAAACTGACCAATTTTAATATTAATTGAAAAATCCACTCTCTATACGAAACTCGGGACAATTAGTTGTTCGGGGATAGCTACGACATGACACATCCGATCACCGTGATTTTTGTCATGCGATTGGACATCGCGCATGGTCAGGTTATGATGCCTTCCGATTCCCGAAATTCCGTGTCATTGAGGAATTTCAATTAAAACTAGATGGTCTTTTACTTGAATCGTTTTACGAAAGTCGGTTCACTAACATTAATTTAAAAAAATATCGTTTGAATTGAAAAATGAAGAAATGGAAACACTTGCTTAATTTTAGCGCAACACTTGCTTAATTTTAGCGCAACACTTGCTTAATCTATAATAATAAAATGAAGTTTGTGTATGTGTGTGTGTGTGTGTGTGCCTTCTTTCGCGATACAAAATGAAAAATGTGGTTCCCGATCTGAGTGTGTCTTTCGACTTTGTTTACTTGCAACCTGATCACAACCAACGTGAAAGCGTGAAGGAAAGTAGTTGAAGTTAAATTTTTTGCATTTCCTTTTTAGAATGTTTCGTACTTTTGTTCTGGAAGTCATAATTTTTTTTGTCGTTTGTGTTTTAGAATTTGTTATAAGAGACGCCTTAATGAGATTATATTTTGCAATAGCTACGCTCGATATTTGCCAACTGTACCCGAATTATGGGATAATGTTGGCTGATTGTCCTAGTTACAATACAGTACACCTGAAAAGAGTCGAGTTATGACCTTGATTTTTACAGGACAGGATATGCAATACAGAACAAATAATTAGCATCTCTGTGTCATACCTAAGAAGCGCGTCGATGCAGCTAATATAATCGGTGTAGCCACTTGTACGCTCAGGAATTGAATCAAATCAAGGGTGAATGGTGTCCTGTGGAATAGCCATCCAGGGGTTATTGACCCGTGTGCAAAGTTCAGCAAGGTAGCTTAGCTGGCAAACGGTTGTACCGCTGCTACACTTGTCGTTTGAGCATGTCTCATATACTTTTCAATGGGTGATAAATCCGGCGATCTAGCCGAACACGGCAGAAATGGAACGTTGTTATTGCTGAAAAAGGTACGTGTTGTCACTGCAGTGTAGTATTGTCCTGCTGAAATGTGGCTCCAAAGATTCCCTGTAGATGCGGAAGGGCGACCTGCCGTAGAATGTCCATTAATATAAAAGGCACTCGTTATATTTGTACGGACTCAAACGAGAGAGGATCTGCTTTCGTACCCGATAGCACATCACGCCACACAATGCCTCGTGTATCAGCAGAATGCCTGGTACGAAAACACTCTTTTCAACGCGTCTTCCCCTCTCGTCGTCGGCCATCATTTTCGCCTAAACAGAAGCGCGTTTCGTCCAAAAACACGATATTGTGCCATTCGTCAAGCCACTCCCTTCGTTCGATGCAATATTGCAGCCTGACAGTCCACTGATGCAGGGTCAAACGTACTCTGAGGAGGGGCCGACGATCCTACAGTCCGAACAGTAATAACCGGTTAGAGCTGACATGGGAGAATGCGTCACAGTTCGCCACAGCTGCGCCAACGCCGTTGATGATGCAGAACGATCATTCAAAGACCTCCTCATGAGATGGCAGTTGTTTAAGGCCATTTTCTGTGTACGGTGTCGAGAGCGTTCTCGGCGTGTCCTACGCCTCTTTTTCGCACCATTCCCTGCACACTCTTGCCATGACGGACACACTGCGCCCACTTACGACCGGTAATCTTCCGAATGGAATCACTGCAGTCTCTCATGCCGATCATGAGACCTCTGTCGAACTGGCTGATGTGACTGTAGGATCGTCTTACACTACGACGAGGCACCCTTACCCACTGCTAACCAAGCACTGGCATGCAGACCGAGCCACGAGGCGATCATAACAGAAAAAAGGCCGGTTTCTGGTCTGTAACGTTTCACGATCTGATTTGCCTAGACGCTGTATACGCATGCACCTATGAGGCCGAAATGCTACTCATTTCTGCGATATTGCCAGATTAGCATATCCTGTAAAAATCAAAGTCGTAGCTCCACTCTTTTGAGGTGTTCTGTTTTTTGTGAGCATGAGTGTATGCATTTAAAAGTACGAAGAACGGTATATTAATATTAGCTGGTAAACTAAAAATCATCAAGTATGAAAATAACCTAAATACGTGGCGTCAGTTGAATAAATAAATCCATAGCTCTTTCCACGTTAAGCAACGCACAGCAACCGAAAAATTGTTATTCGGCCGTCGTCGGGGAATCGAATTCCGAATCTCTCGATATCTAGCCGAGCTCGTTATTGTTGGCCGATGTGGTGTAAGGCTAACGCGCTCGGCTAGATATCGAGAGATTCGGAATTCGATTCCCCGACGACGGCCGAATAACAATTTTTCGATTGCTGTGAGTTGCTTAACGTGGAAAGAGCGATGGATTTATTTATACATCATCAAGTAGAAAAAAACTTAGTGGGAAAGCTTGTTTCTTTTCTCCTGCTAGCACTAATAACAATAATTACATAATTTTAATTTAAAAAGAATAATAAAGGCATGATGAGATTCTTCTACATACATATACAGTGTGTCTATAATGGAAGAATACAACATCAGTATGCTATTAAAAAACACTGTAGAAAAAAACTTAGTTTGAACGTCAAGGGACGCGGTAAATGTTAAAGTTTGTTAAGACAAATGATAGATGGTGCCAGGTGTCTAATGTAATGAAAAATCTCGTTAAACACGGAATACATCTGACATGGCTCCCCCAGTGGAGAAAGCAGCGTGTGTGTTTTGGTTTGCGGAGCCAAAATCTTTAACAACAGTTCAGCGTAAGTTCAGAACGGAGTACAAGAAACAGCCGCCGACACGAAGGAGCATCGAGCAATGGGTAAATACATTCAAAGCAACAGGAAGTGTTTTGAAAGGCAAAAGCACTCGGAGACCTTCCATTTCGGACGAAAAGGTGGAAGACGTGCGTAAGGCTTATCTAAGGAACTCGAAGTCCGTCCGCGTCACCAGTCGTGACCGTGAGCAACAGTTCACAAGATTCTGCATAAACGTCTCCGCCTATATGCGTATCAAGTGCAGTTAGTGCAAAAAACTTCGACCAAATGAGAAACCACGTCGAAAAGTGTTTGGGGAAGACACGCTTACTTTCATTGACGAAGACCCCACACTCCTTTCTCGGATCCGTTTCAGCCTTGAGTCGACATTCCCCGTTTAGAACGATCAACTTACGGATCAAACGTGCAGTCATTTAAAGAAAAAAGAACTTTCACAGTTATGACATGTTTTGACATTTAAAGTAAGTTGTTATTTATTGTAAGGTTTTTTTAAATAGCATACTGAAGTTCTACACTTCATTTATGGACACCTTGTATATATATATATATATATACACATATATATAATCTCTTAAAGGTGTTCTACAAAGTTGCCCTACTCATCCGGGAACTGCGCACTGCAGCAAGAACCGCTGGTGGAGATATAAGTCAAATTCTCTACATCTTCAACCAAGAACTTCTCGTAGAAATCCCCGAGTCCCACTAAATTAACATACCCAAACTAAAACTAAAACTCTCACAATTCACATACAACAATAATAAAAATAACAATTTTATTATTGTTGTATGTGAATTGTGATAGTTTTAGTTTTAGTTTGGGTGTGTTAATTTAGTGGAATTCAGGAATTTCTACGGGAAGTTCTTGGTTGAAGGTTGGGTGTGTTAATTTAGTGGAATTCAGGAATTTTTACGGGAAGTTCTTGGTTGAAGGTGTAGAGAATTTGATTTTTATATATATATATATACATAAATTATCAGGAAAAACCAAAATGTTGATGCAAAAAAGAAGAAAGATAAGGACAACTAAAGAAGATGTGACTTCCAAAGTGGGATATATAGAGCCATGCAAGACAGTACGAAACGGTATCACAGAAGACGTAAGGAAATCCAACTGTGAACTACTGAGGAAAGCAAATGAAAACAACCAAAGCCTGACGATAGCAAAGGGACATCTCAGTAAGGGAAGAAAACAGATTATGGCACTGAGAAAAGAAGTTGATTCTGCAACAAGAAATAGAGGCGAAATTTTGACAAGAGTGAAAGATTTCTACTCCAAATTATATGAAAGGGATGATACATGTACTACAGACATCATGAAAGGTACCAGTACCAGAGTTTTTCCAATCCTCCCAGCAGAAGTTGCACATGCAATCAAGAACATGAAGCGCGGAAAAGCTTCAGGAGAAGATGGAATTACTGTAGACATCGTACAAGAAGCAAGTGGAGAAATTGAAACAGTACTCGCCCAAGTTTTCACTCGATGCCTTAATGAAGGGAAGATTCCTGAGTATTGGAACAACGCTACAATGATCCTGCTACATAAAAAAGGTGACATTGAGGATCTCAGGAACTACAGACCTATCAGCCTCCTATCAGTGGTTTATAAAATCTTCACTAAAGTTCTTTCACACCGCTTGAAGGTGACACTGGACATGGCTCAACCGAGAGAACAAGCTGGATTCAGGAGTGGCTACAGCACAATAGATCATATCCACGTACTGAGAGAACTAATTGAAAGAGCGAGGGAATATGAACTTCCATTGTGCATGGCTTTTATCGATTATGAAAAAGCCTTTGATTCGGTGAAACCATCAGCAGTTGCAATGGCTCTGAAATCCTGCGGTATTGAAGATGCATACATTAATATTATTAATAACATCTATGAAAATACAAGTGCAAAGATTCGGCTGTTTGAGAATACAGCACACATAAAAAGTGGAAAGGAAGTAAGACAAGGTGACACCATATCTCCCAAGCTCTTTAATGCCACATTGGAAAATGTCTTTAAATCACTGAACTGGGAAAACAAAGGGATAAAGATTAATGGAGATTATCTAACTCACCTTCGTTTTGCTGACGACGTAGTCATTTTTGCAACTACCCCATCAGAGCTGCAGAGTATGATCCAGGAACTTGCTGACAAGAGTAAAGAAGTTGGATTAAAAATGAACTTTCGGAAGACAAAAGTGATGTACAATGCTTTTACAAGAAATGAAGATTTATCGATTGATGGAGAAAAGCTGGAGATAACAGACACGTACGTTTATCTTGGACAGCAGATATCAAGTGAGGGTCACAATGATGAAGAAATTAATTGGCGTACAAAACTTGCCTGGAGAGCTTTTGGAAGAAACAGCATAATTTTCAAGAGCAATATGCCATTATGTCTTAAAAGAAAAGTGTTTGATCAATGCATCCTTCCAGCGTTTACGTATGGTGCAGAGACTTGGACCTTAACTAAAAGAGACATACAAAGGCTGCAGACAACTCAAAGCAGCATGGAGAGGTGCATGCTTGGTGTAACCAGGAGAGATAAGAAGAGGAACTCGTGAATCAGAAAAATGACAAGAGTGGAAAACATCATGATCAGAGTAAAATCCCTGTAATGGCAATGGACAGGACATACTGCCAGAAGGACAGACCATAGATGGACAGTCGAAATTTTAGATTGGATTCCAAGGGGCAGGAAAAGACCCAGAAGAAGACCACATGGGAGATGGGTGGATGAAATTTGAAAGTATGCGGGAGTGACATGGAGGAGACGGGCACAAGACAGACCGTTGTGGAAGAAACTTGGGGAGACCTTCGTCCAGCAGTGAATTGATAATGGTTGACATTGATGATGATGATCTACTTAGTTTTTACAGAAGTAAATTACGTTAGTTCAACAAAATTTTCTATGAACATTTACTAGCTACTAGTTAATAACTTAAAATTCTGCTATTTAAGCAACGCTTACTTGGAGGAACGCTTACTTGGGGAGTGAAAGGGGCATCATACTCTGCAGCTCTTCCAATGCAACGCTTACTTGGAGGGTGAAAGGGGCAATGGATATAATTCCAGGAATTATTATCTCCTATTTGCTCTCCGGTGACATTACCATTACATTGCTTTCCTATCCCAATCTGCAATTGTCGCCCAGAAATCCACTTACATGTACGTGATCCTCCGCACGTCTTCTAATTGCCTAGAAGAAGGTAGCCTGTTTTCAACTCTGCTGACGCGATACACTATAAGGCGTATTACTTTAGTGTGGGTGGCGTAGGAAGTTTCTTGCACAACTCACTTGTTGATCATTTGACGTTCTCGCCCCTCCTCGCTTTTCTGTCAACATTCTTCGACTAGCACACCGGGATTCTCTTGTGCTGTTGCAATTCCGTCTTGCATGCGCCCGTTTCCAGGACTATGAGCACTGCAGATTTTCTCTCCCACGTTGAATTCGAGAAATTCATTTAATTTTATTCATTAAGAGTGATCAATTTGCCTTTAATTAACATTATACCAAATAAAAGTTCCTTAAATCAGAAGTTTCGCAAAAAACGGGCTGGCATTAAGTGGCTCTATATAGAATGTATCCGAAAAATAACGGAACACTGAAAGTATGTCGAATTGGTTCCTACAGAAGGTGTTGGAAATGGGCCCCACCGACGTCTGTACATGAATTGACACTCTTCTGCTTGTTGGTGAAGACCTTTCGCAGGTTATGTTGGGTGACTTGTTGAATGTGAGTCGTTATTGTAGACTGTAGCTCTTGAAGTATATGCGGGTTACCTGCGCACACCTTCCCGTTCAGTGCTTCCCACAGAAAAAAGTCAGGTGGTGTAAGATCCAGTGGCAGGACAGACCACAGTCCCCAGGAGATTATGCGATTTTCGAACTCCTCCAGAAACTATATTGAGTTGTCAGCGGTTTGAGCAGGTGTACTGTCTTGCTGGAACCATCCTTCGTTGATTTCCCGTTCCAGGAGTTCGGATATGAATGGTTTGGATAAACGGGGCACGGTACCGTCCTGAGTTGTCCTGGATGCCTTGTATGGTCTCGTCAGCCGAGGATGGCCTACTGGGTCGGGGGACATCCAGAACACTGCAAGTTTCCCGAAACTTCGCTATGAGCTGACATTATGGTGGGGGACGTCTGCATCACAAAATTTCCTAGCGAACTGTTTTTGAACTTCATCCGTGTACTTTGCGTCATGGCGAAAGATATGTTCCACCAAAAACACTCTCTGTTCAACAGTCACACCATTGTCCATTTACCGGGATGAGTGATCAGTTGACACATCTGCCTCCGTCAACCAAGCGCTCGGGAATGACCTTCGTTCGGAGTGACAGGTGCGCGCGCTTCGGGGTGGGGAGACATGAAGGTTACCAGACACAGAGAACTTCCACTTGGTGGGCCACTTCTACTGTAATCCACTTCAAAATTTCTTTATTGTTACCTTCTTAACGATGTTTGTCTATATATTAGTGTCACCCTCCTTCTCTGGTTTAGACAACTGATGATGGATTTTATGGAAACCCGAAAGTTCTTACGGTTCTACTTTTTAACCTTATCCAGTAAATGTTTAAATTCTGCCAGTGAGTTTTAATGTTTATGTATGCAGGTTTTTAAAATGATCGTGCATCGAAAGCAACTACCTTCACTTTTAAATGACATGTTCTGCACGAATTTGGATATCTTAATACTATTAAGGGTATGCAAAAATTTCATCCGACACCCGTAGCGGGCGCTGTAGGAGTCTAACCGGCCGGCGACCAGTACTGCCAGTTCGTACATGAAGCCAACCTTGGCGGTCGATAAAGTTCATTTACAACCCTGTTTGTTATTCATTTTTAGTTTAGGGAAAAGTACGAGTGAAGCATACGGTTCAATATGTCAGGAGTATGGAGAAACGGTTATGGGTGAGCGGACGTGTCGAGAATGGTTTGCTAGGTAAGAAAGTGATGTAAGCTAGCCATGTGCAGGTAGGCCCCAGGAACTCGCACAGGAGGAGCTGAAATCGCTGTTGTAAGAGGATGCCATACAATCGACCACGCAACTGGAGAAACGTTTGAAAGTGGCTCAATCGACGGTGGTACGGCGTCTACAGGTGTTGGGGAAGATCCAGAAGATTGGTAAGTGGGTTCCGCATACTTTAACGAAGCGCAATATTGGTCACCGATTCAGCATCTGCATGTCGTTGCTGAAGAGGTTTCAAGGGAAGAGTTTCTTGCGGAAGGTTGTCACCAGGAACGAAAAATGGGTCTATTGCGACAACCCCGTGCACAACTGATCCTGGGTCTACCCAGGGCAGCCATCAACATCCACTGCAAAACCGGATACCCACGGGAAAAAGGTGCTGTTGTGTGTCGGGTAGGGAGATATGCATGGAGTGCTGTACTTCGAACTGTTGAAAGCGGACGAAACAATCACTGCACAACGATATAGCGATCAGTTGATGAAACTGAAAGCCGCAATCGAGCAAAAACGCCCACAGACAGGTAAATAACGCAGCCCAGTCATCCTGTTACAAGATAATGCCAGACCACATGTCAGTGCCACCACGAAATTAACCCTTAAACAGTTACACAGGGAGGTTTTACCGCACCCTGCTTGCTCCCAGGGCATTTCACCCTCAGACTTACATCTGTTTCGCTCTGTGCAACATGCCCTAGCCCAACAGCGGTTCACCACAGTTCCAGAGGTAAATTTCGTTACTACGTTCTTTAGCTCAAAACGCGAGTCTTTCTATCAGAGGCGCATTCATTTGTTGCCTGAAAACGGCAAAAGGTTATTGACGCGAACGGCCAATGTTTCGTTGAATAAATGTGCACTGATTTCCTGATTGTTCCTGTCTCCTTTCTCCTTAAAACGGTGGAAACTTTTACATACCCCTAATACATTACTGCAATTCGTACATTCAGTGAACAGTCATTTTTCGGACACCCTGTATAGCCCGGGTGGCTCAAATGTCCGTTTAAATTTCAAAACTTTATAACAAATACGTGTATTAAATCATCCAATAGGGCGATTTTGTTTGGCAACGGAAAAAAACCCCTTTTAGTTCGGAAATGCGACGCGGCGGAAGGCGGGCTCTTCTCACGTGTGTGAACAGTGAAAGATATGCTAATGTATGCTTTTAAAAGCACTATGTGATAAGCTACAGCTATTAATCATCTGTGCATTGCCTTTATTCCTCTCGTTATTGAAAGCGGTGTTCAAGAAGGGTGTTGTTACGATGTTAACTTTGCTGGATAAAGCCTTGTCAATGGAGCTTTTATTATGAAAGAGGAGAATCGGCAACAGAAGCTTTGCGAAAGTTCCGAACACAGCAAAATCGGCGCGGTCATATCACCTGTGCCGATTTGCAGGGAAAGTGCTCATGAAGGGACAAAATGTTTGGGCATGATTCTTAGAGCATCGGCAAATCCTATCATTCACGGAGTGTCAAATCTGTACCCATACAGATTGCAAATTTAACACCAGGCACCAACTGCTACACACAGCGGAAAGGATTTTCCTGGAAAATACCGGTGAGAATATCCAGTGGTTGTTAAATGTGTTGCAAACAGACGAAGCTTATTTTTCTTTACATGATTCTGTCAACACGTACAATTGCCGAATATGAGTACAGGGTAATACTCATGCGTACATAGAGAAACTGCCGGATTCACCACGAGTTACAGTGTGGTGTGAATTCACTGCATCCGTTATTCTTGTAAATTTTTTTTCAGGAACCGTGCCCCAGAAAAGCTGGAAATTTTGCTCAGGAAATGTCGAACGCAATTTAAAACTGTTGGGTGGAAACGCGATACAATATTTCGAAAAATAAAATCTACGGCACACAGTCACGTTTCTGCAGGATGGTGCTCTAGCTCATGTCAAATCTCCAGTAAAGAACATTATTGCCATCACAACAGGTGCAGAAAGACTAATCAGCAGCCACTGTAGCATACCAGCTGCAGGCTTGTTTTTATACCATTTGCAGCTGTACCGCGCACCTTAACAACGCAGCGGATCCAATTGAAAGATTTTTGGGTGTTATATTAGCTGGTTGTGCATAAGAGAAACCGAGAGGTATTTAAACATACCCAAGTCTACCGTTTTGGATGTACTGAATAAGTGGAATATACATGGCGTGCCTGAAGCAGCAAAACGTACCGGCAGACCAAAGAAAATCAGTGATAGAGGACGTCGAAGCCTCAGAAGAGTCGTTACAGCGAATCGACGGAGTACTACACAAGACCTCAGCCTACAGGTGAGTAAAAATGCTGGAACCTTGGTATGTACACGTACCATTCGCAGAGAACGTCATTCCATGAGTTACCGTGGTCATGCGGCTGCTCACAAGTCTTTCATCTCCACTCGGAATGCTGCTCGTCGTTTAGCATGGTGTAAAGAACATTTATCATGGACCGTAGATCAATAGAAACGGGACGGGCCGTACGGACTGATGAATCCAGATACACGATCCATCAGTCTGATGGCCGTGTGTGGGTATGGCGGCAGCCGGGAGAACGCTATTTACCACACTGTACTGTTCCTACGGTCAAGTTTGGAGCTGGCAGTGTACTGGTGTGGGGGTGTTCTTCGTGGTATGGTCCCGGCGCATTGGTTACCGTGGAAAAACCTGTTAACCAGCACGTCTACCTCGACATTCTGGACAATTATGCCTTACCAACTCTGTGGCAATACTATGGGACCGAGCCTTGTTAGTACCAGCAGGAAAATGCACCGAGCCATAAAGCAAGGACTGTTACGGCTTGGTTTGACGATGATTCCTACCGTGCGTGGATTGGCCAGTACAGATCCCTGATATTAATCCCATCAAGCACCTATAAGGATGAATTAGAGTGCCGCATAAGAAGTTTGGAACCAAGGCCTACTGCTAAGCAACAGTTAGTGGCAGCATTATGCACTGAACGGAAACGCATACCTATCGTTGCGTTCCAAAACCTTGTCGAAAGCTTGTCTCGAAGGGTCAGTGCATGCATTAAGGCCAAAGGGGGACTGACACCGTACTAATGTATGGCAATAAATGCTATGTTGTGTTTCTCTTCTAATCGTCCGGTGACTTTTGTCAATATAGTATATATCGAACCTCTGACTAGAAAATGCCTCCCAGAACAGAGCAAAAACTTAGCGATTTGTACATAATACGCCTTCTGCAGTAAATCCAACGTGTATTAATTCATTCAACCTGACGTAGTAAAACCAATACACATTGTTATTCAACCTGATATAATGAAACCAATTTACATTCTCATTCAACCTTCCGTAACAAAATCAACTTGTGTAAATTATTTCAACCTGCAATAGTGAATTCAACTTGTCCTAAGTCATTCAACTTGCCGTAATAAAATCAACTTGTCTTACTTTATCCGCCAGGTCGTTGTGAAATCAAATTATGTTAATACATTCTACCAGCCGTAGTAAAATCAATTCGTCTTAATTCATTCAACTTGCCGTAGTAAAACCAACCTTTTTTAATCCATCTAACTTGCCGTGTAAATTCAAATTATGATAATTCATTCAGCCTGACGTAATAAGACCAATTTACATTCTCATTCAACCTTCAGTAGCAAAATTAACTTGCGTAAATTCTTTCAGCCTGCAATAGTGAATTCAACTTGCCCTAAGTCATTCAACTTGCCGTAATAAAATCAACTTGTCTTACTTTATCCACCAGGTCGTTGTGAAATAAAATTATGTTAATTCATTCTACCAGCCGTAGTAAAACCAACCTTTTTTAATTCATCTAACCTGCCGTGTAAATTCAAATTATGATAATTCATTCAGCCTGACGTAATAAGACCAATTAACATTTTCATTCAACCTTCCGTAGTAAAATCGACTTGTGTAAATTCGTTCGGCCTGCAGTAATGTATTCAACTTGCCGCAATAAAATCAGCTCGTTTTAATTCATTCATCTTGCCGTAGTAAAACCCACTTCTGTTAATTCATCCACAAGGACGTAGTGAAATCGAATTATGTTAATTCATTCCCTCTGCCGTAGTAAAATAAACTTTTGTTAATTTTTTCAACGAAGTAAAATCAAGTCGTCTTAATTCATTCAACTTGTTGTAGTAAAACCAACCTGCCTTGATTCATTAAACCTACTGTAGTAAGTTTAACCTGTGTTAATTCATAAAAAGGTTATTTTTTTAAATCGAAATATTTATAGACAGCTATAATAGAATATCTTTTTCTTATATACCTGCTTCTTTTTACGTTTTCTTCTTAACACACAAATTTTCTTGTCACTCGTATCTAAGATCATAACGTTAATTTCATCTTGGTTACTTTTACTAAATACTACTTAAGTAATTGCATTTGTCTTATATTGACTAAAGAGTGGTTATAATGTATGAGGGTTTCTTTCAGCACCAAAAGATAGAAATATTTAAAATTGATTCTTTTCGCGTAATGCAATGCAAACGGGCAAATGACTTTACTGGAAAGAAAGCGAGTTTCTTTTTTCCATCTCCTGAAAAATGATGTATACAGTCGTCAAACAAAAGAAACTTCCCCCATTGATAAGTTCGGAAAAATTACCATACCGAGTTAGCAAGTTTTGGGCGATCGTAAATGGAGTACTCACAAACAGCTGACAAATCAGATAAATTTAATCTCCCAATTAGCACTTGGCAAAACCTCTCGTTCCCGGAAGGTACAGAATAATCGCAAGATATCATTTAGATGAATGCGAATAATTAAAAAGAATGTATTCCTGATGTCCCCAAATCTGTTCCTCCCAAAACCAGGTGCATACGTCCCAGATTTCTCTGTTTGAAGTTCGGTTGCGAAAAAGAATTAATTAGTTTATTATCAGCCTCCGTGTTCGTATCAGAAAAACCTTTTCGATATCTGTCTTCCTATACCCCCCTCCTCGTCTGACTCTTTCTCTCCCCTCCCTCCCCCATTTGTTTCCCGTCATTCTGTAAACGACTTTTACAGATCATTCGGTCTGGCTAAGTGGAAATCATTTCTTCTGCTTTTCAATTAACCAGTCGCATAATAATTGGCAATTAGTGTCTCGTGCGAACCTAAAGTGTGTCTCTCGCCGCCTTTATTTTTGTTGCACTTTCTGTTTCCCACCCCCTTTGATGCGCTTAAATTCTAATAAGCTGCAATTAACGATGATTACTTTGTTTCTGTATTTGAATATGCAGGGACAGATTAAATATCGTTATGCTTTGTTTGTTACTGCGATTCTTATCTGATAGTGTTTAAAATTAAAGAGAGGACGAGCATTTTTAAACACCAAACAAATAAATTTAAATTTCCTTGGTGTCACGTGCGTGGCATTTACAAAAAAAAAAAAAACCAAAAAAAAAACCGTGAGCTTCCTTTCGACGATAAACACGCAATTCGCTACTTAAAGATAGTTACATTTCATCCTAATTTAAATTCTTAGGGTGAAAATGTTACTGCACACAATCTTGCTAAAGAAATGCGATATTTCAGCGCCTTTCTTCTCAAATGTGAAAGGAAAATAAAGCACTGTTTCCGTCTTTGCTCGGTATGCTCTACAACGACCTCGCTCCCCATAACTTCCTTCTATGTTTTCATCTCCAGACGTCTCGTTCCACAGACGATTATTATTATTATTATTATTATTATTGAAAGTGGAAGATCACTCTTCGGATCGTATTGCATGATATCCTTGATTAAGTTTATGGTTCTCACTGATGTTTTCAGGTAAAATTTAAACGACGTACTGTATCTTGATCTAGTTATTTATTTCGTTAAAATAATTTTAAACTACAACAGGAGAGGAATCTTCTAGCGATGGTTAATTATCGTCAGCAGTCAATTTACCATTCAGGGACAGATACTTAGCGATTACAGGCTGAGTGCCCGTTATCGGAAACTTCGAAATCCAGGTAGAGCACCCATTATCCGAAATTTCGATTCGAAATCCGAAATGCAGACTGAGAACTCATTATCCGAAACTTCGAAATACAGTCAGAACACTACTTATTTGAAACCCCAGAATTCGAAATATAGGTTTAGCATCGTTATTTAAAACCCGAAATACAGGCTGTACACTCGTTATCCGAAACCCTGAAATCGGAAATCAGCCTGAGCAATTGTTATCCGAAACTGCGAAATCCAAGTTCAGCTTCCAATACTGGAAACCATGGGATTCGAAATGTTGGTTGAGCACCATCTATCCGAAATCCTGAAATCCGAAATACTAGCTAATCACCAGTTATCCCAAATCCCGAAGTATGAAATGTAGGCTGATCATTGTTAACCGAAAACCCGAAATATAGGCTGAGAAACGTTATCCGGAAACGCAGAAATCCGAAACACAGACTGATCATTCTTTATACGAAACTTGGAAATCCAGATCGAGCATTCATTATTCGAAATACACGAAATACAGGATGAACATCCATTATCCGAAAAACAAGCAATGCTAAAGTACAAATAGTGCTCCTTTAAAACAGTGAAAACACTACTTATCCGAAACCTCGGAGTTCGAAATATAAGCTCAACACCGTTATCCGAAATCGGAAATCAGCCTGAGCAATCGTTATCAGAAACTTCGAAATCTAGACTCAGCATCCATTATTCGAAACCGTGAGATCCAAAATACTTGCTGAACTCCAGTTATCCGAAATCCCGAAGTATGAAATATAGGCTGAGCATTGTTATCCGAACCCCGGAGAATATGGGTTGAGAACCGTTTTTCCAAACCCCGAAATCCGAAACACGGGCTGATCAGTCTTCATACGGAACTTTGAAATCCGGGCCAAGCATCCATTATCCGAAATGCAGGCTGAACACCCATTATCCGAAAAACAGGCAATGTTAAGCTACAAATAGTGCTCATTTAAAAAAAAAAAAGAAAAACAATCGTAATATCATGTAACATTTCCAGATTCCCTGAAGCGTTATTGGCCATAGATGGCCACAGTCACGTATCTGACTTGACTTACATTGCAAAGGCTATCCAAACTATTATATGGGAAGTCTTTCCAGTGTGTCTGAAAGACAGCGCGCCGGAGACTATCACGCTTAAGGTTTTATTGAGACCCTTGATTGCGAGATTCGGTTCTCTTAGGCAAACAGAAACGAATTTGCAGATATATTCTTGTCACAGTTTTTAATTTGAATTCCCTGGGCTTCGCAGTTTGCGTTGGTGGCCTAGAAAATACTCTACTGAATGTATTAAAATGTCATACGTACGATAATTAATCAGAGCTGCAGTAAATACAAAAATAAAGTATTCGTATAATTTACCTGGGTGTTTATCTTTGAATGACACGCGTAAGAATTCACATGTGAAGATCATCCTAAGAATCGCCACTTTTTACTTAAGACTAAACACACACAAAAAAAGCTAAAAATTAGCAAAAACAGCTACTTTTTCAGAAAAAAAAACAGTATAGTTAGGTGCTTCTAAAAATAAAATTGCAGCTGTTGCAAGCCACGCGTACTTATTTTACGCTGATCTCTAAATTGTCGTGATCTTCCATAAGTTGTAGCAGTAGCTAGCTATTATTAAAAAGTGCCTTCCCAGTCACTGCTGTAAAAGAAACATTAAAAGATCGTTTTTCATGGTACGATTTTAAACAAAATCATGAAATATCATGGCATTTAATGATATCTTCTGAACCAAATATTGAGAGATCAGAACTTTGATGCCATTTTTAAAGAAACATTAAAAGATTGATTCTAACGGCACTATTCTTTACCATTGCTTTTTCTTTGGAAGTTTAACCACCACCGAAGCACGGGCCCGGGCGGGCCCGGGCTCTCAGAAAATGTTGCTTAGCAAGGCTTGCATTATGCACAGGCCAAAGCTATGGCCCAATCAAGGATTAGTTTAAAAATCATTAGTTTAAAAAGTTTACTTCAGTTAATCCACTTCATAATATTAATATGTTCTTCGAAACACTATGCATAAAAGCAAATGTTTTAAAATATGGACTAGAAATAAATAAATAATTGATGCGCATGCCGTTCGACTACACCAGGGGAATCAGTGATTTTGCCAAAAGCTGAAGGTAAGAAAATCTTTTAGAAACACAATATTCCATTCGTTATTTCTTTTGGATTTCTAAATTTAATTTTATTTTGAATAAATTGCATTACAAAACATACAACTCTTAACGCACGTGTTTTAATTTTTTACACTAGAATGCTAAACTTTGAAATATAATTTACATATATGCTAACTGGTAAAGATAAGAAAAAGATAGTTTACAGGATGCAGTAGAGTATAAAAAAAAACATGTAAGAAAATTTCCAAAAGAAAAAAACGTATGAGCATTCCAGACCAAATTATTCTGCATTTTGTAACATTAACAAAGTTTTGCACTTCATAGTGTAAAACCACGAAATTATTCTATGTGTGTGCAGTTTCCAGCAAGTTCACCATGAAAATTGCTTACCGTTTAAGCCTCTCGAAACTTTTCAAAAAAAAAGAATCGCATCTAATGCTTCAGCGCTTAACCTTGGTCTTCTTTCCTTTCCTTTAAAACTTGACCTGCTGCCCTAAACACTCTCTCGCTAGCAGAACTACTGAATGGTATACATAGTACACATCTCGCAATGGCAGCTAGCTTAGGAAATTGAGAATTCTTCCACCACTGTAACAAATCCACAGCTTCGAGGTGTGTTTCTCCCACGCGCAATTCTCCATACTTACAAATTTCATCTGGATCAGGATCATGAATTTCAAACTCATCTTCCAAATCTTCAAATAAGCCTGCTGATTTTTTTCCGGAAAAAAACCCCAGAAAAAAGAAAAAAAAGAAAAAAAAAAAGACATTGTTAAAGAAATCAAGTTACAGATCTAGAAATGGCACCACCCGTGTGCTTAACACTAGAAATTCTTTAATTTTTGGTAACCAGTTTATAACAATAATATCCAGGAAATTATTTTTTTTTGTTACATTTTTTTCTTGAAGATAACATATGAACAATGAAATTGGATATATACAAAGAATTCGGTAATGAAATTCAACATGCGTAATGCCAAGCCCGAGTCCGGGTTTTTCGGCTCTTAACCCTTTAACGACCATAACGCCCAAAACGCCGGTACGTACAAACAACCATAGCCACCCGAAACGCCTGTCTAGAGTGAGTCAGATTTACTACTGTTACCTGTTATTTATATTTACACGATCTATGAGGGATCAGCAGGAGTCACTGTTAGTCAATATTGTTGTTATTAAACAAAGAAGCGAAACAGCAGACAGTTTTGGGCGTTATGGTGTTTAGAGTGGTACCAGATTTCAGAATCATGGTCGTTAAAGGGTTAATGAATCCTGAGCCCGCCCGAGCCCGGTTTCTGTATACGAGCCCGGGTCCGGGCTCTTCTCTAGTTTGTACCACTGGTTCACAGGGCGGCGTTACGCTTTTAAACAGAAATACCAAAAGAGGTTTCAAAACTTTTCATACTAATGCTTGCCACTGAATTATAAACTTTTATTCATTATCGGGTTGGACAATTCTTTAGCCCGAATTACAACACGCATGCGGTTTGCCATAGTTCCACAAGGTGTTTGAGTGCATCTACGTCTACAGCATACCAGGCGTTCACAAGGCAGTCTATTAACTGCACAGATTTAACGAAAGATGACTTTACTCTCGGATCTGTTTTTCTAACAGATTTCAGATTTACTGGAAACGGATATGTTTTTCTGACAGATTTCAGATTTACTGGAAACGGATATGTTTTTCTAACAGATTTCAGATACTAGAAACGGATATGTTTTTCTGACAGATTTCAGATTTACTGGAAACGGATATGTTTTTCTGACAGATTTCAGATTTACTGGAAACGGATATGTTTTTCTAACAGATTTCAGAATTAACGGAGGAGGACTTTACTCTCGGATTTGTTTTTCTAACAGATTTTAGATTTAACGGAAGAGGACTTTACCCTCGGATCTGTTTTTCTAACAGGTTTCAGATTTACCGGAAGAGGACTTTACTTTCGGATATGTTTTTCTAACAAATTTCAGATTTAACGGAAGAGGACTTTACCCTTGGATTTGTTTTCTAACAGATTTTAGATTAAACGGAAGAGGACTTTACCCTCGGATCTGTTTTACAAACAGGTTTCAGATTTAACGGAAGATGACTTTACTCTCGGATATGTTTTTCTAAAAAGTTTCAGATTTAACGGAAGAGGACTTTACTCTCCGATCTGTTTTTTCTAACAGATTTCAGATTTAACGGAGGATGACTTTACTCTCCGATCTGTTTTTCTAACAGATTTCAGATTTAACGGGAGAGGACTTCACTCTCGGATCTGTTTTTCTAACAGGTTTCAGATTTAACGGAAGAGGGCTTTACTCTCGGATATGTTTTTGTAACAGATTTAAGATTTAACGGAAGAGGACTTTACTCTGGGATCTGTTTTACAAACAGATTGCAGATTTAACGGAAGATGACTTTACTCTCGGATATGTTTTTATAACAGATTTAAGATTTAACGGAAGAGCACTTACTCTCGGATATGTTTTTCTAACATATTTCAAATTTAACGGAAGAGGACTTTACTCTCGGATCTGTTTTTTCTAACATATCCCATACATTTTCAATGGAGTTCAGATCCAGGCTTTGAGCCCACCAGGGAAAATGGTACAAGTCGCTGTTGTGCTCGTTCAACCACTGCTGAACACATCTTGAGAGATATGCATTGTCGCCCACGAAACCGCCGTTACCTGCTGGATAAAAGGTAAACATTGCAGGATAAATTTGATCGGCAACAATGCTTAGATATTCCTTGGAGGACCTTCCAGCAATATCAGGGGATCTGTGCGATATTAACAGAACGTGCCCTACACCATGACACCACATCTAGAACCTTGAGTTGTGTTTACAAGGCAAGCAGGATCCATTGCTTCATGGAGCTCGGGCCAAATTCCCTGCCTACCGTCCGTACAGAGGTACAGAAAAAGGTGAACTGCGACTCGTCGGACGACATGACGCTTTCCCCACACGTCCAGTGTCCCGTCACGGTATTCCAAACACCACTGTAAATGAACTTTCCAGTTCTTCGCAAAAATCATTGGTTTCTATACAGGTATGGGGCAACCAGTACCAATCCTCTTCAATTACCTACGCATAGTTCGCTGAGATATGGATCGGGAACGGCCTTCATTGAATGCTTAGGTCAATTCCTGCAGACAGAAAGTCCTGTTCCGTTCTATGTACGAGCCTTGTCACATGACGGCGATCTCGTTCGACAAGGATTCTCGTTGCGCCACAGTAACGCCTTTTAGACATTTGCAGCAAGACGGGTTATTTATCCGTTGATTAAAAACTCAGGATATCTCACCATTTGAGGTACTAGCCACGTCTGCTTTTCTAAGCCTGTTGCTGCAGCCAGACGGGTACCCACAAGACACCCCCTTTGTCGAAATCTCAAAGATACTGTGTTTTTCCTATCATGATGAAAATGTGCTGACGATTACTGACAAACAACCATCTTCAATAGTTGGGTAGATCACGTGACCACATATTTTGCATATACGCTGCCTAAGTGACTTTTACGAAACATCTGCAGAAAGGTTTCTAATTCAGTGGCCGTGTGTGTGTTTTATTTCAAACAAAGGTACTGACAAATATGAAACTCCACCATGTCAAGTTCCTCCCATCCACATATTTGTATATGCATGTACCCAGTGCTAGTATTTGATACATTTCCTCCGTGAAGTGGCATTTCCTCAGGCTAATCGCTTCCCTCAGCTCAGGTACGTGCGTTTTGCTTTACAAATACTTCTGGCGCTTTCGCCAAAGTGATAAATTTTCCAATATGCACACGAGGAGTAATGAAACATTGATCAACAATTACAGTAGGGGCGAGACCAAAGAAACAATGAAAATTAAAAATAAACTTAGTTAGAGAGAAAAAAAGGCCTTTGGGAGATTAGCGTATAGGGCATTTCTCTTCTGGGAAGCGTTCTAGGTCGGTAAAGGACATATTCCGACTTGATCACGTGATCTGGAGCCTGTCAGTTTTCTTCTAAAATGGCTGCCACTGACGGCAGCATTTCTCACAGACACTTTGTTTTAGCAACTCGTGTTTAAGGGACGCCAATACCACAAACAATACCTAAAACACTAGCAACAGAAGTAAATATTGATGCGCCCAACACCAAAAATGAGGAAAAGGTTGTTAGAAATGTTTATGACTGTCAGCGCAACGATTTCTTTCGCTTTATGCGAACGAGAGGAACAGGAGAACGTTGTTAATGTTTTTATAACCAGGGTATTTTAGCTAGCATTTATCTTGAACATCTGGACTCTAATAGCATGTAACCTTGATCTCACCTGTCTTCGTTTCCTTTATCTCTCTCTCTCTCTCTCTTTTTCTTCTTTCAATGAGGTCAGAAATGCTACTTGTGAATGATTCTGGTGGGGAACGAAAGTATCGAGTTGATGCATAAGTTCATGCCGTTTTGTGTTTCCCATATCAGTAGTGACGGTGCAGATGTCCAGTTAATTATCAAAATGTAGCCAGTAACATCGTGCATCTAAATCATATTGTTGTGTGTGACTGTGGCTAATGGTTCTTTTGGTTTTCAGGTCCGGAAGTATGGAGTGCCAAGTAGAGAGGCATGAACATTTGCGATATCTCCTCCTCTACGAATTTAAGAAGAGATCCGCACCCGCCGAGGCCACTCGACAAACTTGTTCTGTGTATGGGTAGGATGCTATTGCTCCGAGGACAGCCCGCAAATGGACTGAGTGGTTCCGAGGTGGCAATTTTGACCTCAACGACTTTCCACGCTCAGGTCGTCCATCTCACTTTGATGAGGATCGTTTGAACCATCTCATCCACTTGGATCCGCGTCAAATCACACGCGAATTGGCCACTGAGATGGACTGTGATCAGTCCACAGTGGTACGACACCTGGAACGTATGGGAAAGGCCCAGAAATTGGGGTCTTGGGTGCCTCACACTCTCCCCGAGGACAACAACAATCAGCTTGTTGCCATATATGGTTCTTTGCTCGCCCGGTATTGCGAATGTTCTCAGCAACACAAATCTTTTCTGTCACGTATTGTTACTGGAGGTGAAAAGTGGTGCCTGTAGATGAATTTCAGGCATCGAAAGGAATGGTTAAGCGCAAACAGGACGCCCACACCATGTCCAAAACACGACCTTCATCTTGCGAATATCATGTTGTGTGTCGGGTGGGACATGGAAGGCATTATTCACTGGGAAATGCTGCCGAGGAATCGGGTCATCAACGTTGCTCTCTACTGTGGGCAATTCCGCCGTGTTGAGGGAGCAATCCAGCAGAAACGGCCTTATAGGCGCCATGGTGTCCTCCTCCAGCATGATAACGCATGCCCTCACAGTGCAAACATGACCAAAATGACCATTCAGGACACGAAATTGGAGATCCTTCCATATCTGGCTTACTCGTCGGATGTCGCCCCTTCAGACTATCACCTGTTCCGATCTCTGCCGAATGCACTCCGTGGGAGAACGTTCAACAATGATGTTGATCTCCAGAATTTCCTAGTTGATTTCTTCGCAGCTAAACCTGCACGGTTTTTTTTCAAGAATGGGATTGCAGACCTATCCGGACGTTGGGAAACCATCGTAAACAATGGGGGGGGGGGATACATAGTTGACTGATTCCGTTTTCCCTTCTGATGTAATACTGTAGTGCGGTGAAAAAAGCCCGGCATGAACTTATGCAATAACACAGTATATGTATTTCTCGGATTGCTACTAGTTTTAAGCATTGACGCAAGAAAAGGTTACTATAAACAACGGGCATGAGGAATGCTAAACGTTAATCCGCGTTTCCTTTCCGACAGGAAATGGTATATAGCGAAACTTTTCTAAAACGCGATCTCAGGAAGTGGAAGTATGTTTTTTTATATATAGCGAAACTTGTCTGAGACGTAATCTCAGAAGTGAAAGTATTTTTTTTTTTTTTGAGACTGGTTTCCGTTTAATGCACGTACATCTATCAGAGCCATTAAAATGTGAACATATGAATTTTGGTCATGCTAATAACACATTCGACATAACACTCAGGCTTTCTTTTTTCGTGTAATTCAACATATTTAGCTTTTGTATCCAAATCGAGAAGGTTCTTCTTTGGTACCACGGCAAGAGGCAAACGAACGAACGCAACTCACAACTAGCAAAGGCTGCGAGTGATTTCAATGAATAAATGTTAGAAAATTAAACCGGAGTGTCTCACTGAAATACGTAAAAAAAGAGACAGCTGATTTTGGGCTTTGCATCGATTAGAGAGAGCAACGCTGGTCACATGAGCAAAACCTGTACATGTTCTGCAATGTGTTTGTGTGAGCAACCCCTAAACAATCTTTCTGTCTGTTCAATCGTGCTGTCTTCAACCTTAATCAAATTTGTTTCGTGAGAATTCATCATTTCAATTTACGAAAATGTAATGTTTCGTATAGAGTTAAATTATTTGACGTCACGGGAACAACTGGGAATTTTCCATTGTTACGAGGTTAATTTACTCTCTTGCCATTTGTGTTTCCACATCAGGTATGTTCCGTTTCAGACAGGTTAAATAGTACCTAACTTTATATCTTTGATTTTGGGACAAACAAAAAGGTTCTGTTTTGGCTAGGAATTCACATGTTTTACAGTACATCGCTCACACAATAGCGTCGAACTGAGTGGGAGTTAGCATGGAGAGGTAGAACTGTTTGTTATTTCCATTTTTAATGGTTTCGCGACTAAGTTCTTACAGCTGTCCTGAAAACAGATAGCTAATGTATTCATAAGATAACGTATATTCGTACCTATGTATCCACGAACGTCAAGTAGACGTTCGTGGATACAAATAAGTCTTTTTTCAAGACAGTTAATTAATTTTCTTACTTGTGGGATATCAGTATTTCATAATTCTTAATTATTGCAAACAACTTAATAGTCATGTGTTACGCGAATAATATATCGATATATTAATCTTTAGAACAAATTGAATACAGAGTGGGTGATAAGAAAGTGAGATGTCATTTGAATGCTGTTATTTTCTTGATTGCTTCTGATCAAGTCTCAAGAACTCATTTAGGTCTCGTTCTTGGTGTTGCATCTAAATTGCTGGATAAGTGTTTCCAATATTTCCGGTGATGTACGCAACAACATTAAAAATCAGGAACGCACTACAGGAAAATATTACTAGAGGAAAACAAACATTTTCTAAAGCAAGGTATTCCATTTCTTTTATATTTTTCAGCAGAATGGTTCCATTACAAAGAAATATGATTAGCACTGCGAAGTGTATCGCTTCGTTCCGAGTCGGTCCAATCCAGAAAGAGAGTGTCAGGTGCGAAATATAAGCGAGATGAGTATCCATACTACATACTATTTTTTTTTCAGTTTGTAAATGTTTTCTGCAATGTCTTTCGTTCGATGCATAACAAAAAGTTTACTGCTAGAACTATGCGGACAGCTATCATTTAACACGAGTTTTTTAATCATGTACTAGGATAGTTCATTAAAATTGTTTTCAGGAAACGTGAACTATTTATATTTAAAGCAGAATGCATTTTTAATCGATCATTTGTACAACCGGGTGACCTTCCATTTGGCGCCAGAGATGGTCTTGCCTTTCTACATGCTACAAAATTTATGAAATTTGATTTATAATTCAACACAATCAATCAGCGAACTGCGGAGATCAACCGGCGAATTGCGGAGAGTTCGTGTATTTCAGCGCGATATTCCGAGTCGTTCCAATCCAGATACAAAATGCTACGAGTTAGAAAACTTTTATGTGAAGTCTAATCGAAATGAGTGAAATCATTAAATTCAGTCATAGCTTTGCTGTATACGATAGAGTGCAGTTTTATTCCTTTTCGGTACCCGTTCATCAAAGGACCTGCTCCATTTTTTTTATAAAACTATACCGTTTCAATTTTTATTATTGAATACAGGTTCTTTGGATTTTGCTTTAAAGCACTCACCAAAAATAAACATATTTCCAGACGTAAACCTTACCCACATTTAGATTTTGTGCAGACTTATTCACAATTTGATGCAAGACAGGTTTGATTAAAACAATGAAAATAAAGAATATCGGGTTTTAATTGTGATAAATTCAAATGTAGAGTTAATGCATAAAATCTACAGTTTCAGAAATGTTTGCTAATTTAAAAATTGATCTGAAACTTTATACCCCCTCTTCATTTAGATGTGCACTGTATGCAAATATATTTTATTGTCCTCTTAATATTATAATACTTTAAAGCAATGAGGAACTTAAGCTTCTTTGTGATTTTTAATTGCTAGATAACAGACGAATTATTTACGTTATACTGCATGATAAACTGAAAAGAAGAACCTGTACTTTTAAGTTAAAGGAGATGAAAATCATTTTTATTTTGTTAAGTCAAAACGAAAATGTGTTTTTTTTTTCCTGCACAGTTAGTTAAAGGAGATGGAAATCATTTTCATTTTGACAATCTTGAAAACCGTAGACTGCCTACACAAGAAGAGATTGCTGTCAACATAAAAAGTCCTTACTTATTCAAAAAGGTATTAAAGAATCCATTCCAAAGTTTAATACTAAACATAATTGATTTTGCATTTCATAAACCCATATTTTTTCAAAGACCCAAGAATAGTATAAATTTTTGTCCCTTAAGTGTTAGCTGTTAAATTAAAGAAAAACAAATCGCTCCGGTTTGCGTCAAAACAGTGTCATACTGACACCATTCAATTTTACACCTTCTTCCCTTCCCGTCCTGAGCCGTCTCAGTTATATCACTTTTTGCATTTGAGTAAATAACTGAAGTTTCCAAGAAATGGAACACAGACATTTTAATAACGATGTTTTGACTCTTACTCTGTTGTTATTCTACGAACTAAAAACATATTTTTAATTTGATTAAACTGCTTTATTTGGCATGTCACGTAGATACAAAAAAATTAAATACTTGCATATTTTCCGCTACTGGGAACTTCTGTATCTTTAAATGAAGAACACAGCACACACATCGACTGTTTCACTTACCTAGAAATAAGAGAAAGGAAAAAAAAACAGTTGCATGATCTGCTCTGAAATCCTAAAGACAATTAAAAACATTATTAATATAATTTAAACACAACATTTGTTATAAGTTTAGAATACAGAGAGTTTATATTGTTACTTCACTTTCTGAGCTTCTGTTTTTTTTCGGTATATTAATTTACTGAAAATAAAATGCTTCTTCCTAAATTTAGTACTGCAGATTTCGGTATCGTGAAACAACTAGAACTAGACACAAGTATTATTTGAACTGATGCCAGATTGGAAAGCTGTTGTACCGAAGACGAAAGAAAGACCTAGGAAGTACTGGGTAGGTGGTCATAATTCAGTCAATGATCACTCAGTGTATGTGTGCAAAGCCATATTTTATCTAGAACGACACCGTTTTACGTGAAGCTTGTTTTTAAATATCGTACTTGCTTCGAATGTGTGTAAACGAAGGATAGCTTAACTTGAATATCCTTAACTAAGCATTAAAACTGTACTTCAAGAAAAAGTAAATAGTTCTACTTATAACTTTTCAAGTCTTTATTCGAGTCAGCCAATCAGTAGCCCATGTAATTAGCTAAGATGTTGAATATCAACTATCTCATAACAATATTAAGAGGAACTTGAACTGAATTTCAATTTAAGGTGAGTTAGTAAGTACAAAATAACGAAACTCCTAGAGCGAAATATATTCTAACGCAATTCAACCAAATGCAAATTAGATAAACTGACAGCACGTCGACAAAAAGGCACCTCAAAGCACGACAGCTTCCACAGTTCGTAAGCCGACAGCTAGCGAACATACAATGAAAATAACCTTCTTATCTCATCCTTTCACCTACGCCACTCAACCACTGACCTCAATACTTGTTGCCAATGACAGATTCGAGAGTGACAGAAAGAAGAACAAAACAAATTTACATAGAGACAGGAGCTATTTAAAAAGGAAAGTTATGTTAGGATATACGTTCCATGTGGCATCGGTTACAAGACGATGGTGCTCAGTAAAGAATACGGCAGATTACAGCTAAATTCGTGTCGTTTTTAAAAGTTATGTCAGAATATTACGTTGTAAGTGGCATCGGTTCCAAGACGATGGTGCTCAGTGAAAAAGACAACGGATTAGAGCCCAATTCGTGCCATTTTCTAAACTTAACATACGTTACAAGTGACATCGGTTCCAAGACGATGATGTTCCAGTGAAAAAGACGGATCAGAGCCAAATTCGTGCCATTTTGTAAAGTTATGTTAGAGTATACGTTACAAGTGGCATCAGTTCCAAGAAGATGAAACTGCAGTGAAGACGACGACGAATTAAAGCCAAATTCGGGCCATTTTCTAAAGTTATGTCACATTATACGTTACAAGTGGCATTGGTTCCAAGACGATGGTGCTTCAGCGAAAGAGACGGATCAGAACCAACTTCGTGCCATTTTGTAAAGTCATGTTAGAGTATACGTTTCAAGTGGCATCGGTTCTAAGACGATGAAACTGTAGTGAAGAAGACAACGGATTAGAACCAAATTCGTGCCATTTTCTGAAAGAAAAATGAATGCGCCGCCTAGCGGGAAAACAGTGCATCACAGAAATTCCAACAATGAGTTAAGCTCTCCGATACAAAAATAATTTTTCAGATCCGACTTGAGATACTACTACATCGTGTCTATATACTGACAGGCAAATTGATGTTGCAAGCCCGTTTAAATTTTCTAAACACTTGCTAACACAAGTATCCGCGGAATTATGATGCCTTCATCATCCGTTTTTGAAAATCTGCGTTTCACAGGGTAACGAACGCATGAATCTCACACCAGAATAATTTTATTTTGGAGCTATGGAAAATCACTGCGGAAAACTAACTTTACGATCATATTGTATTACAAAAAAAAAGAAAATCTTCCTTTCAGGGTTTAACGGAACACGTGTCGTTACAGTTTTCATCAACAAACAACATAGTGATTTGCTTCAGTTAAAATTCAGCTTCCAGTTTCTCAGAATGTCAACAAAGGACAAAAGCTCTTTCAAACAAATATGGGCTCTCTTTAACTGAAAACTACGACAAAGTATTTTATAAAGTTGATTAAACTAGACCTGTTTGTACCAAGCTTCGAAAAATAAGCATTGCATTTCAAAGGCAAATTTCTGGATCTATTCGTACTAGAACCTTGAATAATATTTCAATAACCACATTATTCCATCCACGGCAAACATTCTTCTACCAACAGAAAATTCCAATGTACAGAAATGCTAATTTCTACGGAAAACCGGATGGTATACAACAATAGTGAGAATACTTCATTTCAGATGGATGTATGGATAATTATTCTCGCAGCTCAAATTTCAAAGAAAAAAAAATAGTTGTTTTGGGATCTATCCAATATTCTGTGACGTGAAAATAAGACTGGGTATTGATTTCAAAGAGTCTAGGAAGGCGACATTTACGTTTCACACATATTTATTTTAGTTCACAAGCATCAGGAAATAGACTTTTTCCGAGCAAACGGAAAACATGAGTGCATTCAGTTCAAATAATTGTTGATTTTGAGTAGTTTGTTTTGCGTTCAAAACTACAGTATATACATTAATGCGTGCGGTTATAAGTTAGTTTCTCATAATTTAATTATTTATTTCTTTTAGGTCTAACTACTTCGATTCGTTGAAGACAAGCAGCACGCACAAAACGAATCCTTTTTCCCAATACAGTATTTTCAGGTAGTATTTTTCCCCGAGGCTAACAACCATTATGACCAACTCTAAGGGCTATAAGCTGTCGATAGACACTAATTTTGGGACACTGTTCCAGGAAAGGGACAAAACCTGAGTAATCAGAAAAGCATACCACCCATGCTTCATTCGGGATGACTAGTCCAAAGCCAAAGCCGTAGGCCACATAACCACAGGATCGGTGTTCTATCCAGTGCCACTTCGCTCTTCAAAATTATTAGCCTAATAAATAGACCGTGGCTAAAAGCGCAGTGATGCAAGAAATAAATTCTATCCCATATTACTTGTACGATTTTTTTGCCACGTTACAGTAAAAAAAAAAAAAAAAAAAAAAAATACAACACATTCTCGGATGTAATGAGCACTTCTTTTTAATCCTGTCCGACGCAAAAATTATTTTTCAAAATTGGGTATTAGAAGTGGAGTAAATCAACGAAGAAGAAAATGCATTTCTCAGAAAACAATTTGCGCATTATTTGAAATCCACAGCACGCCCAGATTACTTCATAGCAGACGGTACCAGTTACAAAAAAGGCTTTTCTTTATCAGCAGGATATCTAGGATCGGTAAACAAACTACAAGCCTAAACAGCTACTTATCATTACCGGCAAAAGTGTAAATCACGAAAAAATCCCAAATAGTGCGCAACATATTCCTTATAGTGGAAAGTATAAGAGGCCACATGATTTTTTTTTTCCAAATCGATTCCAGAGACAGAGACGAGATGGAAAACATAATATAACTTTATCTATCTAGCGGAAAAACTGTACATTATTCGCAAAATAAAATGGGCGCAAAATATTTTTTATACACAATAGTATCAGAGGAAATTTTTTTTTCTCGGTCGCATAAGTTTGAGATAACCGTGAAAAAAAAATATGCACTGACGCACTCCAACAACATAGCTAGCTATATTTTGCGTGAGTTTTCCATTTTTTAATATATGTGTCAAAGAAAATAATTTTTCAAATATGAAATTAGAAGTAAATACAACAGAAGAGAAAAAAAGGTTTATACGTTCCCGATTTCTAGCGGAGAAATTGTGTATTATTTTAAAGTGGATAATATTCGGAAACTTCACCACAGCGATTAATAGCGAACAGGGCAAAGGGAATCTGTTCTGTCAGACTTTTAGAAGTAGAGATACACTCCAGCCAAGTTTTACCCACCCATGTTTTTTTCTTTGATCTCGCTTTCGATTCATATCTGTTTTCTGAGGTTTATGTAGGCATCAGTTACTTTTAAATTTGCCCTATCAGCATATAAATCTTCAATTCTTGAAAAAGCAGTGCACATCAGTTTTGTTTTCCATAAGTCCGTCGTTAATTACAGTTCTTTATTCTCTTCAACAAGTTCCTGGATCATGCACTACAGACTTGAAGTGGTACATGAAAAAATCACTGTCTTCAGAAAAACGAAGGCAGGTTAAACTATCTACATGTAAATGCAAAAAGGTGCACATTTTCCTATAACATTCAAAGAAGCCCATTGTTAAGAGTGGTTCTATGGTTGGTTGTTTTTTTTTGTCTCTTTCCGCGAGCGCATATATACACTTTTTATAGAGTTGATCTTTATCATTCTCATAGATAGTCACATCCACATCCCTTACGATGTCTTATGGGAGGTGGCCAAATGAAGTTCATATTCAGTTTTCATCTTTTACCATTCAAATGGCCACTTTTAGCAAGACAAAGTACTTGTTATCTGAGCGTTGCAGCATAAAAAACGACGTAGAAACTAGATTGAATTGCATTGTTCGTTTGTCTTAGTTTTCACAACAAACGACGCATCTAGGAGTAAAGGGATCGAAACTGATTATTTTTGCATTTAATTCATAAACAGTGAATACAGAATATTCACGAACCGCTTCTAGCGTATCACATATAATACCGTTATCACACACACACACACACACACACACACACACACACACACACACACACACACACACACACATTTATATATATATATGTACATATATTCTATTAAGAAGAAACTGAAGCTAAAAAATTTTTTTAAACTCATACTAAGTACAACATAGAAAAGGTTATGTATTGACCGGTGTGAGTAAAAAGAAAAAAAAAGGAACAACTGAATGCAGAAAGTGTTGAGAATACTGAGCCTTGGCTTTATCAAGGACCAGCAAAAACTCTGCATTTTCTCACTTCCACAAAGACCTATTTGGAAATGGGTTTCTGCAAAGTCATGGATGCAAGTAATTAACCCACCTAAAAATATAAATATATATGTCATGTCCTCCGCAGAGTTGTATGACACAGCTTTAGTTAACAATTTAGATTGCATCCATAACTCTCCTGGCCCGACCCATGCTCTTCATCTGTTACTATTAAACAGAAAGAAGATGATTATAGAAAACTCAAATTGTAAGAGTGACATAATGAACTAGAAATAATGTTCTGTAATTAACAAATAGTCAAGTTCGCCTGTGAGAGAATTCAAACCTGAATATCAATACAAAGGTATTACAAGTTCTTAACATTTTTAAAGCACAGATTCTTGAAAGAAAACTGGATTATAAAAACCCCCTACTCCACTACTTCTGACTACACAAAAACGAGAATAAAATAAAGACAATAATAAACTAAAGAAATGCTTTGTGAAGGTTATGTTACATAAACAATTAGTTGCAATATGTACAAAGTATTTCAGAAGTGCTTTAAGTGCATAATTAAGTAGTTAATAAGTCCTTAACTGCATTGAAAATACAGCGCAGACTACAAGTACGACGAAACGGGCGGTTGCTGAGCCTTAGTTCCCTAAAAAACGCGCAAAAATACCAAGAAAAGTAAGAGTTAAAATACGCAAAAAAGTTGATAGACTTGCTAGTGCCTAAAAACTTAAAGCAAGCTTGTTTTGCAACTTTCGTTTTAAATTGTAAAGTTTTTTCTTATGTATTCGGCTTTGCTCTTTAGTATATATATATATATATATATATATATATATATATATATATATATATATATATATATATATATATATGCTTTCACACCGCTTAAAGGTGACATTGGACATGGCTCAACCGAGAGAACAAGCTGGATTCAGGAGTGGCTATAGCACAATAGATCATATCCACGTACTGAGAGAACTAATTGAAAGAGCGAGGGAATATGAACTTCCATTGTGCATGGCTTTTATCTATTATGCAAAAGCCTTTGATTCGGTGAAACCATCAGCAGTAACAATGGCTCTGAAATTCTGCGGTATTGAAGATGCGTACATTAATATCATTAATAACATCTATGAAAATGCAAGTGCAAAGATTCGGCTGTTTGAAAATACAACACACATAAAAATTGGAAAAGGAGTTAGATATCTCCGAAGCTTTTTAATGCCACATTGGAAAATGTCTTTCAATCACTGAACTAGGAAAACAAACGGATAAAGATTAATGGAGATTATCTAATTCACCTTCGTTTTGCTGATGACATAGTCATTTTTTCAACTACCCCATCAGAGCTGCAGAGTATGATCCAGGAACTTGCTGACAAGAGTAAAGAAGTGGGATTAAAAATGAACTTTCAGAAGACAAAAGTGATGTCAATGCTTTTACAAGAAATGAAGATTTATCGATTGATGGAGAAAAGCTGGAGATAACAGACACGTACGTTTATCTTGGACAGCAGATATCAAGTGAGGGTCACATTGATGAAGAAATTAATCGGCGTACAAAACTTGCCTGGAGAGCTTTTGGAAGAAACAGCATAATTTTCAAGAGCAATATGCCATTATGTCTTAAAAGAAAAGTGTTTGATCAATGCATCCTTCCAGTGCTTACGTATGGTGCAGAGACGTGGACCTTAACTAAAAGAGACATACAAAGGCTGCAGACAACTCAAAGCAGCATGGAGAGGTGCATGCTTGGTGTAACCAGGAGAGATAAGAAGAGGAACTCGTGGATCCGAAAAATGACAAGAGTGGAAGACATCATGATCAGAGTTAAATCCCTGAAATGGCAATGGGCTGGACATACTGCTAGAAGGACAGACCATCCATGGACAGCCGAAATTTTAGATTGGATTCCAAGGGACAGGAAGAGACCCAGAAGAAGACCACGGAGAAGATGGTTGGATGAAATTCGAAAGTATGCGGGAGTGACATGGAGGAGACTGGCACAAGACAGACCGTTGTGGAGGAAACTTGGGGAGACCTTCGTCCAGCAGTGGATTGATAATGGATGTCAATGATGATGATGATGATGATATATATATATATATATATATATATATATATATACATATTAAACTCGAACGTAGCAAGCTCATAAGACAGACAAAATGTATTGACATAACCAACCTTAAAAACACCATAATACCTTCAAATTGGAACTGAAGAACAGGTTCTCTGCTTTAGAAGGCCTAACATTGGAAGAAGTGGATATTTCTGAAGTTAACAGAAAAGTAACCAAAGCTCTTATGGAAACAGCATTAAAATTAGCTGGGTCTAAGAACAAATTGCATGTGAACAAATTTTCAGGAAAAACCAAAATGTTGATGCAAAAAGAAGAGTGATGAGGACAACTGAAGAAGATGTGACTTCCAAAGTGGAATATATAGAGCTATGCAAGACAGTACGAAAAAGTATCACTGAAGACGTAAGGAAATTCAACTGTGAACTAGTAAGGAAAGCAATTGAAAACAACCAAAGCCTAAAGATAGCAAAGGGACATCTCAGTAAGGGAAAAAAACAGATTATGTCACTGAGAAAAGTAGATGGTTCTGTAACAAGAAATAGAGGCGAAATTTTGACAAGAGTGAAAGATTTCTACTCCAAATTATATGAAAGGGATGATACATGTACTCCAGACATCATGAAAGGTACCAGTACCAGAGTTCTTCCAGTCCTTCCAGCAGAAGTTGCACATGCAATCAAGAACATGAAGCGGGGAAAAGCTCCAGGAGAAGATGGAATTACTGTAGACATCATACAAGAAGCAAGTGGAGAAATCAAAACAGTACTCGCCCAAATTTTCACTCGATGCCTTAATGAAGGGAAAATTCCTGAGGATTGGAACAACGCTACAATGATCTTGCTACATAAAAAAGGTGACATTGAGGATCTCAGGGACTACAGACCTATCAGCCTCCTGTCAGTGGTTTATAAAATCTTCACTAAAGTTCTTTCACGCCGCTTGAAGGTGACACTGGCCATGGCTCAACCGAGAGAACAAGCTGGATTCAGGAGTGGCTACAGCACAATAGATCATATCCACGTACTGAGAGAACTAATTGAAAGAGCGAGGGAATATGAACTTCCATTGTGCATGGCTTTTATCGATTATGAAAAAGCCTTTGATTCGGTGAAACCATCAGCAGTTGCAATGGCTCTGAAATCCTGCGGTATTGAAGATGCATACATTAATATTATTAATAACATCTATGAAAATGCAAGTGCAAAGATTCGGCTGTTTGAAAATACAACACACATAAAAATTGGAAAAGGAGTTAGATATCTCCGAAGCACTTTAATGCCACATTGGAAAATGTCTTTCAATCACTGAACTGGGAAAACAAAATGATAAAGATTAATGGAGATTATCTAACCCACCTTCGTTTTGCTGATGACATAGTCATTTTTGCAACTACCCCATCAGAGCTACAGAGTATGATCCAGGAACTTGCTGACAAGAGTAAAGAAGTGGGATTAAAAATGAACTTTCAGAAGACAAAAGTGATGTACAATGCTTTTACAAGAAATGAAGATTTATCGATTGATGGAGAAAAACTGGAGATAACAGACACGTACGTTTATCTTGGACAGCAGATATCAAGTGAGGGTCACATTGATGAAGAAATTAATCGGCGTACAAAACTTGCCTGGAGAGCTTTTGGAAGAAACAGCATAATTTTCAAGAGCAATATGCCATTATGTCTTAAAAGAAAAGTGTTTGATCAATGCACCCTTCCAGTGCTTACGTATGATGCAGAGACGTGGACCTTAGCTAAAAGAGACATACAAAGGCTGCAGACAACTCAAAGCAGCATGGAGAGGTGCATGCTTGGTGTAACCAGGAGAGATAAGAAGAGGAACACGTGGATCCGAAAAATGACAAGAGTGGAAGACATCATGATCAGAGCTAAATCCCTGAAATGGCAATGGGCTGGACATACTGCCAGAAGGACAGATCATCGATGGACAGCCGAAATTTTAGATTGGATTCCAAGGGACAGGAAAAGACCCAGAAGAAGACCATATGGAAGATGGGTGGATGAAATTCGAAAGTATGCGGGAGTGACATGGAGGAGACTGGCACAAGACAGACCGTTGTGGAGGAAACTTGGGGAGACCTTCGTCCAGCAGTGGATTGTTAATGGTTGACAATGATGATGATGATGATATATATATATATATATTTTTTTTTTCCGTGTTGGGACATCCTGACAATAGGGAAAAGGTATACGCTATATTGACAAAAGTCACCGGACACCCTTCAAAAGCAAATGAACGAATCCACTGCGTTGTTAAGATGCGCATTACAGATGCAAACGGTAAAAAAGCAAGCCTGCAGCTGACCGCGATCATATCGCATTGTGAGGTTGAGTGAAAATGTCGTGGCGGGGGAGAACTGACTTTACGAAATGAAAGATTGTTGGATGGTTAATTAGGGGGCTGTCCATAAGAGATACCGAGAAGAGTTTAAACATACCCAAGTCAACTGTTTTGGATGTACTGAATAAGTGGAAGACACGTGGAGTGCCTGAAGCAGCAAAACGTACCGGCAAAGCACAGAAAATCAGTGATACGAGACGTCGAAGCCTCAGGAGAGTCGTTACAGCTAATACACGGAGTACTTGCACAAGACCTCAGTGTGCAGGTGAATAAAACTGCTGGAACCTCTATATGCACACGTACCATTCACAGAGAACTTCATTCCATGGGCTACCGTGGCTGCTCATAAGCCTTTTATCTCCACTCCGAATGCTACTCGTCGTTTAGCATTTGGTAAAGAACATTTATCGTCGACCATAGATCAATGGAAACGGGTCCAATGGGCTGATGAACCCAGATACACGATCAATCATTCTGATGGTCGTGTGTGGGTATGGAGGCAGCCGGGAGAACGCGATTTACCACAGTGTGTTCCTACGATCAAGTTTGGAGCTGGCAGTGTACTCGTGTGGGGGTGTCTTTCGTGGTATGGTCTCGGCCCATTGGTTATCGTGGACAAATCTGTTAACTAGCACGTCTACCTTGATATTCTGGACAATTATGCCCTATCAACTCTGTGGCAATACTATGGAACCGAGCCTTGTTGGTACCAGCAGGGTAATGCATGGAGCTATAAAGTTACGGCATGGTTTGACGATAATTCCGTATCGTGTGTGGACTGGCCAGCACAGATCTTAATCCCATTGAGCAGCTATGGGTTGAATTAGAGCGACGCATAAGAAGTTTGGAACTAAGGTCTACTACTAAGCAAGAGTTAGCGGAAGCATTATATACTAAATGGAAGCGTATACCTATCGCTGTGTTCCAAAACCTTGTAGAAAGCATGTCTCGCAGGGTCAGTGAATGCATTAAGGCCAAAGGTAGACCAACACCGTACTAATGTATGTCAATAAATGCTATGTTGTGTTTCTCTTTTAGGTGTCCGGTGAATTTTGTCAATTTAGTCTATATTGGAATGACAAAGCGATCCTTGGACTCTAGATGTAAAGAACAAGTGCGAAGTGTCAACCAGGACATGTGGAATGCAACACTCGTCACAGAAGTTATGCATTGCTAGGCCGCTCCTGTATGGAATAGTGTTAGAAGAATTGCCCCTTTCACGAACTTTAAAGAGACTGCTATTAGGGAAATAATCGAAATGCTTTCCAGAAAAACAGCATGCTATGATATGGTCTCTACTGAACTACCAATAGTTTGCAATGAGTTATTAAATCATGAAAACACATCGCCGCAAATAGTATATAGCTGCAGATAAAAATGCATGTAATATGCTCATGAGGTCACCCACGTTATTTTCAAACAACCATCTTTGTTCCTTACGTGTTCTAATTCCCTGCATTCTTATGTCTACCATTGCCTTGAAATGGCCTTCCAGTGGACAGCGAAAACTAAATGAATCTTTATGCATATTACACCACGAAAATAAACGGATTTCCTACGCTTTAAGAGTTTCTTGAATATACACAATCCGGTGTATTTAAAATAAAGTGTATACAGCAAATAATGTCGAAGCTATGTAGAAACTTCTCACTTAAATTCTCCAAAATCCCGTAAACTGCAATTAAGTAATTTAAGAAATACATGATTAATCTCAGTGTTCAAGAGATCTGCGTTCTGAAGGAAAGGAATCAAATTCACATAAAATTAAATTCAATAAAATTATGCATCTAAGACTTGTCTTCATAGATTGCTTATAATTACAATTTAAGACGGCACCAATTTTCCTTCGGATATTAATGACATAATAATGACATCGTTTCTTGTGCTCCATCGCTTTATAAACAACGGAGGACTCTTATCTTTGGACGCCAAAGGGGATAACTTGGCGCCAAAAATCTGCAAAACTTACCAGAGCCCTCACCTAGCTTTATCTCTGCTTTAAACACTCGACGATATCAGTTTTGTTTCTTCCTTGAATGAGTCAATTTCTGACAAGATTTTTGTGAACAAAAATATCACATTAATTTTAATTCATCTAATTAATCTTGTTTCCTGTAAAAGTACCTGTGGAATATGTCAAATGTTTTTTAAAACTTGCTGCAGTATATGTAATTTCATTTTTAATATTTAATCATAGAAGAAGGATAAATAAAATTTGATGAATAAGATAACAAAAAGTGAAAGCTGCATATTTTACATCTATGCTATTGAATTTTTTCGAAGCCTCATGAAGCGAGACACACTCTCTGCAACTTTACAGATAGATTTTATCTAATGCTCTGATATGAATATATTTTGATGCGGTAAAAGTGCATTCATATCGTCCGTTTACTTGCTTGTCATTCCATCGATACGTGAACTCGAGATTTCCACTTCCAAATTCCGAATCCAGATATTTGTTTTTCATCGGATAGAACGAAACATGATCACAGTTTGCTTTACATGTCACATTTTTACTAGATACATTTTTCCCCCTCAAGGTGTTCTATGAATATATTTGAATTTCATCATGGTATCTGGAAGACATAGTGGAAAAACTATCTTTCATCTTTCATATTAAAAATCTCAGATATAGTCCTTTTTAAGTTGCGCAGCTTTCCTCTGGGGGCGATAAAATAATTTTTGGATTTTTCATATTGCAACTGTTTATACAAGATTTGGAAAATAGATCTTTTTGAAGCGAACAGCTGAAAACATCCTATATATATATTTGGGAAGAATTTCTGCTCAATAAGGAGTAAATAAAGGAATTTATCACCCATCTCTGATGAAGAGTAAATAGATGAATTCGTCACACATCTCTGATGAGAAGTAGACTTTTAGGAGTAACAAATGAATCCGTCACATATCTCTCATGAGTAGCAAACAGTCAAGAGGAAACAAATTGATTCACCATCTGTAACTGATGAGGAGTAAACAGCTAGAAATAACAAATAAATCCTTCAGATATCTCTGATGAGGGGTTAACATTTAGGAGTAACAAACGAATTTGTCACCTGTATCTGATGAAGAGTAGAGTAAACATTTAGGAAAAAACAAACTGATACGTCACCTATCTCTGATGACGAGTAAACAGTTAGAGAAAAACAAATAAATTCATCACCCATATCTAATGAGGAGTAAATAGTTAGGAGTAACTAATGAATCAACCACAATCTCTGATGATAAGCAAAAAGTTAGGAGTAAACAAATCAGTCACCTATCTCCGCTGAGGAGAAAAGATTGAGAAGTAAACAAATAAATTCGTCACAAACAGTTGATAGGAAAAACAAATGTAACTGACAGCGATATATGACTGACTAATATTTTCAAGCCAGGTATCAGCAACGTGTACTGTTGCTAAACCGAAGCTGACGAAAAAGACAGGCTACGGTGCGAAATAGTCACGTGCACAACTTAGTGCTGTCGCCAAGTCAATCGGTTGAACAGCCATTGCGTTTCATCGTTGGTTCACATTTGTTTGTATTGAGTGAGTGTTCCGTTTATTGTCATTTGGATACACGTATAGTTTTGTAAGGTAGGTATTATTATATTTTTAAGATAAGGTTAATTCTTAGTAAACGTTTTATTTAGTTTTATGGATAATTATAGGTTTAATGAGTAGATCTTAGTTTCACACGTGTTGAAATCTGTTCATGTCTCGTGAATAGTGAAGTATAAAGAAGTGAGTTATTCTGTAGTGTTGAATTCTTATTTCAAATATAATAATTAATATATTTTGCCAATGCCGATTCACATAGAGCTTGAATATTACCAGAAATCAGGGCAACTTTTCAGGAAATTAGCCTTCGTAATTTGTACTTCGTAATTTGTATAACATTTGCATCTCCAACAATCGTTAGCCCTTTCTTTACGAAATTAATGCTTGAACTGTTGTTGCATTGTAATGTGTCTCTGAATTAAAGAGGACATTTTTGAATTTCGTAACTTAATGCAACTGTGATATAGCATTTGTCTGATTGAATTTACTAAAGCTGTCTGAACAGTGTGGACAGATTATGTTGAAAAACTGCATGATCAACTTTATTCTAACTGCACAAAACACAGGGAACTACTTTCGATTAAAAATTTCATATCTAGTTCTTCACTTGTATTAAAAGGTATAATTAGTTTTACAGGAATTGCCAAAATTTGCCCTGCCACAGTGTTGCAATGTTAGTGGCTGCAATATTCAGATTTATCGGAAACTTGACACTTAGTCGTTCTGGGTTGTGTAGTGAGTAGAATACTCGGGCAAGAGACGCGGATTCGTTTTCCGCTCCAGGACGATGGAATGTTCAGGTTTTCGGATATTACCTGACTAAAAGAGACTCGGTACCTTTAAAACCTTTTTTTTTTTTTTTTTGTTGAAGAAGTTAACTTCTGTTTTTCAAACATTTTTATAAGTAGGGTGATACTTATGAACTGATTTTCACACACACAAAAAAAAGCGTATTGTGTTCACAATTTCTCAAATTTAAAATTAAACAAAGATATAAGTTATTTAAAAAACTTTTCTTCTTTATTTTTAATCATTTTGCAAATGATTTTTTTAGGTTTTTTACAAGTATATATTCTATAACTTTAGGGATTTGTTTTTAAATAAACAAAATAATTTAGCAGAAAAACAACACGTATATATGTACAAAATGAAGAAAAACATAAGTATAGTTTACATTTAAATTTTGTTTTTATTTTATTGCAAATTCTAAATCTATTAATTGGGTGCTAGGGAAACTACCAAACAATTTTCAAGTGGTTTGATAAATCTATGTTCAAGTGTTAGTACTTTTAATGGCGTGACTTCTCAGGAAAATGAGATAAATGAATTTAAATATTTCATTCTTGCAAAAATATTGTATAACCACCATCAGTTAGTTTCCTTTATGATTTTTTTGTGCATTTATAATTCACATACCTACAAGTGTACATCTACTACAGTGAGTCTTGATCGCATTAACCACCTCAATTTCAGTTTTTAGTGTACTAATTACAACATCACATGATCTTGCGATGACGAGCAAAATTCTGAAGAATTGAAAATAATGTCTAAAATAATTATGAAGAAAGTGTTGTCAAAAATATTTTGCTCAATTTTTTTTGCACCAATAAAAAACATTCTGAAGGAGCGCACTAATGCATAAAATAATTATAGTGTCTGCATATAGATTTGCCTATTTCATAGTTTTTGCTTCTTTATTTAAAACCAGTTGTCACCCTAAATCACAGAACTATAAATGGTGGAGGGAAATAAACATATACATTTAAATTAATTAATTAATTATTTAATGATGAAGGGTTGTAGAGATTTTCAGATATTTATGTAAGAGAGAAGAAAAAAACCCACAAAAACCTGAAATTGTGTTGTGCAAAACTGAAAGTTCATGTACGAGGCAAAGTTAAGGGCTTGCGAGAAGGAGGAAAAAGTAAAATTAGTACTAATGCATATTTCTTTTGAAATGTCATATTTATTCTGTGAGACTCAATGGTCAGCACGATCCCTGAAGTTTCCCTGAGTCATTTCAACAGCTGATTTTTTTATATAATACACAAATCACATATTTTTGAATAATGATGACCTGCCTTATTATGCTTTTTTAGATTGATAAATTGAATGCATACCATTTCATAATACCACATATATTTGACGCACAACAAACGCGTGGAAAATCTTTCTTCTTTGCAAAACAAGTGTTGTTGTGTGTCAAAAAAAAAAAAAAAAAAAAAAAATCGTAAACATTAAAGGGGGCGTGGCATTTCCAGGGACATCTCAGTAGTAAAAATATTTTTACTCGTGTTATATGCTTTCGATCAACTCAAAATGTCGTCACAATATACTAGAGGTCCCAAAGTATATTTTAGGGTAAAAATTAGAAAATCGATATTTTTGTCAATTTTTGCGAAACGAAGTTCCCTTAACATCCATTTCATATTTACACCAATAAACGGATTCACATCTTCCAAATTTGAAACTAGAATATTGGATATTAATGCATCTAGGAGTATATTCTGCTAAGCCACAAAATGGTAGAGGAACAAAATAGCGTGTACAGAATATTCAAAGCAAACACAATGTAAATTCTGAATTTGTTTGTACCACTTACTGGTCATCCATATAACGCGTCTAAGAAAACCTGAAAAGTTCATCACCCTGGAGCAGGAATCGAACCCGCATCTCCCGATTTCCGTTCGAGTATGCTAACAGTTACACACACCACCCAGGATAGTGAAGTTTCAAGCAACTGAGACTAAGCAAACTTAGCTTAGGAATCTGAACATCTTCAGATTTTCGTTTTACGAAGATTCCTAAGCTAAGTTTGCTTAGTCTCAGTTACTTGAAACTTAACTATCCTGGGCGGTGTTATGGTTAGCATACTTGAACGGAAATCAGGAGATGCGGGTTCGATTTCCGCTCTAGGGCGATTAATTTTTCAGGTTTTCTTATATATGTTACATGGATGACCAGTAAGTGTTACAAGCAAATTCAGAATTTATATTCTGTTTGCTTTGAATATTCTATCGATTTCCCATGTATTATTGAGGAATATTTCTTCCTTCATTGATTTATCTGTGGATGACCAGTAAGTGTTACAAGCAAGTTCAGAATTTATATTCTGTTTGCTTTGAATATTCTATCGATTTCCCATATATTATGAGGAATATTTCTTCTTTCACTGATTTATCTGTGGATGACCAGTAAGTGTTGCAAGCAAATTCAGAATTTATATTCTGTTTGCTTTGAATATTCTATCGATTTCCCATATATTATGAGGAATATTTCTTCTTTCACTGATTTATCTGTGGATGACCAGTAAGTGGTACAAGCAAATTCAGAATTTATATTCTGTTTGCTCTGAATATTCTATTGATTTCTCATGTATTATGAAAAATATTTCTTTCTTAATTGTCTTATAGTGCATATATGTGTGAGTCATTAAATGCAAACCAACTTTCATCTAAACTGAAAGAAAACAACATATCCTTTTCTGAAGGGTTCAAGGTTCAACTTTATCTGCACCAAGAATGAACGCAGCAAAGTTTTCTGGATTATTTCGAAGTTGTAACATACCAGGTTACGTAAGAAGGAATCAAAGACCGTGCATTTTTGATAATATGATATTCAAATTTTAACTTATAATCGCAAAAAAAAAAACCCCGCATAAATGAATCACGTATAACCGAATTTAAAAGTGCAACAGAAACTACAGTATAATATCAGGACTAACGCAGAAATATGTGTAAAATAGTCATAACTCAGCTGTAATTTGATGATTTCAAGTTCATCAAATATTTCGGAAGTGGTGATGGGCAGATTTGGTCTCTTCAGCGATTCATCTCTATCTATGACGTACGAGGCATATTTTTTGCTTCAATTTTTAAATAAATCCTCTTTTGCACTGGACGTTAGCTCAAAATCTTTGAGAAACTTTTGCCGAATACAACCCGGGCCGACTGCCAATTTTAAGAGCTATGTTATGCAGAAAATACAAAAAAGCTAAAAAAAATTAACGGGTGTAATCAGCTTGTTTTTTGACGCCACAGAAGTTGTCCCAATATAAATTGTAAGAAACATAGGACATTAGAATAGGAAATATTGTAACCAAGGTTTTATGAAAACAAGGAAGAGGGAACCCTTCGCAAATAAAAATGTGTGCTTGTGGCTCATAGTGATAGAACTGCGCATAACGAAAAACAGAAATAAATACGTAAAATGTCCTTCACGGTAGAAATTATGCAACGGAACAGGAAGTTTTCAAACATTAATTTTAGGAACAGGGGTAGAAAATAAAGCACAACATGCTCTCTGTTGGAAAAGTCTCCATCTTTTGAAGGGGATATTATACGTAGTCTTTGACGTAGTGAATGGCATCCAATACAAAAATAATTTTTGCAGTGGCGTATTCACGCGACCGAGCGGTAGAACTGCACGTTTTGAGAAACTAGAAAGCACACCCACGGACAGTAAACATCCGTAAGACCACTTTCATGTGTCGACGTGCCCCACAACTAGCTGCGTCATCAACCAAGGCGATAAATATACAACCACCGGTGAGATAAATATACAGATGGCATTAGCACGATATACATAGCTTGTTCAGCAACTGAGAGTGTTTTTATAAAAATGTGCAACACTGCGTTCGACCTCGCCACAAGTCTGAAAAAGAAAAACGGTAGTCGTCGTAGTGACCATAGCAACTGGCCACACCTGTTTATCATGCATGCGTCATCGGTAATGCGCGGTTTAATGAGCGTTGTTTCGTGAACCCCTAAGAAGTGTTTTTGCACTGGGATTGTTCGAAAAATGGATTTGAAAGAGGAACATAGATGTGCGGTTAAAATTTTGCTGTCGACTTAAGAAGAAGTCAGTCGGGGAGACTCTCAGTCTTATGCAAGAGGCTTATAAAGATGATTGTCTAGGAAAATCAACAATTTACAGGTCGCATAAAGAAGTCGTGAATGGTCGTAGGTCGGCGTGTTTAATCGCGCATGGAGGAAGACTTTCAACTAGTGTTACAGAGGTAAACATCAACACTATAGGTGTTATTAGATCGGAAGACAGACACCTATCAATTAGAGATATGAAAAATATGGTTCACATTTCAAAATCACCAATTCACAGAATTTTAACTGAACATTTAGTCACAAAACGAATTTGTTCAACTTGGGTTCTCCATTTCTTTTCATGTGCGACCCAAAGCAAGGCCACACATAGCCAGTTCTATCGTTTTTTGTTTGGTGAAAAGAAATATTACGTTGACGCTCCAACCTGCACATAGCTCAGATTTGTCACCATGTGATTTCTGGTTGTTCCCCATTTTAAAAAAAAAATTACATGGACGACAATTCGAGACTGGTCAATCACTAATTACAGCTGCGCAGGGGTGCTTCAATAGCATTCCAGAAGAAGAATTCCAGAAGACTTTCAAAAATTGGGAAGAACGTTGGAACACCTGTATTCGATGCAATAGACGTTATTTGGAAAAAGATGGAGACTTCCATGAAAATTCCAATGAGCCTAAAGCACCGTAAAAAACATACCTCACACTGCTCTGCCACCCTCCACAACACTACATTATATCACACTGTTTTTGCCAGCCTCAAAATTCGTGACTGAGGAAAATGGATCCAATGAACCTAAAGTATCACATGAAAACATACCCCATACCATTACACTGACTCCGCCAGCCTAGAAAGCCGTAATCATGCAAGATGGACGCAAGGAGCCTAAATAAAATCTCCTATGAAAACATACTCCACACCATTACACCGACTCTGCCAGCCTCGAAAGTCGTAACCATGCACAATGGACCCAAGGAGCCAAAAGCACCGTAAAAAAAATTTTATATTTCCGTCAAGAAGTGGAGTTGTTATCATAGCAACTACACTGAAGAGCAATTGAATTAGAGACAGCTGGCGTTGTGCAAATGTGCCGCTGTGGGCGGCCCTGTAAACGGAAACGACATGACGTATGTAGCAATCCGACAATATAAGGAGTGATGCGACGGGAATCAGTAAGAGTCGGACGCAGCATGGGTAAGACGAAGGATATAATCGCATTTGATCGTGGGCAAATTGTCGGCGCCAGACGAATGGGTCACTCCATCTCGGAAATCATGCAGGCACTGTGATTTTCACGAGCCACTGTGTCACGGGTGCACCATGAGTACATCGAATCTGGTAAAACCATCACCGCAAGGGCCAACTGCGGTGGAAAACAGCGTGTGGATGAGCGGGGTCATTGTCGGCCAGCTCACGTTGTAACAGCGGATAGACGGGCCACAGTGCAAGAAATCACTTGGCAATTTAACGCTGGTGCCCAAAAACGTGTAAGCAGCCACACCATCCAGAACCGTCTCCTCGCTATGGGGTACAGAAACCATCGTCCAACGAGCGTACCACTGCTGACCGCACATCACAGGGTGCAAAGATTAGCATGGACGCGGGAACATCGCCACTGGATCCTAGACAAGTGGAAAAATGTTGCCTAGACTGATGAGTCGAGATTCACGTTGGTGCATGCGGCTGGAAGGATACGAGTACGGCGCAAACCACATGAAGCGATGGATCCTTCTTGCCAGCAAGGTACTCTTCAATCTGGTGGGGGTGGCATTCTCGTCTGGGGACTGTTTACGTGGACTGAAATGGGACCCCTGGTATGTGTGACATCGTCCCTCACAGGTCAACGTTACCGGGATGTCCTGGACGACCATTTGCTCCCGTTTGTGCGTCTTCAACATCCCACTGGGGACCTCATCCTGCAACAAGACAAGGCAGCTCCCGAATCGCATCCAAATGGTTGGATGAACAGTCCACCGACGTGACCTCGCTTCCTTGGCCAGCTAGGTCACCTGAACTCAATCCCATCGAGCACATCTGGGATGCCATCGAGATAGATGTTCGAGGCTCTGACCCCTCTCCATCAAATCTTCGTGAACTGTGGGAACTTGTTCAGGGGTCGTGGATCCGTATGGCTTCCCAACGCTTCCGGTGTCTTTTCGAGTCCATGCGGAGACGAATCGCCGCCGTCATCAGGGCGAAAGGTGATGCTACACGTTACTAGACAGGTATCTCTAATTCGATTGCTCTTCAGTGTATTAGACGGCCAATTCAATGTCAAAGTCCCTTAGTATGGTGGCTTCATTTATCGTTATCGGAATTTTTAAAATCCACTTCCTGACGGAGATTTCAAAGTTTTTTTTAATTTTTATTTTTCAGACTGTATTTGTTTTCATCCTGTCTCCTGTGCAATCTTGTCGTTTTCGTGTGATCTGTGTCTCATATTGTTCTGCTTGTTTTTCTGTTAATTCATGCGTCGTTACCTTCTTAAGTAATAATAATATACTACAAACTAAAAAGTTTATTTTTTGTTAAATGATTGGATAGATAGACTTTTGCTGTGGGTTTTTTTTTTCAAACCCCCGAAAACAAAAGTCTAGTTACGGACCTGATATATAGACAGATAGATTACATTTTTGCTGTGGAATATCCCGCCACCCAAACTAAAGTCTACTTACGGCCCTGGCATTCACCAAAAAAAGGAAGAAAACTTAACGGATTGTCTAGGGTGCAAATTTCAGGTTTGTTATGGGCCTGGGTCTGGGTTTGAATAATGCAAGACATGGATATTGTGTTTTCCTTTTTCGCCACTGGTGCTCTCCCCTTATCGGAACAAGCAACCCTAAATATCAGGGAGGGCAATTCCTTAAACGCTCGTGGGAGTTAGTAAACACCGAAGCAAAAAGAAATACACTGACGGGAAAAAAAATCCCAACACCAAGAAGGGGTTGTGTTAAATAAACGACAGTTGGTAGGCGGTGAGAGTACATCTGTAAGATGACGTCTATGCAAATTTCGCGCTCGGCGCATACGTGTGGCGCTAGTAGCGCCCCTCGGAACATGCAAAGCAGGTTTGCTGTAAATACGCGCTGTAACGTTCGTGAGCGTTAGTTATCGTTGAGATTCGACGTAGGGTGTTGATGTTAGTCAAGAATGCCTTTAAGAAGACGAAGAAGCCATTATCAACAGCTCACGGAGTTTGAACGAGGTCGTGTAATACGGCTACGAGAAGGTGGATTTGCTTTCCGCAATATTGCAGAACGACTTGGCTGGAATATAGCCACTGTGCATGATTGTTGGCAGCGGTGGTCAAGGAAAGGTACTGCCTCAAGAAGACCGGGTTCCGGCCAGCCACGTGGCACTACTGAGAGGGAAGACCGCCGTGTACGGCGTATGGCCGTGGCGCATCGTACCGCGTCTGCGGCAGCAATTCGAGCTGCAGTTGCCACCACAGTGACACAACGAACTGTTACAAATCGGTTACTTGAAGGACAGCTCCGAGCCAGACTCCCTGTAGCGTGCATTCCACTTACTCCAAACCACTGCCCTTTGCGACGTCAGTGGTGTCAAGCTAGAGTTCATTGGAGGACGGAGTGGAGATCTGTTGTGTTTTCTGATGAAAGCTGGTTCTGCCTGGGTGCCAGTGATGGCCGTGTGTTGGTTAGAAGGAGGCCAGGTGAGCGCCTGCAACCAACCTGTCTGCGGCCGAGACGCACTGGACCTACACCTGGAGTTATGATCTGGAGAGCTATTTCCTATGACAGCAGGAGCACTCTCGTGGTTATCCCACGCACCCTGACGGCACAGTTGTACGTCGGTCTGGTGATTCAACCTGTTGTGCTGCTATTCATGAACAGCATTCCAAGTGGTGTTTTCCAACAGGCTAACGCTCGTCCGCATACCGCTGTTGTAACCCAACATGCTCTACAGAGTGTCCACATGTTGCCGTGGCCTGCTAGATCACCAGATCATTTACCAATCGAGCACGTATGGGACATCATTGGACGACAAATCCAGCGTCACCCCCAACCAGCATTAACCGTCCCTGTATTTACCGACCAAGTGCAACAGGCATGGAACTGCATCAAACAAACTTACATCCAGCACCTGTATGACACAATGCATGAACGTTTGCGTGCTTGCATTTAACATTCTGGTGGTTACACCGGTTATTAATGTACCAGCATTTCACATTTAAAATGGCTCTTCTCGAGCGCTTACATTAAGCTGTGATCTTGAAACCTTAATCGATTAAATATGTTACCTATACAAATGTATTGCCGCCATTTCATTCCTCTACAACTATTTTTTCGTGGTGTTGGGATTTTTTTCCGTCAGTGTATGAAACATCCTACGAAAGTGATCCAGTTTTGACGAAATTTGATGGCACTTATAAAGGAGAACCAACCGTATTCATATAGACGACACAAGGAGGGTTTTATGACGTACAATGTTGGTGAGAAATCAGCTCGTAACATCCTGTTATTTACGCGTCACAGAGCCCGTAGTCGGGGAATGATACAGAGAAAAAAGACATTGGACTGTGGCATGGACGACGGGCTATTCATCGACGAGCCCGTGTTCTATTACGGCGTTCCAGATGTCCGCACAACGATATGGAGCCGCCGTTATAAAATACATTTACTGTTTACAATCAGCAACCATATGGACACACTAAGATGGAGTGAAATCCAAAGAGCTAACAAAATATCTCGTGTCCACATTCCTGGCTCAGGAGCGAGGAAACTCTCGTCAATGTCTTTCTCAATCACGTGATACGTCCTTTCTTGTCGATACTCCGGAAATAATCCTACACAGGGCAATGCCCGTCCGCACAATGCTAACGTTACAAGGGGCAATGTCTAGGATGTCGGCAGTGCCGCACGAGCGATAATCTAGCCGGAATTGTCTCCCATCCAGCATATGGTGGACCTTATTGACGGCATGTCCTCTCGCTCATTTCGGCAACGAACCTAAAAACTATGCGCGTAGTAGGGCGCTGCTTGGAGAGCTACAATACTACGGAACAGTGATCAACACGATGGTGGCATGTTTCATTGTACTGAAACAGCTGTGAATAAAAGCAGATATGCTGCCATCTTACATTTAGATGTTTTGCTTCTAGTGCTTTTCCCGACTACGCGTCAGGTTTTTATGTTGTGCCAATTTTTATGTTTTGCACTGTATCTACAGAGGGTGAGTCGAAGGTTTTGCAATATTTGCAAAAACACATTTGCTGCGGCGGATATGGCACGTGTTTAAACTTTACATCTCTTTCGACTGACGCGCAATGCAATCAGTCTAAAGGGATATAAAGTAGTACTCGTTGCTGTGAACAGCATTGCAAATCGTCGTTCTGTCGGTGCTTAGGACGCCTAAAAGATGAACAGCCACAACCGGTTAGTTAGAAAACTTTTGATTTACGAGTTTGAAATCGGCTACAACGCTTCTCAAGCAACACGAAACATTTGTCATGCGAAAGGGTAAGGTTCCCTGGACCACAGCACCGCAACCAGATGGTTCAAGAAATTCCGCTGAAGTGACTTAAAACCTTGATGATCAACCAAGGCAGACGGCGAACAGTGGATCCGGAGGCCGTGAGCCAGGCCGTAGAGGCAAATCCGACAGCCAGCACTCGGAGATTACCAGACGAGCTGGGCATATCACAGACCACCGTGGTTCGTCACCTTCAGGATCTCTGCAAGATCTACAGGATATGCCGCATTGTCCCTCACGAACTGACTCCAGCTGAAGGAAACCGCAGTGTGGAAGTGTGCACGAAACTCCTAGAAAACTCGCGCGTTGTACGTTTCATCAAGATAACCTAACGCACAACAGCAGTGGTTGATCCTGGGCCAGTTTTCAGAACCTCTTGTCAAACGTGGGCTCTCCAAGCACACGGTGATGTTCTGAGTCTGCTGGACTTTCGAGGAAATAATCCATACGAATTTGTTCCAGACTGTCGGAATATCAACGCCAACTTCTACTCTGAACAGCTGGAGCGGATGTATGTCGTTTTGGAGAAGAAGTACCTGGCATTGGTGAACAGAAAGCGCGCTCTCCTACAGCGGCCTCATACCATGCGAACGACCCGGGCAAAACTCCAGGAACTTGAGAGCATCGAACTGGTGCCACACCCAGCATATAGTCCGGATCTTGCCCCGTCGGATAATTATCTGTTCCGGTACATGGCCCACTTCTTTCGTGGGCAACACTACAACAACAAAGAGGAGGTAGCGGCTGGGTTGAAGGAGTTCTTCGCCTCGAAGGACAAGAAATGGTACCGCCGCGGAATCGAAGAGCTGGCAGACAGGTGGTTAAAGACAGTGGCCTGTACTTTGAATGCTAGGCAGCTTTCGTCGCAAAGGTACGTATGAAGACATAAAGTGATCCAAATATAGAAAAACTTTCGACTCACCCTCTGTAGAATCGAAGAACTGGCAGACAGACGGATAAAGACGATGCAACACGATGGCTTATACTTTGAATGCTAGTCAGCTTTCGTCGTAAAGGTACGTATGAAGACATAAAGTGATCCAAATATGGGCAAAACATTCGACTCTCCCTCTCTAGAATCGAAGAACTGGCAGACAGATGGCTAAAGACGGTGCAACACGATGGCCTATACCTTGAATGCTAGTCAGCTTTCGTCGTAAAGGTACGTATTAAGACAAAGTGCTCCAAATATTGCAAAACTTTCGCCTCACCCTCTGTAGAATCGAAGAACTGGCAGACAGATGGCTAAAGACGGTGCAACACGATGGCCTATACCTTGAATGCTAGTCAGCTTTCGTCGTAGAGGTACGTATTAAGACAAAGTGCTCCAAATATTGCAAAACTTTCGCCTCACCCTCTGTAGAATCGAAGAACTGGCAGACAGATGGCTAAAGACGGTGCAACACGATGGCCTATACTTTGAATGCTAGGCAGCTTTCGTTGTTAAGGTATGTATGAAGACATAAAGTAATCCAAATATTGCAAAACTTTCGACTTACCCTCTGTTATAATATATCACAAAGCATGTTTAACATGCTTAACCCATCATACAGTCTCTTGATACTTAAACCCCCCCCCCCCCCCGTTTATTTGTCTTTTCCTATGGCGAATTATTTCTCTTAGTGAAAGGGAATAAAAGGTCAAGTATTCATTTATTATTAAAAGTCAGGACTGAATTTTCGAAGATGTTTCAGTAAAATAATGATAACACTTTTTCCTATTCTTATATCAAAACAAAAGTTAAACGTGTATTCAAAATTCAATTTCTCGAAAGATCCGGTTGCTTCGTTTTCCTCACTGCAACCATCCTATATGATTAATTTCGCGGACGTTCTGAATAGCAAATAATAAATTAATTTATTTTTTTAAGTCACTCTTGCTTTTGTTTCGTCTATAATAGCAGTCTCGAGTTTTTTATGCCGGTCGTTTTACATTTCCCATTAATTCAAAGTAACTACAATTAATTAAAAAAAATACTCACATCAATTAACCACACTGTCTATAAAATGATACATTACAGAAGAAATGGAAGAACCCATTATACTGAAAACCTATATTTATATGATACTTCTAATTCTAATTATGTCGAAGAATACTCCATCAACAGAAACTCGGCGATAATTAATGACTCCAGTGTTTAAAACAGAGGAATGTCATTTGGAGAAGTGTTCCAAGGTGGAAGAACTCTGGTAATTGAAAATAAATTGCCTTGCAGCGATTCCTCATCCATCTATTATTCACAATCACTTTAAGAAAATAAATCACCTTTTAAAGCCTTGTCCTATCTGATGGTTTTTCGTGCGTGATTTATTGATTTTGGAGGAAGATATTTAATCATTCATATCGCATGGGGTTTTTTTTTCGTCTAACACTAGTATTTGCGGAATACGTCTTAAAAGCATTTCTCTTCCTTCTTGTCGACGCAATTTTTCACATTTAGGCATACTTGTTTAAAGAAGTCAAAGAAGCATTCAACTGAGGATTTATATGCTTATGAAAGAGATCTTTTGAAACCAAATCATTCATTTTTACGGTTCCCATCTTTTCGACGTGATTCTGCTCCCTCCCCTCCCCCCAAACTATTCAGCTTTTTTCACTTCTGTCATTTTAAAGCCAGAGGAATGTTATCTTTTCTTATCACTTGTATTTTCTCTACAGCAGGGCATTAAGTTGTTCTTTTTAATCATCTGCTTGATCCGAAATGTCATCTTCCATACCTGCATTAACAATAAAAAAGGGAAAAACATTTTTCCCAGCTTAGCATGAAGGATATCTTACATTGCAAAGCACAAAAAATCCATATTTTTTTATAAGTAACGTCCACACCGGAAGAGAGATAAAACCTTCAATAAATACGAGATTTCTTAATAATCTAAGAAAATTCGATACAGTAGGCAGTTTTTCTTGTCTTTTTCTTTTTCTTTCTTTCTTTCTCTTTTCTTTCCTTCCTATTTTTTTTATTTGCTGAGAAGTTTAACAACTGATTCTAGCTGGCGAGCTGCTCTAACTGTTACAAGCAGTCGCCTGTCCTTAATTTGAGCCTACTGGTTCTAGGAAGGAAACCGAGCCAGTACATCCGGTGTTTGACCCCTGTCCCAACTCAGGCACCCCGGGCCTACCTCTGATCAGAGGCCAGCGCCTCAGACCCCTCGGCCACTGAGGATAAATATTTCTATAAAGTTTTGGAAATAAAATCGGTGAAAAACCAGAGCCTATACTCTGAAAGTTGACAATATAATCATTTATCTAATATGTGTGTGTGTGTGTGTGTGTGTGTGTGGCCACTGTTTCATTCTAGTTAAACTCTCCCAGATTTTGCGGTCTCGGCGATACAAGACTCCTTACTGATACTAAATACTAAAACAAAAAATAAAAAATTGATAAAATAAGTTTTTTTTTAATTGGAGGTTTAACGACTACCGTGATCAACTCAATGGGCTATAAGCAGCCGCCCGTCCCTAATTTAGGGCCACTGGTTCCAGGGAAAGGAGAGAGCCAGTGCCGTAAGACAAACACAACGTCCATGGCTTACCGGGATTCGAACCCGGACCTCTTTCGGACGAATGATCAGAGGCCATCGCTTAGACCACTGCGCCACCGGAGCGGCATAAAATAAGCTTCAATAATCTGTTGATCTTACGAGAGAGGCATACGGGCGCGTCAAATGGAATATCTTAGTGAACAACTAAGGAAATTACGGTACATTGTTTGTCCGGAAATGGTATCCAGACACTATGGGTGGGCTTCAGCTGACCCTTTTGCCCCCACCCCCTTCCCCCCAAAAAATATTTAAGAAGTTGAAACACATGGCGAATGCAACCATGTAAGATTCTGGGAACTTGGATAAACGTACGTGAATTATTCGAATTCATAGAAATTGTGTTACCTAAAATGATTTTTTTTGTTAAATTCAGTGTTTGTACTCCTGTGAAATGGAGGAAGTCCTCAAACCGAAACTTTAAGAGAGTAGTACAAAGACGCCGTTTTTGTAATTGTAGTTTAAAAAGATGAGAGACAGAGAGAAAGAGAGATGCGTTGTTAGGTTACAAAGTAAAATTCATACGCAGCTTTATGAGAGCAAATTAAGAAAACAAAAACAAGCTAAACTTATCAAGAAAGAGCAGCTTGTTAAAGGACATAGATGTTCTTAGCCATGGCTCCCAGTACTACATGCATTGTGGCGTTCAACAGAAGAGACGCGCATGTGAAGACGGCAGGTAGGAGAGTTAAGTCCATGCCGGCGAAGATTAATTAGAAAAGCATTCGGCTCCGGAGTAGAAGGGTGTGAGTTCGATTACCACCACCGGCAAATTTCAGTTTCACATTGGCTCCCGAAAATACAAATAGATCTATTGGCCGTTCGAAAAATGTGTGATGTACGTTCTACACATCATCTGGAGTTAATGAGAATTCCTTCTTCAACAGTGCGCTTCATCGGGCATGGTTTTCCAGCGTAGCTTAACTGGGAAAGCCTTCGACTTTGGAGCAGAAGGATATGGGTTCGATTTCGCCACTGGCAAATGTAAATTTCACATTGGGGCCCGAACGTAAAAATAAATCACCTAGCCATTAGGGTCCTCGAAAATGTTCCTTCCACACAGTGTCTTGAATTAATGAGAATTCCTTCTTTGCTTCGAAAAATGTGTGATGCTTCTTCCTCACATTGTCTGGAATTAGTGAGAATATCTTCTTTTTAAGTTTTTCCCGAAACTTGTGATTTCGTGCTCCGGCCTTTCAAAAGGGAGGTTATATGTGATGTACCTCAGAGGTGATACACATGTCAAAATGGCAAGTAGCAGTGATAGGCCCTTACCGGCGTAGCTTTATTGGGAAAGCATTCGGCTGCGGCGCAGAAGGATGTGGGTTTCAGGCCGCCGTCGGCAAATTTGGGTTTCAGAACACTGAATAAATACTACGTACAGTAAGTACCGGGAAACCTTTTTACTGGCGATACCATCATTAGCGTCAGATAAAATCCATATAAACATAATTTTTGGCCAAAATGTTCGCTAAGCTGTTTAAAATTTGCGCTCATCCGTATGATGCTTCCCCCTCACCAATAGCTACCACCCAGTTCTAAACTGCTGGCATCGCCACTGGTATCCAAATGTTACCTGAGGTTTAATAGACAAAGTCATCGCTCTTTTCACGTTTTTCTTTAATCAACACACATCAACCTTAAAATTGTATCTGGACACCGCTGGGATCGAACCCCAGATCTCTCGATAACTAATCGAATACGTTCGTCTTACTCTACGGTAGCCAACAATCCACGGCGCTTTTGTGTGTTTATCGGTGATCAGTATCAATCTGTGTGTTTATCTGTTAGCTTAAGGCGAACGCACTCGGCTAGTTATCGAGAGATCTGGGATTCAATATCAGCGGTGTCCAGACATAATTTTTTGGTGTCTGTGTGTTAATTAAAGAAAAACATGGAACGAGTGAAGACTGTCTGTTCACATTGTCTCCAAGTTTTTGGAAGATTTTTACCTGAGTTAAAAAAACAACAACATGTGATTACGCTACTCAGTGAATGAGTCTGGATTTTACTGCACGCAGGGAAACGAGATTATTCTCAAACCGAGGGAACTTCATGATGACCTGCGTGCCATTTTTCTTACAGTGGAAAGGCGAACCTCTTCGAAAGTGTTACCAGAATCCTACAATAGGTAGTATAAGAGGTAATGCATGATAAGAAAATCCCATTAAAATGATACTTTACTATCATGTTCGGTATTGTTTTTCAATGACTAAAGCTGAGAGTTTTTTCCATCTCGCAGGGATTTTTTTGGCAGTTTTAAGCACAAATTTTCATGTTTTTACCTCCAAAAATTTATTTTAGGCGAGAAAAGTTACAAATACAACCATATAAGCAGTTAAGTTCACAGCATTTATATTAAAAGAGCCCCACATTGATGAAGCACTATCTTTCACCCTGGTTGTTCCAAACATAGCTTAGTGATAGAAATAAATAAAAATATATAATTTGCTAAATAATTATAAAACAGTTTCCCACATGCAGGTTAGCTCGTAAAACAAACTTAAGAAAAAGCACTGAAATCAAAGGGAAGAAATGATTCACAACCTAAAAGACTTCGTGTAACCAAACCATCACAGAAAACGTAAGCTCTGTTGATTAGAGATAGAGCACAATTCGCTTCGGTTTAGCGCGCAAGCGCAGTCGACGTAACTAGGCAGTGTTTCGATACTACTTTAAGAAGTGGAAACACGCATTGCTACTAACACCCCGTATCTGTTCATTCACAAGGCACACCAGCGCGAGATATATTCCGACGGCCAATACGGAATGAAGATATATGCGAGAATTTCAGCTGTCTACCTGTGCGATAAAACACCATACTATAAGTTGCAAATTAAAATCACTTTATTTACAATTTTAAAAGTAGGTTAAAAAACAGACTAGCGCTTTCGGGGATCACGTTGTCCCCACTACGGGTCCAAAGCACCACAGTGACACGATAGAGGCAGTCATTATATACAGATTAAAATCCCTCCCCCCTGTCACCACGTCACCAACATTTTCAGTGATGCCAACATTTACACAGAAAAAGGCGTACATGTTAATAACAGTTGATATTACAGTAAGTATTAAAAAAAAAAATTACAAATGACACTAGGCAAGAAGGGCAGATTAGCCATTGGACAAAGTCTCTGTCGGGGCAACCAATCCACGCCAAGGTCCCGGTGTACATATGCGGGCGAGTCAAAATTACAACATCTGTCACCATAAGCAAGAATATACAGGCTTTCGGAAAGGAAAAAGTTGTTGAGAAGATCTACTATACTGAACTTCACCACTTTGTCTAGGGAAATTCGGACAACTAGATTTGTAGGTAAAGTAGATTACCTCCCTCCTATAGTCTCCACACTCAGAAAAAACTGTCAGCGACATTACATCTCTTTTGGATTATGCACCAGAAATATCTTTGATATGATCAGGAATGACCGGGACAGAATTCCTACGCTCAGAAAACATGGGGTATACTGTATTCCTCTTACCCATGGAGACCCGAATGTTACTGAGAATTGTTATATAGGTTCTACTCTCAGGTGCTTAAATACCCGCCTGAGAGAACACCAGTTGCTTCTAGTTGGCACTACTCATACTGCCTTTACGTTAGCTGTCACACAGGGCGGTTACTCACCGGATTGGGAAAATGTGAAAATTCTGGAAACCAATCTCAATAGAAGTACTGTTTTCCTTTCCGAAAGCCTGTATATTCTTGCTTATGGTGACAGATGTTGTAATTTGGACTTGACCGCATATGTACCGGGACCTTGGCGTGGATTGGTTGCCCCGACAGAGACTTTGTCCAATGGCTAATCTGCACTTCTTGCCTAGTGTCATTTGTAATTTTTTTTATACTTACTGTAATATGGTGACGTGGTGTAAGGGGGGGGATTTTAATCTGTATATAATGACTGCCTCTATCGTGTCACTGTGGTGCTTTGGACCCGTAGATGGGGACAACGTGATCCCCGAAAGCGCTAGTCTGTTTTTTAACCTACTTTTAAATTGTAAATAAAGTGATTTTAATTTGCAATTTATAGTATGGTGTTTTATCGCACAGGTAGACAGCTGAAATTCTCGCAAATATCACTTCTCGTGCGAAATTGTTTTTTCTGGTTATATACGGAATGAAGAACTTTATAAGTAATTTGCATCTAATTACTCTTTCATATTTGAATACATTATTTGTATTTATTTAAAACTATTTCCAGTGGTAACAGTAAATATTAGCAAACTTCGCCACTGTTTTCGAATGAACAATGCGAACAGCAATGACTATTTGATGAACATAAGATGACAAATATTTACTGCCTAGGTCCTTGTCAATGTCTTAAAATACTAAAACAACTGTTTAGGCTGTCACACTAATGATGTAAAATAAGTGCATTTGGTGGAGGATTTCAAACTTAGCTGTCAGCTGTGTTCCTATGGCAGTTTTGTGATTATTACCTGATCTCTTACAGAATTAAAAGAGTTACGTTTGTAAAGACGCACGCTTACACATCCAATGTGAGAAGACAACGGTCTCGTTCATTTCGTCGACACTATGTATGCAAACAGTCAATTCCTAAAAAACCGAAAAAAGTTCAGAACCACCAAATTTGGTATACTATCTTATGGTACTCTCTTAGACCGTACTCGGTTTTTCGAAGAGGTCGGGGTCAAGGGTCAAGGGGACTCCATACAACATTTTCGTAAAATCTACAGTTTTTAGTTTAGAACCACCAAATTCGGTATACTATCTTATGATACTCTAACTTACACCGTACACGGTTTTTGGAAGGTGTCAGGGCCTGGGGCAAAGAGAGCCCCATACAAAATTTTCTCAAAATTTTCCATTTTTTACTAAAGAACTGCAACACAATTCTGCTCTCCAATACCCTATCTGCGGTCTAAGTTAGAGTACAATGAGATAGTATACCAAATTTGGTGTTTCTAAATGGAAAACTGCAGATTTTACGAAAATGTTGTATGGGGCCTTCTTGACCACAGGCCTTAACCCTTCCAAAAACCATGTACAGTCTAAGTTGGAGTACAATGAAATAGTATACCAAATTTGGTGGTTCTAAATTGAAAACTGTAGATTTTACGAAAATTTTGTATGGGGCACTCTTGACCCCGGGCCCCGACCCCTTCCAAAAACCATGTACGGTTTAAGGAGTACCATGAGATAGTACATCAAATTTGATGATTCTGAACTATTTTTCGGTTTTTTAGGAATCGACTGTTTGCATCTATAGTGTCGACGAATTGAGTGCTTACGAAATGTACCTGTCGACGAAGTGAACCAGACCCGAAGACAGACCTACTAAACAGTAGATGCTTGCGGATACTACGTACTGTTTCAATCCATAGCGAAAATCTCGGATAATAGCCGAAAGATAAATCTACAGAATTTTTTCACTGCCGAATTGAGTATTCGTGCAGTGTTACTAAAAAAAACAACAAAAAAAAAAACAAGAAAGATGACACCGACTTTTCGGGTGTAATAAGCACGTTTTTTGAATCCGATCTGACGCAAATTAAATTTATCAAAGCTATTCAAAGTCAATGGAACCGGTATGGAAAACAATAGATCTGACGACAGAAAGAAGATTTTCAATCGGGTTTTTAATCCCTCAGATATTGCTGTAAACGGAATCGTGAGCTTACGAACTCTTAGAAACAAAGATATCGACAAAAATAAGATGTGACTTTACGTCCCCTGGTGGGAAAACCATGCATTATTTTAGGAAGAAAGTATTCTCAAAAGGTTTACCCATATAATCGGTATCGGTCTAAGAACAAAAAATTAGTCGAGTTTTCAGAAGCCCAGATTTTGCTACAAATACATCAGAAGCAGAAATTAACACTTTTGACCTCTGGTAGCCAAACCATTCTTTATCAAACATTAGAAATTGTGTGAAAACTATTTTTCATCAGGTCTTGTATGCGATACAGGTAGAATTTTTCATATCGGAGGTTTGGGAGCAGAAATAACGCAGAAAACGCAATTTACCTTTGTGCCCCCTAGCGGAAAGTCTATGATTTACTTGAAAATTTTGAATTTATAGGAAAAATATTTCGCATCGGAAACACTATCCAACAAAAAAGGGATTTTTCAAATCGGACTCTTAGAAGTAGAGATATTGAGAAAAATAAGTTATACATCTACGCCCCCTTTCGTAGAAACCATGCATTATTTCAAGAAAAAAATGTTCCTAAAAGGTTTGTCGACATGAGTAATATCGGTCAACAAACGACTTTTTTTCAATCGAGATTTTAGAAGCTCATATTTTGCTGCAAATACATCAGAAGCGGAAATTAAGACTTACGCCGCACCTGGTGGCTAAACCATTTTTTACAAAAATTAGAAATTATGTGCAAACGATTTCCCATCAAGAGCTGTATGCGGTGCAGAAAGAATTTTTCAAATCGGACATTTAGAAGCACAGATATAGGAGGGGAATGCAATTTACATTTACGCCCCCTAGCGGAAAGTCTATGAATTACTTGAAAATTTTGAAGTTATATGAACCACGTGCCACACTGGGAACACTATCCAACAAAGAAGGAATTTTTTAAAATCGGACTCCTAGAAGTAGAGATATTGATAAAAATAAGATATACATCTACGCCTCCTTGGCGTAGAAACCATGCACTATTTTAAGAAGAAAATGTTTCTAAAAGGTTTGTCGACATAAGTAGTATTGGTCAACAAAAGACGTTTTTTTTCAATCGAGAATTTCGAAGCTCATATTTTGCTGCAAATACATCAGAAGCGGAAATTAAGATTTACGCCCCCTGGTGGCCAAACCATTTTTTTACAAAAATCAGAAATTATGTGCAAACGATTTCCCATCAGGAGCTGTATCCGGTGCAGAAATAAGTTTTCAAATCGGAGATTTAGAAGCAGAGATATAGGGGGAAACGCAATTTACGACTACGCCCCCTAGCGGAAAGTCTATGAATTGCTTGAAAATTTTGAAATTATATGAAAATCATGTCACACGGAAACTGCTATCTAATAAAGAAAGAAATTTTTCAAATCGGACTCCTAGAAGCAGAGATATTGACAAAAATAAGATGTACGTCTACGCCCCCTGGCGGAGAAACTGAGGAATATTTTAGGAAAAAGATATTCCAAAAAGGTTTATCGATGCAAGTGGCATCAGTCCACGAAAGAATGTTTTCAATGGATATTTTAAAAGCTCAAATTTTATGGAAAATACATCAGAAGCAAAAATTAACCCTTACGCCCCCTGATGGCCAAAGTATTCTTTACCAAAAATTTGTAAATATATGCAAAAGATTTTCCACTAAGAGATGTATCCGGTGAAGAAAAAAATTTTCCAAATCGGAATTTTTCGAAGAAGAGTTATCGTGAAAAATGGAATTTACTTTTACGCCTCCCTAGCGGAAAATCTATGCGTAATTTGAAAAAGTAACTATATCTAAAATACTCTTCGACATAAATGGAATATAAAGATAAAAGAATTTTTTCAATCGGATGTTTAGAAGCAAATATATGGAATAAATCGTATTTCTGAATTTCCCATCATCTGCATTTACGCCCTCTAGCGGCAAAATTGCACATCGTAAAAAAAAAAAAGAAAACGAAATGAAGGATCATCATTCTCATATTTCAAGCTTCCCAATGCAAAAAGAATTTTTCAAATCGGACTAATAGTTCTAGAGATATCGTGGGTACAGACGGACAAACCGATAACATAAGTATGATCTTTTTTCACAAATGACGTGCTAAAAAAGCACGAAATTCTCAATTAAAGTTGCCCTTCGTGAAAAAGTCTATGCTTCTTTAGGTGGCCTTCAGTTCCAAACCTCTTGTATACGGCAATGAGTCCGTGGACACAATTTTACTTGTAATCATGTTTCAAAACGCAAAGTTCACCATCACCATATTTCCGCAAATCACGAGCCAAGGATTATGAACTGAAAGCATTAGAAAACTGAGTTTTTTTCCCCCTGTCTATAGTAAACTCTGTTTCGCTATTTCCCAAAGAAGTGATGTACGCTGTGGCGCAAAATTGACAGAAAGTAATAAATCACCGTCCGATCGATATGTTTCCTGTATACATTGGTCTCAGTTTTGTATTTCTTGCCTGGTTAAATGCCTGATGATGAATTGTATGAGTTAAGAGAGATTGGTAAGAATTCTGATACGAATATACCATATGTTCTGGAAAATGCAAAAGAATGTGAACTACGAATGAGAAACGTTATATATTTCCGCAGAAATAAATTAAGTATGAAATTTTGGAAGTACGTGGTAATAACACAAGAACATTAATTATCCTAAAAGAAGTACTTTTTTCAAATATGCACACATGTAGCAATCTGATCTGAGTAACTGAAGATAATCTGAGTAACTGAAGCTTAGGAATATGAACCAACTTCATATTTGCGCTAGTTAGAGAAACTTCGAAGTTTTCTTGGGTGAGTGCCCTATTACTTTTTTTGTGTTCGCTGACTTCTTCGTCCGGTTCATTTCCCGCACACTTCACTTCGTCCACATTCCTTTTGTCTTCAGAAAGGATGGAATGTTTGCTACTAGGCAAGTAAACGGGGTAAAGATCCTAAATTTTCGTCAACAGCATCCTCAGTCGTTCATTTAATCATTTCATTTTCTCTTCACGTAACTGTCTCTCCATCAGTTTGTCCGGCTTTATTGACGCTAGTTTGTACCATGTAGAACGTCCGAATTCAAAATTTAATTTTCTTCACCTGTATCCCAATCAGTATATTGTCCATTTACTTCATAAAAATCTTCGTTCTTCCTATAAATACTCTTAGCTACCACACAGAGAAGTCCGATTTTTCCCATGCCTATAATCAATATTTTTTTCCTTTGTTTTCTTTACGTCGAAATGTATTAGCATTCATCTATCCGTCCAGACTTATAAATAAGCGTGGGTGCCGTAGAATATTAAATCGCCCAACACCCTTGCCTGTAATAAAAAATCTTCCTTAGTCATATTAATCAACAATCAAATATTTAAAGATTAAGTATACTGACTGAACACGTAAATTAGGAGCGTAACATTATGCCAAATGCAGTAAGCAAAAAATAACTGCAACACGGCTTAATGCCGTAAGCGATAAAAGTAGCAACACCGCTTAATGCCGTAAGCGGAAAAAATGCAACAAGGCTTAATGCCATGGGCGAAAAAGACGTAAGCGAAAACACGCAACAAGGCTTAAATGCGGAATGCGAAAAAAAAGCTACAACAAGGCTGGTCCGAAACAATGTTTCGTTATATTGTTCGAGTACAACAACAACGCGAGCATTATTAGGAAGACAAAAAACAACTGCGTGCCTTGTAATTCTTAAGCTACAGTAAATTCTGTTATTATTACTGTATATCTGCAACATTAAAATATATTAAGTATTAATTGAGCGAAATTAATTTTGCTCACAAAATCGGATTTGAAAAAGTTTATTCCAATCCCCATAAATGTGTTGGATTGAAAGGGAAAATTTTCATTATTAAACTTTTAGTGATTAATATCGTACAGCACCACAGAATTAAACAGCGCTTCAAAATTTAATCCTCCGTTTTACTTAAGGTTTAAAGAAGGTTTATTTCTATCAAAAAACTTAAAGCAGGAAAACATTTGCATGTAAACAATGTCCTTTAGAGCTTATATCCTTCCTAGTAGCAAATATTCCATTAAAACAGAAATTTTCTAGGGTGTTTATCTATTCTAAGGACGAAGTGAATGTGGATGATGTGAACAATGTACGAACAATAAACTTCGGATGAAATCAATATGGACAAACTTAACTGTGGACGAACTCAGTAGTGGAAGAACTGAATTCACAGTGGACGAAATGAGTAGTGAATAAAACTGAACAGCGGGTGAAATTAATATTGAACGAAATGAACAGCGAACGAAATGAACGTGGACGAAATGGTCGCGAACAAAGTGATCCGACCTCTTGGATGATAGATACAAAGGTACAATACAACAGGACACTTTTTGGCCGAAAATTAATATTACGTTATATTTCGTCAAGAATGAAATTCATAGTTCTGTCCCGCAAAACTACAGATCATGAAAGAAATATGTGATTACACCATATAATACAAATTTTGAAGATGACAATCCGATTTTTGGTGTAAAGGTGACAAGAATGGTAAGTCAGATAATATACGAAAACCAGCATACCCGGGCGCTATCTGGGACACGCGGAATCGAGTTCCGCTCCAGGACGATGAAATTTTCAAAGTTTTCGGATATCTGACTTACCATCCTTGCCACATTTACACCAAAAATCGGATTCTCATCTTCAAAATTTGTAAAACTACTGATAGTTTTGACAACAATGACGTTGTAACGTTACATGTATTGGGTATTGTATTGCCTGTTGTAATGCAACAAAACAGGGTTATTTCACTTCTCTTATGAAAGCATTATAACATAATGTACTTGTTAGTTTTTCGAAGAGCACGCTTAATTGACTGTTTTGTTGAAGCTATTATAGAATAAAGCGCTTAGGGTCTGGTAAGAAGAGACAATTCGAAGTAATGAGAAGTATTAACGGAACAAAAGGGTTAGTAGCTCACCACCTTATTGTGATCTACATCTAAAATTACATTAGCACATGATTTATACCTCCTTAACTCCGAAGCAAGTTTATTTCGATGAATTTACAGGAATGTCTTCCGAGAACGATACCATTTTCCATCCTCCATTAGGAAAGAGCAGGGGTTTTGAGGTAGTAAAGTCGTCATTTCCATCTCCGAAATGGCCAACCATGGCACAGCTCTTATATGCCGACAAACAAAGCCCAGCACAACGTCTGAGAGGCAAACCAGAGTTTGATTTCAACATCATGGAGCCCATTAAACTTAAATGACTCCCCATTGTGAAAATGTCGGGGCACTTTGTCGGCAGCGAACGCCAAGAGTTTACGTAACAGCCAAATGGAGCGTTAACACGTTACGCAAAGACAATGGGGAGACATAACTCTCCGATCTGGAGTGACGACGTCCGAAATGACTCCGCTTGGCAGGGTGTCTCCGGTGTGTCATCTTAAGTGGGATCTAAATGAGGCCTCAAGCATTTTGTCTGGGGCGAGGAAGTGATAAAAAGGCTGATTGCTTATGAGCTATAGAAATCCCATGCTTTCGGTTGTTTAGATGGAGTGTGTGTCATGTACAGATAAGGGAAAAGACAGGTAATCGCTTTCTAGATTGGGATGTAATATACGATGACGTAGGTTGTTTCTAGTACGAGCTAATACTTAACAGCTATCTCAAAAGGAAAAGATGGCACCGAACGTTTGGATTGTAATGGGAACACCTTTTTGACAAATCCTTTTTCCGAAAAGTGTTTTTAGTTATTTCATTAAGGTATTAATGCTTTTTTGAAAATATAAATTTACCAGTTCACTTTCATTTCGCTTTCAGGTATCAAATTGGTCCGCATTTAATCTAGCTGCACCTAGTGAAAACTTTATGCATGAAAATGGGTTGGCATAGATGAAATATCCGTCATGTGCCACCAGAAAACACTCTTAAAAATAGCACCAACCCGTTTAGTCAAAGTATTTTTCTCTACATCGACACACATATTCTAATGTGTTACGAGGATTTGCATCCCACTTCGATAAAATTCCTTAGTCGGTGAAGCAAAGTTGTTAGGTTACCAATGGATTTGGCGATGGTTTTGGCATTTTAACTTAACTGGTTCTTCAAACTAACATAAACAGCTTGCTTGGAGATGTTCAGTTGGACACGTTAGACCGTCTCAAACTGAACATCTCCAAGTGCCATGCCATTTTCTTTTCGCAGAAAAGAAACCCAATTCTTTTTGTCGACAAAGCTAGCGTCTATACTCTTAGGCGGACAAAAAATGTTTAGAACTTGGGAGTTGTATCTGATCCCAAATTGAACTGTAAAAACCATATCCAAAGAACCTTTATTATGCGATTTTCTAAGTATTTTTCCAATCCTCTGACACTTATTTCTCATTTTTGAGGCTACGCCCAAACCTTCATCGGAGTATGTATGCTGCGATCATTTGGAGCTCTAGCCTCGTAGCACTAATAACTGAAATTGAGAAAGTACAAAGAAGAATTCTATGGCACATTTTCGCAAATCTACTGGAGTTTCGGGGAACTCCAGTAGATGAATTTCTTCGCAAATCTACTGGAATTTCGGGGAACTCCAGTAGATGAATCGCAGGAAATCTGCTCTGTGAACTTCACTTGCACTGAATTTTCAGAAAAGGTTTACGGCCAAACCTTCATCACAGCATGCTGCGATCATTTAGAGCCCTAGTCTCGTACCACTAATAAATGAAATTGAGAAATCAGAAAGAATTCTATGGCACATTTTCGTAAATCTACTGGAGTTTACATCGATCAGCCAAAACATTAAAACCACCTTTGCGTTACTCAAATAAACGCGCGTGCAGCCAATCAGAGTCACGTGCAAAGGTCGCGAATCATATACACTTATGGCCACCCAAAATACAACACCAAGAAGGACACGAGATAGCAAAGCCAGATTTACTGGACACATAACAACATATATACAAAGATGAAACGATTGAGCTTACAGGCCCGTGCGACTTGCCGAAACAGGCAGACATCAATAGTTCGTGTGGCCCCCATGGCGGGCAATAACGGCTGCTACACGCCGCGGCATCGAACGAAAGAGGCTTTGGATGTGGACTTAGGGTATGTCGGTCCAAGCTGCTTCCACACGTTGCCACAGTTCATCAGGGGTAGCTGCAGGTGGTGCTCGCAGGGCCAATCGGTTGCCCATCAGCGACCAAGCGTATTCCATGGGCGACATATCGGGAGAACTGGCGGACCACGGCAGCAGTGACGCTTGGTAGGCCGTGAAGAATTGTTGCACGATGCGTGCCACGTGCGGGCGCGCATTGTCGTATTGAAACGTGGCCGCTGGTAGGTCCTGAAGGTAAGGGAGGACTACAGGCTCCAAAACGTCGGAGATGGTGCGGTGGCTGTTGAGTGTACCGGCGTTGCGTACCAGAGGATGCGGATGTCATATCCAATTGCGCTCAAAATCATAACGCCAGGCGACGGACCGATATGGCGAAGCATAATGCAGGCGTCATACAGTCTCTCGCCGCGGTGCCGCCACACGCGTATCCGACCATCGTGGTGTTGCAGGCAGAAGCGGGATTCGTCGGAGAAGACAATGTCGTGCCATTCTGTAGTCCAGGTGCGGCTTTCAACGGCCCACTGCCGTCGCACTCGCTGGTGGTGTAACGTCAATGGTAATCGGAGTCCTGCTCCTGCAGACGACGTCGAACGGTACGTGCTGACACAGGTTGTTGCGCAACACACCCTAATTACTGCGCTAACGTTCGTGATGTGGCGGTGCGGGCCGTCAATGCCCGCCGCACAACATGCCGATCCTATCGTCCGGTGGTGTGCCGCGGCTGCGGCAATCGCTCACGTCGGTCCGTCCGTGCCTCCTGCACCCACCGAGTCCATACTCGCCTCACTGTGGCTGGATGTCGTCCCACACGGGTGCCGATGTCACGGTACAATAAACTGCTATCACAATAAGCTACTATTGGTCCTCTGTCGAACTCCGAAACGTGCTGGAATGACTGCCGTATTCTGCGACGAGGCATCAGGAAGCTTTCCACGCGCAGGTCCGGCAGAACAGCATACTTCCACTACTTACACTCCGCCTTCTGTGCACCCTTCTTATAATGCTTCTCGGTGGCGTGCTGAGCGCACATGATTTGAATATACCCTGCAATGCTAATCGATTGCATGTCCTCTCGTGGGCGACGCATGCTGCGACTTTCAAGCCAATCGGATGCTTCCTTCTTGGTGTTGCATTTTGGGTGGCCAGCAGTGCATATAATAAATACCTCGGTCGGAGCTCTCTTAGTCAGAATTTCGTTTCGTCTCAACACTGGAAAAGCAAATGATTTATCTGATTTCGACAAATGCCAGATTGTTATGGCAAGATGACTTAGTAGCATCGACGATGGTAGGCGGCTCACACTTTACAGTTGTTAGTACCTATCAAAGATAGTCCGAAACAGGTGACACTTCGAGCCGTCTACAAGGCTTGGTTAAACTTCCATGTGCTACCTCCTCCAAGGACAAAATGTGAAGTATTTGCTATGCCATTCAGCGGAACTGAAACTCGGGGGAAATTATCTGTTATGCGAAATGTACAGATTTCACAAATCGATGCTCGGATATTTTCAATTCATTTCTTTCGTAAAGCATGTTTTTTCAAGATTGTAATTATCACTTTTAATGCACTGTGATGCTAACGCACATTGATAGTATAGAAATTTCTGCAATTAGATCTATTGTTTGTAGGAATGGCCTTACAAATATGTTTAAATCTAATAAACCGTGGCAACGGCTTGACACAGAGCTTTGTCGTTTTGGACGGGTTTCTCCTCTAGGAAATAGTCCAGGTGCCGGAAAAGGTGATAATCGGTGGAAGCGAGATCTGGAGATTAATCAGAGTGCGGTCGAGTTCTGTAGCCGACTGGTGGATTTGATCGACTGTCCTTAATGAGACATGTGGGTGAGCGTTATCGTGCGACAGAAGGACCCCATGCCTATTGGCCAAAACTGGCTGCTTGGTACGGAGGATTTTGTGCATCAGCTGGATTTCAGCATACCCGCCTGGTCGGAGATATCAATGATGGATCAAGCCGGCAGATAACTACTATGCGATAACAAGTACTTTCCGCAAATGTAGGGGTGGATTTCGACAGTGTTTAAGAGACTTAGTGGTATCCAACCACTGTGTTGATCGCTTACATTTGCTGTAAAACGCCCATGTTTCATCGCAAGTTACGATCCGATGAAGAAATCCCTCCCGTCTGTGTTTATTGGCCGATGCCTGTTCACGAGGTACATTCATAAGGGACGTGCCTCCTGCTTAGAATTTAGCGAAGCATCGGTATTCGCAGTACCCTACCCAAGAGCAGCATTAATATAGTAGTGCACCATACCCGCGGAATGTCCGGGTTTGACCTCATACAGAAAACGTACGAGCAGATCGCTTGCCTCATGGCCCACTTGAGAAAAGATTGGGCCCTTGAGTTTAAACTTAGGCCAGAATTAAGACACCAAGCGTGTACACCAGATATGTCACAAACTTGTGAGGTATGCCATATGACGTTCCTGGACGACACCATTCTTCTGGATAGGACGAACATGTCCACTTGTTGAAAGCGAGCACTTCATCGCACCGTCCCAACAATATGGATATTCTTGGTCAAGATTACAGTAATCCGATACAAAGAGATTTTTCCTATATGACCTTTAGATATGTATATATTGCAAGAACAAAGCAAATATAACCATTGATACACAGGTGAAAACATTTTAAAGATATGTGATTAAATTTTTGAGTTACTTTGGACGTTTCAGATCACCAGTTATTTACCAACATCAACTTGGAAAGCATTACACTCACAGAAGAACATCAGCTGTAAGTAACAAATACTTTGCACCAGGACGCATTCAAATAATTAATGCGCTGAATTTTGTAGCCAGGTTCCATAAAAAATATATCGTTCTGCTTATGGATCCATAATTTAAAAACAAGGCTGCTATTTCTCTAAGTTCCTGAATGGCTGCTAACTGCTGTCTAATAAAAACGTTTTCCTTGAGAAAACTAGCATTCCAAATCTTTTACTAGCATTCCAATCATAATCTCAGTCAAAGGTTTATAGTTGCCATCATCATAATCGCTAATAATGTCTATATTCTGGCCCCCCTTTGTTCACCATTTATGTTCTTTTGCCCGTTGTTTTATTAAACGTGCTAACTGTCCAATACAAAAGGGATCTGAAAAACGGTTTCCCCGAAAGTATACCTGTATGTGCTCATCAAAAGCGCTATCCCGCAGGTGCAGAAGGAGCCAACTGTCATCTTCCAACAAGAAGGGGTACTCCTTCATTGGGCACATGTTGTTCATGAAACACTCAACGGAACATTTTCATATCGATATATTGGCAGTGAAAGATAATTCTCATGTGATCCAAGGTCACCACTAGACCTTGCCACGCAGCATTTATTTATGGGGTTATACTGTTAGCTGTTTAACTGAAACTCATTTAGTTAAGTTAGCTTTACTGGAAAACGCTTAATTCTTCGCTTAACACTGAATATTGGCAAATTAACTTTCTTTGAACCCTTAATTAAAAGCAAAATTTCTAATAAGGCATTTCAATACAACATCCAGGGTGAGTAACAAATCTGTGCTGACGAACATAATCCAAGTATTTTTATTAAATCCAAATGTACCCAAATTCCAACATGACGTCATCACAGAAAACAGAGTTATCCTATGTGCTCCTTAACAGTCTTGAGTACACATACCTTCGTTCGCTCGTTAATCAGGCGTAAATAAACGTAATCAAGCATCAACGAAGAAAGGTTTTCTAACACAGACAGCTCGCAGAATATCGCTTAAGCGTAATCGCATTAACAGTGCTCAAAAACATTGCGTACGATTATTCAAACTTATGCACCCACCACAAGTCATCCTGAAGAAGAAATTGAAGAATTTTGTGAGGAAATTTGTCATCTAAATAATAAAGGTAAGCAGCACTTGAAAATAATTATGGGAGATTTCAATGCAAAAATAGGGCAACGGCAACAGAATGAAACTTCAGTAGGTAAATTCGGTCACGGCAACAGAAACCAGCGTGGAAATACTCTCGTTGAGTTTGCAGAGGCAGAAGGATTTTTCATCTTGAACTGCTTTTTCAAGAAAAAGCCACACAGGAAATGGACATGGAGACATCCAAATGGGACGACAAGTGAAATTGATTTTATTATGTGTAACAAAAAAATTCGTCATAGAAGACTGCAGTGTGCTAAACAAGTTCAACACAGGTAGTGACCATAGATTGGTGAGATGTAAGATGCACCTCAACACTAAACTTGAACGTGGCAAGCTCATAAGACAAACAAAATCTATTGACATAACCAACCTTAAAAAACACCATAATACCTTCAAGTTGGAACTGAAGAACAGGTTCTCTGATTTAGAAGGCCTAACATCGGAAGAAGTGGACATCTCTGAAGTTAACAGAAAAGTAACTAAAGCTCTTATGGAAACAGCAACAAAATTAGCTGGGTCTAAGAACAAGTTGCATGTAAATAAATTATCAGGAAAAACGAAAATGTTGATGCAAAAAAGAAGAGAGATGAGGACAACTAAAGAAGATGTGACTTCCAAAGTGGAATATATAGAGCTATGCAAGACAGTACGAAAAAGTATCACTGAAGAAGTAAGAAAATTCAACTGTGAACTAGTGAGGAAAGCACTTGAAAACAACCAAAGCCTAAAGATAGCAAAGGGACATCTCAGTAAGGGAAGAAAACAGATTATGGCACTGAGAAAAGAAGATGGTTCTGTAACAAGAAATAGAGGCGAAATTTTGACAAGAGTGAAAGATTTCTACTCCAAATTATATGAAAGGGATGATACATGCACTCCAGACATCATGAAAGATATAAGTACCAGAGTTCCTCCAGTCCTTCCAGCAGAAGTTGCACATGCAATCAAGAACATGAAGCGGGGAAAAGCTCCAGGAGAAGATGGAATTACTGTAGACATCATACAAGAAGCAAGTGGAGAAATCGAAACAGTACTCGCCCAAATTTTCACTCGATGCCTTAATGAAGGAAAGATTCCTGAGGATTGGAACACCGCTACAATGATCCTGCTACATAAGAAAGGTGACATTGAGGATCTCGGAAACTACAGACCTATCAGCCTCCTATCAGTAGTTTATAAAATCTTCACTAAAGTTCTTTCACACCGCTAGAAGGTAACACTGGACATGGCTCAACCGAGAGAACAAGCTGGATTCAGGAGTGGCTACAGCACAATAGATCATATCCATGTGCTGAGAGAACTAATTGAAAGAGCGAGGGAATATGAACTTCCATTGTGCATGGCTTTTATCGATTATGAAAAAGCCTTTGATTCGGTGAAACCATCAGCAGTTACAATGGCTCTGAAAACCTGCGGTATTGAAGATGCATGCATTAATATTATTAATAACATCTATGAAAATGCAAGTGCAAAGATTAGGCTGTTTGAAAATACAACACACATAAAAATTGGAAAGGGAGTGAGACAAGGTGACACCATATCTCCGAAGCTCTTTAATGCCACATTGGAGGGTGTTTTTCAGTCACTGAGCTGGGAAAACAAGGGGATAAAGATTAATGGAGATTATCTAACCCACCTTCGTTTTGCTGATGACGTAGTCATTTTTGCAACTAGCCCATCAGAGCTGCAGAGTATGATCCAGGAACTTGCTGACAAGAGTAAAGAAGTGGGATTAAAAATGAACTTTCAGAAGACAAAAGTGATGTTCAATGCTTTTACAAGAAATGAAGATTTATCGATTGATGGAGAAAAGCTGGAGATAACAGATACGTACGTTTATCTTGGACAGCAGATATCAAGTGAGGGTCACATTGATGAAGAAATTAATCGGCGTACAAAACTTGCCTGGAGAGCTTTTGGAAGAAACAGCATAATTTTCAAGAGCAATATGCCATTATGTCTTAAAAGAAAAACGTTTGATCAATGCATCCTTCCATTGCTTACGTATGGTGCAGAGACGTGGACCTTAACTAAAAGAGACATACAAAGGCTGCAGACAACTCAAAGCAGCATGGAGAGGTGCATACTTGGTGTAACCAGGAGAGATAAGAAGAGGAACTCGTGGATCCGAAAAATGACAAGAGTGGAAGACATCATGATCAGAGTTAAATCCCTGAAATGGCAATGGGCTGGACATACTGCCAGAAGGACAGATCATCGATGGACAGCCGAAATTTTAGATTGGATTCCAAGGGACAGGAAAAGACCCAGAAGAAGACCACATGGGAGATGGGTGGATGAAATTCGAAAGTATGCAGGGGTGACATGGAGGAGACTGGCACAAGACAGACCGTTGTGGAGGAAACTTGGGGAGACCTTCGTCCAGCAGTGGATTGATAATGGTTGACAATGATGATGATGATGACAGGAACTCAAATGGAATGTTAAATTACAGTATTAGGTGTGGGCAAACGTTCTACCCATTTTTCATGAAGCAAATTCTAAGTAAACATTTAAGTAACAACTGCAATAACAGATGGCGCGTGTGATGGCCAAAATGCTTCGAGGAGTAGGCTATAAATTAGCACCAAGTATGCAGGTGCATCTCATTCGTATACAAGTCACACAAAGGTTAACATATCAAGAAATAAGGATCACGTAATCTTTGTTTGTTTTATGTATTCGACAAAGGCCGCAATGCAGCTGAAGCCTGCCGCAACATTTGCACATATCGCTGGTGGCTCCGGGAATTCCGTTAAGGAGGACGTCGATCAGAGGTTTCTGAAGACAATTTTTTTATTATTGGAGGTTTAATGACCACCGTGAGCAACTCAGTTGGCTATAAACAGTCGCCCGTCCCTAATTTAGGGTCACTGGTTCCAGGGTAGGGAAAGAGCCAGTGCCGTAAGACAAATACAATATCCATGCCTCACCGGGGTTCGAACCCGGACCCCTTTCGGACGAATGATCAGAGGACATCGCTTAGACCACTGAGCCACCGGGGCTGCGAAGAGAATTTCAACTACTCCATATCAAATGAGCAACATCTAACCGTTGAAGAATCATCAGAAAGGATTTCTGTACACAGAACAACAGTAGAAAGAAGGATACATACGCTTGGGTTTATCACAAAGTTCAACCCGTGGGCACCACATGACCTATTCGTAAGAAATCGATCGGCCAGAATGACCACCTGTCTTTCTTTGATTGCGCGTCGCAGAAATGAACCTTTCTTAAAACGATTAGTTACGGGCGATGAAAAGTGGGTTCTTTATGGAAATGTAAAGCGTTAATGGACTGTATGCCGAATTGGACAGCCTGATTAATCGACTTCATGAGGAGGACTGCATCCGACAAAGGCCTAGTTAAGCGTATGGTGGCATACCAAGGGGGTAATCCACTGGGAATTGCTTGCACCTAACCAAACAATAAATGCTGACATGTATTCCAACAGTTGGAAAGGCTGAAAGAAAAATTGAAATCGAAGCGTCCGTTTCTGGATATAATCACAATGGCGTCATCTTGCAACAGGACAATCAGGACAATGCAAGAACCCATATAGCTTTAGCCACCCAGAGAAAATAACTAGACATCGGATGGGAAGTGTTACCTCGACCACGTATTCCCCAGACCTTGCACCTACGGATTACCACCTTTCTTTTTCTGGCTCTTCAGAACAACTTCGCTGTAACAGTCTTTGATGAAGTTGAAAACCAGAAAGTACATTACAAGAGTTTTTTGACCCCGAAACGGAGGAGTTCTACAGAAGGGAGATAAAATTACTACCAGAAAGATGGCAAGAAGTTACAGATAATAATGCCAATTGTGTAAAAGATCAAAGATGTATTTTATTCCGTTTATAGGCGCAAAATTTACAAAACATTCGGTAGCTGCCGCTGCCAACGGGCAGCTTCTTCAGGCTGCTGAATATAAACAGTTAACAGAAATATATTAAGAATAAATGCAAATGTAAACAATTTCAAATCACTTATAACATGAGATTCATAATGCGCCACGCGCCCATTGATTGCCTAGCGAGCGGCACTCTTAAGGTGACTCCAAATAAAGTCTCTGCCTTATGTTTCCAATGGTAAAACTTCTTCGCAATTAATGCATTCCCAAGGATGAAAATTTGCACATCGATAAAACTAGCTTTAAGTTATAGCATGGGGTACTTAATACTTGCTAAAACATAACCATAATTATATTGAAAATCAATCATTTTTGTTTGAGTAATGTTCAGACCTGTTAATAGATGGCGCGACCTGTACATTGATGACGTCAGTGGACAAATAAATGTTGATTGCTTAATTACGGTTATGTTTTAGCAAGTATTAAGTATCCCATGTTATGACATAAAGTTAGTTTTATCAATGTGCAAATTTTCATCCTTGGGAATACATTAATTGCTAAGAAATATGTAAAGAAGTTTTACCATTGGAAACATAAGGCAGAGATTTTAGGTGGAACTACTTCAATATCGAACACCCTGTGCGGGATGAGAGAAATTTCAGTAGTCGTGTCTGTGTTACAAACGTCACTGCATGATAGAAACTCAATTGATTCTCGGATGGCTGTTGACCAAGGGCCGCTATAGGGCATCCTTAGAACTTACGTCTGGATAGGTCGGGCATCCTTAGAACTTACGTCTAAAAATAAATAAATACACCGCTCTTTCCACGTTCCAGAAACACATAGCAACCGAAAAATTGTTTTTCAACCGCCGCCGTGGAATTGAGTCACGGAACTCTCGATAACTAGCCGAGCGCGTTAACTTACGTTTCAGAAACACATGTTTCTGGAACGTGGAAAGAGCAATGTATTTATTTATTTACTGACGCCACGTATTTGGAGAATTTTCACCTTGGATCTCGCCCTTTGGATTTAACTACTATAATATATATATAGCCAGTGCCGTTAATGCCCACCAGATGGAGACGTCTCAGTAGCTGAGCACATCTTACGGATTTATGATGTCAGAAGCTGACTTAAAAATACACATAGCGCCGTGGATTGTTGGCCACCGTTGTGTAAAGTTAACGCGCTCGGCTAGTTATCGAGAGTTCCGTGGTTTAACTCCACGGCGGCGGCTGGAAAACAATTTTTCGGTTGCTATGTGTTTCTGGAACGTGGAAGGAGCGATGTATTTATTTATTTACTGGCGAAACGTATTTGGAGGATTTTCACCTTACTTCTGGAGCCAACCAAATAGTCAGTTTTCTGCTTTTTATATCCCGTTTGTGCTGTGCCTCTCTGACTTGGAAAGACCTTTTTGTCATTCCGATATGTCATTTTGTGTGTGTGTAAAAGTTGTACTAGTTTTTTAGTGAGAAGAAGAATGCCCGACCTATCTGGAAGGATTTAAGAAGACTAGCGCCCTATAGCGGCCCTATAGGTCAACAGCCATCCGAGAATCAATCGAGATTCTATCATGCAGTGACGTTTGTAACACAGACACGACAACTGAAATTCATCCCATTCGGCACAGGGTGTTAGGTATTAAGGTGGACGTCAAATAATTTTGCTTCCTATACTTCCAATGGAAAAACTTCTGTACACAAAATTAATGCGTTCCCAAGGATGAAAATTTGAACATCGATTAAAATAGCTTCATTTTATAACTTGAATGCTTAATATTTTCTAAAACATAATCATAATTATGCAATCCAACATTTGTTTGTCTACTGACGTTATCAAAGTACAGGTCGCACCATCTTTTTTCTGGTTTCAACACCACCAAAGGAAAAGTTATTGATTTTTAATATAATTATGTTTATGTTTTAGAAAATATTAAGTATTCCAAGTTATAATATGAAGTTGTTTTAATCGATGTTCAAATTTTCATCCTTGAGAACACACTAATTGTGAAGGAAATGTGTACAAAGGATTTTCCATTGGAAGTATAGGAAGCAAAGTTACTTGACGTCCAACTTAAGAGTGACGCTCGCTAGACAATCAATGGGCGTGTGGCGCATTATGAATCTCATGCTATATAAGTGATTTGAAATTGTTTACATTTGCATTTATTCTTAATTTGTTTCTATAAACTGTTCATGTTCAGCAGCCTGAAGAAGGCAGTGAAAGCTTGCGAATGTTTTGTAAATTTTACACCTGTAAAGTGAATAAAATACATATTTTGTTATTACACGCAATCCCATTTGTACCGATCAAAGATGCTTTTAATTGAAAAAAAAATTGTGTTTCTTCTCCACTAAAAAACTAGTAGAACTTTTACACACACACTTATCATAATATACGTCACATGGTTGTCTTAGAAATGCGGTTTATGCAACGTTTGTTTCAGATATCAGGACTTTGCCGGAACGCTTTACAGGAGTGAACATGTAAAAGTTCATGAAGTCCATTCACTAAGTATCAAAACTTTGTACTTTTACCTAATACTGTTTGAAACGGAATTTATTCACCAGTGTCTATTTAAAAGTTATGCTTAAACGAGGGTAATTATTTATGGACACACTGTTCTTAATTAACGTACAGTATTTGTGCCGTAACATTTTTTTTTGTTTTCTTTGAGAACAGGAAATAAACCTGTTTAAAGAGAAGCATTTAAATTCCATTGAATTTTCAAGAAATATCTGCCTTATCTGAAAGTCATTACCATGGATAAACATTTTTAATGAACACAACTTTTTTAGCGATATTACGCTGTTGCTCCAGAGAAAAACTACCAAATGGAAATCACTGCGTTAATTAACGAAAACTCATTCCAATTTTTTAAAATATCTTGTAGCATAATAAATTAAAATGCGAGGTATTGTTCAGTATTTTAATATTAATGCTCATTGCTTCCGGCTCTGGAACGGGTTACCGGTTTATATAAAATCCCTTGCCAGTTTTGCATCGTTTAAAAAAGCACTCAAGTAGTGACTGAAAAATATGTAATTACTTGCTTTGATATTTTTCTTCCTTTAGGAACCTGTGACCAGTCAGGTTAACATTAGCCTTTTTTTCCGGGTTCCCTGCCATATTGCACTACTGGTGGTGTAATGTGTGTTTTTTAATGGTATATAATTTGATTTTGATTTTTGTAGTTTCTTTCTGTATGTTCTTCACTGCGCGAAACATAGCTAATAAACAAACTAAACTAAACTACTCTAAACGAAATTAGTTGACATATTTGCACAGTAACACTTTTTCTGTTATCTAGAGATCAAAAAAAAAAAAAAAAAAAAAAAAAAAAAAGAGGGACAACACAGTAATGTTTTAAATTCAGCGCACTTTTGACGAAAGATTTAGCGTGCAGAAACGAAATTAATATGAGCAGTGTGATAATTTTGAAGAATTTAAAATTTTACGAGATAATAAACTGCCTTTTCAAAAGAATTTACCCGAAATTTCTGTTAATCAGAGAAAAAATATTGTTTTTTTGGATGCATTGTATTTAATTATGAAAACAGAATACTTACTTCACTTGTATGTTTACTGATTTTTATATATAATTGTCATTATGGAATTTTTTTAATATGGTAGGCTAAAATTACCATAGCGTATCTGCAAATATCATGCTGCTGTATTTTTTCCTTGATAATGTTTTAGTTTACTCTCTCTTTTCTGTACGAAATTAAGGAGACGAAAAACAAATAATCAGAAATGAACATACATATTTCCTCCTACGAAAAGTTAAGAGACATTATATTATGCCTCCCGGAAAACGATCTTTTTGAATTCCCTTCAGTGGAAACCTAACGAGATCTGGGAGTTGATTCCAATTGATTTAATACCCTGTTGTTTCTGATAATACCCTTAACCTTTGCTTTCTCCTTTTCCTCGGGGATTAAGATACCACTTCTTCAAAGAGCGGAAAATGACGTCGATGTTCAGAGAAAATAAGAAAACTCTAAGGATTCTTTACCAGCGGAGTCACGCACAATAAGGCGCTAAGCCGCGTATATGAGAATTCTGCAAGATGATCTGCGAGCTCTCCTGTTTTATTTTGTACTACACTTCTTGCAACAGTTTAGCACTTAAAACATCATATTAAACAAGAGAGATGACACCAAATATTCGGTGGTAATTAACACTTTCTTTGAATCGTTTTCGGCACGAAACAGATGTTTCAAAGAAATTTTTACAAAACCTGAAAATGCAGCTAAAAACGAATATGGTAACACCACCTAGGGAAAAACTCCTATTATTTAATATACGGAATGTGAGTGGAATTATTTATAAGGAATGGAACCTGCTATAAAAAGAATTTTATACAATCAATAAAAAAACAGCAAACAGAAATATAAGAGTTTATCAAAATAGTGGAAACCCTTACTGTTTGTGGATAATTTTTTATTAATAAACCATTGGCCCATCTCTGGATATCAGAACAGAAGACATTCGACATGTAACAGACTTGTACAAGTAGTCATGCACATACCATAATGTAACCTGGGACGATTCTTCCCGTAAGATATGTCACAACTGTGCCAGTCATGTTGAAGGAAGGAAACATGATCTGACCGTTCCCTGCAGATATTCCCATAAATGGTCAATGCTATTGAGCTCTGGAGATTTAGGTAGCCAGTTTGTAACTCATCCTCATACTGTGCAAATCATAAATTGACAGGTTTCGCCCATTGACGCAAATGATTGTCCCTAGTTTCAAGCATCATCTGCTTGAAACTAGGGACGGTCATTAGAGAACAATGTCTGTATCATTGGGTTCATGTCTGCATTATTGGGTTCATGTCTGCATTATTGGGTTCATGTCTGCATCATGGGGTCCAAGAATGGATTCGTACTTTGCAGAGGTGACAAAACCCTGCAGAATAAACAATGACGCTAAGGAATGCCACGATATGGATCGGGAAACCACTTTCACGCTTAGTCGGAACCAAACTGTCGGGGATATACTCTTCAACCTGATTTCAACATACGTACACTACATCGATGAACCATTACATTATGACCACTTACCTAATGAGTTGTAGGACCCACTTTGCCCCACAAAATAGTGGCCACTCGGTGATACATCAATTCGATAAGGTGGCGATAGGTATCCTGGGGTATCTGGTATCATAATGTCAACAGCAGGTCCTGCAATTCTCGTACATTTCGGGGTTGTGGTGATTTAACCCGAACACGCTTTTCCAAATCAAACCACAAATGTTCGATTGGGTTCATGTCAGGTGAATTTCGAGGAGGACAGGGCACTAACAGAAAGTCACCAGCATGTTCCTCGAACCACTCCTTGACAATTCTGGCAGCGTGGCACGGCGCATTATCGTGTTGGTAATAGCCATCACCAGCAGGGAAAACAGTTGCCATGAATGGGTGAACTTAGTCCGCAACGATGTTCAGATACCTGGCAGCTCTCGGGGATTGCGCTACTGCGATAATGTGGCATAAAGTGCCACAAGAAAACATCGCCCACAACATAACACGACCGCCGCTGGCCCTTTTCCGTCTAATAGTGCATCCAAGTGCCATAGTCTCCGTTGGTAACCGGCGTATCCGCGTTTGGCCGTCTACGTGATGCACCAGGAATCTTGATTCGTCAGACCAGGACACTTTCTTCCAATCATACAGGGTCCAATCGCGATGATCTTGGGCCCATATCATGCGTTGTTGGCGATGACGTGCAGTGAGCATGAGGATCCGGATGGGTCTTCTACGATAAACTGTGTGCTGTGACATATTGCCTTGTTCACCACTGTATAGCTGCGGGCGATTTGTCGCCCCGTGCCACTGCGGTCACTGTGAACAATGCGCGACAGTCTCCGCTCCCCTCTGGCATCAATGAGCTGCGGAAGACACGCGCATGGACGACGGTTCGAAGTTTAGACATCTGTGCACCACTTTCGATACGTACTGACTAAAGTGGCACGTGAATAACCCACAAGCCGCACCGTTTCCGAGATCGTTGTTCAGAGGTGCGGTGCCATCACAATTTGTGCTTTATGAAACTCCGATAAATCGACAGCTTTTTCTATTCTGACTGCGAACGCTCTACTAACCGAAAGCCGGTCTTCGGGTTGCATATATACTCCCCTGTGCACTTTACCTGAGCCACCGTTCGGTCTCCAGGCGGGCTCATTTCTCTAGGCTAGGGGTGGTCATAATGTAATGGCTCAACGGTGTAGAACATAACATTATATAACAAGGCGCAAAATACACTTCTTAATGAATAGTATGCTACCAAAGAGAAATTTTTAAGGAATTTTTAGAATCGAATAGTATCTTACACTTATAAATATACGCTAACGTCCCCTGGCGGTAGAATTCTGAATAGTGGAAAACTAGAAGGTAAGCGAAAATTATTTATCATGGGAAAAGCAATGTTATGAGGAAAATGAATTTTTCAAGTACGACTTCTTGGAGCACCGGCAACAAGTTTTGATATTTACGCCCTCCAGCAGGAAAATCTATTTTCTAAAGTGGAATTTATGGCAATTTTTGCAGCAGCAAGTGGCGTGCGTTAAAAACAAATTTTTCGATAGGATTTTTGAAGCGAAAATACAATTGTAAACTAAAATACAGTATATACACAGTAACAAGAACTTGCTCCAGAACTGTGAAACACAAACAACCATAAAGTATATGCATAATGTTGCCCAAAATGAATAATATGAGGTGTTGAGAGAATGTTTTAATCGGAAGCAAAGAAGTCGAGAAAAACAAATTAAATATTTACGCCCCTAACGGGAACATTTTGTATTATATTGAGTTCGAAACGCACACAAAATAGTTTCGTAGTTCGTAGTATCTTATCCAAAACAAATTATTTTTCAATCGCGTTTTTAGACGCGTAGATATTGTTGTAATTATGCTGTAAACGGATAAATTTGTGCATAAAAAATGGAAATTACGTGCAAAACATTCCGCTTCACATATGCTGTCGGCAAAAGAAGGATGTTTCAAATCGATGTTTTAAAGGTAGTGATAACGAAACAACTGAGATATTCATTTACATCCCTTGGTAAAGAAATGCATTGTTTTAAGCACAAAATATTCACAAAGCTTTTTCTGTTATGCTCGTATCTGACCGAGAAAGAAAGTTTTCAACTGACGTTTCAGAAGCGCAGGTATTGTTGCATATACATCGCTCACAGAAGCAAACACTTACGCCCTCTGGTGGCCATATCATTCCTTACCAAAAACAACAAGAACGATGACACCGAATTTTCCGCTGTAATAAGCACGTCTTTTGAATCTGTTCTGACGCAAATTAAATTTATCAAAGCTATTCAAAGTCAATGGAACCAGTATGGAAAACAATACATCTGACGAAAGAAAGAAGATTTTCAATCGGGTTTTTAATCTCTCAGATATTGCTGTAAACGGAATCGTGAGCTTACGAACCCTCAGAAACAGAGATATCGACAAAAATAAGATGTGACTTTACGTCCCCTGGTGGGAAAACCATGCATTATTTTAGAAAGAAAGTATTATCAATAGGTGTATCCATATAAGCGGTATCGGTCGAAGAAAAAAAAACAATTAGTCGAGTTTTCAGGAGCCCAGATTTTGCAACAAATACTTCAAAAGCAGAAATTAACACTTATGACCCCTGGTGGCTAAATCATTCTTTACCAAACATTAGAAATTATGTGAAAAATATTTTCCATCAGGTCTTGTATGCGATACAGGAAGAATTTTTAAATCAGATCTTTAGGAGCAGAAAACGCAATTTATCTTTGTGCCCCCTAGCGGAAAGTCTATGATTTACTTGAAAATTTTGAATTTATAGGAAAAACATTTCGCATCGGAAACACTATCCAACAAAGAAGGAATTTTTCGAATCGTACTCTTAGAAGTAGAGATATTGACAAAAATAAGATATACATCTACGCCCCCTGGCATAGAAGTCATGCATTTTTTCAAGAAGAAAATTTTCCTAAGAGGTATGTCGACATGAGGAGTAGTATCGGTCAACAAACGACTTTTTTTTAAGCGAGAATTTAGAAGCTCATATTTTTCTGCAAATACAACAGAAGCGGAAATTAAGACTTACGTCACCTGGTGGCCAAACCATTTCTTACAAAAGTTAGAAAATATGTGCAACAATTTCCCATCAGAAGCTGTATGCGGTGCAGAAAGAATTTTTCAAATCGGAGATTTAGAAGCAGAGATATATTGGGAAACGGAATTTACATTTACGCCCTCTAGCGGAAAGTCTATGAATTACTTGAAAATTTTGAAATTATATGAACCACATGTCACACTAGAAACACTATCCAACAAAGAAGGAATTTTTCAAATCGGATTCCTAGAAGTGGAGATATTGACAAAAATAAGATATATATATATATATATATATATATATATATATATATAAATATGGCTCAACCGAGAGAACAAGCTGGATTCAGGAGTGGCTACAGCACAATAGATCATATCCACGTACTGAGAGAACTAATTGAAAGAGCGAGGGAATATGAACTTCCATTGTGCATGGCTTTTATCGATTATGAAAAAGCCTTTGATTCGGTGAAACCATCAGCAGTTACCACGGCTCTGAAATCCTGTGGTATTGAAGATGCATACATTAGTATTATTAATAACATCTATGAAAATGCAAGTGCAAAGATTCGGCTGTTTGAAAATACAACACGCATAAAAATTGGAAAGGGAGTGAGACAAGGTGACACCATATCTCCGAAGCTCTTTAATGCCACATTGGAAAATGTCTTTCAATCACTGAACTGGGAAAACAAAGGGATAAAGATTAATGGAGATTATCTAACCCACCTTCGTTTTGCTGATGACGTAGTCATTTTTGCAACTACCCCATCAGAGCTGCAGAATATGATCCAGGAACTTGCTGACCAGAGTAAAGAAGTGGGATTAAAAATGAACTTTCAGAAGACAAAAGTGATGTTCAATGCTTTTACAAGAAATGAAGATTTATCGATTGATGGAGAAAAGCTGGAGATAACAGACACGTACGTTTATCTTGGACAGCAGATATCAAGTGAGGGTCACATTGATGAAGAAATTAATCGGCGTACAAAACTTGCCTGGAGAGCTTTTGGAAGAAACAGCATAATTTTCAAGAGCAATATGCCGTTATGTCTTAAAAGAAAAGTGTTTGATCAATGCATCCTTCCAGTGCTTACGTATGGTGCAGAGACGTGGACCTTAACTAAAAGAGACATACAAAGGCTGCAGACAACTCAAAGAAGCATGGAGAGGTGCATGCTTGGTATAACCAGGAGAGATAAGAAGAGGAACTCGTGGATCCGAAAAATGACGAGAGTGGAAGACATCATGATCAGAGTTAAATCCCTGAAATGGCAATGGGCTGGACATACTGCCAGAAGGACAGACCATAGATGGACAGCCGAAATTTTAGATTGGATTCCAAGGGACAGGAAAAGACCCAGAAAAAGACCACATGGGAGATGGGTGGATGAAATTCGTAAATATGCGGGAGTGACATGGAGGAGACTGGCACAAGACAGACCGTTGTGGAGGAAACTTGGGGAGACCTTCGTCCAGCAGTGGATTGATAATGGTTGACAATGATGATGATGATGATATATATATATATATATAAACGCCCCCTGGAGTAGAAACCATGCACTATTTTAACCCTTTAAGCGACCGATGAATGTGAACTAAATGTTGCCCAAAACTCTTCACGTTTTCCAAACAGAAATATTCACATAGCGTTCGGGTTTTACGAAAGCTGCCGCACAACAATTTCTTTTCCCCTCTTACCTGATCAACACTGACCATGAACCTGTCACTGTTGGTAGGCATCCCACTAGTCTATAGTAATATTCATTCCACTAGTCTATAGTGATATTAATCCCACTACTATTTGGTGATTGTTCTTCGTGATTTGTATCCCACTAGTACTTTCTTGGTGACAGGCGTTTAAATTTCTTTATTATCTGCCCCATAACCCAAGTCATGGGCGGGATATCATACCACTGGGTAATAACGAGAGACTCAAACATCTTCTCTCCTTTTTTAGGTTTTTCGTCACTGTTACACTCCTTTTAAAGGGTAATTAGTCAGAAAGATTTAATTTCAATCATCTCCCTAAATGATCACTTTGAATCGCATAGCTAATCTTTCTCATGAGCACGTTGATTCATCCCAATCGCTTTCGGTCCATTTCTTAGACAGTGAGTATATCCGTGCGAGCTGATTTAAGTTCATTTTTCTAACCCCGAGTTAATTCGTTCCAGGCGGTTAAAGGGTTAAGAAGAAAATGTTTCTAAAAGGTTTGTCGACATGAGTATTATCGGTCAACAAACAACGTTTTTTTCAATCGAGAATTTAGAACATCATATTTTGCTGCAAATACAACAAAAGCGGAAATTAAGGTTTACGCCCCCTGGTGGCCAAACTATTTTTTTACAAAAAACTGAAATTATGTGCAAACGATTTCTCATCAGGAGCTGTATCCGGTGCAGAAAGAATTTAGAAGAAGAGATATAGGGGAAAACGCAATTTACCGCTACGCCCCCTAGCGGGAAGTCAGTGAATTACTTGAAAATTTTGAAATTACATGAAAAACATGTCACACGGAAAACACTATCCAACAAAGAAGGAATTTCTCAAATCGGACTCCTAGAAGTAGAGATATTGACAAAAATAAGATGTATATCTACGCCCCCTGGCGGAAAAACTGTGTAATATATTAAGAAGAAAATATTCCGAAAAAGTTTATCGATGTGAGTGGCATCAGTCCACGAAAGAATTTTTTCAATCGATATTTTAGAAGCTCTGATTTTATGGCAAATACATCAGAAGCAAGAATTAACACTTACGCCCCCTGGTGGCCAAAGTATTCTTTACCAAACATTTGAAATTTTATGCAAAAGATTTTCCATAAGGAGATGTATCCGCTGAAGAAAAAAATTCAAATCGGAGTTTTAAAAGAAGAGTTATCGGGAAAAACGTAGTTTACTTTTACGCCCACTAGCGGAAAATCTATGCGTAATTTCAAAAAGTAACTACATCTAAAATACTCTTCCTTATAAATGGAATCGAAAGATAAAATTTTTTTTTCAATCGGATGTTTAGAAGCAAACATGTGAAATAAAACGTATTTTTGAATTCGACATACAATACGTATTTTTGAATACGATGTACAATACGCTCTCTACCGGCGAATTTGTACATCGTAAAAAAAACGAAAAGAAGGATCATCATTTACATATTTCAAGCTTCCCAATGCAAAAAGAATTTTTCATATCGGACTAATAGTTGCAGAGATATCGTGGGTACAGACGGACGGACGGACGAACCGATAACAGAAGCACGATCTTTTTTTACAAAAGACGTGCTAACAAAAGCAATGCGGAACATTTCCCAACAGGAGCTCTATCCGATGTGGAAATAATTTTTCAAATCTGACTTTTAGAAGCAGAAATACCGGGAAATCAGGATTTAGCTTTATGCCTAATAATGACAACACTGTACATTCCTTGAGAAAGCAATATTCCCCAAAATAGCCTTCGTAATAAATTGTATCCAACGATAGAAAGGATTTTTTTCAATTGGATGTTTAGAAACAAACATATGAAACAAAACGCATTTTGAATTTCATAGCATCTGCATTTCCGCCCTTTAGCTGAGAAGTTATGCATCTGAAAACGAACCGAAAGAAAAGTTAATTGTTTTCATATTCGGGGCTTCCCAATGTAAAAATTAAATTCTGAAATCGGACTAACAATTGCAGAGATATTTAACAATAAGGTACCATACACCAACTATACTTAAAACAATATAACCATACTAGTAATCCGAATTTTTTTGGCATAGAACAGAAATAAAAGTTTCGGAGCTTTCGCACATCAGCCAGATGGCTTTTTCAAGGAAGGTAGACAGCTAACTGCAAACTGAATAATAGAACACTTCAACAATTTGATCGCGGCTAGACAGTAAATGAATAGACGCAAATGTGATTATTCATTCGAAGAAACGAGCCGTCACGTTGGTTAGGCACACAGTACCGTGGGCAAAACGGATCATTATTTGAAGAATTTATTCCAAATACGTGACAACTCTAGATAGACGCTATCATTGCAAGCCTCGCTGCTGGTCAAGAGTTCCAAGGTTTCGTGAATTGCAGTAGATTTGGGTGTGGAATAGGAAGCTAATATCGTTATATCATCTCACATATGATCAGCGGACTTGAACTTGACTTCTCCTATATGGCAGTGGTTATTATTTCGTCCTGTGTAACTATTTTATGTTCGTCGATTCTAATTCTAAACGAACGTTTGGTCATTCCGATGTAGTAACGCCTGGTGCCGTTCGGATATTGTAATGGAATGTTATAAACACCTGCCTTATTGAGAAGAGGGGTCTTGTCAATATTTCTTCAAGAAAATGTTCGAGGCGGCATAATAGGCAGCATTCATAGTCCTTTTATCAGGCAAGTAATAAATTAACAACAACCCTCCTGAATCCCATAAAATGGTGGCCATAACTTTTCCCCTGTGTTTCGACCTTTTTTTTTTTTCTGGTGGTGATGATCCGTGATGTTTTCACTGCTTGCTCTTTTGTTTAGTATCAGGATCTCAATTGTGAAGCCACGTGTCATTGCCAAAAGTACAATCTAGGAATAGAATTAATCTGGATAAAGGTTAATTAATGTGATCCAGATGTACCAACTTGCTTCAAAACGATCATTCTCCGTCTCAGGTGTCAACATTCTAGTAACCCATCTGGAACAGACCTTTGACATCAATAACCTCTCGTGTACAAACAGTGAAGGTACTTAACTGCAATTACTCAGTAATATGTAAAACACAGATTTACCGCTTTGACATCACTAGGTCCTCCACTTTCTAACACATTTCATCTGTAGTCACCTCCACCGATCATTCCTCGGGAGGGTCGTCTTCTAACGAGTTTGCTGTCCCTTTAAAGAGAGAAGCCCATCTTTTGACTGTTGCATATGAAGGTGCACCATCGACGTACACACGAACCATCCGTTCATGAATACTGCGAGGTGGTTCATCTTCCTTCGTCAAAAATTCGAACACCGCCCGGTTCCGCAATTTCATCTGTCGCTCATCCTTTTTCATCTGATAGACTTCGACGAACTGAGGCGCCGTCTCGAATGTTGACACAGCGACGTGGTGTAGACGTTGTATAACTGAAGGATGATGCAATACTTTGCAATTGTTGCGTCAGTCGCCAACCACTATTTTCAAGATCAGGCTTTTAACTTATTGAGCGCTCCTCGTATCTATTATAAGCGACGACGGCCTATAACATCGCATTTTATAACATTTGTTACATCAAGTTACATGCTGATTACATACGAGATTTCGGTGGCATGCCTCTGGACATTGAGGGTTTTTTTATTTGTTAAGGGTTCGCTTGCCTGTTGGGGAAGGGGCGTAGTGTCCTTACGCTCCCCCTTTATCGACTGCTTTTATTTCTGCATTTTACATTATTGATGTCGTGGCGTTTGCGGACGAGCAGAGAATCGTGGCATTAGTGGACGATACGGTTATGCCATGAAGTAAGAAACATCACCCCTTAAAAATAAATAAAAAAATATATTTCTAATGCATTTTGGTAAAGTAGCTTATATTATATTATATTATATTATATTATATTATATTATATTATATTATATTATATTAGGTAGAAGGGAAAGCTAAGAAGAGGTGGGTGTTTCTTACTCATCGCATAACTGTCCGCTAATGCCACGATTTTATACCTGTCCGCTAACGGCACGGAACCATATAATTTGTTGAATAATAAAAAAACATGCTTACGAATGAAATCATGAATGAAATACCGGATTACACTATATAATACAAATTTTTGAGACGACAAACCGTTTTTTGGTGTAAATATGACAAAGATGATAAGTCAGATAATGTCAGTTACGAAATTTTCCAGTTTTCGGATATTATTGACTTACCATTTTTGTTATATTTACAGCAAAAAAAGGATTGTCCTCTTCAAAATTTGTAAAAAACATGCTCGTTTCAGCTAAAGTTTCAGTGTTACGTCTCTTAATTTTTCCTGTGTTTTTATTTTTTAAAAGTTTGCTTATTTACCTAACGGGGGTGGGGGTCTTATAGCTCTTTGATTCCCTCTGTATAGACTGGCTTCTTATTACTACATTTTACACTATTTGTGTTGGCTCAAAAGATGTGCTCACTGCACCCGAAATTTCGGATGCATGTCTCTTGATTTTCTGTTTTCTAGTTTGCTTGTTTTTGGTGCCCCCTTCCCCCTTTTTTTTACGATACACCAGTCACTCATGGCTAGTTTTGGGTGATGCAATCCGAAAACGGTGCCAGTCTTTACGACTAGATTTTATCGTCTCTCATCGCCGAACATGTATGTGAGCCTGATCAATTTTTCTGCCGTTGCTCGCGTCGTCGACTGCTGCGACAGTCGATAAAGCGGTATAGCTCCAGATTTACCAACAGAGCAGCAGCTTTTCCTTCCAAACATCACTGTTCCTTGTGAGTCATAGATAATGCTAACTCCTCACTCATCTTCGAACGTTTGACATCACTCCGGCGAATTACCCGTCAACTCAGGTGAAGCCCTATTCAAACACAGAATCCACGTTAGCTTCCCAATAAACACAGGCGTCTGTCTATCTAAGCGGGACAATACACACACACACACACACACACACACACACACACACACTTGTGCTAGGAGTGAGTCATTGTGCACGTCTCCCCGCGAAGGACAAGATGGATTACGGGGTGTGAGAGAGAAACTGCTGCCGCGGCTTCATGAATTTTCATTAACTCAGAAGGAAACACAATAGCAGCTGTTAATCCCGGTGTTTAAGTTGTGAAACTCGAATAGGTATTTCGCTTTCGGCTTGGGTGATTATTAAGTTGCTGTGCTATCTCGATGCCGAAGAACAAAAGTGAAGATGGGATGCCATTGTAAGCAGAGTGGGCGTGTTGAGCCCTCAGATCGTAAAGTTATGCTAGCCGGATTCTCGCACACCCCTTTTTTTTCATGACGCTCCATTAACATCGCTCCGTCGCTTTGATGTCAAGTATTTACTTAAGTGTCCATTATTTATATTGATTTCTGCATGATTTTTAAATGCAGCCGTTCTTATCACTTGAGTATAAAAAGTTAATGCAACATTTTCTGTTACACTTATGCAGTGGCGACGCCAGCAGTTCATTACTGGGGAGAAGGGCGATTAGGGCGCGAAATATCGTGGGGAGCACAAAATTCTATGAGCTTGGCGGCAATTTTGCCAAAATATTACGTCCAAGTACGTTTTACCGGACGATGATGATGTTTTCCCCCAGTATTAAAAACGTTTCCATTTATATACTGTACGTAGTATTTATTCAATGTATCTAGCACTTGGAAAACGCCATTTTTAGCACTACTTCTGCAAAAAAGTACGTGCTTATAATGCCACTTTGTCCGTCCATCTCTGGACACCACATCTCTTGTACAATTTGAAAAACGTTTCTTGCCAATATTGGGAAGACCGAAACGTGAAAACTAAGATCCTTACCTTTTGGCCCTTTTCTGAAGCATAGCTTCGCCGCTAGAGGGAGTAAATGTAGATTTAAGATACATTTTTCAGCCTCTTTTTGCTTCTAAATGCACTGCTGGCCACCCAAAATGCAACACCAAGAAGGACACGAGATAGCAAAGCCAGGTTTACTGGACACATAACAACAGATACAAAGATGAAACCATTGAGCTTACAGGCCCGTGCGACTTGCGGAACACGCAAACACCAATTGTTCGTGTGGGCCCCATGGCTGGCAATAACGGCCGCTACACGCCGCGGCATCGAACGAAAGAGGCTTTGGATGTGGGCTTGGAATATGTCGGTCCAGGCTACTTCCACACGTTGTCACAGTTCATCAGGCGTAGCCGCGGGTGGGGCTTGCCTGGCCACTCGGTTGCCGATCAGCGACCAGACGTGTTCGATGGGCGACATATCGGGAGAACAGGCGGGCCACGGCAGCAGTGACACCTGGTGGCCCGTGAAGAATTGTTGCATGACGTGTGCCAATTGCGGGCGCATTGTCCTGTTGAAACGTGGCCGCTGGCAGGTCCTGCTGGTAAGGGAGGACTACAGGCTCCAAAACGCCGGAGATGTAGCGGTGGCTGTTGAGTGTACCGGCTATGCGTACTAGTGGGGTGCGGGTGTCATATCCAATTGCGCCCCAAATCATAACGCCAGGCGACGGACCGGTATGGCGAAGCATAATGCAAGCGTCATACAGTCTTTCGTCGCGGTGCCGCCACACGCTGATCCGACCATCGTGGTGTTGCAGGCAGAAGCGGGATTCGTCGGAAAAGACAATGTCGTGCCATTCCGTAGTTCAGCTGCGACGTTCAACGGCCCACAGCCGCCGCACTCGTCGGTGGTGTAAGGTAATCGGAGCAATGGGAGCCGTGCGACAAGTTCCCGCTCCTACAGACAACGTCGAAAGGTACGTGATGACACAGCTTGTTGCGCAACACACCCTAATTCCTGCGCTAACGTTCGTGATGTTGCGGTGCGAGCCGTCAATGTCCTCCGCACAACATGCCGGTCCTCTCGTTCGGTTGTGTGCCGCGGCTGCGGCAATCATTCACGTCGGTCCGTCCGCCTCTCCTGCACCCACCGAATCCATACTCCCCTCACTGTGGCTGGATGTCGTCCCACACTGGCACCGATGTCTCGGTACGATAAACCGCTGTCACGATAAGCCACTATTCGTCCTCTGTCGAACTCCAAAACGTGCTGGAATGACTGCCGTATTCTGCGACGAGGCATCAGGAAGCTTCCCACGCACATGACCGGCAGCACAACACACTTCCACTACTTACACCCCGCCTTCTGTGCACCCTTCTTGAAGTGTTTCTCGGTGGCGTGCCGGGCGCACATGATTTGCATATGCCCTGCAATGCTAATCGTATTCATGTCCTCTGCCAGGCGACGCATGCTGCGAATTTCAGGCCAATCGGATGCTTCCTTCTTGGTGTTGCATTTTGGGTGGCCAGCAGTGTATGTATATCCAACTGAAATAATTATTACTTCCTTCGATACCATTTTTTAAGAAGACAGTTTTGGTTAGAGTTTTTTGTTAAAGTAATGCGCCGTTTTTCCATTATGGGGCGTAAAGGTATATTGCGAATTCTCCGATATCTCTGCTCCTAAAAGTCTTATTACAAAAGGGTTTTTTCGCATCGGATAGTTTCTGGTGCAAAACGTTTTGCATGTAATTCCTAATTTTGGTGAAAAACTGTTTTGCTACTGGGGGCGTAAGGGTGTGTTTATGTTTCTGATGTACTTGAAGTAATATCTGCATTTCTGAGAACCCGACTGAAAAACGTTCTCGTAGTCGGATACCATTCCTCACGATAAACTTTTTGCGCATATTTTTTGCTTAAAATAATACACGCTTTCCCCGCCAGCGGTGTGGACGTATATTCTATTTTCTTATTTCAATATCTCTGCTTCTAATAGTCCGATTTCAAGAAATCTTTCTTTTTCGGGCAACATGTATGGCGCGGAATGATTTGCATACAATTTCAAAATTTTATTAACGCACAATTTTGCTACTAGATGGCATAAGTGACGTATCCGATTAAAGCTCAGTTGCAGTAATGTTTGCGCATTTAAAAACTCTAGTAAAAATATTTTTCGGCCAGATACTACTCACTATCAAAGTATTTTTATTCTGATTTCCTGCCCAAAATAAAAATAATTTTCCCGCTAGGATGTGGAAATGCTTAACTTCCTTTTCTCGATATCTGTGCTTCTAAAAGTCTGATTTAAGAAATTCTACAACGCCGGATATCATTCACATCGTGGAACATTTTTCATCTACTCATGTTTGTCTTGTATTTCACACATCTGCCACTAGGTGGTGTTAGCGTGTATTTCTGTTTGCAAGTGTATCTCCGCTTCTAGGAATCCCATTGAAGAATTTATTCTTTTAATGTATGCCATTCGCTGTAGTTTTGGAAACTATGTCGTTTTGAAATAGTTCATAGTTTTCCTGCTAAGGGGAGTAAAATTCAAATCTTCTTCTGCCTATCTGTGCTCCAAGAAGACATTTGAAATATTATTTTTTGCTATTGCTATAAAAATAAATTTTCAGCATATTTTTTACTGTACCATTATACAAAATTCTGCTTCCAGGGGACGTGAGAGTATATTTCTGTGTGTAAAATACTTTATTCATATCTAAAAATTCCTTATATATATATTTTTTTTGGTAGAATACTCTTCATTGTGGTGAGCATTTTGCACCCATTGCCTCTTTTAAATATCGTACAGCTTGTTCGCTAAGGCGCGTAAAGCTGTACCACGTTATACTCTATAATTCTTCTAATTGTTCAACTTGAAAAACATTTTTGCTATGGATACCTTCTATATGAGGCTTTCTGTGCAAAATTTGTTAATTTTCAAAACACACTTCTCAGCTGCTAGTGAGAGTAATTAGCTGTTCATATTTGTAATTTTACATAGCAAGTAATCCTCCCTTGTGAAAGTCGAGAGGAAGCAAACTTTCGCTACAACGCATACAATTATTATCTCCGGAAAGATGCCTAGCATCAAAATGCATTTTTGTAATGGCTTTTAAATCACATTTAGTATTAGGATCTCGTAATTTATGCAGAATGCAATAAGATATTGTTACGTTTATGTAAAACGTGATGAAATAATGTTCGGCGATAGTTCAGTAAAATTTCATTGTTGATTAACAATAGAAAGAACTGTTGTTGCGACACTTCACGGGACAGTATGCTGTACGATCGGATTTCACTAATGGTTTTGAAAATGACGTACTGTTACCCATTTTCGTTACATCGAAATTTTATGCATGTGATTTACTTTACTACTGTCGGGAAAGTCGCGTGGCATCGAAAGTTGGCAACGAATTTTTTATCTACCTTTGAATGTGACCAATCCCTCAAAGGAAATTCCAAGAAATTTGACAGGCTCTGTTAGCTAACTTCACAACAGTCATCATCATCACCATATCACTATGCTGTTCTCTAAGATTCAGAGGTTAGTTACACAAAGAAATACAAACTACCAGATAAATTTTTAGCTGATTATTTACTTACTGTTGCCGTATCAAACTTCTCCATTTACAGCGATCTTCACACACATCTCGGGCTTCACTGACATCCATCACACGACGTACACAAGATCTTTTATACTTCATACTCATAATCTTTTTCTCATGCAGACACTCCTGAATCTGATCCTCTCATGACTTCCTTGGCCTTCCTCTGCCTTTTCTTCCTGCCACTTGGGCTAAAATAATATCTTAGCATCTCACTCATTCTTTCAACATGGCCAATCCACCGAAGCATATTAGTCTCCACCTTGCTAACAACATTTTGCTTCACACAACTGCAACACATCTTCATTCCTCAGATTTCAGAACGTGTTTAGCCAAAAACCCCTTCCCCCGTAAGTAACGCATTTCTCCAGCACACAAAATAATCCTATGTTTCTTCTGTATCCATGTTTCACTGCCACACCTTAAAGTAGGAACAATTACACTTTCATACACAGCCATGCGGAACTCTCTTGAGAACCCATTATTCCTGTGAAAACCTCCCAAAGCAACTATGATTTTCAATGAAGTATTCACTCGCCTACTAATTTCATCATCTAATTTGTTCTCTCTGTCAAACATGCTTCCTAAATACACAAACTCATTCCCCTGGTTAATCACTGTGCTATTTAGACTTACATTACATTCAGTACTAACAGCTCCTCGCTCAAAAACCATAACTTTGAGTTTTCCCTTATTTATACTCAGTTTGAATTTCATGCAAACTTCGTACAACATGCACTGCAACTCATTTTACTCTGTGCCAACAGGACTAACTTCACAACAAGGAAACAAATAAACACGCCTTTTGCATCGACTGACATTTTTGATTGGATCAGATATTAATCTGCAATTACAACCTTATTTCGGAGACGTCAAACGAAACAATTCACGCGATGATTTAGTGTGCTTACATTTTCTGATTAAATCTCACATGGGCAGAAACTTCAGATGACTGAAAACATTACTTGAAGATAACAGTTTGAATATTAATTATTCAAAAAAGAACGAAATTAAAAAAAAAATGGAAGGGTGAATGGAGGGTCAAATCTCTCGGCATTAGTCTTCACTATTGTGCCTTTCTTTGTAAAAGACAGAATGAAAGAGAGAGAGAGAGTGATAATATCACGAGGCGGACTTGGAGGACACTAGAGGAGGGATGTGGTGGTAGGGAATCTCTTATCGTGGAGGTCCTCCATACCGGAAATTGACGTCGTTGGCGATGCTCTTTTCACAGATTCAGGCGCCTTATCCGGAAACCATGGTGATGGGGTCCGACACTTGTGGCCGTATATTATTTATCTCTTCCGGATTTTTGTTGTTCGTCGCCTAGTCATCACCAGTGCTATTTAAGGACTGACACCAATATAAAGTACGTCATCGAGAAAAAAATGTTATCTAAAAAGAACTGTTTTTGTATTATGTATAATACGAGGGCAAACGAAAAACATAATTTTGCCAACACTTGATATACAGCATTCTCATATGAATTTCAGAACACATAAATAAAAGATTTAATGTGTTTTTAATAGTATTTCCCGGCAGGTGGCAGGGCGGCCTTTGTTACTTCTTTTCAATCATGGCTTCTTTTTGTGTCTGCGTCAACTTCGGTTAAAACAATTTCCAATTATTTTTCATGATCACACCAAGCAGATACACCGGCAAATAGTTCCCGTTCATAATGTGAAGAAATGCCCTTTTGCCGGTGGTAAGAATCGAACCTATGACGTCTTTGCGGAGCGGGATGATCTGCCGACTGAAACACGCAGGCAAGGCTTATCGTACAACTTACCGTTCTTACTCATGCGTCACCTTTTAATACGTCATAATATGTGTGTCACAGCCAAAACTTTTTTTCTGGTAGAACGTTTTCTAACTCTTTTTGTGCGTACGTGTGTGGAGGAATGTCTTCCTACGCTTCCTTTTTCTGGGGAAACGTCCTTCTACACTTTTTTGTAGTGGAACATCTTTCTACATTTCTCTTGTGGGGAACATCTTCCTACTCTTCCTTCTGTGAAAGATCTTCCTACTCTGTTTCTGTTGATAAACGTCTTCCTGCACTTTTCTGAAGGAACGTCTAGTTACGTTTTGTAAAGGAACGTTTTACTAATCTTTTCTTTTTTTTTTTTTTTTTTTTATTTTGAGGCACGTCTTTCTACTCTTTTGTGGAGGAACGTCATCCACTCTTTTTTTGTGGAGAAACGTAAACCTATTCCTTTTTTCCCTGGAGGAACGTCTTCCACTCTTTTTGTGGAGAAACGTAATCCGACTTCTTTTTTTCCTGAAGGAACGTCTAACTACCTTTTTTTGTGTGTGAAGGAACGCCTTCTTACACTTCCTTTTTCTGAAGAAACGTCTTTCTACACTTTTTTGTGGTGGAACGTCTTTCTACTTTACTCTTGTGGGGAACATCTTCCTACCCTTCCTTCTGTTTAGGATCTTCTTCCCACTCTCTTTTCGTGGATAAACGTCTTCCTACTATCTTCTTTGTGGAACGTCTTCCGCTCTTTTCTTGTGGAGAAACGCACTCCTACTGTTCTTTTTTGTGGAGGAATGTCTTCCTATTCTTCTTCTAGTGAGGAACGTCTTCCTTCGTTTTTCATTTTCTCTTTTGGGGAACGCCTTCCTCAGTTTTTTTTTTTTTTTTTTTTTTTGAGGAACGTCTTCCTACGTTTTTAATTTTGGTTGTATCACAGTAGCCAGTTCTTCTAGCAATATGTCCAGTCTATTGCCCCTCGAGGGTCTTTAATTTGATCAATCATGATGTCTTCCACGCTTGTCATTCTTCTAATCCATTGCTTTTCCTACCTGTCTTGTACAAAAAGCATGTATCTCTCCATTCCTCCGTGAGTTGCCTTCAACGTCTGTACGACTGTTTTAGTTAAGATCCGTATCTCTGATCCATAAGTAAGAACTGGAAAAATGCATTGATTAAGCATTTCTCTCATGAGACTTGTTCTTGAAAATTGTACTATTTCTTTGGAACGCACTTCTACCAAATTATATGCCCTCGCGTGATGTCAGTGGTCAGACATCAGTTACTTCTGAACACGAAGCAGCAAACTCCAACTCAGTTCTTGTAAAAGTATTATACACCAGTTTGGTCAATCTTGAATCCCATTTCTTTACTTTTGTCGACTGTTTTCTGAATCATACTCAGCTGTTTTGTGGAGGTACCTTCAAAATTCAATATGTAGTCCGGAAACATACGACGGGAGGTTAGTAAATAAGTCAGATACAGTTAGGGAATAGCTGATATTAATAGTTAACAGTTTCTAAAGGTGTCATTAGGTGGCAGCACAATACGGCACTCGTTCAACGTAGCAGACGCCAAATATCGCATGCGCATGCCGAAATCAGATAGCAAGTGGCGACCCTGGTCGAGAAGAGTACGACCGAAGAGCAGCATGATGTTGTGTATGAGGGGGGGGGAGGGGGCAAAAGGGACTTCCTGCAAAGAACATTAGTAAAGAGATGTTCCCTGTTTACCCTGAGAAATATATGTCGCGTAAAGCGGTACATAATTGGGTGGATAAATTCTCTCAACGACGCTCAAAAGTTGCTGATGAAAACCAGCCCGGTCGTCCTGTTCAGATTGCGACAGAAACAACTGTGAAGCGAATGGAGTAGATGATTCGAGCTGATGGGTGAGTAGCGATAGACAATGTAGTCACAGCAATAGGGTTTTCGCATGTTCTCATGGTTTAGTCCATAGAATGTTCTCATGGTTTAGTTAATATGATGTCCTCATGGCTTAGTCCATAGAGTGTTCCCATGGTTTTTCCATAGGGTGTTGTTCTCATCCTTTAGCCTACAGCATAATTCACGATCGCCTGAATTTCAGGAAAGTGTGCACACGGTTTGGTTTTCTTTTTCTTCTTTTTTTTTTTTGTGTGTGTAGAGGTTTAGCTACCACAGTGAGTAACTCGATAGGCTATAAGCAGTCGCCCGTCTCTAATTTAGGGCCACTGGTTCCAGGGAAGGAGAGAGCCAGTGCCGTAAGACAAACACAACATCCATGCCTCACGGGATACGAACCCGGACCCATCTCGGGCGAATGGTCAGAAGCCAGCTCTTGGACAACTGCGACACGGGGGAGGCGCACTGTAGTTGTGCAGAGAACTGACTCAAGAACACAAAATGAACCGAATGGGCATGTTTTGGCAACATCTCTCTCAGTACGCATGCGAAGTCGAAGACATGTTTCACAGGATTCATATTGGGAAGAATCATGGGTGCATTACTAACAACCCGAATCCAAGCGTGCTTCAATGCAATGGAAACATCCCTCTTCACCTTCAGCCAAGAAATTTCAAATTTTGCGATCAGAAGGGGAGGTTTGCTTACAGTGTTTTGGGATCCTCAAGAAATGCTGTTATTCCATTTCCGGAAACGAGGTGAGAATGTGAATATTGAATCATACTGTGAAATTGACACTTAGGGATGCAATTCGAAAAAAAAACCCGACTAGGCCTACTGACTAGACGAGAACTACTTCATCACGGCAACGCCAAACCCAACACGGTTCGAGTAACTGAGCAGAAAATTGAACAACTTGACAGGGAACTTCTTGAACATCTACCTTACAGCCCCGATTTAGCAGCGAGTGATTTTTATCTGTTTAGTCCGCTGCAAACTTAACTTGGCGGCAAAAGTTTCGCGGATGACGAAGAGGTTGAACGTGAAGCGGGAATGCGGCTGAGACTGAATACCCAAGACTTCTATGCTGCAGATTTCGACGCATTGATAAAGCGATGGAATAAGTGTGTAAATATTGATAAAAGAGAAAATGCAAGAGTAATAATATTTTTTTTACGTTCGTATCTCACTCATTATTTTTAAATAACTGTTTGTGACTTCTTTAGCGACTTCCCCTCGCGTGTATACACCTCCATTGTGAATATCATGGCTGCGTGAACGATATGGGGGATGACAACATTCCTAAATGGAAACTGAAAGTGAGGCATAAAAAGGTCAAGCGGAAGACCACTTAATAGAGGGAAAGATAATGCTCAAAATAATTTTGAAACATTTGGAAGCCTAGAGTGGAGTGAGAAGGATAGAGTAGTGGAGGACAAAGTTTTCAGCTAATAGCCTTAGACACCGGAATGGCTAAGATGAAGAAAATCATCATAATAAGCAAAATGGAATTCGTCTGACGAATGCAATCATTGCTGTTGTTGATATCGAAGGCAATTATTATCTTACTGAAGTATGTAATGAAATTGTTAGACAAACTGCGTGGAACTCGTTTTCATCGGAATAAATTAGCGTAAAATGTCAAATTTGATGCTTCGCGCACGCAGCTGTGAATACACACACGCGCGCGCGGGGAAAAACCAGCGGATATGGATATTCTAAATGATTTGCTATTGTCCCATACCTCGAAAACCCTGTAATTGTGGAATCCAGCCAACCGTAGATTGTTTGCTCAGGGATCAGAAAATAACATCTGCGAACAGCTGTTTCCACGTGCGTTTTTTCTTTTTTCAGAATATTCCGATTTATAAATCATCACTGGACCGAACTCTCGAAAATATTTCTTTCCGATGATCTACCATACGTATATACCTGGAATAAACATGATCAGCCGTTTCAGGTAAGTCATGAAAATTCGCCTACAAGCTCCAATTGTATTGTGCTCGAGTATTGGTCATAAATCACGACGATCTTCCGCAGTTTCATACCTCAGCGAGCTTTTGTCGAATAAGCAATTTGATGTTTTCGTGTTATAGCAACAACAAACTTCTGGAACCTTAAAGGCATTTGTTTACGTTGGGAGATGGGGAGAAATAGGACCTAAGATTCTTGGCGAGGTTACGTAATTGATCACGTGACGGAGTCCATTTTCGGCCGCTCGTCGCGCACGAAACGTCCGCGCTGACAAATTGCATCACGTGACAGCCGGGCGAAATGACATTTTCTGCTCCTATTCTTCTTGCATTCCCACTTACAAATGATTCCTGATTATTCCCCAACCTTGTATAATTTGCCTTTCGTTATTTCGCGGGAGGGATGGAATCACGTACGTTTTGCGTCTGTCCGTATGGCATGGCATCCGGAGAAGAAAAAATCCAACTTCAATAGGCAGGAAAATACCAATCGGAAAGGAATCATTCTGGATACTTCATGCCGTACGCGTCGATTTTTTTTTTTTTTTTACGTCGAGCTCATGTTTAATTGAAAAGGCGCCTCATAATTCGCGTTAATGTCTTCTGTCTGCGCCAGACGCGCGAACGATGACTTCCAGGAGCTTTCAGAGAAATGACATGTAGATGAAATCATCAAAACTTTTGAATTTATGCCTCACTTAGATGAGAATTTCCATACTCGCATGAAATATCCCTTCGTACAACTTCCATGAGAACGATGCTAAAATAATTGCTGTCTCTAAACATGATTTTTTTCCAGAAACTGTTCCTGGTGAGAGCACAGAACTTCTGTTTCATATAAACGGGATAAACAATTTGAAATATGCATAAACTGATGCATCGAACGCTATTTATCATTCATTACTTTTCTAGTGTCTAAGGAGATCTTGGTCGTGCAAGGAGAAAACTACTCCAAATTAAAACATGGGATTGCTCAAAAACAGTTTTGTTGTCATTGATTTAAATAATCTGAAGCTGTAAAATTCAGGAGCAAGTGTGTAATACATGCAGGACGAGACTCCTTACCCGAAAATCCTGACCCAAAACGTTTTTAGAGCGTCGACATAATGTCACACATGGAAAATTCCAGAAGTTCGTTGTAAGGTTCCCAGGTGATGCGCAGGTCCCTTCGTACCCCGACGGTTACGACACGTGACTTCAGATACCCTGGGCACAGCGGGGTTCGCTAAACTGTAGTTTTAAGCGCTCTTTAGCTCTCAGGAGTGTACTTATATATCCCTAGAAAACCCTACACTGGGGGAAGGGGGATCAAACTAAAAAATATTACGAGCATTTTTTTTTCTTACGGAAACTCCAAATATGTATATATATATATATATATAAGGTCAGGTGATGCGCAACATCACAGCCACTCCTTGACAAATGTCAACCCCGCCTTCTCGTGGTGCATCCTGTTCCCACTAAAGGGGTCTGACTACCGCTAATAGTGGTATAACTATACCATCGGGAGTAGAGGAAATGCTATCCTACACTCACCAACCCGCTTGGCCAGTGTGATGAGTTATGGCCAAACTCCTCCAAAATGACTCCACAACTTAAATCTTGGCCATCAGTCTCCGGCAGCTGGAATGTACCTGGCCAAGGCAGCGGCCAGTGCGATATGAAGACAGAGGGTGCTAAGAATTCCCGGAGGACCGGACTAGGCTGCCATCTGATGCTGACCTTGGCTACGTATAATGGATGCTCCCTATCTTCTGATTCAAGGCTTCTTGAATTGGAAGAGGAACTACAAAGGAGTAAGTGGGGCATCGTCGGGCTAAGTGAGGTAAGCAGAAAAGGAGAAGATCTCATTGAAGTGAAAAGTGGACATCTCTTCTACTATCGTGGGACAGATACTGGCAGAACTAGTGGTGTTGGATTTATAATAAACAAGAAACTGAAGGATAAAGTTGTAGAAGTTGAAAGTTCCTCTGAGAGAGCTGCACGACTCGTTATCCAACTCTCGAGATGATACATGGCTCAGATTATTCAAACTTATGCACCCACCACAAGTCATCCTGAAGAAGAAATTGAAGAATTTTATGAGGAAATTCGTCATCTAAATAATAAACGTAAGCAGCACTTGAAGATAATTATGGGAGATTTCAATGCAAAAACAGGGCAACGGCAACAGAATGAAACTTCAGTAGGTAAATTCGGTCACGGCAACAGAAACCAGCATGGAAATACTCTCGTAGAGTTTGCAGAGGCAGAAGGGTTTTTCATTTTGAACTTCTTTTTCACGAAAAAGCCACACAGGAAATGGACATGGAGACATCCAAATGGGACGACAAGTGAAATTGATTTTATTATGTGTAACAAAAACTTCGTCATAGACGACTGCATTGTGCTAATCAAGTTCAACACAGGTAGTGACCATAGATTGGTGAGATGTAAGATGCACCTCAACACTAAACTCGAACGTGGCAAGCTCATAAGAAAAACAAAATGTATTGACATAACCAACCTTAAAAAACACGATAATACCTTCAAGTTGGAACTGAAGAACAGATTCTTTGCTTTAGAAGGCCTAACAACGGAAGAAGTGGATATTTCTGAAGTTAACAGAAAAGTAACCAAAGCTCTTATGAAACAGCAGCAAAATTAGCTGGGTCTAAGAACACGTTGCATGTGAACAAATTATCAGGAAAAACCAAAATGTTGATGCAAAAAAGAAGAGAGATGAGGGCAACTAAAGAAGTTGTGACTTCCAAAGTGGAATATATAGAGTTATGCAAGACAGTACGAAAAAGTATCACTGAAGATGTAAGGAAATTCATCTGTGAACTAGTGAGGAAAGAAATTGAAAACAACCAAAGCCTAAAGATAGCAAAGGGACATCACAGTAAGGGAAGAAAACAGATTATGGCACTGAGAAAAGAAGATGGTTCTGTAACAAGAAATAGAGAAGAAGTTTTGACAAGAGTGAAAGATCTCTACTCCAAATTATATGAAAGGGATGATACATGTACTCCAGAAATCATGAAAGGTACTAGTACCAAAGTTCTTCCAGTCCTCCCAGCAGAAGTTGCAGATGCAATTAAGAACATGAAGCGGGAGAAAGCTACAGGAGAAGATGGAATTACTGTAGATATCATACAAGAAGCAAGTGGAGAAATTAAAACAGTACTCGCCCAAGTTTTCACTCGATGCCTTAATGAAGGGAACATTCCTGAGGATTGGAACAACGCTACAATGATCCTGCTACATAAAAAGGTGACATTGAGGATCTCTGGAACTACAGACCTACCAGCCTCCTATCAGTGGTTTATAAAATCTTCACTAAAGTTCTTTCACACCGCTTGAAGGTAACACTGGACATGTCTCAACCGAGAGAACAAGCTGAATTCAGGAGTGGCTACAGCATTATAGATCATATCCACTCACCGAGAGAACTAATTGAAAGAGCGAGAGAATATGAACTTCCATTGTGCATGGCTTTTGTCCATTATGAAAAGGCCTTTGATTCAGTGAAACCATCAGCAGTTACAATGGCTTTGAAATCCTGCGGTGTTGAAGTTGCATACATTAATATTATTAATAACATCTATAAAAATGCAAGTGAAAAGATTCGGCTGTTTGAGAATACATGTACACATAAAAATTGGAAAGCGAGTGAGACAAGGTGACACCATATCTCCCAAGCTCCTTAATGCCACATTGGAAAATGTCTTTCAATCACTGAACTGGGAAAACAAAGGGATAAAGATTAATGGAGATTACCTAACTCACCTTCGTTTTGCAGATGTCGTAGTCATGTTTGCAACTACCAAATCAGAGCTGCAGAGTATGATCCAGGAACATCAAACAAATATCTTCGCTCCTGGAAGACCCTGGGTTCCACTCCCGGTGGCGGCCAATGAGAATTTTTCCGTGACTCACTTATAAACGTGGAAAGAGCGAATATATTTGTTTGATGTTCCTGGTCCACGTTAAATGGCTGTATTAATAATCCAGGAACTTACTGACAAGTGTAAAGAAGTGGGATTAAAAATGAACTTTTAGAAGACAAAAGTGATGTACAATGCTTTTACAAGAAATGAAGATTTATCGATTGATGGAGAAAAGCTGGAAATAACAAATACGTACGTTTATCTTGACAGCAGATATCAAGTGAGGGAGAGCTTTTGGAAGAAACAGCATAATTTTAAAGAGCAATATGCCATTATGTCTTAAAAGAAAACTTTTGATCAATGCATCCTTCCAGTGCTTACGTATATTGCAGAGACGTGAACCTTAACTAAAAGAGACATGCAAAGGCTGCAGACAACTCAAAGAGGCATGAAGAGGTGCATGCTTGGTGTAACCAGGAGAGATAAGAAGAGGAACTCGTGGATCAGAAAAATGACAAGAGTGGAAGACATCATGATCAGAGTAAAATCCCAGAAATGGCAATGGGCTCGGCATACTGCCAGAAGGATAGACTATCAATTGACAGTCAAAATTTTAGATTGGATTCCAAGGGACAGGAAAAAGACCCAGAAGAAGACCACATGGAAGATGGGTGGATGAAATTCGAAAGTATGCGAGAGTAACATAGAGGAGACTGGCACAAGACAGACCGTTGTGGAAGAGGCTTGGAGAGACCTTCGTCCAGCAGTGGATTGGTAATGGTTGACAATAATGATGATATATATATATATACAAATATAGATATTCAAAATTTAAAGACCAAGATCAAAAAATTAGATAAAAAACAAAATGATACATAAAACCTGGTAGTTAAAATCTGCTTCCCCAAAGTCATATCCACACATTGATACAACGAAAACTTTCGAGTGTGTAATTCCAATGTACACACAATGAAACCAAACCCAATCACCAGCAACAGTTCCCAAAACATGCACACACTCACACAAATAGCATTTCCAAAAACATTCAATGCATACACTCACACAAACAAATAAACGTACGAGGTAATCACAATTTCAAAACGTTCCTCGAAAGAACATTGGCACACCAACGAACAAAACTATGGTACAGGATAAAGAAAGTGCAGACTCAAAAAACATACACAACCAATCAATGTAGTCTTCATCAGTGGACGCCAGCATAATAGAAATGGCTTTTCAGTAATCTGAAAAAAGCTGGCGTTCACCAAAAGCTTGTCTGGAGAGTTCCCTAAGATACAAAACCAAGCTGAAAACGATGGACGCGCACTCCACAGAAGCTTTTGGTTAACGCCAGCTTTTATTGAATTACTGAAAAGCTACTTCTAGTATGTAGGTTTTTATCTGATGAAGACTGTATTGATTGGTTGTGTGTGCTTTTCGAGTCTGCACCTTCATTATCCTGTACCATAGCTTGTTCGTTGGTGTGCTAATGTTCTTTCGAGGAATGTCGAAAAATTGTGAGTACCTTGTACGTTTTATTGTTTGTGTGAGTGTGTGCATTGAATGTTTTTGGAAATGTTGCTGGTGCTTGGGTTTGGTTTCATTGTGTGTACACTGGAATTACACACTCAGAAGTTTTTAATGTATCAATATATATATATATATATATATATATATATATATACAGTCGAGTCACTTTATTGTGACCACCTCTCACTTTTCACGTCAACAGGTCGTAGCCAATGACAGAAGACAAGTATCGTGAACTGGCTTGGAGGGTATATAAGGTGTGCTGTTGGTATTCTGAAAACTTATCAGGCCGCGTGTGGCCTAGTGGGCAACGTTCGTGACTGCCACGGAAAGGACCTCAGGTTCGATCCCAGGCAGGTACGAACGCTCGATCAACTAATAATCCGCCGTGCGTCGGATGGGCACGTTAAGCCTTCGGACCCCGGGTACTGGCCCCCCGGTAATAAATAAGGGCGTCTTCCTCCCCCTTTCTACTTCGCTTCCGTGTCACTTTCCTATCGGGCGCTTTAGCCCAAATCTCCTAGCTTCCTATTTCTAAGGGTTGTTTAAGACCTGGGGTCAGACACTTCCTTCCTAAAAAAATCCTCTACATATGATCATTGATCTGAAAACTTATCACTCATTGATGACATGAATAATAGGAGCGATTTATCAGATTTACAAAAAGGGATAATTATCGGCTTTCGGGCCAACGGTGGTAGTATTACTGAAACAGCGTAGTTTGTGAATTGTTCGCGTGTTTGCTGTGGTTAAAGTGTATCGTGATTGGAGAAATAGCGCCATTGCGAATAAGCGATGTGGAAACTGCGGAGCACAACGTGCAATTGATCTGAGAAGAGAACGTCGGCTTCGAAGGTGGGTGAGGGCCGATCGACATGCAAAAGTGGAGCAACCCACTGGACCAGGGGGCTACCGGAAGTGTCTAAAACGACAGTTCAGCGAACCCTGTTGCGTAAGAGGCTTCCATGCAGATGATTGGTCACTGCACGTATGCTAACAAAGGTGCATCGGCAGAAAAGGCTTACATTTGCACGGCAGTATCGGAATTGGACCTCCGCTGATTGGCAAAGGATTGCCTTCTCCGAAGAGTCGCGTTTTCTGTTTCATAGAACGGATAGATATTGGCGTATAAGGCGAGAAACATAGGAGAACAAACACTCTTCAAGCACTGGTGGAAGAACACAAGCTAGTGGGGGCAGCGTTCTTGTCTGGGAACTGTGTTCGAGGCATTCTCTGGCACCACTCATACCTATGGAAGGCACTATGGACCGAATTATGTAAGAATCCATCCTTGCAGACCACGTACACCTATACATGCTGATTATCTTCCCAGGGGCGGATGGAATTTTCCAGCACGACTATGCAACGTTTCACACAGCCAGAAATCTCCAAGAGTGTATGGAAGTACGCGATGAAGGTTCCGAAGTACTTCCCTGGCCTCCTAATTCCCCAGACATAAACACAATTGAGCATCTGTGGGACCACCTCGATTGTGTTGTCTCTCTATGGATCCTCTACCACACACCCTCCAGCAGCTGTCAGATGCACTGCAGTCAGCATAGCTTCACATACCTGTGGGGCTATGCTGAGTCAGCTTCTGAGCCATGTTGAGTCAGTTTCTTATAGAGTCACTCCCAGCCCGTCTAGCTACATCATCATTGTGAACCATTATCAGTCCACTGCTGGACGAAGGTCTTCCCAAGTTTCCTCCACAAAGGTCGGTCTTGTGCCAGTCTCCTCCATGTCACTCCCGCAAACTTTCAAATTTCATCCACCCATCTCCCATGTGGTCTTCTTCTGGGTCTTTTCCTGTCCCTTGGAATCCAATCTAAAATTTCGGCTGTCCATCGATGGTCTGTCCTTCTGGCAGTATGTCCAGCCTATTGCCATTTCAGGGATTTAACTCTGATCACGATGTCTTCCACGCTTGTCATTTTTCGGATCCACGATTTCCTCTTCTTATCTCTCCTGGTTACACCAAGCGTGCACATCTCCATGCTTCTTTTAGTTGTCTGCAGTCTTTGTATGTCTCTTCTAGTTAAGGTCCATGTCTCTGCCCCATACGTAAACACTGGAAGGATGCATTGAGCAAACACTTTTCTTTTCAGACATAATGGCATATTGCTCTTGAAAATTATGCTGTTTCTTTCAAAAGCTCTCCAGGCAAGTTTTATACGCCGATTAATTTCTTCATCAATGTGACCCTCACTTGATATCTGCTGTCAAGATAAACGTACGTATCTGTTATCTCCAGCTTTTCTCCATCAATCGATAAATCTTCATTTCTTATAAAAGCATTGTACATCACTTTTGTCTTCTGAAAGTTCATTTTTAATCCCACTTCTTTACTCTTGTCAGCAAGTTCCTGTATCATACTCAGCAGCCCTGATGGGGTAGTTGCAAAAATGTCTACGTCATCAGCGAAACGAAGGTGAGTTACATAATATCCATTAATCTTTATCCCTTTGTTTTCCCAGTTCAGTGATTGAAAGACATTTTCCAATGTGGCATTAAAGAGCTTGAGAGATATGGTGTCACCTAATCTCACTCTCTTTCCAATTATATATACGAGCCCGTATGTAAGGTCAGGTGATGCGTAACATCACAGCCTCTCCTTGACAAATGTCAACCCCGCCTTCTCGTGGTGCATCCTGTTCCCACTAAAGGGGCTCTGACGACCGCCCATAGCGGTATAACTATACCATCGGGATCAGAGGAAATGCTATCCCACACTCACCAACCCGCTTGGCCAGCGTGGTGAGTTATGGCCAAACCCCTCCAAAATGATTCCACAACTTAAATCTTGGCCCTCAGTCTCCGGCAGCTGGAATGTACCTGGCCAAGGCAGGCGGCCAGTGCGACATGAAGGCAGAGGGTGCTAAGAATCCCCGGAGGACCGGACTAGGCTGCCATCTGATGCTGACCTTGGCTACTTACAATGGACGCTCCCTATCTTCTGATTCAAGGCTTCTTGAATTGGAAGAGGAACTACAAAGGATCAAGTGGGACATCGTGGGGCTAAGTGAGGTAAGGAGAAAAGGAGAAGATCTCATCGAACTGAAAAGTGGACATCTCTTCTACTATCGTGGGACAGATACTGGCAGAACTAGTGGTGTTGGATTTATAATAAACAAGAAACTGAAGGACAAAGTTGTAGAAGTTGAAAGTTCCTCTGACAGAGCTGCACGACTTGTTATCCAACTCTCGAAAAGATACCAGGCTCAGATTATTCAAACTTATGCACCCACCACAAGTCATCCTGAAGAAGAAATTGAAGAATTTTATGAGGAAATTTGTCATCTAAATAATAAAGGTAAGCAGCATTTGAAGATAATTATGGGAGATTTCAATGCAAAAATAGGGCAACAGCAACAGAATGAAACTTCAGTAGGTAAATTCGGTCATGGCAACAGAAACCAGCGTGGAAATACTCTCGTTGAGTTTGCAGAGGCAGAAGGGTTTTCATCTTGAACTCCTTTTTCAAGAAAAAGCCACACAGGAAATGGACATGGAGACATCCAAATGGGACGACAAGTGAAATTGATTTTATTATGTGTAACAAAAAATTCTTCATAGAAGACTGCAGTGTGCTAAACAAGTTCAACACAGGTAGTGACCATAGATTGGTGAGATGTAAGATGCACCTCAACACTAAACTTGAACGTGGCAAGCTCATAGGACAAACAAAATCTATTGACATAACCAACCTTAAAAAACACCATAATACCTTCAAGTTAGAACTGAAGAACAGGTTCTCTGCTTTAGAAGGCCTAACATCGGAAGAAGTGGACATCTCTGAAGTTAACAGAAAAGTAACCAAAGCTCTTATGGAAACAGCAACAAAATTAGCTGGGTCTAAGAACAAGTTGCATGTAAACAAATTATCAGGAAAAACCAAAATGTTGATGCAAAAAAGAAGAGAGATGAGGACAACTAAAGAAGATGTGACTTCCAAAGTGGAATATATAGAGCTATGCAAGACAGTAAGAAAAAGTATCACTGAAGACGTAAGGAAATTCAACTGTGAACTAGTGAGGAAAGCAATTGAAAACAACCAAAGCCTAAAGATAGCAAAGGGACATCTCAGTAAGGGAAGAAAACAGATTATGGCACTGAGAAAAGAAGATGGTTCTATAACAAGAAATAGAGGCGAAATTTTGACAAGAGTGAAAGATTTCTACTCCAAATTATATGAAAGGGATGATATATGCACTCCAGACATCATGAAAGATACCAGTACCAGAGTTCCTCCAGTCCTTCCAGCAGAAGTTGCACATGCAATCAAGAACATGAAGCGAGGAAAAGCTCCAGGAGAAGATGGAATTACTGTAGACATCATACAAGAAGCAAGTGGAGAAATCGAAACAGTACTCGCCCAAATTTTCACTCGATGCCTTAATGAAGGAAAGATTCCTGAGGATTGGAACACCGCTACAATGATCCTGCTACATAAGAAAGGTGACATTGAGGATCTCGGAAACTACAGACCTATCAGCCTCCTATCAGTAGTTTATAAAATCTTCACTAAAGTTCTTTCACACCGCTTGAAGGTAACACTGGACATGGCTCAACCGAGAGAACAAGCTGGATTCAGGAGTGGCTACAGCACAATAGATCATATCCACGTGCTGAGAGAACTAATTGAAAGAGCGAGGGAATATGAACTTCCATTGTGCATGGCTTTTATTGATTATGAAAAAGCCTTTGATTCGGTGAAACCATCAGCAGTTACAATGGCTCTGAAAACCTGCGGTATTGAAGATGCATACATTAATATTATTAATAACATCTATGAAAATGCAAGTGCAAAGATTAGGCTATTTGAAAAATACAACACACGTAAAAATTGGGAAGGGAGTGAGACAAGGTGACACCATATCTCCGAAGCTCTTTAATGCCACATTGGAGGGTGTTTTTCAGTCACTGAGCTGGGAAAACAAGGGGATAAAGATTAATGGAGATTATCTAACCCACCTTCGTTTTGCTGATGACGTAGTCATTTTTGCAACTACCCCATCAGAGCTGCAGAGTATGATCCAGGAACTTGCTGACAAGAGTAAAGAAGTGGGATTAAAAATGAACTTTCAGAAGACAAAAGTGATGTTCAATGCTTTTACAAGAAATGAAGATTTATCGATTGATGGAGAAAAGCTGGAGATAACAGACACGTACGTTTATCTTGGACAGCAGATATCAAGTGAGGGTCGCATTGATGAAGAAATTAATCGGCGTACAAAACTTGCCTGGAGAGCTTTTGGAAGAAACAGCATAATTTTCAAGAGCAATATGCCATTATGTCTTAAAAGAAAAGTGTTTGATCAATGCATCCTTCCAGTGCTTACGTATGGTGCGGAGACGTGGACCTTAACTAAAAGAGACATACAAAGGCTGCAGACAACTCAAAGAAGCGTGGAGAGGTGCATGCTTGGTGTAACCAGGAGAGATAAGAAGAGGAACTCGTGGATCCGAAAAATGACAAGAGTGGAAGACATCATGATCAGAGTTAAATCCCTGAAATGGCAATGGGCTGGACATACTGCCAGAAGGACAGATCATCGATGGACAGCCGAAATTTTAGATTGGATTCCAAGGGACAGGAAAAGACCCAGAAGAAGACCACATGGGAGATGGGTGGATGAAATTCGAAAGTATGCAGGGGTGACATGGAGGAGACTGGCACAAGACAGACCGTTGTGGAGGAAACTTGGGGAGACCTTCGTCCAGCAGTGGATTGATAATGGTTGACAATGATGATGATGATGATGATATATATATAGAGCTATGCAAGACAGTAAGAAAAAGTATCACCGAAGACGTAAGAAAATTCAACTGTGAACTAGTGAGGAAAGCAATTGAAAACAACCAAAGCCTAAAGATAGCAAAGGGACATCTCAGTAAGGGAAGGAAACAGATTATGGCACTGAGAAAAGAAGATGGTTCTGTAACAAGCAATAGAGGCGAAATTTTGACAAGAGTGAAAGATTTCTACTCCAAATTATATGAAAGGGATGATACATGCACTCCAGACATCATGAAAGATACCAGTACCAGAGTTCCTCCAGTCCTTCCAGCAGAAGTTGCACATGCAATCAAGAACATGAAGCGGGAGAAAGCTACAGGAGAAGATGGAATTACTGTAGACATCATACAAGAAGCAAGTGGAGAAATCGAAACAGTACTCGCTCAAATTTTCACTCGATGCCTTAATGAAGGAAAGATTCCTGAGAATTGGAACACCGCTACAATGATCCTGCTACATAAGAAAGGTGACATTGAGGATCTCGGAAACTACAGACCTATCAGCCTCCTATCAGTAGTTTATAAAATCTTCACTAAAGTTCTTTCACACCGCTTGAAGGTAACACTGGACATGGCTCAACCGAGAGAACAAGCTGGATTCAGGAGTGGCTACAGCACTATAGATCATATCCACGTGCTGAGAGAACTAATTGAAAGAGCGAGGGAATATGAACTTCCATTGTGCATGGCTTTTATCGATTATGAAAAAGCCTTTGATTCGGTGAAACCATCAGCAGTTACAATGGCTCTGAAAACCTGCGGTATTGAAGATGCATACATTAATATTATTAATAACATCTATGAAAATGCAAGTGCAAAGATTCGGCTGTTTGAAAATACAACACACGTAAAAATTGGAAAAGGGAGTGAGACAAGGTGACACCATATCTCCGAAGCTCTTTAATGCCACATTGGAGGAGTTTTTCAGTCGCTGAGCTGGGAAAACAAGGGGATAAAGATTAATGGAGATTATCTAACCCACCTTCGTTTTGCTGATGACGTAGTCATTTTTGGAACTACCCCATCAGAGCTGCAGAGTATGATCCAGGAACTTGCTGACAAGAGTAAAGAAGTGGGATTAAAAATGAACTTTCAGAAGACAAAAGTGATGTTCAATGCTTTTACAAGAAATGAAGATTTATCGATTGATGGAGAAAAGCTGGAGATAACAGACACGTACGTTTATCTTGGACAGCAGATATCAAGTGAGGGTCACATTGATGAAGAAATTAATCGGCGTACAAAACTTGCCTGGAGAGCTTTTGGAAGAAACAGCATAATTTTCAAGAGCAATATGCCATTATGTCTTAAATGAAAAGTGTTTGATCAATGCATCCTTCTAGTGCTTACGTATGGTGCAGAGACATGGACCTTAACTAAAAGAGACATACAAAGGCTTGAGACAACTCAAAAAAGCGTGGAGAGGTGCATACTTGGTGTAACCAGGAGAGATAAGAGGAGGAGCTCGTGGATCCGAAAAATGACAAGAGTGGAAGACATCGTGATCAGAGTTAAATCCCTGAAATGGCAATGGGCTGGACATACTGCCAGAAGGACAGATCATCGATGGACAGCCGAAATTTTAGATTGGATTCCAAGGGACAGGAAAAGACCCAGAAGAAGACCACATGGGAGATGGGTGGATGAAATTCGAAAGTATGCAGGGGTGACATGGAGGAGACTGGCACAAGACAGACCGTTGTGGAGGAAACTTGGGGAGACCTTCGTCCAGCAGTGGATTGATAATGGTTGACAATAATGATGATGATGATGATGATGATATGTATAATTATGTATAATTCTATACGTAGTGTATAATGTATAATTCTATATATATTATGAATGATTTGTATACAAATGTAGTACGGGAACGCATAAGTTCCTCACTTACAGAAAGTGTTGGAACTGTCGTCCTTCACATAACCTAACTGTTTCACACACGTTTTCAAACACAGCTGCGATAGTCAAAAACGTCCTCTGCAGTGATGTGAAGTCTGTTCCACTTAATTTTGATAGTGCTGCAATCAAAATCTTTGAAACAAGTAACTTTTGTATATTTAATTTCAGTTTCTGCTGTTTTCTTATTAACATGTCAAGCTTTAGAATATATTTCACAACACCACCAATTTTCACTAACTTCTGATGAGTTGAAAGTTTCCAAAATGTGGATGTTAATTTCATTATTGCTCCTCAGAAGAAAGGAACACTCATGAAATCAATATTCACATTTTAGAAACTTTCAACTCTTCATAAGCTTGTGAAAATTTATGGGATATTCTTCTTCCTTAATGAGACGAAACATCTTTCAGCATTCACTCTTCCCCATTTCGTTTTCAACAAAAATGTATCTGTTGGCCTCAACCCCTTTTTCAATCTCCTTAATGTTAAAGTCATCCGTATTAGCAAATAAGGCATTAACTCAGACACGACATGCAATGAAGTGGGATGTTAGCACGTCAAACGAAAACCTCTGAATGTTCCATGCAAAAGATGCATTGTAAGAAGTAACTCTCAATCTTACAATGTGACACGCGGAGTGTGAGAGAGTGAATCAGCAGAGAAGTAGGCAACAGGCATTTGCCTGTATATTGCTCCTGGCAATCCCACTGGAAACAAACACAAAAGAAATATCGTTTTACGACTTGGTATCGTCCGTCGGAGGAAATCTTCGTTGCTTTAAGAAAGAGACGACAATATTTTGTATGGCAAATAATTCTTCACTCCGCTGGCACTAGTATTGAGCACAAAATTCCACAGTACGCATTCTTCTTTGAAATATTGTTTTTCTTTTAAAAAATAATACGAAAATGAAACCAGGTTGAAATCGGGTTAGGAACACATTAGTCCGTTTGACCTGCAAGAAATTGTCGACCCGTTGACCCGAGACCTGTTTCCATCTCTGGTTCACAAATGTTGTTGTTTTGAAGGGCGCAGTTGCTTTTAGCAATAAAAGAATACTGACTAAGTAAATTTTGACACAAGCTGCTAAATATGACGACGCATTAATAAGAAAAAAATCAGCTTTAAATGAAGCTTAAATGAATATAACATATATACAGTTGACCTAAGCTATAGACTTCTGTTACCATCTTGTAACTATCAAAATAAGAATGACGTTCAGTTGAACTGACTGATAAAGCATATTATACAACACACTATTAGTCAGATTTCGAATTCAACTTTGTTGATAAGATACATTAGGCTTACTGTTCTTAGAGACATCGAGAAGATAGTCACTTATCACCATGATCGGGAAAAACTCCACAAGTCTCTGTATTCACTCTTTAGGCTTATCCATAGCAGGTCCTTGTAGTTGAGTCATTACGTCTTTCATACTCCAACGACATCAGACTTTTTCGACATCTGACTCGGGTTCTACAGGACGTACTCCACAGGTATTTCTCCAAGATATACTCCTGGCTACACTCCGCGGTACACTGCACCTATATCAGGAGACTATATAGCGGTTTGATGATGTTCCGTGACGTGATACTTCAACGTCGCTGCTTTGCATGACTGTGAATGTTTTTTTTTTTTTTTTTTTTTTTTTTTTTTGAGCGGGCTGTGAAGCTCTGCGGAAATTCACTATTTCCAACAACAAAAACTCAAAATAACAGACTTCAAACACAGTGATTTTTCTCTCACCCTGTACATTTTGGAGTCGTTACAAGATTGACTTTCAGTGACAGTTCTAGTTTCTCTCTTTCTTGATATCACGACACGGCCATTTTCGACGAAAACACAGTGGGAAATTATTATGCCAGCACATGCCCATATACCCGACAGTTCAGACGAAACAGGAGGTTTCATGATACGTAAGCATGTGATTAAAACGTTTCTTAACACTTTTGTTAATGGGAATGAAAGCGTCAGGAATATCAAAATAATTTTTACTAAAAGTCCGTATCTTTCAGTCCCTTAAAACAAAATTTCAAAGAAAAGCTCTAAAACGATAAGTGAAAGAAAAGTATTTCTTTTCGAAGTTTTACTTTATTATACTGCTTCTACAACGATAGGTATGTTCATATGCATTCCTGAATCTAAAAGTTTATCTATTGAATTATGCATCGCTTATACTAGATGAGATATATATGCATAATGAAGTGACGTGTTTGAATATCGTTTTAATTTGAATATTTTAACGCAGACTTCTTGACGTGATTATGTAAGCTTCAACGGTGATGGTTTTCGTACTTTAGAGTGAGCGTTAAATTTTAATGTCTGTGAAACTTTTAATACAAGTTTTTGTTCACCATAGCTTAGACTGCACAGAAACTGTCGAACAGAATTAACGCATTTGAGTGAAATTCGTTGTGACGTCCAAAATAAAGTGAATTAAACCTTTCTGGATTTGAAACATGTGTAAGGCAGAACTATTAATTTGCCTTTTCTGATAATATTTGGATGTTAAACGAAGTCCTCTTCAATATTTACCTTACCAAGATGACGCATTTAAGTTCATCGATTTTTCTCTGCTGTAACTGATATTCTTGAAGTCATTATGCTTGACAAGCCAGGTGGAAATTTTTCGGGGAGGAACGCGTTACAGAACACGAAAACAAAAGTTCTTTCCAACAAAATAAAAAGAGGACACTTTAAAAAAAAGGAAATTTTGTTAGCATCTGTAACATTAACTACAGAGAAACACTATCATGCACAGCAAAAACGAAAACAAAAATATTTTTAAAAGTTTTCTAAAATCCGTATAGAGCAAGAATTTTTCCAGTTTTTGTTTCGAAAAAACGGCGATAAGTATTCAGAAGCCTTATTTAGCTACGAGGTACAAATAACTAAAAATATTACATTAAAGGTTATTTCAGTAGTTGCAAGAAGGCAGATATTAGAAATTTTTATTTCCTCTCCATTTGCAGTCACATTAAACCTGCAGATATAAATACAAAACACATATGTACTATCATACGTGTTTTTGTATAACTATAACTTCATTTGTACTTTGCATTATATGTATATTATTATTGTATAATATTTGTATTTGCATGTTTGATGGTTCATGTGTTTGTGTTAGTTGTATTATTATTCATAATTTTCGCATTTATGTTTTATATTACTGCATTTCTTACATATATCTATTGTATTTCTTTTGTGTTTGCATATGGTGCGATTTGTATTTGGTTAATTTTGTTTTTGGTACAGAAATTGTATGTGCGATTTGATTGAATGCTAGATAGTGTAACGTCGCAAAATAAAATTCAAATTGAAGAAACACAGAGAGAAGGCGAGAGTCAATTTAAATTTGCATCCCATAAATTCAAAAACTGACGATGACAACATCTACACTATTGTTTGAGAAAACTGCAGCAGGAAGATAGAATCGCGCTATTCAAATGAAATTTATATCACAGATTCCTCGTGTTACAGGAGATAACTGATTAAATTTATAGATCTATACAAGAATCTTTCGCTTCAAAACTCAATATCGTGTGAAATAACCTCGAGCAATAATAAGAGCCTCTAAACGGCGTGTCATTGAATGGAGGAGGTTTTGGATATCATCCTGGGGCCTGCCAGGCTGCGAGACCAGAATTCATTTGCGGTGACTGGTGGAGACGCTTGACAAAAAAATCTCTTAGCTATCTTGTCCCAGACATGTTCGAACGGGGACACATCCGGTGAACGTGCAGGCCAGGAAAGAAGAGGTATATTTCGTGCATGGAAGGTCTTGGACATTCCTGGCCATATGATGAAAACCATTATCCAGCTAGAATATAGCGCCAAGACAGCTCTGAAGGAAAGATATCACCTCTGTCTTTAAAACATCCTGATGAATTTATGGTTACTGAGGGTTCCTTGAGCCCGCATCAGATGAGAACGCAAATTGAACCCAATGACGCCCCAAACCATGACGCTTGGCGTTGGGCCGGTATGACGCTGCAAAATGCACCCAACAAAGCGCCCCAAACCATGACGCTTGGCGTTGGGCCGGTATGACGCTGAAAAATGCACCCAAAAAGGTGCCCCAAATCATGGCGCTTGGCGTTGGGCCGCTACGACGCTGCAAAATGCACCCGGCAAGGCGCCCCAAAACATGGCGATTGGCGTGGGGCCGGTATGATGCTGTAAAATGCTCCCAGCAAGGCGCCCCAAACCATGACGCTTGGCGTTGGGCCGGTATGATGCTGCAAAATGCGCCCAGAAAGGCACCCCAAACCATGACACTTGGCGTTGGGCCGGTATGACGCTGCAAAATGTACCCAGCAAGGCGTCCCAAACCATCACGCTTGGCGTTGGTCCGATATGACGCTGCAAAATGCGCCCAGCAAGGCACCCCAAACCATGACACTTGGCGTTGGGCCGGTATAACGCTGCAAAATGCACTCGGCAAGGCGGCCCAAACAATCACGCTTGGCGTTGGTCCGGTATGACGCTGCAAAATGCGCCCAGCAAGGCGCCCCAACCTATGACGCTTGGCGTTGGGCTGGTATGACGCTGCAAAATGCACCCAGCAAGACGCCCCAACCCATGACGCTTGGCGTTGGGCTGGTTTGACGCTGCAAAATGCAAGATTTCACCGAACACGTATGCTACTATCATGGTGCATCAAGTTAAATCGTGACTCGTCAGAAAACACCACTCATTGCCGATTAGCGCGAGAATGTCTGTGTTGCATACCCCATTGCACCCTGATGCGTCTGTTGCTGAGGGTCAAAGGAATGCTCAGAAATGGTCTGCTAGCAACCAGTCCTCTGCTAAGCAGTCGAACTGTGCTAGAGGACAAAGCCTGACCTGAGACATTGGTTCACTGATGTGCTAACACCGTGAATGTCGTTGTGAGATCGGTCACTACAACGCGGTGCAGGTGTCTGACGCCCTGGGCGATTTTGCCATCCATTTCCCGGATTTTTGTGCGTCCTAGCCTCATCTGTACATTGGTGCCACGTTCGCATCACTGTACGGGCGTTTAGTCCTGTATGAGTGTCAATTTCGCGGTAGGAAATTCCAGCATCTTTCATCCCAAAAAAGCCTTCTTCTCTCAAATTCCGTCCGGTGCTCACAGTGCGACCTTCTTCGGTGACGAGGCATATTGAGTCACAAGAAGCACCCTTTTGACTCAGTGTCGGCTCTTAACTGATTGCATCTCGTCTGAGCCAGCTTTCTATACCCAAGACCAGACAGCTAAGATGGCGCTTCTCCGAAACTACATGAGTATTTTTTTTAATCATTTGCACATGTCGCAACCTATTGTACAACCTATTCAACCGAATACCAGCAGTCCGTTTTGGTGGTGCAATTTTCACATACAGCAGAGAGTAGCAACTGTCTGAGACGACATTTTGACACATTCCGGATGTTTTCAGATCTTATCGTACAGCTTCAGTCATTCGTAATAGGCTTGTTGTTATTGAAGTACTTGTCATAGTAGGAATTCATGGAAACCCGAAGAAACGAGCTAAAGATTACTTCGAGCTAAACACTCTTCGTAATTTGGGAGTTAGAGTGACTGAACATCAGTACACTGTAAAGACTGGATCTACTACTACTGCCTTTGCACGCCTGGATAAGTCTGGAACTCATCTGCCCTCTTGGTCTGAGACTTATTTATTACTTAAGACCAGAGGTAGGTATACGACTCTCTTCGCCGAAAGTTTGTATATTGACGTTTTTAAGGACGTACGTTGTAACGATGATTTACCTGCACATGTACATGCACCATGGATTCGCTTATTTAACCTTTTGTGTCGTGCGAAGTACCCTATTGCGGGGGTTGATAACGGACCTTGTGCTTTTTATCACTTCGGTGAGTATGTATTTGTCATCTATTTGGTGTTTTCTTCCTCGGCTCTGTTTCTCGCTGTAACCGAGTTGTGACGCGGATATCATGACACTCACCAGGATCGCTGTTGTCTTCGGGACTATCTATATATTAAGTGTGTGTGTGTTCTCCTAGCGCCAGTTCTTTTAACCTGATGACGCACAGGGCGCCTGTTGCGAAAGATCTTGTTTTTACTTAATATGTCTTTTAGTAGTAAAATTCTAATTGTACGTTTTGGGTAGGTTTTCCACATGCTTAGACAGCGGCCTTTTTATTCTCATAAACATAACATTTTTTACTGTAAAATGAACCACTACAACTCATCAATTAAAGTCAATATTGTCTAAGATGAAACCGTAAGCCATGTATGAGTGTATAAACAGTTTCATGAAAAACCTAACGAACGTTTCTGATTATTTCTAATCAGAGATAGGGACAGATCACAAATCATGTAATATTCTTTCAATCACAGTTTAGATATGTTTTTATTAAATCTTAGCTACTTCGCCCGTCATTTTGTTCGTGGTGTGCAAATAATGTTCCCAGTGGTTGGCAGTAACTTTGTTCTATGGAACTATGAATAAATAATGCCGTTTTTCATTTTTATGCTGCATATATCATTCGGAATAATAAATAACATAAGTTTATTTATAACTGCAGAAAACCTAATCAAGCGGTTAGGTTTTCTGCAATTTACATGTTAACCTTTTTTTTTTTTTTTTTTTTTTTTGATTGGAGGTTTAACGACCACCGTGAGCAACTCAATGGGCTATAAGCAGTCGCCCGTCCCTAATTTAGGGTCACTGGTTCCAGGGAAGGGAGAGAGCCAGTGCCATAAGACAAACACAACATCCATGCCCGACCGGGATTCGAACCCGGACCCATTACGGACGAACGATCAGAGGCCAGCGCCTTAGACCACTGCGCCACCGAGGCGGCCATGTTTACCTTAACTGAGACGCTTACTCAAATATACACAAACAACGCCGTTTGTTATTCACAGTCACATAATAACATGTGGGCCCACCGTTCGCCCTCACAACACCAGCAACACATCATGGCATGGACTCTACTAGGATTGGGAAGCATTCGTGTGGTGTTGTCCCCCATGATCCGAGCACAGCTGCCTGACAGTGGTCAGTGATGAATTTCGAATTTGTATGCATCGCCTCACTTTGGACCACAGATTTTTTTTTTTTTTGATTGGAGGTTTAACGACCACCGTGAGCATCTCAATGGGCTATAAGCCGTCGCCCGTCCCTAATTTAGGGTCACTGGTTCCAGGGAAGAGAGAGAGCCAGTGCCGTAAGACAAACACAACATCCATGCCTGACGGGATTTGAACCCGGACCCATTACGGACGAATGATCAGAGGCCAGTGCCTTATACCACTGCGCCACCGGAGCGGCCCACAGATTTTCAACTGGGTTCAGTTCCGTTGAGTTAAATGGCCGTTTAGGAGTTACAAACTCACTGGGATACACCTTTAACCAGTCCATTTCAAAATGGGGCCGATGAGACAGGTAGTTTGTCTTGTCGAAAGAAGGCATCCTTTTGTGGTAAATGGGTAACCATGAAAGTGTGTAAGTAGTCGGCTAGTACATCAGCACAACTTGTACGGTGATGGTGGTCTCAGCAGGTAGAAGGAGACCCGAAGTGGCCAACGAAAGCACAATACACAGCATTATGCCACCTCTAAAGGACCGTAACATTTCGTATTCACAGTTGGGGTACATGGGATCATGTGGTCTGTGCCACAAAGGCACCTTTTTGGAACCTAGATTCGTCGGACCAATTTACGCATTTTCAGTCTCGAAGGCTGATGTTCCTACGCCCACTATGGCCTCATAGCGCGGCGAAGTGCTGTTAACAAAGGCAATTACTGTGGGCATCGGCTGATACAGCCCAGATGCGCTATCATATGTCCAATAGTCTTTGCACAAACATTCGCAGTTGCTCTGTCGTTGAATATAGATTTCTGTTCGACGACTGTAGACTTCTCTCCACTGTAGATTTCTGTCCAGACGATACGGGATAGGCGGCGCTCACCATCAACATCAACGCTGTGTTTACGGTCACATTTTTCACGAAGCCATCCGGTTCTGAATGTGATGGTTGCACGCGGAAATCCCCGCTGCTCTGGTCTTGCAGAGATGGAGCAATCCATCTTCCTAACATCAACTCCCTGCCCACTATCGAAGTATCTCAGATCGCCATGTTTACCCATAATAACAGCCACGGGTACAATACACATGAAGTAAGATACCCGATCTATTTATAACTTGCAGGGGTATTTGGCTGGTCTCAGTATTATGGAGGAGTAGGACAGGTTTGTGGTTGGTTACCGTGTGTACAATAATTGTAGCTTCAGTCTACATGTTGTAATTTGTAAGATATATGGGCAAATTTTGAAGATGACAATCCGTTTTTCGGTGTGAATATGACAAGGATGGTAAGTCAAATAATATCCGAAAACGTAAAAAATGGAAACTTGAAACTTGGTCGTTCTGCGTGGTGTAGTTGTTAATACTCAGGCGCTATCTGTGAGACGTGGGTTCGATTCTCGCTCCAGGACTACAAAATTTTCAAGTTTTTGGATATTATCTGACTTACCATCTTTGTAATATTTACACCAAAAAACAGATTGTCATCTTCTAAATTTTTACTGTATGGTGTAATCCCGTATTCCATTCATGATTTATGTGTTCTTCCGGGCAATCACGGGATAGGATTATTAACCCCCAGATTTGCTAAAGATGAATGCCGGTTGCTTCGACTAGCGAATCCTGTGATGGTTGTATTCAAATTAATCGGAAACTTGAGACCTGGTCGTTCTGGGTGGTGTAGTGGTTAGCATACCCGAGCGCTATCTGGGAGACGAGGGTTCGATTACCGCTCCAGGACGACAAAATGTTCAAGTTTTCGGACATTATCTGACTTACCAACCACGTCATATTTACACCAAAAAATGGATTGTCATCTTCAAAATTTGTACTGTATGGTGTAATCCCGTATTCCATTCAAATATATGTGTTTTTATTGAATAAAAGTAACCCCGTTTCAAATATCAAAGAGCAAAACGAAATTTTAAAATGTCTTGGAAACTATAAGGAGTTTTCTTATGAAATGTGACAAAAAAGTATATTTAATATAATCTTTCATATTATATGCACAAAATAAGAAACCTTGTTAAAGAGCAAACAGCAGGTAAGCACACCTTGCCACAAGGCATGCTTAAAAGGAGATAAAAAACTTGTGTCAATATGGCGAGCGGTCACCCAACTTCGCAATACGTGTTTCACAAAGACTCTTAATGTTCATAATTAGGCTGTCCAGAAGGTGTCCTAGAAATAAGGACCATTGCTTAACAGAAGCGTTACGAAGCTGCTCCTGCAGGTTTAGAAGGATAGGATTGAAGGGTTTCAACGCGTCAGCATGCATCATTGCAAGCATGCTCATGGATAGGCTCACTTATACAATGGAGAGGCTCTCTAAAAAAATGAAGAGGCTCTCTAAAAGAGAATGGAGAGGCTCTCTTATACAATGAATGGAGAGGCTCTTATACAATGAATGGAGAGGTTTTCTTATACAATGAATGGAGAGGCTCTCTAAAAAGAATGAAGAGGCTCTCTAAAAGAGAATGGAGAGGCTCTCTTATACAATGAATGTAGAGGCTCTCTTATACAATGAATGGAGAGGCTTTCCCATACAATGAATGGAGAAGCTCTCTTATACAATGGAGAGGGTCTCTTATACAGTGAATGGAGAGACTCTCTAAAAAGAATGGAGAAGCTCTATAAAACAGAATGGAGAGGCTCTTATACAATGAATGGAGATGCTCTCTTACACAATGGAGAGGTAATCTTATACATAATGGAGAGGATCTCTTATACAATGAATGGAGAGGCTCTCTTATAAAATGAATGGAGAGGTTCTCTCAAACAATGGAGAGGCTCTCTTATGCAATGGAGAGTCTCTCTTATACAGAATGGAGAGGCTCTCTTATACAATGAAGAGTCTCTCTTATACAGAATGGAGAGGATCTCTTACACAGAATAGAGAGGCTCTCTTATACAGTGAAGCTCCATTCGTAAACAGAATAGAGCTCCATTGATCATCAGACCAGTTGACATGAATGCGATAGCACTTGAGAGGCTCTCTCTTATACCGAAAGGGAAAGGGAATGCACACCATTGATACCCTAGCATAATTCACATATTCATGAAGCCTCCTGCATACCGTGAAACAAGATACCATATTTCCTATTGCTGCCATAAGATGAGTAGGTGTGCACTTAGCTGAAGGTAACGGCAATATCTTGAAGATGTAACCCGGGTTTCTTCTATCCATTACTAAACCTCGATGCTGTACATGTCCTATGTAATGTGGTCAATGCCGATGGATTACGAAACGACTCAAACTAAGCCACTTGGCATCTTTGGTGTTAGTCTGACCTGCTATGAGCCTTTAAACGGCTCTCCTTCTTAATTCCTCTCCTAAATTGTACCTAGACGATGTCGCCGTAACAGTAAAAATCAAACGTTCAAAGCAGAGTTTTCTGTTTGTATCCCAGAAGAGAAATTATGAGAAGCTCTCAAGTAGATCCTTTGCATATTTATAAACGAAATGTATCATGTCTGACATCACCGGCTTAACCCTTTCACCGGATGGAACTAATTCACTTAGGGTTAGCAAAGCGTTCTGAAATCAACTCGAACGAATGTATTCTGTATCTAAGAAGTGGGCCTAATGCTGTTGGAACGTGTGAACATGAGCACCAGAAAGCGTTGTTTTCGCCTTAGCTTTCTTATTCAAAGTGGTCATTTAGGGGGTTGATTGGTACTAATACACTTGGTCACCTGCTAGCATTGGAGACGAACCTACGAAAGGAGAGATAAGATGTTTGAGTAACATGTTACCTACTACCCTGTGTCATGGGGTCTGTGCCAGGAAGACTAGCCTTTCCCTACCATGCTTTAGGTCATGGAGCAGAGAACAAACGAATGGAAGGGATCTCTTATCATCAGTTAGAAGGTTAAATCTAAGAAAGGAGGGACAAGATGTTTCGGCGATTTGCGTCTACCCAATGATTTGATGTCCGTGTTAGAGACTGACCCTTCTCCATCGTGGATTGGGCCATTGAACAGAGAATAAAAGACTAGAAGGGAGCGCTTATCACCAGTGACAGAATTAAACTTAAAAAAGAAGGGAAGAGATGTTTGAGTGATTTGCTTCCAACCAGTGGAATGATGTCCGTGTCAGGAAAACTAGCTCTCTCGCATCATCTCTTAGGACAAGAAGCACAGAACAAAGTAATAAAAGGAAGCCTTACCGACAGGATTAAACCTAAGGAAGAAGAGAGAACATGTTTGTCTCACTTGTTTCTAACCAGTGGTATGAGGAACTAGAGTACTAGATCATCATATCTTGGGCCACGCAACAGAGAATAAAAGACAAGAAGTAAGAGCTTTTTATGAGTGACGATTTATTATCCGTACTTCTGGAACGAGAGGGAGGAAAGGAATCGTTTGCGGTAGATGTTGTAAAACCTGGGCCATTGTGAAAATTTCTTTTTGAAAAGCACAGAAAAATTTAGGCAATATTTGGTTCAGGAACATTCGCCGTTTAAAGAGTTAAAATACCTCTACTATGTTAGGTGCAAAACCTTTCACTACGGATTGTTTACAAAACTCCGAATTTCATGTTAGTCCTTAATTCATGGAAATCAGTGTCAAGCAGTAAAACGATGAAAGGTCAGAAGTATAGAATCGAATAACAAAAGAAGGACTGCATTGAATGGCTTAAGTCCGTATTTCCTTGTTTTTTAGTTGTAATGGTTTGGAAACGTCAGTGAGAAATATTAGAATGTGGCGATCCTCCACGAATATTTTCCTACAATACTATCATAAAGGAAGAAGCAGAATTCGTCGCCCATTCATGATTTAAGAGCTGATGGAAACGTTCATATAAAAATCTGTTATCTGGTAAAGATTGATTTTCTGTGTCATTTCTCCAAGCTAAAATTATTTTAAAAGGTAAAAAAAGAATTGGAACATGGAAACAATTAAACAAATTCCAGCGCCACTGCGATTAGAAGCTCCAAAAATTGAGTTTGGGAGATATTTGTGTTACAAAGAAGAGAATGTTGGAAAACATGTATAATTATCAAGGGATCGTACTTTGAATTGGATTCATCTTTCAACTAGGGAACTAAGATATTATTTTTTAAAGATTTAGTTTCCGCCTTCATGAACAGCTAGTGATACATTTGTAGAATACATTTGATGGCCGCAAAATGTTAATTACTTCAGTGTTGTGGCAATTTATTGCGACCTGATTAAATTCCTCCCTTCGTTATTTATACGCGTTCGACAATTCCCAACTGCCACATTCTAATGTCATTACGGAAGGTAAAAAGGTATCTATGAGTCACGCGAGAAGTCTAAATAATTTGCAGTCATTAAAATTAACGGAAAGTATTGCCTCGAATTTTCTTTTATTTATTCATTTTTTTTCAAGCTTCTCGACGCACAGAATGCTGAGAAATTTCTGGTCTTACATTTATTCACCAAGTCAAAATTATTTGGTTGCAATTTGCATTTTTATTTACATTCCTTTTTCTTTGCAAATCAGCAAAAACATTTCTTTGCATTTAAGAAACCGTATATTATTTTGAGAATTGGGACTACCACCTTTACACTTCTTTGATGGAAAATTTCTTAACTTCTTTAAGATAATATAAGCTTAAAAATGTGCACCAATTCGGCAATGGTGCGTAGGCGAAAGAAAATTTGCAATTGTTGTACTATGATATCCAGCTGATAACACTTGTTAACATTTTTAAACTTTGTTTTCATAACATGGGTACAATGAAGTGTTTTTACCTAATTTCAGGGTGCTCAATTCAAATATGATTGTACAAACTCTCCATCACATGCAGTTTTTTGTGAATGAACATTTGCTATATTTCCAAATACATATATACAATGCAGGATGTACAACATTACAGCTTCACATTGTACTGTATTACAGCATTTATGTCTTGTTGGCTATGGAATTAGTGTTACAAGTATAAATACCATACAAATTTTGAAGATGGCAATCCGATGTTTGGCGTAAATGTGACAAGGATGGTAAGTCAGATAATATCCGAAAACTTGAAAATTTTCATCGTCCTGGAGCGGGACACGAACACGTGTCTCCCAGACAGCGCCCGGGTATGCTAACCACTACACTACCCAGAACGACCAAGTTTCAAGTTTCCGATCAATTTGAACAATTGATCGGATATTATCTGACTTACCATCCTTGTCACATTTACGCCAAAAATCGGAATGTAATCTTCAAAATTTGTATTATATGGCGTAATCCCGTATTTCTTTCATGATATAAATACCATATTCATATATCACTACATGTGAGACAGCATAAGAAAAAAGAAAGAGAATAAACAATATTAACACAAATGTAAATGTACATACACATAATACTCATATACCCGTACAAGTAGTTTATTTTTTCTCTTATGTATCGTGTTCTCCTCCTCCTTCAAAAACCAGCAGTAATTGCTTATCATTGAGGGATCCCACCTGCCTTGATGCCTCTCCTTCATCGTTCGGATATCTTGGTGGAACCTTTCTCCTTGTTCATCGCTGACTACTCCCAGGTTGTCAAGAAAGAAGTCCAGATGTTAATGGAGGAAATGTATTTTTAAGGACATCCGGCACCCAAGGTTATTTTAGTTCTTGAGAAGGTTGTGAATCAGCTGTTTGAAGTTGCCCTCTTTGTGGTTACCCAGAAATATCTTGACCACAGATGTGAGAGATTACCATTCAGCGCGCTCCGTGCTGCTTAGCTTTTCGGTAAAAACAGAATCACGCAGTAGTTTCCGTATCTGAGGACCAACGAAGATGCCTTCTTTGAGTTGTGCATCACTTAATTGCGGAAATGGTTGATTTAAGTGCAAGAAACCTGGGCCAGATTTGTCAATAGCCAGTACAAAGTTTTTCATCAGCCCCAGTTTGATATGAACTAGTGGATGCAGCACATAAACTAGGGGCTTGTGACGAACGTTACTCTCTCCAAGAATGAAAACGTCTAATTTAGGCCAGTTTGTCCGTTCGTTATGTTCTGCTGTGGCCTTACTCTCCCACATACAAAGAAAACAACAAAATGTGGTGAAGCCACTTCGAAGCCTGAGAAAGAGTGACCTAGCTTTCAGATCATCGCATACGAACCACCTAAACTGGTCATATTGCGTTGCAGTGAGGATTTTGTCCATGATTTCACACGTATCCTTCATTTCCACAGCATGTGTAGCAGGAATCGAAGGCTTCTGGTTTCCGTTGGACAAAAGCACATCTTTTAAACTAACCTTGGATGCGTCGATAAATCGACGCCATCCCGTAGGATCGTAAGATATTCCTAATTCTGCCATTAGCCCCGGAATATCTGAACAAAGCACATACATCCTGCATTTCTAGAAAGAACATAAACCCAACTTTATGTTTTTGCACTCAGACACACGTACACTCTTTGCTAACAGGCTCCACTCTTGCAGTCGGGAACATAAAAGTTCAGCTTTTTGTTTGAAAAGATGTAGGTCTCGAACAAGATCATTCAGCTCATTTTGCTAAATCAACCATCAGTTATCCATCACAGGCTGTGGCTGCAAGTACGTGCCATAAATGATGGCTAGCTGAATGTGATCCGTCAGTGTCCTGGCAGTGGCAGCCGGCAATCACGTGACGTAACTGATGGGTTGCCGAATCTTGACTGTTAATTTCCCAGTAGAAGTAAAAAAAGAAAACCAAAAACACACACACAGCTACTTCCTCGTGTTGGGGTTGCGATGGTTGACAGTAACGGGCCAGTAGTGGCACTTACTTGATGGCCCGCAATTCACGGCGATGCCGGAAGGCCATCAATGGCTGCCACCAACAGACCGCTACCGTACCGTGAGCGGTAGATTTCAGCCGGCAGTCAGCAATCCCTACCAGCTTGTGGCCTGCAGTTTCCAAACGCTTGTGTTTTTTGCTGGGATAAGAATACAAGAAATCAAAAGGAAAGTTAAGTTAGACGTATAAGTCACAACTGTTAGGTTACAATATTTGAGAAATGTCAGACTTAAATATTTATATGTTTTCAAGTGACCAAATAATTAACTAAAAGGCCATATGTTAAACGACACGGCTGGCACAAAAACAAAATATTTTAACTCGCACCGAAATTAGCTGCCAATCTGTAAAAAAAAGGACAGTTCTTTCAAACTTCGCAAAGCATCGATCGACCAATTACGGTGTACAGGTCAAATCGTGCTGTTAGATAGCCATTACCTCAATGACCGACGTGTCGTGTGACGGGAAATGTACTCGTAATTTAATGGTTCACATGCTTTTCTATGCGAAAATCCACGCACTCTCATTCATCCGTAAGGATATATCCTACGTCGGTATTATTCACCAGCAGTGCAGAAGCCAGACCTTCCTCCAAAGTGAAAATCAACTCAATTTCGCTTGGCTTCCACTTCCAAAATCCTTTCAATAAGCTCTCCTTTAATCCTCCCTCCGATTAGTCAACTGATTAAGACAAACCCTCTCTGAACAACCCCTTCCTTCCCATCATCCTTTCTCAATTAAGGACAAAACGTGGCCCTCCAGAAATCATCAGGCAAAATCCGTTACTCTATCTCTGCCTCTTGGAAACCTCTTCGACCATCATTTCATCATTTGGTCATTTCCCGCTTCGGTGGATTCCAGTTTCTGAACCGAGCAAGATACATACCAAGGAAACATTAAGGTCACAAGTTGCAAATCACCTGTGAGTCCTGCCTTGATTTTGTCGAAGAAAGTGATCAGAGGTCTCTGTCCAACAGATAAGAGCATCGATTGTTATAAATTATCTCGCGTTAAGGAGAGAACGGGAATTGCCAAGTCCCCCTATGCATGAACGGGAACTTGATTTGCGAAGAACCTACACCAGATCGAGAAAAACCATAATTAGAATAAGAAAAAGGAAGAGTTTGGAAGAATTCTTGTCACGCAGTCTGAAGACAAAGGCATTGCCATCCGAAAAAAATAATAATTAAGTCTCCGTGAATTATTAATAAAGAGGAACTGTACACCAACTACACGCAAAATAGTAAAACAATACTGGTATTCCGATTTATTGACGGAAAAAAAAAAAAGTTTCCATGCTTTCGCACTTCAACCAAATGACTTTTTGAAGGAAGGTAGACAGAAAACTTCTACATTAACGATCAGTTTTCTGTCTATCTTCCTTGAAAACGGCATCTGGATGACGTCCATCTGGATGAAAACATTTATTTCTGTGACAATAAATGGGATTACTAATATAGTTTTGTTATTTCATTCGTAAAATATTTTAATAAGTGACCACTCTGATTCCCGATTTCGGTGTGCTTACGTGTTTGTCGGAGACCTCTCGAGAGAGAGAGAGAGAGAGAGAGAGAGAGAGAGAGACAGAAATAGAGAGAAAGAGAGAGGCAAAAATACAGACAGTCAGAAAGAGAGAGGGACAGAGGAGAAAGGAAGAGTAAATAGTAAATATAGAGACCGAAAGAGAAAGAGAGATAGAGAGGAAAAGAGAGGAGAGAGAGAGAGAGGAAAGATAGAAATAAGAGAAAGAGAGGGAGAGAGAGAAACTGAGAAAAAGAGCAAGAAAAAGAGTGAGACAGACAGAGAGAAAAAGAGAGAGAGAGAGAGAAAGAGAGAGACAGAAAGAGAGGCAGAAATAGAGACAGCCAGAAAGAGAGAGGGACAGAGGAGAAAGAAAGAGAAAATATAGAGACCGAAAGAGAAAGAGTTAGAGGAAGAGAGAGGAGAGAGGAAAGATAGAAAAAAGAGAGAAAGAGAGTGAGAGAGAAGAGAGAGAGAGAGCTCGTTGAATAATATTTACTCCTCCTGTGTTCATAATACTGTAACAGTCAATCTATATCTTGTTTGTTTTAAGCGGTTTTACACTTTAAGCCTTGTGATAATAACATAGTTTCATGAATGACTGATGTCGATTTTTATTTCAATAATGGCCTGATAAAATTGAGGACTTAAATGTTCTGCCTATTCTTCAGGATAACATTTTCTTGCAATTAATTCACTTAGCGTACCGCTTTTCAGAATAAATCGGAATTTTACAAGAACAGGTAATGAAAGGTGAAATCTTCAATGTGTACAACCATGACAGCTCAAAAGTTGTTTGTTTGTCGTTGTTTAAAAAAAGATGACGTCTCCATTTTCCTATGATTATTAATCAGTTACGACATTTGCAATTTTTGATGTGGTTTCGTATGGTTGATTAGTGAGACAACTAATCTACAGGAAATTACAGGAGTGTTGTAGAAGTGCGGTAAACGAAGCGACACAGAAAGTTAGAAGAGCTGACAGCTCTTCCAAGCAATGTACACCGAGGTACACAATTTTCCCACTCAGTGACTATGGGAAAAGATTGAAAAGCAGTAGATAATGCAGCATGGTTAATCATGCGAAATTACATTTTCTGAACAGTACCAAGAAGTTTTATGATGAATATGAAAGCAGTGACCCATACCACAGAGTTGAACGAAATTGTAATTTATGTACTCTCAAAAGTTGTTCTCAAAGCACCCTGTATTTGATTCTCGATTATTGTCAGACAAATCCTCAAAACGCAAAGTGAAATAAAGTGGAGATGGTCTTTATTTGTCTTGAGAAAGCATACGATAGTCTTCTGAGGAAGCTACACTATGCAGACAAAAGTATTCGGACGCCTCCGCATGTGCAGATAAACGTGCATTTGCAGGACCGGTGTTTGTTGAGTCTGTATATAAAGGGCAACACTGAAACATCTATCAAACGCATTCGAAACGACTATTCCACGGGGAGCTGAACTCACAGACTTTGAAAGAGGGGTGGTGGTTGGATGTCATCCGGGTAAGATGAGCATTTCCGCTCTTGTGGAATTCCACAAACCACCATAGCTGATGCTCTTCAACGATGGAAAGCAGAATGGTGCCATTACAGCGAAAGCAATGCTCTGGGAGGCCGCAAAAATTAAGTGAATAAACCAAATGAAACTTGGTCTGGAATTTGAAAAAGTCCCACCCGTTATTTGCAACAGACCTGGCTGGCAACGTCGCACAAGCTACTAGAACCACTATTCGCACTGCACAGCTATCAATCCAAGAAAGCTGCGCATAAGCGCCACATTACACCAGGCAACGCCAGACGGCGACTGCAGTGGTATCTCGCACGCCGTTCGTGGACAACAGAGAGTTAAAAAAAGTAGTGTGGAGCGATAAACATGCTATACTGTTTTTCGTTTGGCTGGAAATATTTCGGTGGAAACTTCTCAGTCGGACAGCCTGGTCCCTTCAGTCAAGTTTGGAGAGAGATCTGTGATTGTGTGGTGCTGCTTCTGCTGCGGACTCAGTACTTTGTTTGTGGAGCCCTCTAACCAAATAGCCTCCAGGTATGTTGATATTCTGAACAATCCGCACCACCTACACTGTGGTAGTACTTTCACACTGATACCTGATTCTTTTAACGAGATCAAACACCTTGCAACACTGTGAGATCTGACCAGTCCTGGTTTGTGACGTCCAAGTTCTGGATTGGTCAGAACAAACTCATATCTAAATACAGTAGAATATCTGTGGAGCAGATGGAACCCCGAATACGATCTTCACCTTCCTCTACGGCAGCTCTGACAGAAGCTTTGAAGGAAGAATAAACGAAAATTCCTTCACGGACTTACCGGCATCTCATAGAAAGCATGCGCAAAAGGGTCGTTGCAGATATAACGAGCAAATATCTGCCGGCTATGTACTGATTTCGGCTAGTAAATGCTCTTGCTTCCGTTGAGCCTGTGCCCGAATACCTATGTCTACATAGTGTCGTGGGGTAGGCACCGCGGAAGGCTAATATCATTGGCCAGAATGTTACTATTCCAAAAACGTATTTCGATAATAAATGTAAGCTCAAAATTCGCAATCGATTATCGAAAGAGTTCGCGAATACTAACGGCTTTTTGCAAATGAGTTGAATATGCACACTACCCACTTTAAGATGTGCACGGTCTAGTCACATTATTGTGACCACCATCTGATATCCAGAGTAACCGCCGTGTGCAGCGCGGACAGCAGCTGGACGGGCTGGAGTGACTCAATAAGGTGCTAGAAGGGGTTACCAGGTATGTGGAGCTAGTGCATCTGACAGCTGCTGGAGGCTGCGTGGTGGAGGACACGTAGAGCAAACAACACGATCGAGGTGGTCCCACAGATGCTCAATTGAGTTTAAATCTGGGTAATTAGGGGCCAGGGAAGTACTTTAAAGTCTTCACCGTGCTCTTTCAACCACTCTCGGACATTTCAAGGTGTGTGATACGTCGCATTGTCGTGTTGAAAACAATCAGCATGTATTGGTGTACGTGGTCTGCAAGATTGGATTCATAAGGAATTCGGTCCATAGTGCCTTCCACAGGTATGAGTGGACCCAGAGAATGCCACGAAAACATTCCCCAGACCATAACGCTGTACCCACCAGCTTGTTTTATTACAGAAATTGTTGAAGAGTGTTTGTCTTTAGATGTTTCTCGCCTTATATGCCAGCGTCTATTCGTTCGATGAAGCAGAAAACGTGACTCATTGCAGAAGGCAATCCTTTGCCAATCAGCGGAGTTCCAATTCCTGTATTGCCGCCCAAATGTAAGCCTTTTCTGCCGATGCACCTTCGTTGGCATAGGTGCAGCGACCATCCGTTTGCATCGGAGCCCTATACGCAGCAAGGATCGCTGAACTCTTGTTTTAGACACACTTCCAGTAGCCCCCTGCTTCATTCGGTCCGTGAGTTTCTCCACTGCAGTGTGTCGATCGGCCCTCGCGAACCTTTACGGCCGACCCTCACCCATCACATCAATAGCACGTGGTGCTCCGCAGTTTCCACATCGCGTATTCGCAATGGTGTTATTTCTCAAATCAGCACTTTACCCACAGCCGCACACGAACACTTCACAAACTGCACTGTTTCATAAATACTACCACCCTTGGCCCGAAAGCCGATAACCATCCCTTTTTGGAAATCTGATAAACCGCTCCTTTTATCCATGACAGCAACGAATGATATGTTTTCAGATCAGATCATATGTAGAGGATTTAAGGAAGGGAGTGTCTGACCCCAGGTCTTAAACAACCCTTAGAAATAGGAAGCTAGGAGATTTGGGCTAGAGTTCCCAATAGAAAAGTGACACGGAAGCGAAGTAGAAACGGGATGGGAGACGCCCTTATTTATTACCAGGGGGTCAGTACCCGGGGCCCAACGGCGTAACGTGCCCATCCGACACACAGCGGATTTTTGGTGTTTCGAGCGTTCGTACCTGCCTGGAATCGAACCAGAGGTCTTCTCCGTGGCAGTCACGAACGTTGACCACCAGGCCACCAGCGGCCTCATGTTCTGAGAATACCTATTGCACTCCTTATATACCTTCCAAGCCAGCTCACGACACGTGCTTTCTTTCATTGGCTACGTGCTGTTAACGTCAAAAGTAGGAGGTGGTAACAATAATGTGACTTGACTGTGTATATTGATGTGAGAAATAGGGAGAGCTCAAGAAAGTGCAAGAACAAGGGGATACAGCTGGAGGGCTATACATCATTTGCTATTTGCGAATGATTAAGCATTATTGTAAAAGACAAAGGGAGCACTGCTTACATATTTCCGAAGCTGGCCGCTGAATATGAAAATTTGGGGCATCACCAGATAGAAGACACGGAATTGGGGAATGAAAGTAAGGACGGTAGAAAAATTGAAATACTTTAGATCGATAATCCACAAGAATGGAACTTGCAGACGTGACAGTGTGAGAAATATTGGAGAAGGCGTTCGCCCAACTGGAGTTTTGGAGTCACTCAGCAAGGACATCTAGAGGAGTGAAAGTGCGTAATAAAATGAGCCGTGAAATTATGAATGGGAGGATGAACATTTTCCAAACCACTGAGGTGACGGGACTGAAATTGTTTTATCATGTAAAAAGAATGGTATCGGGACGATTGCCTAAAAATTCGATTAGGTGGCGGCACGAAGAAGGAGAAGATGCAAATAAAAAAAGTATGAATGGATGAAGTTAGTGAGAGAGCTTGGCAGACCATGGATAATAACGGAATTGTTGGCATCGAACTGGACGGAATGGCGAACTGCCCTGACTGAAACGGGGATTCGAGGAAACCAGGCTTTTGAGTGAAATCCCCTCGTGTAGAAGAAGACGAAGAATTTTAATTTCCAACACATTTATCAATGGAAGAAATGCGACTAGGCTAAGACAACCTGGAGGAAACCTCCACACCAAAACCAGACAAAGAATCAGAAGGTTTTGTTAATTTTGATCCCAACAGACCTTGTGACGAGCCAACCTCAGTGGTGACTCACATGCCAAAGTTGCAGCGATAAGCCAAGGTTTGTGTAGTTCAGTTGGGAGAATAACAGGCTCCGGAGAGGGAAGACGTGCGTTCGAATCACCACCGGCAAAAAGATTTTACGCTGTATTGCTGACTTAACGATAAATGCATCTCTTGGCTTTCAGGTTCGAGAAAAATGTGCGATGTTTCTCCCACACGTCGTCTGGAATTAATCAGAATTCTATCTTCTACAGCGAGCTACTTTAAGCATGTGTGACTAACTACATCGGTGAAAACATGTTTCAAGGCGACAAATCTGCAGCGAGAGCACATGTCCGCGTAGCTCAGTTGGAAGAGCTACTTATTCCGGAGTGAGGGGATCCGGATTCGATGCCCGGTGCTGACAAACTTGTACGTTATATTGGCGCCCGAACTTCCAGAATGACCCGACTGTTAAGTTTCTCGCAATGGTGTAATATCCTTTCTACACGACGAGAGAGGAGAAATGAGAATCCCTTCTTCAGTGCTTCGAAAAAATGAATCAGTGTGATGTTACGTTCCACACATCAAATTGTCTGGAATTTCTCAAATGTACGTTCTTCATCGGATGACTGCCTACAGCGACACATGGGCCCGGCTAACCCGTGGGCCATGTCCCCGGCCCTCGTTCGGTGTGTGTGGGGGGGATGTGACGTGCCTGCCCCGCAGGACGCACATGAGATAAACGCAAATAGCGCTGGGAGCACATGCCAGTGTAGTATAGTGGATAGCACTCGGAGCTCCGGAGCCGAGAGTTGTGGAGTTGTGGGTTCGAATCCCGCCCCCTGGCATAAAAATGATGGAGAAATTTACTTCGTCATACATGGTTTGTGGCGGACCCGAAACTTGGGATTTCACGTCCCCGCCTTTCTCAAAGTGTTAGTGGATCTACGCGACGTACACGCCTCAGAGGTGGCGTACATGCTAAAACGGCAAGTTGCAGCGATAAGCCTTCTTCGATGTAGTTCAAGAGGAAGAATACCTGACTCCGGAGAAAGAAGATGTGAGTTCGAATCTTATCACCGGCAATTTTGAGCTTTTATGCTTTAATTTGGCATGGAAATAAAAGGACATTTTTATCCGTTTTGCTGTCTTCATCAACTGACTACGTTTTGCAATAATTACACTGTGAAAAGACAAATTTGGCGATGCTGTAATCATCATCTTCCTGCTCCGGAGCCGAATACTTTTTCAATTAAACTATACCGACAAGTGCTAATCAATGCTACTTGCCGTCTTGACATGTGCGTCACTTCTGTAACAGTACGTCACATATATGCCCCTTCCTCTTGACAAACGCGGGGGCACGAAATCGCAAGTCTCGGGTCCGCCGCACACAATGATTGATATAACTCTCTGTAGAAGAAGAAGGAATTTTCACTAATGCCAGATGATGTGTGGAACGAACGACACACATTTTTCGAAGAATCTAACGGCCAGTAGATCCATTTTTTTACGTTCGGGTGTCAATGTGAAAACACAAATTGGCCGGTGTCGGAACTTGCAATCTCTTCATCCTTCCGCTCCGAAGCCGAATGATTTTCCAATTAAGCTACACCGATAAGGGTTTATCACTGCAACTTGAAATGGGCTGGACACATTGCAAGGCTGAAGGACAATAGATGGACAAAAGTTATACCGAAGTAGCGGCCATATGAAGGTTAAAGATCAGCTGGAAGGCCAGAAAGAAGATGGTCAGATGATATAAGGAAAACAATTGGAGTTCTTTGGCACCAACAAGCTCAGAATATAAATGGATGGAAAGGATTAAGAGATACCTATAGCCAGAAGTGGCTATAAAAAAGGGTTAAAGGAAAGAAAGAAAGAAACATATGCGTTATCTCTGTAATACACCTCTTCCCTCTAACACACTTTCTCTTCCGGATTCCTGCCTTCCTACCCCAAGTACTTTGCTTCGTATCTTTTTTCCCCCTCGCCAAGAGTGAACACTTTTACTCTGTGTGTTCCGGACAACGTCCTGATGTTTACTCCTATGCTGTGCTTCTTCTCAGTGTGTATCCTGCATGCTCCGCCTGATTATGCCTCGTACACTCTGCCTTGTTATTTTGTTTTACCTACGTTTGAATTTCCCCGTCCCTTCCATGTAATGGTCCCCGAGACCCATTAAAGCTATTGTAAAACCACCACACTTTTCTCATTATAGAAAAAAAAAAAAAACTATCGTGTATTAATTGCAAACGATCAGAATGTCCACTCGTTCTCCACTGAGGTAAAAAGATAAAACCAGGATGTAAAATTGACGCAGTATTCGGTTGTGGTGCCGTAGCGCGCGCAATTTTCATCCATCTGATGTTGGTAACAATAGCAACTTTCGATACAAATGAACAAAAAGCTTTAGATGCAGTTCAAATAGCAAATAACATTACAGAATATGAGAGAAAGGGACGTTTCAGTACACTTCGTGACAGTTAACAGCCACTCACAGAAATCTGTGATTATTAAGGTTAGAGACGGATTGATTGAGTAGTTCTGCAAAGTCAACTAGAAATGTACGGATAAACACTCAGATCGTTCTCTTATGAAGTAATCAATCACTTCAGTACTCGTGGAACGTTGCGCTTTTTGTCCATTCTGTCCGTTGGGCCGTGAAACATCCCAAGTCGCTCACGAAAAGTCAGGGAAAACAATTCATTGGTGTTTAGTATTGATGCCTCCTCAGAGGAAATAGTGTATGGAAAGAATGAGAGACCCCGCAAAAAATGCAGTTTCTTCAAAGATTGAATAATTTTGCTTACAGGGTTGTCTAAGCAGGAAGTGAATACTCCGTAAATAAAAAAGTCCGTGAAGAATTGAATGATTCTCTGAGGAAGTAAGTTCTTGAATGAAATGAATGACAGCAGAAAAGACATTCCTTGCAAAGAGTACGCAACTCTGCAAAAGAAGTGAACAATTGCTCAGAAAGGACTGTTTGTGAAAAGTCAGAGCCTCCCTGCCGGAAACAGTCCGTGAAGAAAGGATTAAGCAGCTCTGAGGGAAACACAGTTCGCACAAGAAGTGAAGAACTGCAGAAAAGACGCTCCATACAAGCTTATGTAAGAAGTGAGCACATCAGCAAAAAATACAGCTTTGGCAAGAAACAGCAGCTCCAGAACAACTTACATTGAGAGGAACGAATACGTCTGCAGAAAAGAGCATTTCTTCAAAGAGTGAACAATTCCGTAGGAAAGAAACTGTGGTGTTTGCACAGATTGCTTTCCTACAGAATGCGGGACAAGTCAGAAAATGCAGTCTGTGTAAAAAGTGATCAAATCAGCAAAAAAAAAAAAAAAAACAATATATCTCTGAAGCTCTTTAATGCCACATTGGAGGGTGCCTTTCAGTGGCTGAGCTGGGAAAACAAGGGGATAAAGATTAATGGAGATTATCTAACCCACCTTCGTTTTGCTGACGACGTAGTCATTTTTGCAACTACCCCATCAGAGCTGCAGAGTATGATCCAGGAACTTGCTGACAAGAGTAAAGAAGTGGGATTAAAAATGAACTTTCAGAAGACAAAAGTGATGTTCAATGCTTTTACAAGAAATGAAGATTTATCGATTGATGGAGAAAAGCTGGAGATAACAGACACGTACGTTTATCTTGGACAGCAGATATCAAGTGAGGGTCACATTGATGAAGAAATTAGTAGGCGTACAAAACTTGCCTGGAGAGTTTTTGGAAGAAACAGCATAATTTTCAAGAGCAATATGCCATTATGTCTTAAAAGAAAAGTGTTTGATCAGTGCATCCTTCCAGTGCTTACGTGTGGTGCAGAGACATGGACTTTAACTAAAAGAGACATACAAAGGCTGCAGACAACTAAAAAAAGCGTGGAGAGGTGCATGCTTGGTGTAACCAGGAGAGATAAGAAGAGGAACTCGTGGATCCGAAAAATGACAAGAGTGGAAGACATCATGATCAGAGTAAAATCCCTGAAATGGCAATGGGCTGGACATACTGCTAAAAGGACAGACCATCGATGGACAGCCGAAATTTTAGATTAGATTCCAAGGGACAGGAAAAGACCCAGAAGAAGACCACATGGGAGATGGGTGGATGAAATTCAAAAGTATGTGGGAGTGACATGGAGGAGACTGGAACAAGACAGACCGTGTATATATATATATATATATATATATAGAGAGAGAGAGAGAGAGAGAGAGAGAGAGAGAGAGAGAGAGAGAGAGCAAGGCTGCATGATTGACGACATGTGTGATTCTTGAATGGCTACAAAACCACAGTCGATGCAAAGAGTGAGCAACAGTTCAGAAACGCGCCAGAGCTACGAGTAAATTAATGTGCAGCGCATGTGCAACGATCAGCATGAGCCTTTCAAAATTGGATCGAAATCAACAAAAGCTTCAGATCATTGACTGATCCAATCCTAATTAAAATTTCCGCCGCGTAAAGAGTATACGTCAATACAATTTAACCGAATGCATCGTGGAACTTCCCGCTTTAAATAGAAGTTTAACAATGTTATAGGTTTTTCGGTGAAAAAAGAAGTTTCTTGAGGAACAGATTCAGTTTATGTAAGATTCGATACAAGTTGGTGAGACGAATGTAGACCAAGGACATAGATATTTTCCTTTTTTTCCTTTTCAGATTTTCCCCAAAAATTTGTGTTTATGTATCATAATTTAATATTATCCCAATCGTTGGATTTCAAATAATCAATCATAATCAATTATAGCAGCGCAACACGTTAAAAGTGCACAAAACATAATTTTTAGGACCGACCCTTTACGATAATATATCAAAAATACATATTCATGAGCATCACGTGACATTTTAAAAATCAAACTGCTGCACATCAACACATTTCTTAATGTATTACGCTGTAAAATTCCAGGCAAATATATGTCATCATTTCGAAAGAGAAATACCGGGCCGGAAAGTTTGTCCTTGCGAAACAATCTTCGCGTTTTTGAAATATTAACTTTGCGCCATTAAAATACCCGTGAATTATTGCATTAAAATAATGTTCTTAAATAAACAGTTCCGCAGTATTGCTTCGGAGAAACCATTTCCCTTTCTGGTCGAACAGAATTCACTGATAATAAATACGACAAAGTTAGAAAGTATCGAACCCCGCCAAGAACTCTGGAAATCTCAGAAGTTTCCTTGAAATCCTGATATACAGTATAGAGTAAGGAATTAAATTACCGCATCGGGGCAACTAATTATCGGCGTGCTGGGCGGGTGAAAAGTAATCAGAATTAATCGTTCAACTACCGATATCTGACCCCACCGAATTAACCCTAATTTTCCACTCTAGAGGCGAGGCGAGAATGAAGGGTGTACACTTCCCTCATTTCTACGCCGGACAACGTGCCTGGAGGTCTGTGTGTTGGTTTGCGGCCTATCGTGTCCCAGAGGCACGCAGCCGTTTCTGCCTTTAACGACGCCATGGGTCTGAACGAAATGTCGGAAACGTCATCGTAAAACACCGCCTCTATCGAGGGCTTACTCTCAAAGCAAACGTTTCGAATCGAAACAAACCCATCCCAAGATAATGAGTCACCAGTCTCTCCGTAAAATTAGGCAAGCAAATACACATCCGGGAAATTCATTTTATTAAAATGTGTAACCAAACAATGACATTGAAAGAACAATCAAGGGTGGAAGCGAATATAATACATTCCTCTTCGATTTATTTGCTCGATGATGTGAACTCTGACATAGATTCAAGCATCCATTGCCAATCAAAATGCGTTAATTTAAAATTCCAGCAGATCCTGCAATACTGCAAAAAGACGTTCTTATATTTTTGTTTACCTTTTCTGATACATTTGCTTTGTTTTCAGGCTCAATTACTCTATTCTTAAATCTTTTTAATCATTTAATGACCTAGACCCCAAACCCGTGGGTTGCTTGGAATGTCACAAAGCCAGGAACTTTCTCTTGCTACGTTCAAACTTTTGTTCCCCCTTTTTACAGGTTATTGGATTTGCTGGGACTACACAGGAAGCTTACGATCTTCAGGTTTGATATGCATTAATCTTCAGACGCTTCATGGTGACAATATCCCAAATAGAAGGAAGGAGATGTCATGAGAATGAATGATATCGCCAAAGGAGAAACTAATTCCTATTTCACTTCCATGTTTAATGCCAATAAAGGCGACCACAGACACACACGTTTGAATGAGACGTTTTGAGTGTCACGCCAACAAACGCGGAAGTTTTGTGCCTAGGGCGGCATGTAGCGTGGAGTGAAGAAGATTTCAGGCAGGCGCTGAAGAGCTTTACTCCACGCTGCATGCCGTTTCAGGCACAAGATTCTCTGGTTTGCTGCCGTGACACCCAATCGTGTCATTCAAACGTATGTGTCTGTGGCCACCTTAACTGTGACAGAGATTGACTTCTGCTAAACCTCCAGAAGCCTTGCAAATTCAAAGAGCATATGACCGTCGGATATTATACTCACTCAAGATCTGCGGTTCTAACGGGTGTGGTCGTCTGCACGTACGTACGTTTTGGGCTGAATACTTTCAGCGGAGTTCGGTGCACTGTGCGCTGTCACACATTACTCCCATTATCAGCATTTAAAGGGTGGCTGGTACACCGTGCTCGATTTTACGTAAATGTCAGGTCTACTCACTAACAAAGGAACTGGAAAATAAATTAGGTGCTGTCTAAAGAACAACAGGGATATACGTGTTTGCTCAGAATCGCGGCAAGGTATAGCGAACAAAGCAAGTGAGGCCGATACTGCCAGGATACGTGCCTTCTGTGGCTAACAGAATATTACAGGACAACTAGTGACGTAGTCAAGATTTCTTTTTCGAGGGGGTCTTGGATCCTATATACACTAAACTTGTGTTTACACACACACACACACAGAGAGAGAGAGAGAGAGAGAGAGAGAGAGAGAGAGAGAGAGTATATATATATATATACACCGAAGAGCCAAAACATAACGACCTGTACAATATGATGTTGATCGTCTACTTGCCAGCAAAATAGCTCCTACCCGGCGTTTCTAAAGATGTCTTGTGGTATCAGGCACCAACACATTACCAGCATATTCTCTAACTCTTGTAAGTTACGTTGCTGAACCTCCACAGGTCGGATATTCTCTTCAGTGCTGAGACGGGCAAGCCCGAGCCCGAAAGTCCGAAGTCGAGCACGGGCCCGAACCGGGCTCCGGCGGGCTCGGGCTCTGAGAGAGGAAGAGAATGTTCTTCCCTTTTTTAATATGATTTTGTAAGGTTTAGTCCTGATATTTTTTCACGTTTTCTAGTTGTTGAATAGAATTCTTCAGCAACTGGATCTAGATAGGAAGTAGGAACAGGGTTATTCATTCCGGGCTTGGGTAACAAATAGCATAGGCTATGAATTACTGAATTTCTGCGAAGGAAAAGTTTCTATAAGAACTGTAGATAGTAGATAGCAAGCTGCCAATATTTTGCTCCTTACCTCAACGGGGCAGCTCCCTACTAATTCTATTGAGCAACGTACGACGTATATTGTTGTGCCTCCCAATTTTTCTTGATGCCCGGCCCCCGAAACATTTCAGGAAGAAATGAATGGTCAAAGAAACTATAGAAACAGATAGACATTCCTTCCCCACTCGGCAGCTGAGAAGGACATCGGTTAATTGCCCGGGGAGAAAAAAAGTGGAAATCTGAAAGAGAATATTTTGATTAATGCCTAAACAGATTAATCATAGTTTTCGGGCACGTTCGGGCCCGGGCTCTATATTGCAATATAAAATTCGGGCTTGGACGGGCTCGGGCTCTTAAAAATGAGCCCGAACTCAGCTGTGAATTCTGTTCCAATACATACCACAGATGCTCGATTGGATTGACGTCTGGAAAGTTTGGAGGCCGGGAAACACCTGGAAGCTATGTACAGAATAAAAAATCAATCATTCATGTGCGGGAGAAAAAATCAAATATTCGGATGACAAAAAGTGGGAACAAAAAGTTGTCCTGCAGAACAAAGAGAATTCGAAGGTGTTTCAACTGAACTGGCCAATAGAACGCCTGAATTAATTGTGCACCCAGTTTCACCACTTTACCGTGGAATCAAGAAAATCAAATTAAGGAAAAGTACAACTGAAAGAAGCATGGGAAGATGCACGCTTGGAGTAACCCGGAAAGATAAGAAGAGGGACTCGTGGATAAGGAAAATGACAAGAGTGGACGACATCATGATCAGAGTAAAATCCCTGAAATGGCAATAGGCTGGACATATTTCCAGAAGAAAGGAACACCAATGGACAACCGAAATTTTAGAATAGATTCCAAAGGACAGAAAAATACCCAAAAGAAGACCTCATGGGAGATGGGTGGATGAAATTCAAAAGCATGTGGGTGTGACCGTTGTGGAAGAAACCTGGGGATGCCTTCATCCAGCAGTGGACTGATAATGGATGATTATGATGACATCAGATTATATGAAAATAAGGGAACACCTTAGCACTAGGTGTTTACTTACACAGTGTCCTTGTTTCATAGAACAGCTAGGTTTCTCTACTGCAGATATGCTGCTGTAACTTTCTCTATACTTGGCATATTGCCGGATCAAAATTGGAATATAAAACCGCCCAGCACTTCTTCTATGATTTCTGTTACGGGGTTTAATGACAGCCATGAGTAACTGGTAAGACTATAAGGCAGTCTGCTGTCCCTAATTTAGGGCCACTAGTTCCAGGGAAGGGACATACCCATTGCCATCCGACAAGAACACCACATGTGTCTCATCCGGGAAACGAACCCAGAAATCCATCTCGCACAAATGGTCAGAAGCAAATACCTCAGACCATTCGGGCCTTGTTTGCTTTATGTTCAGTCATTCATCACCGGACCACTCTCGCAAATAATCAGACAAAGTACCTTATCTCATTCGGCGTCACAAAATCTTTTCTCTTGGGTTTCAAAACTTAAAAGATTTCTACAGGCAGGCAGAAGCACAGACATAAAAATGAAGCCATATGTCACCCTTTTACATAATATTTTACTAAAACAGTGCCATTTAATCAAAATCCACATTGGACAACTTTCTTAAATCACTCGATTATTAAGTAATTTTTAAGCAGCTGAAAAAAAGTACAGTAATTCCTCCTCTTTTTTTCGGAAAACAAAGCTTGTAGTAACATGACACTTAACCTCATTTTATATTATCTTAATTAAAGTTATGCGCAAAAGTTTCCAGAGAGAAAGAACGATGCAAAAGGAAAACATCCTTGGATGATATCGCATGGCTCTAGAACACTGCTTTTTTTTTCTTTTGCTCTTTTTTATACACAGAAATGGTTCATACGTCACAGTGCAACTATTCAGGTCAAACGGACGTGGAACATCCTCTCAGACGGTTTTATTTATGTTCACTTTTCCTTGAAGCATCATAGATGTAACATGGATCATTTACTAGAAGGACCAATTCTGTAGCTCAGCCTTTCCAAACTCAGAGGATTTTGTTTCTTCTCAATATCCACTAGTTGTCTTGCTTACTGTCTTTAATTAGACAAAGACTACTTCGAATAGGTGCGTTAGATATTAATATTGCAGATAGTTTTGAGTGCAGTATCTGTTATTTAACAACGATAATTATTTCAAATTTGAGGTACTCTTTAGTTCATTAATTTATTATTCCTAGCATCTCATTCTCTTTGAATTCTAAGCTCCAACTGAAATTGATGACTAGTGATCTGGACATATCCATAGAGGTTCCAAGTTACAGTGCCCGACATCATCTCGAAAATCCATCGAGATCCCAAGTTATATTATCCGACAGTGTCTCGGAAATTCAGAGCGGTCCAAAGTTACATTATCCGTCAGTATCTACGAAATCCATAGCGGTTCCGAATTACAATACTTTAACCAACGGTATCTCGAAAACCCATAGCTGTCCAAAATTGCATTATCCGACAGTATCTCGGAAATGCAGAGCGGTCTCAAATTACATTGTCCGACAGTATCTCGGAAATGCAGAATGGTTTAAAGTTACATTATTTGACCGTATCTCGAAAATCCATTAAAGTGCCAAGTTATAATATCCGACAGTATTTCGAAAATGCAGAGCTGTTCAACTTACGTTATCCGATAATTTCTCGGAATCGCAGAGCAGTCCCAACTTACATTATCCCAAAGTATATCGGAAATACGGAGCGGTCCCAACTTACATTATCTGACAGTATCTCGGAAATGCAAAGTGATCCAAAGTTACATTTTCCGACAGCATCTGAGAAAAGCAGAGCGCTCCCAACTTATATTTTATGACACTATCTCGGAAATGCAGAGCGGTTCCGAGTTGCATTATCCGATAGTATCTAGGAAATGCAGAGAGGTTAGAGGATATGTAATCCGACAATGTCTGGAAAATTGCAGAGGGTACCAAGTTACATTATCAGACAGTATCTTCGGGACGAAGAGCGACCTCAACTTACTTTATTCGACGGTATTCCTCAAATACACAGTTTCCCTAAATTGCATTATTCGACAGTACCTCTGAAATCCATAGCGGTCCCAAATCATATTATCCGTTAGTATTTCGGAAATACCCAACTTATACTATACAATAACATTTCGGAAATCCATAACGGTCCCGAGTTATATTATAAAACAGCATGTCGGAAATATGCAGAGCTGCCCCAAGTTGCGTTTTCGCGTAGTACCTCGGAAATAGAGAGCAGTCCCAACTTACATTATACAGCACCTCAGAAAATTAGAGCTATCCAAGGTTACATTTTCCGACAGTATCTCTCGGAAACGAAGAGAGGTCCCAAGTTGCATTATCCAACAGAATACAGAGCAGTCCACAGTTATAAAACCGACAGTCTCTGGAAAATGTAGATGGGCCCCAAGTTACAGCATCAGACAGTAACTTGAAGATGAAGAGTGGTCCGACCTCTCAAATAAAAAGCAGCCCTAAGTTACATAATTCGACAGTATCTCTGAAATCCATAGCGGTCCAAAGTTATATTATCCAATAGTTTCTCGGAAATCCTTAACGGTTTCAAGTTACATTATCCAACAGGATCTCGGAAACACAGAGTGGTCCCAACTTACATTACTTGACAGTACCTCGGAAATGCAGAGCGGTTCCAACTTACATTAAACGGCAATATCTGGGAAATGTTGAGGTGTCCCTATTATCAGACAGTATCTTGAAGATGAAGAGGGGACCCAACATACTATATCTGACAATTACTTGAAAATTCAGAGCTGTTCCAACTAACATTATCCTACAGTATCTCGGAAATCCATAACGGTCCCAAGTTATATTATCCGACAGTACCTCGGAAGCACAGAGCGGTCCCAACTTACATTATCCGACACTATCTCGGAAATCCACAACGGTCCCAACTTACATTATCCGACACTATTTCGGAAATCCACAACGGTCCCAACTTAAATAATTTGAGAGCACATCGGGAATATGCACAGCGACCCCAAGATGCGTTTTTCCACAGTATCTCGGAAATACAGTGGGGTCCAAACTTACATTAATGTATAATATCATGGGAATTCGGTGCTGTTTCTAATTATATTATGCAGCAGTACCTCGGAAATGCAGAGCTTCGCAGTATTCGGGCAGATTGTGACCTGCTAATCTCTGTCATATAACGTTGTTCAACTCTCACAAGACAAAACTGACAAAATACAATAGTATTTAATCCATTAGTACTTGTAGAACATTTTATGCGGAGCAGCCGATAGTTATACGTTGTCGTAACGTCACCCGGGCTACATAATCAACTGAACGGGAACATTCCTAGAAGTAGTTCTGAGTATGTTCATCATCATCATCATCATCATTGTCAACCATTATCAATCCACTGCTGGACGAAGGTCTCCCCAAGTTTCCTCCACAACGGTCTGTCTTGTGCCAGTCTCTTCCATGTCACTCCCGCATACTTTCGAATTTCATCCACCCATCTTCCATGTGGTCTTCTTCTGGGTCTTTTCCTGTCCCTTGGAATCCAATCTAAAATTTTGACTGTCCATCGATAGTCTGTCCTTCTGGCAGTATGTCCAGCCCATTGCCATTTCTGGGATTTAACTCTGATCATGATGTCCTCCACTCTTGTCATTTTTCGGATCCACGTGTTCCTCTTCTTATCTCTCCTGGTTACACCAAGCATGCACCTCTCCATGCTTTTTTCAGTTGTCTGCAGCCTTTGTATGTCTCTTTTAGCTAAGGTCCACGTCTCTGCACCATACGTAAGCACTGGAAGGATGCATTGATCAAACACTTTTCTTTTAAGACATATTGGCATATTGCTCTTGAAAATTATGCTGTTTCTTCCAAAAACTCTCCAGGCAAGTTTTGTACGCCGATTAATTTCTTCACCAATGTGACCCTCACTTGATATCTGCTGTCCAAGATAAACGTACGTGTCTGTTATCTCCAGTTTTTCTCCATGTTACTGATAGTTTAATGCGAAAACGACGTGATTTATTTGGTTTGCGACGACTGCGTTGTTCTTCCGACAGAGCAGATTTTCGAATTTACTGAAGACAGCAAATCTGTAGCGTAGCGCATCCTTACTTCATTTTTATTATTATTATTATTATTATTATTTTTTTTTTTTTTTTGCTTTTACGAAAGAAAAAAATGAATAGAATGCACAACTGTATTATGTAACACTGGGTGTCTGTCTACTTATTGACAGTTTCATTGATTTGACTAAATGTGTGCGTGAATAGTAATTTCTGAAAAAGTCGATGAATGTGAAGAGGATACTCCTTAAAGTAATTTTCATCGTGATTTATGTTTGCCGGAGCATTTGTATAAAGTTTTAGGAAAAACCCTGAAGAAATCTCAGCCAAAATAAACGACATCCGCGTCAAAGTGACGGTCCCATCGCTCGTCAAAATAGAAATCGATACTTAGAGCAACTGCTCTCTCGGTTCTAAGCCAAAGGCGTCTTTCCCATTAGATCTATATATTACCCCATTATTTGGCGCCCCTACAGATTTGTTAGGTCGACAAGCATGCTTATTTTTTGTTTTTTTATGCGCTACATCATGATGTCAATGATATTTTTATATTTTCTGCAGCAGAACGGTTACAATTTTGTGTACAAGCATGTTCTACTTTACTATACCGCAGGAATTTAGTCAACGGATGAACGGGAATAAAACGTGCTAGCAAAGGAAAGTTACATTCAAGAAATACTTAGCAAAAGCGATATTATTCGAATTCTTCTATGCTGCAAATTTTTCCTCAGACAAAATACGCATAAGAAAAAGCGGAACATACACTGTAAAAAAAAAAATGGTGCGAATTCACGGAAAATTCCGAAAATAATGTGTTGCGAAGTGGAAGCCGGCGAATTCGTCGATAACGAATTCATCAAAGACGAATTCATAAAAGAAAACCAAAAACAAAAAACGAAATCATCCAAATCGAATTCGTCGAAATCCAATTCATCGAACGAGCGATTTACCGAAAACAGGGCTTTTTCGAAAAAAATAAAGCGAACTCATCCAAAACGAATTCATAGAAATCGAATTCGTCGAATGTGAGTTCATCAAGAACGAATTTATCAAACGAGAAATTTACCGAAAGACGACTTTTTCGAAAAAAATGAAGCGAATTAATCGAAAACGAATTAGTCGAACACGAATTCACCAAAACAATTTTATCAAACGAGAAATTTACCGAAACAGGATTTTTCGGAAAAAAATGAAGCGAATGCATCGAAAACGAATTCGTCGAAATCGAATTCGTCAAAAACAAATTTATCAAACGAGAAATTTACCGAGAGACGACTTGTTCGAAAAAAAATGAAGCTAATTCATCGAAAACGAATTCGTCGAATGCGAATTAATCGAAAACATATTCATCGAACGAGCGATTTACCGGAGAGGACTTTTTCGAAAAAAAAATAATGAAACAAATTCATCGAAATCAAATTCGTCGAATGCGAGTTCACCTAAAACAAATTATTCAAGCGAGAAATTTACTAAAAGACGACCTTTTCCGGAAAAAAAAAGAAGAAAAGAATTAATCAAAAACAAATTCGTCGAATGCAAACTCGTCAAAAACAAATTTATCCAACGAGAAATTACGGAATGACGCCTTTTTCGAAAAAATAAAATAAAAAATGAAGCGAATTCATCGAAAACAATTTTTATCGAACGAGCATTTTAAAGACGACTTTTTCGAAAAAATAATAAAACGAATTAATTGAAATGGAGTTTAAGACAAGTGACCACCAAGTATCTGGCCACTAGACAGCTAGGACACACGGATACACACTTTAGGGATCGTATGAAAATTGCAGTTTCTTGATTTCAGATATACGCACCAAATATTATTGTTACTCATAAAATGAGAATTGAATTGGAAACTACGTCGACATAAATAAATTATTCTTATACCAATAGAAACGTGCTTTGTTGAATTCTACAATATTACGGGCCAATCGAAAATTGCATGCACTTCCATTTGGGGAAACAAATTACAGACCACATATTTTTTAAACCTACGATGTTCTGTGAAACAACAAATCATAGCACGACTCATGCTATCATTCCGTTCGAAGATTTTTTTTTTTTTTTGAAGATATTCGTGAGATTTTTAAAATTTTCTCGGAAGTGGTAAACTGCAGAGACTTTGTCAGTGCCAAATATTTGCCTTTGCAACACGCACGCGACCTCACTCCGCTAAAGAACAGCGGCTTTCGGTGGAGTGAAATGTCACACTTTACTGTGAGGAGAAAACACAAATTGTCCGTGACGAAGATCGACCTCGCGCCCCCTCACTCCGGAGTATGTTGCTCTCCCAACTAAGCTACACGGACGGAATGTGGCGCTGCAGATTTGTCGTCTTGACATGTGCTTTACCTCTGTAGTGCGTCACACGATACTTAAAACTTTAATCAAAAGATCCTAGGCCTGGGTCTATTTAACCAGTTTGATCCTGCCAGGCTCATATTCATAGGGTTTAAATAACCTGTGAAGTTTATAATGTTGCACTTTTACTCAGATACCAAACACTAATTATAAAGCCATGTATAACCCTAGGCCTTTTTTATCAATTTTTGATCCTACGTGCTCGTATTCATAACGTTTACATAATAAGTCAAGCTAATAATGTTGCGTGTTTACTTCAATATCAAAGATTTTGCTTTCGGTAAATTCACCTAAAGCCCTGATTTTCCAAAAAAAATAAATAAATAAATAAATAAATAAATAAATAAATAAAAATAAAAAAAATAAATAAAAATGAAAAAAAAATTGCTGTACGATTAATTCTAGGTTTAGTGAATTCGATTTCGAGGAATTCTTTTTCAACGAATTTTCGCTTTCGATGATTTCGTTTTCGATGACTTCATGTGTAGACCAGCGAAAATTGCGAGTAGGTGTCCGTCTTTTAACGAAATTACCAATTTACAAAGTTCACGTTTTTTTAACCTCCGTATTTTCACACATTTTTCGAAGTCAATAATTCTGTTTATTTCAGAAAAGTCCGTCTTAAGTTTTTTTCCGTATTGATACAGAAATTTCGCAAAATCGAAAACCCTGAAATTTTCAGCCTTTACACCAGAGAGACTACTTTCGCACCAGTGGGATTTGTTCCGATGTCTTTTGTGTTGGCTCAACAAAAAATGGCGCGTCTTAACCACTGCGCCAAAATTTCCACGGAAATGGCTTTGTCAGTAATAGGCTTCGTTAATTAACGAGGGGAATCACGGTAAAGTGGCTCGTGAATTTCAGAATTTTTTTACAGTGCATGTGGAGAATTTTTGTAATAATTACAGCTGCCCATAAAAAAAAACAAAAAAAAAAAAACGAGGTTGCATCCAGTTAGACCACCAGATAGAAGCGGATAAATATAAATACACATTTACGCCTTCTATCAGAAAAATTAAGACTAGAAAATACAAAGTCGAGTCACATTATTGTGACCACCTCCTACTTTTGTCGTCAGCAGCGCGTAGCCAATGAAAGAAGACACGTGTGGTGAGCTGGTTTAGGGAGTATATAGGTGCCTTGTAGACATTCTGAAAACGTATCACTCGTTGCTGTCATGGATAAAGGGAGCGATTCATCAGATTTACAGAAAAAGGTATGATTATCGGCTTTCGGGCCAATGGGTGGCAGTATTTCTGAAAGAGTGCATTTTGTGAACTGTTTGCGTGCCGCTGTGGTTAAAGTGTATCGTGATTGGAGAAATGGCACCATTGCGAATAAGCGATGTGCAAACTGTAGAGCACCACGTGCCACTGATGTGAAAGGTGAACGTCTGGCTGAGAAGGTGCGCGAGGGCCAATCGGCACACTACAGTCGAGCAACTCACTGAACGAATGAGCCAGGGGACTACCGGAAGTATGCCTAAAACGACTGTTCAGCGAAACCCTGCTGCGTATGGGTCTCCGATGCAGATGGATGGTCACTGCACCTATGCTAACGAAGGTGCATCGGCAGAAAAGGCTTACATTTGCACGGTAGTAACGGAATTGAACCTCCGCTGATTGGCAAAGAATTGCCTTCTCCGATAAGTCACGTTTTCTGCTTCCTCGAACGGATGGACGTTTTCGTATAAGGAGGGAAACATCGGATAACAAACACTGTTCAACCACTGCTGGAAGAACGCAAGCTGGTGGTGGCAGCGTTATGATGTGGGGAATGTTTTCGTGGCATTTTCTGGGTCCACTCATACCTGTGGAAGGCACTACGGACCGAATTCGTGATGAATCCATCCTTGCAGATCCACGTACACCCATACATGCTGATTGTCTTACCTGGGGCAGATGGGATCTCTCAGCACGACAATACGACGCGTAACACAGCTAGAAATTTCCTAGAGTGGTTGGAAGAACACGATGAAGACTTCAAAGTACTTCTCTAGCCCTGTAATTCACCAGACTTAAACGCAATTGAGCACCTATGGGACAACCTCTATCGTGTTGTTCGCTCTACGTATCCTTCACCACGCACCCTCCAACAGCTGTCAGATGCAGTCAGCATGGCTTCACATACCTGTGAACACCTACCAGCACCGTATTGAGTCACTTCCAGCTCATCTAGCTGCTGTGCGAGCTGCACACGGCGGTTACTATGGATATTAGCTGGTGGTCACAATAACATGACTCGACCGTGTATGTTGATAATTCTGCTCATATTCACAGGCAGACATTAAGGGAATCGTAGCAAGAGTTATCACCCCATTTCATTTTAGCCATAGAAGAACACTGAGTAAACACCTGTTTTTGTTGGACTCTTGGTAAATCAGGAACTGAATCTTACAGAATGTTAAAAGAAGTGTGACGTACCTGCCAGCAGAACGCACACGACATAAAGGCAGATAGAAGTCCGAACAAACGTCCGCGTAGCTCAATTGGTAGAGTGACTTATTCCGGAATGAGGGGACCCGGGTTCGAATGCTGGCGTGGACAAAAATGAGGGAGAAATTTACTTCGTTATAGAAGTTTATAGAGATGCAGCATTATCCCGCAGCAGAGTTTGGAATGATATGCACGGTTCTGTGACAGGCAAAGTTCTTTGATGATCATCCGAGATCTGGGTGGCCCTTCAGTATGCAGACAGTAAAAAATATCGCAGAGGTGCGGAATCAGTTAAAGAAAGATCGCCGAATTACAGTTAGACTTTTGGATGAGTCGGTGGGCATCAGTAAGCTTATCTCTCATGAGATTTTATGCGAGGATCTGGGAAAACGGAAACTTAACGCCAGATTGGTATCCCGAATTCTGATAGATGACAAAAAGGAGGATGGTTCAAATCTGAATGATTACCAAAAGGAGGCAGTTCCTGGCTCACCATCAGATCACTGTGATGCTACACGCGCAGTATTCACCTGATTTATCGCCCTGTGACTTCCTGTTCCTCGGGATAAAACGGGCACTAAAAGGACAACATCATGCAAGTCCAAGCAGAAGTGGCAAAACAACTTGCTGATATCCCGGAAAGTGCCTTCCAGAATTGTTTTCACGATCTTCAGAAACGCTGAGAACTGTGTTTTGATTCAGAAGGGTGGTATTTTGAAGGTGACCACCGTTTATTGTGAGTATGGCACTTCTTTATATTTTTTATTGCATCAGTCCTGGAACTTTTGGATATAGGGTGTATACAGTTTTCATCAAAATCGGGCTTTCACCGTATAGAAGATCGATGTACTTCAACCAAATGTTACCCAAATTTTCTGTGCGCCCGAAATAGAAATGTTCCCATAACGACCGGGTTTAACAAAGAAAACAGAACCACCCCGCCCCCACCCCCCGAAAAAAAACCAAGTATTTCCTCCCCCTCATCTCAGCATTACGGACCATAAACCTAAAAAACGCTCTCTACTAGTCTTCTGTTCTCTTCATCATGACCCAATGCATGACGGAAATGGAATGGGTCAGTCCCGCTGACACAGACATCATGCCACTGGATCAAGTAACTCTAAAAAAGCTCCCTATCTCCTTTTAGGTTCGTAACTATTGGTACAGATCTCTAAGTACGTAATCATCCATAAACGATAAATGTCAATCCTCCCCTAAAGACCATTTTGAATAAAAAAGCTAAGGAGAAAGCAACACTTCCTGATGTGCAGGTTCACTCGCACAAGCCGAGTTCGGTCTACTTCTTAGACAGCTAATAAATTCGTTCGAGCTGATTTCGGCCATTTTGCGAGCCACGGTAGTTTGTTTCAGCAGGTTATATGGTTCAAGTTTCAAATTTTCCCTAACGAAGGACTTCCGCATCAGCAGGGTGCCGAAATTTTGAAATGCTACTTTGCTTGTAAATATCTCATGACCTATGAAGCATGCTCGCAAGTTTAGTTTACGCCAGGTAAGAATCTGGTATAACGGATCAGAGTTGAAAATGGGTCAAAAACTTTGGACCCGGAACCCTGACGTCACATAATTGGACCCGACCCGGATGTGTAACTGACCCGGACCTCACCCGGACAAATCTGCTTTGAATTATAACATATATAGGGCGTTCAAAATCTCTTTCAGCAGTGGGTATCTTAGGTTATATGAAAATCAAACAAATGTATCATTGGAAGGTATAATTTATACTTTATTTGCAAAATATAACTGTTTTGCAGATGTTTTTAAAAACATCTGCGAGAGTCGAAAAGTTCCTGCGCAGTAATGCTAAGGCTATTATTCCTCGTAAGTCATATTTATTTATTTTTTATACATTATTTTTATATTTATTACAGTCATATCTTTTTTCATTAAAGCAACTTGTTTTATGTTTAATTGCAGTTTTTGCTGTTTTCTTCGTGCCATATCAAGCTTCAGAATATGTTTCACAGCAACACCAATTCTCACAAGTTTATGATGAGTTGAAAGTTTCCAAATCTGGATATTGTGTTTATCATTGTCCCTCAGAAGGAAGGGACACGTTTCCTTCTGAGGACACTTTTTTTCGTATTGCAATGACAAGTAGTTTTTCAGTCAGGGTGCACCAGTATCGAGCACATAATTCCGCAGTGCGCATTTTTACTTTGAATTTTTTTTTTTTTTTTTTTTTTTTTTTTTTTGCTTTTCAATATTAAATCGGAAATAAAATCGGGTCGAAATCGACCCGCAAACCCGCTAGGAATTGTCGACCCGTTGACCCGTTTACATTTCTGTTGTGGACCGCTTACGCCCTCCCACATCCCGAAAAAAAAAACAGATTGAAAAACTGAAGCAGCAATTTAAAATTATATTCATTATCTGCTTACTTTTCAAAGATAACAGCAATATAATAACAGTACTACGAAAAAAAATCGGCTTGACGTCGATTTGTGGAATGTATTGAACAAAACAGTCACTGAAATATATTTTTCAAGGGTAGCAGATCATGTGTTGAAGTTCCCATGTCTTCAAAACTAGGAGAACGCGTTTGATTTTTGCTATGCTGCCGGCATCAGTTCATTTCTTTAGTCGTATACTGGGATGCGACTCGAAGCAAACAAATCGAGACCCAACAGAGCTCGCATCTTCGAAAGATCAGTTCTTGTTTTCTTCTTTTTCATTGCGTAAGGTGGATCTGGTGAAGTGGATGAAGTAGCACCGAGCTTTAAATATGAGGGAAGGAGAACCCAGATTGTCCGTCCGCCGCCGATTTCTAGGGGAAGAGACCTGCATTCCGAGCAATGTTTATCTTCCTGGTTCTATTTCTTTGTTTTCATGTCTAGGTTGCTTTTACCGCGAAAAAGTTATTTGATGTGGGCTATTTTCCAACTACAATCTGTAAAGGGAAAAAAACGATACAGTAGAATAACGATTATTGAGAGTTCAGCAATAAGAACGATGGGCTGCAATCAAAACAACGAGGTACTGGGTAATGAATGCTGCTACTAATGGACAGGAAATGTCGAAATAGTTAGAGCACCAAAATATTTTGTAACAAAACCTAGGTTGTCTATTATTTTTTTAATGCACCATTTTAGGTGATTACACAATGTTTGCCCTTAAGTAATTTTACATCTTAAATTATTAGCAGGTCTCAAAATTACTCAAGGAAAAATTATTGATTTTTAATGCAATTATGGTTAAGTTTTAGCAAATATTAAGCATGCCAATTTGGAAGATGTGAATCCATTAAGTGCTGTAAATATGACAAAGATATTAAGTCAAATAACATCCGAAAACTCGAAAATTTCGTCGTCCTGGAGCGGGAATCAAACTCGCGTCTCCCAGATAGCGCCCGAGTGTGCTAACCACTACACCACCCAGAATGACCAATTTTCAAGTATCCGATTAATTTGAATATAACCGTCGCAAGATTCGGTAGTCCAAGCAAAAGCCATTTATATATAGCGAATCTGGAGGTTTTTTATTTTATTCCCGTAATTGCCTGGAGGCGCAGAATATCAATGAATGGATGAAATATCAATAAAATACGGGATTACACCATTTTATTACAAATTTGTATTAAAATGGTGTAATCCCGTATTTCAGTGATATTTCAGTGATATTTCATCCATTCCATGATACTCTACGCCTCCGGACAATTACGGGAATGAATTCAAAAACATCTAGATTCGCTATACATATGAATGCCGGTTGCTTGGACTACCGAATCTTTTTTTTTTTTTTTTTTTTTTTTTTAATTTTGAGGTTTAAAGACCAACGTGAGCAACTCAATGGGCTACAAGCAGTCCACCGTCCCTAATTTAAGACCACTGATTCCAGGGAAGGGAGAAAACCGGTGTCGTAAGACAAACACAACATCCCAGCCTTACCACGATTCGAACCCGGACCCATCTCGGACGACTGGTTATAAGCCAGCGTTCAGACCACTGCGCCACCAGCGCGGCAATCTTGTGACGGTTATATTGAAATTAATCGGAAACTTTAAACTTGGTCGTTCTCGGTGGTGTATTGCTTAGCATACTAGAGCGCCGCGAGGCGCTGGTTCGATTTTCGCTCCAGGAAGACGAAAGTTTCAAGTTTTTGGATATTATCGACTTAAGATCCTTGTCATATTTACACCAATTAACGGATTCACATCTTCAAAATTTATATTAAAATGGTGTAATCCCGTATTTCATTGATATTTCGTCCATTCATTTATTAAGTATGCCATTCTGTTATTTAAAGTTGTTTTTATTTTTTTATCGATGTGCAAAGTTTTGTCCTTGGGAATACAATAATTGTAAAGAAAGTATCTAAAGAAGTTTTTACCACTGGAAACATAGGGCAAATGTTTTAGGTGGAACTCTGTTTATTAACACAAAATTACATCATCGGCGCATATTTTACAGTTACGAATATTGTTATTCTTCAAATGAACCTGACCTGTTTTAACCACGACCTGCAATCTAAATTTGAAGGAATTTACAAACAATGCTGCTGAGCTTTTGGGCGAAAGATACCAAAATGCTTGAGGCTGATAATATATCAGATACAGCGTTTGACATATCAAGAGCGATAAGGTTTCAGAAAAGAAGATTACAGTGAAAGCATATACACTGAAGAGCAATTGAATTAGAGACAGCTGGCGTTATGCAAATGTGGCGCTGTGGGTGGCCCTGTAAACGGAAACGACATGACGTATGCAGCGATCCGACAATATAAGGAGTGATGCGACGGGAATCAGTAAGAGTCGGACGCAGTATGGGTAATACGAAGGATCTCAGCGCATTTGATCGTGGGCAAATTGTCCGGGCCCGACGAATGGGTCACTCCATCTCGGAAGTCGTGCAGACACTGGGATTTTCACGAGCCACTGTGTCACGGGTGCACCCTGAGTACATCGAATCCGGTAAAACCATCCCCGCAAGGGCCAACTGCCGTGGACAACAGCGTGTGGATGAGCGGGGTCATCGTCGGCTAGCTCGCATTGTAACAGCGGATAGACGGGCCCCAGTGCAAGAAATCGCTCGGCAATTTAACGCTGGTGCAGAAAAACGTGTAAGCAGCCACACCATCCAGAACCGTTTTCTCGCTATGGGGTACAGAAGCCATCGTCTTACGAGGGTAACACTGCTTACCGCACATCACAGGGTGCAAAGATTAGCATGGGCGCGGGAACATCGCTACTGGACCCTAGACATGTGGAAAAATGTTGCCTGGACTGATGAGTCGAGATTCACGTTGGTACATGCGGATGGCAGGATACGAGTACGGCGCAAATCACATGAAGCGATGGATCCTTCTTGCCAGCAGGGTACTCTTCAAGATGGTGGGGGTGGCATTCTCGTCTGGGGACTGTTTACGTGGACTGAAATGTGAGCCCTGGTACGCGTGATATCGTCCCTCACAGATCAACGTTACCGGGAAATCCTGGATGACCATTTGCTCCCGTTTTTGCGTCTTCAACATCCCACTGGGGACCTCATCCTGCAACAAGACAATGCACCGTGCCATCGTTCCCTAATTGTATCCGAATGGTTGGATGAACACTCCACCGACGTGACCTCGCTTCCTTGGCCAGCTAGGTCACCTGACCTAAATCCCATCGAGCACATCTGGGATGCTATCGAGAGAGATGTTCGAGGCTCTAACCCCCTCCGTCAAACCTTTCGTGAACTGTGGGAACTTGTTCAGGGGTCGTGGATCCGTATGGCTTCTCAACGCTTCCGGTGTCTTGTCGAGTCCATGCCGAGACGAATCGCCGCCGTCATCAGGGCGAAAGGTATCTCTAATTCAATTGATCTTCAGTGTACACAAGTACAAAGCGATACCGGGGATAGGCCAGCGTAGCGAGAAGGGCGTTACTGGTATCATTTGACAAAACAGAGATGCCTTATACTACATCTGTTGATGAAAGCTCTAGGTATGGGTAAAATGTGTTGATTGTTTATGCAAGTGTGACGCATACTTCTAGATCTAACTGTCACTTTGAGTTTTATTTCCTGTATAAGTTGTGTTCTTTCTGTTGGGAAATTAATCTAATTACGTTTTGCTGTATTCTCACGGAGAGGAAAAAGTGTAGAGCAGAAACTATTTCGGACTTCGAACTCAGCAATGAGAGTAATACAGAATGCATAATCATAACCTCCTTGCCCTGTATTAAGGAAAACACATTCAGTTTGTGCGCTGCATTAGCGCACTACCATTTGTTCGGAGTATTTTGAAGTATTATGACGTCTTCTCTTTTTTCTTGTATATTAATATATGCTCCGTTTTACTACTTCAATGATCAAAACGTTTCCGTTCCAGGTCGCTGCAAGACCGCGAATGACGTAAACGATGACGAAAGCCAGGCTATATAAACGCGGTTAGTAATCTGTGATAGTAACAGTCGAATTGTGACGTAGTGCAGTGTTTGTTGAAACTATCGTACACATATTGATGGCATCAATGTTACCGAACGCATCCCAAGCAGATCAACGAAATGTTATTCTGTTAGATAGTACAACTGATTAATACACCAAGTATATAAGACTGAAGAGGTAATCCACTTCAGTCTTATGTACTTATATCTCAATTGTATTTTATGTCTTACGCCAATTAAAGGGATTACTATTTCAATCTTATTATTGTGCTGCTGTCCGCTGAAGGAAAGAAACCTGCAGGAAGTTATCGCAGAATGGTTGCGAAGAATGCGTGCTAGTCAAAGACCTTTGTTGTGGAATGGTGTCAAAAATTCCGTGAAGGTTGCTATACCACACATTACCCGCAGCTGTTTTTTTCTCTTTAACTTTTTGATTGAATGTTCAACGACCACCGTGAGCAACTCAATGGGCTATAAGCGCCCGTCGCTAATTCAGGGTAACTGATTCCAAGTAAGGAAGAATGCCAGTGCCGTAACACAAAAACAACATCCATGCCTCACCAGGATTCGAACCCGGACCCTTCTCAGACGAATGGTCAGAAGCCACCGCTTAGACCACTGCGCCAGCAGGGTGGCAATTTGCAGCTGTCATGGCGTCCATTTACATCAAACGCGTCCAATAACACCGAAAATGTGAAAGCCGCTATTCTTAATGGTAGACCCAGGAGTACCCTCCGTACAGTCCATGCTCTCCCCTTGTGATTTCCAATTCTTCGGTCAGCTGTAAAAGACGCCGGAAGGACATAGGTTCCAGTCGGACGATGACATGAAGCTGTCTGTATTGGAGTTTTGTACACAAACAGACAACAGACTTTTATCACAACGACATCTTCAACCTTGTTAGTTAATGGGAAAATTGTCTTAACGCGTACGGCAAGTACTTTTAAATATCTGTAATCTATCTGAACTTATTGACTCCGAACTGAAACTTTACAATCATGCCTTATGGCATGAAACTGAGATTTATCTACCATTAAAAATATCTCCTGTGCCTATGTCAATGGAGGGAAGTATTTCATTACTTTCCTCCATTGACATAGGCACTTTTTATAACTAGTTACCGAAGATTGTCAAATAGAATATTCTAAGAACAGGATCGGAGAAATGATATGGGAACCCAATGAGGTAAGCGAAAGATGGGGTGAATACTTCTGTGAGTTATTAGGTCAAGAAAACAAAGGTGATTCTGAAGCAGAAGCAGATGGTTTCACAGTTAAGGAGATAAGCACAAGAGAGATCTCAAGAGAAGATATGTGTAAAGCTCTAGAATCTCTTCAGAATGGTAAGGCTCTGAGATATTTTTTGGCAAGTATTAAGTATCCCATCCTAAAACTTTGATTAAAGTTAGTTTTATCGATGTGCTAATTTTCATCCTTGGCAATACATTAATTGTGAAGAAAATATGTAAAGAAATTTTACCATTGGAAACATAAGGCAGATATTTTAGGTGGAACCACATAAACCGAAATCATCAACAGTTTTTCTCATGATAAATTTAATATTTTGTGTACCTGAAATAATTCTAAGGGATAACAAAGATGCAGCATGGTACAAGAGAAGGTTCTTATATGAAATTTTGCTCACGACCTTTACCCATAACTGACGATCAGAGGTACGAAATGTTTAAAAAAGAATGGCCGTGAGGTGAAAAAAAAAAAAAAAGGCCTCTTGAACTCTACAGGACTTTTACGGCGCTAACGGTACCCTCTGACTGTTATTGGTAGTGACGACTTTAACTTCACCGGACAGCTGCGAACATCATTATCGCGAACGAAAATGAGAAACCAGATACTTCGTGTAATTGCGAAAACGACTTAATGTGGGAAAAAAATCATTTTCCCTCCCCACCAAATAAAAAAAAAAAGAATGAACAAAAAAACAGGCGAGTTAACATAGAGATTTACAACGATGACAAAGAGAATGCTACTTTGCTCTGAAACAATGACAAAAATCGTGAGATTCGTGGAAGCAGAGCAGCTGGATTGACTGAAGGTCACGAGTAAACAAGATAATGAGCACAGCTAAAGTTCCTGTAGGATTCTGCTCGCGATTTTATTCCTCATTACTACAGAGATTCTTTGTTTTAATCTGCTCTGTTTGATCGAAGAACTTCTGAAATAAAAAAGGGGGTACACGAGGCGCATTGTGGCACTAATTGGATTGCACACGATAAAAAAAGAAGCACCGAAATTTTGGGTTTGTTTTTACCTAACGACACAGGCACCATTTTAATCACGTTGCTTGAATGTGTTCTAATTCAACACATAGTTCACAGGTACAGAAATGTTATACAGTATACTGCGTCTAAGTTGACTGATTATCTAGTGTCCCGCATTAAAAAAAATAATGGTGTCTTTTACGTGAAAATGGGGTGACTCCACTCAAACAATGTTGCCATTAAGGTAACTAAGTCAAAGGAGTTTGTAGAGTTTTTTGATAGTGAAAGAAATAGCACTTAGCAAGAGTGTGGAATTAATCACTGAGTAAGGCACATTCAAATTCAGAACGCCGCATTCAGATAAAATAATCCTTCAAGTAACAAAACGTTCAAGAATTTGTCGAACTAAGAATAGAAAGTCATTCAGGCGGGCCGCATTCATTAAGTCCAGAGATCGCGTTAACCCCTGGACAGGTGTATTTCACGCATCAAAAACGAAAATTACTTCCTAAAAAAATGGGGACGTATTTTTACTACTCCAAAAATTATCCATTTTGATTTAAAAACCCACCTCTAAGGATTTTTTTAATTATTATCTTTACTATTATATTTTCATTCGACTATTCAACACAGCAGTTACGCCATCCATAACGGAAATACCGTTCCCCAAACCCCCATGTGAGGTCTTCAAACGACTAAGCTAAAAAAGGGTTGCAGGATTCGTGTGCCGCCAAATCGGGTGCAGGATTCGTGTGCCTCCAAATCGGGTGTAGGATTGGTGTGCCGCCAAATCGGGTCACTTTTAATAACAAAGTAAGTAAGGCAACATTTTGTTCGACAGTTCTGAAGGGTTGTGGAGAGCGTTGTCGAATAATTACAGCACTGAATCAAAGTAAAACTTACTGATGACTCTGCTATATCCATTAAAGGAACAATATAAATATGCCATGGATTTTAATTCTCAGTGTATAGACAAGTGGCGTCCAGCAAATGAACAGAACTTGACAAAGCAGATCGTATTTTTTATTACAAATATGAGAGACAGATCATTTTCAACTGCAACCTGTTGCAATACTAACTGACATATGTAGGAAGAATTGTGAATTGTACGTACACATATTACAGAATTTTCATCTTTGCCGCAGAGGTGAAGAAGCAATGTATTTAACTTTAGTAATTATTACTCTATTTTAAATTTTGCTATACTTATTAAAATAATTAAGCATGTCCGAAGGGCAGGTCGTTTACTAGTATATTGTAATGAATATATTTTTTATAAAATTAAAAAAACAACAACATATTTTTAGAAGTGAGAATGATTATGTCAGTCGTTGGCAGACTGAGGGGGAGAGGGCTACTTCTAGAAATCACAAAATGCTTCTTGAAAATCATGTGAGAAGTATTTTTACTCTTTGCTCCAAAACTTACCGCGATGCAACAAATCATTCGTGCTGGTGGTGGGACTCAGATAAAAATAATTCAGTCGGGCGGCCTTCAAATAAGTCATTCAAGAGGAAGATATCTGATGCAAATGGAATTCTTTTTATTGAAACGATTAGGAGCAGAGGTATCAACCTAGCATGAAAACTGTGCATAATTTCAAGAAGTAAAGCGCAAAGTTTCTTCATAGTAAATGGCATCTTGAAAAGTGAATTCACTGACGCTCGTAGCGGCAGAACTGTGCATTACAAAAAATAAAAAACGGATGGAACCATTCAACGGGAAAATATTTTTTCTAATGTGGTTGTTAGAAGAGATAGCAAGAAAAAGCTAGAAAACTGTGCATCATTTAAAGTACATAATTCGCAATTTTTACCATATCGAATGGCATGCTATAAAAAAAAACAGTCAGTTTAAGCGGAGTAAGATTTGAAAATAATCATAATTTTATTGCGGTAGAATGAGAAATTCAAAAATACGAGAAATTCAAAATACGTCATGAGAAATTCAAAAAATACGTGCTCCGTTAGAGAATGGTATCTGATGTAAACATTTTTTTTCCATTGATCCTTGAGAAGAAGTGATAAATGAATAATAGAATATAAAAATATTTTCCTTAACAGGAAAAGCATACATAACAATAAAGCAGTAAATACGCATAAAGCATAAATTTTGAAGATGACAATCCGTTTTTGGTGTAAAAATGACAAGGATGGTAAGTCAGATATTTTCCGAAAACATAAAAATATTTCATCGTCCTGAAGAGGGAATCGAACCAGCGTTTCCCAGACAGCGCCCGGGTATGCTAACCACTACACCACCCAGAACGACCAAGTCTCAAGTTTCCGATTAATTTGAATATAATTTGAATCACAGGATTCGCTAGTCGAAGCAACCGGCATTCATGTTTCATGAATCTGGAGGTTAAGGATCCTATCCCGTGAATGCCCGGGGTAGCAGACAAATCATGAATGGAATACTGGATTACACCATACAACACAGTTTCTGAAGATGACAATCCGTTTTTTGGTGTACAAATGACAAGGATGGTAAGGCAAATACACTAGCGGAAAGTGAAAACAGAACATCAAGAAGGAATTGGCGGACAATCATGAAATTTACATATGTTAATGGAGTAGAGTATACGTAGGTGTGATGCTAATTTCGGGACAAACCGGTGAGCGCTTACAGAACAGCACGGCATAATATGAAAATTATCGTCGGTGGTATTTAAAGAGTACGGCGAAGTGAATGTAATCAGTCGTCGGCGTACGGACACGTGCGAAGACCCTGAAGAAGCTGCAATGCCTGGACATGGAAGACGTGTAAGATTTCAGCAGTTATCGGACTTTGAGCGAGGTCGTCTAGTCGGACTCCGCGAGGCCGGGTGGTCGTATCGTCGTATTGCGGAGAGAATTGGACGGGAAGTATCGGCGGTGGTACGATGGTGGCGTAGATGGTCCGAAGAACATTCCCACACTAGAAGACGTGGAACCGGGAGTCACAGACGGACTGATGAGCGGACCGATCGACGCATAAGAAGAGCGGCGTTGTCAAGCAGAACATCCACTGCGACGCAAATCCGAGCTGCCGTTGCACCTGAGGTGACTGTGCGAACAATCCGCAACCGTCTACTGGATGCAGGACTACGTGCTCGTGTGCCTCTGGCATGTGTACCTCTGACTCCAGCCCACCGTCAGGAACGGCCGCAGTGGTGTCGCCAACGTCTGCACTGGAGAACGCAATGACGATCTGTCGTGTTCAGCGATGAAAGCAGATTTTGCTTGGGAGCCCCCGATCGCCGTATGCGTGTTCTCAGAAGCACATGGCAGCGTCTCCATCCTTCTTGCATCCGCCAGCGACACACAGGGCCTACACCTGGTCTCCTGGTGTGGGGAGCGATCAGCTATCACTCCCGTACACAACTAGTGTTTGTACCTGGTACGTTAAACAGCACCTCCTACATCAACAACATCATTCAGCCCGTTGTTGTGTCATTTGTAAGGTCGGTCCATCGTGGTGTTTTCCAGCAAGATAATGCACGCCCACACACGGCACGTGCAACGCAACATGCACTTCAGGATGTGAGACAACTTCCATGGCCTGCACGTTCACCGGATTTGTCCCCCATTGAGCACGTGTGGGATTTTATGGGACAACGACTTATCCGGTCTCCACGGCCAGCTATGACCATCCCCGATTTACGCATCCAGGTTGAGGATGCTTGGAACTCAATACCCCAAACTTACATCCAACATCTGTACGACAGAGTCCATGCCAGAATTGCACAGTGTGACGCGTTCATGGCGGTTCAACCTCGTACTAACCATGTTACATGGAAATGTTATTTTTCAGTTTACCAGCAAATACAGCTGTAATTTTGCCATAATGTTTTGATCACGTTATCCTCTGTATTCCGTTATTATGCTGTATAAATTCCGTTGGTATCAGACGTCTCCTTCTTGGTGTTCTTTTTTCACTTTCCGCCAGTGTAATATCCGAAAACTTGAAATTTCGTCGTCCTGGAGCGAGAATCGAACCCGTGTCTCACAGATAGCGCCCGGGTATGCTAACCACTACACCACCCAGAACGCACAAGACTCAAATTTCCGATTAGAATATAACCAACACAGGATTCGCTAGTCGAAGCAACCGGCATAAAGCATTTTTGGTTACTAGTCCAAGCATCCGGCAAAATGCATAAAGCATTTTGTGTTGTCAGCGGCATCTGTTTAAGGGAAAATTATTTTACTTCGGTTTTTGGCCGCACAAATACATCAGGAAATAATTTGTATTTTGGAACATGAACCATTACATCCAGAATTGTGAGTCAAGAAAATAATTAGATATTAAATGCAAAATATTCTTCACTGTCAAGAGCAATGAAAAGTAAAAGAAAACAAAACTGAACTTCCAGAAGAAGAGGTATTGGAACGCCATAATACGCCATAATATACATTTACTCTCCTACCCTGAAAATGTTTTTCTCAAATTCACGAGTCATTTTTCGTGATTTATTTCGTGAATTAACGAAGCATGTTTCTGATACATTTTTTCGTGAAATGATGGGAAAAAAATTCTGAATTTCACGAATTTTTCGTACGCCGGCAAAATTCTGAATTTTCAGAAACCTTTCCGCAATTTCTTTCTTATATTGATGGTAAATTACCGTTTTCAAGAGGTGTTAACTGAAAATTCTGAATTTTCAGAAACCTTTCTGCAATTTCTTTCTTATATTGATGGTAAACTACCGTTTTTAAGAGGTGTTAACTGAAAATTTTGAATTTCCAGAAACCTTCCCGCAATTTCTTTCTTATATTGATCTTATATTGATGATAAATTACCGTTTTCAAGAGGGGTTAACTGAAAATTCAGAATTTTCAGAAACCTTTCCGCAATTTTTTTTCTTATATTGATGGTAAATTACCGTTTTCAAGAGGCGTTAACTGAAAATTCTGGATTTTCAGAAACCTTTCCGTAATTTCTTTCTTATATTGATGGTAAATTACCGTTTTCAAGAGACGTTAACTGAAAATTCTGGATTTTCAGAAACCTTTCCGCAGTTTTTTTCTTATGTTGATGGTAAATTACCGTTTTCAAGAGGTGTTAAATGAAAATTCTGAATTTTCAGAAACTTTTCCGGAATTTCTTTCTTATATTGATGGTAAATTACCGTTTTCAAGAGGCGTTAACTGAAAATTCTGGATTTTCAGAAACCTTTCCGTAATTTCTTTCTTATATTGATGGTAAATTACCGTTTTCAAGAGGCGTTAACTGAAAATTCTGGATTTTCAGAAACCTTTCCGTAATTTCTTTCTTATATTGATGGTAAATTACCGTTTTCAAGAGACGTTAACTGAAAATTCTGGATTTTCAGAAACCTTTCCGCAATTTTTTTCTAATGTTGATGGTAAATTACCGTTTTCAAGAGGTGTTAAATGAAAATTCTGAATTTTCAGAAACTTTTCCGGAATTTCTTTCTTATTTTGTGGTAAATTACCGTTTTGAAGAGCTGTTAACTGAAAATTCTCAATTTTCTGGAACCTTTTCGCAATTTCTTGTTTTATATTGATGGTAAATTACCGTTTTCAAGAGGTGTTAAATGAAAATTCTAAATTTTCAGAAACCTTTCCGCAATTTCTTTCTTATATTGATGGTAAATTACCGTTTTCAAAAGGTGTTAACTGAAAATTCTGAATTTTCAGTCACCTTTCTAATTTCAAAATTATGAATTTTCAGAAACCTTTCTAATTTCAAAATTATGAATTTTCAGAAACCTTTCTGCAATTTCTTTCTTATATTGATGGTAAATTACCGTTTTCAAGAGATGTGAACTGAAAATTTGGAATATTCGAAGCGCTGGCTTCTGACTATCCACCCGAGTTGAGCAGAGTTCGAATCCGCGGCATGGATGGTGTGTTTGTCTTACGGCACTGGCCCTCTTCCTTCCCTGGAGCCAGTGACCTTAAATTAGGGACGGGAGACTGCTCATAGTTAATGGCGGTTGTTAAACCAACCCTTAATCAATCAAAGAAAAAAAGATTCTAGTCAAAAGATCACTCAGAATATGGAATTTATTGCATCGCATAAATGGAACAAATACAAAAGACATCATTTTCGAAAGCTCCGAGATCTTGCGACAGGTGAAAGTTCCACTATTATTGCAGTCGGAATCAGCGTTCCACCAGGAGCAGCTATGACACGGCAGAGTGTCGGTCCACTTGATTCGGTAGAAATACAAAAAAAGACGTAACAAAGAAAACAGAAGCCACGTGATACACACACAGCAATTGTTTTGGGAAAGAGAAGAGGTGACAGTTATTGGACAGATTGCAGGCGACCGCAGATGGTCAGCGATTGACGGGAAGGATGAACAATGTGGAAAGTAAACACACACACACACACAAGCAGGAAACAGTGCGCAAAAGAAGAAAAGGGGACCCGAAACAAAAACAGCGGAAACAGGGAATGAAAGGTGTATAATAAAAAATAGAACTGGGATATGAGAAAAAAAAAAAAAAAGTAGAACGCCAGAAAATGTTACGAGGCGTAGATATGGATCGATAGAAAAATGAGAACTCGGATTGACAACTTTTCTTGGTGAGTGATACGTTCAATGACAATCTCGGGGCATTGCTACGAGATTTTCCATTGGGTGAGGCTTGTATTTTCCTTAGTTTCATTGATTTCTTTCACTTTTCTGAGGCAGCATTTCTTTCCAGCCATCTTGTACCGTCGTTTCACATCTTCTTTCGACATATATAGCGTCTCGAAATATTGCTTTATTCATTTTTACGACAAAATAACGAGTTAGACGTTGAGGATATCAAATCTCTGGCTAACTAATGAAAACAGCTCCGGAATGCCTTGTAGGCTGGAAGTATCTCATGTAAGGAAAGATAAAGAGTTTTCCTAAGTTTCCTTAAATATATTTCGGAGATAAAAATTCCGAAGAATAATAAAAATCAAAACATAAAAAACAAAAACTAAATTCAAACAGAAGTGACTCTGGATCAAAAAATGTTTGCCTGAAATTTTATACGACTGTATACTAGGAAGTATGTGCGAATACATTCATTCTTGGCTGTTATTGAGACTCATTTTTGATTGTTTTTCTCAAAAGTTTAGGGATGCTCACAGATAAACACACATAGCGCCGAGGACTGTTGGCACCGTAGCGTAAAGTGAACACACTCGGCTAGTTATCGAGAGATCTGGGGTTCAATCCCAGCGTTGTCGAAATACAATTTTTCGGTTGCTGTGTGTTAATTAAAGAAAAACGTGGAAAGAGAGATGACTTTGTTTATTTCATGAGTGTAAAGAATCAAGAAGCATACATTGTTGAAATAAAAACGCATTTCTTTCAAGTATTGAGAAATACAAAACGTTAAGATCATATAGCACCTCATTTTCCGCCAATTTTCTTTTTTTTTTTTTTTTTTTTTGAGATACGCTTTCAGATTATTTTGGTATTGTAGAAGATTTTTAAAAAGCAATCAATGCACTACAGAATTCGTTTTTTTTTTTTTTTTTTTATAATATCCTAGAGCACTTTCACATTTCTTGACGTTCTAATTTGTTTGGATGTAGCGCAAATGCCGATGAGAATTGTCTGTCTTACAATGCTGCATGTTGAAAATAACTTCTTCCAAATCTTCAGTTACCATGAAGAACCGCAATCGAATACAGATAAAATACATCCTGTAAGTTCCCATACTGATGTTAAATTTGAAGGCATTCGATACATCATGTGGAAATACTAAATCCAACTTTTCGCAAGCTCACAGAAGAAAGGCAATGCGTATACTTTCTGAGATTTAATTTGGACATTTCCGGAAATAAGCGTCCAAAGTATAAGATACCTCCTGACATCATTCTTCGTCGGAAAACATTTCAATTTACGAGACCATCTCTATTCCTGAACCTTTTAATCTACGCAGAGAGATATATTTTGTACGGAGAACAAAGAAAAATCTGAGCGAGGGAATATAACGACCCGCCCTTGCTAAATTGCAGGTTTCCCGTCACCCCATGTAATACCCCGAAGCACAGCCCAGATGATCTGGAATCTGTAATTGCCCCTTTCATTTGTCTTTCCCGAGCGCATTGTAATCCCTAGTAATAATTCCCTAACGCAGAGAGAGAGAGGTCTTACTCTCCTCGTCCGAGCAGTATAATTGTGAATCAAAATTGACCAATTCTTGCCATTAATCATCCATACTGGAATCATTAGAAATGAGGAAAGGCGGTCCAAATGTACCTAATGAAAAAGAAAGGAAACACACACACACACACACACATATAGGGGAGTAAAATAAGAAGATAGCCATAAAAAGCACGCTGGTATCCCTCATAATAACACCTATGTTGTGTTCACGTAAGACTCACTTCTTACCGTCACTCCATCGGATCTATTTCAATGGATCAGTTCGATGGAAGTGAATATTCATCAAATAGGGCCGGGATTGCGAAAAGGGATAAAAGTAATTCAGAACTGCAGGGAGTGTTTCCCTTTTTTTTTTCATTTCCAGTGCCCCACCCGGGCATTTATATCCATCCTTGGGTTTATGATCCTAAGAGTACTGGAAGCATACTGAGCGTGCTCAAGGAGCTAAAGGATGTGTTTGTGATTGATAAGGAGATCACATTCTCCCGAGATGTCATCCATCTGAACGAGGGAGAGAATGAGGAAGTAAAGAGGGCTGAGGGTCTGTAGAGTGTAGAGTTTTACATTTCCATGCCATTCCGCAGAAATGCGGCGTGAGTGTGTGTGTGTGTGGAGGGCCAGAGGTTCACGAACCAATTGATTTTCACAATCCTTCATTTCCTTACGGAATACCATCCAAATGAAAAGTGATAATGATATGCTAATAAGAAAATTTTTTCCAATGAGTTATTTGAAAACGCAGTTATGGACCGCTTCGACCTTTCCTGATATTTTTATTCTACGTAACAAAAAGATGCAGGATCAAAATAATGAACAAAAGGAATTTACTGTTACAATTATTCATGAGAGAACGTTTCACTTTTTTTTTTATTGAAGGTTTAACGACCACCCTGAGCAATATAAGCAGCCGCCCGTCCCTAATTTAGCGCCACTGGCTCCAGGGAAAGGAGAGAACCAGTGCGGTAAGACAAAACACAACATCAATGCCTCGCCAGGATTCGAACACAGATCCTTCTCGGAAGAATGGTCAGAAGCCAGAGCTTAGACCACTGCGCCACAGAGGCGACGTTTTACCTTTACTGCAATGTTCTTGACCCGAAGCGCGCATTATTATTATTAATATTATTATTATTATTTCACAAGTGTTCAATGCAAAGACTGCGATTAGTTCTCTTGAAGACGCACTGTATAGTTTCCAGAAAAGTCCGCGCTAGCGTATCGAATCAGCTATCGTATATCGAGTACGATCTCAATTAAATTAATTTGTGCTTTTTGTGCCAAGCAACGTTATATAAAGCTGTGTTTTGCAAGTTGAAACAGCCTCATCGATGAATGGTGCCTGAAAATTTAAATTTTTAAAATGTTTTTAATACAGAATCGAAGTACTCATACTTTTTGGTGGTAGTGGAGGGAGTTAACGGCAACCGTGAGAAACTTGATGGGCTATAAACAACCGCCGGTCCCTGATTTAGGGCCACTGGTTCCAGGGAAGGAAGACAGCCAGTACCGTAAGACAAACACAGCATCAATGCCTCACCGGGATTCGAACCCTGACCCCATCTCGAACAAATGATCAAAAGCTAGCGCTTAGACAACTGCGCTACCGGGGAGGGGAAAAACGTGTCCTTCAGATACTTACTTGTAAACAACAGTAGGAATAATGATACGCATCATGAAGTTACAAAAGGCTGACCAGTGCTAACCTAACCTGTGCTGCTTCAGCTCATAAAACTTTTAAAATAAAAAGCATTATAAAAATATCAAACTAAACAGTATTATAAAAAAATAAAGAGAAATATACATACCGTATTTTTCCGTGTATAAGACGATATATTTTTCCAAAATTTTTAGACCCAAAACTGGAGGTCGTCCTATACCCTGAGGTTACCGCGGCAAAACTGCCAGTACCTCTTATACATTCTCCCCACTACGAAGGGCTTGTAGATGTTCTTATCAACAAGCCCTTCAAAGCCCTGATGAAAGAAGAATGGAATAAACGGATGCAAAAAGCAGGTAATAACTTGACACCCACTAGGAGAGTGAAAAAAACAACCATTACTGAGGTCTGCAATCGGGTCCTAAACTCATGGAATGGAGTCAAGCAAGAGGTGGTTGTGAAGTCCTTCAAGAAAAGTTGAATCATCAATGCCATGGACGGAACTGAGGATGATCTAATATATATAGACAATGACTCAGACGACAGCAGTTATGCAGTTGAGGTGGAAAAATTATATTTCTGGAACTAATAGTTCTGAAGAAAGTGTTGCATAATTTCATAGTTTGTATCTTAAAAATATTACCTAATTTCTAAATAATATAAATTTCCAAACTTCTTTTTTTTTATATATTACCACAGACTTTGTCTGTGATATTACCTAATTTCTAAATGTACTTCAATGATATTTCCTAATTTCTAAAAAAATATCAAATGTGTCCTTTTTTGTAATAAAAATATTGATTTCTTAATTTTCGGTTCGAAGAAGTTGGGATCGTCTTATACATGGGGGGCATCTTATACACGGGAAAATACGGTAAACTACATATGGCTGAGTAATGTGGTCAACGCCAAAAGTTGACAACAGAACTCTAATGAAGTTTGACAGAAGAGTAGTGAGAATGATATATGGTAATCTGTACAGTGTGGAGATGGTAGGTAATGGGAGAAGACATAACAAGAAATTTCAACAGCTCTATAACCAGCCAGACAGGCACTTATTCGTCGAAAGTAAACCACTGGAGTGATTTGGACATGTGGAAAATAGATGGACAAATTGTGAAAGAGGTACTGGTAAACAAAATAAATAAGACAAGACCGAGAGAAAGTTCCAGGACTAGGTGGATGGACGTGGAGCTTGACAAGACTGAATGCCTGACCCGGAAAGACACATGACCGAGAGGCTTTGTGGTGGCAGAGCTCGGCTGAATTGGCCCATTAAGCTGCTCCCGATGACGATATGATACACATGAAGTAAAATGACGATGATATGATAAAATGAACATGATGACGATGATACACTGCTGGACCATTGCTAAGGACGGATCATAAACGGCTATATAGCGCATAAAAAAGTAAGTGTGGTTGGATGCCAAGTGAAATAAAATAATGTCAGAATGCCAGGACATTACAAGAAAGACAATTTATTGTGCTCTGAAATCCAGAAGGCTTTGGAACGTGTTCAAGGAACAAACAGGCCATTTTGTGCAGAATACGTAAAGGTGATAAAAATGCAATTACCGTCTGCAGGCGTTCCGGCGTAAGATGTCAAAATGGGATATGGCCACCATGGAGGGCGATGCAAGATTCCACACGTCGTGTCATGCTTTACACAACATTATCAAGCAGCTGTTTAGGTAATTTATCCCATTCCTCTGTCAGTGCACGGATGAGGGTGTCCTTCTTTATTGGAGGGCATTGGCGACCAGCAAGACTCCTCCCCAAAGCATCCCACACATTTTCAATGGGATTCAGATCTAGAGAACGTGCTGGCCATGAGAGGCGTTGAATATCCTCGCTCTCAAGACACTCCTGGACAGCGACTGTTCGATGATATGTTGCGTTGTCGTCCATGAAAACGAATCTATCACCGACAGCACCACGGAACATGCGAACATGAGGTAGCAGAACATCATTAACGTATCGTTGGCCAGTCATAGTCCCAGTTGGGCCGCCCCGGTGGCGCAGTGGTCTAAGGCGCTGGCCTCTGATCATTCGTCCGTAAGGGGTCCGGGTTCGAATCCCGGTCAGGCATGGATGTTGTTTTTGTCTTACGGTACTGGCTCTCTCCCTTCCCTCGAGCCAGTGACCCTAAATTAGGGACGGGCGACTGCTTATAGCCCATTGAGTTGCTCACGGTGGTCGTTAAACCTCCAATCAAAAAAAAAAAAAAAAAAGTCCCAGTTGGAAGCACATAGAGGGACGTATGGCCATTGATCATGATGCCAGCCCATACCATGACACTACATGTCGGATATCGGTCCCTTTCCTGTAAGTTTGCTGGACAACATGCAGTACCACTATCGCGCCAGATCAGTTGTCGTCGACAATCAGACGATAGACTGTATCTACTCTCATCTGAGAAGAGGACAGCAGACCAGTCGTTATTTGTCCAATTACGATGATGATGGCACCATTGCAAACGGGCGGTACGGTGACGTCTGGACAATGGAATGCACACAACAGGACGGCGGGCGTATGGTCCTCCTTCATGCAAACGTCTGGCGACAGTTTTTTGAGAGATCCGCTTGCCAGTAGCAGCCATAAACTGATTTGCTACCTCACTAGCTGTGCTGCGCCGGTGTCTTTTTGTTGATAGCACTATGTACCGATCTTCTGCAGGTGTCGTACTGCGAACACGACCTCCCCTGTGACGTTTGCTACACTCTCCATTTGTTTGAAATGATTTCCAAAGCCTTGCAACAACACTGTGGCTGACGTCGAACTCCCTGGCAACATTTGTTATTTTTCGCCCTTCTTCAATCTTGCCAATTATACGGCCACGCGTAAAATCATCTAGGTGATGTCGGGAAGACATACTGAAAATTGCAAGTTCGTCAATTGATTCTTTCCCTTTCAACTTTGCGTTTGAACAACAACGGTCAATACCCGTCAAATCCTTTATATCTCTTATCAGCGCTATGACGTCACGAACAAGTTCGGCAATCCAAAATTTGCATACGCACAACACGTCTTACTGTATCCCGCACTTATGCTAATTTCCACATTTTCCTGCCTTCCATTTTATGGTTGCTATCGTTGCTATTGTCATCCGTCCTTAGCAATTGTCCGGCAGTGTATAGCATGAACAAAAATCGCATAAATACAGTAGAACTTGCTTATAACATGCCCGTATTTAGCAAGAGTGCGGATTTTAACGAGTAAAGCACGAACTTTCGTTCGGTACAATGTTATCCAAAGCTAATCACATCGTTTTTAACGAACAAAATTTAACGAATTCCTACGATCTAACTAAGAAGCGAACAGCTACGATTACCAATTTTAATAAGCGAAGTAAGAAAATTTAAATAAATTCCATATTTGGCAAAGCAGAGAAGATCTGCAGCGAACTGTGCAGGAATGAAGGAAAAGAAATGGTGGCATATACCGAAAGAAATCGCAACAGTGCAGGGAAATCTTGGTGTGCTAGTGGAAGAATGTTGATTGAAAAGCAATGAGATTGGAGCACATCAAATGCTAAACAAGCGAATTGGGCAGAAGAATCTCCACCACTCACTCCAAGAGGAATTGCCTTGGGAGTATGGCATCAGCATAGTTGAAAATAGGCGCCCTGGGAGTAGGCAAAATGAGTGTGTAAGTTTCAGGCACATACATTAAGCGGATTTCTGCAGAGAGGAACAGAGGGATAATGGGATGGGTATGTCGCCTGAGGGGAAACAGATTTCAGTTCCTGGAATGTATATATATATACACTCATCGTCAAAAAAATAGTTGCACCCAGAAGGAAGCAACCGAAAGGAATGAAACTTGGTGGGTAGGTTTGACATAGTGGGACGTGCAAATCATTTAAACATCCCGCTCGGCCGCGCATGTGACGCCAGCAAGGAGGGTCACAGCGCTGTGCTTGACCGGCTATATAAGGTCGTCCTGATGCGCGTGCTGTTTGTGTTGGTTTCATCTTTGGTAAGTGACGTATGCCTCGGAGAAAAGTTCGCAATTCGAGCAGTTGGAGGGGTTCGAGAGGGGCCGCATTGTTGGGCTCCGGGAAGCGGGATGGTCTTATGGCCGTATTGCGAGCCATACCGGTCGTACGGATATCATCATACAACGCTGTTGGCAACAGTAGATAGAACAAGGCACGCAGCAGCGACAGGAAGGCTCTGGGAGACCTAAACGAATGACGTAGAGAGAAGACCGACGGGTTGTCCGACATGCGCGGAGTGACTCAACAGCCACGATTGCGGATATTCAGCGAGCAGTGGTGCTCTCCATGCATCGTTCGATTAGTGGGCTGCACGACGTAGGACTACACGCACGCAGACCGTTACGACGACTTCCCTCAACACCATTGCATCGTCAACAAAGTTCGCAATGGTGTCGTGCCAGACTGTCATGGAGCCATTCAGAATAGCAGCGGGTGATCTTCAGTGACGAGTCCCACTTTCGTCTTGGAGGAGACGACCAGCGAATCCGTGTGTGGAGGCGCCGTGGTTAGCGCCAAGATGAACGTTTTGCTGTCAAGCGTCACACGTCCAAAACGCCTGGTATCATGGTGTCGGCTCCAATTGCTGACGATGCCAGATCACCTTTGGTGTTCATTACAGGCAGTGTTTCTTTCAGGACTTTTTCACCGGGGGAGGGCAAATGGAACCTTAGAGGGGGAAAGTTTTCCATTTGCTATATATATATCATCATATAATTTTCAACTACTATGTTTAAATATACAGAAGTAATTATTATATATCTAACACAGGGGTCTGTCTTAGGGGCCATTCTCCTCACGGAAAATGTCACCCCTTCATTTTTTTGTTTTTGGCTAAAATGCGACTTACATTAGAAAAAATGCCTGTCATTTGGAATAAAAATGTAACACATATATATATATATATATATATATAATTTTAACTACTATATTTAAATATACAGAAGTAATTACTATATATCTAACACCGGGGCGCATTTAGAGGGGGCCTTCCTTCCCACGGAAAATGTTTCATTTTTTTGTTTTTGGCTAAAATTCGACTTACATTAGAAAAAATGCCTTCATTTAATAAAAATGTAACAACTTACATTAGAAAAAAATGATTTAACTTTTCTTCAATTTTTCATTAACTTTAATTTTGTTCCAGATGGTGGACTTCCTTTAAACACTTCCTTTTTTCGTCCCTTCCCCGAAGAAAACTTCAATATACATCCCTGATATACTGATTACTTCTTCAAACATTTCAGGAATAACAAACTTGTTTCAGCTTAAGGAGGGGGGGTCGCAGGCTTGAAATTTTTACCTATTAAAATGCATTCAACGCAGCTTGTTTCTGAATCACGCTTCCCAGACAAGTAGGTATAATTAGTATACTTATTATATTTTGAAGAATACCATGCGCCGTAATGTACTTTTTAATATTAAAAATAAACTATAACTAGTACCATTTGAACAAATATTTTAAAAAATATAATTGGAGAAACATATGTAGCATAAAAGAAGCTGAAACTTCCCTTTTCACTTTTTCATCATAGCCTGAATTTATTAAAATTTGGCTCGGTAACCTAATATGTCTCGTGGGGGGGGTCGTTTCCGGGAGGGCTTCGCCCCCACTGGATGTATGCCTGAAAGAAACAATGATTACAGGCACTTTGACACAGCCCAACGTTACGTTAATTATGTCCTGCAACCAGTGGCCTTACATTTTCTGAACACTTACTCATTCCTGTCTGTGCGAATTTTCAACAGGACAACTCTCGTCCCATCACAGAAAAGGAACAACTTACCGAACGACTGTTTTTGTACCACGTTCAGCACAGTCGCCATTTTTCAATTAAAGCTTCTCTGGTGCACTGATAATTTGCTTAAGGATTTGACAGCCCTCTGGTAGTAGACTCATGTACTAATAAAAATCCCAGACACATTCCTCTGTAAATGTTAGTTACCCGGGTTAAAACAGGAAAATTCTTTCTGACGTTCTCTCTTCAATAAAACTAAGTTAAAGCCACGAAAAAAATGTTCTTTATATTGCATACATGCTGAATGGGGAAACAATTTGGGATAAGGACAAATCACACACGTAGACCATTTGAAACAATTTCACACGAATGTAGTGTCTTAACCAAAAATACTATGCGACGTAATTTTTTAAGAAACTTTATGGGAGTTATTGTCTTGAGGAATGTTATGCGACTGTTTTTCTCGACGCTGTCTGGCTTCTTTTTTAAAACCTGTTATGAAGAGCGTCATGTTGAAAAAAAATTGGTGGTGCAAAATCAGTTGTATCGAACAACTATTACCGATTCCAGAAGATGAGAATTCATGCTGTTCCACTAAATATTATTTCATTTCAGAGGGGGGAAAAGAAAAAAAGTTAAGAAAACGATATGAAAGATTTCGGAAGAATCTTCAAATATAACAAATATAACAATATTTTGAAAATCTTTCAACAATATGAAAGATTTTCGGAAGAATCTGATTAATTTGTTATAGTTTGCTACTGTGGGATAAAACAAGGAAATTCAGCTACACTGGCATATATAAATTCCCAAAAGATGCTTCGGAAGGAAACAATCAGAATTAGATGAAGTGCAAACCACACATGCAAAAGGATACGGAACATTTTTATGCCAAACACGTTGCCATGGAAACGTCATGGAATATACATTTCTAAGAAGTGGTATAAGATCCTCTGCTTTGAAAAATAATTATGGAGTGAACTTTCAGAATCAGTAGCATCAAAAGATTATGGTCGACTAGCATAAGAATAGAGCCCCAGAGAAAAGATTTTACTTTGTAGCACTCAATTCTAAGAACTCGAAAACGAATGTATAAAAACCATATGCACTCTAGAAAAGATAAGTGGAGTGAAATCACGGAAAATTCCAGAAAATAGCGTGCAGCAAAAATTGCCATGGATATCCGTCTTTTCGTCTTTTGTGGAAATTTCCGGTTTGAAAAGTTTCCGTACCTAACTTCCGTATTTCAACAGATTTTCTGTTGTCGGTAATTCTGTTCATTTCAGAAAAGCCAGTTTCGGGGTTTTCCGTTTTTACACAGCAATGTGGGATTTTTTTTTCGATTTTATTTTCGTGCATACGTAGTGAAAGATTCCTTTCGCCTTAGCAGGGTTCCAACCCGGTATACGTCTTCAACGACAACGATACGAGCTACTGATTGAACTACAAAGACACTTAACACTTGACCACGTATAAGGTAGAAATGGAGAGACATCGGGTCGCGTGATGATGAAACTTTTTTCGCTATTAATGATGGTCAATTAACCATTTTATTTTTTGTGGGAGCTTATTATTTTTCTGAATAGGTTTATAATAATTTTATGTTTTACGTAGGAAGACTTATCACAAATTACATTTTATCCCAATCGTGATTTTTTCGAACCAACAGAATGTTTTGGAACTCGAGATCTTATTAAGCTGACAATGACTAACAATTATGTTTAAGAAAAGGTTAAATGTACTGCTTCATAGTATTATTTCACAAAACCCCAAAATATAAAATTTAAACTTGATAGCAAGGGGTCACAGACTGATACATAGACACCCACACAATAATTAAGGTACTTGCATTTTTTACGATAAAACAATATGCACTAGCTGGTGCACCAAATTGGGGATGGGTAGGTGATTAGAACGAACACCCGCGTTGTCACAATAACCTATATATTATGTCATATGCTATTCACAACATCGGATCTTGCTACGAAACTTCAAAATCAGGTTCTCCGACAGATAACTGAAATTTAATAGTTAATCAAGATTCAAATATTCCCGCGAATCGCTCCTATTACTTGGAACTTTCCGTTATATGGACACGGAAAAGATGAGAACAGTTTTTTAAGCTTTCCAACCGTAGGTTGAAGAAACGTATATTCTCCAGCTTTGTCTGTCTGTATGTCTGTCCGTCAGTTCGATAACTCACGTAAAAATGGTTCGATTTCGATGAAATTTTAGTATGTGGTAGGGGACAACCTGGGAACGAAACTTATTGAAAATGGGCGAAATGGAATCAAAGGTCAGGACATAGGAGTGCGATACATTCCATCGCCTTTATGCGTCATACCGTACGTAAAAATGCTTCGATTGCGACAATATTTTAATATATTGTTTTGGAAGTACACTGAAATGATTCTGTTAAATATCATGGAGTTGGGGTCAAAGGTCAAGGCACAAGAGCAAGATTTATTCCACAGCCATTATCCTCATAACTTGACTAAAAATGCTTCTATTGCGACAAAACTCTAGTATGTTGTGCCGGAGGTATACTGAACCAATTCTGTTTAATATCATCATAATGGTGTCAAAGATCAGGGCACAGCAGCGAGATTTATTCCACAGCCATTATCTTTATAACTTGACTACAAATGCTTCTATTGCGATAAAACTTTAGTATGTTGTTCCGGAGTTATACCGAATCGGTCCAGTTGAATATCATCAAAATGGGGTCAAAGGTCAGGACACAGGAGCGAGATTTATTCCACAGCCATTATCCTCATAACTTGAGAAAGGATTTTTGGTATGTTGGAAAGCGTATCGCAATCAATGCCTTGCATGATTTTACTAAATTGTTTCTGTTAACATACGAAAGGAATTGTGAAAAGGTCAGAATTTTCCGTTAATACTTTTTTTTAAATGGCACTTTATCGTTAAATACACGAAAGAAATTGCAGAAAGGTTTCTGAAAATTCAGAATTTTCCTGGCGTGCGAAAAATCCGTGAAATTCAGGCTTTTCCGTCATTTCACGGAAAAGGTTGAGTCAGAAATATTCTTCGTTAATTCAGGAATCACGGAAAATGGCTCAGGAATTTCAGAAAGTAGTTTATAGTGTGAACGCACTGGAAGAATCTGCACTGATTTACACTGAATATGGATCTTCTTGGAAAGCCATGCATCGCTGTTCACATCATCAGGAACTACGTATGCTAATGAGTTACATTTTCAGATGGGAAGCTAGGTTGTCTATCAAAAGCACGCAAATTCAGAAGTTTCAGGCACTGCCAATCATTATGCCAAATCATCTCGCGAGCGAGTGATGTGCTTGTTGGCTTCTCCATGTCAGCCATTGGACATATGTAGGGCTCCCGACTCCCTTGTCCCCTTTGTGCCGTCATTCGGAATTAATGATCTGCACCGTATTAACAGCAACGATTCAATTCTCATTCTCATCGCTGCCCGCGTTGCACCTTTTGTCTCAACCAGGATGGGAGTCATCATTCTATCAATTAGTTTTCCAGATTTACTTGAGCACACAATCAAAGTGTGATTCCATATCCCTTTCATCACCACAGTGTAGTACGATACGATTTAGGGATTCTATCGATGGTGCTGTTGTGATATATTCATTATTATGTTTTATGTTATTTGTGTAGGCTATCATGTGATACCACTTCAAAATTCCCCTTTGAAATGCATAAGGTTTCGCTATGAAAAACGCCAAGTGCCAAAAATATCGTTTTAATAACAGTTAAACTGAACAGAAAGTTTCAGCCAAAATACTAGCAGTGCAATCGGCAAAAGACACCTGATTCCCAACGATCATAAAAATGCAATAAAAAAGAAATTAATAACTAAAAAATATGAACCTCGCAGGATTGCCTCCAGTGTGATTGCGTAAGAGATCTTTTACTTCATACGACATACATTTTTTAGCCCCTTTACACGATTGGTATGGGAATTACGAAGACTTCTATTTTTCAGTTAATACGTACTTTTACATTTGTGAAAACAAAAGGATACATATTAATGGAGATTTTTTAATTCACCTTCGTTTTGCTGATGAAATAGTCATTTTAACAAGTTCCACCTCAGGGTTTCAGAACATGATCGAGGAACTTGCTGACATGAGTACATAAGTGGGCTTGAAAATGAACTTAAAAACTCAAATTTCATACACAATGCTTTTACAAAAATTCCAAATTTGGCTGTTGATGGGGTAAATCCAGAAATAAACGAGACCTACATTTACCTTGGGCAACATACATGTATTTTATGTGAAAGCCATATCGGAGAAGAATTTAATAAGGGTACAAAACGTGGTTTGAGAGCGTTTGAAAGACACAGTACAATGTTCAAGAGCAATTTACCATTACGTTTTAAAAGAAAAGTGTTTAATCAAAGCATCGAGTACTTTACGGATCGGAGAATGGATCTAAACCAAAAAATACATACAGAAAAGATGCAAATATATTCGTGCGTATTATATTTTTACATACCGCTGAGTTTAATGCGTACGTGTCAGCAGCAATTGTCAATTATATACGCACTGGCGGACGCAACCGAGTACATGCATACGTGACGTTGCTACGCATTTTGCATAAGCGCGTCTATACCAGTTTTTCTGGAACTTCAGTGTGTATATATTTATTATATTGGCAAAAGTCACCGGGCACTCCTTCAAAAGCAAATGAACGGATCCGCTGCGTTGTTAAGATACGCGATCAAGCTGCAAACGGTATAAAAACAAGCCTGCACCTGACCGCGATCATATCTCACTGTAAGGTTGAGTGAAAATGTCTCGGCGGGAGAAAACTGACTTTGAGAAAGGAAAGATTGTTGGGTGTTATATTAGTAGGTTGTCCATAAGAGAAACCGAGAGGCGTTTAAACATACTCAAGTCGACTGTTTCGGATGCACTGAATAAGTGCAAGGCACACACGGCGTGACTGAAGCAGCAAAACGTACCGGCAGACCAAAGAAAATCAGTGATAGAGGACGTCGAAGCCTCATTAGAATCGTTACAGCTAATAGACAGAGTACTGCACAAGACCTCAGTGTACAGGTGAGTAAAAATGCTGGAACCTCGGTATGCACACGTACCATTCGCAGACAACTTCATTCCATGGGTTACCGTGGTCGTGCGGCTACTCAATAAACCTTTCATCTCGACACGGAATGCTACTCGTCGTTTAGCATGGTGTAAAGAACATTTATCGTGGACCGTAGTTCAATGGAAATGGGTCCTATGGACTGATGAATCCAGATGAACGATCCATCAGTTTGATGGCCGTGTGTGGGTAAGGCGGCAGCCGGGGAAACGCTATTTACCACAGTTTACTGTTCCTACGGTCAAGTTTGGAGGTGCCAGTGTACGCGTGTTGTAATGTTTTTCGCGGTATGGTCCCGGCCCATTGGTTATCGTAGACAAACCTGTTAACCAGCGCGTTTATCTCGGTATTCTGGACAATTATGCTCTAACAACTCTGTGGCAATACTATGGAAAGGATCCTTGTTGGTACCAGCAGGATAATGCACCGAGCCATAAAACAAGGACTGTTACGGCGTCGTTTCACGATAATTCCGTATCGTGTGTGGACTGGCGAGCACAGAGCCCTGATCTTAATCCCATAGAGCACGTATAGGATGAATTAGAGAGCCACATAAAAAGTTTGGAACCAAGGCCTACTACTAAGCAACAGTTAGCGGCGGCATTATGTACTGAATGGAAGCGCATACTTATCGCTGTGTTCCAAAACCGTGTCGAAAGCATGTCTCGAAGGGTCAGTGCATGCATTAAGGCCAAAGGTGGACCGACACCGTACTAATGTATATCAATAAGAGATATGTTGTGTGCCTCTTCTAGGTGTCCGGACATAGTGTATATATACGCAATATTATGTTTATTTCGAATGCGCACGAAATGCAATATTCCATCACGTAGAATATATTTTAAAGCTGTTACAACAGATATCTCTGTTCGACAGAAACATCACTGAAATCGCCGTAACCCGTTTGCAGTGACGGGTGTCCTACATTAATAGCATCCCTCTCTAGAACCCCCAAGGCATATCTGAGTGGCATTCACCGCTGGCTTTTCAAAGCCGCCAGAACTACAATGGGTGCACCACATTTGTCTCGCGATATTTAAACCTCTGAAACGCAGTTGATTGGCCAGTGACAATAGTGTTGACAGCCAGCGACATTTACGCTTTAAGAACAGCAATGACCAGTAGCTAGGGAAGGTTTTTTTTTTTTTTCGTTCTGTCAATCTCTAAATTGTGTAGCTCAACTGAATTAAAATCAACTCTTGCATCCATTTTTTACCCTTATCTTAATACATTTCATATTTGCGATTGAAATCAAAGCTCTTTTGCTTTCTGATTTCAATCGGACTCTGTGAGATAAAGCAGTGAACGATTACTCACGCTGTAAGCATCATTCTGATACACTCATACTTGTGTGACGGCTTTTTTTCACCTTTGCGCGACGGGTGCTACGACTGGTCGACCGGAGGGAAGTTATACGAGTAACGTCAGTGAGTAAGAAAAAAATAAGCTAATAAAATTCAATTTTTTTGCCGAAAAGAAAAATACCGGTTACCTCATTTTCTTTTCTTTTAAATAATTACTCAAATACTAAACATGTAGTTACAGAACTGAGGAACACTAACTGCATATGTTCCAGCACCATGTTATCCTCATCATCAACAACAACAACCATTGGTACAATTCCCGTTGGTGTCTGTTGCCATTTTAACTATACTGTCCCATTGAAGTCTGTTCAATGCAGAGTGGCTCAGCTTTTGAAGACTTCCACTGCACCAGTCCTTAATATCGTCAGCCCATACACGGTGAGGGCATCGTCTTGTATTTTTTCCGTTCATTAAGCTAAACACCAATATCTTTATCTTTTTCTCATTTTTCATTCTGTCGATGTGTCTAAAAAGTCTTAGTTTTCTCTGTATGATTTTTTGGAATAGGGTCTCTTTTAGTTGTATTCTTCTATAAACTTCTTCATTTCTTATCCTCTGGGTACATCCGATTCGTAAGATTTTACGATTGCACTTTCTTTCAAAAGCAAGTATCCTTCTCTCTGATTCTTTTGTCAATGTCCAAGTCTCGCATCCATACTTCTTCTCTCTGATTCTTTTGTCTAAGTCTCGCATCCATATAGCATGCTGCTGAAGATGCATGTATCGAGAATGCTTAACATAGTTTTGAGGCTAATAGCTCTGCTCTTCCAAATTTTATCCATGACTTTTAATTCTTATTAAGATTTCTTTTGCTGTTTAAGTCATATGTTATACAACTTCCGAGATAAGTGAATTTTTCCCCATTTTCAAGTTCTTTGCCTTCCAGAATGATCTCTTTCCTGATCTCTTTCGCGCCAAATACCATTGTTTTTGTCTTTTCTATGTTCATCTTTAGTCCATATCTTTTACCCTCTCTATTCAGTCCTTGTACCATTTGGCACAGTTTCATTTCCTCTTCTTCAATCAGTACAATGTCATCTGCAAAACACTATTAGTTGAATCTTTGTCCTCCTATAGAAATCACCGCGCCCTCATACCTGATTTTGTCCAACATTCTCTCCAGATGAGAAATGAAGATGCTTGGCGATATTGGATCTCCCCGTTTTATATTCAGGATTAACTTATCTGTGAATGAAAATAAGGAAATTGAAAAAGCTTAACCCATTCGACTTGTACTCCATATCGACTCATAAGCCGAAAAATACAGTACCTTTTTTAAGTCAGTGAGTAAGGCACAAAGTCAGTTACTCAGGAAAACCGGCATAGCCTTGCTTTTGACGTGGGTACCTATATGGTGTTTGTTTATAAAAAGATAGTAAATAGTAACACCGTACAAGTGATCCGATTTATTGGCGTATAAAGTAGACATATTAACGTTTTCAAGCTTTCGCACATCAACCAGATGGCTTTTTCATGGAAGTTAGACAGAAACTGCAACTGAAAAATAGAACGCATTAACAATTTGAACACGGGAACTTGACTTGACAACAACAGATACGAAGTTATATTCATTTAAAGATATGACGCATCACGTTGGTTGCACGCGCGGTACCTTGGTAGGCAGAAGGCTTTACTTGAAGAATTGGTTCCAAATTCGTGGCAACTCGAATTAGGCGCAATCATTGCAAGTATCGCTGTTGGTAATGATTTCCATGGTTTCCCGAATGGCTGTACATTTAGGGGTAGAGTAGGTAGTTAATTTCTTTATATCATCCCACACAAGAGTAGCGGACTTGAATTTCACTTCTCTGGATAGTGCCGTGGCTACTTTACGGTATTTTGTGTCTCTTTTATGTTCGTTGACTCTGATTCCAAACGATCGCCTGGTCCTTCCACTGTAATAACGTTTAGAGCCGTCCGGATACTGTAGGGGGATCGCCAATAAATCGAATCACTAGTACAGTGTTACTATTTACTATTTAATTAGTGTACTGTGACTTGTTATCAATTTGTTATCAATGTAAAAGGTTTTGTACTCTGGTGTCATATGGAAATTAAAAAAAAAACATTCTCCGCACCGAGAAGGTTAACGGTAGTTACATGCGGCATACTGTTCCAAAGTTAAGGGGTTGGCTTGATTTTAATTTTGAGGTCTGTAACTTATCTCCAAAGTGATGAGTCTGACACAGCACCACCTTTCTGTGTAATGTACTGTTAAATGTTTAACAGTTTAGGGTCAACAACCGTTTTCAATCCGGGAATGAATATAAATAAGTCCAAATCAGAAATGCATCAGACATTGGCAAGAAAATTAGAGAAGAAACATTCTTCACAAATTCATGGGAAATTTACGAGTGCATCGCGTTTTGTTCACTGTTATCTGTGTAACACATCTCCAAAGAAACCTTAAATGAAGCCTTGGATTGCTTCGACTAGAGCATATCTATAGTTGATCAGATTCCTTGCTTTGCTTCACTTACTTGGAAGTTCAATGTGATCGGTGGTGTAACGGTAGCTTGATCGAACTTGAATCGGGAGAAGCTGGTTCGGTTCCAAATCCAGGGTGATGAATATTTCAAGTTTTCTGAGATCTTTCATGGAGAATGGTGAACTAAGTGTCATTCAGTACTACAATCTGTTTGCTGAAGCGCTTGTTTATTCATTGGAAATTGAAAAATTTTATTTTGAGGAGCAAGAAAAAAATATTATCTTTGCACTGAGAATGTCAGAAAATAACTTCTGAAATGTTTTAATGTAACTTAAATACCGAGTAAAAATAGCCTATATGTAATTGCTATAAATGTTCAAAACCACGTGTTTTTTACTTTAACTTATGTGTTATCTCCTGTTAGGGAGAAATGATTCCTCTGCAAAGTCGTAAGATCCTCCAGAGAAAATCTAAATCTTTAAACACGCACCGAAGCGAGCCACGATCTCGAACAAATTGCTGATCATACAGCCAGCGAGACTCCACGAATTCCGTAGAGCCTTCTTCGATTTCTTTTCTTCCACACGCATTTGTAGTCCATTTCTGAGCTTCAGATTTTCCGCTTCTCGTCTCGTTCCATAATAAACACGTGACGGCCATTCTTTTGTCCTTCGCAACCAAGATTGTCTCTAGGTGGCTGCGAACTAAACATTCGATGCGTAAGGTGGCGCTTTGAGGATATCTGATTTAGATGCTGACCGTAACATGAGAATGGTTTCTGCGTGGAAATGAAACGTGCCACGACGGAAACAGGTGAGGAGAAAAGAGTGAAAGAGGAAGAACTCGTGGTTTATCAAGATACTAGATCGGAAAAACACCAACGCAGCTCACGGCCAGAGGGCGTATCCAAGCACGGTTTTATGCCATTGTGGGCTCAGCAGAAAGGACACGCTGACTTGAAGCCGAAATCTTTCCCTGCCTTCAGCAAATAATAAAAGCCAGTGGCTCAGTACGGGATATCACACATCAAACCTTTTTCTATTATGTTTCTTATACCCTTTCATCACCTTTCTCGGCTAATATTTTCTTTTGTGACGTATACTTGATACATGAGTGCCAACGCACGGAAATCTAACTAACGGAAGCAACTTATTGGTAGTAAGATGCTTTATGTGGTAAGTGGGAGACGCAATTGGTAGTAAGATGCGTTGTTGTAAGCGGGAGACGCAATTTCCCCGAAATTAATCCATTTTAGTCAAGATTCACGAGACCCTGAATGTTTTATGTCTCGAACAGAACATAAAGATAAAGTCATGGGATTGAGGTCTTCTATGCAAAGCTTTGAGTGATGATGATCATTTTTTTTCGGGGTTTAACGACCACGACGAGCTGTAGGCAGTCGTCTGTCCCTAATTTAGGGCAGCTGGTTAGCTACAAACAACACCGTAGGATGATACCCATGAACCAGAAAGTTCCTGGTTAGTCTGCGACAGATAACATGGTGTTGCAAAATATTCCGCGGATAATCCTAGGTAAAATAACTACTAGATGCAAAAAAAAAAAAACAATAAAAATTTGCAGAGGTAGAAATTTAAAAAGAAAGAGAAAAGAACTGACAACCCCATATTTCTTCAACCTAAAAAAAATGTCTTACCTAGGTACTACAACAATTGTAATGATAACTAGGACCATTGCAATTGCTTGACACTCTGTACCTAAAAATTAAAAAAAATATTTTAATGCCTCTGATTCTTTATACCTAAAATTTTACCACCATTTTCAAGCTGAAACACAAAGATTTATGTAATTAAATTATATTTTACAACAATAAAGAACAGAGGCATGCATCCCTACAAAAAAAAATACGATTATCGAAGAAATCTTCGCTCCGTCCTACTTCTAATTTTGGAAAAATTTCACCATTTTCAATCTCAAGTACAAACATTTACCTAATAAAAGGATAATCAACTACGATATAGGGCAGTGGGAACATCGCGAAAAAAAAAAAAAAAAAAAAGAATTTACGATTACAGGGCTCCGTCAAACTTCCGTTTTCGAAAATTGTTGCCTCCATTTTCAAACTGGAATACCAACATTTGTGCAATAAAATGGTATCTAACAACAATAACGGACAATCATCTCTTGGAACATCGGGAGAAAAAAATTACAATTACGAAATAAATCTTCACTCCGTCTAACTTCCATTTTTGGAAGTTTTGAAAGACAGAAAATTTGCATGTATGATTGGGAATATGTATGAAGATTTAACAGGGTTCTGTTCGTTTTTGTGTACAGAACCAAAATAAATCTATCCCCCCTTTTTTAGAAGTGTGCAGTAGTTTCATATTTGTGTTGAACTATAAACCTAAAATATTTTTTAATGGTGTAGTGCAGCAGAAGATACCAAGCAAGTGGCATGGCTGAATTGATATGTAATATGTACGCTTACAGCTCACATGGGCAAGCAAAGAGGACTGAAACTGAAATAAGGTGAGCGTAATAATACATGCAGTTCAATAAGTTTCATTGGTGCTTTTGCCCTGCTAGCTGAAATATCAGATTACAAAATTTAAAGGAAATATGTTGACTATGTAGGGATGCTTTTCAAGTTTTGATATAATATTTCATTATCATTGATGTCAACTGGTGAGAAACAGTATTCATGGGACTTTATCCCAATATGCATCGTCACAGGAGATTAACGTCCCCAATAATATACAAAAGTCAAGCATTATTGTTTTTGTGTTGGCATGAGGTAACTCTAAACTGGTCAAGCATAAAATGATGTAAATGAATGAAACACGGAATTACACCATTGTACTATACAAATCTGGAAGATGTCAATCCGTTTATTGGTGTAAATATTACATGAATGTTAAGTCAGATAATATCCGAAAACTTGAAAATTTCGTGGTCCTGGAGTGGGACTCGAACCCGCATCTCCCAGATAGCGCTGGAGTATGCTAACCACTACACCACCCAGAACGACCAAGGTTCAAGTTTCCGATAAATTTGATAGCGAATCTGGAGGTTTTAAATTTGAATTCAAATCCTCCGCTATATATGAATGCCGGTTGCTTCGAGTAGCGAAACCTCTGATGGTTATATTCAAATTTATCGGAAACTTGAAACTCGGTCGTTCTGGGTGGTGTAGTGGTTAGAATACCCGGGCGATATTCGGGAGACGCTTGTTTGAATCCCGCTCCAGGACGACGAAATTTTCAAGTTTTCGGATATTGTCTGACTTAACATCCATGTCATATTTACACCAAAAACGGATTCACATCTTCCAGATTTGTATTATAAAATTTTGTCTTTTACCACTTTTCATTAGTACTACTATCCTTAAAAATCAACGATATTTTTAATTTGTTACTTACTAATCCGAATGACGCGACTGGAAGATTTTGAAATAGGAAATCGAGCCACATTCCACGTAATAAGTTTTACCTGAGTGGAATTAATTTCAATCGATTTTTGCATTGTGAAACATTTCTCATTGGTATTCTCTTATGGCTTATATATATCATGCTCAGCAGAAACAATTTCAGTTCTGATCTTATCAATGCAATGCTGCATGCAAGACGTCATCGCAAAACAGTAAACAGCAAAATTTTATGAGCTTGGTACGGTTTTCACACGTGAGTAGATTTCTAGTGAGGCACCTTTGTTTCATGCTATTTCTATGTTTTATGCTACGAACTTGCATATGCTTGTTGTAAACACATATTTAACGCTTTTACTCAATCTGTTGTGAATGTTTTGCTTAAGAAATCTTCTGCCCAATGAAGCTATTTATGACTCTTACTGAAAACCATATCCAAAGAAATAATTAAAGATCAATGCATCCTTTGAAGCTAAACGCGTTCACGCTTGCTTGACGCTTCAAAACGCCATGACGTGACGTTTCTTCGCGTGGGTGACGCAACTTTACAATATCCAAATATCTGCTTTATTTTCTAAATATCTGGTGTACAAATTAGCTTTTAAAGCGTTTTTTTTTGTGTAATGTATACCGCTAATTTATATATACGACATTCCTCCGCGTTGTTGTCATGTGACCGTAACTGCTCCAGAGTATAAAATGTGACTCATAAATTTGTCCACCAGTCAAACGCGCTTGCACATCGGTAGGTGAAAGACGGCAAGCGATACTGCCTTTATTGAACACTGCATTCGTTACGAATTTCATCAAGGAAAAAGTGCTGCAAAAGCATGTACATCGATCAGTTTTGTTCGGGGGGGGGGAATATTGTATCGAAAAGTACGTGTGAGTTTTGTTTTAGACGGTTTAAAGCAGGAGATTTCGATGTTAGCGATCGAGAACGGACCCCCCCCCCACACACACACACACAGCAGAAGGTTGCACATGAGGAACCGCAAGCACTGCTGGACGAAGATTCGCCTCAAACGCAAAAATAACTCAAGAAACCATTTGCAAACGTTTACGTGCAAAGGGAAAGATTCAGAAGGAAGGAAAATGGGTGCCACATGACCTGAGCCAGAGGTACAAGGATGAGCGTGTCATGAAGTGTTTGAATTTGTTCAATAAACAACACAGAAAGTCGTTCCTGTTGAAAATCGTTACGGGTGATGAAAGTGGATATGGTACGACAATCCCAAACGCAAGCATTACTGGGTAGGCCCCCCGGTGAAGCAACGACTTCGACACCGAAACGCAATATTCATTCCAAGAAAGTTCTGTTGTGCATCTAGTGGGATATGAAGGGTGTGCTCTATTATGAACTATTGGAACAGGGTCAAATTGTTACTGCTGATCGCTACAAGCAACAATTGCTGCGATTGAACCCGGAGATCTGTCTGAAACGTCCATTCACAGGCAAAGGATTGCGTCCCGTGAAATTACAGCATGACAATGCTAGGCCGCATGTCGCGAAATCGGTCAAGGATACGTTATTGACGCTTGGCTGGGAAGTTTTGGAGCACCCGACGTATAGTCCCAACATATTCGCTTCAGACTATTATTTGTTCCGATTGATGCTACATGGCTTGCCTGCTGTACGGTTCCGGACATGTGACAAAATGTAAAAATGGGATGACGACTTCATCACGTCACACGAAGAAGTATTCTTCATGGCTGGAATCCATCAGCTGCCCGACCGATGGCTGAAGGTGATAGATAATGACGGCGCATATTTTGATTCCTAAAGATATTGTTGCTTTCTCTCAATTTACACGCTCCGTTGTTTTAAAACCCTTTAAAACTTATTTGTTGACCTAATAAATTCTCAGAGTTTTCAGGCAATACAACATTAAAATGCTTTCGTTGTCTCGCGTTTATATTCTGCACTCCCCATGTCTAGTAAATAGACGTCGGTGTTCACCCGAAACCAGTAGTACTGTGTTCCTGGTTAAAATTCTCTTTCAGTGTACCAGTGACAAGTGTTTTAAACAACCGTGTCTGCTTTTGAACGACTATTTATCTCGTCTCTGCCATTTTAACGCATATCAGTCTCCATCTGCTCATTAACAACCATTTGTCGGTTTCTGCTGTATAGGAATCATTTGTCTCGTCACTGCTTTAAAACAACCATTTGTCTCGACTGTACTGTTTAACAACCATTTCTTCATCTCTGCACTTTAACGACCATTTGTCTCTATTCTGCTCTTTAACAACCATTTGTTTCGTGTCTGCTCTTTCAGAACCGTGTGTCTTGATCTTGCAGTTTAACAACAATTTGTCTGATCTTTGCTCTTTAACTATTATTGGTATTATCCCTGCTTTCAAACAACCATTTATCTCATCTCTTTACTTTGACGTAAAGTCTTACTTTCCAGGTGGTTACCGTCGAATATAATAAAAGTCCTTACCTGTTAAAAACGATTGTCTACTTTTCCAAAATTCATAGCACAGGCCGGCAAAATTCAAGTCACTGAAAATTGCCTACAATTTTCAGTGACTTGAATTTTGGTGTGCTGATTTCAAAAATGACTACGAATTTGCTCTAAGACGTAAGGACTTTCTCATAAAAATGTATGTGAAGATACAGGAAAATAGCCTATTCACATGTATTCCTATGAAAAATTTCTTTTATTACAAAATGTAAAAATAATATTTTATGTACAAAAATTGTACAAAGAACCACTTTGAACTGTTATTCATGTTTACTAGCCCTTATACTGTTTTTTTCTTTGACTTCAAAGCTTCATGTGGTACATTTTCTTCTATATATAGCTTTTCGGTCTTCTCTGCGTAGCATCCACAAGTAGTCTGCTATTATGTTGACATTTCATCTTCCCTGGTATGATTGTTACATCTCATTTATGTCTCAGTGGAATCTATATCCCTATTATTCACTAACGGCTTCCAGGTTTTCAGGAAAGTAGTCCAAGTGAGCGTTCAGAATATGCACCTTCAAGTTTTGAACAACGCAATGCTTTGAAAATTTCTAGCATGTTTCTACTATGAGTGTGTAGTCGAGATATCTGTAGTTCTCCAAGAGCTTTTTTTTTAAATTTCCCCAAATGCAGTCTAAGCCTCTCTTTCAGCAGTGTCCATTTTTGTTTCTAATTCATTGTTTTTTAGGTATTTTCGAATGTCCAATTCCTACAAAAAAATTTATTTTTCCAATTTGGCATCTGACAATCTCCAAACTTTGTAAACAGTTACTTAGAACACTCTCCGTTCCTTAGCAAAACGTTTTCAAACTGTTTCCAGATCTGATAAGAAGAGGAGGTGAGACGGCTTTTTTGAGTTCAGCAAAACTTTCTCGGATAACATTTTTGTTTCCTGGTTTTATAGCAACCGTTTACCATATTATTTTTTGATCCAGTGTTGGCCCTCGGCTGTCCCATTCGTACAAAAAGCATGAGTATTTTGTGTATCTTCTTTGCTGTTCAAGAAGCATGGATAATAATCTGAGATCACTACATATTCATCGATCGTTGATCGTTTATAACGAAGTAAATTTCTCCGTCATTTTTATCCGCGCCAGGATTCGAACCCGGGTCCCCTCATTCCGGAATAAGTCACTCTACCAGTTGAGTTACGCGGACATTTTATTCTGATTCCTATCTGCCTTTATGTCGTGTGCGTCCTTCTGGCAGGTACGTCACATCTCCTGGTACGTTACATCATCTCCCCCCCCCCCCTTTTTTTTTTCTTTCGAAGTGCTGGAGAAGGGATTCTCTTATTTTTCCTATCTCGCGGTGTGGAAATAACATCACACCATTGCGAGATTTTGAACGGTCGGGTCATCCGGATAGTTCGGGCGCCATTATAACGAAGTAAATTTCTCCGTCATTTTTATCCGCGCCAATATTCGAACCCGGATCCCCTCATTCTGGAATAAGTCACTCTACCAGTTGAGTTACGCGGACATTTTATTCTGATTCCTATCTGCCTTTATGTCGTGTGCGTCCTTCTGGCAGGTACGTCACATCTCCTGGTACGTTACATCATCTCCCCCCCCCCTTTTTTTTTTCTTTCGAAGTGCTGGAGAAGGGATTCTCTTATTTTTCCTATCTCGCGGTGTGGAAATAACATCACACCATTGCGAGATTTTGAACGGTCGGGTCACCCGGATAGTTCGGGCGCCATTATAACGAAGTAAATTTCTCCGTCATTTTTATCCGCGCCAGGACTCGAACCCGGGTCCCCTCATTCTGGAATAAGTCACTCTACCAGTTGAGCTACGCGGACATTTTATTCGGATTCCTATCTGCCTTTATGTCGTGTGCGTCCTTCTGGTAGGTACGTCACATCTCCTGGTACGTTACATCATCTCACTCGTGTGCGTCCTTCTGGCAGGTACGTCACATCTCCTGGTACGTTACACGTTGTATAGTTGAGCTTCGTGAGAACTAAGGCTCAACTTCGATTACTTTATTTGTTCGAACTAGCTTACTTTTTGCAGTGCGAACAAGGATTTATGGAATCTTATATCTTATTTTTATTACAAACATAATCCTTTTACAGAAGATTTGTCAAATGACAGTACATTGAGCAATCAAAGGAGTTAAAATTAAAACACAGTAGATTCCGTTTAATTGGGTGATTGGTTATTAGGGACAGCCGTTAATTTGGGACAACTGTTGAACATGCCAAATTAGATCTTTGGGATACAGCTTCGCATAATAGGGCCAGCCACCTTATTGGGCTGAAGTGTTCTAGTCCCGATGCGTCTCAATTACACAGAATCTGGTGTTATAGTTTTATACGTAAGACAGGCGAATAAATAGACAACGAAATGAAACCTTTACTTTGTACGAAAATGATATGTCACAGAATTGTTTTATTATTGCTCCTGAAATTAGCACCCAAAAATCTATGAAAAAGTTTAAATATTTTTTAGACAAGTTTTCCTTTAATACATTTGAATTATACCAAAATCTTGGAATTGGAAACTGTTCATTCTTCGATACTAAGAAAAAAAAATGAAACGTTTTCTTTCTTCCTACATTTCTTAAGATATTGACTTTTATTTTGCCTTTTCGCCAGTGATTACGTCTTTCCAGAACAATTTAAAGAATTCAACATTTTTTTTTCTCTTTGTGATGAGCTTTTTATCCGAAATAACACTTGTGCGGAATGCCAAATCATTTTTATAGCAATTGGACAGTTGCATTTAGACATCTCTGATCATTCGACTTCTGATTAACTGAATCTAACTGTTATTGAGAATCAAAATTTTGAAAAAATAAAACTTTGACCATAAAACTGAATTTATCACCCGCCTCCTTGTTTCGTAGTTACCATTAATCCAATACTGATACATAAGATCAATGATTTAAAAGTGTTTATCTTTAAAATAAACTGCTCAAGAAATTTATGAATTTAACAAAAAAATAGAAATAAAAGAAGGAATGTCGGCAGTAGGTAAAGCAACGTTATGCATTTAGTTATGGACAACGCAGGATGCACAAAACAGACATACACTGGCCACACAAGTTACTTTCTGCTTTCAAACGACACAATCTCTTATTGACTCTATAACGAAGTAAATTTCTCCGTCATTTCTGTCCACTTCAGGATTCAAACCCGGATCCCCTCATTCCGGAATAAGTCACTCTACCAATTGAGCTGCACGGACGTTTGTTCTGACTCCTATCTGTCTTTATGTCGTGCGCGTCCTTCTGGCAGGTACGTCACATCTCCTGGTACGTTACAACTCAGACAGAATAAAAAGCACATGAGGTCAACTAGTACGTTGTGACACCTCCTCATTTGTTCACAACAACTTTCCACCTCCGTGGCATACTGCAGATGCAATGAATCATCTGACATTAAGGTAATGCCTCCCACAGATGAGACAAAAGGTGTCACAAAGTTCTAAAAGTCTCGTAGGGGCAGGATGATGCCGGTACAAGTTCATCTGCAATGCACCCCAGACGTACTCAACGGCATAAAGTTTGGATGTAGAGGCAAACGTGGATCACCGTAATCTTCGAGCTCGCAAAAGACGAATTCAAACAAAGGTCTCGAGGGAAGAGTTCAATATGACAATGTCAAGCAAGATCAGTGATCTACTGCAGATTTCAACTGCGCTGACCAATGGTAGCGCAGGAGAAGCGAGCGCATTCCGCAGAGTGAGTCATAATGCGGATGGATGAGAGGAAATAGAAAACATGCCTAGGGGGTGGGCTGGAAAATGGAATTACGCGATGAAGAGGAATGGTGAGAAAAAGTTTGGTAAACCGAATGCGTGCAATCTGCATTTTTAATTCACGACACCACAACACCAAAATTCAACGAATAGAAGAAAAGAAAGCTGACTCGATTAAATAATAATTGATAAAATTTAACATTAAGGACAATTCAGAATTTTCGCACCGGCAACATTTTAAGCAAAATTAAAAAAAAGCGGAAAAGTAGAAAACGTATATACGGCGTTCAACTGTATTCGTTCCCTGATTTTCCATTTATTTAACATGATTGTGGTAGTTTGGATTTTTGTGTCATTGTAATAAGTGCATTTCAATTAATCTTCAGTATCACTCCAGTATTTGTAATATGGATGAAACTAAATTTTCAAAGAGACGATGGCTGGAAATATATTTTCTTTAACGCGCTAAAGGTTTTCTTGGTCACACGACAAGCGTTTGTTCCAGACGCCTTTCAACAGCCCCACCAGCTGCATTTCTTTCTCTCTCTCTCTCTCTCACTGTCATTCTTTTCTTTAAGTATCTCTCTCCTTCTGAGAGTTGGTTATCCAGTGAAAATGGAATCCTTTTTTTAATCAAGAAGTGTGTTCAGAAGATTTCTCTTCTTCCTCGCTATTCATATGGTAAAATTCCGGAGCTTATTCCGTTCCTGCCTCTTGAATATTATCATTTTAATGAAAATCTAAACGACGACAAAAGTTTCGATATGCAATAAAAATAAGACTTGCAAAGATGAAATACGGCAGATTTTGCCTAATTTCATTAAAAGACATGAGAGACGGGACTCATATTATGCATCACCATTACAATCACTTTTTCTACAGCCAACGTTACAGCAAGAACTGCATTTGCTTCGTTGGTTACCTGACACAGACACTGCAAATATTTCGTTTGACTCCCTCGTGTTTCATAAATCTAAACTCCATTTATCATTCCTTTACTCGAATTTCAAAGCACTTGAGCATATTCTTAGAAGCAGCGACGGAAGACATTAATCAAGTATTGTAAACACAACATCTGTTTATTTTTCCACATCGTTAACTTTAAATTACATTACAACTTTGCTCAAGTCGGAATAATGACGAGTTGAGTTACACGTATATACAATATACATTGAAATAATTTAAAATTTATACTTTACGTTGTAGATTTATTTTCAAATTTACATAAAGTTGGAATCATAAAATTTCTGCCTTCCGGTTTTAGTTAAGCGTTCTTTTACCCACTCCTCATCGAGGCACTTACAGCGGTTTGAAGTTTCTAAAATTACAAATATTGCCATTTCTTTTGGTTATTTGCCAAACGTTATCTTCACTCTTGTGCGAGATTTTTATAGACAAAGTTCTGCCACTCTGTAACGTGCCCAAACGAACCGTCGTTTTGTTGGCGCCATTAACTTTATACCGTTATCTGTGCCCTAACTCTGGAGTTTTCTCCTAAAGAACTGATTTCTTGATGATTCTGACGTACCCCATAAATAACTCATAACTATGACGTTACTATCTGTTTTCTTTAATAATATCTATTTCAGTTGGCAACGTACTCTCTTCGACTGGGGGCACGATGGTATTACTTGTGAATGTATTTATACCTGAGGAATTTTCATTTCTGCGCGCTAGGCCTGAGGATGGAGGTATAGGACCTCCGAAAATCTTGCTATGATGGTTTTTCAAATTACGTGTGCGTAGTTTTTAAAATGTAAATAAAAAACATCTTTTATCTAGTATCTACTGAGTTATCATCGTGCTTAGACAGTTATAAATAGTTTTGAGTTTACATAAAGTAGATTTACTGCAAATTTTTATTAGTCAGTAAATCTTGAATCAAACCTTTTAAGAAAATACAATCAATGTTAGTTTATGAGGAAAGTATATCTTTCGCATGTAAGCGCTTCTCAGTTTTCTCACTACATTTCCTCGTTTATGTAGTTCCCTTTTGTTTAACATTTTCCGCAGACTACACGTATTTCTGGTTTCTTTAGTTGTGCCATTATACTCCAGGAAAAAAAAGAAATTACTGTTTCTCTGTTACACCAGTACTGATTCAAGCACACGCTAACCGGCGGCTAAACTAAACTCACATGTGGATTCAGCATTTACTTCGGTGGAAAAAGGGAAGGAGCGAATTAAATGGTTTATACATACCTTAAATTGCAACAAGTTATCTCACGCCAAAATATTGTACGAGAATAGTATGCGCTCTTACCCATTACAAAATATGGTAAAAAAAATAATGCACGCTCTTCCTCATCCCAAAATATGGTAAGTGAAAATTGTGTAATCTTACCCATGCCAAAATATGGTAAGAAGCTAATGTGTACTGTAAATAATTCTAAAATACGGTCAAAGAATGTGTGCTTTTACTCATGCCAAAATGTGAAAAGACAATAACGTATACTCTTACCCATGCGAAAATGTAAGAGAAGAATGAGTAAACTCAAGCCAAAACAAGGCAGTAGAAAATGCGTGCTCTTAATCATGCCAAAATATATGGCAGGAGAATAACTCATGTCATCATATGGTATGAGAATAATGTGCGCTCTTACTCATACCAAAATATGGTTAAAGAATGTGCACTTTTACTCATGCCAAAATGTGACAAGAGAATAATGTGTACTTTCACCCATGCAGAAATTTGGGAAATTTGGAGAGAGAATAATGTGTACTCTTACCATGCAGAAATAACGTAAGACAGTAATGTGTGCTCTGATTCATGCCGAAATATGTGTACTCTTATACATACGCCAAAATATGGTAAGAAAACAAGGTGTACTCTTACTGATGTCAAAATGTGGTAAGATAATAATGTGCAGCAGTACCATATTTTGACGTAATTTATCTCATATCGTTTGAATCGGTTGTTATTTTAGTTGGCAATAATGCTAGTTTTGGTTTCAGTTTGCTAGTTTCGGTTCAGGTTTATCATGCTTAACCAAAACCTAGCATGTTTCTTAACAATGTGTTTCATTTCTTGTAGTATGAACAAGTGTCAACAAACGGACACGAAATTGGATACATCTCGAAGAAAGCGTTGAAAAACATACAGTACACATCCATGACTCAAATCCAATGAGTGTGATGTTGGTTAGAATACTGCCAATGCGATTTTAAAGGGGTTTAGGGAGACAGGTACCGTTTCTACAGACAGAGAAGGAAAGCTACACGTACTCAAGATCGTTTACTAGTTAGGAAAATCAGAATGAATCCAAGATTGTCTGCTATAAGCTTACAGACTTAGCAGCTAGTTGGATTAATGTTCCCGACATGTCAGTACGTCGAAGATTGTTGAAAGCAGAGAGGACTGTCCTTAGACCAAGAAAAAGAAAAAGGAACAACTATTGACGGAGGCTAGGAAGAAAAAGAGGCTCCAGTGAGCAAAAGTGCACAAAGACTGGACTATTGGGAAACGGAAAAAGGTCGTATCCTCAGATGAGATCCGTTTCTTTGTCCAAGGAGAGCGGTTACCCTGTGTCCGCAAATCAGCGGCTGAGAAGACTTCTCCCGCCCACTTTCAACAAGCTCCTAAACATTGAACTAAACAGATGCTCTGGGATTGTTTTACACATGATGGTCCAGGATCACTTGAACCTGTTGACGGTATGATGAAAAGTGACTAATACATAAAAATATTGGGGAAAAAAGTGGTCCCACAAATCCAGAAAGAAAAAGAACTGCAAACAGAAGTCATCACTCTTTCCACGTTAATAAGTGAGTCACGGAAAAATCCTCATCGGCCGCCACCAGGAATCGAACCCAGGGTCTTCCAGTTACGCGCCGGGCATGCTACCACTGCACCACAGCAGCCTCGAAGTCTCCAGACTCACAAGTGATTAACTGCCAAACCACATGGCAGGTTGCTTCACGGATCCCTGCATAGTGCTGGGGATTCACCAATGAACAAATAAATAGGAGGCGATTGAATAATTAATTCATACAATCGACGTGGATCAGGAACATCAAACAGAAGACATCGCTCTTTCCACGTTAATAAGCGATTCACGGAAAAATTCTCCACATGGCAGGTTGTTTCATGTGCGGGGCTCCATGAAGCAACCTGCCATATAGTTTGGAGATAATCACTTGTGAGTCTGGAGAATTCGAGGCCGCTGTGGTGCAGTGGTAGCATGTCCGGCGCGTACTGGAAGACCCTGGGTTCGATTCCTGATGGCGACAGATGATAATTTTTCAGTGACTCACTAATCATCGTAGAAAAAGCGATGACTTCTGTTTGGTGTTCCTGATCCACGTCGAGTGTATGAATTAAGAAAAAAGAACTCATTTCGAACAGAATCTCGCGCCATGCCACCCTTCGAAATAAGTGGAATAGTTCTTCAAAAATCACAATACCTAAATGCTCTAGTGGCTATGTAACTCTCCTGACATTAACCTAATAGAAAATGTGTGGGTCATAGTCAAAAAGAGAATAGGAACTTGATTGCGATACAAAGAATAAGTTAAAACATCTATTACAAAAGTATGGCTTAGAGATCCAGAAATAAGAGAAATGTGTCCTATTTTGGTAGTGTAATGCTTAAGCAAATTAATAAACTTATTAGAAACACATGAGCACATATAAATTACCAGACAAAGTTGGAGTTTTAGTTTTCTACTTATGTTCTTGCAAAATTACATTTTTCTTTAATATGAGTGTTCCGATAAATTTGTTCTTTACTGTAATTTACTTCACAACAATAAAAGCTGATATCGACATGCATTTCACACAATATCAAGACGTTTTCTAAATCCCGTTCAATAAGCATTAAACGCAAAAGATACTGCCTTTTAACAAATCATTGACTTGAAGAACTGTTACTCTGCTCTTCTTGTTGTCGAAAAATATCCTCACGTAACATAGTTCTCTCAAACCGTACACAATGCTATTATCATTATATTGACCTTTGACTCACTGCCAGTGAAACCTCCTTTAGAAACTTCTAAGGAGAAATAATATGTCATTAAATCAGAAAAACGTTTAAACCAAATTTACATAAGAATACAGAAGCTCAAAAGAAATGTTAGATTAGAGTTATGCATTACATCCTAGAAAACTTTTATTAATGTATCTCAGTTTTTCAAATGAGTGTTAAATTTTAAGAACTGTCAGATCGCATGTATAAAGCGAGCACTGCTGGCGAACTGTAGAATTTCTCATATTTTTTATGCCTTTATTAATAAGCATATTGATTATTTTTTTCTGGATTACTCATCATAAATACGTACCTTGAAATGAATTGATTCATCTTCCGTACCAAGCCGGCAATGGTAAATTAAAATGCTTCTTGGTGCCTTCTGGCTAAAAAGGAAATCTTGCACTTGTAAACGAAAGTTTGACTGCTGATGAAATAACCGTGATATTGCATCACTGCTCCCAAGCTGCAATTTCGTTTCAGTTTTGAAATGAAGCATAACTGATTTCTGAGAGCGACTCCATTTTTATTAAGAAAGGCTGCCAGTTCGCTGAATCAAGATGAGCACAACAGAATGAAGAACATCGTTGATTTAAACGGGAAATTAATATTGCATTTGAGAATTTTAAATGGAGACTTAATCATGGAAGACAAAACCTATAGTGCGTTGCGCCATAATGGGTTTCATTTTCTTATTTTGAAAAATGGATTTCTCAAAAGCAGTTTATCAGCCTGTGATTCAAAGGCATGTAACTATAAAAAAAATCACTAACTGATGAGGAAACTGAAATTTCGATATAGCAAGAATGAATGGATTCCTAAAGTGATTAGATAGTCAATTATTCAGTTGAGGGTGTTGAATCACCATCTCCTTCATACTGACTAACATTTCCAGCTTTTTCATAGCGACGAGGAGCAGCTTTTCTTGGGGGAGGAGCGGAAACTTAATAACACGACGAAATATCATATGACACATACACTATATTGATAGATGTAACCGGACACTTCTTCAAAAGCAAATGAACGGACCCGCTTCGTTGTTAAGTTGCGCGGTACAACTGCCAACGATACAAAAACAAGCCTGCGACTGACCGCGATCTTTTAGCAATGTGAGGTTGAGTTAAAATGTCGGTGGGAGAGAACTGACTTTGAGAAAGGAAAGATTTTTGGGTGTTATATTAGTGGGTTGTCTATCATAGAAACCGAGAGGCGTTGAAACATGCCCGAGTCAACTCTTTTGGATGTACCGATTAAGTGGAAGACACATGGCGTGCCAGAAGCAGCAAAAAAAGTACCGGCAGACCAAAGAAAATCAGTCATAGAAGACGTCGAAGCCTCAGGAGAGTCGTTACAGCTAGTCGACGGAGTACTGCAGAAGATCTCAGTATACAGGTGAGTAAAAATACAGGAACCTCGGTATGTACACGTACCATTAGCAGTAAACCTCATTCCATGGGTTACCGTGGTCGTTCGGCTGCTCATAAGCCTTTCACCTCCACTCGGAATGTTATCCGTCATTTAGCACGATGTAAAAATCATTTATCGTGGACCGTAGATCAATGAAAACGGGTCCTATGGACTGATGAATCCAGGTACAGAATCCATCAGTCTGATGGCCATGTGTGGGTATGGCAGCAGCCGGGGGAACACTATTCACCACAGTGTACTGTTCCTACGGTCAAGTTTCGAGCTGGCAGTGTACTCGTGTGGGGGTGTTTTTCGTGGTATGGTCCCTGCCTATTGGTTATCGTGGACATACCTGTTAACCAGCACATCTACCTCGGTATTCTGGATAATTATGCCCTACCAACTCTGTGGCAATACTATGGAACCGAGCCAATTGTTTGTACCAGCAGGAAAATGCACCTAGCCATGAAGCAAGAACTGTTACAGTATACTTTGGCGATAATTCCGTAACGTGTGTGGACTGGGAAGTACAGAACCCTGTTCTGAATCCCGCAGAGCACCTATGAGATTAATTATGTTGTGGAAAACAGCGATAGGTATTAGTATGCGCTTCCATTCTGTACATCATAATGTTGCCGCTAACTATTGCTTAGTAGTAGGCCTTGGTTCCAAACTTCTTTTGCGGCGCTCTAATTCATCCCATAGGTGCTCTGTGGGAATAAGATCAGGCCTCTATGCAAGCCAGTCCACACACAATACGGAATTATCGTCAAACAACACCCTAACAGTCCTTGCTTTATGATTCGCTGCATTATCCAGCTGGTAGCAACGAGGCTCGTTTCCATAGTATTGCCACAGAGTTGGTAGGGCTTAATTGTCCAGAATATCGAAGTAGACGTGCTGGTTAACAGGTTTGTCCAAGATAACTAATCGGCCGGGACAATACCACGAAAAACACACCCACAAGAGTACCCTGCCAGATCCAAACTTGACCGAAGGAACAGTACACTGTGATAAATAGCGTTGCCCCTGCTGCCGACATTCCCACACACGGCAACCAGACTGACGGATTGTGTATCTGGATTCATCAGTCCATAGGACCCGTTTCCATTGTTCTACGGTCCATTATAAATGTGATTCACACCATGCTAAACGACGAGTATCATTCCTAGTGGAGATCAAAGGCTTATGAGCAGCCGCACGACCACGGTAACCCATGGAATGAAGTTGTCTGCGAATGGTACATGTACATACCAAGGTTCCAGCATTTTTACTCACCTGTACACTGAGGTCTTGTGCAGTACTCCGTAGATTAGCTGTAACCGCTCTCCTGAGTCTTCGACGTCCTCTATCACTGATTTTCTTTGGTCCAAAAGAGTTGACTTGGGTATGTGTAAACGCCTCTCGGTTTCTTTTATTGACTACTCACTAATACACTGTAATACCCAACAATCTTTCCTTTCTCAAAGTCAGTTGTCTCCCGCCGCGACATGTTCACTCAACCTCACAGTGCGATATGATCGCGGTCAGCTGCAGGCTTGTTTTTGTACCGTTTGCAGCTGTACCGGGCATCTTAACAACGCAGCGGATCCGTCCATTTACTTTTGAAGGTGTGTCTGGTACTTTAGTCAATATAGTGTATATATAGTATAAGTTGCTTTTACGAAAATAAAGAAAACATTTTGTTCGTTTTATTTCTAAAAAAAATTATATCTGAAAATAATCAAAGGGGCACAGTAGCAATTCTGCCGCAACCTACAACGTAGGGCTACGTCAACTGTCCTTCGCTGAATACTTTAAGGCCGTAGAAATAGTAAGGTAGTGTCATGAAATAGTGACAGTTGATGTACTTCTACATTGTAGGTTGGGGCACATTTGCTACTGTATCCCTTTGATTCTTTTTCAATTTTTGTGCTTGTTTGTTAGTAAACTGTGTGACTTACATTATGTCATACATTTCTGAGATATTTCAGAAAGGACGCTCGAAGTTCTCTGATACCGTAACGCACCCAGTCTTAGACTTTCCTAAGTCAAGGTAGGTGCAGGGTGCATGTGTGGAGTGTCGGAGATCAGGTGCGGTTAGTTAACAATGTGCACTTCCTTTGAAGTTGATATAGGTCGTAGCAGCAAGGTGTAACGCCATCATTACTACACGATACTACATAACATTTTGCACCGAAATTTCAGGGCATGTCCTAGGGTTTCACAGTCCACCGTCTCTAGTCGTGTCGAATCTCGATGTCCTGGAACCGTACGCTGGAGAATTTTCAACGAAAGAAGAATTTTTTCTTTTGTTAAAAATTCAGTCACTTCACATTTACAGCTTTCCTCCAGTTTGACACCATGCCTCAAGTGCTGATGTTTAAACTACTGGCTTAGTTCAGTTTAAGCGGCATTTACGTTACGGAAGAAAGACTGCCAAAATTCATGTCTTATTGTACACTCTTATAATTTACAGAAATATCTACGCAATTACCTGGTGTTTGTTCAGTTAAACCAGGACATATTTTCACGAATTTATAAACTACCGTAGAGAGTATGGAATTTCACAACTTTCGCGTTTTCCATCCAGCTATAAGGCACGCAAAGCAGAAATGAAAGAAAGATCCTAAGTGATGATTATGTTGATGATTGTCTTAGGAAGAGATGCATGGTCGTAAGGAATAATGAACTCTTCAAAAAACTGCAATTAATCACAATGATCAGGATCTCGAAAAGAGCTTGTTCTTCTTTCGCAATGGTTGTTCCCTTGATGATATATCCCTTCCATTAGCAGCATTCCAACGATCTTTTAAGAGACGGCCAATCTTCTCGTGCAACTGAGAAAGCAGTCAGATAACATCGCCGATCCAGTTGCTCCCTGCTTTCAGTGGGTGTTATCAAAACTTCCTACCGGTCGGTAGTCCTGGGTGGAACAACACGCTCGCACACAAACGAGTCACGAAGCGGACTTGCTTTAATGATCAAGACTGCTCCCCGAAGTTCTGCCCTGCACACCGCTAAGGTGCAATTCATAGCAAACTCTGATAATACCTACACCACCAGTAATGCTTTTTTACCGTCTGGATTTGACAAAATTGGGTCCATAAAAAAAGGAACATAGGCGTATTTTTCATGTAGGTAAATTAAGTGCTTTCCACAGGATACGATTCATACTGATTTATGCAAGCTATAATACTTCTCTTTTACAGGATTCTGTTACTGTTTGTCCCAGTTTAATTATATGTCCCTCAACCGATATCCTAACTCACACTGAAATACACATTCCTCGCACTAAATTTAACTGATGGATTAGAACAGCACCTGGCTGTTCGTATAAAATGTTATCCTTTTCTAAACAGAACGCACTTTAGTACGGCCTTTCTTTCTTCTTTACGGCATTTAGGAGCAGAAAATTGGCCTATTAAAAAAGAAATAATACACAAAATGCGAAAAACAGAAAGGAAAATGGAAAGATGTCAGCTAAACATAAGACTCAAAGATAAAATCAAAGGTGAAAATCCTCCAAATACGTGGCGTCAGTAAATAAATACATCGCTCTAACAATTTTTCGGTTGCTATGTGTTTCTGGAGAGCGATGTATTTATTTATTTATTTATTTATTTGGTAAAATCAAAAATGAAGGAATAAGAGAAAAGTTTAGATATTAGAGAAAACATACTTCGAAAGAATGTGAACTGGACACATTGCAAGACTGAAGGACAATAGATAGACAAAAGTTATACCGGAGTGGCGTCCATATGAAGCTTGAAGATTAGTTGGAAGACCTGAAAGAAGATGGTCAGATGATATATGGAAAACAATTGGAATTATTTGGAATCCACAAGCTCAGGATAGAAATAGATGGAAACAATTGCGCGATGCCTGGCAATTGTTTTCTTTATATCACCTGACCTGATGATATGATTCCTTATATCATCAGGTCAGATGATATAAGGAAAACAATTGCCAGAAGTGTCGATAAAGGGTTAAAATAAAGAAAAGGCCTCTCCGTTGTTTGTTCAACACTCGACCGAGTATACTGATAAACAATATGCTATACAATGGCAGGCCTATACATGCCATATAGTATTCCGATGGAAACATTTCAGATCTTATTGCCGTTACGAAGACTTAATAAAAGAATTCTTAGACAAAAATATTTAATCTCATTCGCAACTTTTATTTCGCTTTCGTGTTCCATTTGCTATGTTTCCACGAGGCGTGAGAAAATTTTAGCTGCGTCACCCCAGTCAAGAAATATCAGGAAATACAGTTTGTTTAGAGACGCCAGGCTGTCACATCTTAACAGACTTGGCTTTGTATTTCGTAGCGGCATTTGGTATCGTCAAATGCAGTTTTCACCTTTCGGCTCTACGTTCAAAGGTACCGAAGGGTATGCAGAAGCGACAATCCGTAGCTTTGAGACTTTCGTGTTGAAACGCGGCTTTTTTAATCCGTGGAAGAGGAAATATCGCTGCGTGCGTTATAAGGGGTTGGTCATCTTTCTCTTGAGGGCAAGGTGGCGAAGGAAAAGGGCAGTCAACTCGGAGAGACAGAAGAGGTGAGTCGTGTAGGAAGCTAGAGGGCTTTGTTCTGGCACAGAAGTTTCTTAGCAGCGGGGAGAAGATGGTTTTTACCGATGGCGAAAAGAAAAGGTGTAGAAAGTTATCGGTAACGAGTATCCATAGGGAGTGAAATATTTTATACTATACTGTGCAAATTAATTGGGACAAAGTAAAAAAATCACTCTTTTTTCCAAAACTATGCCTTTATATCTTTCTATGCCTTGATATACACTGATAAATACCTGTATCAGTATGAAGTATGTCCTCTTTTAGCAGAAATGACCTCTTGAATTCGTTTTGGCATTGACTCCACTAATTGAGCGCACATATTTTTGACTTCATAATCGTGGAACCACACTTTTATAGCATTCGTTATCATGCATTCTTTGGTTGTACAGTCCATTTTCCCTAAACGTCTCTTCAAAATATTCCACAAGTTTTCTATGGGATTCGAGTCTGGTGAATTTCCAGGCCAATCAAGCAAATGAATTTGATTTTCCAGCATGAAATTCTTGACCAATTTCGAATTGTGACATGGGGCCAAGTCATGTTGAAATGTTCCGTCAAAAGTTTGCAAGAATGGAACAATCCTACGTTGTAATATTTTTACGTACTTGGCTGAATTCATCATACCTTGAACAGGAACTAAGCTTCCAGTGCCATTTGATGAAAAAAAACAACAACCCAAAACATCTGTTTCAGAGGGTGTTTTACAGTTTGTTTGACATGCTCAGGTCTTAAGGGTTCACAGTTGCTTCGTCTAGCGACATTTGCTTGGTAACCCTGCACAAATAAGTGACTTTCATTCCTGAAAATTACCTTTTTCCAGTCGTCAGCAGTCCATGATTTATATTTTTTGGCCCATGCTAAACATTTTATCTCCCTTTTCGCATTCAAATATTGCTTTTTCGTTGGTCTTCTTGCCTTCCGGCCAACTTCCAGAAGCCTACGGCGTACAGTTGAATCACTGACATCACAACCACTAACTAATAAATCTCTTTGAAGGTCGGCGCTTGTTTTTTTTTTGGTTTTTTTTTTGGATTCATTTTATTATTTCTGATTAGATATTTATTGGTTCGTGGAGTTGTTTTTCGTTTTCTTCCACATTTACATCTCCTTTTTGGAGACGATGACCCAGATGCATTGTATCGCCTAAGCAGTCCTGATACACTTGATTTGCCTACACCAACTGCAGAAGCGATATCTCTCATGGTCATAGAAGTGCGATCCTTCAGAGCAATTATTTTTGCACGCTTCCTTAAGGAAATATCCATTTTTCAATACACGAAAGCAACACGTACTCACAGAGAGCAAAAACTGACATCCATCTGTCACACACGGAAGCTCACAACTTAAGCTGAAGTGCCTATTTCCTGTTTAAAACAGGTCAAACCACATTCTTACTATCAAGTTCTAACATTCACACCACCTCACAGCTGACAAAACCGGTTTACGTGGGTTTCCGACATCAACTGGCGATCACATTACAATTCTGAGAATAAAATAGGTTGTCCCAATTAATTTGCACGGTATAGTAGTTCTCGCAACAAGCAGGATAGCGAAATCATTAGTCAACCTTCGCAGAAGTAAATAAGAATAATAAATCGTTTTTATAAAGTCAGAAGTATTTAATGAAATAGTGCAGCGTCCTACTTACAATATTTAGCTTTTCTGTTGTTTCAATCACATTGGTGTTTCCGTGCCGAAATCTAACTACGAGACGCGAGGTGAGAGAGGCTATCATTTTTATCATCAGTTACGTAGCACTGATCACCATTATTCACCAACAAGATAATACACCTCTTATTTATTATTCATAATTTACTACGTTAACCTGGAAGAACAAACCAAGTTAATACTCTAACGCCGCCCCAAATTTACTAAAACCTGAAAATCCAATTCTATTTAGCCGATGAACAGGCTTTTCTGATGCCTCTTCAAATGCGCCAAATCGAACAACAATTCAATAAACTTTGTATTATGAACAAAGCAATACACACTAGAAATGCAAGTTTGATGACCAGGAAATAATTATCAATAATTGGTACATTACAAAATGTTTATGTGAAAGAACTCGATGAAAGAGGTTTAAAATTAGACAACGCTTTTTCTTACGCAGCAAACAGTTGACTTCTTGCAAGAACATGGTACCAAGCTGACCAAACAATATATCTTAGCCGCTCCAGTAGCGCAGTGGTCTAAACCCTGGTATATGACCATTCCTCTGAGATAGGTCCGGGTTCGAATCCCGGTGAGGCATTGATGTTGTGTTTGTCTTACAGCACTAGCTCTCTTCCTTCCTTGGAACCAATGACTCTAATAGGGACGGGCGACTGCTTAATACCCATAGTGGCTCACGGTGGTCGTTAAACCCACAACCAAAAAAAAAAAAAAAAAAAAAAACTGTATCTTTTATTCACCTGATATAGCGAGTTGAGAATTTCTACTAGACTCAGGGAACAATTGCGGAGACATAAATTCTAGTCAGAGATTAAAATTCAACGGATTATATGCATTTTCAAGGCATTACAGGAAGCGACTGGTTTTATGTTTTTGAGTTGAAGAAGATTCGCTTTGAGAACTGTGTTGGTACGAAATGTATACGTGGAGCATTCTTAATAATTGAACATTCCTGACTGGTAGTAATACTTCAAAACGTACAGACTTTGAAAGCACGAAATCTTTAAAAAGTTATTGACAGTGAACAGTGTTGAGGTGGACGTCTAGTGATTTTGCTAGCACCCTATACTTCCATACTGGCTTAAATCAAGCTGTTCTCTCCATGTAACATGACCACAGATATTTTAAATTTCGTCGTCCTGGAACGGGAAACGAATCCTCATCTTCCCATTTGCGCTCGAGTATGCTAACCATTAAAATGGTTAGCATACTCGAGCACAAATGGGAAAATGAGAATTCGTTTCCCGTCGACGAAATTTCAAATTTCTGTGGTCATGTTAAATGGAAAGAACAGCTTGGTTTAAAGTCAGTATTAATTATTCCACTTGTTTCAACTTGATATACCCTATACTTCCAATTGAAAAAAGTCCACCCTGTTTTCTCAGCGAAGACTGAATTCCGATACATCAAAATGATAAAAAATCACCTTTACTTACATTGTACAACCAGTGTTTTTTGCAAAAAAACTTTCTTAGACTATATTAAAATCAATAACTTTACTTCGATGTGGTTCTGGTACTTGCTCACTGGTGGTGCCACTGTTCCTTACCACTACATAGAAGTAAAGTTGATTTTTAACTAATTCACGAAAGCTTTTGGCAAAAAATACCGATTGTACAATCTAAGTTACGATTTTGTTTTTATCAATGGGCTAGTTTTGATGTATGGGGAATCTTTGTTCAGGACATAGGGTCGATTCTTTTTTCCACTTGAAGTATAGGGAGCAAAAATACAAGGCGACTACCTTAAATATATAAGTCCTTTCTGTGTGTTCTGGAATTTGATTTGATCGTAGGAATGCGTATCATTTATTTACTGCTGTTTCATGAGCTTTGGTTCGAATCGCGTTCATGATAAACATGAAAGAATTACCACAAACACTTTATGATTTCTCTTATAACGTCTTCACACGAAGAAAAATTTAGACTGCAAGTTACTGTAAAACTCACTCCATCAACATTTTCGTAAATTTTGAAAACTGCCACCGGGTGACATGATATTTAATTTTTAATTTCAATAGTTTTGCAAATATCTTGAATTTTGCAGTCGACAACATATGCAGAACTTTCTTTGTGTGTCTTTTTTTCTTGGGCTTAAAGATTAACAGAATCCTTTGATATCGACTTGGTTTTAGTACACCGGGACATTTATTTGTATATAACGAGATATCTGTTAGGGTAGGGAACAGCATATTTTAAAGAGGGGCATAACTACACATTTTGGGGTTGTTTTGTTTTCCAGTTTTTTGAGGAATCAGGCGTGATGGTGAGAAAGAGAAACCGAATGAATGTTTAGATTAAGTTGAAGTAAGAATGTCTTGAGAGTTGGGCATGGTCGAGACCAGAAATGGAAACTGGTCACGGGTCAACGGGTCGACAATTTCTTGCGCGTCCAACAGGTCACCTGACCTGATTTTGAACCGGTTTTAACCCCGTTTTATTTTTTGAAAAGAGAAAAATATATTCCAAAAAAAAAATGAGCGTTATGGAATTCTGTAGTCGATACTGGTGCCCACGAAGTGAATAATGATTTGCCATGCAAAAATATTGTCGTCTCTTTCTTAAAGCAATGAAGATTTCCACCGACCTACGTCAGACACACCGACACCTATCGCAAAAAGATACTTCCTTTGCGTTCTCTTACTGTGCGATTGCCCAGGGCAAGGTACAGGCAAACGCCTTTTGCCTGCTTCTCAGCTGCTTCACTTTCTCCGTGCGAAGTTCACTGAATGACTAAGAGTTACTTTTCACATCGTATCTTTTACATTGAGCATTCAGAGGTTTTTGATTGATGTGCTAACATCCCATTCCCATGACATGTCATGTCGAAATTAACTCCTTATTTGTTAATATGGATGGATTTAACATTAAGGAGGTTGAGAAAGGCGTCGAGGCCAACAAATACGTGCTTGTTGAAAACCACAGGGGAAAGAGCGAATACTGGAAATTGTTTCGTCTTATTAAGAAACCGGTGAATAATTCTGTGTTGTTTGGTCTTGCTTGTTGTTCGAACCGTGGAAAGTGAATAATTACAAAAAAAGATGTCGACGGTGTAGTAAAAGATTATGGAACCAAAAATCTAACGGGCTATATGAAAGTATGCGCACCTCCATCAAAGCGTGGAAAGAGTGAGACAAACGAATTCATGTGTGACAAAACGCACGTGCTCGAACAACTGCGGGTTTTTTTGGGGGGGGGTTTTTTGGGGTTTTTTTTTTTTGCTACGTAGGAGTTATGTCGTGTTTTATTAAAATAATTTCGCATTACAGAGTAATTTCATAAAAAGAAATACAATTGCAAAGTAATTTCATAAGAAGGGATCAGCGTTATTTTATTTCATAAAAAGGAACAAATAAAATTGTAAGAAAGTAACTGCAGGCGCAGTTTTAATTCAGTGTGATGGAAATTTAAAAAACAAAATATTGGTTCCGTGGAATTTAAGAAAAAGATGAAAGAAAACGTCGCTTAAATAGAGAACGACAACGGCGATGGCGTGCAAACCAATCTTCTAATACTTTGCATAACTTGAACGAAGGTACAGCTTATAGCAGACCTATCTTACAGACTGCCTACCTATAAACTGACAAAAGGTGCCCCCATGGGGTCTCCAATATCAGGAGTGCTCGCAGAAGCTGTCCTACGCTCGCTAGAGGAAAATATCTTCCCAAGCAGTGGCAAGAAACCGAAATTGTGGCTTAGATATGTGGACGATGTGTTCTTAACTTGGCAACGTGACGACAGAGACCTCGATTAATTCCGACAGCGAATCAACACCATCCACCAATCCATTAAATTCACTTATGAAAAGGAAAAAAGACGGGAAGCTTCCGTTTCTTGACGCTGAGTTAAGCAGAACCCAAGATGGCCGCTTATGCTCCACCGTATATTACAAACCAACAACAGTGACAAATTTCATCCCTCCTAAGTCTGTATCAACTAGCTCATATAAAATGGCGGCATTCCGTACCCACTTCAATAGAGCAATCACGATTTGCTACACCAAAGAAACGAAGGACAGCGAAATAACAAATATCATCAACAAAGGGGTCACTGCTGGATTCTCGGAACGGACTCTGCGATCCATATCACACAAGATGATAACCAGGAACCACAAGACACCACGCCCAGGAGTCGATAACTTTCAGTTTGCTGAATTCATTTCATACATCGCGAAATTTTCGTTTGTGTTTAAGAACCTTATGAAGCGCCATGGATTACGCATTGGAATTAAATCATCAATGTCCATCACCACAGCAACAACAAATACACATAAGGACTCTGACGTGAATTCTGGAGCTGGGGTATATCAGATACCATTAGAATATCCAGATGGCTTGTCTCAATTATACATCGGAATGATCAAAATATCCCTTACAATTAGGGGAAAAGAACACATAAGGGACATTAAAGCAGGAAAAACACAAACAGCGCTTTGCAAAGAAGTAGCCCAATATGACGCCGTACCGGTATGGAAAAACATGAAGAGGATAGCTCCATACACAGACTGCAAAGGAACACTGACTAGAGAAAGCATCGAAATATCCATGCATCCCAACCCTTGCAACGAGAGCCCTTCCCTCGAACTCTCGGCTGCGTGGAAGATCCTACTGATATAGAATATTAAGGAGAAAATGAGACAGAATGTTTGAAAGGTAGGTCCCGAGACACCACCTTCCGCGAGACGCAATATCACCTAGACACCTAGTAGATACGCGCTCCAAGATTTCAAGTTATCGTCGTTCCCGAAATTATTCTTGTGTTCACTGGCCTTGAAAAAGCCTCCCGTTTTTGGAGTGTGAAAGCTCGGCACTTAGTCGTTGTATGTTGTATAAATTGTTACACCACTCAATACGGAATATTTCAAGTTGTATATTAATTCAACCGTTTATTATAGTTATGTATTTTACGATTCGTGTTATAAAAATTTTAGTCACAGTTTTTTCACCAGTGCATGGCACGGGGTATGAGCTAGTTCCGTATACAAGTAAAAAACGTCTAACCAAAGTTCCACCGTATTTATGTTTTTTGGCGTCATTTTTCCGAGCAAGAAGTTTTTCTGCGACGCATTTTTTTTTTTTTTGAAGTGAGAAAATCAAAACCGTCTGGAGACCCGGGAAAATACATTTCTGAGAATAACTTTTCTTACTTTATCTGTGGAGACTGCATTTTCACAGCGGAACTCTACTTTTAAATAAATTCTTCGTAGGCCTCACATTATCCAGAGGTGGGAAAGTATTTATCATGCGTTCTGCGTTTCCTCAAAGCATTCAGTTTCACCACACTTGGTCGCAAGTGGCACACTCCCGGTTTTGGAAAATTTGCCCGTTGTGGAGTAGCCGGGGCCTTTTAGACTCCTCGGCAGTCTTCATCGCCGGTCATTGGGGGTCCTAATGGAGACCCCCAGGGTCTGATGGAGGTGCAACAGTAGACAAACGATGACAAAGTGAGCGCCTCGTATCATTCTCTTACACCTCCCGCTGGCGCAGCAAGGACGGCGAGTGGTTTCCGTTTCTCTCGCAATCGATGACTCCACATGGGGTAGGAGCCATTTCTCTTCATTTTTTTCGGCTTTACTTTACTTTCCTCTACCTTACCCCCAAGCCACTCTTCCTCTCCCCCTTCCCGAAACCCATGTCTCGTTTTTTAGTATTTATTTTTGTTGGTGGATGCTTCGGGCAAGCTCTGTCAGCTCGTAAACATTCATTTGCATGACTCGCATTAACTCTCAACAAATGAAACGGTTGATCAACATCTCATTTAAAGATCTCATAAAAAAGAAACACGAAGTTTAACGTCAAATACGCACTTAAATTAAGGGAAAAAAGCTGTAAATATGAGTCGCTCTTAGTTTAATACCTCCAATTGATTTTTCCTACAAGTTACTGCCATCTAGTTTTCATTATATCGCAGCTGGGTATCTCACACTGCAACACAATACGCCCTCGTCAAGAAAGATATGGAGGGATAATTTCACAATGGGGAAGAAAAGCCAGTTTTGGCTCTACAAGCTCGGGTCTGGTTATTACAGCCTGGTCGATGACGCACGGGGATGCCGACCTGTTGTGTTGTGAGGGTAGATCAATAAGTAACATTTGAAGTCAACCTACAAAGATCGTAATGTTGCCACATATAAATGAGTTAGGGCAATGAATATAGAACAGAAATCTCACTTTTACGTATAATCACCGAATCGTTTAAGACATTTGTCCCACCGATACAACAATGATTATAAACCTGCCGCAGAGGATATAACGTCAAATAATGATGTACACATCTATTTAATCTTCTTTTTGAATTTTTGTTTTCTTATGTAAATTTAGTTATTTCGTGGTTAAACGTTTAAGAACCGAACATCACATTACAAACCCAACGGTTTTTACGTTTTGGCAACAGAGCAACAAAAAATGACTGCACTTAATGCACAGCGGGTAGTGTTAGTGCAGATTACGACGACACTGCTAAACGTTAATACTGCGAAGGAGTTAGAGCTTATTGATAGTACTCTAATCGACAAATAAACGCCATTGTTATGAGATTCACATCTGTGTAGATACCTGCGAGATTATTTTCTGACACTGGATTCATACACCGATCAGCCATTAGATTATGACCACCCCCAGCCTAGAGAAGTGCGTGCGCCTGGAGACCGAACGGTGGCGCCAAGTGAAGTTCACAGTGCAGTATATATACAAACCAAGTACCAGCTTTCGGTTAGTAGAGTGTTCGGAGTCAGAATGGGAAAAGCTGCCCATTTATCGGAGTTTGATAAATGACACATTGTGAAGGCACGACGCCTCGGAACTACGATCTGAAAAAGGGCGCAGCTTGTGGGTTGTTCACGTGCCGTTGTAGTGAGTACGTATCAAAAGTGGTGCACCGATGACCAAACGACGAACCGTTGCCTAGCCGTGTGTCGTCCGCAGCTCATTGAAACCAGAAGGGAACGGAGCGAATATCGCGTATTGTCCACGGTGCGACAAATTGCCCGCAGCTACAACAGTGGTGATAAGGGCAATCTGTCACAGCACACAGTTCATTGCAGCTTTCTGCGCATGGGTGTGCGCAGCCGAAGACGCAGCTGGTTCCCCATGCTCATGGCACGTCATCGGCAACAACGCATGAAATGGGCCCAAGACCATCGAGATTGGACCGTGGATGTTTGGAAGAAAGTGGCGTGGTCTGACGAATCAAGATTCCCGGTGCATCACGTGGACGATCGAACGCGGATACGTAGGCTATGACACCTGGATGCACTGTTGGGCTGAAATAAGATGGCTGCGGTGGTGTTATGATGTGGGAGATGTTTTCGTGAGAGACACTTTAGTCCCCATTATCCCAATAGCACAATCTCCGACAGCTCTCAGGTATCTGAACATCGTAGCTTACCAAGTTCACCCATTCATGGCAACTGTGTTTGCTGCTGATGATGGCCATTACCAACAGAATAATGCGCCACATCACCCGAATCTTCGAAGAGTGGTTCGAGGAACATGCTGGCGACTTTCTGTTATTGCCCTGGCCTCCAAATTGCACCTGACATGATTCCAATCGAACATTTGTGGTTCGAGACTTGGAAAATCTGGTTCGCGGTAAATCACGACCACCCTGAAATGTACGGGAACTAGAAGACCTGCTGTTGACATTATAGTACCAGATACCCCGAGATATCTATCGCCACATCATCGAATCAATGCCTCGCGGAATGGCCGCTGTATTGCGGGCTAAAGGGGTCCTACAGCTTATTAGGTAGGTGGTCATAATATAATGGATCATCGGTGTATAGATGTCCTGAAGTACAGATTGTTGGAGAAAAAGCTGTTGGAATTACGTAAGTGAATAGCTGTTTCTTTCTACCTGGCCGTGTTCCTAAAGTGTGATTTGTGTGCAAGGAAGCTATACAAGAACATTAGGCAATCAGCTAATTTGCTAACCATTTGAAACTACATACAGTTAGCAAAGTAAAAAGGCTATAAAGTGTCATTCGCAATGCTTTTTGCACAGCAGAAAATGAACGGTTAAGAAAAGTGTCACACTTATACCAGTTCGATTAAAAAAATGTCTTTGGCTTCATACTATCTACGGCTATGATCAACATTTTACTAACTACATGTAATTTTTCATGAGGCTCATTTCTGCCGTTCGTGCGCATAAGCAACTGTTTCTCCTGGCAAATGTTTCACCGATTCAAGATATTCGATTGAACAAATTGTTTTTGTAACCATTCATTATAAAAAACACTGCGGACATTATGTATACATTTCTATTAATACGTAGTTTTTTCCGCTAGTTTGACAAAACGTATTTTCATTTTTGCTGGTTTCTTCCTTTTCTAATAATATATTTTGAAATTTTCTTTTATGTCGAAAAGGATTCATGAGACGTGCTCATCACAGGCGCCACCTTCCCGGAAATCTAATAGGTGCTCGAGCTCCGAATTAATCATTTTGGTGATGGAACTCAGGACGTGATGTCGAGTAGGCACTGAAGCTCATTACATGAAGTACAATGGGTGCTGGATCTCAGTACATGAAGTCCAGTGGGTGCTGCAGATCATTATATGAAGTCCAATTGTCGATGGAGCTCATTACAGGAAATCCAATGGGTGCTGGAGCTCAGGACATGAAGTCTAATGGGTGCTGGAGCTCAGGACATGAAGTGCAATGGTCTAATGGGTGCTGGAGCTCAGGACAGGAAATCCAAATGATTCTGGAAATCAGGACATGAAACCTAACTGGTGTTGGCTCTAAGGAAATGAAGTCCAATGGGAGCAGGAACTCACAACATGAAGCCCAATGGGTGCTGGAACTCAGGACATGAAGTGCAATGCTGCTGGTGCTCAGGACATGAAATCCAAATGATTCTGGAAATCAGGACATGACGACAAATTGGTGTTGGAGCTAAGGACATGAAGTCCAATGGGAGCTGGAACTCACAACATGAAGTTCAGTGGGTGTTGGTGTGCAGGACGTGAAGTCAAATGGGTGCTCGAGCTTTTTGCATACATGCGCCCTCAAACACACTTACAAACACGTAAATCTACAGCAGCAAGGTGATTATGATTGTATGACAATTTGGCACACTGTTTAGTCGGTGATAGCTTTTTTATTAAACTAAAATGGACGTGTAATTCAGACCTCCCTAAATTTTTTAAGAACATTTTATAGTTATGCACGATTTAACTTTGATCCCTTGAAAGAGTACAATTGACATGCCCCGGTATTCCATTTTCACGTGTTTCTATGTGTAAGTTTGTCTATGTGTATGTATGATTTATCATGTTTCTGAAAAGCAGTGTTTTGATTAATGCTCTCGCATTTCACCTCATGCTTCATCACTGTCAGCGTAGGATTCAAAACTTAGGTTTTGGAAATATTTCATGTGCATGAGTACTTTAGGTTTTGTTTTCAATGGGTGCAGGATCTCAGGATGTGAAGTTTTTTATTTTTTTTTTGGGTTTTTTTTTTTTCACGAGTATTTTAGGTTTTGTTTTCACGGTACTTCACATTTTCATAACTGTATGAACCACGTAGCATTTTACCTCCCGTGCCCTGAATAGATATAAAGATACTCGCATATATATAAGTTTTGTTAACAACATAAATTCGCGTTGTAATAAGTCGTTTTATATATAGAAATACTGAAAATAAAGAATTATAATACTGTCCTTACAAAAACTAAAATTAAAGCACACCCAATATTTTTTTGTTTCTTTGTCGTCGTTCCTTTGGTGGAAGACTTACAGGGTTATCAATGACTTAATGTTGGTGCGCTGTTGGATATCAATGGGTGCCGTTTAAGCTCCGGAAGGATCTACGTAGCTAACGCCTGCGGTTTTCATTGCACCTTCGAATGGGGTATCAACTGTTTTTCTTTTTTTTTTTTAATAATTGTCACTAAAGAAATGAAAATAGAGTTGGGCTATACGATAAAGAGCCACGTGTCCACTACGAGGAGAATCATTTCCTTCCCTTGAACTCATCTGAAGGAGAAGAAAGATAAACAACACATATGAAAAAGTGATGAGTGGCAAACACTTATGCAAAGCGGATGAAGATAAAAATGGGGATGATTTGTTGAATATGGTCATGGCCTCCGGTGCCACCGCAGTATGACTAGAAAATTAGCGGACCTGACGATCAGTAATTTATTGCTTCAGGTTTGCAGAGATAGCATATCTTCATTTTCTTATAAATCCAAGCTTGAGAACAACACCTGAGGAAAATGGGAGAAAAAAATAGTAACCCGGGGTTCAGCATTTTTTTAACTCCTCGAAGTCGCGACCCACAACTACAGAACTTTGCCTTCCGTGGTGACCGATACTTTAGAAACGTAAGAAACATAGCATCAGGAAAATAATGATCTTATGCTATGAATAATTGCACTGCTTGACTTAGAAAATGCCACACCATGAAAGAATGCACGAAATGAGATGAAACTTACCACACATTAAGACAACTAGGTGAGAAAAAAGTCATTTACTTTCTGAGGGATAACAGGAACAAGATGGGCAATGTGGCCTGAGTCAGTAGGACGTATGAAAGACATACTGAGTTATGTACATTCGACAACACGGCGTGGCATCGAGTGGAAAAGTCCCAGGATGGTGACCTGAAATATTGCTGACCATGCGCCGTTGACCTGTGTCCAGAATTCCGTAACACTGAAAGGGGTTCGTGCAGAGGCGTCAAGTCGCCTGCCAATGGCGTGCCGCACGTTCTATATTGGGAACAAATCTGGGAATCGCGCTGGCCGACGAAGCACCTGGGAAGCACTGTTTGTTGATGTTGGTAGTGTGCAGGCGGGTGATATCTTGCTGAAACTAGGCATCAGGGATACCACGAAGACGCAACAACGAAACGGTCTGTAGCGCCTTATCGACATATCTTCGAGCTGCCTTTATACCCACTATGCGTATGAGCGGTGAAAAGCTCTTGATACTGATAGCGTCCCAAACAATGACACCAGGCTGAGGAGCCCTATGGCACTCATGGATGGCAGCAAGAACAGCCCCGTGACCACATCGTCACCAGGCTCTGAATATGCGATCGTCGGCTCTGGTATAGAAGCGGGGCTTGGCGCTTATTATGGTATGGTTCCATTCGTCTCGCTGCTCATGTTTGGTACGGCACTACTGTAACTTCCGCCACGATGTGCTACGGTGAGTGGCAATCGTCGCATTGGTTGTTTGGAGCGCGAATCTGCCTCAGCCTATGTGCGATTTACAGTCCGTGTTGGTACGGGAATGTCCATAGCTGCCTGTACAACTTGTCGAATATCGTCCACTGTGGATTGTGGGGATGCTAAGGATTGCTGTATAATGCAACGATTGAGGGTTTGGTATGCCATCTTCCACCAGTTCCATTACAGAGACGCACGCTACCTTGCTACAGCCACTACTGCTAAATTTGGCCGACAGTTTTTGCTCCCCGATGGATTTCCGCCGCTATGCGACGCACGCACTAAGCATGAATACGTAGCAGAGCTGAGTTTGGGCTCAATTTTTAGAGCCCGAGCCAGTCCGAGCCCGAAATATGTCAGCCAGAGCCCGCCCGAACGAGGCCGAAAACATGATTAACCTGTTTAGGCATTAAAAAAAATATCCTCTTCCAGACTTCCACTCTTTCCTCGCTGTGCAAGTAACTGATGTCTTTCTCAACTGCGGAGTGGGGAAGGGATGGTAATCTATTTCTATAGTTCATTTGACAATTCATTTCTTCCTGTAATGTTTCGGGGAGCAGGGCATCAGGAACAATAGGAAAGCACAACAATCTACGTCGTACGTTACTCAATAGAATCAGCAGGGAGCTGCCTCGTTGAGGTAGTAAGCAATATTTGGTCAGCTTGCTATCTACTATCTATGGTTCTTAGAGAAACTTTTCCTTCGCAGAAATTCAGTAATCCATGACCGATGGTATTTGTTACCCAAGCCCGGAATGAATAGCTCTGCCGAGTTTCCACTTCCCATCTAGAATCAGCTGCCGAAGAATTCTACACTGGCGTGCAAAAATTAAGGACGAGACGGATTTTCGAATGTAACGTCGTGCAGAAGTGCTCCACATCGACTCAGTCCAAACAAGGAATCCAAAGGATACAAAGGCACTTTATTGAAAAACTAGCTTCGAGCACAACTGGATAGAAGACAGAAACGTCCATGTGACAGGCGGCTGCCAAGAAAAATCCAGGCTTTAGTAGGGGATATGATCACCCCTGACTGCGGTACAGGATTTACAACGTCTTTCCATGCAGAGGACGAGGTTGTCAAGGAGCTGTCGAAGCATTGCGGCCTATTCCTCTTGTAGCGCCAATCGCAGCTGCGGAATCGTTGCTGGCGGCTGATGACGTACTACCAAGCGTCTTTCGAGAAGGTCACACACGTGTTCGATTGGATTTAGGTCCGGAGACCTTGCGGGCTAATCCATGCGTTGAATATCTTCACTCTCCAACAGCTTTGCAACAGGCACTGTACGATGAGGTGTAGCGTTGTCGTCCATGAAAAGGAACTCAGGACCCACAGCACCTCTAAACAGACACACGTGAGGCAGGAGAACCTCGGTACAATAGCGGACACCAGTGACTGAACCTCCTTGGAAGATGTGGAGGTCAGTACGGCTACCAAGCATGATACCGCCCCAAACGAGAACTCCGCCACATCCAAACCGGTCCCTTTCGATGATGTTGGAGGTGTGATTGCGTGTTCCCTGCTCTCTCAAGATGTGCATACGCCCAGAATCACTCGTCAGACTAAATCGGCTCTCATCCGTAAAGAGAACTCGACCCCATTGCTGATGTGTCCAGTTCTTGTGTTCCTGGCACCACAGAAACCGCCGTCTCTGATGAGCAGGCGTTAATGGTACACACCGTACTGGTCATCGTGCAAATAGACCACCTTTGTGCCGCCTCCTGGCCACGGTAAAACGTGATAACGGACGTCCAGTTGTCTGTTGCATGTGCCATGCGATTTCTCCCGCTGTCTGCCGTCTGTCTCTTCTCGCCTGTAGGACAATATAGCGGTCATCCGCCGCCGTGGTTATGCTCTCCAAGCTCATGAAACGATGCTGTGATCGATCCCGAACTCCTTGGCCACACTAGTCACACTTCGGCTTTCTTCCAACTTCCCAATGACTTGACCTCGGGTAAAGTCATCCAGATGTCGTCTACTGGATTGCCTGTTGGCAATCCCGGTGGCAGCAACTCGACGTCGTTCAAACCGATGTACACCGTGCAATAGCTTTCACCGAATTGCTGAGCGTACACCGACCGTGTGCTTTATACCCTTCCGACACTCCCCCCCCCCTTACGTCATGCTGCACATATGCGCATGCCCTACCGTACCGGACCCTAGTCTATCTCCTGAGTGGTCTTTCGGTCCGTTCTGCGTGCTCATTCCGCTGTTATGCCAATTTCTCCTCTTCGTCCTTAATTTTTGCACACCAGTGTACTTAACAACTAGAAAGCGCAAAAAATTCTCGTGTGCTAAATCATATAAATTCACATTTAAAAAAAGGAAGAAAATTATCTCCTTCTCTCAGAGCCCGAGACCGAACTCCAGTAAGTATTATGCAGTCCGAGCCTGCTTCGGGCCCGGGCTCGGACTGTCTCAGCACTGATACGTAGCCCTATGATGAAACATCTGATAAAGAGCCAGTGTGACAGAAGATTCCCGATGACGTCGTCCACATATTGTCACCCCTTACACGTGCTTTCGCCAAGGAGATCACTCCAATTCAGTGGTTCACACTAAAGATGAGCTCGGGCCCGAGCTCAGAATTACACGTCTTGAATTTCATTACTGTAATTAATTCAACACATTAATTCCGAGCCCGGTTGAATTACACGTGTTGAATTTCATTGTGGATTTGTTACCATGGTGGAAGGATTTTCAATTTCCTAAGCTAGCTGCCATTGCAAAACAAATTTTGCTTAGCAAGACTTGCATTATGCATTGTCCAAAGCTATGGCCCAAGCAAGGATTAGTTTAAGGAGGTCTGGTATCGAAAAACTGGAAAAAAATCACATTTCCATTTTTTGTATTTTATTAAAAATCAATAATTTTATCTTTAAAATGGTGTATTAATTTCAAAAATTGTGCAGTTAGAAGTATTGTTATTTATTTTTTCTAAATTGCCTCACTCCCACGATTTTTGTGGTGACACTGGTTTTTAGTGCAGCAGGTCGAGTTTTAGAGAAAAGAAGATCAAGTTGAAGCGCTGAGGCATTAGATGCAATTCTCTCTCTCTCTTTTTCATGATGAACTTGATCTGGAAACTGCACACACATATGATAATATTGGGATTATTATTTTATTAAGCGCAAAGCTTTGTTAATGCTACAAAATGCAGAATAATCTGGTCTGGAATGCTTTTACGTTCTTTGTTTTTTTAATTTTGGAAATTTCCCTGCATGCTTTTCTTTTATATTCTACTACATCACTCTAAACTACCTTTACCAATTAGCATATATGTAAATTATACTGCAAATATTAGTTTTCTAGAGTCAAAATTTCAAACACCTGCAACTGTCTGTATGGCGTTGCACGTTTTATAATGCAATTTATTCAAAATAAAGGTAAATTTAGAAATAAAAAAAAATAACGAATGGAATTTTTTTGTTTTTAAACGATTTTCTTTTCTTCAGCTTTTACCAAAATTACTGATTCCTCTGATACGGTCGAAGGGCACGTTGATTATTTATTTACTTTCAAATCCACTTTTTAGAACATTTGGCTTTATGCGTAGTATTTCTAAAAACATATTAATATTGTAAAGTGGATTAACTAAACTAAACTTTTTAAACTAATTATTGCTTGGGCCATATCTTTGGCCAGTGTATAATGCATAAATGCAAGCCTTGATAAGCAAAATTTCCCAAGAATATAGGGCCCGGGCTCCTAAAATTGAGCCCGAACACATCTCTAGTTCAAACGCAAAGGAAAGAGCGAATACACTTAGCTTCCTCTAGTCATTTTGCCATTTTATCTCCCTCACCTATCACGTGACTGCTTCGCAACTACATTTATATTACACAAATGTCGACAAATATCCACCAATTTGCATAGCAGTCCGACAAATTCTTCCTAATGCAACATTTTCTATGCCGAGCAGTGTATATGTTGTTATTATCCGTATTTGAATGAAAAACTACCGCGGTTTCGAGCAACCGAAAACTAAAGCTGGATAAATCTGAAATTAAATGCACATCTGCCAAAATTTTCCTTTTGGTCCATCATGGGTTGTTGGCAGGATGATTACATGTACATGGAAATTGTGCGTTTATTGGCTTCTCCTAAATTTGTTGCGGGCTTACTTCGGACAACACTTGGATGGGAATTTTATTAATACATGGATGACATCACATTCACGATTGCTCGACGTGGAGGACAAGTTAAATCGGGTTACATCCGAGAATATCTTGCTGCGTTAAAAAGGATGGAGCCTCATTTGCAAGGAAGAGAGCAAACTAGTTATACGGCGAAATCTCATTCCTTTAAATGTCGAGGAATCGTTATCAGCACAATTATGTCGCTACCAGAGGTACTTAGAAGGGAAGGAGACAAGTAAATTTCTACATTAGCCAACAACGATAAATAATAATAACGCATGAAATTCAGACATGTGAAATTTCAAAATCTCCTAGAGAGTTTTCGGTTTATCTTCTGCCTTCCGAACCAACATTTTGAAAACGATTCCCCACAGAGTTAACAGAGATATCAATTCTTTCCGCAAGGAATAGAGAGAAAGTCTGTTATACATAACGATACGAACATTTTCACTTCAAAGTTGTTTGACATCTAATACGTTTGTGTCTTAAATCGCGTCGTATTCGAAGCAAATATACGGCTCATACCTTGAAACGCTTATTGCTTAAGTGGGCTCAGAGAAAGAGGAAGTTCTTTTATGCTTGTCTTGTTGCAAAAGTTCTGCAATATGAAGCAATGGTTGCAAATGCTGCGTTAATTGAAACCCACACTAGGACCGAAGAACAGAACCTTATACTATAGAGTGCGTTGTAAATTTAAATCTAACGTTCCTATATCTTAAAACAAGAAGTCTTACCGCCGCCCCGGTGGCACAGTGTTCTAAGCGTTGGCTTCTAATCATTCGCCCGCGATCGGCCCGGGTTCGAATCCCGATGAGGCATTGATGTTGTGTTTGTCTTACGGCGCTGGCTCTCTCCCTTCCCTGGAACCAGTGGCCCTAAATTAGGGATGGGCGACTGCTTATAGCCCATTGAGTTGCTCACGGTGGTCGCTAAACCTCCAATCAAAAAAAAAAAAAAAAAAAAAAAAGGAAAAAGGAAGCCTCTGCCAATGACGTCAGTCAGGAATTTCATGCTTACCAATGATCTCACATTAATGACAGTGAAAGCGCCGCCCGTTCGGTCAAGCGGTCAGAAGCGCTGATAGTCGCCAGAGATAGGCCCGGACTAGAGTCCCGGCTAAAGCATGGGTTGTGTGTTTGACCCACGGCACCAACTCTGCCTTCCCTCTGGAACCAGTGACCCTAAAATAGAGACGGTGACTTTTTACAGCTGTTCGAGTCGCGAGGTGGTGTGTTAAACCTCAAAATATACACGAGGCGGGACAATTTAATTCGCGCAGTTTCGCCGTTGTAGCCATGCCAGTAGAATCACGTGCCAATGCGTGTCTGGACCAGAGATGGAAACGGGTCACATATCAACGGGAAAAGGGTGGACAATTTCTTTCGGGTCCAACAGGTCGGGTCAAGGTGTTCCTGACCCAGTTTTATTCCCGTATTATTTTTCAAAAGAGAAAAATGTATTCAAAAGAAAAATGCGCGTTGTGGAATTCTGTAGCCGATACAGGTGCCCACGGAGTGAATAATGATTTGCCATGCAAAAATATTGTCGTCTCTTTCTTAAAGCAACGAAGATTTCCACCAACCGACGTCAGACACGCCGACACTATATCGTAACAAGATACTTACTTTGCGTTCTTTTACAGTGCGATTGTCCATGGCAAGGTACAAGCAAACGCCATTCGCTTGCTTCTCAGCTGATTAACTCTCTCTGTGCGAAGTTCACTGTATGACAAAGAGTTACTCTTCACATCGCGTATTTTACATGGAGCATTCAGAGGTTTTTGATTGATGTGCTAACATTCCGTTCCCATGACATGTCATGTCGAAATTAACTCCTTATTTGTTAATATGGATGGATTTAATATTAAGGAGGTTGAGAAAGGCATCAAGGCCGACAAGTATTTGCTTGTTAAAACCCACAAGGGGAAGAGCGAATGCTGGAAATTGTTTCATCTCATTAAGGAACCGGTGAATAATTCTGTGTTGTTTGGTCTTGCTTGTTGTTCAAAACGTGGAAAGTGTATATTTACAAAGAAAGATGTCGACCGTGTAATAAAAGATTATGGAACCAAAAAATCTAACGGACCTCAAGAAAGTATGCGCACCTCCATCAAAGCTTGGAAAGAGTGAACAATCTAAATACATTTTAAAAAATACATTTGTGTAATCGTAGATAATGATTCCCATTTGTAAAATACTCCATGGTCACGGTCATAGTCAGCCATTACTTCTGGATTACGCAAAGTAGTGGCACTAAAAATGACATTAAAATTTAGCAAGTAACCAAATTTTATTATTAAAACAGGATTTCAGTTATTAAATATCAAGTAGTTATTGGGATGAATATATATATATATATATATATATATATATATATATACTACGTTTGAAATTGTGTAAGCATGTTGAGGGTTTTTTGGCCATAACTCATTACGCTGGCCAAGCGGGTTGGTGGTGAAGAAAAGCTTGAGACAAACAATTCCTACATTTATCTTGGGCAGCAGATAACAAGTGAGGGTCACATTGATGAAGAAATTGATCGCCGTATAAAACTTGGATGGAGAGCTTTTGGAAGAAACAGTAAAATTTTTAAGAGCAGTCTGCCATTATGTCTCAAAAGAAAAGTGTTTAATCAATGCATCCTGCCAATGCTTACATATGGAGCAGAGGCGCGTACTTTAACTGAAAAAGACATACAAAGACTGCGGACAACTCAAAGCAGCATGGAGAGATGCATGTTTGGTGTAACCAGGAAAGATAAGAAGTGGAACTTGTAGATAAGGAAAATGACAGGAGTGGACGATATCATGACCAGAGTGAAATCACTGAAATGGCAATGGGCTGGACATGTTGCAAGAAGAACGGACCACCGATATACAAACCAAATTTTAGACTGGATTCCGAAGGACAGGAAAAGACTCAGAAGAAGACCCTATGGGAGATAGATGGATGAAATTCGAAGTATGCTGGAATGACATGGAGGATACAGGTCAAAGACAGACAACTGTGGAAGAAATTTGGGGAGACCTTCATCCAGCAGTGGATTGATAATAGTTGATGATGATATATTACGTTTATATGCGTGTATATATGCATATATAAATTGACTTTCGAATTTATAGTTGAAAGCAGATTTGTACGAGTCAGTTACTGGTCTCGATCGGGTCGGATCCGTGGCGGGTCCGGGTCCGAACTTTTTGACCCGTTTCAAACTGTGGTGACCATGCGAGAAGAATCGCGTGCCTATATGCGTGTCCGGACATGGTTCCAGTAGTAAATCAATTAACCACAGACCAGTATAGCCATTCCTGAGTGAACAGTTCCAAAAGCAATGCTAGCCTGTGTGTGGTTTTGGGGTAAAAATGAGTGACAGAAACTTAGAGTAGTTCATTAACACCACATTCTGCGTGAAGATTGATAGAAGTGCTACTGAAACGTTAAAGTTGTTGAAAGTGGCGTTTGGGTAGAATGCTATGAAAGAGTCAAGTGTCTCTGAGTGGCATAAGAGCCGAAAAAATAATCTACGGATTTATTTTTTACACATAGCACCGTGGATTGTTGGCCACCGTGTCGTATATGTAACGCACTCGGCTAGATATCGAGCGTTCTGTTGGTTCAATTCCACAGCAGCGGCTGAAAAACAGTTTTTCGGTTGCTGTGTGTTTCTAGAACGTGGTTAAGAGCGATGTATTTATTTATTTTTTTACTGTCGCCACGTATTTGGAGTGTTTTCAACTTGGATCTCGCCCTTTGATTTAATTACTATAATATATATTTATAGCTAGTGCCCTTAATGCCCACCAGATGGAGACGTCTCAGATGCTGAGCCCATCTTACGGATTTATGATGTCAGAAGCTGACATAAAAATACACATAGCACCGTGGATTGTTGGCCACCGTGGCGTATATGTAACGCACTCGGCTAGATATCGAGAGTTCTGTTGGTTCAATTCCACAGCGGCGGCTGTAAAACAATTTTTCGGTTGCTGTGTGTTTCTAGAACGTCGTTAAGAGCGATGTATTAATTTATTTATATACTTTTCAAAAATGCAACAAAAGTTTGGCATGCAGTTTCAGCTATAGAAAGCGAAAAGGACATTTCCAATCAGCCGTTTGGAAGAGTTATTCGGAAAAAACATAAAAGTACTGCAAAACCCAAAGCGAAAAAGCGGTCTGCCATAGACATTCGAAAGTGGGTGAATCTACATCCTAATTGTCAGCGCTTTCCGATGCAAAACCAAAACTTTTCGAATTACAGATACGGAAATACAGTACCTTGCCTCTAATCAGATGGATGGACAAATGGATATCATAAAAGCCTACTTTACTTTTCTTTCTAAAGACGCACTTCAATTTTACATTGAAAGGACAATTTATTACATACGCATAACAAATAACGTATTAGCTCACCTATCACCCGCAAAACAGCAGCAACACGTCGTGGCATAGACTCTAGCAAGTTTTGGAATAGTTAGAGCGATACTGCGACACAAGTTTCGAAGCCAGCTCTCCGCAAAACGACGAGGGATGACGGTGGTTGTCTTTGGGCTCGAACGCATCGCCCTACTTTGTCCCACGGATGCTCAACTGAGTGCAAATCTGAAGATTGAGAGACCTATTCAAGTGTTGCAAACTCACTTGAATAATTTTTGAACCAGTCCTACGCCAAAAAAATGCCACCTGCTGTGGGAAATTGATAACCATGAACGGGTGAACATAGCTTACCCGCCAGTTCGTGAGCATAGCCTGTGTGATGATGGTGATCTCAAAAGGTACAAGATGTTCCAAAGAAAACACACCCCAGAATATACATATAGCACCGCCTTCACCTGAATGTAAAGCCTCGACGTGACAGCTGGGTTCTACGGTTCGTATGATTTACGCTTTACATCTACTCTCCTGCGAGCGTGTTGTAGTTGAAACTTCGATTCGGTGGACCAATATTCCACTTTCCAGTCTGCAATGGTCCAGTGAGGATGTTCCTTCGCGAACTACAGTTTCAAATCCCGATGATATTCCTGCTAACCAAAGCAGGCGATCTGGTGCCATAGCCCAGTTGTGCCATTGTAGGTTACGTGTTTTTGACGCAAACCTTTGTAGGTACTCCATGGTTTAATAAGGACGTTATCTTCTCTACTGCAGCCCCGAACTCCGATGTTAAGGGAGGCACTCGTCTCAGACATCAAATGCCATTTCATGTCCTCATTTCCCCGGCAGTTGACGATTTCGATCTAGACCTGGTATTTACGTGCGACGGTCGCACGTGGAAATTTTAGACTTTCTATTGTCGCGGAGGTGGAGAACCCCATCCTCCTCGCATCGATTATTTGCCCATTATCCAATGTGCTCGAATCGTCGTGTTTATCCATCATCACATTCGCTGGCAAGCTATACAACACCTGGCGTATTTATATGTGTGACCTACTACAGAGGTGACGCAAATGTCAAGGCGGCAAATAGCAGTGATTAGCTCTTGCCGGCCTAGTTTATTTGGGAAAAGCATTCGGCACTGGAGCAGAGAGGTGTGGGGTTCGAGTACTGCCACCGGAAAAAGTGGTTTTTATATTGACACCCGAACGTAAAAATGGATCTCCTGGTAGTTTCTTCGAAAAATGTGTGATGTTCCTTCCACACGTCGTCTGGAAATAATGAGGATCCCTTATTCAACGCTTCAAAAATGTGGGACGCTTTTTCCACACATCACCTGAAATAAGTGAGAATTCCTTCTTCTGCAGCGAGCTACTTCAAACATGGTCTGACGGCTGACCCGGAAATCTATGATTTCGTTTCATCCTTTCTCAAGGGGGGATACACACCGATTAGCCATTACATTATGACCACCCCCAGCCTAGAGAAATGAGAGCGAGTGGAGACCGAACGCTGGCGCAAGTGAAGTTCACAGAGAAATATGCATACGACACGAGGACCGGCTTTCGGTTAGTAGAGTGTTCGGAGTCAGAATGGGAAAAGCTGCCGATTTATCGGAGTTGGATATAGGACAAATTGCGATGGCACGGCGACTCGAAACTACGATCTAGGAAAAGTCTCAGCTTGTGGGTTGTTCACGTGCCGCTGTAGTGAGTACGTATCAAAAGTCGTGCACAGATGGCCAAACGACGAACCGTCGTCCAGTCGTGTGTCGTCCGGAGCTCACTGATGCCAGAGGGGAGCGGAGGCTGTCGCGCAATTTTCACAGCTACCGCAGGGCCACAGTGCGACACATCAGCCGCACTCACAGAAGTGGTGATCAGGGCAATGTGTTACAGAAAACAGTTCATCACAGCCTTCTGCGCGTGGGCCTGCGCAGCCGTAGACCCAGCCGGGTTCCCATGCTCTCTGCACGTCATCGCCAACAACACGTGAAATGGGCCCAAGTCGAGATTGGACCCGTGGATGACTGGAAGAAAGTGGCTTGGTTTGACGAATCAGGATTCTCGGTGCATCACGTAGACGACCGAGCGTGGATACGCCGGTTACCAACGGAGTCTATGACAGCTGGATGCACTGTTGGGCGGAAACACGCCGAGAGCGGCGGTGTCATGCCGTGGGCGATGTTTTCTTGAGACACTTTACGCCCTATTATCTAAATAGCACAATCCCTGGCAGCTGCCGGGTATCTGAATATCGTTGAGGACCAAGTTCACCTATTCATGGCAACTGTGTTCGCTGCTGGTGATTACCATTACCAACAGGATAATGCGCCATGCCACACAGCAGAATCGTCAAGAAGTGGTTCGAGGAACATGCTGGTGATTTTCTGTTAATCCCCTGGCCTCCAAATTCTCCTGACATGATTCCAATCGAACCTTTGTGGTTCGACTTGGAAAAGCTGGTTCGCGCTAAATCACCACCACCCCGAAGTGTACGGGAATCGGAGGACCTGCAATTGACATTATGGTACCGGATACCCGAGGTTACCTATCGCCACCTCATCGAATCGATGCCTAGCCGAGTGGCCGATGTTTTGCGCGGGCTAAAGGGGATCCTACAGCTTATTAGGTAGGTGGTCATAAAGTAACGGTTCATCGGTGTATGTGAGGTGACACACACGTCAAGACGGCAAGTAGGAGTGATAATCGTTCGCAACTGCTACAGAGGTGACACACACGTGCTGCAGAGGTGACACACACGTCAAGACGGCAAGTGCTACAGAGGTAACACACACGTCAAGACGGCAAGTGCTACAGAGGTGACAAACACGTCAAGTGCTACAGAGATGACACACACGTCAAGACGGCAAATGCTACAGAGGTGACAAACACGTCAAGTGCTACAGAGGTGACACACACGTCAAGTGCTACAGACGTGCCACACACGTCAAGTGCTACAGACGTGACACACACGTCAAGTGCTACAGACGTGACACACGCGTCAAGTGCTACAGAGATGACACACACGTCAAGTGCTACAGAGATGACACACACGTCAAGACGGCAAGTGCTACAGAGGTGACACACACGCCAAGTGCTACAGAGGTGACACACACGCCAAGTGCTACAGAGGTGACACACACGCCAAGTGCTACAGAGGTGACACACACGTCAAGACGGCAAGTGCTACAGAGGTGACACACACGTCAAGACGGCAAGTGCTACAGAGGTGACACACATGTCAAGACGGCAAGTATGAGTGATAAGAGTTTGTCAGCGTTGCTTAATTGGCAAATCATTCCGCTCGAAGGATGTGGGTTCTAGTCGCGTCATTGGTAAATTTGGTTTTCACACCAAATTTACCAGTGACGTGACTCGAACCCGCATCCTTCGGGCTAGGGTGCAGTGTGTACAACACATCGCCTTTTAGTGTATAGTTTTTGATAAAATATGAAATGTCAGTGCCTCCTTTGTTTATGGAAAGATAGACACGAAACAGAAGTTCCAATTTATGTTGATGAGTTGAAGAGACGTTTACAGCAATATCAGTATTAAAATAAACCTCGCGGTTTCATCATGTAACGATCGAAATCATATCTGAGCGCTACAGCAAAGAAAAACAGCAGAACGATCAGAATTGAATCAAGTTAAAATGCTTCGTGTATAAATTTGACTGCAGGAACTACAGGTTTGGTTGTTGCTCGTAACCAAAAAATAAAAACAAACAAAAAAACCCCCTTAAAGTTACTATACCGTGCAAATTAATTGGGACAAGCTATTTTATTCTCAGAATTGTAATGTGATCGCCAGTTGATGTCGGAAACCCACGTAAACCGGTTTTATCAGCTGTGAGGTGGTGTGATAGTAAGAATGTGGTTTGACCGGTTTTAAACAGGAAATAGGCACTTCAGCTTGAGTTGTGAGCTTTCGTGTGTGACAGGTGGGTGTTAGTTTTTGCTCTCTGTGAGTATATGTTGCGTTAGTGTATTGAAAAATGGATATTTCCCCAAGGAAGCGTGCAAAAATAATTGCTCTAAAGGATCACACTTCTATGAAGTGAGAGATATCGCTTCTGCAGTTGGTGTAGGCAAATCAAGTGTATCAAGACTGCCTACGCGATACAATGCATTTGGATCGTCAACAAAAAGGACAGGTACATGTGTAAGAAAACGAAAAACAACTCCACGAACCGATAAATATCTAATCAGAAATAGTAAAATGAATCCAAAAAAAAAAAAAAAACAAGCACCGACCTTCAAAGAGATTTATTGGCTAGTGGTTATGATGTTAGTAATTCAACTTTACGCCGTAGGTTTCTGGAAGTTGGCCAGAAGGCAAGAATACCAACGAAAAAAACATTATTTGAATGCGAAAATGAAGATAAAACGTTCAGCATGGGCCAAAAAATATAATTCATGATCTGCTGACGACGGGAAAAAGGTAATTTTCAGTGATGAAACTCATTTATTTGTGCAATGTTACCATTCAAATGTCGTTAGACGAAACAACTGTGAACCCTAAGACCTCAGCATGTCAAACAAACTGTAAAACACCCTCTGAAACAGATGTTTTGGAGTTTTTCACATCAAATGGCACTGGAAGCTTAGTTCCTGTTCAAGGTATGATGTATTCAGCCAAGTACGTAGAAATATTACAATGTAGATTGTTCCATTCTTGCAAACTTTTGACGGGACATTTCAACATGACTTGGCCCCATGTCACAATTCGAAATGGGTCAAGAATTTCATGCTGGAAAATAAAATTCATTTGCTTGATTGGCCTGGAAATTCCCCAGACTCGAATCCCATAGAAAACTTGTGGAATATTTTGAAGAGACGTTTAGGTAAAATGGACTGTACAACCAAAGAACGCATGATAACGAATGCTATAAAAGTGGAGTTCCACGATTATGAAGTCAGAAATATGTGCACTCAATTAGTCGAGTCAATGCCAAAACGAATTCAAGAGGTCATTTCTGCTAAAGGAGGACATACTTCATACTAATACAGGCATTTATCAGTGTATATCAAGATATAGAATGATATAAAAGCATAGTTTTGGAAAAAGAGTGATTTTTTACTTTGTGCCAATTAATTTGCACAGTATAGTACAACGGAATTTTCTTTAAAACAACCAATTTCTGAGAATAAAAAAGGAAAAAAAAAGGTTGGAAATATCCTGATACACCAGACGAAAAAAAAATTGAAAAATGAAGTTAGTCGCCATCTTATTTTCTCTGGCGCTATTTTATCTCAGCTACAAAACGGAAGATTTCGCTGTAGCTTCGTAAATTTCTAGACCCCCCCCCAACTCTTCCTTATTTTTCTAGTACGAGAGCAGAATGCCTTATCTTTGCAAACCCTTTACCGAAGACCAAGATGTTCTCTCACAACCAATAAGGACTACCTCGGGGATAACACTGCGCGTTACTACTCCGATACCGTTCCTTTGTTTCCCGTATCTCAAATCTTTCTGCCTCCCCTAAGAATGAGAAGGACCCTCACTCTCTCTCTCTCTCTCTCTCTCTCTCTCTCTCTCTCTCTCTGTCTCTCTCTCTCTCTCTCTCTCTCTCTGTCAAGCAGAGAGGCAAGGGCTTCGGCAATTGCTATCACTAGAAGATCGAAGAAACCGTGCGAAGACATTCGTCGGGAACAACCAATGAAATGAAGAGAAATCGACAGAGTAAGGAAAGGTTTCAAGCAGACATTTACTATTCGTCACGTTTCTTGGGCCCTTTTCGTCCACGGGAAAGGAGGATTTGTCACGAAAAAACCATCATCGCGCATCATGCTCAGATTTTCTTCATATGTATAAAACAATATAAAAGACAGGAAGTCGCGGCTTCCATTTCAAAACAAAGTATACTTCTCTTTCTCTTCTGATCTTGCTCTTTGTTATTTACAACATGAAAAATCGGAAGAATGTGCTACACCGCTGAAACATAACAGTGGCAGTTTATCTTGACTTTAGCTATTTCGGTGTAAGATAATACAGGAAAGAAAGATCCGGACATCGAAGACACGGGTGTAATAAACACGTCTTAAAAATTGTTGTACGACGGTGGATCGAAAAGTAACGCACACTACAAGGAGATTCATAAATAAGTATACAGTTTCCAGATGCTGTAAAACAGTAACAGTTGAAGACACGGACCACAACTGCAAACCGTTAGGTATATGTACTCATAAAGTTTGTGTCTCGCTACTGAGTGAAGTGACGTAGGCGATAGCGCTTGTCAGGTGACTAGATTATCTCGATGAACATCTTCCTCACCGATGGATTGGACGAGCCGCGGACTACAACATGCCACTGACCCAATGGCCACCCAGAAGTCCTGACTTAACACCTTGTGACTTTTTCCTGTGGGGGTACGTAAAGAACAAGGTATTCGCCCCTCCCCTTCCTGTTGATCTAGCGGAGCTGAAACAGCGTATCACAGCCACTATCACTGCACTTGATTCAGATATCTTACCTCGCGTTTGGGAGGAAATCGATTACCAGCTCGATGTAACTAAGAGTGCACACATAGAACTTCTGCGACTGTCTCTTGAAAAATTCTCCTACAATTCTGTTACAGGTAACATAAAATATCTTACATTGTTCTTGTTTTATAGTGCGTTGAAACTGTATACTCCTTTATGAATCACCCTGTATTTTTTTCTGACCACAGTTTAATAGATAAGCAAAACAAAACATATACAAAGTGAAACTATATTTCTTAGCTATGTTTCAACATAAGAACCGTGACTCTCGAGACATTTATCCCAGCGTGTTACCAGTTTTAGTCTACCTTGTTCATAAAAATGCCGTTTTCCGGGCGTATAGTCACCTGCGTGGTACCAGTTTTAGTCTACCTTGTTCATAAAAAGGCCGTTTTCCGGGCGTATAGTCACCTGCGTGGTACCAGTTTTAGTCTACCTTGTTCATAAAAAGGCCGTTTTCCGGGCGTATAGCCACCTGCGTGGTACCAGTTTTAGTCTACCTTATTCATAAAAATGCCGTTTTCCGGGCGTATAGCCACCTGCGTGGTACCAGTTTTAGTCTACCTTGTTCATAAAAATGCCATTTTCCGGGCGTATAGCCACCTGCGTGGTACCAGTTTTAGTCTACCTTGTTCATAAAAATGCCGTTTTCCGGGCGTATAGCCACCTGCGTGGTACCAGTTTTAGTCTACCTTGTTCAAAAAAATGCCGTTTTCCGGGAGTATAGCCACCTGCGTGGTACCAGTTTTAGTCTACCTTCTTCATAAAAATGCCGTTTTCCGGGCGTATAGCCACCTGCGGACAACCGATTTGACTTCGTCAGCCGAATCGAAGCATTCGCCGCCCAGGAATATTCTTAGTGGACCGAACATATGAAAGTCAGGAGGTGCCTGGTTCGGACTATACGGTGGGTGCTGGAGCACCTCCTAGCCAAATTGCGCAATTTTGTCACGAACGTGTTGTGCTGCATGTGAGCGAGCGTTGTCGTGAAGCAGTCTGAGATTTGCAGGTCTCCTCTGTTGGATCTTTCTTCACGAAGGGCACGACGCAACTTTGTCGATGTGTTAGCGTAGGTTTTGGCATTCACAGTGCTCCCTGCTGGATGAAACTCCACCAGAAGAATGCCATGCATGTCCCAGAACACCGTTTTGAGGACTTTTTGTGAACATTGGGTCACTCTAAAATTTTCTCTTGGTGGCAGGGAGTCAGATTGCTTCCCCACCTTCTTTGTTTCGGGAGTGTAGTGGTACGCCCAGGACTCACCGCACGTCACTACACCTGCCAGAGGTTCGTGACTTTCTTCTGCATAACGCATCAAGTGGTCCGAGGATGACATCATTCTCTGTCCCTTCTGGTCGTCTGTCTAGCTCTTGGGCACCTATTGCGCACTGACTTACGAAACTGCGGTTTGTCATGTTGAACTTCTATGGCAATGTGTGCAGATGGATCCGCCGGTCACTCAGAATTGCCTGTCACACTGGAAGGTGATGGCAATGTTACAGGTCGACCGGAACGTGGCAAATCGATAAGGTTGCCACAGCCCTCTGCAAGAAAACTGCACCATCTGGAGATGTTGTTGAGGTCCAGGCAATCACCAACGTACACTTCGATCTGAAAATCCTCCAAATACGTGGTGTCAGTGAATAAACAAAAACATCACTCTTTCCACGTTTAGCAACGCACAGAAACCGAAAAATGTTATTCGGCCGCCGCCGGGAATTGAATCCCGGATCTCTCAATATCTAGCGGAGCGCGTTAGCCTTACACCACGGTGACTAACAATCCACGGCGCTATGTGCGTTTTTTCTGTCAGCTTCTGACATTATAAATCCGTAAGATGAGCTCAGTTACTGAAACGTCTCCATCTGGTGGGCATTAACGGCAGCCCGGTGGAGGCCGAATAACAATTTTTCGGCTGCTTAGCGTTGTTAAACGTGGAAAGAACGACGTCTTTGTTTATACACTTCGATCATTTCTTTGTGAATTTATGTCGGAATTTTCCGTTTAGCCCACAAATATCGGACTACACCGAGTTGCTCTTCATTCGTAAGCGACGCCAACAAACGCAATATTTTTGTGCCGTCGTTCACACTGTCTTCCACCACGGCGATACCTGATCCAGCCGAACCGATCTGTAGCGTGATATTCAAACTCGTTGTCTGCCAAATTGCAACCTACAAAGAGAAAAAAATGCTGTGCGTTACTTTTTGTTCCTCTCTTGTACATTGAATATTCCAGAGTATTTTTAAATATCACCTGGCACCAGATGTATATTGTTCACAAAAAAAAAGTAACACCGTGCTCTCCAATACATTGAAGTCTTTTGAAATGGAAACACTAATCAGGACGAATCGGATGTGACAAACTTATATGAGGGAGGTTGGCCACAGTACGGGATACAGATTATTACAGGCGTAGAGTGTATGCAAATTTCGTGTGCGAGCCAAGCTTTCTCAATTGATACGGTGTAGATAAAACAGTAGGCCGCAGAGAACGTGCTTGCACGAGTGCGAGCAGTTGAGCAGAAGAAATCCGTACATACAGTTGCCAAACTCTGAGTGAGGCAGACCTGCAGGACAACGGGAAACAGGATTGTCTTTTCCTGATATCGTCGCTCGCCTTTAGGAAGAAACTAGTGGCTTGGTGGGGCAAAAATTCTTCCTACTAGCCTCAATCTAGTAGGAAGTATTTTTCAGTCTTCAAGAAAGTGGTAACAAACTTGCACCTTTTTTTTTAACGCTTAATGTATTCTGTAGAAGGGGTATAGAGAATGTGTATACATATTACCAACAAAGCGCCGGTCAAGGTTGTGGCATGATACTTCGTGTTCAACCGCCTCAGCTACAATCTTGTATGTTTTGGCGTAAAGATTGTTAGCCAGAATATCTGGCAAGGCTGTCAATATCGATCGCTTTAATTCTTTCTTTTCATTAAGACCAATACATATATAAGTAGCTACCGATATATAAGTAGGAATCTATGAAGTACAATTTTCACCAGGAAGTGGTAACAAATCCGAGATGTACCGGTGAATCTGCCGTTGAATTTCAAAGCTGTACGGACCATTGCCTGGAATGTTCTTTTTTATGGCCGCGAGGAAGCGAATGACATCGCACAATTGTATTTCCGGATGTGTGGGACACAGTTGGGACTGTTCAGAAGTAAGTCGTTCATCCTCGTATTTATCTGTAGTTCTGAAAGGGAAATAAGGCCGTCATGACAACAGGAATTAGAATGACCATTATTTTCCTCATTAGCGAAATGCAAAGCATGGCAGTGCACACACTCGATATCATCGGACCTAAGTTGTGCTCTTCATTGGGAAGAGAAGAGCAGTGGGAAAAGGAGTGCATGATGCATCTACCTTTCCTGTTTTCATGTTTTTATAGTCTATGAACAGATTTCCTGTTCATAGACTAAAACGCGAGAGCTCATACAGCCACAATTGTAGATGATTCTCTCGAAAGTGAAGATATCCACAGTATGCCACAGACAGCGCATTACCCAGACTTCAACTCAATACAGCATATGTTGGATGCATTGGGGAGACGGATTACAGTTCGTCAACTTTCGACCAGAACCTCGATCTGCTCTTGTTTCAGGAGTGGGATTTTCTGCCCCAGAGCCTTTCTGTTTCCCTTATCAGCTCCGTGAGTCACTTGTATCGCTGTGAGAGGTCATCATACGTCATACTAACTCCGATCTTCTATTGTTCAGGAGTGGATTTGCTGCCACAGTCTTCTTCTTTCCCTTATCACGTGCGCGAGACACTTGTACCGCTGTATGAGGTCATCACACGCCCTTTTAACTCCAATCTGCTCTTGTTCAGGAATGGATTTGCTACCACAGTCTTCTTGTTTCCCTTGTCAACAGAACGAGACAGCGGTGTGACGTTGTATCGCTGTAAGATGTCACCATACACCTTACTAACCTTGATCTGCTCTATTTCAAGAGTGGAACTTGCTGTCACAGAGTCTTCTTGTTTCCCTTGTCAACAGCTTGCGACATCGGTGTGACGCTGTATCGCTGTAAGAGGTCACCATACACCTTACTAACCTTGATCTGCTCTTGTTCAAGAGTGGAATTTGCTGCCACAGAGTCGTCTTTTTTCCCTTGTGAACAGCATGAGAAATCGGTGTGACACTTGTATACGTTGTAAGAGGCCACCATACGCCTTACTAGATCGTTATACAAAATCAAAAACGCCTTCGGAAAATTCCAACAGTTTTTATCCTTTTTTTCATGAGATTTGTACTGCGCATTTGGTTCCTCACTAAGATGACTATGCACAGCAAACAGCCTATTTTATTGTGCTTTCTCTTTTTGTAATTTAACGCTTTTTTTATTATTATACCTAACTTCTGGACACAACATATCTTTCAACTCTCATGGAGGAGCAAATATTTGTTAACTGTCGTTGAAAAGGTGCATACGGATTAGTTCTTTGCAAAGGATGACGGGTAAAAATCTCCTGAAAACACAAGGAGCTTTTACTAAAAAAATATGAATCAGAATTTCGACAAACTTTTTGCAAGCATTTCAGAGAGGGAGTGTGTATGTGTTTGTGTAAACGGAGGGGGAAATAAGGAGGAGGGGGAATGCATGTATATTTATCAGCTATTTCTTTTTCTCTTTTTTTCCCTGGCACACGTTTCGTCTAAGTTGAAGCACATTTTTTTCTTTGAGATTTGCGTAAGAATACCACGCTGACATTTAACAAAACTGTGGGTTTCCCTGGTTGTCATTCGAGCTCCAAAGACGAAGTAAACCTGGAGCCGAGAGTGTAGCTTTGACTTGACACGCAAGTGTGATTTCCGCGTGCTTCCAACAATTTGAAGTGGAAGGGGACGTAAGTTAGATAAGGCAGGCGGTTGAGGCTGACTTTCAAAACGGTGTTTGGCGTGATTTTGATGCAAGCGAAAGGGATACGCAAGATATTGAAAAATAAAAATGAAAGCTAGCCAGGTTTTCAGAGGGCGACGTATTCCTTCTTTTAATGCACATGTGAAAATCTTTTTCTGATGACGAGAAAGCAATTTTCGTTTTGATAAGCATCAACCCAGACTAAAACTGATACTTTCTATATATTCACGTTCGTGGTGTATATATATTTCTATATATATATTTGCGGCGAAGGATTTGAAAGATGGAATCTTTGGCAGAGTAAAAAGAGATACATCGCGGGGAAAAGATGAGTTGGAAAATACATTCCGATGGGGTAAGAAAGCGGACTGTAAAGAAAAACTTAGGAATTCCCTTGACAGCGAAATGATTGGTTGCATTTGGCTTGAAAAGTGGACGTGGATTGCGGGAACCCAAGACATGCCTCGGGCTAGACTGGGTTCCACTTGTCAAGTGCAGATCATGAAGGAGTGCAAATGCTTCCACGATACTTCTCTCTCTTTCTCTCTCTTTTCATCGCTCTCTTTCTCAAAGTGCCTGAAATTTCGCATTTTTCAACCATTTTCTTTCCCATTTTTTATACTCTAAATATCTTCTTGTTCAGGTATACTCGGTAACGAATAATAATAGTTGCAAAAAATGAACTGAAATATTTTTGCTTAATGGACGAATATAGAAGAATAATTGCTTGAAATGTACTCTTTAACCTTTTCAAAATCACTAAAAAACGCATCGCACGATTCTAAAAATACATTGTGATACATATTTATATGAAATTAATTCGGGAGAAATACAGGGTGTCCGTGAATTATTGGACACATGACAAAATTATATAAAACAAAACATCAAACAGATAGAGAGAAACTGACTATACTAACTTACAATGTAACTACACAAGTTAATAAATTTCGATGTGAGATCCTCTGGTTGCTCGTAGTACGTCCAAGCGTTACTCGATTTCATGCCATGTATTGGCAAGCATCTGAGGAGTTATGGAATTAATAGCAGCTGTGATACGCTGCTTCAGTTCAAGTAAATCAGTACAAGGCGTGTGATAGGCACGATCCTTCACATAACCCAACATGAAATAATCCAATGGAGTTAGATCTGGAGGCCACGAAATAGGACCACCACTCCCAATCCATCTGTTGGGAAAATACTCATTTAGGCACTTACGTACACACGTTGACCAATGCGGAGGCGTGCCGTCTTGTTGAAAAACGACGTGGCCATATCTTTTGATCTGTGGTACAGCGGAAGTTTCTAGCATATCCAAGTAAAGGTCACCATTTATGTTGGTTTTTTCGCAGAAAAAGAAAGGGGAAATCACTTCTCTTTTTGATAGGGCGCACCACACATTAACTTTTGGAGAATCACGTCCAGTTCAATAGCAGCATGTGGCGGTTCACTGCCCCATATCCTACAGTTGTGACGATTCATAATACCTGATACATGAAATGTGGATTCATTACTAAAAATTACAGTATTGAGAAAGTTTTCGTCGTTTTCCACCCGATTCAGCATATCCACAGCGAAATCGTATCGCAGAGTGTGATCATTTTGCACTATTTGAATTTTATATGCATGAAACTTTCATTTCTTGTGTAAGATATTGTGAACTGTCGATTTCGGAATGCACAGTTCTCTGCTTGCTTTACGAACGGATTTCCTGGGATTTCGTCGGAAACTTTCATTAACTTGGTCAACCGTCTCACCGCTGACGCTAGGCCTACCGGCTCCTCCACGATGTTCCACATTGCCAGTTTCTTTAAACTGTTTCATCCACCGCTTAATTGAATCCGTTGACGGAGGATTACAACCATACTCTAAACGATACCGTCTTTTAACTTTAATGACAGACTTTAATTCCGCAAGCCATAATATACATCGCTTTTTGCTGTACGGATGACATGAATACTGATTGAGCATTTCTCATACGTTCCTCATCAGGCCACACCTAGCAACATCTATCGGATTCTGGGAATAACAATTCTGCAAAACAAAAATATAGAAACCGTGTTAGTAATACGTGACATAGAAAAACAGACAATGCTCATAGTTTTTTAGCACATATTTTTGTAATGTGTCCAATAATTCTCGGACACCCTGTACTTTGAAAATTGCCGAATGTATTTCAATCATTGGACGTAGAAGAGAAAGGGACATAACAATTAAATATTATTTAATTTACTTTCGTTCTGCATCTTCGCAAGCACCCCATCATAGCTGCGGAGTATGTATGGTCCTGGAACTTGCTGACAAAAGTAAAGAAGTGGGCTTAAAAAAATTAAAAAAGTGGGCTTACAAAAAAGTAAAGAAATGGGCTAAAAAAAGTAAACATGTGGACTTACAAAAAATAAAGTGGGCTTACAAAAAAATAAAGAAGTGGGCTTACAAAAAGTAAAAAATTGGGCTTACAAAAACTAAAGGGAACTTACAAAAGAGCAGAGAAGTGAGCTTACAAAAGAAAGTAAAGTAAGCTTAAAAATGAAATTACAGAAAACAAAAATGATGTAAAATACTTTTTCAAGAACTGAAGATTTACTGATTAATGGAGCAATTCTAGAAGTAACCAATGCCTACGTTTATCTCGAATAAGAGATATCAAGCAAGCGCCACATCGAGGAAGAAATTAATCTGCGTATAAAACTTCGCTGGAGAGTATCTGGAAGAAACAACAACATTTTCAAGAGCAATATACCATTATGTCTCAAAAGGAAAACCCTTCCAGAATAAAAGTATAATGTCTCAGGACATTCCGAAAAAAAGCATGAAGACGTGCATTCTTGGTATCACCAAAAAGGAAAGGAAGAGAAACTTATGGATCAGGAAAATGGCGGGAGTTGATGACAACATGATCAAAGTCAAGAGCCTCAAGGTTGGACATATTACTAGAACTGGAAACCGGTGGATACTGAAATACTAAACTAGATTCCAACGGGGCAGGAAAAGGCCCAGAAGAAGACCATATGGCAGATAGGTGATGAAACTTGGAAGCATATCGGAGTGAAAATGGAGGAGACTGGCTCAAGAAAGAAAGAAACGGAAGAAATTTGGAAAGATTTTCATCCAGCAATTGACTGATAATGGTTAATAATGATGACTTGAAATAGGAGTTTCTTTTTCTGATTTAGGCTAACACGTATGGAATTAATCATATCGACTGAAAGCATGCAGGTGGAAATGTTCCTTTAAGTAAACAGTAACACTCTGGTTTTTAAAACAAAACTTTATTGATAAAATATTTCTGCAAACACTTTGCAGTCAATTTTAATACTTCTTAAAGTGAACCAAATGATATGAGTCTTACAAATTTTGAAGATGTGAATACGTTTTTTCGTGTAAATATGACATGGATGGTAAGTCAGATAATATCCGAAAACTTGAAACTTTCATCGTCCTGGAGCGAGTTTTTGAATATTATCTGACTTACCATCCATGTCATTTTTACACCAAAACACGGATTCACATCTTCAAAATTTGCACTGTATGGTGTAATCCCGTATTTCGCTCATGATGTGAGTCTTGCTAAACTTATCATCACGCATTATAAATCCATTGTTGGATGAAGGACTTCTGAAGTCACTTTCACAACTTTCTGTCTTGAGCAGTACTTCGACATGCTTTCGAATTTCATTCACCCAGCTATGCATTTTAATCTTCGTCTCAGTCCTAGCGGCTGACATTTGCTTGGACCATCGAAGAAGGAACTTCACATACAACATTTCACTTCAATTTCCATGCTTTTTGACTCAGTTCGTAGTGTCTTCCATCTCTCTGGTCAGACAAAGATGAAATTTTCCGGTTGTCATTTTACTTCCTCACAGAGTCTTCCACTTCTCTGGCCAGTCAAAGACGGGACTTTCCGATTATCATTTCACTTCGCTCCTTATGTCTTTCACACCTCTGGCCAGGCAAAGATGAAATTCTCTGGTTATCATTTCCCTTCGCACCCAGCAACTTTCAACTGTCTAGCCTGTCCAGGAAGGAACTATCGTCCAGCAAATCATTTCGCCCTCTGTGTCGTCCTGATCTATATCTAAAGCTCAGAGGTGGCGCGCATGTCAAGACGGGGAAGTTACAGCAAAAAGAACAACTGGCCCCCGAGCGAGGAGGCGTGGCTTCGAATTCCACCATTGGCAAATGGGCTTGTTTCGCTACATTGACGCCCGAACGTAAAAGTAATCTCCTAGCTGTGAGGTTGAAAAAATGGGTGATGCTTTTTCCACACATCGTCTGGAATTAATGACAATTCCTTCTTATACAGAGAGTTCCTTCAAGCATGGTGTGCCGGCTGACTCGGAAACCTTCGATTCACCTTTCTTAAAGGTCACGCACATGTCAAGACGGCCGATTTGCAGCAAAAAGCTTCGTCTCTGTAGTTTATCTGGGAGAACAAATAGCTCCGGAGCGAGGAGGCATGAGTTCGAATCCCGCCACCGGCAAAATGTGGTTGTTTCTCATGAGACTTCTAGGTGAATAGACAAAGCGATCGCTCTTTCCTCATTTTTCTTTAATTAACACACAGCAACCGAAAAATTGTATTTCGACACCGCTGAGATCGAATCCCAGATTTTTCGATAACTAGCCGTGTGCGTTTGCTTTACGCTACGGTGCCAACAATTCACGGCGCTATGTGCGTTTATCTCTCAGCATCGGACTTCACAAGTTTGTAAGGATGGGCTCAGCAACTGAGACGTCTCCATCTGGTGGAGCTTAACTGCACAAGCTATTTAATTACAGCTAGCGAATCCAAAGGGCAAACGAAATGGTGAAATTCTTCCAAATACGTGGAGACAATGTAAATAGACAAAGTTATCGCTCTTTCCATGTTTTTCTTTAATTTACAGATGCATCTTTTTTTTCACGCTCTCAGGAAAGTTCGAAATCAGAATCCGTGACATCGAATGAGAAAAGTCAGCTATTTTTCTTTTAACATATATACTCTTACTAGCATCACGACAGCCACCAAGTAAAGATGCTTAGGGATTCGTATTCAAGTATAGCCCCCGAATTTAAATCGAAAAAGTTTATTCCGAATCCCGTTGTCCCGAGTTTTCTTTGAGAGACAAAATTGACTTTAATTTCGATTTCATAAGCATTATAATTAAAACAAAACTGTAAGGCAATTATTTGTACTTAATAAAATTTAGTGTAAACTTTTCAGATATACATGTTTCGATTTTTCCGTGTCCAGGATCGCCTCCTCACTCCAGAGTAAGTTATTCTCCCAACTAAGCTACACGAACAGAATTTATGGCTGCAGATTTTTCGTCTTGACACGTGCTTTAACCTCTGCAGTGCGTCACATCATCGCCCTCTTGTTGTTGTTTTTTACGCGAAGAAAGAAATTTCTTTAATTTTAGACGATGTGTGAAACAAACATCACACATTTTTGGAAGAATCCAGTACATTCAGTTTTACGTTCGTGCACCAATCTGAAAACAGAAGTTCGTCAGTGACAGTGATCGAACTCGCGCCCACCTTACTCCGGAGTAAGTTGCTCTCCCAACTAAGCTACACGGACGGAATGTATCGGTGCATAATTTGCCGTCTTGACACGTGCTTTGCCTATGTAGTACGTCACACTAATTTAATCTCTGGTTGTATTGAATGTAAATGAATAACCGTCGTAAAAGACAGGGATTCTTCGGTATTGTATATATCTGGCATCTTGGAATGCAGTCTCGCTCACGGTCGGCATAAATAGAACACCACAACTTGTGTTGGCGAAGTCACTTCGTGCTTTCATCAGCAGTGACAACGCACTTTCCGCAACGCTTGACTGTAAGGGAAGAGTTCACGACTCGTTTATTCCCTGTAGTTTTCTATCCGCGGAACCAAAAGACATTCACCAACAATCAATCGCTTCACAAACTGCAACTGAGCAAGCTCTTCAGGCTCCTCCCTGCCGACCATCACTGCCGCCTAATGTTCTTGTAGCTCACTCTATTCTAAACTAAATCACGTCAGAGATGCACTTTGAAATGATTAATTTATCTTAAATGAAATAATGGTTCCTCAAAATCATTAGAGCTAATTTTAAATTGGAACGAAACGTTGGTACGACTACAGCAAAGAGCAATTCGGTAGCGTGTTGTAATCAGCAATGTCCAAAACGCTAATGAATCGCAAATGTTAGAAACTCTTAATGATTTTATATTCCATTTGGACAGCATACGGAGAATGTTCCTGTTTCGAAAGATGCGGTGGCAGATGTTGCTGAATTTCATAGCAGAACCCAACAAGACTCATGCTAAGCATCTGGAGCCGCACCCAAAGTAAGTGCCTCTTAGAGATACTTGGTATCAGCTTCATTGTTCAACTGATCCCAGGAATAATAGTTTCCTTTTCAATTAAAAAGAGACAGAAGGACAAGGAAGTTTACATTTCTCGAACATACCGCGCACGTTCCGGTTTCAATTAAAATGTGGAAAATGCGACTGATAAGGGTCTTGTATCTGCTTTCAATCATTTTCTCGCGTGCCTGTTTGGCGGTTTAATCCTTACAGACATATACTCAGAGAACACGGATAAGTCTTGAAATAAAGACCATTAAACCACATTCCGCATTTTCGTTGACCCTTTTTATTTCTTGTGGAAGAGGAGAAGCGCCATAAATAAAACATCCGAGGTTGAAATCCTTATTGAGTAGGCTTTCTACCTTGCTTTTGTTTTCTGTTATCGCTTATTAGACTTGAAAATGTTCATGGATGTTTCGGTAATGAAAGACAGTTATGGCTCTTGATCAATACAAATTTCTCTTTAAAAAAATGAAATTTGATGTCTCGAGATGTAGCACGAAAGTAGGCAAAACTTTACACGAAAGGTTAAAAAGTTATATTGGAAGCTAAAAACAGGTTTTTCATGACTGCAGTAGTTTTTTATGCGTCCACGTGAACAACTAACTGCCTCAGATAAGGGAAAATATCACAGCATAAGAGATACGTAGGGTAAACATTGGCAATTTCGTGATAATTTCAGAAATGTTCCTTTTGACCACAAAAAATTATCGCCCATGTTTATCAAACCCCAATACCTCATACGCAACACGTTTGTGAATAATACTAGTAGCTTGGGAAACAGTAGGACTGCATGTTTGTATTCCACAACACATGTTTTTGCATAATGTTTGATAGTGGTTATTCCATGATAACCTTGGTACCTTCGTGATAGTGAACAAGCTGCCCATTTGTACGCACAACATTGCGTGAATGTAAAAAAATACTAGACGAAACCCGTTGGAATCGACGGTTACTTCTTTTTTTTTTTTTTTTGAAAAGAATAAACTCATATGAAACAACAAATGTATATTTTATTTGATTGACAAATTCATTCAACAACTTCAGTAAAGACAATAGTCCAGGTTCGTGATTTTTTTTTCTAACGACCACCGTGAGTAACTCAATGGGTTATAAGCAGTCGCCCGTTCTTAATTTAGGGTCACTGGTTCCAGGGAAGGAGAGAGCCAGTGCCGTAAGATAAACCCAATATCCATGCCTCACAGGGATTCGAACCCGGACTCTTCACGAACCAATCATCATAAGCCAGCCCTTAGACCACTGCGCCACCGGGGCGACCAGGTTCGTGATGAGCATCACGACTACACCCTTTTTCAGTCGTAAAATGTGAGGAGAAAGTCCATTCATCTCAATCGTGTGCAAAAATTCAACTGGATAGCACTCTTTCACTCTCATCTTCCGTGACAACTGTGTTTGTAAATGTTGTTGGAATGAGATTCGCATTGCGAATACTCTTTACCCGTCGGAATCGACGGTTAGGTTTTATGTTTTCATTTTTTAAAGAATAAACTCATATAAAACAACAAATGTATACTTTATTTGATCGACAAATTCATGCAACCACTCCAGGCTCGTGATTTGTTTTGTTTTTTGACCGTAGGTTTAACGACCACCGTGAGCAACTCTATGGGCTATATAAGCACTCGCCTGTGATATTTTCACCAACAATGGTCAACGGAATGTTTGTTTACATCTTTACATAATAGGAAACGTCTTACTTATGTGAATAAACTGCATCAAATGAATATTAAATTGTATATATAAATCACACAGTCCAACGATATAACGCTATCAGGTCTTAGAGAGTGTTTGCTGTTCCGATGAAAAGAATTTTGATACAAATGCCTGCTAGCGTTGCTTTGCGCAACGATTCGCTTAGAAAAGAGACTTCGGACTTTGGACTATTTCAGTCTCTCCATGCTGCCGCCTTCAACAGCGCGTGAGTCAACGATGGAGTCAACCGCAGGCGATCGAATGTCAACCGCACGCTTCTCCCATAGACTTTACATGGGACCTTTGCCGCTCCACAACGCCCGAACCGTTGCCCCAATCTATCTTTTCTCTTCTGCTGGCACATCTACGTGGTAAGACCTTTATTTTGATACCTTAACGATATCTTTACGTTCAACCGTTCTCTCAAAATAGGGCTCACAGTAAAACACCTTATAGAATTAATATATAGATAGAAATTAATACTGCATGTGATATATTGCACAGTTTACTTTAGTCAAACATGGAAGAAATACACAATTTTATCTATAAAAAGTCTCTTTTTTCCATATAGTGCCACTTCGCATTATAATTTACGACATTATCAGCAGCTTTCACAGGCGTCGCACATGAACATATCTTTATTCTCATCGTAAAAGTTTTGGCACTTCATGTGGTACCATATCATGCAAAAGCTACATTGAACGCACAAAGATTCACTTTCTTTCTTCTTTTTTATTTTTTAATTTACATCCTCGGTATAGTTGGGTCCACAAAGTTCACCATCACAATTATCGTCTTCTTTTTGCATGGGATTGTTGATAAAAACTGTGCATATGAGCTATATTTTGTTGCATTTCAATTTCATCAACTGTTACGTATCACGAAGTTACGTGATACCTTGGTTATTTCGTGACAGGCTAAAATTATTTAAAACCGGATCTGAAGTGTCGATTTGAATCCCAACTACCATACTTATGATTCGGAAATCAGATATTTTAATTTAAATTATGAGAAAAAATATATTACTGAAACAAAAATCAAATGTCTGAAAAAAATAAGTACCCAAATGCTCCCGTGGCTTAGGCTCTACGCAATATAAAATGCTGATAAATGACTTGCAAGTGCATTTTAAAATTAGATAAGAATGTAATCAAAAAGAAGATATCTGATCTTCTTCTTCAATGGCATATTATCAGATTATTATTATTATTTTTTTTTGATTGAAGGTTTTAACGACCACTATGAGCAACTAAGTGGGCTACAAGTAGTCGCACATCCCTACTTTAAGGCCACTGGTTCCAGGGAAGGGAGAGAGCCAGGGCCATGAGACAAACACAGTATCCATGCCTCACCGGGATTCGAACCCGGACCCATATCGGACGAATGATCAGAATCCATCGCTTAGACCACTGCGCCACCGGGGCGGCATTATCAGATTATCATATGGCATATTACAGATTATCAAGATCCATTACTATCGAACAGAACTGTGCCCCTATTAGGAATCTCAGCCAGGTACGCCCCACATCTGGCGGCCAGCCCCATTCTGAAGAAGAGTACAAATCACATGAGCCACCACCAGAAACTGTTCAGACGTCCAGGACACATTTCCGGGAACCCATTCACGCATTTACATTACGTTCGTATGAAAGACTGAACAACCACCGAATTGAGTGGGCTGCGTCGCAGGTGGCCAAGTGGTTAGCGTTCGTGACTGCCATGGAGATAACGTCAGGTTCGATCCTGGGCAGGTACGAACGTTCGAACTACTAAATACCTGCCGTGCGTCGGATGGGCACGTTAAGCCGTCGGACCCCGGGTACTGGCCCCCGGTAATAAATAAGGGCGTCTTCCTCCCCTTTCTACCTCGCTTCCGTGTCACTTTCCTATCGGGCACTCCAGCCCAAATCTCCTAGCTTCCTATTTCTAAGGGTTTAAGACCTGGGATCAGACACTCCCTTCCTAAAATCCTCTATACATGATCTGATCTGATCTGCTCAAGAGGCTTTTAGTGTTTCGTCGAATTGGCACGTGGAGATAGCTAATCGAATGAAGTTTATTTTCTCATCTATTAAATTTTGTTACGTTTAGCAAAGTACTTGTTATTGGAGTTACTCGTTGTCTTAGATATTAAGTAATTGCCGACTACACGTTCCAGTATTTCAGCGATTGAGTTGAACTCGACGGAACCCAAAAAAACCTCAGTCAGGCCTGTTTGAGAGATTCGGAATCAGTAAGGCCTAGTGGCGGATTGAACTCAGTGGGGCCTGACAAGCGGTAAACATTTTTTTAAATATTTTTTGTTGTTTATTTCCAGATTCAAATCTTTGTTTGTTAGCTTGTTTACAATTGACACCGAGTTTCTTAACAACTTAGCGATCGCTCTTTGGGTAGGTGAATTTTCTTTTTCAAACCAGAGCCTTTACTTTTGAAAAAGTCGTAAAAATGAGTACCTTCTTTAGATATTCATTTAGTGTTCTTTCTCCTGTTAAGAGTAATTTCCGACGGTTTGTTTCCTCCATTATTAATAATATCGCTTGTTTTACATTTAGAAATGCTAACTGCATGATTTTCACAACATATTTTAATTACAGAACACGAATATTTTATTCCGTGAAGAGTAGAAACATAACCTTTTATCCACAGCTTGTTTACTTGCGCCATTTTCTTAGCAGACGATATTCAACACTGCAGCGGATGTTTCTTTCGATTTCCTCTAACACACTGTTGCCAGTTTCCATTCTTTGAACTTCTTTTATTTTCTGTAATTTCTTATCAAAGACGTTCTAAAAATGTGTGAACATCGTCCGTATATGTGGCAATGAGTAAGGAAAGAATTAACTTTCAAACACGAAGTAAAAATCCTTTCATAGTATTAGTTAACGCACACACACACACATTAGAATAAATGTACTTTACCTCAGAATAGAGATTCGTACTTCACTTGCAAGAGAAACAGGTATACAGCATTCTCCAGAGACACGTGTGACTACTTACCTAAGGAAATAAAGAGCATCTTATCAGTAACAGCTCGAAATATGCGTTCGTGTGAATTAATCAAAATGTTATACATAGAAGTGAGATAGCGGAAGTCCCAAATAATACTTATTCTGAATTTCAAAAACATGATTCCAAAATTTTCTTTCAACTATTGCTTATTTCAACATTTTTGAAACATCTTTCATACCTAAATTCCGTATTAAAGCTTGAAAGGAATTGTTGTTTGGTCCTTCTCATCATTTAGATTACTTTGAAAAATATGCCGCTAAAGGAAAATGAAAATCGTTTCACATCAGATCAAGCGTGTCCTCTAAACACCTTCTGTTTTCTTATTATATTCAAATGCATTTCATCAGAGTTGTTTATCGTGTTTTTCCACACACAAATATTGATTTTTCAACAGATGGCTTTTATTCCACCCACGGAATTTTTCCACAGGTAAACGGATAAAAATGCAATTAATTTTCTTCGAATTAGCAAGCAAACTGAAAAATATGTACCGATAGGATGAGAGTATAAAGTAAACGGAAACGTTGTCAAAGTAATTCGCAAAGTCAGGAATGTTGTTTTAGCAAGATGACAATAATTTAGTGATGCGGGTTCAAACTAATGGAGGCGAAGCTATTCATGACACCTTCAGCGTTTTTTATTAAATTATAATTTAATAGATTAGATAATTATCTATTAGAAATTGAAAAATGTGAACCATTCACGAAAGCAACTGGTGTAACTCCTTTCTGCCACATTTTTAAATTTTGACACCTCTATATTTTGAGTGCGTTACTTAACTTCATTCGTGACTGATTAAATTGTACGCGGTGCTGCGTAGGTCTGATTTTTAAGTTATAATCTACACTGCTGGCTACCCAAAATGCAACACCAAGAAGGAAGCATCCGATTGGCCTGAAATTCGCAGCATGTTTCGTCCGCGAGCGGACATGCAAACGATTAGCATTGCAGGGCATATGCAAATCATGTGCGCCCGGCACGCCACCCAGAAGCACTATAAGAAGGGTGCACAGAAGGCGGAGTGTAAGTAGTCGAAATGTGTTGTGATTGCCGGACTTGCGCGTGGGAAGCTTCCTGATGCCTCGTCGCAGAATACGGCAGTCATTCCAGCACGTTTCAGAGTTCGACAGACGACGAATAGTGGCTTATCGCGACAGCGGTTTGTCGTACCGAGACATTAGCTCCCGTGTGGGACGAAATCCAGCCACAGTGAGGCGAGTATGGATTCGGTGGGTGCAGGAGGGACGGACGGACCGACGTGAGCGATTGCCGCAGCCGCGGCACACCACCGAACGAGAGGACTGGCATGTTGTGTGGCGGGCATTGACGGCTCGCACCGCCACATCACGAACATTAGCGCAGGAATTAGGGTGTGTTGCGCAACAACCTGTGTCAGCACGTACCGTTCGACGTCGTCTGCAGGAGCGGGGACTTGTCGCACGGCGCCCATTGCTCCGATTACCATTGACGTTACACCACCGGCGAGTGCGGCGGCAGTGGGCAGTTCAACGCCGCACCTGGACTGCGCAATGGCACGACACTGTCTTCTCCGCCGAATCCCGTTTCTGCCTGCAACACCACGATGGTCGGATCCGCGTGTGGCAGCACCGCGGCGAGAGACTGTATGACGCCTGCATTATGCATCGCCATACCGGTCCGTCACCTCGCGTTATGGTTTGGGGCGCAATTGGATATGACACCCGCACCCCACTGGTACACATCGCCGGTACACTCAACAGCTACCGCACTATCTCCGACGTTTTGGAGCCTGTAGTCCTTCCCTTACCTGCAGGACCTGCCAGCGGCCACGCTTCAACAGGACAATGCACGCACCGCACGTGGCACGCATCGTGCAACAATTCTTCACTGCCCACCAAGTTTCACTGCTGCCGTGGCCTGCCTGTTCTCCCGATATGTCGCCCATCGAACACGTCTGGTCGCTGATCGGCAACCGAGTGGCCCGGCAAGCACCACCCGCGGCTACGCCTGATGAACTGTGGCAACGTGTGGAAGCACCCTGGACCGACATACCCCAAACCTACATCCAAAGTCTCTTTCGTTCGATGCCGCGGCGTGTAACGGCCGTTATTGCCAGTCATGGGGCCACATGAACTATTGATGCCTGCGTGTTCCGCCAAGTCGCACGGGTCTGTAAGCTCAATCGTTTCATCTTTGTATCTGTTGTCATGTGTCCAGTAAATATGGCTTTGCTACTCGTGTCCTTCTTGGTGTTGCATTTTGGGTGGCCAGCAGTGTACAATCATTTGCATAACATGTATGTGTGCACTCTCCTTGCAATTTGCATGGCGCTGCGTTCACGTGTTCGTGGTGTGGGATATTCTCTGTCAGGCAGTGTATAACAGCAGGGTTCGTACTGATTTTTGCATGCCTTTTTAGGGAGTTTTGAAAGACTTTTCTAGGAGTACGAAACCAATTTTCCGGGAGTCGACGATGACACAAGAACTTTAAAAAAAAAAAAAAAAAAAAAAAAAGCACAGTTTAAAATAGGAACTTCAAGTCTCCGTAGCATTCTTTCTTTGTCCGCAACGTTGGTTTCTCTGCTCAATAGGCCAGCAATAGCGTTTTTGAACAATAATGTCGCTTAAAACAGAAGAAAAATTCTTGCTCTACCCATTCAGTTTGTACTAATTATGAACGGGACAACACGCATTTTAACCGAAATTAAATATAAAAACTCGATACTGCATTGTTCATTCTGCCATGAAAACAACTGTAAAGGTCACGGAAAAAGGTTACATTCTCATCATTACTAGAACAAGCATTTCCGGCCATTCCGAAAAATTTTCGTCTCGTGGAGGGCATGAAGGCTTCCAAAAAAATATCGAAAAACCATTGAAGAAATGTTACTTTATTACAAACGTCCAACAATTAATTCCAAAAATGTATAATAAATGTTAGAATCTTGAAAACATGAAAATAAATGTTACACATATGTTGAAAAACATTGCTTCACTGATATTCTCAACTTACATATATTCTCAATATCTCCCCATGCTCCGTAGTGGACCAACCACTTCTGTACTGACTACGGAGAATTTGCAGCACTTGGAAGGTCTGGGTCTATCTGAAACAATGCCGAGGCACATGACAAGGCTTATCCAATAACGTCTTTTGCTCACCCCATCAACAGTGCATGTCATCTATGAAAGGCGAATTCAAAGTAAACTGAAGTGCCAGAAAAACTGGTACAACAGTCTAATACTTGGTTGGTCCCCCACGGGAGCGGAGGAATGCAGAAATAAGACGGGTCATGGACTCCACTAGCTTCTAGAAATATGCTGTAGGCAATGCACACCATACTTCCTGCAGAGTGTTCCACAATTCGGGTGTATTCCGAGGTCTCGGATTCCTGTGTTCGATAGCGCGTTGCATGGCATCCCAAATGTGTTCTATCACGTTCAGATCTGGGAAACTTGGGTGGGAATGGCAAAACCCCAAACTCAGATGAATGCTCCTCTAACATAATGTGGCGTCCCGACACTTGTGTGGAGGTGCATTGTTCTGTTGGAACACGCCCAACCCATCAGCATGAATGCAAGGCATGAACGGGTGTACCTCGTCAGAAAGGATGCGCACATAGCGTTGGCCGGTCACAGATGTTTGTAGATGTACCAAGGGTCCCAGTGAAGTCCAGCTAAACACACCCCATTCCATTACGGACCTTCCACCAGCCGTTACAGTTCCCTGTTGACAGGCGGGATCAATGGCTTCCTGGGGTTTGCGCTACACACGAATCCTTCCATCTGCCCAATACAGTTGGAAACGCGACTCATCAGACCAGGCTACTTGTTTCCAGTCATCAAGTATCCAGTGGCGGTGTTGCCGTGCCCAAAGCGAGGCGCATAACTCTGTGTCGTGCACCCATCAAGGGGACTCGAGTTGGGCGTCGGACCCCCAAAGCCCATATCGTGCAGGGTACTTTGCGCAGTCTGGACGCTGATGCTTGTTGAGGCTCCAGCATTGAATTCCGATGATACCTGCGAGAGTACTGCACGCCTATCGCGTGAAATGATTCTTGACAGCCGACGATGGTCACGTTCACCCAATGTCTTTTTACGGCCACACTGGTATCGTAGGTTGGAGGTTTGGCCGGAATTCTTGTAGTCACGGTACACCCTTGCAATGGTCGTCCGTGAAAATCCAAAGTTCTTTCCTACCTCTGAAATACTATGGACCATCTCACGAGGGCCAACTATGACACTGCGTTGAAAATCGCTTAAATCGTTATTACTTGTCATTCTCATGTCGAAAACAGCTCTGACAGCTGGCAAGGATGTCTATCGCTTTATATACGCACTGCCGGACGCAACCGAGTACGCGGACAGGCGACGTTGCTATGTATTTTGCATAAGCTCGTCTGTACCAGTTTTTCTGGCACTTCAGTGTAGATTCCAGCAGACGAAGGAAAATCGCGAATTTTGAGAAAAAAGTAATGGTAAAGTTCTCCTCCTGCCCGTTATAGACGAGGAAAAAGTCCGAAGTACAATAGTTTCCAAGAACTATAATTAAATTTAAGGACTTTTCCAAGAGTCTCAGAGGAAATAAGGAAGGAAAAGTCCATTTAAGGAGTTCTTAAATTAGAGAAGGTGTACTTACCATATATCTGTTTCTAGAAACTGTCCCTGTGCAATCCCGATTTGAAACCTCCCACTGCCGCTCGGACGGAAGTTGTAATGTACTGACGTAGCATGATGTACATGAGACACTACTGAAACAACAGATGAGTCAAAGTAACAATGAAGCAGCAATAAGCCTGTCGGCGTAGTTGAGTTGGGAGAACAGTCACTCCGGAGTAGGTAGAGGTGAGTTCGAAGTCCACCATCGGAGTTAATTTATATGTTATGTACGAGGTCCGATCAAAAAGTTCCGAGACTAGGCCGATATACAACAAAGTACTTACGTTACTTAAGTCTGGCTGTGGTCTCCCTCCAAGTAGTCTCTTTGGGCAGCGATACACCACTGCCAGCATTTTTGACACTGTTGGAAAGCCTCCTGGAAGTCCTGTTCGCGAATCGTGTCAAGCACCGTCTGCGATTCACGATGGATCTCGTCCACGGTTTCAGAAAGGCGACCATTGAGCTTCAGCTTCATCTTCGGGAACAGAAAAAGTCGCAAGGGGCCAAATCCGGCGAGCAAGGCGAGTGAGAAGGGGTAGTCATGCTGTTGCGCCCGCAAGAATGCGTGTTGCTAACTCTCTGTCGTGATGGAGCAGAAAATCGCCCCTGCGCCACATTTCAGGTCGTTTGCGGCGAATGTCCTCTCTAAGACGCCGCAAATCATCGCAGTAAAAAAGGGCGGTGAGGGTTTTGCCCTAGTGGACGAATTCACGGTGCACAACCCCACGAATGATACGAAGAACACGATGAGCATGCTTTTGGTTGCGCTCTGGACCTGTTGGGCCTTCTTCGCTCGTGGAGATCCCGAGCTCTTCCACTGCGACGACTTTTGTTTGGTCTCCGGGTCGTAACCGTAGATCCAAGTCTGTCCCCAGTAATGACCCGCGACAGGAACGTTGGTTCAGTCACCACCTGCTGACAAAGATCTTGACAGAGTTCGACACGGAGCGCCTTCCGTTCGGGGTTCTGAATCTTTGGCACAAACTTTGCATCAATGTGGCGCATGTTCAAAACCAACGTCAGAATTTCTTGCATTGTTTTGTATGACACATTGAAGATGGTAGCAATGTCTTGAATGGTTCTCCGACGACGCTCATGACCCAGTTCCCTAATTTTGTCCACATTTTCGGGGTTTGCTCGTGGACGGTCGCCCTGACCTCTCGTCGTCTTCCATTGCCGTTATGTCGCTCTTGAAGCTCGAGTGCCACTTAAAACACCTCGCACGACTCATTGCTTCATTGCCATAAGCCTGCCTCAATATTTCATGCGTCACCGTTCCCTATTTGCCGAGTTCGACGCACAATTTGGTGTTCGGTCGTTGCTCTAATTTGCAGTTCATACCGAAATCACAGGTGTGTTCTGCACGTGGTCACCAAATATCATGTAGCACAGGTCTCAATGTTCACAGAACGACGCCACTCGGCACAATGACTCATGAAGGTCACTGACGTCGACTGCTGCTCGCGCTTCCACGTACAGCTATTTGTTGGCGCGCTACGTACCTAGTCTCCGAAATTTTGATCACACTACGTATATTGGAGTCCGGAAAAAATGAATCTACTGACAGTTAGGTTTAAAAAAACCTGTGTGAAGTGTCTACCAGACAACGTTGTTATTTAATTAAAAATTAATTCTGCGATGGTGATGGTCCTTCGAACACCATTGTCGACTGACTGGCAACTTGAGCCTTCGTGCCGCTGCATTACTCAAGGAGGGCGATGATGTAAAGTACTACGTGACATGACGAAGACGTAGTACTACTGAGGTAGCCATGAGTCAAGTCGAAAGTAAAGCAGCAGTAAGCCTGTCGGGGCAGTTCAACTGGTAGAACAGCAGCTCCGTAGTGGAAAAATGTGGGTTCGAAACCCACCACCGGAAAAAAGTTACACACAGTAACGAAACATCACCGGGCACCCCTTCAAAAGCAAATGAACTGATCCGCTGCGTTGCTAAGATGCGCGGTACAGCTGCAAACGGTATAAACACAAGACTGAAGCGGACCGCGATCATATCGCACTGTGCGGTTCAGTGAAAATGTCGCGGTGGAAGAGAACTGACTTTAAGAAAGGAAAGATTGTTGGGTGTTTATTAGTGGATTGTCCATAAGAGAAACCAAGAGGCGTTTAAACATACCCAAGTCAACTGTTCTGAATGTACTGAATAAGTGGAAGACACATAGCGTGCCTGAAGCAGCAAAACGTAACGGCAGACCAAAGAAAATAAGTGATAGAGGACATTGAAGCCTCAGGAGAGTCGTTACAGCTAATCGACGGAGTACTGCACAAGACCTCAGTGTATAGGTGAGTAAAATGCTGGACCCTCGGTATGCACACGTGCCATTCGCAGAAAACTTGATCCCTGGGTTACCGTGGTCGTGAGGCTGCTCATAAGCCTTTCATCTCCACTCCGAATGCTACTAGCCGTTTAGCATTCAATGTCACGTTGTACTTTACATAAATGTAAATAACATTTATCGGCAGTGGGGGAACACTATTTACCACAGTGTACTGTTCCTACGGTCACGTTTGGAGCTGGCAGCGTACTCGTGTGAGGGTGTTTCTCGTGGTATGGTCCCGGCCAATTGATTATGGTGGACAAACGTGTTAACTAGCACGTCTACCTCGATATTCTGGACAATTATGCTCTACAAACTCTTTGCCAATACTATGGAACCAAGGCCTATTACTAAGCAACAGTTAGCGGCAACATTATGTACTGAATGGAAGCGCATACCTATCGCTGTGTTCCAAAACCTTGTCGAAAGCATGTCTCGAAGGGTCAATGCATGTATTTAGGGCAAAGAAGGAACGACACCGTACTAATGTATGTTAATAAATGCTATGTTGTGTTTCTCTTCTAGGTGTCCGGTGACTTTTGTCAATATAGTGTATATTATGAAGTACAATCTGCCAAAGTGTGAAGTGTCTGCCACGATTTACCGATGTGTCCCTGTTCAATTTCGATGTTACAAAGTGTGTGAGATATGGTTACAATATAAACATTTCTATTACTATTGTAGATGTCTGTGTGTATGTGTTGTCATAATTTTGATATCCAAACATCTAAATTTAAAGCAACTTTTATGAGACGCATTTATTACGTGAGCCTGTGGTATCACATCTATTTTATGATTCCGATGACGATTATGATAACTCGAAGTACGTGGGAAACAAAAAGGAGAATGGCTGACGAAAACATAGCGCTGTAGAAGATAATAACTCTCAAATAGCTGTGATCTTGGGGAGTAACTATTCGTGTCCTAAAACTCGTCACTTCCATTAGAAGCCATTTTGACACCAAGAAGACTGCTTCCTTATTACCCAAGAGACACAACATTCGCACATTAAAGGCCATTTAAGCCCATACCGGCCTAAAAGTAATAGGCTTGGAATTTCAGCTCGTTAAGAAATAAGTAACTTAACAACAAAAAGAAATTTAACGGCCTGGTGTTTAAGCGAAAATAATTATCCGGTCCCGTCATTTAGCAAATGTATTGAGTAACAAGTATAATGATATTCGGCTGACGACCCATCTTCCTAGCATGTTATATAAATAACTTCCTAAAGAAGTGTTAATATTAGGTGAGTGAAGTTTCATGTCACAACCGTTTTTCGTGTTTTCAGCAGCGTCCATCAAATCATTATATGACTGTCCTTTTTTAAATTTCCTGAAACTGAGAATATAGGAACTACATTGATGAATGGATATATGCAATGCCTGAATGTTTCAAAAGCATACCTCTTATAAAACTGAAAAAAATACAACACCCTACCAAGAGGATTCTTGAGAAAGAACTAATCTTTCTTCAGTACCATCTACACACACACACACACACACACACACACACACACACACACACACACACACACACACACACACATTTACACACACATCACCCTACCGAGGGAATTCTTGAGGAAGATTTAATCTTTCTGAAGTATCATTTACACACACACACAACACTACACTACCGAGAAAATTTCTTGACGGAGAGCTAATTTTTCTTCAGTACCATTAACACACACACACACACACACACACACACACACACATCACCTTACCGAAAAAATTCTTGAGCAAGAGCTAATCTTTATGCTGTACCATTTACACACACACACACACCACCCAACCGACAGAATTCTTGAGAAAGAGCTAATTTTTCTTCAGCACCATTCACACACACACACACACACACACACACACACACACACACACACACACACACACACACACACATTTCACTTATAACTGTCTAACGCAACATAAATATCAATTATAACTGCCATCTCTTGGAGAAAATAGCGTGGCAGGAAAATCTTACTGCCACCTTAATAACCCGGGGCTACGCCGCACTGTAAGCTTTAATTTCACAGTTTTATAGTAGCTAACATAATTAAAAGGAGGAAAAATTTCCATAGTCAATATACTTTTAAAACGACCGACTTTTTTTCCGGTCAATGTAATAAACAGATGTTTTCAAAATCGATGTAGTAAAAAAAAAACGCGATAGAATTTTCGTTGCATTTCAATTCGTTATTTTGAAATGAAGGATAAACTCCACTGTTAGTGTACTAAAAAGATGGCAAAATTGTTTGTTGTCAGAGACGGGAAAGCACCCATAATCAGTATACTAAAAGAATAGAAGAAATTGCACACTCAGTGAAGTGAAAAAACGGCAGAATGATCAGTGTAGTGAAGTGGCACAGGATTCTCAAAGTTACTGACTGTACAGAAAATACGGAAGAATTTCTAAGGTAAGAAACAAATGAATTTCTAAGATAATAATTCCTTAGTCGGTACAGTGAAAACACGCTGGAATGTACATAAAAGGTAAAGCGAAAAGATGGCACATTTTCAATAGTCAAAGCAGCAGAATGACTGCAGAATTTCCATCATCGTTATCAAAGATTACATTAAAGCAAAGACAGACGTATTGCCACATTCATTCATTCATCCAATCACTCATTTCCTTAATACACCTGAACATCAAAAATGGGATTCTGAAGATCTCATAAATACAGAATATGAAAACAATTTAGAAATTCACGCATTGCGTAAACATTTTCAGCATCTCTCTCTCGTGCGTAGTGAAAAGACGGAATAATTTCCGTAGCCGTAATAGCAAAAGACACGGAACAAAACGCGTCATAACAGTTCTAATCAGAAGACACCGATTATAGATTTTCGGAAACGGTAATCGATAATAGGTGCTAATTCCAATAGCGCGTGTGAAGAAGATACTACAGAATTTCCGTAGTCACTGCACTAAAGAGGCGGCAGAGTTTCCAGTGTTAATCTAATGAAAAGACGATAATTTTTCAATCTTTAATAATGGTTGCAGCTACCACCAGCAAACAACGATACAAATTAGAATAATAAGATTCCATCAAATTAAGTTTAACACAAGTGACATGTATGTTGGCGTTGAAGTTAAACCTCAAACTGATGCATTGCTACAACCAGTATAGAATAATAGTTAATTGTAGCAGTCTTTAGTAGCAGCAACTATTATTCTAATGTTACTTTGGTTTCTGTGTGAGACACTAATTCCGAGCTTGTTAGGTTTACGTTCGCTTTAACTTCACTGGAATACTCGCTGAGTCCGGATAACTTACATGTTTGATGTACTTAAACAAAAGTCCTTAATCAGACATACAATAACTATAACTGTACACTTCTGGATAATGGCCAGGTTCAGTAAAAAGTGGTACTTACAAAAAACAAAAACAAAACACTTTTTATTTAAGTTCAGTAGTCATGTCAACACGCATTTTTCACATAGAATAAACTTATCCTCTCGGAACAATCTGAACCCAACACGTGTCCGCTAATTCGTCGCATATTAACATTAAACAAAAGGTTGACTAACTTACTAACGAAAGCTCGCCATACCATCCACATGACTTTAATAACACTGCCTGTTGAAGACTGAACAAATATCTATCTCAGCTTTTGATAAATTAATTACACTTTGACCTATTGTCAGGAGTTGCCAAAGTAAAATTCGGCGAGGGAGAACGCGTGGCGTTAAGCTTAGAAAAAACACTTAACGTGAATAAACAAAGTTTACGTAAGAAATCAGGAACGGAAATGGAAGGTTAGAGCATACGTCACATCAGTTAAATATGTTTATTCTACAATGTCAGCAGCCTGAAAGCAAATAAAGAAGTTATTATAAGTTCCATTTCTAGTTATATTGATCCTTGCGACATTTAGTTGTCACCTAAGTGTTTAGCCTCTAGTATTAATTCAACCCACGACTCTAACGACTTAAATCATCTAAAACATTGAAAACATTTCAATGTATAAATTTACAAATGTATACACCATTTAAATGCTGATCTGTTCCCTTTTCTGTTTCAAAGTGTCTTGTTTATAAACACGAAATGTACAAAAGATAATCTTTCTTGAGGAATGGCAAAACATTTTGTCTAAAATTACTTCCGTCATTACTGATAGTTGAAAGAAGTACATCCTACAGCTTCATAACATGTTAATACTACCACTGCTTTTCAGTTATGCCATTATAAATAAGGAGCACGAATAAAATGAAATATATCTTCCAAGTGACTAGAAATCATACCGAAGCAGGGCAAGTATATCACCATAGCTGCGACAGATTTTCAATCACTGCATTCATTCAACAATAAACACGAACATCAGATTTAAAGAATAAAAGACAGTAGTTGTTTCACTGTCCCACACATAAATTACGCCGTTTAAAATGACAGAAATACAGTCATCAACTGAAATGACTTATGCTCTCCAATTACGAATGAGCGCCCACGTAAAAGAAAAGAACAGGTATAACAGTCATCGGAATTGGAAGAAGCCCAAAAATTGCTTCATTCAAACCAACCATTTCACTCTTGAATATGGCAAATTTACAGCAAGCTGTTTTCTTTGATGGCAAATCCTTCAGCACCATTTTCTTTACGAGATGGAGAAAGCATGAAAAATGTATCTTTCGAAACTACACCCATTTAGCTAACGGAAAAAAACTACGAATGAGGCTCTGACAGAAAGAATTGTTCGGATATAGAGGAACTTTACATAGATAAGCATGATGACAAGTTATATCAAAAGTCTTTGAAATGTTCGGAAATTTGAGATGCACCGTGAAATCTTTAAAATGTTACGAAAAGGAATAAAGCAGGTCAAAGCATTTTTGAAGATGACTGACTGTATCGCAAATCCCAGTGACGATGATTAATGAGGTTTCGGCCTGCAGATAAAAGAGCATTTGAAGATTAATAGCCTGTTTTTTTTAATTACCTTGGACGGAATGGACATGAGAATATTAGAAAAAAAAATAATTTGAGAAACACGACAAACACCTTTTATGGAATGTTTATATAATAAATAACTCGTAGAAAAATAAAGTAAATACAAAAATGCGTTGTAAATTAAAACTCAAACATAAAGCATTTTCATTTTAAATTTTAATTCGGATGCTCTGCTTTTGAAACTTATTTTACATACTCAGAGCAGGGTGATAATCGGATCTAAATATTTAGCAAATGTGAGAGTCAAAGATGGGACAGGTCACGTGACACTCTTTATCAGCTCAAATGCATTGAGACTTTCCTTCATATTAAACGTCTCGAGTGCAGCATTACTTAATCTGGTTTGGATCTGATCCAGCTTTACTTCTTGGACGAATCAATATCTCTAGGCAAAACATCACACATTTCTACTTAATATGGTACTGTTCCAGTTCCTGTATTTCCACAGTAAGGTTTTTATGGCTCATAACTGCATGACAACGCTGTTCCACTTGCATGTGAATTTATAACATTTATACATTTCGGTACTTAATATGTTATTCATGTAAACTAAAAATAAAGTACGTCCAGCCTTTTAGGTATTCCATACTTTATTTGACATAACAGAAAATATACATTATATTGACAAAAGTCACCGGACAAACCTTTAAAAGCAAATGAACGGGCCCGCTGCGTTGTTAAGATTCTTGGTACAGCTACAAACGGCATAAAAACAAGCCTGCAGCCGATCGCGATCATATCGCACTTTGAGGTTGACTGCAAGTGTCGTGCAGGGAGGAAACTGACTTTGAGAAAGGAAAGTTTGTTTATATTAGTGGGTTGCCCATAAAAGAAACCGAGAGGTGTTTAAACATACCCAAGGCAACTGTTTTGGATGTACTGAATAAGTGGAAGACACATGGCGTGCCTGAAGCAGCAAAACGTACCGGCAGACCAAAGAAAATCAGTGATAGAGGACGTCGAAGCCTCAGGAGAATCGTTACAGCTAATCGACAGAGTACTGCACAAGACCTCAGTGTACAGGTGAGTAAAAATGCTGGAACCTCGGTATGTACACGCACCATTCGCAGAACAACTTCATTTAAAGGGTTACCGTGGTCGTGCGGCTGCTCATAAGCCTTTCATCTCCACTCGGAATGCTACTCGTTATTTAGTATGGTGTAAAGAACATTTATCGTGGACCGTAGATCAATTGAAGCGGGTCCTATGGACTGATGAATCCAGATACATGATCCATAAGTCTGATGGCCGAGTGTGGGTATGACGAAAGCCGGGGGAACGCTATTTACCACAGTGTGCTGTTCCTACGGTCACGTTTGGAGCTGGCAGTGTACTTGTGTGGGGGTGTTTTTCGTGGTATGGTCGCGGCCCATTGGTTATCGTGGACAAACCTGTTAACTAGGACGTCTACCTCGATATTCTGGACAATTATGCCCTACTAACTCTGTGGCAATACTATGGAACCGAGTCTTGTTGGTACCAGCACGGTAATGTACCGATCTGTAAAACAAGGACTGTTACGGCGTGGTTTGACAATAATTCCGTATCGTATGTGGACTGGCCAGCACATAGCCCTGATCTTAATCCCATAGATCACCTATGGGATGAATTAGAGCGCCGCATAAAAAGTTTGGAATCAAAGCCTATTACTAAGCAACATTTAGCGGCAGCATTATGTATTGAATGGAAGCGCACACCTATCGCTGTGTTTCAAAACCTTGTCAAAAGCATGTCTCGAAAGGTCAGTGTATGCATTATGACCAAAGGTGGACCCCGACACTGTACTAATGTATGTCAATAAATGCTATGTTGTGTTTCTATTGTAGGTGTCCGGTGACTTTTGTCACTATAGAGTAATTTGCTATTTTGATCACTGCTGCAGCTGTTCAGCAGAATCAGCATTACTAACTAATCGAATAAAAGTCGCCATACAAGAAGTTGGGTATAGTATTTGATTTGTGATGCTATAGAACAAAGTATAGCCTGATGTCGTTTCAGGTAAGATCTACCCAAAATAACATAGAATCTGAGTCTGTTCTATCCAATTCCATTGCTAATTAGCACCCTAAAGGAAAATAGAGGATGAAGGGGAAAGGGCACACAAGATAAAAGAAGTGCAAACTTCATGTTAGTTAATAACTAACCACACCGTGAAAGAGATAAAAAAATACACCTGTTCCAAAGTTGTGTTTCCTTGGGCTAATCTTTACTTTCCACAAATGTGAACCTCTGACGGATCAGATGTTGATGATGTAACCGATTCTCAACTGGCTTCCCAGTAACACAGCAGTTCGGAATGCGCCTCAGACTTGGTTACAAATACCGCGCAAATCATACTGAAAATTAATTTACAGACCACCACAATAGTGCCTAGTTTTCTTTTGCAATTATTTCCATACAATCGAACGTTACCTTGTCATTTTGTATTATATATCCTCCCTATTACAATGCAACAATTATTAAACAATCATCGGATACTCCCGGTATGAGTCCCTGTCTGAAGAACTCGAAATGTCGAAATAAAACAATTTTTAAGTAATCATTAGAAAGTCTAGGTATGTCCTTTATACGAATAACTCTAAGCAGTCCTTAGAAAATATTTGATATGAACCCCTGTCTAAATGCTCCAAATGTAACAATTCTAAAGAAGTAAACAGAAACATCCGGCATGAGCCCTAGTTTGAATAACTGTTTATAATCCACGGCCTACCAGTTGTACACCCCTAACGAAACAACACTTAAGCACTTCTGAAATAGTAACAGTTATGAGCTCACAAAAAAGCAGTTGTTGTAAACCCTAGATGAAAAACAGCGATGCATGATATCAGAAATATATGGCTCTTTTCTTATGCTGAAACATAACTCCTATACAAACAATTATTAGCTATCCATGACTGGAATACTGTCATAAGCCTGATATAAAACCCTAATAGAACAATTCTTATGTACCCAAGTTACTAGTTTCATCATGCATACCCGATACAAAAAAAATGTTACCTAGAAAAACTTTGATCTACTCCAGCAAAAACTTTCGTTTTTAGCACGTCTTTTGTAAAAACATATCGTGCTTATGTTACCGGTTTGTACGTCCGTCCGTCTGTACCCACGATATATCTGCAACTATTAGTCCGATTTCAAAAATTATTTTTGCATTGGGAAGCTTGAAATATGCGAATGATGATCCTTTATTTCGTTTTATTTTTACGATGTACAATTTTGCCGCTATAGGGCGTAAATGCAGATGATGTAAAAATATGTTTTATTCCACATATTTGCTTCTGAACATCCGATTGAAAAAATTATTTCATCTTTCGATTCCGTTTATGTTGAAGAGTATTTTAGATATAGTTACTTTTTTCAAATTACGCATAGATTTTCCGCTAGGGGCGCAAAATAAATTACATTTTTCCCGATAACTCTTCTTCTAAAACTCCAATTTGAAAATTTTTTTCTTCAGCGGATACATCTCCTGATGGAAAATCTTTTGCATATAATTTCAAATTTTTGGTAGAGAATACTTTGGCCACCAGGGGACGTAAGTGTTAATTTTTGCTTCTCATGTATTTGCCATAAAATTTGAGCTTCTAAGATATCGATTGAAAAAATTATTTCGTAGACTGATGCCACTCACATAGATAAACCTTTTTGGAATATTTTCTTCTTAAAATATTCCATAGTAGATGTATATCTTATTTTCGTCAGTATCTCTACTTCCAGGAGTCCGATTTGAAAAATTTATTCTTTGTTGGATAGTGTTTTCAGTGTGACATGTTTTTCATATAACTTCAAAATTTTCAAGTTTTTCATAGACTTTCCGCTAGGGGACGTAGAGGTAAATTGCGTTCCCTCCTATATCTCTGCTACTAAATCTCCGATTTGAAAAGTTCTTTCTGCACCGGATACAGCTCCTGATGGGAAATAGTTTTCACATAATTTTTAATTTTTGTAAAAAAATTGGTTTGACAACCAGGGGGCGTAAGTCGTAATTTCCACTTCTGATGTATTTGCAGATAAATATGAGATTCTAAAATCTCGATTGAAAAAGAAGTCGTTTGTTGACCGATACTACTCATGTCGACAAACCTATTAGGAACATTTTCTTCTTGAAACAATGCATGGTATCTACGCCAGAGGGCGTAGATGTATATCTTATTTTTGTTAATATCTCTACTTCAAGGATACCGATTTGAAAAATTCCTTCTTTGTTGGATAGTATTTCCGATGCGAAATGTTTTCCCTATAAATTCAAAATTTTCAAGTAAATCATAGACTTTCCGCTAGGGGGCACAAAGGCAAATTGCGTTTTCTGCGTTATTTCTGCTTCTAAAACTCCGATTTGAAAAATTTATTCTTCTATGCACACAAGACCTGATGGAAAATATTTTTCACATGATTTCTAATGTTTGGTAAAGAATGGTTTGGCCACCAGGGGGCATAAGTGTTAATTTCTGCTTCTGATGTATTTGTAGCAAAATCTGGGCTCCTGAAAACTCGACTAAATTTTTTTTTCTTTGACCGATACCGTTCATATGGAAAAACATTTTGAGAATCCTTTCTTCCTAAAATAATGCATGGTTTTCCCACCAGGGGACGTAAAATCACATCTTATTTTTGTCGATATCTCTGTTTCTAAGAGTCCGATTTGAAAAATTCCTTCTGTGTTGGAGAACCTTTCCGGTGAGAAATGTTTTCATATAAATTCATGTTTTTCTTAATGCACAAGTCTGCAACCAGAGGGCGTAAGCTCACGATTCCATTTACAGCAATATCTGAGGGATTAAAAACCCTATTGAAAAACTTCTTTCTTCCGTCAGATATTATTGTTTTCCATACCGGTTCCATTGACTTTGAATAGCTTTGATAAATTTAATTTGTGTCAGAACGGATTCTCAAAAGACGTGCTTATTACACCCGAAAATTAGGTGTCATCTTTCTTGTTTACTACTGCTAGAGCAACTGCATTCTAGCCATATTGAAACAACTCGTCTATATAACTCTCGGAACAAACCCTGTGTCTCACCGATGGAACAAATCACGTGAAACCGTATGTATGTTCTACTATAATCAAGCCAAGGTAGAACAATTGCCACTCGCCAGAAAAATAATGTTCCCTACTGAAACAATTGGTGGGAACATGTGCCCGAAATGAATAGCGTGAACTCATTCCACAACAATTCTCACGCATTATTACCGAATTGACTCGCATGACAGATATAGGAATATTTTTAATGCATGGCTTATGTATCTGAATTACTGTTACGAATCCGTCCTAAAACAATTCATATATTTCCGTGCCAGAACCGCGGTCCTGTATCCAAACACAACTGTTCACGCTCATTCCTATACAGGAATAATTCGTATGCAGACATTACTTCTATGTACGTTTGCTCGAACAATTTGTATATACTCATGTGACACCGAATTATTCGCATCAACCTGTCAGATTTATTGTCGCAACCTGATGCTGGAGTAATTCTTATGTGTCCATGCGACAAGAACGGTCATACATCCACCGTGTTAAAAGAACTATGGTATGTTACACCAAGCAATGGTGCTACGCCAGTTGTGCCACTTTTTGCGGCTTGTGTGGTGCATGAAAAACATAATAACATCATGCAAAAATTAAATAGGTGCAAACCTACTCCTTCATGTTTTTGTGTTGTCCAAGCACCACACAAGCGTGCATCATTGCCCTAGAAAGTTGTGCTACTAGTGTAACGCCACATTTTGGTGCAACCTACTACAAAATTTTTAACAGTGAAACCTAAGCGCTGAAAGAATTCACTAAGAACACATTATATTATAACACATTACAATATTATCCGAAATTCGAATACTTCTTTTCATCTTGGGATAGCTTCATTCGAATATTTCGTTCTGGGTATGCTCGCACTGTGCATAATTCTTCGAAGATTTACGCCACAAATACAGTACATCAGCCAGCGCGCGTTCTTTCTTAAAAATAGACTCAGGTAGTAGTGTTTGAGTCGTAGCCAACTTACAGCCATTTTGGTTAACCCTTTAAGCGGCCGATGTTTCTGAATCAAATGGTGCCCAAAGTTTTTTCACGTTTCCCAAACAGAAATTGTTCACATAGCGACTTGATTATACGAAAGCTACGAAAAAACAATACCTATACCTTCCCCACGTCAACAGCGCCGAACATAAACTTGTCGCTAGTGATAAGATATCGTTTCTGTAGTTCTCTGTTCTATGCTCCATGACCCTAGACATGATGGGGAAGGGCTTGTTCCCATGTCAAGGTCCTACTGGGTAGAAACAAGTGCCTCAAACATCTTCTCTCTTTCTTTTGCTAGGTTAGTCGACATTGTTATAGCCCTTTTAGCAGATAAATAAGTTAGAAAGGATTAGTGTCAATAATCCTCTTGCATGATCATTTGGTGTCAGTCATCCCTTAAACGACCACTTTGAGAAGCCAAGGAGAAAGCATCGCTCTCTGATGAGTGAGTTCACTCATTTGAGACGCGTCCGATTCACTATTTAGGCAGCGAATATATTCGTTCGAGCTGATTTTAGCCAAATTTAGCTAACCGCGAGTTAATTCGTTCCCGCCGGATACAGGGTTTTAAAAGAACACATGTGATAGCTTTTCCCCTGGCATTAAGTTCAGAAAAAAACAGAGTAATTACCACACACTAGAAGCATTCAATATGTTCTTAAAAATATTTCTTACTAACACTTCTTTAATAACTCTACATATCATATTCGTCTCTAAAATATATAGACACAATTTCAGGAATATCTACGGCTCCACAACGAAAAAATTTTTTTTTTTTTTTTTTTTTTTTTGATTGGAGGTTTAACGACCACCGTGAGCAACTCAATGGGCTATAAGCAGTCGCCCGTCCCTAATTTAGGGTCACTGGTTCCAGGGAAGGGAGAGAGCCAGTGCCGTAAGACAAACACAACATCCATGCCTCACCGGGATTCGAACCCGGACCCCTTCGGACGAATGATCAGAGGCCAACGCCTTAGACCACTGCGCCACCGGGGCGGCAACGAAAAAATTAAGAAACATATAATCACAATATCAGGAAAATGTACAGCGACTTGGAATCTCCATAGATTCTTCCCATACACTCGAAAATGTTGGATGCCACATTTTCTTTTTAACAATTCAATTAGCGAACGGCGCTTTACAATTTATTCTGTCTTTACCGACTAACATAAATCAAGTTGATGAAAAGTACCTGTACAAAAATATCTTCTTACGGAGGAAGTTCATACATTTTCAGAATGTCTTTGATAAGAAATTACAGAAAATAAAAGAAGTTCCGAGGATTGAAAGTTGAAACTGGCAACAGCGTGTTGGATGAACATGAAAAAAAACATCTACGTACTTCAGTTAAATATCGCCTGCTAAGAAAATGGCGCATGTAAACAAAATCTTAATAGGAGGTTATGTTTTTGCTCTTTACGAAGACAAATATCGTATTCTGTAATTATAAAACGCTGTGAAAATCATGGAATCAGCATTTCTAAATGTAAAATAAGCAATATTATTTATAATAAGAAGAGAAAAAATCATCAGGCATTGCTTTTAATAAGAAAACGAACACCAAACGAATATCCAAAGAAGGTACGTACTTTATGACTGTTTCAAAAGTAAGGTCTCTGGTTTTAAAGGAAAATCTACCGAACCAAAGAGCAATCGCTAAGTTATTAAAAGTATCTGTATCAACTATAAACAAGGTAATAAACAAAGATTTGAATATGAAAAAAAAAAAAAGTTCACCGCCTTTTGCCTGGGCAGGTGGCTGAGCGCAGAACACGGTGTACATTTCTATATAAAAATCGTTTAGCCGGAGATTGACGGAAATTTATTAGGACTGCTGATGAAGCATATGGATCTACCTAAACTACTGGAACAAAACATGGTCGATTTACTATCGCAAAAGAGCAGAAAAAGACTTACAAACTTGGTTTCAATAATTCATAGAAACTTTCGGTAAAGGATTTATGATTATTGCTGATTTCTCGTACAATGGGGAATTAAATTTACGAAAACTTGAAAAGAATGTTAAAATCAATTCTACATATTATCAAAATAATATTTAACTCCTATATTTAAAGAGGAAATATCATTTCTTTATCAATAGTGCCTTCAAAGAGTAGAACTCCGTCAGGATATGGATACCAGTCATACATCCAAACCTGCTGCTCTACTTATTGAAAAACTGAAAAGAGAGGATACAGGGACGGGCATCATGTCTATACCTTTTGCTGATATTCTTTCAGAGGTACCAAGCCTATACTTTTTGCTTAAATTCCTTCAGATGTATTCAGTCTATACCTTTTGCTCATATTCCTTCAGAGGTATCAAGTCTATACCTTTTGCTCATATTCCTTCAGAGGTATCAAGTCTATACCTTTTGCTCATATTCCTTCAGAGGTATCCAGTCTATACATTTTGCTTATATTCTTTCAGACGTATCAAGTCTATCCCTTTTACTCATATTCCTTCAGAGGTATCAAGTCTATACCTTTTGATCACATTCCTTCAAAGTCACTTAATGTGTTACCAATGGCCTTCTGACCGCAAAAAAAGCAAAAAAAAAGGCGCGTTCTAAATGCCGACCTAAACAATGATTGGATTATGGAAAGAAATGGATGAGAAATGGAGTAAAATACCACCGCCAATTTTAAGAAAAGCCCACTTATATTGAAAATCTAGATGCAGGTTCATACCCACAAAAAGTACTATCAGATAGAACATTTAAGAAAGAAATAATTTTATTTTAAACATTAATTATATTGCTGGAAAATCGTTCGAAAGAACGTCCTCTGTAGTTGATTATTTTGCATTATCAAATAATATTAAGCTTATAGACTTGAGTAGCTAATAGTGAAATTTTGTAGCACTTCGTTACCTTGTGCAGAATTTAATAGACGTGAAATTTTGCATCACTTAGTCATCTCGCAAGCAGCTTAAATAACTGAAATTCCGTGGTGCTTCGTTATCTCAGAGGGAGATTAAATAATCGTGATCTTTCGCAGTACTTATTTTTCTCGCAATGAGGCTAAATAAGTGATATTCCTGTGAATTGTCTTTATCTCGGCACAAAGATTAAATTACGTGATCTTCTGACGTACTAAATTATCTTGCAAGTATATTAGAAATTCTGTAAATTTCGGCAGTATCTCATAAAAAGCTTAAATAACTGTGAACTTCCGCAGTACTTTATATCTCACAGTGAGGCCAAATACGTATATATTGAAATATTTCTCAGCACTTCGTCATATCACAAAGAGCTTAAATATTCCGCAGTACTTTATTATCTCATAGTAAGACTAAATATACATTCCTCAGCACCGTGTCTTCTCTCAAAGAGATTCAATAAGCGTGAAATTCCTAAATACCTATTTTATCTCGGAAAGAACTAAAACAATTGTAAACTTTGGTAGTACTGAATTATCTCACAAACAGGTGAAATAACACTGATATTTCGCAGTACTTATTGATCTCGCAAAGAACGTAAACCATGGTGAACATTCAGGATACTTAATTGTCTCGCAAAAGAGCTTAAATTTCCGTAAACCTCCGCAGTACTTAATTATCTTCCAAAGAGGTTAAAGAACAGTTAAATTTTGCAGCACTTCGTTATCTCAGAACGCGGTTTAAGAAATGTGGAACTTCGAACTTGCAAAGAGCTTAACTGTGAAATTTTAGAGCACTTCGTTGTCTCGTAAAATATTCAAGTGACGCGAAATTTTGAATAGAGCAAAAAGCTTATATAACCAGGAAATTTTGAAATGCTTTTATATCTTTCATAAGGCTTAAGAAACTGGGATTTTGCAGCACTTCTTTATCCTTTAGAACGGCTTAGGCAATTGTAAACTCTTAAACACTTCTTACCCAGCAAATATTATACATATAAACAGCCAGATGTCTCTGCCACTCTCTCTCTCTCTCTCTCTCTCTCTCTCTCTCTCTCTCTCTCTCTCTCTCTCTCTCTCTCTCTCTGTCTGGAAAGCTTGACGTCACAGCAACGTCTCCATGTGACGTCATTTCTTGATGCTGAGAGGAAACGCAGTCAAATACGCCACATTTTATCGTACATTTTGCAAAATATTTCGCAACGGGCTTACTTACAAGTTGAGGTCACTCATGGAAGATCAGACAGTTCACTGTTTTGCGAAAATCGACAGCTCATATCCACACGATTGTGTTTCAAAAGCGACGACCGCCACATGTTAACATTTTAATTATTCTGCGAGCCGAAAACAAGATTTTAACTACTGAACGTATCGATCAATTCGTGTTTGCTCTCGTGATGTCAAAGTAATTGCGTGCTATACAGGGTGTTCGTAAACTGTTTTGACAAAAGAAGAGGAGGGATAGTACCCATCAAGACGAACAATATTTACAATGGAACCTAGGGTCGCATTCCACTCTGAGTGTCAGAAAAGAGTAAAGTTAAATGTTTAAGTTGAACTTTCAACAGTGCAAAGAAAGAGAATTGACGACATCATAAGTTGCACAATCCCATTTATGGAGATCAGGGACAGACTCAAAGGTGATGCTCAAAGTGGCGGCCACGGGTGCCGTTGTACAATTCACACCGGCGAATGAAAGACTGGCGCACCCTCTCGAGGACTCCTGGTGTCGTGTTTATCCTGTCCGCTGCAAAAACGGTTCTCGCGACGAAATCTTCCACCGTGTCCACAGGCGTCTCGTACACCAATGATTTCATGTGCCCCCAGAAGAAGAAGTCCAGTGGGTTTAAGTCCGGTGAGCGTGGAGGCCATGCCACAGGTCCGCCACGTCCAATCCATCGTGCGGGATATGTGGCATTCAGGAAGTGTCTACTGCACCTTGATAAGCCAATCAGCTGCAACTGTCGATGCTGCGTCTTTTTCTCTGGCAATTTGCATACGGTAAATGCTTGACGGTGATGTTCTGGCGATGTGCTATTTCTCCGGCACGAAAGAAATAACGTCTCAGGTGACGACTTGTGCTTGTTGGACGTATTTCGAAATTACTCTTTTCTGACACTCAGAGTGGAATGCAACCCTAGGTTCCATTGCAAATATTGTTCGTCTTGATGGGTATTATCACCCCTCTTCTTTTGTCAAAACAGTTTACGAACGCCCTGTATAATAGCACGCCATCACTTTGAGATGTCAAGATGATCGAGTGCTAATTTAAAAACAATGGATTATCACTGACTCGAGTTCTACGTCGTATTTATTCGATCTACAAAATTCCAATTGAATTCTTAATATCACGGTAAGTTGAGTTTGTATATTAATTTAATTTAGCGCAATTCGAATATTAATTTGTACGCTTTAATTATTTTTTACTTTTTTTATTTTATCGAACTTTTTTCCGAGTTTAATGTTGATTGTCTTATACATTTTGCAAAATATTTCAAATACCACAGTATCATATATTTTGCAAAATATTTCAAATACCACAATATCAATACATTTTACAAAATATTTCAAATACCACAGTACCATACATTATGCAAAATATTGCGCACCGGGCTCTCTATTATATATATATAAATACCCAGATCTATTTAAATCACTCTAACCTACAATAAAAACTGAAATTTTGAGATGTCAAAGTGAGCAAAATCGCATCTACAAACATTTCCAGCTCTTATATGAATGAGTTTTTACTACATTTCCTTACAGAAATCCGGCGTCTATTTGATTTGTTTTCAATCTGCTTCAATTAAAAATTTCATCCCGTTATTGGTCGGGCAACATCCCCTATATATGAATATTTATTTAAAGCTTAAAATTAGCCGTCCTAAGACCAACCGTAGGCTGGTATTAAATAACAGTGTAATTTTGCAGAACCCCGTTATCCTGCAAAGCACTCAAATAATTGTGAGTTTTTTCTCCAGAAATAACTGATATTAGGGAGCATGCTGTAATTACTGCAAAATTTTCTACGAGTGTATTTATCTCACAGAGCTGAAATAAATAAACTCAGGTCTGTTATTTTTTGATGGATACATTTTGACGAAGGAATTTCACAGACAGTGAGAATAAATGTATTCCAAAAATTTAAGTGTCAAAACGATGAGTTGTTTTTTCAAATTGGTTCATAATAAAGTATGAGACGGGTTGAAAAATACTCAATGCAGCAAAGAAATGCCCGTATACGTTCAAAACGAAGAGTGCGGTGTGAAATAAATGGACACTGACCACACAACCTGGCGAGTTTTCCCAGTATTTGGCCTACTTTGCTTCCTCTAAAAAAAGAATCGTTTATCCATTGCGGTATTGATTTCTTGCAGTTTGATCAAAATACGGAGAAGAAGAACAAAAATGATGATAGAAGGAAAAGGTAGGAGGAGACAATACTGATTCTGATGTCCGGCGGCTATAGAATGTTTGATTGCAGACGTGGGGGTTCAAACAAGCTTTTCTAGTGTTGAAAGGTCGAAACGTATCAATTGGTCTCTCAGCCCTCAGCATCAAAAGAAAAAAAAATATGGAGGATGGGAAAAGAGCGGGAGTTATGCTCCCTCCGGCCGGTGGTTTTCCTGATTTATCCAAAAGGAAAAGCAAAGAAATGAAAAAAGAAAAAGAGACAGGGTATAGCCTCGAAGAAAAAAATCAATAGCAGTGGAAGTGGAAATTCTGACTGGCCTTTTTGCTTCGTGCCAATGCATTTTCATAAAGCGACACGCTTCTCGTTCATGACCGCACAATAAATATTTTGAATAAAAGAACAATGTCAGTGAAACTTATTCGTGTTTCCATCCTTCGGTAGAAAAGATATTTGATCTTCTAGTCATCATTCGTAAGAAAATATACGTGCGTACGTGCAAGAAAGATATGGACCGTGTGAAAAAAAAAAAGAGAGAGAAGAAGAAGAAGATTTCAACACTGAAATGCACTAGACAAAATAATGACAACTAATATTGAACTTAAATTTCATCCACTGTAGTGTAGTCGCATTGTTGTAGAGAGAGAGAGAGAGAGAGAGAGAGAGAGAGAGAGAGAGAGAGAGAGAGAGAGAGAGAGAGAGAGAGAGAGAGAGAGAGAGAGAGACTTTATATCCAAGCCCCTCTCCTTAAAATATTAAGAGGAAAATGCTGACCTTATCCTAGAAACTTTTACAGTAATCGTTATATTGCAACCTCGGTGGCGAAGTGGTCTAAAAGCTGGCTTATGACCATTCGTCTACGATGGGTCCGGGTTCGAATTCCGGTGAGGCATGGACGCTGTGTTTGTCTTACCGCACTGGCTTTCTCCCTTCTCTGTAATTAGTGGCCTAAAATAGGGACAGGGGACTGCTTATATCCCACTGAGTTGCTCACGGTGGTCGTTAAACCTCTAACAAAACAAATATGTATATTATTCGTATCTATAAATGAAAATACACATCTCCAACGTAAAATTGCAACTTAAATGTTTTTTTTTCTTATTTTGAGTTTAACGACCACCGTGAGCAACTCAACGGGCTTTAAGTAGTATCGCCCGTCCCTAATTTAAGGCCACTGGCTCCTGGAAAGTGAGAGAGCCAGTACCGTAATGCAAACACACGATCCATGCCTCACGGGATTTCTTCTAGGACGAATTATCACAAAACAGCGCTTAAGGCAACTGCGCTAATCGGGTCGGTTCCTAGTATTTCCAACACCATGAAACCTATCTAAAGAACCGAAATATGACATGATGGCCTTATGAAACTGATGATGGAAATTCAAACTTCTGAGGCCAATTTGTCCGAGGCAGAGATCTTCTTCACACCCTGTATTTCAGATGAAGCATTCAAAAATCTGCGTACGTTCCTTACCCATTCTCGGCAACACACTGTTCTTCAAATGTATAAGCCCGCCGCTATTGTGGCGCGATGGTCTAAACGCTAGCTTCTGACCGTTCTTATGAATGGGCCAGAGTTTGAGTACCGGAGAAGGCACGGGTGGTGCACTTGTTTGATGGCTCTGGCTTTTTCCTTTCCCTGGAACTGATAGCTCTATATTATACTGTTCAAAATTTCTACTGCTCTAATATAGTGCTTAAAATTTCCATGGGCATGCGAGAGAATTTTTAGAAGTTCATCGCTAATTTGGATACACTCTCTGAAAAAGGTCGTCGCCCCGGTGGCGTAGTGGTGTAAGCAATGACTTCTGATCATTCGTCCGAGTAGGGTTCGGGTTTGAATCCCGGTGAGGCATGGATGTTGTAATTTGTCTTTCGGTACTAGTTCTCTCCCATCCCTGGAAACCAGTGACCCTAAATTACGGACGGGCGACTGCTTATAGCCCATTGAGTTGCTCACGGTGGTTGTTAAACCCCCAATAAAGAAAAGAAAGGGGTCAGCAACCCCTGTGCCCTACAACGCCTTCTTTGCAATACGATAGGGGAAATGGCTATTCTCGATTTAACATGGAACATTCTGTGTTTTACTGATATCCTCCTATGTAAATCACTCTTCATATCAGGCGTTCTCATTTATATTGGTGTAATCACCATCCAAAACATGATTGGACATCTACATGCTTTAACACAGTAGCACAGTAATATTTTTTCCAAGACTATTGATTCCTGTTTTTCACCCTTGCGCAGTAGGGGCAAAACATTAAGACCACTGGCTTAGCATCCTGAAGGTCCTTCGTAAAGCGCCACCACTACGGTCATGCGTCGAAACATGAACTCCAAATCCCCAGAAGTTGCCCACTGTATGCTGTACGATAGTGCTGACCATAACTAGTCCAGTGTCCATGGTGGTGGGTTTATACGCCGTTGATGCCGATCCAGATCGTTTCAGATGTGATCATTTGAGATCGGTGACGTATGTGTCAAACGGACAATGCGGCAGCGAAAAGATTGTAGTGGTAGTTCAGCTAGTCCGGAGTAGAAATATTCCTTCCTTTCTTTTGTCAACAGTGCTCGTACCGCACTGTTGACAAAAGAAAGGAAGGGGAATTATTTCTGGCAGTGGAAATATTTTCAGTACCAGAACGGGAAAATATTTCCTGGCAGTGGAAATATTTTCACCGCCAGAACGGGAAAATATTTCCTGGCAGTGGAAATATTTTCACCATCAGAACGGGAAAATATTTCCTGGCAGTGAGGACGGAAAAGAAATTGTTTAATGGTTCTTCCATACAACGTACGTAAATAAGAAATGCCATCCCGGTGGCGCAGTGGTCTAAGGCGCTGGCCTCTGATCATTCGTCCGTAAGGGGTCCGGGTTCGAATCCCGGTCAGGCATGGATGTTGTGTTTGTCTTACAACACTGGCTCTCTCCCTTCCCTGGAACCAGTGACCCTAAATTAGAGACGGGCGACTGCTTATAGCCCATTGAGTTGCTCACGGTGGTCGTTAAACCTCCAATCAAAAAAAAAAAAAAAAAAAAGAATAAGAAATAAATATTTCTGCAATGAAATGGTTGCCGACTGTTGGTTTCTGTTAACCCGAAACCTGCTGAGCAACTTCGTGGCCCCGCCTTTCTCAAGGAGAGAACGATGTGACTTATGAGTCAAGTGGACAATGAAATAGAGATAAGCCTGCAGACGTAGTTGAACTGGGAGAACGGTCACTCCGGAGTAGGAAGGTGTGGTTTCGAATCACATTATCGGCAAAAGGTTATAGGTCATGCACGGAAACATGGGCTGTCATGGCAGAACATGGAAGTCATCCTCGTGTTCCTAGAACTAGTCTTGGATGATATGGGCTTAGTAACACAGTGCTATGTCCACCCCATGTTGGGCTGGAAACACAGTCATCATAAACGGATGAACCTGGCATGCAGAGCTCGACAGGTACGTGGTGGTGCTCAGAAGTCCATCCACCACTACCAGGCAATCGAGAATGTCAAAGGAAAACCTCCGCCATTTTATAACATCCCGGTTATCTGCCTGTACCTGTGGGATCAGGACATCTTTCACAACCTTCTCCGCAGCTGTTCACCTTACTTGTCACCCTCCATCTGTTCGATGCAGTAGAAAATGTAATTCATAAGAGATCGCAACTTTCCTCCAATCTTCCGCTATCCACTCCTGAAGCTTTCTGGATAACTCCAAGTGCTTGTCGCCGATGATGTATTGTAGTGAGGTGTGCTGTGGTCATGCATTTACACAGTAGGGCCATACAGTGGAAGGATCGTTGCACTGTAGTAGTTAATCGGTCTCGGACAATTTGTCCAATGAGGATTGATCCAATGCCGATTCGTCCAATTGACCAAAGAGATAATTGATGCAATGCCGATTCGTCCAATTGACCAAAGAGACAATTGATCCAATGCTGATTCGTCCAAAGGGATAATTGATCCAATGCTGATTCGTCCAATTGACCAAAGAGACAATTGATCCAATGCTGATTCGTCCAAAGGGATAATTGATCCAATGCTGATTCGTCCAAAGGGACAATTGATCCAATGCCGTTTGGTTCAATGGACTATTCGTCCAATGTACGATCAGTGCAATGACGATTCCTCCAATGGTATCATCCTACCAACGGCAAACATTTTTTTCATTTTCAGAAAGGGATAATAACTTAAGTTATTCTATTCTTTACATCCTTTTGAAAAAATGATTTCCATATACGTATTTGGTATTTTAACCTGGTAAAAGGCACTCAGTGGAACATTTCTTAGCTGTTTACAAAGCACCTAGCCAGCAGACCTTTTCAGAAGATATTAAGTTAGAACCTTGATATTTGGTATTTGTAAACATTTTATAAAATCTAATAAAAAGCCCTCAACGTATCATCTCTCACCTCTTTGCAAGGCGCCTAGGCCATGGGCCATTATAGAAGATTTTAAGTTAAAGCTTAGATATTTGATATTTTTAAACATGTTATAAAATCTAATAAAAGACACTCATCGGATCATTTCTCAGGGACCTGCACTGCGGGCCTGTTTAAAAGACGACCTAGATATTTGGCTTTTGTAAAAATTTTATAAAACGTAATAAAAGGAACTCATCGGATCATTCATTTCTCAGCTCTTCACAGGGCACCTAGGCCGCGGGCCTTTTTAGAAGACCTTCAGTTAAAGTTTACATATTTGGTAATTGTAAATATGTTATAAAACCTAATAAAAAGCTCTGAATGGATCATTTCTCAGCTCTTTACAAGGCCCATAGGCCGCAGGCCTTTTAAAGAGTTTTTATTCTACCGATGTCATATTATAACGTTTACATATCAAGCGAAGTTAAAAATATTAGCACAAAATTAGTAAGTCAACTTGAAATGTAAACGTTATGAATATGACATCGGTGGAATAAAAACTGTTAACAAGGCCTAGACCTAGGGCCTATGAATTAATATGTATTTCGTACTTAAGTAAAAGCGCAATATTATTAACTTGATTTGATACTCGGATGTAAACGTTATAAATATGACGTCGGTAGAATAAAATCTGTTAAAAAGGCCTAGGTCCGAACCCTGGTCAGTTGCCTCCATAGGCCACTTGAACGAACCCCACTGCATGCTAAAAACAGAAAAGAAAAACTAGTATTTTATATTATTTAATACAAAAGGGAAACATCGAAGCTGGTTGAAATGCTCGTACATCAGTAACTCCATACGGCAGCAAGGACAGTATAACAAGAAAACCCAATTCTGGAAAAAAAAAAAATTCTTTAACCACAATATTACGCACGAAATGTAACATTATGTTACATTTTTTGGACAACCGGTACTTTCATATAACACCCTAGATAGAATCAGAACAGATGAGATTTGTATAGCATGAGTAGTACTTCAGACATATCAGAACAAATTGGTCTAATCGTACCATCGGACGAATCGGCAATGGACCAATCATACCATTGGACGAATCGTACCTTTGGACCCACTGTCCATTGGTCGAATCGGCATTGGACAAATCGTCGTTGGACGATTCGTACAAGACCCGTGGTCGATACCAGATTGGAAACTGGTCGAAAATTCCCGACCCGACCCGAACAAATCTGCTTTGAACTATAGATTCGAAACTCAATTTATATATATATATATACATATAAACGTAATATATATATTCATCTCGATAACTGCTTGATATTTAATAACTGAAATCCTTTTTTAATAATAAAATTTGGTTACTTCCTAAATTTTAGAGCCATTTTTAGTGCCACTATTTTGCGTAATCCAGAAGTAATGGTGACTATGACCGTGACCGTGAGTATATTACAAATGGGAATCATTATTTACGATTGCACAAATGTATTTTTTTAAATGTAATTAGATTGTTCACTCTTTCCACACTTTGATAGAGGTGCGCATACTTTCATATGCATCTTTCTTTGTAATTATACACTTTCTACATTTTGAACAACAAGCAAGACCAAACAACACAGAATTATTCACCGGTTCCTTAATGAGACGAAACAATTTCCAGCATTCACTCTTCCCCTTGTGGTTTTCAACAAGCCCGTATTTGTTGGTCTGGAAGTCTTTCTCAACCTCCTTAATATTAAATCCATCCATATTAACAAATAAGGAGTTAATTTCGACATGACATGTCATGGGAATGGAATGTTAGCACATCAATCGAAAACCACTGAATGCTCAATGTAAAAGATGCCATGTGAAAAGTAACTTTTAGTCATACAGTGAACTTCACACGGAGAGAGTGAATCAGCTGAGAAGCAAGCGAATGGCGTTTGCCTGTACCTTGCCCTGGACAATCTCACTGAAAAAGAACGCAAAGAAAGGATCTTCTTACGATATGGAGTCGGGTGTTGTCTGACGTCGTTCGGCGGAAATCTTCGCTGCTTTAAGACAGAGACGACAATATTTTTGCATGGCAAATCATTATTCACTCCGTTGATCCCACAACGCGCATTTTTCCTTGGAATATATTTTTCTCTTTTCAAAAATAAAACGGGAATAAAACCTTGTCAAAATCGGGTCAGGAACACCTTGACCCGACCTGTTGGATCCGAAAGAAATTGTCGACCCGTTGACCTGTGACCCGTTTCCCTCTCTGGTCGATACAGCTGTGCAAAGGTAACACACCTATTGTTTCAGGCAATACGCAAAACGGCCTATGTCCCAAAGCATTAAGCCATCGTGGCCGCGAAATTCTCACTCGCCGGTTATGCGTTGCGCTGCTTTCCATCCAGTCTCGATAACACTTTAAATGCGTCAGCCCGTGAAGAGCCGACAAATCTCGTCGTTTCCACAATTTTGCCATCCTGTTGCTGGGTATCGGTAATCATCCCCTAACCCAAAGGGATTAAATCTCGTGCATTATCTCCAGCTCCGACTGATACTGAAAGGGTCATAGATAGGGTTAAGTACGCCTGTTACCTTCACACGTGTGCACCGCCACACAGCAAACGATCCAAACGTTAGGTAAAACGGATGATGTCTTGATATTTTGTTTGTACAGTGAAATGTTTCGTGCACAATTTTTTACTGGGAGTGCATCGCATTCGGTTTTCGGGATGTAAAATGATCAATTCCGTGGGTTCCTTGTATGGATTAATAACTTAACATGTAAATCCTAGATCCATTTAACCTACAGATTCATTTGAAGCATATTTTTCTGGAACGGATTAAAAACGTTAAATAAATTTCAACTGCAAACATCCTCCGTTAAAGTTAAATTCTAGATATCTGAAATTATAATCATAGAGGTTATAACTTCTCGTAAACACACTTGTATAAGGTGTGACGTGCCTGCCCAGCAGAACGCACACGACATAAAGCCAGATAGCAGTCAGAACGAACGTCCGCGTAGCTCAATTGATAGAGTGACTTATTCCGGAATGAGGGGACCCGGGTTCGAGCCCCGGCGTGGACAAAATTTTCTTCGTTATAATGGCGCCCGAACTTTCCGGATGACCCAGCCGTTCAAAATCTCGCAATGGTGTGATGTTCTTTCCACACCGCGAGAGAGGAAAAATAAGAGAATCCCTTCTCCAGCGCTTAAAAAGAAATATGTTTGTGACGTTGCATTCCACACACTAGATTGACTGGGAGTTCTCAAGTACATTCTACGGCGGATGGCTGCCTGCGACGATTCATGGTCACGGCTGACCCGTGGGCCATGCCCCCGGCCCACTTTCGGGGGGGGGGTGTGACGTGCCTGCATAGCAGGACGCACACGACAAAAAGGCAGATAGCAGCGAAAACAAACGTCCGAGTAGCTCAATTGGTAGAGCGACTTATTCCGGAATGAGGGGACCAGGGTTCGAGCCCGGCGTGGACAAAAATGACGGAGAAATTTTCTTCGTTATATAGGTTAATATATAATTTCTTGTTCCAGAGAAAACACTAAGTGACTTATGCGCATTCACCATGAGTCTCCCACTTTTTGGGTCCTGTGGCGGAGACCTCCAGAAATTTGGTCACACTTTGTAGTGTGTTATTTTTGTAAGTGACAGACTCATGATGAACGCACATTTTAGTGTTTTCTCTCGAACAAGAAGTTAAATTCTGTTTCTTGGTATGGATTTAACTCATATTACAGTTCTGACTACAACATATCACTTTTTAATCTAGGAAGAAATTCTGTCCGCATTAACAACCTTCACACAATTGCTGCAGTCCTTAACAACCTTCACACAATTGCTGCAGTCCTTGGAAATATATTAGCGTTAATGCTTTAAAATATCTCACTACACATTCAAGTAAGGGCGAACACTCATCACAAGCTGATTTAGTTAAATGGTTTCAGTAAAGTTGCAGAGTGAGGCGAGAGGAAAGATGCGGAACCCTTAACTTCTCTCGAAAATTAGTAAACTGTCTAAAGCTTGGCGAAAAACAATTAACTATCTGAAACTAGGCAGAAAATTCCTGTCTAAAACCGTCGCTGTTCACGTTCCAGTTCTAGCCGCCTGGCGGAAATGATGCATGTTTCCTGTACGGCTCATTACGTCAGCACTAATTATGATCACGTGACACAAACAAAAGCTCTGGGGTGCATTCCCTGGAAGAGAAGACAGAGAGATGGAGCTTCAGGGTAAATGAGGTAAGTAGGAGGAAGTTCGTCTAATTTACTTCTAAATGATGCCGGAGAATCCTTCTCAGGGAGATTGTGGAACAACAAATATTGTGCCTTCTTTTATTTTTCTTTGTTTTTTCTCATTTGGTTTTAGTCATTTCCGTTAGAAAAACGTCTTGAGTGCTTTTAAAAGACTGGGATGTAAATTTTAGTACCCATTTAGATCGAAAACGAAGTGGGGGAACGAAAACAGGCGTCTCATGCAGAACGCTTAAATTGAAATTAGCATTTCGCCACGTACAGATTAAAATGTAGCAGTTTTTTTATTGTTAAAACGAAATCTCTGCAAAGTAGAACGATTTTAACTGCCCATAAACAGTGTAATGACCCATCATGAAACTGCTATTAGTCACTATTGAGTTAGTCTACCATTTCTTACTAACCTAACAAAAGTCTAAGCGATGGCTTCTGATCATTCGTCCGAAAGGCGTCTGGGTTCGAATCCCGGTGAGGCCTGGATGTTGTGTTTGTCTTACGGCCCTGGCTCTCTCCCTTCCCCGGAACCAGTGGCCCTAAATTAGGGACGGGTGACTGCTTATAGCCCATTGAGTTGCTCACAGTGGTCGTTAAACCTCCAATTAAAAAACAAAAAAGAACCTAAACAAAAAATTCAACATTCATGACTTTTACCTTTAGACGCATCAATAGGAACAGGGTCTTACGATTTTGGACCTTTCTCGAAATGTTTTTCCTGCATTATTTTTGTTTCCATTGATTCCATACAGTCATTTCAAAATACGTACGTTTCATGACATAATTATATACAATTTTTGTGTATTGTTTTTCTTCTTGAGTTTGTAAAATTAATCAGCTTGGTTGCAGATATCACGACTGTGTTTGATTACACATTATGTTACATATGCAATATTATTTTCCCATATCATTACACTTTTTATGGAGGTTTAATCACAACCGTGAACAACTCAGTGGGCTATAAGCAATCGTCCGTCTCTAATTTAGGTTCACTTGTTCCAGGGAAGGGAGAGAACTAGTGCCGTAAGACAAAAACCACATCCATGCCTCACCAAAATTCGAACCCGGACCCATCTCGGACGAATGATCAGAGCCCTTCGCTTAGACCACTGCGCCACCGGGGGCGGCTTACACTTTTTATGTGCCTTGTCTTATCTGTTTCTTTCTCTCTCTTTCTATCCCTGCGACAACACAGAGGTAACGGGCAGTACGGATTCTAAAGTAACCAGAAAGTAATGCCTCCATATTTAAATACTAGGACAAGCCGCCAACAGTAACCGATAACTCGGGTACAGTTGGCAAATTTTGAGCGAAGCTATTGCAAAATCTAAGCTCGTTAAGACGTCTATTATAACAAATTCTAAAAAACGAAAGCGAAAATTTATGACTTCCAGAACAAAAGAACTAAACATTCTAAAAAAGATATGTCTAAAATTAATCATGAACTACTTTCCCTTCACGCTGGTTGTGATCAGGTTGCATGAAAACAAAGCGGAAAGACACATTCAGATCGGGAACCACGTTTTTCATTTTGTATCGCAAAAGACAGACACATACACAAACTTCCATTTATTATTATAGATTAAGCAAGTATTGAGCTAGCAGACGGAGTCTTTCCATTTCTTAGTTTTTCAATTCAAACGACTTTTTTAAATTAATGTTAGTGAGCCGACTTTCGTGAAACAGTTCAAGTAAAAGGCCATCTAGTTTTAATTGAAATTCTTCAATGACACGGAATTTCGAGAATCGGAAGGAGTCAAAACCTGATCATGGACGATGTCCAATCGCATGCAAAAAATCACCGTGATTGGTTGTGACAACTAATTGTTCTAAGTCTCGTATAGAGAGCGGATTTTTTCAATTATTATTAAAATTGGTCAGTTTTTTAATGGTCATTATTTTTACACACGACACGACCAATCACCATAATATCAACCCATGTCACTCACCATGTCCTTCCATTTCTCTGTGGTAAGTGTCACTGCGATCGGCTGAAAATCTATGGAGGAGATAGGTAACAAACAACCCCTTCTCAAAACCAGGAAAAATCCCTAAAAATGCAAGTTTTTAAAGGATTATTCCTCAATGACACGGAATTTGTGGAATCGGAAAGGGTCAAAACTTGACCTTGGACGATGTCCAATGGCATTCGAAATTCATGCTGATCGGATGTGTCATCACGTAACTATGCCCGAACAACTAACTGTCTCGTAAAGAGTGCTCGCGCTCGGCCTTCGGCCTCGTTTCACTCCACAAGGCAAGTGGTAAGGTATCGAACCGAAAAAAAAACAAGAACAAAGTTCAGAATTTCTACCTTTCACATAATTTGTTTTTCTACATAGTCCCTGGGACGCTCGATACAGATACGCCAAAGCTTAACAAGTTTTTGAAATCCGTCTCTGTAAAAATCTTCAGGTTGTTCTCGGAACCATTTCCTCGTAGCGGCTTGAACTTCTTCGTCGCAGGTGAGGGTTTCAAGAGACTTTCAGATGTCTCTTAAAACGCGTCTCTGTAAAAATCTTCAGGTTGTTTTGGGAACCATTTCCTCGTGGCGGCTTGAACTTCTTCGTCGCAGGTGAACTGAATTGCTTTCAAATGTCTCTTGAAACCCATCTCTGTAAAAATCTTCAGGTTGTTCTGGGAACCATTTCCTCGTAGCGGCTTGAACTTCTTCGTCGCAGGTGAAATGAATTCCTTTCAGATGTCTCTTGAAACCCGCCTCTGTAAAAATCTTCAGGTAGTTCTGGGAACCATTTCCTCGTAGCGGCTTGAACTTCTTCGTCGCAGGTGAACTGAATTGCTTTCAGATGTCTCTTGAAACCCGTCTCTGTAAAAATCTTCCGGTTGTTCTGGGAACAATTTTCTCGTAGCTGCTTGAACTTCTTCGTCGCAGATGAACTAAATTTCTTTCAGATGTCTCTTGAAACCCGTCTCTGTAAAAATCTTCAGGTTGTTCTGGGAACCATTTCCTAGTAGCGGCTTGAACTTCTTCGTCGCAGATGAACTGAATTCCTTTCAGATGTCTCTTGAAACCCGTCTCTGTAAAAATCTTCAGGTTGTTCTGGGAACCATTTCCTCGTAGCCGCTTGAACATTTTTGTCACAGGTAAACTGAATTCTTTTGAGATGTCTCTTGAAACCCGTCTCTATAAAAATCTTCAGGTTGTATTCGGAACCATTTCTTCGTAGTGGCTTGGACATCTTCGTCACAGGTAAACTGAATTCCTTTCAGAGGTCTCTTGAAACTCGTCTCTGTAAAAATCTTGAGGTTGTTCTGGGAACCATTTCCTCGTGACGGCTTGAACTTCTTCGTCGCAGGTAAACTGTATTGTTTTCGGATGTATCATGAGAGCAGAAAACGACCAGAAATTGGACGGCGCCAATGTAGGCTGCAAGTAGGGTATTCAAGAATTTGAAACCCGATCTTCTGTATGGCCTCTGAAGTGACAGCACTGACGTGGAGTTTGGCGTTGTCGTGTTGCAAAATCATTGGCGCCCCCTCTCCCCCGCACATGGTTAACACTTCATTTTAAATTTATTCTTTGAGGATGGTGCCATGTGAGCTCGGTGTTAATGCGAAGTCAATACGTTAAATTTTAGTGCAAGATTAGGAGAATTTTTTTTATTTTTTTATTTTTGCTCGTTTTGTTCCTCATGCTTTGTCAGACGACCAGAAACATGCACGAGTGACGGATGCAAAAGACATCCTGGTGACTGCTGTAAAATTGGAAAATTTTCTCTAAAGCATTGCGGCAATTGAAGAGGTGTTTTCGTTATGATCTTGAAACCAAAACTCAGAGTGCTCAGTGGAAGTCGCCGCAGTCACCGAAAGGAAAGAAGATCAGGCTACAAAATTCCAAAATCAAGACAATGTTTGTGTGCCTTTACGGCAGCAAGGGATTCTGAATCACGAGCTCATTCCTGAAGGAACAACTGTCATTGGCAATGCTTACACATCCATTTTGGAACGACTGTTGAAGAGGATTATTCGTGTCAGGCCTGACTACAAAAATGGGCAATGGTTCTTTCTTCTCGATAACGAACACAGAGCAGCCAATGTATAGCAATTGTTGGCACGAAAACACGCGTGTGCAATCAACTATCACCCCCGGTTCACCAAATCTGCCACCGTGTGACTACTTTCTATTTCCTACATTAAAGCTTTTTGAAAAGAAAGGTTTTTCAAGTCATTGAAGACATACAAAAAACTGTGACATCAAGTCTTCACTTCAAACTAAAAGATGACCTCTGCAAGTCCTTCCTTTCGTTCGTTGATCGCGGCACTTCTTGTATTAACGCAGAAGGAATGTATTTCCAATTAAATATATTCACCTAAGTTTTCCTGCTTTTTCAATTTTTTTTTAAATTCAGTCTCATTTCTTAATTGCCGCACTGTGCAACAAGTAAGTAAAATCGTGCAATGCATTGATTATGATACGCTTTCCGACATGCCAGAAATCATTACTCAAGTTACTACTCAAGTTATGAGGATAATGGCTGTGGAATAAATACCGCTCCTGTGTCCTGACCTTTGACCCCATTTCGATTATAGTCAACAGAACCAGTTCAGTATACGGAACAACATGATAAAGTTTTGTCACAATCGAAGCATTTTTACATATGTTATGACGCATAAGGGCAATGGAATGGATCCTGCTCCTATGTCCTGACCTTTGACCCCATTTTGCCCATTTTCAACAGAATTCGTCCCCAGGAGGTCCCCTACCACATCTTAAAATATAATCGAAACCGAACCATTTTTAGGCAAGTTATGACGCATAAGGGCAATGGAATGATCCCTCTCCTATGTCCTGACCTTTGACCCCATTTCGCCCACTTTCAATAGGGTTTGTCCCCAGGTGGTCCCCTACCACATACTAAAATTTCATCGAAATCGAACCATTTTTTCGCTAGTTATTGTGTGGACAGACAGACAGATGGAAAAAGCTGGAGCATATACGCTTCTTCAACCTACGGTTGGAAAGCGTAAAAAAGAAAAGTTTTTGAAGACATTGAAGACATACAAAGAACTGTGACATCAACTCTTCACTTCATACTAAAAGATGACCTCTGCAAGTCCTTCCTTTCGTTCGTTGATCGCGGCACTTCTTTAATTAACGCAGAAGGAATGTATTCCCAATGAAATATATTCACCTAAGTTTTCCTGCTTTTTCAATTTTTTTAAAATTCAGTCTCATTTCTTAATTGCCGCACTGTGTAGTAAAATGATGTGTAGTGTAGATTTTCCCCCGTTCGTTCTTTAGAAAAGAAGTTCGTCGACTTTACAAAATCTCCGGAGAATACTTCCGCGGAATCGCCCTGCTAGTTGATATATTGAATGCGTTTTCAGAACAATCGATGAGGTTAAAATTCAAAAGTCAAAGTATGTGGTGTGCTTACATCGGGATTACGAAATAAACCGGGAAATTGTACGTCTTATAGTTTCGGACTATAAATACTGCTTTTCTGCGTTTCTTAGTGATGTTCGTGGATCAGCTTCTTAAGATATCTTTCTAGAAAAGGTGGGAAATTCTTTGTGTATCTCCGACCGGCTTCCTGAGGTTTTATAACCATTCTTTCGATCCGTATTGCATTTTTATGCTGAGATATATGTACTTCTGCTGCAACGTATGAAATTAATACCCCTTTCTTCTTCTGTCGATATATTAGATCTCCGTATGCAATATATTTTTACTCTCCATAAGCCTTTCAATAGTGCACTCACAGGGAAACCTTATTTCTGATGCATGCTCGTTGCTATAGCAACCACATATTCTAACAATATTATCTGCAAGTACAGGTGAAATCAGAAACCACAGTCTTTCTTCATAAGAAAGGCTACTAAAAGTAACAGCATCTTTCTTCAACATCACGAAATGAAGTAAAACTCATCCCCATAAAAAAAAATTACGGCAGTAAAATAGATACTTTGAAAGGAAAAGCAACGATATGTAATTTGTGTAAACGTAAAAGCGAATTTAATATATAGAGCGTATACAGAATAATAGGAACACCTGCGAATCCCTCGTTAATACCACGTAGGTCAGCTACGTGCAAATAGGTTCTCTACTACGTGACATAGAATGCAACCATAAGGCTTCTGACGCATGCTACCTTTTTAACCTTAAATGTATGTAACTTTTCGTTACCTCTTGTTTTCCTTTACTGAACGTCACGTCAGAACTCCCAAGAGTTTATTCTTTAGGTCAACATTGGCAGTCAGTCAAGTCAAGCAGACTCGGATATAAACAAAACGGTGGAGTTGAACGAGGACAGAGACCAGCAAACTAAAAGAGATATTGATGCGATAGCTTTAGCGGAGTTGCGCTGTAAATTACTTAAAAGACTGTCAGCCTGCGAGCATTCTAAATTCTAAATGCTGTTAAGGATTATTGTGTGAGGGTTCCTTTGCTATCAAACGACGGTGTATATTCTTCAAACACGGAACTGATGTCTAGATGAAGAGACAATTCTTGGTGTGGATCCTTACAATAAACAACAAGCCATCTGGAATAGCTTGTAGGTTAATAATTTTTATATCATTTCATTTAGAGTGGTATAAGTACCATTAGCTCTGGGGATGAGACGTAAAGAATTCACACTACCGCTTCACATTTAAACTTTCAGTTCTCTCTCGCATCAGGGAGGTGGAAATTGCTGATGAACGAACTTTCCCAAGAAGTTCCAGACGCATTAAAAGGATGGAGATGCGGTGATTGTGAAGATTTGGTGATATGCGTAAGAATTTTATTTTGCTCTAAGAGACATAAAGATTAGACAGAGGTGGTCACTTAACACACTAATAAAAGTATGTTTTTAGTTGCTGCTAGGGAGGAGTTAAAAAAAAGGCCCCCGATGAGAATTTTTGACGGTTTCTTTATGTCACAAAAGTGTAAATCAGGATATTTCATCCCATTTTTTTTTTTTTTACATTTTTGTTCTTGAAACAAATTCATGTTTAATTAATCGTTGCGGTTGTGCACATGATAATTTTAGTCCTTTCGGTCGTGTTACAACATAATTCCATTTGTACCATAAGCATGCCCTTTTTTTTTTCAAAGTAAGTAAATGATCGTAAATATTCAGATGATATTCCTATTATTGTAAGGAACTAAAATTCGATTGATGGTGTTCCATAAATATAATCCAAATTCGTGGAGAGTCTGATTTTGCGATTTGTTAACGATCGCACAGAAGGCTAGCTTGCACGGAATTATTTGAGCTTTTATGAATGTCTCAGGTAAAATAAATTTCATGTAATTCGCATGCCAGACGAAATCGCAGGACACCATTATATCATCAACGGTAAAACACAAAACCCCATAGCTCCCATTCCAAGAACACTATTATATATGGAGCAAATTTAGAAATAACTGATGCCTACATCTATCCTGAACAACAGATTTTAAAGTAAGGACACGTCAAAGTACAAATTAAAAGCACACAAAATTTGGCAGGAGTTCATTTGCAAGAAATATTACAGTTTTCAACAGAACATTATCATTATGTCTTAAAATTATTAAATTAATGCTTTCTTCTAGATCGTACTTATGGATGAAAGATATTAACCTTAACTAAAAAGATATGCGGAGAATTCAGACAACTGAAAGACGCATATAATGGTGTACGCTTGGTACAACCAGGAAGAATAAGAGGAACTCCTGGATCAGAAAAAAAAGGACAAGAGTGAATGATAACACGATCAAAGTAAAAAAAAAACCTGAAGTGGCAATAGGCCGGGCATGTATTGTTGGAAGAACTGATCACTGTTGGACAACTGAAATACTAGTCTGGGTACCAAGGTACACAAAAAGACCCCAAAATAGAAGACCACGTTGGAAATGAGTGGTTGAATTTCGGAAATATGCCGGAGTGACATGAGAAAAAATTGTTCTTCTGACAATTTGTCTGAGGTGGATCCAAGTTCGAATCCCGGTGAGGCATGAATAATGCGTGTGTCTTACTACCTGACTTTCTCCCTTCCCTGGAACCACTGGCCTTAAATTAGGGATGGGCGGTTGCTTATAGCCCATCAAATTTGTGAAAACACAAGTTTGCCCGTGCCCCTTTACTCCGGAGTAAGTTGCTCTCCCAACTAAGCTACACGGACGGAATGTATCGCTGCAGATTTGTCGTCTTGACACGTGCTTTACCTCGGTAATACGTCACATCATCTCCCTCTTATTTTTATTTTTTTAAAGCGAAGAACGAATTTTTCATTAATTCCAGACGAAGTGTGGAACAAACATCACAAATTTTTCGAAGAACCCAACGGACAGTACATCCATTTTTACGTTCGGGACCCAATGGGAAAACACAAATTTGTCCGTGACGGGGATCGAACCGGCGGCCTCTCACTCCAGAGTAAGTTGCTCTCCCAACTAAGTTACACGGACGGAATGTATCGCTTCAGATTTGTCGTCTTGACACTTGCTTTATCTCGGTAGTACATCATCAATTTCTCAAGGGGTCGTTCACCGTCCCCCGCCCGAATGCTCAAGACATGGAGTTGTAGAATATACTTTGGGATACCTTCATCCAGCAGTGAATTGAGAGTTGTTGATGACGATGTAGAAATGCACTGAATTCTTGCAGCGTTTCTCTTGTTGCTACATGCTAGGAGTTCTTTGTAAAAACAAATCGAGAGCTCTGCGTAGTTGATAGAGATGGGTCGTGTTCACGTCACTATTACTTTATCGCCGTTACTAAAAAACCACTGTCGCCTTTACAACCAGTAACAAAAACTAACAGTTTGAAATTCATTGATAATAATGTCACCGTTACCCGTGTCTGAATAATATTTGGTGGCCAAAGTCACTGTCACGTCATAGTTTCGGTTACCACGTCACCATATCTCAACTATTTGTCTCCATAGAATTTATGAAAACAGAACTTCTGGTGCTGAGATCAAATAAAAATACCAACATTTGCCACAATCAAAGACAGACCCGCAGAGCTTTAAGTTTCCGTTTGAAGAAACATATGAACTACGTACGGAACTATGAACTGAAGAGGTCGTCTATAGCTAAGATGACCAGATATCGGAACACTAATTTGAGAATAAAATGGCGTGATGTTCCCAAATCAGCAGATCATTTGGGGACACGTACATACTCAAACTAAATATGACTTTTTTTGCTCAAAACTGTATTGTTTCTATAAGTGACATATTATATATGAAAATGTATGTCTTAAAATGATATATCTTGTAAAATGTTGGTAATTTGTGCTGATAAGGCAGAGCTATGATGGCGATAACATATCAGCAAAAGTCAAAAGTGAAACTTTAGGCATATGTGCTGAAGTAAAATCAAGCTGCACACTAATAAACGAATTGCATGGCGAATTACTCATTTTGCCAAAAGGTTTCGGAGGAACTCAGAACAAGTACAGTCGAAATTTCTCCGCCGCAGTGGTGCAATGCTCTTACTAATGGCACTGACCATTCTTAAATTTTGGTACGGGTTCCAGTCCCGAAGGAGGCATGGGTAGTGTGTTTGTCTTACAGCATTTGCTCTCTCCCTTTCCTAGAACGAATGTTCCCAAATTTGGGACAGGTGACTGCTTATAGTCTTTAGAGTTGCTCACGGTGGTCGTAAAATCGGAAAAAGAATAAAACCAGTCAAAATTTGCGTTCACAAGAAGCAAGTTGGAAAATTAACACAACGAAACGATTTTTAAGAACGTTTATCGTTAGAAATCTAACGAGCTAATGACTAAGTGTAAATTCGAAGACATTTGAGGACAAACATCAAAATTTGGCGACAGTTCGCTTCCCCAAAAGCATCAGACATTTTTGGGGACAGTAAACTACATTCCAGGACTGTCCTCAAAAATTCGGGACTTCTGGTCAGCTTATCTACAGCCCAACATTGTTACAAAATTAACCATAAATGTTCGTTTGGAAACGCTACGCTCACTGATAAACTTGATTCGACTATCAAGCTTAATGTATTAGAAGCTTTACACATATACAGGAACTCTTCACGGCTTGTCAACGACATGACGTCGACTCCATTTCTTTCAAACGCGTGGAAACAACTCACCAAAAGCCCTGACCATCAGAACTCTGATGATGTCACAATGATTTGAATGTTTACGCTTCATTCGTCCTGATCATGCCGAGCAAATAGCTCTGCGGAACTGTAGTCGATGTATAATAAACCTTTGATTGTGGAAAACGTTGGAATTTTTATTTGACATCTGTCTCCATTTCTGTTGAAACAACATACACATCGCTAGTGCTGTGAGATTTCTTTCAGTCTTCCCTTTTTAACACGCTTAAGTTATTTTTCGTTTTGGCTTTCGCTGTGCGCTCGCTCCCAAAGAAAGAATTCAAAGTGAGCCAGTGACTTTGCCACTGTTACAAGCTAGACGGAGACTTGTCGTTTCGTTACTGCTCCGTCACCTCCGTCGCAAACAATTATTTTGTCACTGTTACAAGTAAGACTCGCAGTTCTGGCTTCTTCACAGTTCCGTCACCACTGTCGTAAACGGTCATTTAGTCAGCGTTTAAAGTCACCGTTACTTCTGTGAAACTGTCACCGTTGTCACTGTTATGCCCATCTCTAGAAGTTGAGCAAACTCGTGAAGCATGAGTAGCAAAAGTGCTAACCATACACATGTTGAAGGTGACAATCCGTTTTGACACTTTCCAACCGTAGGTTGAAGAAGCCTATATGCTCCAACTTTGTCCGTCCGTCTATATGTCTGTCCGTCCGCACGATAACTCGCGTAAAAATGGTTCGATTTCGAGGACATTTTAGTATGTGGTAGGGGACCACCTGGGAACGAACCTAATTGAAAATGGACGAAATGGGGTCAAAGGTCAGGACATGGGAGTGGGTGCATTCTATTGCCCTCACGCATCATAACTTACGTAAATATGCTTCGATATCGATTAAAGTTTAGTATGTGGGTAGGGAACCACCTGAGAACGAACCCTATTGAAAATGGACGAAATGCAGTCAAAGGTCAGGACATAGCAGCGGGATCCATTCCATCGCCCTTATGCGTAATAACTTACGTAAAAATGCTGGTTCTGTTAAATATCATCGAAATGGGGTCAAAGGTCGGGGCATAGGAACGAGATTTATTCTACAGCCATTATCCTGATAACTTGAGTAATGTTTTCTGGTACGTTGGAAAGCGTATAAAATCAATGCATTGCATGATTTTACTAACTTGTTTGGTGTAAATATGACAAAGATGGTAAGTCAGATAATATCCGAAAACTTGAAAATTTCGTCGTCCTGGATGGAAATCGAACCCGCGTCTCTCAGATAGCGCCCGGGTATGCTAACCACTGCACCACCCGAAACGACCAAGTCTCAAGTTTCCGATTAATCTGAATATAACCATCACAGGATTCGCTAGTCGAAGCAACCGGCATTCATGTTTAGCGAATCTGGAGGTTAAGAAACCTATCCGGTGATTTCCTATAGGAGCAGATAAATCGTGAATGAATTACAGAATTACACCATATAATACACATTTTGAAGATGACAATCCGTTTTTTGGTGTAAATATAACAAAGATGGTAAGTCAGATATTATCAGAAAACTTAAAATTTCTGGGTGGTGAGGTGATTAGCATACCGGGGAGCTACCTGGGGGACGCGAGTTCGATTCCCGCTCCAGGACGACGAAATTTTCAAGTTTTCGGATGTTATCTGACTTACCATCCTTGTCATATTTACACCAAAAAAAAACGGATTGTCGTCTTCAAAATTTTCATTATATGATGTAATCCCGTAATTCATTCACGATGCTAACCATTGGTTGGCTTAGTCATGTGACTTGGATCAAGAAATTTTGAATTTCCGCGGCAGATTGAGAACCCGGTGTAAAACGGCATGTGTTTGGTGTATTTTCAGATATTAGGGGTTTCTAAATTTGACACTATTGAGTAAGCAAGTCTTTTTGTTCCTATCGCGTTGCAGCTTAGTATTATTGACCTTCCGCTCGCGTATATATAATATTTTCCTTCGTGACATTTCTCCGCTTTCAATGCTAAAGTTTTGGTAGGTTGAGCGCCATAACACAATATGGTCTCTTCTTTGGTGAAGATGTCATTTGGTGTAGTGTATGTTGCTCTACAGTTGGCGCCGCATTTTCATTCCAGTTCCCTATTGCTTCGACGTCAGCAGAAGTGCCTTCGCCACTATAATTGCCTGCCATGTAATGCTATGTCTCTCTTTAAATCTTTGAAACTAGCCATTATTAGAGCACTTAAATTCAATTCCCATTTTCAGAGCTTTCTCCTTAATTGCTAGCCCTTGCGCGAGAGTCCAGTTATCTCGTAAAGGGCAAAGCCATTCGAATAATTCATTTTCTGGATCTACATTTTAGCTAACGTATTCTCATTCGTTTTACAACTTCCTCCCTTGGCACAGTTTGTTTTCTAATGGGTTCCTTTCGTCGAGTAGATCGATGATGTCCAAATTGGGGTGTTAAAAACAACAACAAGACTCCATTTCTCTATTAACATGTCCTTCATAAGAATTTAAAACTTCTCAACTATTTCTTCCAGCATATATCCTCGTCTATTTGTGAATCGTGGAATTTTCAGAGTGGAGAATATATGCAAACTTATATCTATTTTTATAGGAGACGATAATTGGTATAATTTCCTTCAACATGTCCCTCTGAGATCTTTCGAGAATATTATTTTCCTCAGAGAATATGTCTGGATGAAAAGTGAAGTCACATTTTTTGAAGATTCATTTATCCATCCCCCAGCTCAACTGGCACATTATTTTTTCCCTCAACGTCAAATACCTTACACTGCTACCAAAATTTCACTCAGATGACGAAATTATTAAAACATAATTTAGCGCATTTATTCGTGACTTTCCCAATGGAACGATTTTGAATTATTAAAAGCAGCACAATGAAGTTATTTTCGCAATAATTACGGTTGATAAATTATAAATTAACAGTGTAAAAGTAAGAATGTAAAACCGTTAAAAAAGAGCACATCAAATTTAACAACTTTCGCAGAGGACAGTTGCTTACTTTTCTCTATCAATCTCTTCTTCTCTTTCGTCTAAGACGGGTTGAGTCTACCGCTGAGCAAGTTCTTCCAATCTTCTATGGCCGGCCCGGTGGCGCAGTTGTCTAAGCGATGGTTTCTGACCATTCGTCCGAGGTGGGTCCGAGTTCGAATTCTGGTGAGGCATGGATGTTGTGTTTGTCTTACGGCACTGGCTCTCTCCCTTCCCTATAGTCCATGGCCCTAAATTAGGGACGGGGGACTGCTTAGTGCTTATAGCCCACTAAGTTGCTCACGGTGGTCGTTAAACCTCCAATCAAAAAAGAAAAAAATTCAAGTGTGTTTCTTCCGAAAAAGTTCACCATATACAACTAATTTCAGTCAGGTAAGTCATGCTCTCCAGGGTCATCTTTTTTCTGTAGTGAAAGTACAGTATTTATTAAGATGTTACGTAGTCTATTTGTGTCCATGCGTGCAACGTGACCAAACCATCTCAGTTGCTGTTTTCTATTTTTTTCCAATATTGTCATTTGATATGACAGTTTCCTTCTGACTGTGCTATTTTTTCTTTTCTGCCCAACTTGTTTTATTTATGTTCTTAAGCCTTTTATTTCAAAAGTCAATGATTTTGTCCCCTCTCTTGTCTTAATTTTCCGTGCTTCGGCTCCATAGATGACCGTTGGTATAATTTTTGATTCATGTAATTCGATTTTGGCTTGTTTGGGTATCTTGTTTGCTTTACAGATTTTCCCATTGCGGTCCCATCCTATTGCTATTCTGTGTTTGATGGCTTCTAGTGCATCTATTGCTTCTGTTATTTTCGATCTACTCTACAAGGTACGCAAAGCTCTCTACTTGCTCTATTTGTTCGACATTTAGGGTGACTGCGATGTTAGTTGTATTTCTACCTATTTTCATGACGAAAATCCTCCAAATACGTGGCGACAGTAAATAAATAAATATATCGCTCTTTCCACGTTCCAGAAATACACATCAACCGAAAAATTGTTTTTCAACCGCCGCTGTGGAATTGAACCCCAGCACTCTCGATAACTAGCCGAGCACGTTACATTTACACCACGGTGGCCAACAATCCATGGTGCTATGTGTATTTTTAAGTCAGCTTCTGACATCATAAATCCGTAAGATGGGCTCAGTTACTGAGACGTCTCCATCTAGTGGGCATTAACGGCAATGGCTATATATATATATTATAGCAGTTAAATCCAAAGGGCGAGATCCAAGGTGAACCATATCGAGAATTCTGTGGTTCCATTCCACAGAGGCGGCTGAAAAACAATTTTTCGGTTGCTGTGTGTTTCTGGAACGTGGAAAGAGCGATATATTTATTTATTTACTGTCGCCACGTATTTGGAGGATTTTCACCTTGGATCTCACCCTGTGGATTTAACTGCTATAATGTATATATATATATATATATATATATATATATAGCCAGTGCCGTTAATGCCCACCAGATGGAGACGTCTCAGTAGCTGAGCCCATCTTACGGATTTATGATGTCAGAAGCTGACTTAAAAATACACATAGCACCGTGGATTGTTGGCCACCGTGGTGTAAATATAACGCGCTCGGCTAGTTATCGAGAGTTCTGTGGTTCCATTCCACAGAGGCGGCTGAAAAACAATTTTTCGGTTGCTGTGTGCTTCTGGAACGTGGAAAGAGCGACATATTTATTTACTTATTTTCATGACTTTTGTCGTTTGCAGATTTATTACAAGGTCATATATCTTACAACAGTCATTAGTTAGGAATGGAATACGCGATTACACCATACAATACAAGTTTTGAAGATGACAATCCGTTTTTTGGTGTAAATATGACACGGATGGTAAGTCAGATAATATCCGAAAATTTGAAAATTCCGCCGTCCGGCATTCATGTTTAGCTAATCTGGAGGTTAAGAATCCTATCCCGTGATTGCCCGGAAAAGCAATCACGGGATAGAACTCTTATAGGATTTTTATTTTTTTCAAGTTTTCGGATATTATCTGACTTACCATCCTTGTCACAATTACACCAAAAAACGGATTGGCATCTTCAAAATTTGTATTATATGGTATAATCTCGTATTTCCTTCATGGTTTATCTGCTCCTCCGGGCAATCACAGGATAGGATTCTTAACCTCCAGATTCGCTACACATGAATGCCGGTTGCTTCGACTAGCGAATCGTGTGATGGTTATATTCAGATTAATCAAAAACTTCAGACTTGGTCGTTCTGAGTGGTGTAGTGGTTAGCATACCCGGGCGCTATTTGGAAGACGCGAGTTCGATTCCCGCTCCAGGACGACGAAATTTTCAAGTTTTCGGATATTATCTGATTTACCATCCTTGTCATATTTACACCAAAAAACGAATTGTCATCTTCAAAATCTATATTTATTAACTTTATTTATCGAAGTCTGTAGTTCATTTGGGGTTCTTTCAATAAAACCAGATCGTATGCATATTTGATGTTATTTATATTTAGGCCATTGATATTAATTTCATGTTCATTATCACTAATTTTAGTTCCACAATATTTCGAATTTACGATTCTTGAGTAATTTAGGATTTACTAGATGTGAGTATTAGAGCTCTGTACGGGCTTAATTTGCAAATCTCGGCTCGGACGAGAACCTCAGGGAAACCAGGCCCATCAGACTTTACAATTTGCGGCCAAGCCACGCCCGGTTCAGAGTTTCATCCACTTATTGCAAATAGCGCGAAGATCTGCCTATGGAGACTGGAGACAAAGTAGCTCTACTGAACACAACTTCCTCAGTGGTAAATGGAATGTAACACAGAAAGACATGTCATTTCTCATGGAAATTCCTCCCACGGATGAGGTTTAGACCTGACTATCCACTACCTAACTATCTACTACAAATATACATCGTTGAGCCATTACATTACGATCATCCCCATCCTAGAGAAATGGGCGCTCCTGGAGACAACGGTAGCGCAGGGGAAGTTCACAGAGCAGTTTATATACAACCCTAGGACCGGCTATCGGTTAGAACCCACAAGTCTCGCTGCATATTTGTCGTCTTGATACATTTCGCAGTCAGAATGATAAAAGCTGACAATTTATAGGAGTTTGATAAAGGTCAAATTGTGATGGAATGGCGCCTCGGAACTACGATCTCGGAAACGGCGCGGCTTGTGGGTTGTTCACGTGCCGCTGTAGTGAGTACGTATCAAAAGTGGTGCACAGATGGCCAAACGACAAACCGTCGTCTAGCCGTGTGTCGTCAGCAGCACACTGATGCCAAAAGGGAGCGGAGACTGTCTCGTATTGTTCACAGCGACCGCAGGACTAAAGTGCGATAAATCACCCGCAGCTACAATAGTGGTGATCAGGGCAATGTTCCATAGTGTGAAAACACAAGTTTTTCCGGGACGGACATCGAAACCGTGTCCCCTCATTACATAATAAGTCGCACTCCCAACTGTGGTACGCTGACAGAATGTCTCGCTGCAGATTTGTCATCTTGACACATGTTTTCACCTCTGTAGTACGTCACAATAGCACACAGTTCATCGTAGCCTTTCGCGCATGGGCCTGAGTAGCCGAAGACCCAGCAGCGTCTCCAACCTCACTGCACGTCATCGCAAACAACGTTTGAAATGGGTCCAAGGTCATCGAGATTGGACAGCGGATGATTGGAAGAAAGACTTGGTCTGACGAATCAAGGTTCTTGGTGCATCACGTAGACGGCCGAGCGCGGATGCGCCGATTACCAACGGAGGCTATGGTAACTGGATGCACTGATGGGCGGAAACAGGCAGGGGCGACGGTGTAAAGTTGTGGCAGATGTTTTCTTGGGACACTTTAGGCTCCATTATCCTAATAGCACTATCCCTGACAACTGTCAGGAATCTGAACATTGTTGCGGACCAAGTTCACCCATTCATGGCAACTGTGCTCTCTGCTGGTGATGGCCACGCGCTTGAAAGAAATGGAGTCGACGTCATGTCGTTGACAAACCATGACGTGTTCCGGTATAAGTGGAAAGCTTCTAACATATTACGCTACGCTTATCGATAAACCTGAATCGACTATCAAGCTTATTGTATTAGAAACTCTCCACATTTGCCGGAACTCATTACGGCTTATCAACGACATTTCGTCGACTCCATTTCTTTCAAGCGTGTGGAAACAACTAACCAAAATGCGCGACCGTCAGAATTCTGATGAAGTCACAATGATTTGAATGTTTACGCTCAATTCGTCTTGAGGATGCCTAGCCATACGCTCTGGAAACTGTAGTCGATGTATAATAAACATTTTATTGTGAGAAAAGTTACTAATTTTATTCTATCTTAATGCCGCAAACTTAGTAGTCATAAATTTTATATACTTTTAGGGGTCAACTGGACCTTTGACTACAATTTGGAGCGTAAGTATATTGATATACACTATCTACCAACAAGTAATTGGACACCCCTGCAATTGACGATATCTGCGGTCCTGATACACGTCACGGCCGCCGCCGTTAAATATCGTGTGCGAAACAACAACGCAACCAGTCGCATGCAAGATGCCACGCAGTTAGGAGCTCTCTGATTTCCAGAAAGGTGTAATCGTCGGGTATCACAGAAATGGCCGATCCATACGTGACATATCCAGCGAGTTGAAGTACCCAAAATGGACAGTGGCCTACGTGATTGGCAAGTGGAAGATGAGAGGTGACTGTCGGAATGTGCCTCGACCCGGCACACCCATAAAACTGGGAGTTAGAGACCGACGGGTGCTGGCCAGAGAAATTCGGAAGAACCGCACCAAATCTATGGACCACATCCGCGAGAAGTTTCAACAGGCATCCGGGAGTGTTCTTTCGATGAATACCATCCGTAAGGAAGCCCATCTGCTCGGTTATCATGGACGTGCTGCCGCCCACAAGCCTTTGATCACCAAGTCCAATAGCGCTGCTCGGCTAACGTGGTGCAAAGAACGTCGAAAGTGGACCGTTGAACAGTGGAAACAGGTTCTCTGGAGCGACGAATCAAGGTTCACCCTCTACCGTTCGGATGGCAGGGTCTGGGTTTGGCGTATGCCTGGAGAACGCCTCATGCCGGAATGTATTGTGCCAACTGTGAAGTTCGGCGGTGGTGGAATTATGCTATGGGGGTGTTTCTCCTGGTATAGCACGGGACCCTTGGTCGCAATTCCTGGTAGACTCAACGCCGAGACCTACTGCACTATTTTGGATGATCATGCGCTTCTTACGTTGTGGCAGTTTTACGGGGTGGACCCATGTTACTTTCAGGATGACAATGCCACCTGTCATGTTGCGAGGTCCACCATGGCTTGGTATGGTGACAATGAGGTTAATCGAATGGACTGGCCTGCGCAGAGCCCGGACCTTAACCCTATCGAGCACCTCTGGGACAAGTTGGAGCGTAGACTTAAGGGGTGCGCCCACCGTCAGAAATCGGTGAAGGAACTGACCTGTCTTCTCCAAGCCGAGTGGAAGAAAATACCGCTAGCCGTCGTACAACGCCTGGTTGAGTGTATGCCCCGGAGGATCGCAGCGGTAATCGCCGCTCGTGGAGGCTTCACCAACTATTGAAGGTGAATAAACTTCGTTTTCCTTTGCTATCACAGGTGTCCAATTACTTGTTGGTAGATAGTGTATCTTACACCGGGAGCCGATCACATAACATCTGGCTTCGCTTCCGTTGTTGTGGACTTATCTAATACAAACAACGACTTTTTACAGGAACTTAAAAATCCCAGTTCCTAATCTCGATCATGATGAACTCACTATCTGCGACAATCAACCGTTTTTCCAAACTCGGGATAAAGCAGTTCAGATTGCTGAACAACTTAAACTTCATGCTTCGATGCAAGAGAAGCCGGATACTACCAAATTTTATCTGTTTGAACCCCTAAGACCTTTCCATAACATCAACAAAGTCATATCTAATGCTTCGTTTGCACTATTAACAGCTATTGTTAATGATCCGAGAGAGAATATTGCAAACGTTAAGATAGAACTGTACAACCTACACCTTTTATTGGCTGATATGTTACCGGAGTTTTCTAACCTGGACGGCAAAACGTGGTCTAGGAGTTCCAATATGTCGTTTATAATAACCATTGTATTGAGATAACTGTCTGAATTGAAGTCAGACAGATCACATTCTGGCAGAGTTCATCTTGTCGTTCTGAAGCGCAGGTGACAAGCGAATAATAGGGTGAACTAAAATAAGGTGATTTACTGATTCATTCCCTTCCCCTTTTGAATTCCATTTTGACAAGTGATGCATACACGTTTACGAAGTTCTGTACAAAGGGTAGCAACAAGACATACATTCAAGCTAGGTAAGAATATTAACTTTAAACGCATAGCCTAAAATATTATAAGGGCTACTGGTTGAAGGCGACAGAGTTACCGCCATCACACAGACACAGCACATCCACGACTCATTCTGAATCCAAACTCTGGGCTTAACTCTTTAATGAATATGCGCTGTTTAGACACCATGAAATATGCGCAGACATAAGCCATAAAATGTGTAAAACGGCATGTGCCAAGGATAAGGGGCTTAGACATGTTTTAACCAGGAGTTGGGGTCTTTCGCATGTGAGCAACGGCTTAGCTTGTCTACGATCCACGACGGATGTTTGCTTCGCTAGAGTGCGATTCGAACGGACACCCACCCGCCATAAGTCGTGCAACAACCACGCCACCCAAGACAAATGACGAACTAGAAGCCCGCGCCATGCTCCTTTCCAGCGGCGGGGCATGACCTTTCTATTACGTTACCAGAATCTATTTTCGTGCTGAGATTCTTTTTTGTTTTTCTTCGATAATTAAAGTTGAGTTACAACGAAATACTGGATACACCGTAAATAAGTATAAACCAAAAAGCACAAGACTTTATGGGGGAAAATCCAGGTCTTTATTTACACCGACGTGTTCATACAATATTTGCCAGGCTTTCATTTGCCAACAGGCGGCTTTTTCAGGGTACTTGAACAAATTCAGACATAAATTGTTTAAGTCTGAATTTTTAAGTGTTTGAATTTGTTCAAGTGCCTTGAAAAAGCCGCCTGTTGGCGAGTGAAAGCTTGGCAAATATTGTATGAATACACCGGTGTTTATAAAGATCCGGAATTTTCCCCATAAAGTCTGGTGCTTTTTGGTTTATACTCAAAGCTGAGTTTTTTTTTGCCTGCAAGATTTTTTTATGCTGCTTCCTTCGCAAGGATGCCTTTCTTCGGGGGAAGATGATATCTATAAGCAAATATCTCTCAATTTTCTTTCAGAAACTTTATTTATCTGTAGAAAAATACAAAACACAACCACGTATTCTTGACAACAAAACTACAACGATCTTCTACAACGGCCGTTCCATAAAAACGGAGAGTAAAATCACACAAAATGAAGAAATATAGGTGTAGTAAAATATATGTCACTCTTTCTCAAAGTATCTTCCCTCGGATGATATGCAACGGTCCCATTGTTCAATCAACTTTTCAGAGCATGCGGCGAAGCCATTTTGTGAAAGCTGTACAGCTTGAATAATGCCAGCACCTGTGTTGAATGTTACGCAACTTAACTTCTCCTTCATTGTTGGAAACAACCAGAAAGCTCACGGGGCGAGGTCAGGACTGTAGGCAGACTGTAGCATGATTTCAATACTGCATTTCGTAATAAACTGTTGAACACAACCAGCCACATGTAGGCAAGAATTGTCATGGTGTAGGGTCCACTTGCCCACCAGTTCCGGTCATTTAATCGATATGTGTCGTTGTAGACGCTTCAAGACTGAAATGTAATATTTAGCGTTGACAGTAATTAGTGAAGGAACGTCATGCTGGTAGACTACACCTTTATGATCAAAGAAAATTACCATCATCACCTTCCCAAGTGATTTGATTTGGCAGACTTTTTTCGGAGGAAGCGAGCCTGTGTGTTTCCAGACACTCGTTGCGGGGTCGAAATGGTGGATCCATGTTTCATCGGCAGTTATTACTGTGTTTAAAAATTTTGGATCCTTTGCAATCATTTGTTTCCATTGATGACACACCTGAACTCTGGCTAACAATAGTTCTCTTTTTTGAAATATTAGTTGACGCCGCTATGTTATCACACGTCGTTCGTCGATCTTCTTGCAGGATTGCTTACACAGTATTAACAATACGCTCCGTAACAACACTTTCAGGTCAACTAGGCAGAGGAACGAGTTATGCCGACAAACACCCTGTTTGTGAAATCATGGTGTCATCTAAAAATCGTTGACTCACCCAAACATTTATCTTTGTAAGCTGTTTTCATTAAATTATCTGTTTCTGGAGACATTTTACCTAAATGATAGCAAAATTTTATCTCACAACGCATTTCATTTCTTAACTCTGAGTCCCTCACCTCCATAGCTGTATGGCGAAATGCAGACGTACTTTAAACAAGTGCGCAATAACAAAACCAGATTCGCCTACCTCGGCAAACTGTTGCCATAGATACTTCTTTAATGCATTTAGTCATCTACGTGGTTATTTTCCCCTTCGCACTGTTGCCAACTCGTAAACAAATTACTCTCAGTTTTCATGGAACGGCCTTTGTACAATCAGAGAATTTGAAAATGAATAGGGAAATTCAATGACGGAGAGAGCGAGAGAGAGAGTCAGATCATCTATGGAATTAGGAATTAACCTGTCTGAGAGATATTCCATGACGTCGTTTCAAGACTCTGAAATTGGCGAAGTCGTACACAACATCTTTTGTCAAACGCTTGTTTCTGGAGAAAGCAGAAGACATTGCCAAAAATTTCAGTTCCGTTTTTTTTTTTTTTTGGTCGGTCAAACAGACGTGAATAATAACAGTACCAAGAGTGGTGAAGCTGGCGAATTATATACACTGAAGAGCTAGTGAATTAGAGATAGCGGAGTTATGCAAATATGTGACTGCTACTCCCGGATTATTATTGTGCATGCCTCGCCAAAACTGCGGTTAAATACAGCCATCGCCCACAGCTTCCCCAATAGTGATCCATTAGAGGCGTGTTAGGCAAGACCTGTGATTTGCATGCTTTTGACAGAGAGCAGATTATACATGCCCGCAGTATGGATCCCTCCATCTTGGAAGTCGTCAATACACTGGGGTTTCTATTGTTACAGTCTTCAGAGTGTTTCGTGAATGTTAAAATTCTGGCTAAAGCATTCTGGGAATGCATTTCAGAGGTTGACAGCTCGTGGTGTACGCCGTTTGGGCCACATTGTTAAAATCGATAGGCCGAGACAATATCAACATTATCAACAATATCACAAATCACCAACGATTTTAACAGCGGACCAAGTCGCCATGTCAGCGCAAGGATAGGGTAACGTATTCTTAAACGGCTAGAGTTCGGGAGCCGCAAGTCCACAAGAGTCCCACTGTTAAGGGCACGACATCGGGCTCAACGCTTTGCCTGTTCAAAAACACAGCAACACTGGGCCACAGAGGACTGGAAGCGGATATCCTGGAGTGATGAATCGAGATTTAAACTACATCGAGCCGATGAAAGAATGAGGATATAGTCTCAAACTCATAAAACCACAGACCCTCTATGTCAGGTTGGAACAATACATGCTGGTGGTGGCTCAGTGATGGTGTGGTGTGCTTTTATCTGGAAGGCTTTGAGAACGTTGTTACGTGTACAGTCGACTTTTGAGTGCCCGAAAAATTGTGGACATCTTAGTGGACCATTTACACCCATTCATTTCCAGTGCATCCCAATGACAATGACGTACATATCTTACAGTTCCCATCTGGCTACTGCATGGTTACAACAAAATTTTTAGTGAGTTTGAGATACTTCGGTGGACATCTAGAAGCCGGATTTCAGCCGCATCGAACATCTTTGGTATGATGTCGAAGAGTCTATTCGGGAAAGTGTCCCGTCGGCTACGAACTTGAGCTAATTACGGACAGCTTTGGACGAGGCATGGCGGGCGGTAACTGCAGAAATTTTTCGCAAGCTCGTGGAGTCCATGACTTATCGTGTGGCCGTTGTCATTAGGACAACAATTATCCCAACTCGATACTGGGCAGGTACTTTTAATTCAATTGCACTTTAGTGTTGCATTTTCAATGTTTTAGCGAAGAAGTATGTCCTCCTCCTTCAATTAATTTTTTTACCATCGTATTTTTTATTGAAGGTTTAGCCACCACCGTGAGTAACTCAATGAGCTATAAGCAGTCACCTTTCCGCAATTCAGTGCCACTGGTTCCAGAGAAAAGAGAGAGCCAGTGCCGTAAGACAGACACAACATCCATGCCTGAACGGGATTCGAAGCTGTACCCATCTCGGACGACTCGTCATTAGCCAGCGCTTAGACAACTTCGTAAGCGCGGATCATCGCAATTTCTGGCAGAAAACGATAAGTTACACAGACTCGTAACTGCACACGAACATTTACTCACGATATTGACATTCAAGGATGCGAAGCACTGCCATTCATTCTGGCAGTTCGAAACACATGCAGACAGGAATTCTTCTGGCGTTTTTAAAATTTTCGCCAACCCATTCACCAAATTCAATTTTTTTCGCCAAATGTAATATGCAGTCGCCAATGTTTTTTCCACCCTCTACTGGGATTATAAAAACCATAAAAACATAAAGTGTTATAACAGGTATTACATCTGCGATTACGTCACTCTTTTTACGTAATCGCTTTCCGTCTCACGCGCAATATAAACAATGACTGTTATAATAGCTCAAAGTACACCAGACTGCACACAATCAAAATGCGCTTGTAGCCTAGTAAAATCCATTTGTTTAGTGGTATAAGACGTATATAGATTCGCCAAGCTTTCGCTCTCTACTGGCAGACTTTTTCAGGAAATAGGTAGCCATTTTAGGCTTTTTCAGGGCAATAGGAAGGCATTTTATGTCTACCCATTGCCTTGAAAAAGCCTCCCAGTGGAGTGCGAAAGCTTGGCGAATCTATATGCGTCTGACACCAGTAAATAAACAGGTTTTACTACGCTATAAGCGCGTTTTGATTGTAAACAATGAAAAAAGTAATTAACATTTGAATTTTCAAAAATTTGGAAAGATCATATTACCAACTTGAACTTTAAATTACAGTAGTAATAAATTAAATATTACCAACAATTTATTAATATGGCAATAACCTTCATTCGTAACAAAATTGCTATATTATGTGAAATTACTGTTTGGGAATTATATCTTTTGTTCCGATGTAATGGCAACAGTCACGACCCACACGACACTCAAGATTCTTACCCATAGTGCATCGCTGCACTCCTATAAAAAGCTAAGCGAGTGCTGAATTGTTCCTCTGTTCCACTTGATGATGAGGTGAATGTTGCCCCGAAAGTGCTAGTGGGGTATTTTAATCTGTAAATAGTTTCATCTTTTATTAAATATCGTACCAAGACGGTGAAGTTTTTATTTCATTTGACACATTTGTACGAAGTTACTCTTTCATCCATTTGAATTTCACTTTTCAATTACCAAATCGAATAAAAATTAATGATTGTTTTTGCTCGGACTTCATAAAAAAGTAATCGCCAATATTTTCGCCAAAACGTTTTATCAATCGCCAAGCGAACTTTGTTTTTGCAAATTGCCAAAACTGCGATCGGCAGCGCGACCCCTGCATGCAGATACACAGTCCAGTCACATTATTAAGACCATCTCCTACTTTTGACGTCAACAGCGCGTAGCCGATGAAAGAAGGCGCGTGTCGTGAGATGGCTTGGAGGTTATATAAGGTGTGCTGTAGGCATTCTGAAAACATATCACTCGTTGCTTTCACGGATAAAAGGAGCGATTTATCAGATTTGCAAAAAGGGATGATTATCGGCTTTCGTGACAAGGGTGGCAGTATTTCTGAAACAGCGCAGTTTGGGAACTATTCGCGTACTGCTGTGGTTAAAGTGTATCGTGATTGAAGAAATGACTCCATTGCGAATACGCGATGTGGAAACAGCAGAGCACCACGTACCATTGATGTGAGATGTGAACGTCGGCTTCGAAAGCGCGTGAGGGCCGATCGATACGCTGCAGTGGAGCAGCTCACGGGCCCAATCAACCAGGGGACTACCGGAAGTGTGTCTAAAACGACAGTTCAACGATCCTGCTGCGTGTGGGGCTCTGATGCAGACGGATGGCCACTGCACCTATGCTAACGAAGGTGCATCGGCAGAAAAGGTTTACCTTTGCACGGCAGCATAAGAATTGAACCTCGCTGATTGACTAAGGATTACCTTCTCCAATGAGTCACGTTTTCTGCTTCATCGAACGAATGGACGTCGGCGTATAAGGCAAAAAACATCGGAGAACAAACACACTTCAACCACTGCTGGAAGAACACAAGCTGGTGGAGGCAGCTTTATGGTTTGGGGAATGTTTTCGTGGCATTTTCTGGGTCCACTCATACTTGTGGAAGGCACTATTAACCGAATTTGTTATGAATCCATCCTTGCAGACCACGTACTGATCTGATTGTCTGATTGGAGGTTTAACGACCACCGCGAGCAACTCAATAGGCTATAAGCAGTCTCCCGTTCCTCATTTAGGGTCACTGGTTCCAGGGATGGGCTAGAGCCAGTGCCGTAAGACAAATACAACATCTATGTCTCCTCGGGATTTGGACCCGGACCCTTTTCGAACGAATGACCAGAAGTCATCGTTTACATCACTACGCCACCGGGGCGACGTACACCCGTACATGCTCATTGTCTTATCTGGGGCGGATGGGATCTTCCATAACGCCAATGCGACGTGCAACACAGCTAGAAATGTCCGAGAGTGGTTGGAAGAGCACGATGAAGTCTTCAAAGTACTTCCCTGGCCCCTAATTCCCCAGACTTAAACCCAGTTGAGCATCTGTGGGACCACCTCGATCGTGTTGTTTGCTCTATGGATCATCCACCACGCACCCTCCAGCGGTTGTCAGTTGCACTGCAGTCAGCATGGCTCCACATACCTGTGAACACCTCTCAGCATTTTATTGAGTCACTTCCAGCTCGTCTAGCTGCTCTCCGTGCTGCAAAAGGCGGTTACACTGGATATTAGCTGGCGGTCACAATAATATGACTCGACCGTGTAGACAAGTAAAAATATTTAGCTATGTTATAATAAAACAGTTGTTCACATGCAGTATAAATAGAGCGGTTGTGACTGCGACTTAGAATTCCTGCTAACTTTTCAGATAAGCGGGCAAGCCCTGTCGACAGAATTAGCAGTGTTTTGCAACCAATATCCGAAGTGGTTACGATTGAGCATACCTCTTACTAGTAGTTTCACTAACTACTCCTTTACATAACAGACCTGGGCGCAATATCCTTTGACTGCCAATCTGGAATGAAAGAAATTGTTCTGCATTGCAGTTTCATATTTTAATAAATTATTTCTATTGCTTTAACTGTTTCCAGTGATAAAACTAGATATTTCGCCCCTTTTCATCTGAACCAGCAGACAACAACAGTTTTCATATGCATGCAATCCAAGGTAGAAACCAAACGATAAAAATTATTTTTAAGTGCGTCGTTAGTCACGTTTAACCCCATATTGTGACGTCAATGTGATTTATTATATAGTATGCGAAATGTAGTAGGAGGGTGAAAGAAACAGCCTGCAGCATAAATAAACTTCCTGACACCAGTAATGCGTTGCATTGCGAAAACTTGAAGCAATCGAACTACTCTGCGGTTTTGACTGTAGGTCTGGATCATCAGCTATGCGCTGATGTCAACAAGGGAGGAAACGAATATTCACGTCCCGGCGTAAGATACTACATAGAAGAGCAGGTGTTACGGTTCCCGGGCGACCAAATGCCACATCACTCCCCGTCCTCTCTCTCTCTCTCTCTCTCTCTTCCTCTCTCTTCTGTTCTCCCTCATACAATTCGTTTGTTTTTGGCAGGTTCACGCGAGCCAAAAGTCAGGAAGATGCAGTGTGCCTTTCCCAATCGAAGAATCCCTCCAGCTCTTAATGGATCGCCCGCTCACGGGGCTTTCTCCCAGGGAAGATTAAATCGCCCCTGTTGCGGTTTTGCCTCCGTGGCTTCATTTATTCCTTGGGTTCCTTCAGTCCAGAGTCTCATGCGTGCTCCCTTGCCTCATCCCTAAATGTTCCCGCTGTTCTTTTTGAATTCTCATCACCGTCCCTGGCAAACAGACAGAGAGGAAGGAGGAGAAAAAGAAGAAAGAGATGGAAAGGCAATCTAACTGAAGGGAAAGCAATTTAACACATGGGGAGCGCAACCCCACATTTCGTCCACAACTTGGTGGATCAGTGAATTGTTTCCCACGGTCCCGAACTCCCACTACCTTGGTTTCTATAGAGCCGGTTGAACATACGCACTCCCAGCACGCAAAGCTCAGAAACGGAAAAGTAAGATAAACTATGTCGTCGTTGAACTATGGAGTGCGAGCGAGCACTGATATTGGAAAGGAGCTTAGCTGATTTTGCACTGCATTTTGGCAAATGGCATTGGTAATTTGAACTCGCTTTTACCCTAAGAATAACGCGATGGGAAATGCAAGAAATTTTCAGATTTTTGGCTTTCTGCGTAGAAAGTGTGCACATCTTTGCCGGAAGAAAAAAGCAATCAAACGTAAAATATTTCCCTTCAATGAGGAGATTTGGTATTTCTGATCAAAAACTTGCGACGTGCCTACACCGTAGGACTCACATGAGATAAAGGCACATCGCAGTAAGAACACATGTCCGCGTAGCTCAGTTGGAAGAACGACTTACTCCGGAGTGAGCGGACCGGGCGTGGACAGAACTGTGTTTTCACAAACTCTTAACTTCTTAAGGCGGACGTCAAGTGAAAATTGTGGCGCTATATTTGCAATGGTGAAAATTGAGTTACATAATTCACATACAAGATATGCTTCCTGACTCGTTAAAATTGGCACACGGATGAAGAAAACACTGAGTTTAAGTCAGGGGTTTGCAAATTTGAGAAACAAATTGTAGGGAATATTTTAAAATTGAATTTCCTCGGGTTGAAGTAGTGTTGCATGTCGCTATTAGGTGGCGCTCTACGTAAGTAAAGTACTGGAAACGTGGGACACTTCCATACCTTTTTTTTTTTTTTTTTTTTGATTGGAGGTTCAACGACCACCGCGAGCAACTCAATGGGCTATAAGCAGTCTCCCGTCCCTAATTTAGAGTCACTGGTTCCAGGGAAGAGAGAGAAGCAGTGTCGTAAGACAAACACGACATCCATGATTCACCGGGATTCGAACCTTTTGGACGAATGATCAGAGGCCATCGCTTAGACCACTGCGCCACCGGAGGCCATTTTCTCTTTTTTTTTTCTTGAACATTAAAATTTTCACATTACTGAGCGGTTATAGACTTTTGTTTAAAATGTCAGTACTTATTAAAATCACTTACATTACAGTTTTTGGCTTTCTATCAGCAAACTTACGCAAATCAGAAATCATATGCTGGAAATCTAAGACCCCGACAGAAGCTTTTTCAGAAATCACTACCTGTTACGGTAAAGACCTCACGAAATCCCCTCACAAAACAAAGACATAAGAAGGAGTCGCAAAAATACCGCGATTTTCAGCGTCATGTACACTGCCCGAAAGTGAAGAAGGAATACTGTGGTAAGAACGTCATATTACAATATGTTAATTGTTAAGGGCAGCAGAAACTGTGATCCAAGTTTGAATATCACTGGATGAAATAATGACGTCACTGCGGACAACAACATGCGAATATACGCAGCGTGTATTTAGTTTAATATACGCAGCGTGTATTTAGTCGACCATTTAATATAGATTTTGGCATAAAAACGTGCAACATTCTCGCCCATATTAAAAATGACAGGGATCAGATTCCCCATGGTTCCAAATTTGGTGTGTATGCAATCCCACTAAAAGCTATGAAATCTGATATAACCGACCAGATATACATAGGTTCGACCCGGACCCGTCACAATCTTAATTTACGTGTCTCTGAACATAAATACAATGTTAAAACATGCTCCACCTCCACCGCCCTTTCAAGACTATGCCTGAAGGGTCAACACCAACCTATCTGGGACAATGGTACTATGTTACATACGCCGACTACCTGTTCATCTATCCTCTTGTCAGAATGCTTATTGATACATAAACATAGGGCACAGTGTTGTAACGACGATACCCCTATCATTATACCGTTACCATGGAAACTACTTTGTAACTGCTACAGCGAAAGAGACAATACCGGCAGCTCCAATGAAACGACATGATTATGTAAAGAATATGCGCATGCCAAAACATACTGTTTCGTCAATGTGCTTACTATATATATATATATATATATATATATATATATCCGCCCAGGGCATAATGCAGCCACACCATCTGATGACGGGTCCACAGTGGACTTGAAAGTGCTCATGTTTTAATTTAATGTATATATATTTTTAACTGTAATTTTTTAAAATCGTGTACAGACGGCAAACTGTGATTTTAATATCCTTCAGCACGAATAAATTGACTTCCTAGGATTTACCGATTGTTGGGGAAAAGCAGGAGATAACCAATACCTACATTTATCTTGGACAGAAGATATCAAGTGAGGGTCACATTGATGAAGAAATTAATCGGCGTGTAAAACTTGCCTATATAGCTTTTGGAAGAAACAGTATAATTTTCAAGAGCAATATGTTATTATGTCTTAAAAGAAAAGTGTTTGATCAATGCATCCTTCCAGTGCTTACGTATGGTACAGAGACGTGGACCTTAACTAAAAGAGGCATACAAAGGCTGCAGACAACTCAAAGAGGCATGGAGAGATGCATGCTTGGTGCAACCAGAAGAGATAAGAAGAGGAACTCGTGGATCATAAAAATTACAATAGTGGAAGACATCATGACCAAAGTAAAATCCCAGAAAAGGTAATGGGCTGGACATATTACCAGAAGGACAGACCATCAATGGACAGCCGAAATTTTAGACTGGATTCCAAGGGACAAGAAAAGACCCAGAAGAAGACCGCATAGACTGGTACAAGACAGACCGTTGTGGAAGAAACTTGTCGTCCAGCAGTGGATTGATAATTGTTGATGAAGATGATATGTCAGCTCAGCGAGAACAGAAATGCAAGGTCAGGAGGTGCGCAAACATATCGTAGCCTCTCCTTGACAAATGTTAACCATACATGCTCGTAGTGCATCCTATTTCCACTAAAGCGGCTCTGACGACGGCCACATAGCTGTATAACTGTACCACTGGGATTAGAGGAAATCCTATCCACACCCACCAACATGATTGGCCACCCAGGTAGTATAGCCTTACAATATAACGTAGGCCCAACACTGAGCCATCGTCTTTTAGGAATAGAAGACGCTGGCTCAGTGTTGGGCCTACGTTAAATTGTAAGGCTGTGCAACCTTGGCAGCGTGGTGAGTTATGGCCACCACACCTTCCTTCCCCAAGATGACTTTAAACTATTAATAAAACTTGGCGCTCAGTCCCCGGCAGCTGGAATGTACCTGGACAAGGCAAAAAAGCATGGAGAGATGCACGCTTGTTGTAATCGGGAAACATAAGATGAACAAGTAGTAGATAAGAAAATGACAAGAGTGGAAGATATCATTATCCAAGTAAAATCCCTGAAACGGCAATGGACTGGACATGTTACCAGAACGAACAACCGATGGACAACTGAAAAAATTTTAGACTGGATACCAAGGAAAAAAAAAAAAAAAAAAAAAGAAAACCACCCAGAGGAAGACCACATGGGAGATGGATGGATGGATGAAATTCGAAAACATGGCGGAGTAACATGGAGGAGAGTGGCTCAAGAGACAGACAGTTGTGGAGGTAACTTGAGGAGACCATCTAGCAGTGGATTGATAATAATGGTTGACAATGATGATGATATCTCAATTTACAAACCAAACCAAAAATGCAAGTAATAATGGTTTCAGATATCATCTTCTAATTTAAAATAAATATCTTATAAAGTAGAACAAAAAGTCAAATGCAAGAGTCAAAACTAAATAAGTGTTTTATAAAAAAAACGTTTTTTTTTTACAAACGTTAACGTAAAAGTAAATTTAATGTGATTGATGTTCTCCGTTTTTGCATTAAAAATTCGCTTAATATTAGGTTTAATATTGGAAAGTTGAATCTTGACATCACAGATCAAGTGTATTTCTGAATTTGGTTTCTTGTTGCAGAATAATAATATTAAAATTTCGTCTCAACAAATATGCTGTAGAAAAAGAAGAAACACCCAAAATTCACTTTTCACCTTATCTTCGGTTAGGCTGCCACATTGAGTTGGCACACCAATGGTAAACTGAATGGTTGGATTGTTGACCCGCTGGCTGCCGATTTATTACTTCACTTAACATATTTTTCTAACCTGTCTCTTACTGCGCATTTGCGTTCGTTCAAGCGAGTGAAGAGGTGTCTTCGTGTTTGGCCAACACAGAATTTATTGCATCTGAAAACAGAGTTTTGGGTGATGGAAGGAATTTTTTTAATTTGGAGGGATTTCTGAACTCAGTTTTGCACAGTAAATTTGGAGAAAACATTGCCAATCCTCGTGAAAAGTAATGGACCATACTCAAAAATTGAGAAGAGAGTTGTCCTTTTATGGAACTTAACTAATGTACCCAGCTGCTCAGCGATCATTCGCACTGTCAATCGACGATCAATTCACACTTTCAATCGGTGATCATTCGCACTCTCAATCGACGATCATTTGCAATGAACTCATGTACTTTTTCAATGCTTTAGTGGGTTTTGAAGGTCTGATACCTTCCGCTCTTCAGTGGGCATCTTCAGCGGGGTTTCTTCCTTGGCCTTAACTCTTGAACCAGTTCAAAATGCACATTAAGGTTACGACCTCATCCTCGTAAACTTCTTTCGGCGTTTCGGATGCGGATATTCCCAATTCGAAGCAGAATTTGGTATTGGCTCTTAGCTTCAATGTTTCCTGCTAACAACGCGACGCAAATTCTATGCCACACCCTTTCTCACGGTTACGGACATGTTCTCTTATGTTCATGACTGCGTTGTGGAAGCTACCGCACCTTTCGCAACGTTCCCTTTCACACGTTAAGACATCATTCACCGAACTTTAGTGACACACCTTGTGTAACGGCTGATGTTTTCATCATTTTGTCCATCCGGTGTATGTTGTTGAGGAGGTATCATAGCGTAGTAAATCAGTTTACTCACTAGTGTAATACGCATAAAGATTTATCAAGCATTCAGTCTCCCTTGGGAAACTTTTTCAAGGAAATGGTAGACATGAAATGCTTTCGGCGTTTCATGCGTTTCAGATGCGGATATTCCCGATTCAAAGCACAATTTGATATAGGTTCTTGGCTACAATGTTTTCCATGTTGATAGTTTATCACTTTATTATATCACTACCGTTCCCTTGAAATAGCTTCCCAGTGGAGAATGAAAGCTAGGAGAATCTTTATGCATATGACAGCAGTGAATAAACCGATTTATTTCGCTATAAGCGCTTCATGAGTGCGTACAGTCTGGTGTACTTTAAAATAACATTGTTAGGGAGGTATTTATCACAACTGAAAAGATAATGCATAAATCAATAGCCAGGTGAGATATTTTTACATTTTTATGAAAGAATCAAAGGTCACACCTGGGAAAATAATGCCGCTTGCATCAGCGGCGAAACTAAAATAACTTATCTACGGAATTTCACAGTTTCACTCTACTTGTTTATTAGATCGCCGTTAATTAATTATTTGGGGTGAAACTGGTCAGCACTGGCAGCCGCATCGATCAAAATAGTGGCAGATTTGCGTGTATTGAACTGGTCGATGATTTGGCTGAATATTGGAGTGCTGCAAATATTGAAACACGGGCTTTTTGTTTTGTTTTTATTAAATGTTTGCTTCTCAGCGGCAACCTGATAAGACATACTTTTATCAATTTCCATGAATACTCCTTGGGCATTATTCTTTGGGGAACAATTTATTCCACATAAAGCTTGAAAGTTCTATGGTAGCAGAGCTTCTTATAAAAATTGCATATGCATGAATTCTTCACGAGGCAGGGAGATGGTTTCTCAAGCGGAAAGCACAATGTAAAGTAGACGCATCAATCAAAATACACTACTGCTTGCTATTACAGGAACGACACCTGAATTTTTGAATTTATTCGCTAATCCCTCCATTAGGATAAACGATCCCGTAAGAATGCATTAGTGGTTGTAGATCCTAGCAAGTAGGATCAACCATATATATGAGCTAACTTTTGAAGAGTCACGTGACATTAAGAGAACAACAGTGAAGACTCTGGAAAGGATATTTTATTAATAGTCGCCAGCACGTAACACTTAAGCACGCAAAGCCTGGTATTAGCAATATTTCAGTAAAAGCATAAACTTTTTTTTTTTTATGAAGAACTGTTTGGTGCAGTCTCAGCGGGAATTCAAGAGCTATATGGTAAATGATTAGTCGAATCTTCATATAGAAGCTTACGCGATACTATTTTTTTTTATTGGAGGTTTAACGACCACCGTGAGCAACTCAATGGGCTATAAGCAGTCGCTTACGTGATACTATCATAAATATTTTGGGGGCACGGGCGAGAGGTTGCTGACTGTCAGCAACTCGTTGGGCTTTAAGTAGTCGCCCGTCCCTAATTTAAGGCAACTGGTTCAAAGGAAAGGGCAAACCATCGCCGTAACACAAATGCATCATACATGTCTCATCCACGACAAGAAGCCACAGTTAAAAAAAACTGAAATTCACAAGCCACTTTCCGCCATTCCTTCGTGAATTAACGAAGCATATTTCTGATACAATCTTTTCCGTGAAATAACGGAAAGAAACCTGAATTTCACGGAGTTTTCCAACGCCAGGACAATTCTAAATTTTCAGAAACCTTTCCGCAATTCTTTTCTTATATTGACGTTAAACTGTGGTTCTAACATGTGTTAACGAAAAATCCTGAATTTTCAAAAACCTTTCGCCAATTCCTTTCTTATACTGACGATAAATTGTGGTTCTAAGACGTGTTAACGAAAAATTCGGAATTTTCAGAAGCCTCTCCACAATTTCTTTCTTACACTGACGGTAAATTGTGGTTCTAACATGTGTTAACGCAAAATACCGAATTTTCAGAAACCTTTCGGCAATTCCTTTCTTATACTGACGGTAAATTGTGGTTCTGAGATGTGTTAACGAAAGATTCTGAATTTTCAAAAAACTTTTGGCAATTCCTTTTATATACTGACGGTAAATTGTGGTTCTAAGATGTGTTAACGAAAGATTCGGAATTTTCAGAAAACTTTTGGCAATTCCATTCTTATACTGACAGTAAATTGTGGTTCTAACATGTGTTAACCAAAAGTTTGGAATTTTCAGAAAACTTTCCGCAATTCCTTTTTTATATTGCCGGTAATTTTTCAGAAACATTTTCGCAATTCCTTTTATTGTGGTTCTAAGATGTGTTAACGAAAAATGCTGAATTTTTGGAATCTCTTCCGCAATTCGTTTCGTATATTAACGGAAAAACACCGTTCTCAATTTTTCGGTATCCATATGACGAAACATTTTCCGTAATACGAGCGATTCGCGGAATACACTTCTCTTGATTAACTATTTAATTTCAATCATTTGTGCGAAGAACCTAATTTTGAAGTTCTGTAGCGAGATCGATAATGTGGATATCATATCGCATGAATTTTGGTTATTGTGGCACCGGATATATCTTCTCCTCTTCCCCATTTTGTGTTCCAGCTTTTGTACGGAGAATATTGCGTTACCGTAATATATGAAAAAGTCTTTGGAGTCCTTAAGACAAAGGCGACTATAGCTATCAAGAGTAAATTTCATATCTAAAAGTTTTGTGAAGAATACAATAAAATAGTGCATTCTACCATTTTTTAAATATAATTTTAACTCTTCGCCAGTTTAAAAAGATCTCAAGTTCCAAAGCTTTCTGTTGCTTTGAAAAATCACTATGAAAACAATACTTGATTTGTGATAAGTCCTCCTATAGAAAAAATAAAATTATTACAAACTTATTGAAAAAAAACCGAATAAGCTCCAACAGAAAATGAAATGGCAAAATCACTCGCATTAATGACAAACAAAATTCGTCATCACGCAATTAGATATTTCTTATCTTGAATGTGAGCGTGGTTTCTGTGTCTTTCTGGCTCAGTGGTTAAACTCGCACTTTCTGTTGAGCCAACCCAAACGACATCGTTTCGAATCCCACAAGTGCGAAAGGATTATCTGGTGTAAGGGCTGAGAAATACAGTCTTAGATTTTGTGAAATTTTTGTATAAATACGGAAAATCCGAAACAGACTTTTCTGAAATAAACGGAATTACTGACTACACAAAAATCTGTGAAAATGCCGAAGTTGAAAAAAGATGAGAACTTTTAAAAACGCAAATTTTATTAAAAGACAAACATTTACCGGTTGTTTTGCTGCACTTATTTCAGAAATTTTCCGTGAATTCACACCACTTATTTTTTACGCTGTAAACACAATTGGTACAAATGATCCAAAGCTAACGCCTTAGACCGCGTAGCCACGGGGGCAGCATATATATTTTCCGCGAAGTTGATTTGTTAGTTCCGAATAATAATCAAGTACTAGTAGATTGCGTGCATGTAGAATTTTTCACGAAGCGGGAGACGGTTTCTCAAGCGGAAAGCACCATGCAAAGCAGACATATCAGTCTGCTTGTAATAGCAAGCAGTAGTGTAACTAACTACAAAAAATTTTTAGTTTTCATTTAGTTATCCACTTAATTGTTAGTGGATAACTAAAATGAAACTGCAAGAGGAATAACACCGAACTTAGGTATCATGAGCCTTACTTTCAGCTTTCTACAACGACTGGTATCATGACAGACATAGGCAGAGGTTCAAAATTACACTCGTCCATGACGAGCAAAAAAGTTTGCTAACGAGTGACGCTACAAGGCAAACATTTTTTTAAATTCTAAGCCAAGTTAAACCTACTTGTTTTAATCTTTGACATGAAAATGTCTTAAATTTTCCCGCTTTTCTTTCCGTAACCTGCGTCAGAAAAAGAACACAATCAGTCATTATATATGACTAATTACGTTCTTGTTCTGCGTTTTATGAGAATACACCAGTTTTTTACTTTAACCTTTTAAACCGCCAAAGTAACTGAACCAAAATAGTATAACTATACTAATAATCCGAAATTTCTTGGCGTAGAATAGAAATAACATTTTCCAAGCTTTCGCACATCAACCAGATAGCTGTCTACCTTCCTTGAAAAAGCTAACTGCAAACTGGGTAATAGAACGTTTCAACAATTTGAACGTGGTGACTTGACTAGAGAATAAATGAATAGGGGCAAACGTGATAATTCAAAGGAACGAGGTCAGCTTGGTTGGGCACGCGGTACCATGGTAGAAAACGCAGGATTATTTAAAGAATTAATTCCAAATACGTGGCAACTCCAGAGAGACGCCATCATTGCAAGCCTCGCAGCTGGTCAAGATTTCCAAGGTTTTGCGAATGGCGGTAGATTTGGGTTTGGAGTATGAAGCTAATTTCTTTACATCACTCCACATAGGATCAGCGGACTTGAACTTGACTTCGCTTGATAGGGCAGTGATTATTTTTCCACCTCCGGCATCCCTTTTATGTTCGCTCATTCCAATTCCAAAGGAACGTTTGGTCATTCCAATGTAATATCGCCTGGTCATTCCGATGTAGAATGGAATGACCAAACGTTCATTTGGAATGAGAATCAGCGAACATAAAAGGGATACAAGAGACGGAAAAAGAACCACTGCCCTATCAATAGAAGTCAAGTTCAAGTCCACCGATCCTGTGTGGAGTGACGTAAAGAAATTAGCTTCATACTCCACACCCAAATCTACTACCACTCGCGAAATCTTGGAAATCTTGACCAGCTGCGAGGCTTGCAATGATAGAGTCTCTGTGGAGTTGCCACGTATTTGGAATCAATTCTTCAAATAATGCTACGTTTTATACCATTTTAACGCGTGCCTAACCAACGTGACCTCGTTCCCTCAAATTATCACGTTTGTGCCAATTCATTTATTGTCTAGTCAAGTCACCGCGTCCAAACTGTTGAAACCTTCTATTATCCAGTTTGCAGTTAGCTGTCTACCTTCCTTGAAAGAGCCATCTGGTTGATGTGCGAAAACTTGAAAAGTTTTATTTCGATGATACGCCAAGAAATTTCGGATTATTAGTATAGTTATAAAATTTTGAGTATAATTGGTGTACAATTCCTACTTATTGTAACTGAACCATACAGTGCCCAACATTGTCTACACTTTCCAAAGAAAAATGTTCACAAAACGGCCGGGTTTTACGAAAACTACGGCTAAACGATTCCTTTCCCCTTTCATCACAGGGGTACGTACGGACCATAATCTTTCCATTCCAGAGAAGATATCCCCTCTTGTTCTACATTGTCTATTTCATGACCTAAAGCATGATGGGGAAGGAATAGTCCCTCTGACACTGACATCATGCCACTGGGTAGGAATAAGTGACTGAAACATCTCTCTCCTTTCATAGGTTTGACGCCATTGTTATAGTCCTTTTAGTAGATAATCACTCAGAAAAGATTAGTGTCAATCATCCCCATGAATGACCATTTTCTTTGAACACAGATAACAGGAAAGCGGAGTTTCCTGATCCACAGGTTCAGTTGTTGCAGTCTCTTTTAAGAAAGCGAATATATTAATTGGAGCTGATTTCAGCCCATTTTCCTAACCCCGAGTTAATTCGTTCCAGCCGGTTAAAGGGTTAAAGCGAAGAACAAAAGTAGAAGCTCTGTTCTGCTAATACTAACAGCTGTACCAGTAGAGCCAGCAAGTTGCCCGGCATCATTAGTTGCGCAGGTGGGGGGTGGAGGTGGGCGTAAAACGATGGAGGCCAATCTTAAAGTACAGAACAAAGAACGTGCACGTGAAACGTTGAGGTTGGGAAGGGGGATGTCATGAGGGGATTAAGCAATACAAGAAGTTGATAGAGAGGGCAGTGTTGTTACTGAGGAGGAAAATACTAAAATCTTTGATTAGTGACATTTTCTGCTGGCTAGTGGACAAGTATCATATTTTTTAAACGCTAGACATGGTTGTCGATTACACCTAATTCTGAGGTTTAATGGGCATACTGTTTCTTCAGAAGTCCAGATATAACAATGGCAACGAATCGTTAGGTTTAGTGATCCAATTTTCCGTACTTTCAGAAGTGCGTATATCGTTCCATACAAAATATGAAGGATGCCACCGAATTATCGCATTCCACGATCGTAACTTTCTTTTCTTTCTAGAACCGCAGATGTAAATCCTTTATGTCTGTGGTGGGATTCAAATCCAAGTGTTCCCGCTCCGGAGCTAGTTATTCTTTCCACTGAAGTACACCGACTTTGGCTTATTCCTGCATCTTGCCGTTTTGACCCTTGCGTCCCCTTAGTGGTGCGCATATCCTCTTTTGAGAAAGTAGGGTCACGAAATCGCAGATCGTCGCAGTAGAAGAAGAAATTCTAATTGATTACAAACCATGTGTGGAAGAAACACCACATCTTTTCCGAAGCTTTGAAGAAGGAATTCGCACTAATTCCAGACGATGTGTGGAAGAAACTTTCTTCTCCGGCTTCACAGCCAATATATTCATTTTTGGGTTCGGACAGCGGAACAAGCCCTTTTTGCCAGTGGTGGATTAAGGAACCACGTCTTCCCGCTCCGGAGCCAGTTATTCTCTCGATTGAACTGCACCTATTTTAGCTTGTCGCTGCAACTTGCATTTCTGACTCTTGCGTTCCCTCAGTGTTACGCCACTGCAGTTCCAAACATAACAAAGGATGACACTGCATTTCCGGATGTAACGAGCACATCTTGTTTTCTTTTCACAAGTATAACTAGCACAATGACATCGAACTCTTGAGTGCGTTTGATGTCATTCTGGTCGTCAGATTTCATACAAACTTATCAGAAGGAAGACGTCGAATTAATGGATGTAATAATCACAACTTTGCTTTCTTTTTCTAAAAGTAAAATATCGTATCACACATAACAAGATGACAGCGAATGTTTGGGCGTAATGAGCACAACTTTCCTCTTAGTCCTAGAAGTGTGAATATTGTATCAGACATAACTCAAGAATTACATACAGTCCTACAACAATACGCCGAAAATCAATTTTTGATGTTTGAAGTTAACTTGAACAGCGTAATGGTAAAGTCAGGAATACATATTATACATCATTTTACAGGAAATTTTATGCTGAATTCAAATATTTTATATAATATTATTACCAGTAATAGAAGTGAAGTTACAAGCAATAGTACAGCGTCTAGTCATAAAAAGCAAAAAAATAGTGGAATTTGTGAAATTAGTGTACAATGCATTTAACGTAAAATTACTGTACAGTTCATTATTGAAACTTGCTGGACACTTGAAATAACTTACCAATAAGCAAAATCCGCTTCAACATTTAATTGGGTAACCACGGTTTCTTAATAACAAGTGCACCTTCTTGGCAGGGAACTAATGAGCTTCCTTAGTCTTCCATTGGGGATAACACGGTGCCAAAATTGCTGTAAAATGTGGCTGTGGTCATGCCATTGTCTTGCGCACCATTAAAAAAGTTGCGGAAACTGGATTTGTGGGACACAGAAAAAGAATAGGTCAACCAAGGTTGTGTACTGAACATGATGATCGCATGTTGATTCGACGTCACTTAAAATCAAGGTTTAAAGCAGCCATTGATTTAAGAAATCAGTGAGAGAATCAAGTAGGCATTATTGCATCTGCACGTACATTTCGTCGTAGGTTACAAGACGATGGACTGACTGCACAAAAAGCTGCATGAAAACCTTTCCTTACTGAACAACAAGAGCTCAAAAGGATTGTTTGGGCCAAGACACACAAGACTTGAACTGTTGATGAATGGAAAAAATGTTATTTTCAGTGATGAAACAACTGTTACTATTTCCTCTAATAATGGAAGTACTTATGTACGTCGTGGGGCTGGTGAAAGATATATGGCATGCTGCACCCGGCCAACAATCAAGCACCCACATTCGGTGATGTTATAGTCCTGTATTTCAGCCAGTGGTGTTGGCCGTCTCCACATTCTTGATGGCACATTGAATGGATCGAAATATGTGGATATTTTGTAGTCCAAACTGCTATCATCTGCACAGGACATGGATTTGCCGAATTTTATCTTTCAGGATGATAACGCGCCATGTCATCGGTCAAAGTTGGTTGACGAGTGGTTTAATCGAAAAGTTATAAGAAAACTTCAGTGGCCGGCACAGTCACCATTCCGTAAAGAATATGTGGGTGAGACTGAAGCAAAAGATCCGTCAACAGAGACCCACACCTAAACCAGCATTAATTGAGTCTGTAAGAGCCGTATGGTACTGCGTCATCACCGATGGACAACTAGAGAAGCTCATTATTTCCATTGCAAGAAGGTGCACTTTGTTACTAAGAAACCGTGATTATCCAATTAAATACTAAAGCGTATTTTCCTTGTTGGTAAGTTATTTCAAGTGTCCTGCAAGTTTCAATAATGTACTGTACAGTAATTTTACGTTAAATGCATTGTACATTAATTTAACAAATTCCACTATTTTTTTGCTTTTTATGACTAGACGCTGTACCTTTGTTGTAACTTCACTTCTATTACTGTTAATAGCATTCTTTAAAAATATTTGAATTCAGCATAAAGGTTTCTTCAAAATGATGTATAATATATATATATATATTCCTGACTTTACCATTACGCTGTATAATTTGGCTTCAAACATCAAAAATTTACTTTCGGTCTACTGGCACAGGACGTTTGGCCATGTTTGTAAATTATGGAGTGCAATTAGCACACATCTTCGTTGTTTAGAAGCACAGATATCATTCAAAACATAACAAGAAGGATCACACCCATTTATTGAGTGAAATAAGCACAACTTTTTTGCTTTCTTTTCTAGAAATACAATATCGTGTCAGACATGAAAAGAGCTGTGTCATCAAATACAGGTGTTAAATCATAACAAGAAGAACGACACCGAATTCTTGCGTTTTTTGAGCACAACCTTCTTCCTTTTGTGCTATGGAGGCACAAATGTCGATCCAATCGTAAGAAGAAGGATGGCAACGAAATTTTCGAGAGTCATGGAGCAAAATGTTTCTTTGCATCTAAAGGCAGAGATGTACTGAACAAAAAGGATGAAATGAGCACAATTTCCCTTTTTTATTCAGAAGTATCGTACAGAAACAGCAAAGAGGATAACATTGAATTTTCGGATGGGAAAAGCACAAATGCCTTATTTTTCTTCCTTTCTGTTTTGTTTTTAGAAGCAGACATATCATTCTACACATCATCATCATCATCATTGTCAACCATTATCAATCCACTGCTGGACGAAGGTCTCCCCAAGTTTCCTCCACAACGGTCTGTCTTGTGACAGTCTCCTCCATGTCACCCCTGCATACTTTCGAATTTCATCCACCCATCTCCCATGTGGTCTTCTTCTGGGTCCTTTCCTGTCCCTTGGAATCCAATCTAAAATTTCGGCTGTCCATCGATGATCTGTCCTTCTGGCAGTATGTCCAGCCCATTGCCATTTCAGGGATTTAACTCTGATCATGATGTCTTCCACTCTTGTCATTTTTCGGATCCACGAGTTCCTCTTCTTATCTCTCCTGGTTACACCAAGTATGCACCTCTCCATGCTGCTTTGAGTTGTCTGCAGCCTTTGTATGTCTCTTTTAGTTAAGGTCCACGTCTCTGCACCATACGTAAGCACTGGAAGGATGCATTGATCAAACACTTTTCTTTTAAGACATAATGGCATATTGCTCTTGAAAATTATGCTGTTTCTTCCAAAAGCTCTCCAGGCAAGTTTTGTACGCCGATTAATTTCTTCATCAATGTGACCCTCACTTGATATCTGCTGTCCAAGATAAACGTACGTGTCTGTTATCTCCAGCTTTTCTCCATCAATCGATAAATCTTCATTTCTTGTAAAAGCATTGTACATCACTTTTGTCTTCTGAAAGTTCATTTTTAATCCCACTTCTTTACTCTTGTCAGCAAGTTCCTGAATCATACTCTGCAGCTCTCATGGGGTAGTTGCAAAAATGACTACGTCATTAGCAAAACGAAGGTGGGTTAGATAATCTCCATTAATCTTTATCCCCTTGTTTTCCCAGCTCAGCGACTGAAAAACACCCTCCAATGTGGCATTAAAGAGCTTCGGAGATATGGTGTCACCTTGTCTCACTCCCTTTCCAATTTTTACGTGTGTTGTATTTTCAAACAGCCGAATTCTACACATACCCGTAATAAATTGGAGGACGCTAAATTTTCAGTTTTAATGAGCTCGACGTTTTTACAAAAAACGGAAATTTACTTCAACAATTCCAAGGACTTTTTTTTTCATTTTAAACTGCACAGTCAGTAGGTTTCAAAGGAAAAATCGGGTTTCTCCCCCATATAGCATGAAAAGTTTGCATCACGAAACCTAGAGAAACCTGTAGTGGTTATAGAAACGGAATGAAAACAAAATTCAAAGGATATGACTTTCAGAAGAAACACATATTGATGAATACATTTCCTCACCTTCGGGTGGGGGAGGGGGAGAACGAAAATAATACATCTGAAAATGAAAACGCCTAAGGTTAATAGAAACCACAGGTTGAATTAGAGAGTGAAGAAATGTGTTCAGTCCAACTGGCAAAAGCTCTAAAGTTATGCCATCTAATTTCAAAGGAAAACGGTCACGTTAACAAAAACTGGAAACTGGATGCAAAAGTAATTTCTCTAGTCAGGCTTTTAGAAATAAAGGAAAGTTTCTACATCTGCGCTGCGACACCCGATAACGAGAAGATCTTCATATAATAGAAAATCAGACAGTGCGCAACTGTGTTGCTCATAGACAAAAAAGCTAACCAATGTTTCAAATATTTTTCCTATACAACATTTATAAACGGAGATATCGTTGAACTAAAAATTTTAATGGACGCCACATTGCCGAAGCATTTGACATCCGAATAGGTTCGAAATACACTGACGGAAAAAAAAATCCCAACACCACGAAACAATAGTTGTAGAGCAATGAAATGGCGGCAATACATTTGTATAGGCAATATATTTAATCGATTAAGGTTTCAAGATCACAGCTTAATGTAAGCGCGAGAAGAGCCATTTTAAATGTGAAATGCTGGTACATTAATAAACGGTGTAACCGCCAATGCAAGCACGCAAACGTTCATGCATTGTGTCGTACAGGTGCTGGATGTCAGTTTGTGGGATGGAGTTTCATGCCTGTTGCACTTGGTCGGTCAATACAGGGACGGTTAATGCTGGTTGGGGGTGACTCTGGCGTTGTCGTCCAATGATGTCCCATACGTGCTCGATTGGTGAAAGATCTGGTGATCTAGCAGGCCACGGCAACATGTCGACACTCTGTAGAGCATGTTGGGTTACAACAGCGGTATGCATGCGAGCGTTATCCTGTTGGAAAATACCCCCTGGAATGCTGTTCATGAATGGCAGCACAACAGGTTGAATCACCAGACCGACGTACAACTATGCCGTCAGGGTGCATGGGATAACCACGAGAGGGCTCCTGCTGTCATAGGAAATTGCTCCCCAGACCATAACTCCAGGTGTAGGTCCAGTGTGTCTCGGCCGCAGACAGGTTGGTTGCAGGCGCTCACCTGGCCTCCTTCTAACCAACTCACGGCCATCACTGGCACCCAGACAGAACCGGATTTCATCAGAAAACACAACAGATCTCCACTCCGTCCTCCAATGAGCTCTAGCTTGACACCACTGACGTCGCAAACGGCAGTGGTTTGGAGTAAGTGGAATGCACGCTACAGGGCGTCTGGCTCGGAGGTGTCCTTCAAGTAACCGATTTGGAATAGTTCGTTGTGTCACTGTGGTGGCAACTGCAGCTCGAATTGCTGCCGCAGACGCGGTACGATGCGCCACGGCCATACGCCGTACACGGCGGTCTTCTCTCTCAGTAGTGCCACGTGGCCGGCCACAACCCGGTCTTCTTGAGGCAGTACCTTCCCTTGACCACCGCTGCCAACAATCACGCACAGTGGCTACATCCATGCCAAGTCGTTCTGCAATATTGCGGAAAGAAAATCCACCTTCTCGTAGCCCTATTACACGACCTCGTTCAAACTCCGTGAGCTGTTCATAATGGCTTCTTCGTCTTCTTAAATGCATTCTTGACTAACATCAACACCTTACGTCGAATCTCAAAGATAACTAACGCTCACGAACGTTACAGCGCGTATTTACAGCAAACCTACTTTGCATGTTCCGAGGGGCGCTACTAGCGCCGCACGTATGCGCCGAGCGCGAAATTTGCATAGACGTCATCTTACAGATGTACTCTCACCGCCTACCAACTGTCGTTTATCTAACACAACCCCTTCTTGGTGTTGGGATTTTTTTCCGTCAGTGTATGTATGAAATGTTTACTCTCAACTGCAGTCACAATATGCAAACAGAATTTATCAAAAATGAAACATTTGATGAGGAGATATAGTTTCAAATGCAAATGAACATTTTAGTAACATCGCATACATATATATTTTTAGTCTCCCTTCGTGGTGTGAAAGTGCGCATCGCACAATGGAAACGAACACGGACATTTTGCAAATAACACTACATATGGGGGGGGGAAATGTTTCCAATTTGATTTTTGTCAAGTGCTTGGAAACAACTGACCAAAATCTGTGCCCTTTAGAACTCTGATAATGTCACAACGATTTGAAAGTATATGCTCCATTTGTTCTGATGATGCCGAGCCAAACTTTCTGTGAAACTATAGTCGATTTTAATAAAACATTTACTTGTGAATAAAAGTTGCTAATTTATTCTATCTCTACATCACAAGTGTGCCGTATTAAATTATGTTTAAATGATTGTTGTTTCAACAAACAACCTGGAAAACATATGGACCTACAACTTTAAAATTTTATATATTTAAGGTCAGGTGATGCGCAACATTACAACCTCTCCTTGACAAATGTCAACCCCGCCTTTTCGTGGTGCATCCTGTTCCCACTAAAGGGGCTCTGACGACCGCCAATAACGGTATAACTATACCATCGGGGATTAGAGGAAATGCTATCCTACACTCACTAATCCGCTTGGCCAGCCTGGTGAGTTATGGCCAAACCCCTCCAAAATGACTCCACAACTTAAATCTTGGCCCTCAGTCTCCGGCAGCTGGAATGTACCTGGCCAAGGCAGAGGCCAGTGCGACATGAAGGCAGTGGGTGCTAAGAATCACCGTAGGACCGGACTAGGCGGCCGTTTGATGCTGACCTTGGCTACTTACAATAGACGCTCCGTATCTATTTTCTGATTCAAGACTTCATGAATTGGAAGAGGAACTACAAAGGTCAAAGTGGGACATCGTCGGGCTAAGTGAGGTAAGGAGAAAAGGAGAAGATCTCATTGAACTGAAAAGTGGACATCTCTTCTACTGTCGTGGGACAGATACTGGCAGAACTAGTTCTGTTGGATTTATAATAAACAAGAAACTGAAGGATAAAGTGGTAGAAGTTGAAAGTACCTCTGACAGAGCTGCACGACTCGTTATCCAACTATCGAGAAGATACCAGGCTCAGATTATTCAAACTTATGCACCCACCACAAGTCATCCTGAAGAAGAAATTGAAGAATTTTATGAGGAAACTCGTTATCTAAATAATAAAGGCAAGCAGCACTTGAAGATATTTATGGGAGATTTTAATGTAAAAATAGGACAACGGCAGCAGAATGAAACTTGAGTAGGTAAAATTCGGTCACGGCAATAGAAACCAACGTGGAGATACTTTCGTAGAGTTTGCAGAGGCAGAAGGGTTTTTCATCATGAACTCCTTTTTCAAGAAAAAGCCGCAAAGGAAATGGACATGGAGGCATCCTAATGGATGGAAAAGTGAAATTGATTTTAGTATGTGTAACAAGAAATTTGTCATTTAAGACTGCAGTGTGCTGAACAAGTTCAACACAGGTAGTGACCATAGAATGGTAAGATGTAAGATGGACCTCAATGCTAAACTCGAGCGTGGCAAATTCATAAAACAAACAAAATGTATTGACATAACCAACCTTAAAAAACACCATAATACTTTCAAGTTGGAACTGAAGGAACAGATTCTCTGCTCTAGGATGTCTAACATAAGGAGACATGGACATCTCTTAAGTTAACAGAAAAGTAACCAAAGCTCTTATGGAAACAGCAACAAGATTAGCTGGGTCTAAAAACAAGTTGCATGTGAACAAATTATCAGGAAAAACCAAAATGTTGATGCAAAAAAGAAGAGAGATGAGGACAACTAAAGACGATGTGACTTCCAAAGTTAAATATATAGAGCTATGCAACACAGTACGAAAAAGTATCACTGAAGACGTAATTAAATTCAACTGTGAACTAGTGAGGAAAGCAATTGAAAACAACCAAATCCTAAAGATAGCAAAGGGACATCTCAGTAAGGGTAGAAAACAGATTATGGCACTGAGAAAATAAGATGGTTCTGTAACAAGAAATAGAGGCGAAATTTTGACAAGAGTAAAAGATTTCTATTCCAAATTATATGAAAGGGATTATACATGTACTCAAAGACATCATAAAAGGTACCAGTACCAGAGTTCTTCCAGTCCTCCCAGCAGAAGTTGCACATGCAATAAAGAACATAAAACGGGGAAAAGCTCCAGGAGAAGATGGAATTACTGTAGACATCGTACAAGAAGCAAGTGGAGAAATTGAAACAGTACTCGCCCAAGTTTTCACTCGATGCCTTAATGAAGGGAAGATTCCTGAGGATTGGAACAACGCTACAAAGATCCTGCTACATAAAAAAGGTGACATTGAGGATCTCAGGAATTACAGACCTATCAGCCTCCTGTCGGTGGTTTATAAAATCTTCACTAAAGTTATTTCACACCGCTTGAAGGTAACACAGGACATGGCTCAAGCGAGAGAACAAGCTGGATTCAGGAGTGGCTACAGCACAATAGATCATATCCACGTACTGAGAGAACTAATTGAAAGAACGAGGGAATATGAACTTCCATTGTGTATGGCTTTTATCGATTATGAAAAGGCCTTTTATTCAGTGAAACCATCGGCAGTTACAATGGCTTTGAAATCCTGCAGTGTTGAAGATGCATACATTAATATTATTAATAACATCTATGAAAATGCAAGTGCAAAGATTCGGCTGTTTGAGAATACAATACACATAAATATTGAAAAGGGAGTGAGACAAGTAGACAAAGTGACACCATATCTCCCAAGCTTTTTAATGCCACATTGGAAAATGTCTTTCAATCACTGAACTGGGAAAACAAAGGGATAAAGATTAATGGACATTATGTAACTCACCTTCGTTTTGCTGATAACGTAGTAATTTTTGCAACTGCCCCATCAGAGCTGCAGAGTATGATCCAGGAACTTGCTGACAAGAGTAAAGAACTGGGATCAAAAATGAACTTTCAGAAGCATAAGTGATGTACAATGCTTTTACAAGCAATGAAGATTAATCTATTGATGGAGAAAAGCTGGAGATAACAGATGCGTAAGTTTATTTTGGACAGCAGCAGATATCAAGTGAGGGTCACATTGATGAAGAAATTAATCGGCGTGTAAAACGTGCCTGGAGAGCTTTTGGAAGAAACAGCATAATTTTCAAGAGCAATATGCCATTATGTCTTAAAAGAAAAGTATTTGATCAATGCATCCTTCTAGTGCTTACGTATGGTGCACAGACGTGGACCTTAACTAAAAGAGACACACAAAGGCTGCAGACAACTCAAAGCAGCATGGAGAGGTGCATGCTTGGTGTAACCAGGAGAGATAAGAAGAGGAACTCGTGGATCAGAAAAAGGACAAGAGTGGAAGACATCACGATCAGAGTAAAATCCCTGAAATGGCAATGGGCTGGACATACTGCCAGAAGGACAGACCATCGATGGAAAGTCGAAATTTTAGATTGGATTTCAAGGGACAGGAAAAGACCCAGAAGAAGATCACATGGAAGATGGGTGGATGCAATTCGAAAGTATGCGGGAGTAACATGGAGGAAACTGGCACAAGACAGACCGTTGTGGAAGAAGCTTGGAGAGGCCTTCGTCCAGCAGTGGATTGATAATTGTTGACAATGATGGTGATGATGATGATATTTTAAATGTTGAAAATTCCCTCTACTCATTCAAACAAAACGAAACAAAAAGATTGCTTCGCCATTTTTGCACCAGCCTTGCGACACTTCTCTGTAATCTAACGAAGCGTTGCCCGTCTGTCGGTATGAATAGATGTACCTACTCTCCGCTCAGCACGAGCATTCAGTAATCATTGACGACCACACGACTTACGCCAAGACCCAATTTTTTGACTGGTGGTCCGCTCTCTGTAAACTTTAACAACTGTTGTCCTCGAACACTTCACAAGCGCAGCGGATTATCTAATGCTCACATCAATGCCTCGAGCACCCACGATCATTCCACGTTCGAAGTCCGTCAGATCGCGTTTTATACTCATTATTACTTATGCAATGCAATTCATTAGTCTGTGAAACATGCACTTCATTAGTCGGGATGACCAGTAATGTGGTACAAGCAAATTCAGAATTTATATTCTGTTCGCTTTGGATATTCTATCGATTTGCCATGTATTATGAGGAATATTTCTCCCTTCATTAATTTAACGGTTTTGCTCACAACTAATGAAGTGCATTGTTGTGAGACAAAAAGACGCTGCTGACAACTGAAGAAGTGTTTTCCTGGTTTTTACTGATGGATCAAAGACATGGTTCTTAACTAAGAAAGACATACAAAAGATACGTTCAACTCAAAGAGGCATCGGTAAATAAATGCATTCCGGATGTTACCAAAACAGATTGGAAGTGGAACTCATATAGTTAATGAAATCGACAAGAGTTGACGACATCATGATCAAAGTGAAAATCCTGAAATATTGACGCCGACCCGGTGGTGCAGTCGCAGAGCTGAGACGGGCTCAGCCCAAGCCCAAAAGCCCGAATCGGGCTCGGGCTGTAGAATGTTTACTGCGGTTCGGGCTCGGGCGGGCTCGGGATCTTAGAGAGAAGGAGAGCGAGAGAATTTTTTTAATATATAAATGTGATTTTATTTGATTTAGCAAATGAGACACTGTATAGTTAGTAAACGGAATTCTTCAGCAACTGGTTCTGGTTGGGAAGCGCGCATTCGAGATTGGCTATTTATTCCGGGTTTGGGTAGAAAATGCCATAGGCCGCGCATTAGTGTGTTTCTTCAGAGAAGAAAAAGATTTTTCAAGAACTATAGATATTGGATCGTTGATAGGATGTAAATTATCGTCGGTGTACTATCTCCACGCAGTAGCTCCCTGCTAATTCTATTTAACAACCTGCATATTGCAGCGCATTATGGCGCAATAATGTTAGCATTTTTTGAGCAACATACATTTGCAGCACCGCCCGAACATTTTGGGTGCCCGGCCGCCCGAAACACGTGAGGTGGAAACGAACGGTCAAAGAAAATCGTACAGTTACACTGTCAAAATAGACAGAAGTCTCACTCCCCATTTGAGAAATACATTGGTTAAGTACGCGAGGAGGAGAGAGAGGAAGTGTGGAAAAGGAGATGTTTTTTATTAATGGTTGAACAGGTTAACAAGTTTTCGGGGTCGTTCGGGCCCGGGCTCTATTTTGCAATATAAAATTCGGGTTCGGGTGTGCTCGGGCTGATATACCACGGGCTCCGAAAATTGAGCCCGAACTCAGCTCTAGTGCAGTGGTCTAAGCGATGGCTTCGGATCATTCGTCGGAGATGGGTTCGGGTTCGAGTCCCGATGAGACAAGGATGTTGTGTTTGTCTTACCGCACTTGTTCTATCCCCTCCCTGAAGGCAGTGGCACTAAATTAGGAACGGCAAACTACTTATACCCATTGAGTTGCTCACGGGGGTCGTTAAACCCACAAATAAAAAAATATATTGACAGCAATGGGCTGGATATATTGCTAGAAGAACTGACAACTGTTGGAGAACCGAAATATTAAACTCGCCACCAAATAACAGAAAAAAGTCTCAGAAGAAAACCATGTGGGAAATGGGTGGAAAGATTCGAAAGTATGCCGGAGTGACATGAAGGAAGCTAGCTTAAGAAAAATGTTGTTTGAGGAGACTTTCATACAGCAGTGGATTGACAATTCTTGATGTTAATGCATGTGTGTGTGTGTGTGTGTGTGTGCTTGTTTAAGTATGAATAATCCCATGAAATGTGCGGTTCTGTGGATTCCATGTTTTGGAATGTAAATTCGTAGTAAATAAAAAGCCTTGCTTTTATACTCAATTTTTTTCCATCTTTTATGTTCCGTCAGGTTACGTTCTTACGATCAAGAAAAAAAGTTCCTTGTAACATAATCCTTACACTAAATATTAGCTTCCACGACGCTAGAAGAGGCTGAGTGACACTTTGACACTTTAATCATCGATACAGCACTCAACTGTCTTTCCTGTAATTTCTTCAGCAAAAATGAGAGCTAAGATTTTCTTTTTCTCCGCAGAGCGCGAAAGTCGCACGTTTCAGGAGGTAATTTGGTGCCATGCACTTTTCACGTAGCTTTTCATTTAAGATAAATCAGGACGAAGTCATTAAAAGTAAAACTCTGTGATCTTACGTGTCTTTCCGGAGACGGTTAAGATAACCACTGTATTTACTGCTCCATCAGAAGTACCTATGTGCGGAACAAAAGAGCTATCTTTTATGTATTTTTCAGAAATTTACCGTTTAAGAATTCCATTACATTTGTGTTTTCATTTCAGAAAAAGAAGAATGTATTGCATCGACAAAAAGGTCGTGGAATTTTACAAGCACTGAACAATTTCAATACAGCACAACTGTTTTTCTTCCATTACAGCGGCGTACGAATAGCACAAATGGCAGGTGTCACACTGTCATTTCAGAAACTTACAAAAGCTTCAAATGCACGTTAAGTGTAATTAATTCAGAAATGCACAACGCTTCAAATTCACATCACGTGTAATGTAACTTCCGTACAAAAGGGGATGTATTATTAGCGATTCCTCCATATCACTTCGGCATGCTTTCGAATTTCATCCCCCAATCGTCCACATGATCTTCTTCTGGGTCTCTATCTATCCCATGGTGTCCAGTGTAGTACTTCATTTGCTCATCAGTGGTCAGTTCTTCTAGTAATATGTCTAGCACAGTGCCACTTCAGGGATTTTATTTTGACCATGATTGATTTTTTTAAATAATTAAAATTAGAACGAACAAAAGTATGTTATCGAAAAATCTGATAATGGCAGTGCTAGAAATAGTCAACTTGTTTCTTTTCTTTTGGGGGGGCGGGAGGGGGTAAGGTTTTAAGGGGACGATGTAGCTAAACCAAATGGTACCCAGAACTTTCTACCTCCCACAAAAAAATGCTCACATAGCGACCAGGTTTTACGAAAGTCACGGCAAAACAATTACTTTCCACCCCTAATAAGTACCGAAAATATATATTAAGATAATACGTCTGTCACAAATACTTTATTTTTTTAAGTCGACTAAGGTTTTGCTGGGTTCCTACTTAGCTTCATCAGACTTCGGAAAAAAAAAACCAAATATACCGCAGATTGCAATTTCCATTTGAAATCTTACAGAATTTATAAGCGGAAAGTTAATTTCTTTTCAACGGAAATTTTGCTGTATTATTTTCATTCATTGTCACTAATCCCGCAAAATTTTATTATCACTACCATACGTGTGACAAACGAGTAAATAATTATTTTTGCAGTGCCTCTGAGTTCTTCTGGCGGTTCATTTTTAAAAGCATTCTTTTCACGTACGTGGTCTAACCATAATCCGTTAACCAGTGGACGAGCGTAAAAACACTACAAATCTATTCAGAAAGAAAAATCAAAGCTTTATTCTTCTACTTTTCCTGGTTTTATGTTTGCTTTCCTCTACTACTGGATCGAAATCTGCTGAAAGAGGTACTAATAGTTTACCTGTTGTGATGTCTCACATTCCCTTTGAGGTTTTTACTTGTTATAGGACTAAGAACGAAGCTCAGTTCAGCACAACGTGTTTATCACACTGTGCTGTTCGTAATAGAAAATATACACAATCGACTGAATAAATATCATTGGATATTAATGACAATAATAAAAGAAATTAGTATTGAACACCAAAGAAATAAGTAGAAAATCTAAGGCAGATTGCAAGTAAATCCGTTAAATTAATGAAGGAAGAAATATTCCTCATAATAAATGAGAAATCGATAGAATATTCAAAGCGAGCAGAATATCAATTAATTTGCTTGTACCACATTACTGGTCATCCATGTAACTCTCTCAGAAAACTCGAAAATTTTACAGACCTGTAGCGGGAATCGAACCCGTTTCTCCCGATTTCCGTTCGAGTCTGCTTACCGTTACACCACCCAGGACAGTGAAGTTTCAAGCAAGTGAGACTAAGCAACATAGCTTAGGAATCTGAACACGTTCAGATTTTCGCTATTCCAAGTAACCCTGATTCCTCATAGAGTTTTGACCATCTCCCATCCAGAGACGGATGTAGATCGGAATTCACCAGCACCACAGATAAATCAATGAAGGAAGAAATATTCATCATAATACATGAGAAATCGATAGAATATCCAAAGCAAACGGAATACAAATTCTGAATTTGCTTGTACCACATTACTGGTCATCCATGTAACTCTCTGAGAAAACTTGAAAATTTCATCGCCCTGGATCTGAGGATGTTCAGATTCCTAAACTAAATTTGCTTAGTGTCAGTTGGTTGGAACTTTACTGTCCTGGGTGGTGTAACGGTAAGCATACTCGAACGGAAATCGGGAGACGCGGGTTCGATTCCCGCTCCAGAGCGATGAGTTTTCTGAGAGACGTTACATGGATGACCAGTAAGGGTTACAAGCAAATTCAGAATTTATAATCTGTTTGCTTTGAATATTCTACCGTTAAATTAATTAAATAAAATCTATACGGCGCTCAAAACATTGAATGAACGCGCCTGGGATAAAAAAGAAAACGTTTCTACCCGCTTTTTCGCCTGTCTCTTCTGCCTAAAGAGCAAAACACGCGTGCGATTTAATGATAACGTTACAGGGCAAGTGAATCGAGTTATGTAATTTTTTGTTTAATTTCGATTTTTCTGCGATGCTTTCTAATTTGGAAAACGATACCCAGAAATTTTGGTATTCAGAATAGTGTACAGGTCACTCTTTCCACCAAGATCGGATTCTGACGCTCCCAGGATTTAACTCCTGCAGAAATCGTTGTGCTGTGCAAAGAGTAACTCACTCGAACCACAGATAATGAGGTCAGATCCAAGTTTATAACTAACAACAAAAATGATTTATGGAATATGGTGTGACGAATAACACAATATCGTGTTCTCGAGCGAAACGCACTTCTGTTTAGGCGAAGATGACGGCCGCATCACTGTCCGCCGATGACATGGAGATTAGAGAGAGGCGTCATGAAGATTACATGGAGATTAAAGAGGAGCGTCATGAAGATTACATGGAGATTAAAGAGGAGCGTCATGAAGATTAGAGAGAAGCGTCATGAAGATTAGAGAGAAGCGTCATGAAGATTAGAGAGAAGCGTCATGAAGATTAGAGAAAAACGTCATGAAGATTAGAGAGGAGCGTCATAAAGATTACAGAGAAGCGTCATAAAGATTACAGAGAAGCGTCATGAAGATTACAGAGAAGCGTCATGAAGATTAGAGAGACGCGTCATGAAGATTAGAAAGAAGCGTCATGAAGATTAGAGAGAAGTGTCATGAAGATTAGAGAGAAGCGTCATGAAGATTAGAGAGAAGCGTTATGAAGATTAGAGAGAAGCGTCATGGAGATTAGAGAGAAGCGTCATGGAGATTAGAGAGAAGCCTCATGAAGATTAGAGAGAAGCGTCATGGAGATTAGAGAGAAGCGTCATGAAGATTAGAGAGAAGTGTCATGAAGATTAGAGAGAAGTGTCATGAAGATTAGAGAGAAGCGTCATTAAGAGTGTATTCGCACAATGCATACCGCAAGCAACACGAAACATTATGCCCTGGGTGCTATCGGGTGGGAAAGCAGATAATCTCTCGTGAGAGTCCGTACCACCATAACTACTACCCATTATGTTATGACATTCTACGGCAGGTCACCCTTCCGTACCTGCAGAACGTCCCTGGGGCCATATTTCAGCAGGACAATGCCATACGTTATGTTGCAACGACAACACGTGCATTCTTCAGAGACAACAACGCTCCACTTCTGTCGTGGTCGGTTGGATTGCCGGATTTACCGCCCGTAGAAAATCTCTGGACCTGCTCAAACGGCAGGTGCAGCGGTATGACCGTCCGCAAAAAACTCTTGATGAAATCTGGACGCAGGTCAATACAACATAGATGGCTGTTCCACAGGACACCATTCACATGCAAGTTGAGTAGATTCCTCAGCGCGTATAGCGGGCAATACAAGCTACAGGTGGCAACACCGGTATTTTTTATTCAAAGATGTTTATTAAAGACAATGAAAAATACAGAATGAGTACATGAAAACAACACTGTTTGCAAGAGCTGTTTAAAAAAAACATGCGATAAACAGGTAATGAAAAATAAAAACACAAGGGAGAAAACTCCTGTGTTGTGAAAGTCAATGAACAAATGATGATGAATAAAGCTGAAAAATGTTCGTAAATAATAAAGCTGGTCTTGCATGTAAGCAGAAAGAAATGTCAACGGTCTATATACAAATTAATAACAAGGAACTGTACACCAATTACACTTAAAATAGAACTAGTGATCCGAATTTCTTGGCGTAGAATATAAATCAAAGTTTCTAAGCTTTCGCACATCAACCAGATGGCTTTTTCCATCTGGCTGATGTGCAAATGCTCGGAAATGGCTTTTCCATCTGGTTGATGTGCGAAAGCTCGGAAATGGCTTTTTCCATCTGGTTGATGTGCGAAAGCTCGGAAATGGCTTTTTCCATCAGGTTGATGTGCGAAAGCTTGGAAACTTTGATTTATATTCTACGCCAAGAAATTCGGATCACTAGTACTATTTTGAGTTTATATACAATTGTTAATGAGTGGGGGAAAATACGAGTTCAGAAAAATCTGTGACTGACAGATGAAAAAGGAAAAGTTCAGAAATAGAGCTGAGGAGTAATGTCTTACTGATGAGGAAATAGCATACCTGGAGCGTCGGAATTCTCCCAAGAAGCAAAGTTTGTACACAAGCACCTAAAAATAAAAGAGTTCGTAAAAGACCTATGACCAACAGGTGATGAAAGATAGTTCACATATTAGGATGAAAGCTGGAAGACGAACGGCGGTTAAGTAGAAGATGACTTGAAACACAAAAGTTCGGCAAGCGTAGGAAGAAATATGGTGCGGCAACACACACGGAACGAAAAATCAGCGCGCGTCAGTTGGTTAAGAGAGTGATGAGATGAAAGAACTCCAAGTGGAAGATGTAGTTGAATGATGCGTCAGTCATCGCTGAGCGATGAGCAATGAAAATGAAAGAACTCTAAGTGAAATTTGTAGCTGAATGAAGTGGTTATTAGTTACATCGAGGCACCTGGTACTTATGACACCGAGATGCTAATCATTTGTTCTGTATTGCCTAATGAACATATATTCTGTAAAAATCAAAGTCGTAGCTAGACTCCAGATGTTTTGTTTTTTTATAAACATGAGTGTATGACACTTGAATGCCAAAGAGAAGACATTTTGTTTTGTTGAGAGATTTAATGACAGCCGTGAGTAACTCCAGGCTTTACAAGCAGCGCTGGTTCGAGGGAGAAGAAAAAGCTAGTACCTTAAGACAAACATACATGGGGCATTCAGAAATGATTGAGACAAGTTTGGTAGAAGTACGTATTCAGACAGAATTCGCCGGAAGACGACGGTAATCGGTAGAGTAGGTGTCGCTCTACAAAATACCGACAGCTGGCGCTGCGCAGTGCACTCGGCGGCGTGTAACAGGCTGCTCGTTCAAGTACTGCTGAGTCACGCGCAGACAGGAAGAACCTATGGAAGGTGAGTGTCACGGGCAACGTTGGAGGGTGTGGTTTTTGTGGAAAGAAGGCATTCGTGCGGGTGATATTCACCGTCGTTTAACAGCAGAGGGTCGAGATGCCTCCCCAAGCCGTGCAACTGCGTTTCGATGGATTCACAACTTTCAGGACGGGAAACAAAGTGCGGAGAAGCGTGTGAATACCGGCCGTCCGGTAATGTCACGCACTCCGGACATGAACCAGCGAATTTCCGATCTGATCATGGGAAACAGACATGTGACTGTAAAGCAATTGCACACAGAGATAGGTTTGTGTCTAGCTACAATTTCCTCGATTGTTCGCGATGAATTGAAAATGTCAAATCTGTGTGCACCCTGGGGTCCGCACGAGCTGACTCAGCAACAAAAACAGACCCGGATGGACTATGGAGCTGCTTGCATTTCATGACGCCGGTCCAGCGGATTCTCTTGCTCGTCTGGTGACTGATGACGAGTCGTGGTTCAGCTGTGCCATACCAAAGAAGAAACAGCAGTCCATGCAATGGTGCCATTCCAATAGTCCTCCTCCGAAAATGGCCCGTCCAGCACTGGCATGTGGAAAACAATTGGCATATGTCTTTTGGGAAACCCAGGGAATCCTGCTTATCAACTAGCTTCCTAAGTGCGCCAGAGTGGACAACAATACCTACTGTGGCATTCTGACGCGTATGCGTCGCCGAATTCAGCAGCGAAGGAAGGGTAAATGGGCCAAGAAAGTGCTTTTGTTGCATGACAATGCTCGCCCACACAGACAAGGACTACACTGGATGAACTTGGATACACGGTCATCCCACATCCTCCTTACTCTCCCGACTTAGCCCATTACGTTCTCTTCGACAATATGAAAGACCCTTAAAGAGGCCAGGCATTCGCAGACGGAGATGCCCTACACGAGGCTGTCCATCAATGGTGTCGCACTATCCCAAGAGATTGGTTTCGGGAGGCTATCGTGAAGCTTCCACAACGATGGCGTCGCTGCATAGAACTGCAGGGAGACTACGAACATTCTTGAAGCTGCCATATTTCCACAGTTCGTCATTTCGAGTATATGAGGTACGTTTAAACCATTTTTGAATGACCAAAATACCATCCATGCCTTACTCAAAATTAGAACCTGGGCGCATCGCTTCGGACCACTTGGACAACAGGGCGGCGGAGAAAGCACTTTACTGAACACAAATGAATACATATTTGTGAGAATGTTTTTACAGAAATTCGAAATTACTCAAAGATAATAAGATGTATCCATTTCACTGACTACCTCTTACACATTAAAAGCTTTCATTCGAATATTACCTTCCCGGTTGCCACGTGGTCAGAAGAATAGGTTTCTTCCTAGTCGTCTAAATTCGAGACCTGGAGGAGATGCACTGGTTCTCTTTCCTCCCTGGAACTAGGGACTCAAAACTAGGGACTAGCGACTATTTGGAGTCCTTAGATGTGCTGATGGTGCTCACTCAACCTCGAAACAAAATGTCTAATGTAATATGTTTCACTGCAAAATAATTCAAAGTGGAAAAAATCTATGAAATACAGGAAGCAAGTGGGTGAGGTCTTGATCTTGCAGCAGACTGTAACGATGAAATAAATAATTTGAAGTTCAGCTAGTGTATATTTACTTTCCCTGGAAGTTTACTTCACGTAAGATAGCTACCAGAACATTGTTCTTGTATGCAATACGTTCAGGGAAGGGAGTTGTAGTGGGGGTACATTGACCCGTGCCCTCCATGAAGGGACACAATTTTGAAATTCCTGTATTGATGAACTGGCTAAGAACAACATCCATTTTTTTTACCCAAATAAGCTCGTAAAGTACTACAAGTAACTCTTGATGTCCCGTTTTTATTCGATCGAATTCGTAGTGACAGTAACTTGTTTTCACAACTCTCCCGTTTTTTGTGCAACCTCTATTGAGACCAGGCAGAAACCGAATACATTAACTCAGTTTTATCATTCACACAGATTTTTATCAAGGGTTTATATCCATGAACAGAAACAGAATGCCTTATAAGCACTTTAACGCTTCTTTATATATAGAAATTTAAATATTTAGTTACCTGAAATGGGAGTTCAACATTACTATTTATTTGCTTTATAGGTATACTGAGTCTCTTCGTGTTTTCAAATTTAAAATATATCTTTCTTTCTCAATTTATTTACGCTTTCCAACCGTAGGTTGAAGAAGCGTAAATGCTCCAGTTTTGTCCGTTTGTCCGTCCACCTTTCCGCACGATAACTCGCGTAAAAATAGTTCGATTTCCATGAAATTTTAGTATGTGGTAGGGGACCACCTGGGGACGAAACCTATTGAAAATGGGCGAAATGGGGTCAAAGGTCACGACATAGGAGCGGGATCCATTCCATTGCCCTTATGCGTCATAACGTGCGTAAATATGGTTCGATTTCAATGAAATTTTAGTATGTGGTGGATCACCACCTGGGAACGAACCCTATTGAAAATGGGTGAAGTGAGGTCAAAGGTCAGCATATAGGAGCGAGATGCATTCCATTGTCTTTATGCGTTATAACTTACGCAAAAATGCTTCGATTGAGACAAAACTTTACCATGTTATTCCGGAAGTATACTTTACCGGTTTTGTTGAATATAATCGAAATGGGGTCAAAGATCAGGTCATAGGAGCAAGATTTATTCTACAGCCATTACCCTCATAACTTGAATAATGATTTCTGGTATGTTGGAAAGCGTATCATATTCAGTGCATTGCATGATTTTACAAACTTGTTTAAATATGAACGCACCAAAAATCACTCACGAGAAAGTGAAATGCCCAAAATCATTATCATTTAATAGCTTAGAATTCCTTACAATGTTTAGCACTTTTCCTGAAATGCATGCTGAATATTTCGAGGAGGATTCGTTTTTAATTTAATGCATGAACATGCAGTTTTGTGATGCAAAATTGCATTTTCACGTTCTGAAAGATGTATAGTTTTAAGTACCGAAAAGAACCAACAACCAGGAGATTCTTGGATATAAATTTCAGAAAATGCTTTAATTTTTCAAGATTCTCACCAATTTACTCCTCATATGTACCCTCTGGAACTTTATTAAGTCAAGGGAATCGAAAGTGTGGACTCAGATTTCGAAGCTTGATCAAATTAAGGATAATCAAGTGCCCACATTTGCATAAATTCCCGTGTTCGCCATTGCAGTGGAAATGAAGAATCTTTTCCCATCAGAGTCTGCTTTAATTTCGCAAAATTTTGAAGTTACAAACCATGGAGATACATTGAGATGAGGAGGAGGAGGGACATACACACACACACACACACACACACACACACACACACACACACACACACTTGGTTCTGATTGCAGATCCAGATGCAGCTGTAGCAGCAGGGCATCTCTCTCGTGATGTTCGCGATAATAATGAAGGAAATCATTTACGCGAAACAAAACTTCTCTTCCTCGCGCCCCTTCCTTGTTCCAGAGCGAAGATCCACGCTCATTACTCAAATTGAAGTAATCGACTCAGCTCCATTAAGCTCAAAACATCTGATACGTCAGACCCGGATGAAGTATTCTTCATGGAAAGATCCGTATTGTTCTCCGTACAAACCGAACATGAGAGATCTGTCTGCACATATACATATATATATATATATGCGATGGCCAGTGGAAAATTTTAAGTGTACCATTCTCGGAGGCAGCGTATTGATCCGAGAGTTTTTAACGTCAAATAATTAACTTATGCTTGATTATCTGAAGTCAAGAACTACTCTAAGTTACTTTTGCCACGGAAAGCAAAAACTAAACATTTTTGCCTCAAAGGCCAATTTATGATGAGCTCCTTGATAATGTTCCAGTAATAAAGCACTGGGAGAGTACGGTATTTTTAAACAATATCAAAGTTGAGGAAAATCCATTTATAACACCTCAAACAGGAGTGAATCTGAAATTTAAAGCGTAATCCTTTTAACATTGTACAAAAGATTTGAGGCTTAAATTTTAGATTCTTTCTGAACTTGAGAGAATAGGAAAGTTGTAGTAGCCGAAGTCTTAAATTGTATCATTTGAAGAACAATGAATCTGAGGTCTAAGGTAGGAAGACGAAGGAAAGAAAGGTAGGATGGTGGCAACAGTGGTCTTTTAAGACTACTGTGTTCCAAACATGGCATCTATTCGCATCCACAGAGATACCATGCAAGAGATCTACTGTTTAAAATAATTCCAGAATTCCTTGTATAGAAATGCTATCGACAAAACAGTCATCCAAAATAAGAGGTGACAAAAATCAACTACTAATGTGAAACCATGATAATTGAAGCAAGCATGATTTAAACAGTTTTAAAGCTTTAATCAGATTTCGTGGATTTCCCAGATTTAACTGGCGTAAAAAAAGTAGTGAAGACTATATATGACAACAAGGCACGATGATGGGCAGGTCATATCGCCAGACTCACTGACAACAGCTGGACCTACCGTGTCACAAACTGGTATTTAAAATCAACCAAGAGAAAATCTGGTAGACCTCCAAATAAATGGGAAGACCCTTTAACCAGAGCTTTAGGAAGCAACTGGAGAAGTCTGGCTCAGGATCGTCCTCGCTGGAAACTTCGAGACCTGCGCTCATGGAGAAATCGTAAATGAAAAAACGGGTATCTAGGTAATCATATTTCGTAGGTGGTCGTTGTAAGTTGATGGTTTCTGAACTGGTTTACATAAATTCACACACACCGGCCAGTGAATTAGTAACCTTTATACGCATGTACCTAAACGTCATTTACGCAATGTGACATATATTCTAAAATAACTTTCATTTTTAGTTCCTTTTCTTATGTAAAGTTTAGTTTGTTCTCCTTTACACTTTCCGAACTTAACGTGATACCTTCTCCCTCACAAGAATGAGGTTGGCAACACATTTGAGGTCCAGAACGTGACGTATGAATGTGATAAGAACGACAGATAAAATAGGACGAGACAGCAGTTGCTCAGTGTATGTGTGGGTGTGGAGATGTTCGCTCTATGCAAAAACTAGATCATATGTGGTTCTATGGTGGATCTACTGAAATTTTGCTGGACCAATAAAAGGCTATCGCAAGTTGACTTCTGTTTATGTTTCGTCTGGCCGCAAACTATTGCATCGTATTCTTATTTTGTTCAACATTCCTTAGTCATGGTTTTAGACATAGCGTAACGCCAATATCGCACACGAAAAACGCTTACGTTATAGCAGCGTATATGCAAAATACGTGGTCACGTGCGAGACCACGTGATCTAGGCGTGAATTTAAGACTGCTGCTCGTCAGTAATCCTCAGCAGAGTTGTTCACAATTGGAAAAACAAAAGGCCACCCTTGTAACGCAGTGGTATACGCGCTGGGTTCCAGCCATTCGTCCGAGATGGGTCCAGGTTCGAATCCCGTTAGACACGGATGTTATGTTGGTCTTACGACACTGACTCTCTCTCTCTCTCACTCCTGGAGCCAGTGGCCCTAAATTAGGAACGGGCGACTGCTTATAATCCATCGAGTTGCTAACGTTGCTCTTTGAACCCCCAAACAAAAAAGCAAAACAAAGAAAAAAAAACGATCTTTCGGAGTCCGATAAAGGACCCATTGTAGGTGCCCGTCAGGCTGGTGCGACAATTTTCAAAAACTTACTGGTTTCTTAAAAGGTGAGATATTCCGGGTATTTAACCAGTGGAAAAACAACTCATATTGCTTGTCTAAAAGGCGTAACTGTGGTACGAGGAAAATGACACGAACGAGATCGCCGTCGTCTGAGAAGGCTTGTACGGAGAAACGGGACTTCCTATCTACAGCAACTAACCGAAACATTCAATGACGGCTGTTCAAGATCCATATCAAAGCTACCTTTGAGCAGGGAATTGAATACGATCGGTATTGGCTGTCGAATGCCAATACGAAAACTAGTTACTTCTGCGAAGAACCGAAGTCTGCCTACAGTGGTGTCGGGAACGCTATAACTGGACATTGTGAGACTGGAACAAAGTCGTGTGGTCCGACATGACGTTTTTTCTGATCTACACCTTTTTCTGATCTGACGGTAGGCTGAGAGTTTTTCAGGAGCGCCGGGAACAATGAAGATCCAACGCGGTATTCAATAAAAGTTTCTAATTCAGTGGCCGGTACATGTGTAAGTAACTAAAGAAATGGATAATGGCGAAGGTCAAATAAGTCAGTAGAAACAACTTAAACGAGTCCACTTTCATTTTGTTTTCTCTATCACTTTTGAACAGGTAGGTCAATATTAGCCTGAATATGAACTTGAATAAACAAATACATCGCTCTTTCCACGTTTTTCCAACACACAGCAACCGAAAAATTGTTATTCGGTCACCGTCGGGGAAATGAACCCGAATCACTCGATATCTAGCCGAGCGCGTTAGCCTTACACCAAGGTAGCCAACAATCCACGGCGCTATGTGTGGTCCCCCCCCAACGGTGACCGAATAGCAATTTTTCGGTTGCTGTGTGTTGGTAAAATGTGGAAAGAGCGATGTATTTGTTTATTCACTGACGCCACGTATTTGGAGGATTTTCACTTTGAATATGAACTTGCTGGCTTCAAATCATATAGCATTAACAATATACCGTAATCATAATTTGCATTTCAAACAAGTCCCTAATTTACATGCCTCTATTAATATGCTCCCCAAAGAATGTACCTATCTAAGTTTGGCAGCACTGTCAGTGGTGCGAAACGTAGAAAGCTCATTGAGAAAAATAATGTGTCGTTCAGTCAAAAAGCGTTTAAAGAGAGAAAAATAACAAATTTACATAATAGAGAAACTCAAAAGGAATGTTAAATTAGAGATCTACGTCACGCGGTTTCTGGATTCCCCACAGGAAGTGTTACCTATTCAAAACAACAGGTGTGCAAAAATCAACTGCTGTTGATCTTCAACACATTGCAGATCATCTATAGCGAGCAATCTCAGGAGAGACGCCACTTTTGTAATAACATGACATCGAGAATCATCAGAAACACCCTCAACATTGAACTTTCATTCGCATATTCTAAATTGTGGGAAACAGTGCAATATGCCATGTCAGGATAATTGGGAACAGTTACCTTCGCATTTGCCAATCAAAAGATCTTAAAAAATAGTGTTTCTTGCCAAATGGTATTTATTTTTGAAGGAAGCACTCCTATTAGAACACTCTCCTAATCAGAGCTGATCTTGAAACTTCCTTGTCATGTCCTATATGGTCATTCGATTTCAGGACAATCTTCACTTTTTCTGATCCCCGATGATCTATCAGTAGATGAATCGATTGCGGAGCAGAGCAGAACTAGGCTGCGTAAACACTGGAAAGTTGGGAGAAAAAGCAACGTAAAGAAATAAAGAAGGGACGGAATAAAAAGAGAAAGAAAAATCTGAGGTTGCCACAGGAGGCTCACCCATCATTAAACATGCTCCCTGCCTCTATCCATCCCACTCTCTGTGCTCTTCTTACTCCTCAGAGAACAGATGAGGAAAGAGGAAGACACGTGGAAGAGGAAGACAAAGAACTCCATTACGATAGTATTTCCTCTCCCCATTGGGTTCCAGTATTCTCCTTGAAAATACTCCCATTCTTTACCTGAGGGCATAGTCATCTTCTTCTTCTTTCCTTTCGTACTCGCCTCTCCAACCGACCATGTTCTTCTCTCTCTTTCTGCACTCACCTGGAGATGCAGTTAAGAAAAGAGTCCAAGCATGTCGCAATTCCATTTTTCCTTTCCTTATTTTTCTTTTTATTTCGTTTCCTAAGGAACAAGAGAAGCATTGAATTGATGCAATTTAAGTTTAATAGCTTCCTGCCCGAGCTGCAGATATATGGCTTTGCAAAGGAAATTCGGTCGAAATGGAGCAATAAAATTGCATATTTCAGTGAACTATAAAAGGACTGAATTAAACTTTCAATATTTCATGTATGAAATTCAACCTTAAATTATCAGGCTGTCACTAGGCTGACTTCTTTGTCTCACAGAAGCGCGGTTTGGCGTTATGTTCATGCATGTCCAAAACGGTGTAATCAGTGACGTTTCTTGGGTCCGAGACCTGGGCTATATCACCCCCCCCCCAGTACTATTTTTTTTAATTGCGAAGTTTAATGTTTAATTGTTAAGTAATAGAAGTAACTTTTTTTTTATCTAAATTTTAGGTACATGCCATTGATAATATGATACTATGAAGATTAGGATTTGAACACTTATTTGCACATGAACTCCATTCTTCTTTCTTTTCGTGTGAACTTGAGTGTTACGTTTTCATAAAATGTTTCTTCCGAGTACTTTTTCATATTTAAAAAGAAAATTTCTCTACTGACAAAACAGCCAAGTTGCTCGAATGTGCATGTCCTTGTGTGGCTCCAAGATGTAACTTGATTCTTTTAATGCAGAAAACCTTTTTTCGGCAGTTACAGTTGTTGATGGAAAGCTTAATATGAAGTCTGCTAACTTGTACACCTCACTAAACACTATGTCCAATTTATTCAACTTTATGTAGCACGTAATGTCTCTTACTGATTTGTTTTTGTATTCATCAAGGGAATAAAACATCTTCAGTTCATTTTTTAGTCGAGATGTATCAAAATTTGAAGCATAAAGTTCTTTAAGTTCTGACAGTAGATGTTCAAGGAAGCTTTCACAAAATTTATCAAGACAGTTCGAATCCAACAAAGCCACGAATTTAAGATATAATATATCTGATTTTAATTCATTGACACTTCACAAAAACTGAACACAACTCTCGCGAAACACTTTTATGGGCGGGAGTATGCTATTCCCTGAGATAGTCTGTCTTCTCCATTCTGAGCGAACCGTTTCGCAAAGCAATGGCTCATTCCCCTCTACCAGCTGATTCATGTTGTCAGGGAAACACTAGCAGGCGATGGTACGAAAGGTTTTCGCATCAGAACTGCGAAGACAATGGAAGGCTTTCGTTATTCCGTTGGGTTTCGCTTGCCAGATTGAGTCAAAAAAGCGAATCCGCACGCGTTTTTTTATCGCAACGAAAGCATCGACAGGTTTTAATACCGTAATTGACTTTTATTTGTGTATATTTAATTCAGTTTTATTTGTGCATTCTCTGGGCTTCTCAGCTAGCCTCGAATATACGCCACTGGGTGTAATATAATTGATTAACTGATGGGATGTTAAATCCCATTGCAGCAATTTAAAAATTTAAGTGGTATTTAAATCACTGATGAGTATTTCCAATGGAATTAGTGAGATAAAATTCCTTATTGCCCTGCGTACAGCAGATTTATGAATAGATGTGAACATTCTCGTTCTTATATTCTCATTCACCATATTCTAACCAATCCTTAGTAGCGTCTTCGTATATACACTGTCTCTCGTGTTTATACATTATTTGCAAAAAAAAAAAAAAAAAGCGAAGCACCCGAGAAATCCATTAGATCCTGACGATACTCCGCATGAAAGTACCTCAGGGGCGAATCTATAAAATTGATTAAAACATAACGACAAATGACGAAATAGTAACCCGCCACACAGCATGGTATTCACAGATTGAGGACGGAATATTAACAGCAAAGCCCGCACGTAGGGCCAATTGTGACAGCGGATTACGGTTGCATGAACCTCCACGGACTGTGAGGATTACACGACGTCGGTTCCGTGAAACATGAAAACAGTTGTGCGCGTTTGAGAGAGACCTATGATATTGATGAGAGAGGCCAGTTGTTCAAGTCGCCGTATCGTCAGGCATTTGGTTTGGAATGACACGACAATCGGACGATGTTGGCGGCAATAGGTCGACGAGGACACAATCCAGCGGCGCGCGAGCAGTGGACGGCCGAGGGCAACGACAGAACGTGAGGATCGTGCGATTGAAAGAACCGCACCGACAGAACCAAATTCGTCGCTCTCTACCACCTGTGGCCACGTTACGTCGTCTACAGGTGCGAAAGTGTCCTTCTGGACCGTTGTCAGACGGCTTGCGGCAAAGGAACTACACTCGAGAAAGCCACTCGGCCGTCTACAACTGACCAGCGAGCATCGCTCACAGATTGCAGTGGTGTAGGGCTCGATCAACGTGTGAGTGTCCAGTGACGTCCTGTTGTCTTCAGTGATGAGTTACGGTTTGCACTTGGAGCAGCTGACCAGCGCATACGTGTCTGAAAACAAGTTGGCCAGCGCAAGGACCCTGGCACACGGCTGGAGACCTGCGAGTGACTGCCTGGAGATCTATTACCTCCGATAGCTGGGCATCCTTGGTAGCCCTCAGTAGCAGCATCGTGGCTCAACGGTATGCCAACGACGTTCTAGGATCTGTTGTGCTGCCATTCCTGTCGCAGCACCGCCGAGCAATTTTTCAAGTGGATAATACCTGGTCACACACGGTACGGCTTCACCAGGCTTGCTTCCGTAATGTCGACACCCTTCCATGGCCACCCTAATCGCCTGACGTCTCACCGATCGAGCATGGTTGGGACATGATGGGACGACACCTACGACCATTCCGGAATGTAGGCGAACTGGCCCGCCTTTGGTTGGTTGGTAGATTTTTATAGCGCAAGGGCCATGAATGACCAAAGAGCGCCCGACACAAGACCATCAAAGAAAAATTTCTAAAAACGTGGTATAATGATTAAAAGCAGGCTGATTTGGTAAAAGTGAAAAAAGTGAATAACGAGAAGTGTAAAAGCTAGATAACTTTAAAAAAGTCAATTTGTTTTAAAAATGAAAGAACTGCGGATGTATCGCAGCGGTCGTTTAACCCCTTAACGACTATGACCCAAAAATATTTTATCACTCCAAATACCATAACGCCCGAAACTGTCTGCTGATTCACTTCTTTGTTTAGTAACAACAATAGTGACTGAGGGTGAATCCTGCTGATCCCTCATAAGTCGAGAAAATTTGAAGAACAAGTAAGAGTAGGAAATCTGACTCACTCTAGACAGGCGTTTCTGGCGGATATGGCCGTTTGTATGTACGGGAGTTTTAGGCGTTATGGTCGTTAAAGGGTTAAGAGCTCCTGCAGCGGAGGTACGCCGTCTTCAACAAATGAGAACGAAAATAGTAAAACGATCATCACGAAAACGAACCCAACGACATAAAATATGAGAGACAGTGAGTGGGCAGTCGCACGTCTCACACATCTGGGCGCGGCAGTGTCACCACACAGCAAGGTGCGGCGGGTGAAACGAAAATGCCCGATGCGGAGACGCGCAATTATAACTTCCTCACGACGGTTTGTTCGCAAACTAGATGGCCATAGTCCGATCTGTGGTTTGATGGAAAGAAATTTGTATCTGCTCTGTTGCCCGCATTTGGAAACCCTGTAGCATGCTATTGGTGAAATGTATATCTCACACCGGGTAACCTCTTGTATCCGAGCCAGAGGTGGCGCTACAACGAATTGATCCGTTCCACTCTGGTAGCTCTTTTATCCGAATAAATGACCCAACTTCTCTGGAATTGCAATCATTTTCTTTGTTATACATGCACATTGCACATACCAATTTTCATCTCCATGAGTGATTCCTTCCGGGTGCTTCTTTTTTTTTTTTTTTTTAGTAAATAGAATCTGAGGTGCTGAGGTGGAAACTCTGGAAATTCTCCGCTTCGTGCTAACCTCAATAAAACCATAACTGCAAAAAGCGTCAAACATCCCAAGTTCATCACATTGTGTTCAGTGTTAAGGTATACACTGTGAGACAAAAAACGCAATAAGAGTCAATCTCAGCATGTAAAAAAAAAAAATCCCTCAGGAGCGATGACATTTGTAACAGGTTATAGACTTTTTAAAGGCTTGGAAAACTTATCTATTTTGATATTATTTCACTATTCTCTCACATTCTTCTGAATATCATAAATACAACAGCCATTCCATAAAAACAAAGAGTGAAATCACACAAAATGAAGAAATATAGGTACAGCAGGATATATGTTATTCTTTCTCAAAGTATCCTCCCTCGGATGATATGGAACAGTCCCATCGTTCAGTCCACTTTTCAAAGCATGTGGGGAAGGCATTTTGTGGAAGCTGCTTTAGCTACCCCTGTACAGCATGAATAACGTCAGTATCTGTGTTGAATGTAGCGCCAAGGAACTTCATTGTTGAAAAAAAAACAGAAATCGCACGGGGCGAGGTCTGGACTGTAGGCAGGCTGTGGTATGTTTTCAATACTGCATTTCATAAGAAACTGTTGAACACAAGCAGCCACATGTAGGCGGGTGTTATCTTGGTGTAGGGTCCACTTGCCCACCAGTTCCGGTCGCTTAATCGATATGTGTCGTAGCAGACGTTTTAAGACTTAAATGTAATACTCAGCATTGACAGTAATTTGTGGAGGAACGGCATACTCAGCATTGACAGTAATTTGTGGAGGAACGGCACGTTGGTAGACTACACCTTTATGATGAAAGAAAATGATCATCATCACCTTCCCAGCTGATTTGGTTTGGCGGACTTTTTTTAGGAGGCGAACCTGTGCGTTTTCAGACACTCGTTGCGCGCTTCGTGAGGGGTGTCGAAACAGTGGACCCATGTTTCATCTGCAGTTATTACTGTATTTAGAAAGTTTGGATCTCTTGCAATCATTTGTTACCACTCATTACACACCTGAACTCTGGCTAACAATTGTTCTCTCGTCAGGTGATGAGGTACCCTTTTGGAATACACACGATGCACCAGTAATTTTTCCTGTAGAATGCGGAATACCGACGTTTTTGAAATATTTGGTTCACGCCGTTATGTCTTCACACGCCATTCGTCGATTTTCTTGCAAGATTGCCCAAACACTGTTAACAATACGCTCCGTAACAACACTTTCAGGTCTATCAAGCCTAGGAGCGAGTTCTGCCGACAAATGCCCTTTTTTGAAATCCTGGTGTCATCTAAAAATCGTTGACTCACCCAAACATTCATCTTTGTGACCTTTATTTATTATATCAACTGTTTCTGGAGCCGTTTTACCCAAACGATAGAAAAATTTGATCGCACAACGCAAATCACTTCTTAACTCTGAATCACTCACCTTCATAGCTGTATGGCGAAATGCAGACGTGCCTTAAACAACTGCGCAATAACAAAGCCAGAATCGTCTGCCACGGCTAATAACTGTTGCCATAGATACTTCCTTAATTTAGTTAGTCGTCTGCGTGGCTATTTTCCCCTTTGCATGACTCCCAATTTTTATGGAACAGCCTATGCATTACCAATGGCACGTCCTTTCTACCTCAGTTTCAACTTGCGAAATAGGCAAAATTTTCTGGGGCCAAGAAAGAGGAGGATTGTTTTTTCTTTTTTTTTTCTTTTTTTTTTTATTGAAGGTTTAACGACCACCGTGAGAGCAACTCAATGGGCGATAAGCAGTAGCCTGTCCCTAATTTAAGGCTACTGACTCCAGGGAAGGGAGAGAGCCAGTGCCGTGAGACTAATACAACATCCATGCCTCACTGGAATTCGAACCCGGACCCTTTTCGGACGAATGATCAGAAGCCAGAGCTTTGACCACTGCGCCACCGGGGCGGCTAAAAGGAGGAAAGAGAACAAGTATTCTAAGTTTCAATGGGCGGTCAATTGCTAGAATTCTCAGAGTGAACCAGCAGTCACTTGCTAGAATTCTCAGTATTAATATACTCTCAGTTGCTAGAATTCTCAGTATTAATATACTCTGAGTTGCTAGTATCCTTAGTGTTAATCGGCAGTCAGTTGTTTGCATTTTCACTGCTAATCGCCGATCACATGCCAGCATTCTCAGAGTTATTCTGTGGTAAATTGATAGTATTTTTGGCGTTGATCTTCTGTCAGTTGCTAGTCTTTTCAGTGTGAATATAGCTCAGAATGATACCTGGCAGTTGGTAGTATTTACAGCTTTAGTCTCTGGTCAGTTGCTAGCATTCTGAGGGTTAATCGATGGTCACTTTCTAACATTTTCAGGTTTAATTGACGTTAAATTGCTAGCATTCTCTGTGCTAATCCGCGATAACGAGCTAGCGTCCTCAGCGATAATTTGTGAACTCTTGTTAATATTATCATTGTTGATCGGCGGTTAAATGCCAGTATTTTCAGTGTTAATATGTTGCCAGTTGCTAGTATTCTCAGTGTTAATCGAGAATCGTTTGCTAGCATTCTCTTTAATAATCGGCAATCACTATCCAGCATTTTCAGAATCAAACACAGAAATATCTATGGCAAAAGCATGAAGAGCCTAGTACAGAGGGAACTGGTAGAAGAGCATAGAGATCAAGAGCCAAATGCAGAGAAAACACTAGAAAGAACACTGTGATCAAGGGCAAAAGACAAAGGTAACTATAGAAAGAGCACTGCGATGAATATCAAACACAGTAATAGCTATGTCAAAAGCATGAAGAGCCTAGTACAGAGGGAACTGCTAGAAGAGCATAGAGATCACGAGTCACAAGCATAAATAATTGTCGGAAGAGCAAGGCGATCAAGAGCAAAGATAAAGACAATTGTCGGAAGAGCATGAAGACTAATAGCTAACGACAGAGATAACAATGGAAAGACCACTGTGATTAAGCGCTACAGGCTAAGATAACTGTAGCAAGAGCATTACAGTCAACTTCAAAGACAGAAATAACTGTGCTAAGAGCATGAAACTCAAGACCAAAGAAAAGAAATGACAATGTCAAGACTACATAGATCAAGAGCAAATGATAAAACACTGTGAGAAGAGGATGAAAATCAAGGCCCAAAAATAATTGTAGAAGGAGCATAGAAACCACGAGACCACATGAAATGAAACTGTGGAAACGTCACGAAGATCAAAAGCCAAAGGCAGCTGTTTGGAACAGCATAGAAATCAAACAGCCCAACGCACAGACGACTGTAGGAAGAACATGGGAACCTAAAGCCATCGGGGAGAGCATTAGAATCTGAATCCATCGTGAAAGAGCATTAAAATCTGAAGCCATCGCGGAAGAGCCTTGGAATCCAAAGCCATCGCGGAAGAGTATGGAGATCAAAGGCTTAAGACAGATATAGTATTAAGAAGAACATGGTGATCAAGATCGGAAGAAGAATATAACTGTAGCAAGAACATTACAATGAAGAGGAACGACAGAGATAACTGTAGGAAGAGCTTGGAGATCAAGAGCGAAATGCAAAAGTAACTGTTGAAGGAAAGTGGATACCAAAAGGGCAACTGTTGAAAGAACATGGATATTAAGAACCAAAGACACAGATAATTGTATCAAGAGCATGAAAGTCAAGATCAACGATAAGAAAAACTATAGCAAAAGCATTACGATATAGATTAAAGTCAGAAACAACTGCAGGGACAGCATGGAGATCAAAAGTCGAAGACAGAGGCAACTGCTAGAAGAGCCTAAAGATCAAGAGCCAGACAGAGAAGTAATTGTAGCAAGAGAAAGGGGATTAAATGCCAGCGACAGAGATGACTGCCGGATCAAAAGCCAAAGACAGAAATAAGACTGAAATGAGTATTGTGATCAAGAGCCACAGATACTCGTAACTGTAGCAACAACATTACGATCAAGATTACTGACAAAAAATAACAGCAGCACGAGCATTACAATCAACATCAAAGACACATAAGCGGCAAGACCATGAAAATCAAGAGCCGAAGACAGAGGCAACTGCTAAAAGAGCATGGAGACCAAGAACTAGATACCAAGGTGATTGTAGAAAGAGCATGGGGATCAAGATCCAACGACAGAAGCAACTGTGAGAACAGTATGGCGATGAAGATAAAAAGGCGGAGATAAATCTGGGAAGAGCATGGTGATCAGTAACAAACATAACGGTAGAAAGAACGTTGCTATTAAGATCAAAGACAAATAACTGTGGCAAGAGCATGGATATCAAGAATCAAAGACATGGACAACCCTGGGAAGAGCAAAGGCAAAGGCCAGAAATAACATGTGCAAGAAGATCAAGAACAAAAATCAGAAATAACTTTGAGAAGAGCATGAATACGAAGAGGCAAAGAGACAGAACAGCATGGGAACCAAAAGCCAACGAAATAAGCAACTGTGGAAATAGTAGGAAGATCAAGAGCCGAAGACAAAGGCAATGTTGGAAGGGTGTGGAAATGAAGAGCTCAAGAAGAATGCCACGAAAGCAAGAGCAATACGATCAAGATCAAAGCCAGAAATAACTTTGCCAAAAACGTGGAGGTCAAAAGTTAAGGGCTAAGAGGAACACTGCGAGAACATGATCAAGAGCCAAAGACATGGATAACTACAGCAAGAGCATTACGATCAAGATCAAATGCGTAGATAACTGTAGGATGAGCATGGGGATCAAAAGCTAGACAGAGATAACTGGAGGAAAAGCAAGGTGATCACGAACAAACGTAGAAATTTCAGTGGGAAGAGCATGGAGAGCACGAACAAACGCAGAAATTTCAGTGGGAAAAGCATGATGATCACAATCCACAAGCAAAGATAACTGCAGGAAGGGAAATGGAGAACAGGATTTCGGACGAAACTAACTGTGGCAAGAGAATGGAGACCAAGAGTCAAAGACTCAGACAAATTTGGGAAGATAAAAAGTCAGAAATAATATTTATTAACAAGAGGAAGAAGATTAGAAGCAAAATGCAGGGATAACTGTAGGAAGAACCTGCAGATGAAGAGTCAGACAGGCAAATTTGGGGAAAAGACGGGAGAACATCGTCTAGAAGTAGACAGATGGATTCTGACAAGTAGACGTTTCTCAGAACGAACTGCTTTGCTGCTACGCTTGGACGACTTTAGATGCGTTGTTTCTCAAGCAGTGTAATTATTTTTGATACTGAGTGATTTTTTGATAAACATTGATATTTTTTCGTAGTTTGTAGCTTGTGGCAAAATAATTCCAAAGAACGCGTTCTGATTGAAGAAACTGAAGCACTTGCTCCCTGGTTAACCGCAAATTTTATAAAAGGCATGAAATGAAATTCCCTATTCAAGCTTATGCAAAATGTTTTCATGTCCAAATAGCTTTTAGCTTTCTATTCATTTTTTGCTGTTACTCTAAATCAAAAGAAATGAAAAAAACGGCATTGAGATCTATTCATTGTTTCAGTTTCACAGTGTTTCGAAAAGAAAGAAAGATTTATGTCTGTTACTTCGTGGTTTTTTTATTTCCGATTTGTGTGTAGCGTTAAACACTTTAGTTTGGTAAATTTCGATGTGTGTGTGTGTGCGTGTACGTCTAGATAATCTTAATTTTTCTGTTATTGCCAAGTAACGGAAAGAAAATCTAAATACACCTACGATGCCTGCCAAAGAAATGGGGAAATAAATTCCGAGCATCCGATCATGTGAAACAAATACAGGGAAACTATCATTTACATTGCATCTTCCAAAAAAGGAAAACTCCTGAAACGGAAGGTTTTTGCCGCATAATGAAACGGTAAGGATTTTTTGAAACGCAGTAACATGCAATATCTGAAACGTTTAAAATTTGCAACAATATTGTATTTTGGTTTTTTTCCAGCGTATGATGCGCTATGGTGATTTCCTTTACATGATATTTTGTTGTTCCCTTTCAATATGGGAGGAATTTATATTCGACGAAAGATCGCATCTTCTCGCAACACTCCTGCCTCCACGTGATTTTATTTGACATAGAAGAGCTTCAACGCGCCAAGAAAGAATCGCAAAAATAAAATAATGCGACGGAACTCGTTTATGTTTATCTGATGAAAAATCCGAAACAAAAACGGAGAACCATGGTGTTCTTTTTTCTTCCTTTTTTCCCCCGTCTATGGCTGGAGACGTTTATTAAACCAACAAAAAGGGAGGCTTCGGATGATCAAAATGATGTAGGGGAGGGAGATGCGGAATGAAAGATGCAGGATCAGACTGAAGACGCTGTCTGCATGACGGGGGGCAGGGAGAAAGCATGCCCAGGGGCGATGATCTATCTCATGTCCGTCTAAATGCCATTTGCGTTGAAAGAAAATTTATGAACTGAATAAATGGGAAGAAAATACGTCTCCTGCTTTGTTTAAAGCAATAGGACGGACTTGTCGCATTTGTTCCTCTCTCGTCGTGTGAAAGTGAAACAAAAATTGGTAAAAACCAAAAGTAAATAATCGGCAAGTATGAAAGAAAGGCTCTTCTAATACATTAGAATGTTTTACCCCGGGGAAGAAATTAATCAGTGTAAAGATCTGAAGGGCTAAATAGAAAATAAAAGGAGATTGAGCAGAAGAACATGATTCAGTGTTTTCCTTCCATTCCGAAATTAAATTTGATTTATGCTCACCGATTCATGTTTACGGAATACTTTTCTAAACGAAATAAATTTTAGAAAAACTTCACTTCACAAGTTTTCTACGAGAAAAGGGGAACATAATCTTGTTAGAGAATTGTTGTCATACGACTGTCTAGTATCGCCACAGTTACACTCTGACATGATGAAGTAGTTGGAAGATGAAGCTTTGCCACAACTCCGTCCGAGTGGTCAGAGGCTTGGGCTTGTGGCTAACCGTCTGATTTGTCCGAGTTTGGGTCCCAGATGACGCATGCGCGGTTCGTTTGCCCCACTGCACTAACGATGTCCGCTCTCGGAGACAGTGTCCTTAAATTAGGGACGGGTGCCTTAAATGTATATTCAATGGCTGGCTTTCAACCCTGAAACAAGATGCAACTTTCCGTTAAATGGAAATTACAACACTATCCGCCACGGTCCCGTTGGTGTTCTACTTAATTGCATGCTTCTGCGCCAATAGCCCGAGTTGGCACTTCACTATACGTAGCTATACGTGGATGACGTTTCCAAAAGCAGCAGTGATGAAATTCTGTCTTGTATATGACAGCTGTATTCACTACCAAGACTATCCATAAGTTTTCGTATTTTCCAAAAGCGTGCGTTTTCCGGCTTTAAACATAGAAACACAATGTCCTACCGATAACATTCGCACACCTGCTTGCCTACAAATAATCTTTCTTTACGGAAAATTTAAGATCGTTTGCGGAAACCTTTGGCTCTAACGTATCACTGATTGGCCACTTTATTATGACCACCCCCTCAGTACTTCGTTGCGCCACATTTTGCCTTTAATACTGCGTCGATTCTTCGTGGCATGGACTCCACGAGATGTTGATATGTGGTTTGTGGAATCTGAGACCATGCTTGATCAAGAGCACTTTCAAGGAGTGTGAGATTGCAGGGTTGTGGATCCAGCTGTCTGATGGCTCGTTCAACAACTTCATCTCACAAATTCTCAATGGGGCTGAGATCTGGAGATTGTGGGGGCCACCTAAGCAGAGTAAACTCACCGGCATGTTCCTGAAACCAATCCTGTACAATACGAGCGCTATGGCAGGACGCATTATCTTGTTGAAAGTAGCCATCGCCATTAGGATAAACCATCCACATGACAGGATGCACTTGGTCCGCAACGATGTTTAGATATGATGTGCCAGTCAGACGTTGATCAAAACGAATTAAAGGGCCCAAAGCATGCTAGGAAAACATTCCCCAAACCATAACGTTGCCTCCACCAGCTTGAAAGGTTGTAGCAATGCATTTGAGGTCCATGCTTTCGTGCTGTTTCCACCAAACTCTCACTCGGCCATCGGCATGGTGCAACTGAAAACGTGATTCATCGGACCACATAATTTGTTTCCAATTATCGACTGTCCAATCCTTGTGCTCCTGTGCGAACTGGAGACATTTTCTCTTGTTAACTGCAGACAGCAAAGGTGTTCGAACAGGCCTTCGGCTGTCATATCCCATCCGATGCAGTGTGCGGTGAACAGTGCGTGCAGAGATCATTTGAGGCAATCCTTGATTAAGACGGTCTGTAATTTGCTGCACTGTTGTCCTTTTGTTGTCTGTTACCAGTATGGACACTCTCCGTTCCGCCCGAGCAGTCACTAGTCGATGACGACCACACGTTGCACGTAGAGACCCAGTTTTTTGGCTGACAGTCCAGTCTTCAAACACTTTAACAACAGCTGCTCTGGAATATTTCACGAATGCGGCGGTTTTAGTGATACTCGCTCCATGGCTCCGAGATCCTACAATCATCCCACGATGAATGTCAGTCAAATCGCATTTTTTACCCATCTCGTCACCTAAAAAACACTTCTATTACTTTCGCAAGCACTAAGCTTTCCCTTTTTATACTAGCCTCGCCCTCTGGCGGCAACAGCGTGCAGTCATAGCGCATTTGCTTAAAACTGTCAGATGGTCATAATAAAATGGCCACTCAGTGTATATTCACTGCATTCAGAGTAAATTGGAAGCAGGTAGTGTGAACCAGCACACATGCTTCCCATTCACTATCAGGGGTGTTTTTCATTAATGGTAGTGCACTGTATGTTTGTACGGGGAATCAGATTGGAAAATTTCCTTTTCGGACACCTGTATCCATAAAAATCAAATGCAGGCGTTCATAAAGACGAAATTCCTTAATTCCATGTAAAGTCAGGAGAGAACAATGATAAATACACTAACCTCACTTCCGTTTTTTTCTGGTTACGAAATAATTAACCCCACTTCCGGTAATCGCTTCGTGAAGTCACTGTACAAAGAGTCACAGAAACCTCCTATAGCCTTTTTGTTCTATGAATCTGCTCCATAACGTCAACATGTCGGAATTATTACTCGTAACCCAGAAGGAAAAGCATTTATAAATACTACCCAAGCATTTAATGCATATAGCTTTCACCTTTTATTTAGATGAATTTGTCGAATGCTGCGAGATATTTTTTGTTCCGCTAAAGAAATTTCTTTATTATCTATATGTATTATATAAAGCAAAGTGGGAAAATGAGAATATGCGAGTGCTTCCGTCCCCGAATTGTTATACCACTTCTAAATGACCTAGAGACCTGAAAATTGGTATGCTGATAGATCTTAAGGTCCATTTACTTATGGTTAGCAACCAGTACGTCTAATAATCAAAATGGCGGCTTTGGAATATTGTCTGCTTGATTTTTCGCGCATTGTTCGACCACTTATAAATTACCTAAATATCTGAAAATTGGCATGCTGGTAAGTCCTAAGGTCCGGATACCTAGAAAAGTTCGAAAACCAAAATAATCAAGATGGCGGCTTTGGAATATTGTCTGCTCGAATTTTTCTACCACTTCTACACCTAAAACAGTCTGAAAACCAAAAATTCAAAAGGGTGGCTTAGCTTTTACTCTTCAAAATGCTGATAGGTCTTCAGGTCCAGATAGCTAGAAAAGTTCGAAAATAACAAAAAATCAAAATGGTGAATTTGGAATGCTGTCTGCGTCAATTTTTCTACCACATCTACACCTAGAAAAGTCTGAAAAGCAAAAGATTCAAAAGGGCGGATTTAGTTTTACTGTTCAAAATGCTGATATGTTTGAAGATAATTATGTCAGAAACCTTGAAATGCTGTAAGCCGTCCGCCCTGGTGGCGCAGTGGTCTAAGCGATGGCCTCTGATCATTCGTCCGAAAGGGGTCCGGGTTCGAATCCCGGTGAGGCATGGATGTTGTGTTTGTCTTACGGCACTGGCCGTTCCCTGGGACCAGTGACCCTAAATTAGGGACGGGAGACTGTTTAGAGCCCATTGAGTTGCTTACGGTGGTCGTTAAACCTTCAACCAAAAAAAAAAAATGCTGTAAAAATTCCGTAACACTTAGATTTAAAATTAAGGAGTGCCAAAACCTGCTACCGTTAACGTCAAACCCTATGCATTGACGTCACGACCTTGTTCTAATACATAATAAATGTACGGATATTAAATTACTCTTGCTTCCTTTAATTACTTTTGCCTTTCTTTAATTTTATGATCAAAAAATTATTTTATAGATTCACCGTTCAGGGAACGGACATGACTGCTAGTTACTAATATATACAGTAGAAGCTGCTTATAATTAGGAGCTTGGGACCTACAGAAATCCTCGTTCTCCGAGCGCTCTCTAAATCTGTTTTTAGTGAAAATTCCCATCAAATATACGATGAGGGAGGAACTAATAAGCGTAAACTGATATTTTTCTTGGAGGGCGGCATTCTCGGAAATAGTTTCTCCGAAAATGCTGCTGTTCAATTGCCTTTAGTGCCATAGCTTACTTTTTTTACAAGCCTAATACATCCAAAACTGTGAGGTTTGCCAGGCTTGCTTGACTCACACCAATTAGGATAAAAAAAGCCATGCCTTTCAGAGCTTCTCATGCAGACATCTGATGACGAAAGCCATCATGTGACTGCATGCTATTGGGTATGGAATGACTGCTAGAAAGCAGTTACACTGCCGGACAATTGCTAAGGACGGATGACAATAGCAACGATAGCAACCATAAAATGGAAGGCAGGAAAATGTGGAAATTAGCATAAGTGCGGGATACAGTAAGACGTGTTGTGCGTATGCAAATTTTGGATTGCCGAACTTGTTCGTGACGTCGTAGCGCTGATAAGAGATATAAAGGATTTGACGCGTATTGACCGTTGTTGTTCAAATGCAAAGTTGAAAGGGAAAGAATCAATTGACGAACTTGCAATTTTCAGTATGTCTTCCCGACATCACCTAGATGATTTTACGCGTGGCCGTATTATTGGCAAGATTGAAGAAGGGCGAAAAATAACAGATGTTGCCAGGGAGTTCGACGTCAGCCACAGTGTTGTTTCAAAGCTCTGGAAATCATTTCAAACAAATGGAGAGTGTAGCAAACGTCACGGGGGAGGTCGTGTTCGCAGTACGACACCTGCAGAAGATCGGTACATAGTGCTATCAACAAAAAGACACCGGCGCAGCACAGCTAGTGAGGTAGCAAATCAGTTTATGGCTGCTACTGGCAAGCGGATCTCCCGAAAAACTGTCGCCAGACGTTTGCATGAAGGAGGAATATACGTCCGCCGTCCTGTTGTGTGCATCCCATTGTCCAGACGTCACCGTACCGCCCGTTTGCAATGGTGCCATAAACATCGCAATTGGACTGATAACGACTGGTCTGCTGCCCTCTTCTCAGATGAGAGCAGATACAGTCTATCGTCTGATTGTCGACGACAACTGATCTGGCGTGATAGTGGTACTGCATATTGTCCAGCAAACATACAGGATATCCGAGATGTAGTGTCATGGTATGAGCTGGCATCATGATCAATGGCCGTACGTCCCTCTATGTGCTTCCAACTGGGACTATGACTGGCCAACGATACATTAATGATGTTCTGCTACCTCATGTTTGCATGTTCCGTGGTGCTGTCGGTGATAGATTCATTTTCATGGACGACAACGCAACATGTCATCGAACAGTCGCTGTCCAGGAGTGTCTGGAGAGCGAGGATATTCAACGCCTCGTGTGGCCAGCACGTTCTCCAGATCTGAATCCCATTTAAAATGTGTGGGATGCTTTGGGGAGGAGTCTTGCTGGTCGCCAATGCCCTCCAATAAACAAGGACACCCTCATCAGTGCACTGACAGAGGAATGGGATAAATTACCCCAAGAGCTGTTTGATAATGTTGTGCAAAGCATGACACGATGTGTGGAATCTTGCATCGCCCTCCATGGTGGCCATATCCCGTATTGACATCTTACGCCGGAACGCCTGCGGACGGTAATTGTATTTTTTTCACGTTTAGGTATTCTGCACAAAATGGCTTGTTTGTCCCTTGAACACGTTCCGAAGCTTTCTGGATTTCAGAGCACAATAAATTGTCTTTCTTGTAATGTCCTGGCATTCTGACATTATTTTATTTCACTTGGCATCCAACCACACTTACTTTTTTATGCGCTAATAGCCGTTTATGATCCGTCCTTAGCAATTGTCCAGCAGTGTAAAATAATGGTCGTTATTACGTGGCATTTTTCTCTTGTTCGCATGTCACGTTTTATAACATTTCATAGGCGAACGACTAGTTATTATTTTTTTGTAATTTTTAAATCGGACGGCACGTGCCCCTCTGTGCCCTCCCCCGACGCTGTACCTATGTGTGCGTGTTGACAAGATAAGGAAGATATATACAGAGGCCGTTCCATAAAAACTGAGAGTAATTGTTTTTCAGTTGGCAACAGTGCGAAGGAGAAAAATAACTACGCAGACGACTAACTGAATTAATGAAGTATCTATGGCAACAGTTATTAGACGTAGCAGACGATTCTGCTTTTGCGCAGTTGTTTAAGGCACGTCCGTCTGCATTTCGCCATACAGCTATGAAGGTGAGTGATTCAGAGTTAACAAGTGAAATGCGTTGTGCGATAAACTTCTGCCATCGTTTGAGTAAAAGGGCTACAAAAGCAGTTGCTTTAATGAAAAAAGCTTACAAAGGTGAATGTTCAGGTGAGTCAGCGATTTTTAGAGGGCACCATGATTTCAAAAAAGGGCGTTTGTCGGCAGAACTCGCTCCTAGCCCTGGTCGACCCGAAAGTGTTGTAACCGAGAGTATTGTTAGCAGTGTTTGGGTTATCCTGCAAGAAGATCGACGAATGAGATAAGCACCCCGGGCAAAAAATTATGGAATGCTGTCATCCTGAGGAACAGTTGGAAACTGGTCAGGCAAAGGAAAATGCGTGTATATAATGGAATGGAAAGTAATGTATGTTACTTGTTACCTTTTCAGCCTTGTAAGACGTGCATGCCTAATCAGTTTTGATGTTGCTTACAGGTAGGGTAGAAAAGGTGACGTAACAGAGTGGCAAAAGGGAGCTATCGTCTTTGGTCGTGAACATGGAAATTCGCTGAGGGAAGTGGCGGAGTTCGTTGGCGTGTCCACGTCCACAGTCAGTAGTGTTCATTTAGCGTGGAAGGAGTCGGCCGGAGACACTCCCCATCGGAGCAGCTGCGGCAGAAAAACCATCATAAGCAACCGTGATCGTTGACGTCTGGGGCGATTATCAACCGCAAAACGGTTCCAAACCCGGCAGGAATTCCTGCAAGAGTACAATGTGGGACACAGTCAGCCTGTTTCCGAACGAATGTGTCGACGAGAACTGCATGGTGTAGGAATATTCAGTCGTGTAGCTAGGGTACGCCCCAAGCTGTCTGCCATACACAAGAAAAAGCGGCTGGAATGGGCGAGGGAACACCGACACTGGACCACAGAACAGTGGCGATGCATCATCTGTTCGGACGAATCCAGGTTCCGCCTGTATTCCAATGATGGTCGATCCAGGGTCATGCGGAAGGCCGGAGAAGCCTTCAACGCAGAGTGTGTGCAAAAGGCTGTACATAAGGGGGTGGAAGTGTCATGTTTTGGGGGAGTATATCCACTGCTGGAGGAGGTCCCTTAGTTCACGTGTCTAATGGCATGAAAGCGGTGGACTACGTGAAGCTGTTGGATAACGAGTTATTGCCATATGTCCAGTTCCTCCAAGATGCCGCCATTCCAGATCCACGTTATCAAGACGACAACTGCACTGTTCACCGAGCTGCCATTGTGGAGTATTTTTTTGCAGAACATGAGGTCGACGTTCCACATCTCACCTGGTCCGCCAATTCGCCTGATCTCAATGTTATAGAAAAAATTTGTGACATGCTCGAACGGGCCGTTAAGAAGAGAGAACAACACCCTCCCAATTTGACTGCTCTACGGGACCAGTTGTTCACGGCGTGGGGCAAACTGGGAATTAATGTCATTCGCTCCCATATTGACAGCATGCCAAAGAAAATCAAGGCTGTGCTTCGAGCTCGTGGTGATGTAAGCCCATATTAACCAATAAAATGGGCATTCCGTAATTTTTTGTCCAGTGTGCTTATGGAGACATAGCGGCGTCAACTAATATTTCAAAAACGTTGGCATTCCGCAGTCTACGTGACAAATTACTACTGCATTGTGTGTCTTCCAGATGGGTATCTCATCACCTGACGAGAGAGCAATTGTTAGCCAGAGTTCAGGTGTGTCATGAGTGGAAACAAATTATTGCAAATGATCCAAACTTTCTAAACACAGTAATGACTGCTGATGAAACATGGGACCACTATTGCGACCCCCACACGAAGCGCGCAACGAATGTCTGGAAATACACAGGCTCACCTCCTCCGAAAAAAGTCAAATCATCTGGGAAGGTGATGATGATAATTTTCTTTTATCATAAAGGTGTAGTCTACCAACATGCCGTTCCTCCACAAATTACTGTCAATGCTGAGTATTACATTTCAGTCTTGAAACGTCTGCGACGACACATATCGGTTAAGCGACCGGGACTGGTGAGCAAGTGGACCCTACACCACGATAAACCCCGCCCACATTTGGCAGCTTGTGTTCAACAGTATCTTATGAAATGCAGAATTGAAATCATGCCACGGCCTGCCTACAGTCCTGACCGCTGCCAGAGTGATTTGCGGTTGTTTCCAACAATGAAGAAGTTCCGTTCACCATCCAACGTCTCTCCCTAAACAACCGTTGCATTGCCTTTTTATCTATCGCTCTTATTCGGCCACACATATCTCTTGTTCCAACCTCAGTATGTTGCCAACAGTATTCTCGTTTGAGAGAAAAGATATAACGTTAAGTTTGTAAAGTGTAAAAGAGAAACTGTACAGGGCTCGCTAAATAAGCCTAGACAAAATGCTTTCGCCACATGCTTTGAAAACTGGACTGAACGATGGGACTGTTTCATACTCTTTGAAGGACGATATTTTGAGAAAGAATAACATATATTTTTCTGAACCTGTATTTCTTCATTTTGTGTGATTTTACTCTCAGTGTTCATGGAATGGCCGTTGGATAATGTATGGGGAGCAGCGGAAAGTGTGGTGTAGTGTGATAAGATTAACGCTACCGTGTATTGTGTTTTCACAACTAGCTATGTGTAAAGAAATTGTATTCGTTCTGCGATTTCGAAGCCTCAAGCTGTAGAGGTTCAGTTTGAGGCTTTCGTTGAAAGGTAGAACTGCTAATTATTTGTTATGCTGCTGATGATTATCTTCGATGCATTGTTGAACTGGATGCCATTAAAAGATTGATTTCGTAAGTTAAAAAGACTCTTTTCTGGACTTTAGGTCGCCTAATTGAGCTCAGTGTGTAATTAAGCATTTTGCGTGCTAGATTTCAGGAACTTTACACTAAGAAGATTCAGTGCTGCAAGAAACACGAACCGATAGTTCGAAGGTAATGTTTAAGTGAAATAAAGAGTACTTAATTAAAATAAATTACATGTTAATTGATTAAATCTTTCCAGTATTCCCAACTGGACGGCCACGCGAGATTGATCGCTGTTTAACTACACAACTCACATGTAGCAAAAGCAGCACCGATCCTCCTAATGCAACGCTCATTTGGAGGATGAAAGGGGCATTGGACACAATTCCAGGAATAATTAACGCCTGTTTTCCCTACAATGGCATCCTTATTCCATTATTTCCCTACCTCTCTATGCAACAGTAGCCCAGTAATCCACATATGTGAGCATGAGCCCTACTCATTCTCTTTTAGTCTTGTAACAGTTGACCTGTGTGACGTGCCTGCATAGCAGGACGCACACGTCATCAAGGCAGATAGCAGCGATAACGAACGTCCGCGTAGCTCAATTGGTAGAGCGACTTATTCCGGAATGAGGGGACCCGGGTTCGAGCCCGGGCGTGGACAAAAATGACGGAGAAATGTACTTCGTTATACCTGTTTTCAACTCTTTTGACGCAACAACCCCTTGGAGTGAGTAGCGGAGAAAAACTCTTGTAGAATTCGCTTTTCGAGTTCAGCAAGAGTTGTGCAACTCGCTTCTCCTCTTTTTTTTTCAGTCGAAATTCTTCTGCTAGCCTATACGCATTCCCCTGCGCTGTTGAAATTTCGTCCAGTATGCCATCATTCCTTTTGTTCCATTCCACGGCGGTATGCAGCAGATTTTCTGTGTTAAATATATTAAATTTCATTAAAATTTGTTACTTTGCTTGTCAAAAGTAATCTTAGCTTAGTTTTGCAAACCGGTGAAGGGTGAGGATAAGATGTCGTCTTCTCTTCACTCAAGAATGGTTTTAACATTTCCATTATGAAACTAAAACTATTTCAATAAGCAGATAAGGCTCTCTCACTGGTGTTCCTAAAACTTTGTCCATCCGCTGTACATGTTGTATTTATGCATATTTTACAGAAATACAAAAGCTTCCGTCCGATGCGTAGGATAAAAAAATCAGCAACAAATAGACATAATTATTTTCGAGCTTTCTTTTGGGGGTTCCTAAGATAAAATGGTAATGTTATGGTGAAGTATGTGTGTAAATGTGCACACACATGAAATTTCTCGGTATCAGATGAGAAAAACTGTTTTTTTTTATCTCATACATAAAAACACAATAATAATTTTCCAGTTGGCTTGCTATCCAATCCCTCTGTCTATACGCCAGACTGCCTAAGGATACCGCATCCATAAATCGGATTAGGAAATTTCCCCTTTTGTAGAAAACAACGAAATAGTATACCCAATGTTATTCTAAAGATTTACTCTATTCCCCATGACTTGAACACCTAGTTTATTCCCCCATCATAGTTTTGTTTCTTGAAAAAAGACAGTAAAAATTCTTTCTCTATTGGTTGCAAAAATAGCAGTGACTAACCTTTCACAAATTTTCCAAATATTTCTTATTTCGTTTTTCCCAGATGAATCGGATTTAAAATATAAATATCGAACATAATGCTGAAAGAGATATTGTTATCTGTGTGCGAACACATGTCGCTTGAGATTATGCTGGAAACATCTACAAAATGCAGGTGATTCCCTATTGCTTATGGTTAATCTAAGCCGCTTTATCAAAAGAGCGCATTACGCTGAATAATTCGGAAAAGCCACCAGTACTTTGAGACGAAAAAACAAGGAAAGCATACAAAAATTAAAGCACGTAAAAAAAATAGGCAATGCATTGAAGGACCTGTGTTGTATCACTGCGATGACGCAAGAATCAAAACGACAAATTGCAGCGATAAGCCCAGATCGGTGCAGTTCGGTCTGGAGCATAGCTGGCTCCGGAGCGAAGAGACGGTTGTTTTGTTCAAATACCACCATTAGTTAAACGGCTTTATTTTCACACTGGAGCCCAAACGACTGAATATCTTGACTGTGAGGTTCGAAATTAATGTGCGATGCTTCTTCCTGCATTATCCTGCTGGTACCAACAAGGCTCAGTTCCATAGTACTGCCACAGAGTTGGTAGGGCATAATTGTCCAGAATATCGAGGTAGACGTGCTGGTTAACAGGTTTGTCCACAATAACCAATGGACAGGGGCCATACCACGAAAATCAACCCTACACGAGTGCACTTGCAGCTCCAAACTTGACCGTAGGAATAGTACACTATAGTAAATAGCGTTCCCCCGGCTGCCGCCATACCCACACACGGCCATCAGACTGATTGATCGTGTATCTGGATTAATCAGTCCATAGGACCTGTTTCCATTGATCTACGGTCCACGATAAATGTTCTTTACACCATGCTATACGATGAGCAGCATTCCGAGTGGATATGAAGGCTTATGAGCAACCGCACGACCACGGTAACCCATAGAGTGAAGTTCTCTCCGAATTGTACGTGTACATACCGATGTTCCAGCATTGTGAATCATTTGTACACTGAGGTCTTGTGCAGTACTCCGTCGATTAGCTGTAACGACTCTCCTGAGACTTTGACGTCCTCTATCACTGATTTTCTTTGGTCTGCCGGTACGTTTTGCTGCTTCAGGCACGCCATGTGTCTTCCACATATTCAGTACATCCAAAACAGTTGACTTGGGTGTGTTTAAACGCCGCTTGGTTTCTCTTGTAGAAAACCCATTAATATAATAACCAACAATATTTCCTTTCTCAAAGTTAGTTCTCTCCCGAGTTGACATTTTCACTCAACCTCACAGTGCGATATGACCGCGGTCAGCTGCAGGCTTGTTTTTATACCGTTTAAGCTGTACCGCGCATTTTAACAACGCAGTGGAACCTCGTTCATTGTCTTTTGAAAAGGTGTCCGGTGACTTTTGTCAATATAATGTATGTGACATACCACTGGGGTGAGGCAAGAGTAAAATCCTCAAGCCTAAGCGAAAAGCCAAGATCGGTGTAATTCAGTCAGCAGGAAAGCTGGCTCTAGAGTGAGGAAATGCGGATTAATTTCCACCACCGCAAAAAGGCTTAATTTTTACAGATCGCTATGTCAAGCAGTCCATATTGCGACTGTGGAAAGAAATGAAAAATGTCAAAGTTCTGCCTCATAAGTGTGGAAAGATTTATAAACCATGGAAAGCGATCGATTTGTCACCTAAACTGGGTGGCCAATTTACTAGAACAATCTACCTAGATTTTTCTTGACCTTCAGAGAACCAGTAGTTCCTCGAGGTCGACTCGAACTAATCCTTGGTAATATTCCAGTAAAACGATGGCCTATGTCGAATAGCATCTTCCAATTTCATGTACATTATTTAGCAGTGGATACAGACATCTGACATCTTGTTCGCTTTTACTGCACGAATGACCCGTGAGACTGAGGTGGCCAACGAAGCAAGGATAAAAAGTCCTCATCATGTTCCTAAAACCTCTCCGAGATAATGTGGGCCTTGTGACAGATTATACTGTTTTACTGGAAGTATCAATCATTACAGTAGAATAGAGTGACCACCGTTGGATGATTCTGATCGGCAACGATATTTAAATAATCTTGGAACTCAAGCATGTGTCCACACGAATCAAGGGACCTCAAGTCTCTCAGGAAAAGGTAACCCACTTCCTTCCTATTGCATAATTGTGGTAGTCGATTAATGTCAAGGATGGGTAACCTTGATTAGCAACGAAATTTAAATAGGATTTGAATTCAGATATAGGTCATCTATCTCCAAGTACCTAAGTCTTTTGATTGGTACTGTAATCCATCAGTACGAGTCTACAGGAGGACTTTCATCAGCAACGACACATCAATTCGGGTCACTTCAAGATAGCTGGCAGCGTTTAATGATACTTTATTCGTTAATCAAGAAAGGCCCGAAAAATAACAGCCAGGTCTTCCACAACACGCTAAACTTCAATCAACGATGGTTCACAATATGCGTACCGCTTATTGCTTTTTGAACACAATCTGCTTACTCAATACCTTCATATATTCAATATCTGGTAGGTTTAGAAGCCAATTCAGCTCCAGTTGTAAGAGTTTACGGATGAAATTTTTAAGAAGCATGCGAGGGAGCTTTGATTATATAGTGTTTTAAAAGGAAAAGTGAAATATTATAGTTGTAGAAATGTATTACAAAGGGACAGAAGATGCAACATCTCGTTTGGAGCCAGCTCTTTATACATGCATATACCTAAGACCAGGCAGTTCAGAGGGCGCTGCTTTGGAACCACATGCGATTTTTAACTGACATTTTAATCATTTGCCTGTCCCAACCTGTTGTACATATCTTGTAAGTTTCAAGCGAATACCAACAGTCCTCCACGGTGTTGCCATTTTCAGAAACAGCAGCGTATGTTGGTCACTTAATGTATTTGTTTTCCATAAAGCAACAACTACAGCTTAAGACACACTTGATAGAACCAAAACTTAAATATGACGTGATTTTTTTGTTCCGAGAGATAACGTCTTGTACTCTGTATAACGACTTTTCTTCCGAGCAATAGTATTGTTATCTTCAAAATAGTATAACAATACTAATGATCCGGATTTCTTGGGGTAGAATAGAAGTCAAAGTTTCCAAGCTTTCCACATCAACCAGATGGCTTTTTCAAGGAAGGCAGACAGTTTGCTCTCTACCTTGCGTTTTCAGCTTTCAAACGTTGATAAGAATTGGAGTTTTGTTTTATGTGTTGTAAACGGCAGTAAACATTTGGAACTGTGAGCTTGTAGACTCCAAAACTGTCTGTAACACTTTTAACGCTGTGTTAATGATTTCCAGATGGTAGCATTAGGAATACCTAGTTTATTGCTGTTAATCTGTCGCTAATACTCAGGAAGCTTTATTTATATATTCTAAATATATGGAGAAAACTGCGTTTATAGGTTGAAAACCAAGAGTATCGTATACTTTTTGTTTATCAATATTTCAAAGTGTTGGAAATGCAAAGAACTCACTGTTTACGGTTCCAAAGAGCTCCTTTGTTTATTGGTTTCGGAATATCGTTGAATATTAGGGAAAATGTCGTGGGGCAATGTGATCCTTGCGATTCTAGGGAAGGACCATGAAGCGTGTAAAATATACCATAACCAGCGAAATAGGCCATAACCATAAAATTTAAAAAATATATACCATAACCAGCGAAATATGTAAAATATACCACAACCAGGGAAATGAGCCTAGGCTATTATGTGCTGCATGTGTACTGTTGAGTTTTCTGCTTATTCTCCTGGATTTTTAAAGTCAGCCAAGCATAACTGTAAATTTTAAATCTAAAAACTGATTCATCATTACATTCATTTTGCTGCCGAAGGTGCTCTTGCTTCCGGAGACGTTTCAGATGTTCTTTTAATACTGTTTGAAATCAAAATATGTGCGATAAGGTTTTTAATAATCTTTTCTTTCATATCAACGCAAAGCTTTCGCACTGCTCTTTATCCAAATGGCATGCCACACGATAAAAAATAAGTTTACTTTACTTTGGCATCGCGATAACAGGAAATTCTTAGATATCATTTTTTCGAATCTAGCGGCTCCTTCGATGTTCAAGAGCATCGAATAAACAATCCACTGATTTATATGCTGTTACTCTGACGTCTTAAAAATTCGTTTTAAATTTCTTTTCTGTTCGTTATCGTGCTCCTGAAGATACCTTCTGTTCTGCTCAACTAGTTAGCACTCGATCCTAAACCGGAATAAATTCTCCTTTTTTGTTTTAGTTTTTATACTTTCCACTTTTAATATCAGCTGAAGAAACATTTACGTTGTATTTGCCCTTTACACGGCCTTCATGTTAAGTTTTATCATAGAAGCACGATAACAGATGTAGCAATTTCCGAAGCGAATGAAATGCGAAACTTTAGTTGTGGAATGACAGGAAAGTGACGCTATTAAAAATAGAACTTATTACTAATTACATTCTTATACGTCTTACTTATGGTTAGCAACCAGTAAAACAGCATTTCAGATTTTACTCACTGTTTGTTACATGCAGCAACAGCATTTAAAATTTTTGGGATGGCCTGTGATCATTGCACGTAGAGTTTATAACGTACAAGTTTTTCCGCGCCTGACATCGATTCCGGGTCCCCTCACTCCGGAGTAAGTCGTTCTCCCAACTGAGCTACGCGGACATGTGCTCTCACTGCTATCTGCCTTTATCTCATGTGCGTCCTATGGGGCAGGCACGTCACAAGTTCTAGCTTTTCCCTTCTGCTTGGCACACTTGTAAACCGCAGTCAAAATATATTATCGACCTTTTAGAATCTGGGACCAAGTCATTCTACTTAGTAATGATAGTCTACTTTATGTTGCGCTGATTCTGAGTCTGCAAAACTTTAAAATGTTAACGTATGGAGCATGATACTGTACTTCTAGATGAAAATGGCTGTGATGCAAGATATTCTACTTCAAAGTGATAATGGCTGTCACTTTAAAATAATAATAAAAATAAATTATTATTTATAATAATAATGAATGCTCGGCAGAATATTGTATTGGGTATGTGCATAAGTTCTACCCGTTTTTGTAGGCTATAAAGAAAGGAGGAGAACACAACAAATAACATACCTAGGAGTTCACATAACTGCCATTATTCTGTATGACCTCTTACCATTTGTCTATAAGTAGGTGAATTCCACGCCGGAAAAACTCTTTCTAGTCAAAAAAGTCATGCAATGCCGTTTTCACATCGTCCACATCACCGAAGGATTGGAGAGCGAAGGCGTTCTGTAACGATCGAAAAAGGTGGTAGTCCGTAGGTGCAAGGTCAGGGGAATACGCCGTGTGAGGTAACACTTCCCAACCAAAGTCAAGTAATTTGGGCTGAGTGATTAAAACAGCATGAGGTTTGGCTTTACCATGATGAAGGATCACGCCTTTACGATTGACGAGTGCTGGCCACTTCGATATAACTTTTTCTCGCAACCTGTCCAACTGTTGGCAGAAGATGTCAGCATTTATTGTTCGATTAGGTGCCAACATCTCCCAGTGGATTATTTCCCTAGACATCCCACCAAACACTCAACAAAATCTTTTTGGGATGCAGTCCTCCTTTTGAGGTCGATGGAGCAGGTTCCGCACCTTGGCACACAGTCCGACGACGCTTTAAATTACCGCACAGTACCCATTTCTCATCACCCGTTACAATTCGCCCCAAAAACGGTTCATTTCTGTGACGAGAAAACAAAGAAACACAGGTACGGATTCTCTGTTACCGTTGCTTTGCAGAAAGCTGCTGCGGAACCCTGGTATCGAACTTGATGATGAACCCAAGCGCATGCATCCGTCTTTCGACTGTTGTTTTGTGTACCGACAACGTTCCCACCAATTCCTGAACGGTTGGATTTGAAACCACGGATGGACGTCCACCACGTGGTTGATTTTTACAGCTTCTGTCTCCGTCCCGGAAATTCCGAAACCAACGGCGACATGTGCTATCATTAACTGCATCCTCCCCATACTCTTGACTGATGTTGCGGCAAGCCGCGGCTGCAGTACTGCCTTTATCGAACTCGTACAATAAACAATGTCTAATGTGCTCCTTATCGCATGCCATATTACACCGCCCGTGATTTCCGTTACGAATGACTTACTCGGACATACCTAGTGTCTCTATATGCTCTATTGCTCCACGCTTTATTTGGCCGAAAATTCGGCATCGCAACGCCAGCAGTGAGGTAAGCACTCCGATCGCAATTTGTATATATTACAAAAACGAGAAGAACTTTTGCCCACACCCAATACTTCAAGTGATAATGACTGTGATAAAGAATATTTTACTTCCAATGATAATTACTAATGTAGGATATTTTATTAGGTGTGCAACTTAATTCTCGGCCACAGGCACGACACCACAGCAAATTATAGCAAATCGAATACGTACCTAATCAGGAAAACAATCCCCGTCGTGTTGGATACATTTGAGCCATCGGTCAGGGAGCTACCGAATGCCACTGCGGAAAAAAGAGGGCTGTTTCGAGTTGATAAAGCCATCAGTACTTGCTTGTGTGAATCTCCTCGACAGAAGTGAAGTGCGTATCACTCAGGTGATGTTGCAGGGAGCGAAAGAGGTGATAATCCGACGGGGCGAGGTCTGGAGAATACGCTGGGTGGGACAAAATCTCCCAGTCCAGATCGGTGATCGTGTTTGAAGTGGTTTTTGCGGTGTGAGGACGCGCGTTATCCTGAAGGAACAGGGCCGACCTTCTGTATTTGCCGGTGTATGGCCTTTTCGCTGCCAGTGCGTCACTCACACGAATGAGTTGCTGACAATAACGCTCAGCATTGACCGTTTCACCAGGTTTGAGCAACTCATAGTGTACGACACCGCGCTGATCCCAACATATGCACAGCAACAATTTCCTGGCATGGATATTCATTCGTTTTGGCGGTGCTGGTGGTAGGTTGACCTGGATAAACCCACGATTTGTGCCGCTTAGGATTATCGTGGAGGACCCACTTCTCATCACTGGTCAAAATCTTGTGGAGGAAATTCTTCTTCTTGAATCTAGAGAGCAAGGGCACAGCAACATCGTAGCGCCTGAACTTGTTTGCAGCTGTGAGTTGGTGGAGCACCCAACGGCACTCCTTGTGAACCCGGCCAAGTTTGTGCAGGCGCTTTGCAATGGCTTGCCGTGTTATTCCCAGTTCCTGGGCGAGCTCTGACTGTGTGCGATAGGGATCTGCGTCCAACAGTTATTCCAGTTCCTCATCGTCAATTTTCTGTGGTTGCCCAGGACGTTCTGCATCACGGAGATCGAAATTTCTCTGCTTAAACCGCTAGAACTACTTCGTACACGTACTGTACAACACAGCAGCCTCACCCAAAGCAGCACAGATCATTTTCTGGGCTTCCGCGGCACTTGTTTTCAGCTGAAACGCTAACAGGAGGCAGTGCCTTAAATGTTGCTTCTCGAACGGCATTGCTTTCACCGCCAACTTTCGTTTCGTCCCTTCTGTCACTACAGCTGTGAGCGGTTACGGTTGCCTGGAAAGCTGTTGGATGGCGCTGCAATCAGCCATTATCGCACACAGCTATTTGCATTTGCCGACGTTCTATGATCGCTTGCGGTTAGGGGCCGAGAATTAAGTTGCACACCTAACACATCTAGTGGTAATAATTGTGATGAAAGATATTCCACTTTAAAATGGCAATGAACGTGGTACACAACAATCTACTTCAGGATGATAATGACTGTGTTGCAGGATATTCCATTTCATCGTGATGCTGAATATTTTATTTCAGTATGACAATGATTGTAATGTAGAACATTATTTCAGCGTGATAATGACCCTGTTGCAGAGTAATCTGTTTCTGCATGATAACGAGAGTGAACAGAATATTCTAATTCTAAGCATAAATAACTGCGATGCAAGATATTCTACTTCAAATGATAATGACTAATGTCAGATATCCTACTTCAAGTTAAAAAAACTGCGATGAAAGATATTCTACTTCAAATGAAACGAACTGTGATGAAATATATGCTACTTCGAAATGGCAGTGACTGTGATTCAGAAAATTCTACTTCAAAACAAAAATGACTCAAATGCAAATTATTCCACTTCAAGTGATAATTAAGTGAAGCAGAATATTATATTTCAATGATAATGACTGTTTGATATTCTATTATACTTCAAGTGGTAATGACTGTGATGAAAGATATTCTACTTCGAAATGGCAATGACCGTGATACAAAATATTCTGCTTCAAAATAAATATGACTGTGGCGCAGGATATTTTATTTCATCGTGTTGATGGTTGGTTGGTTGGTTGATTTTATTGGCGCAAGGGCCAGGTTTGGCCAAAGAGCGCCAGACAAAGAACTATCAGCTACAGATGTTTAAAAGCGGGGAAAATGATTAAGAGCAGACATACGTGGTAAAAGCTGGAAAAGAGGATGATGAAAGCTGTGAAGACAAGTTAGTTAATGAGGTTTATATAAAAATTTATGTATGTATTAAATAACTATTATAAGTATGATCAGGAAACACAACTACACAAAGGATGATTCACCAGGAGGGTGACGAACCGTCACTCTCCTCCCCCCACACTCCTCTGCAACGCTGGCAGAGGGCAGGGACGAACCGTCACTCTCCTTCCCCCCATGTTCCTCTGCAATGTTGGTTGAGGCTGGGGACGAACTGTCACTCTCCTCCCCCCAAGTTCCTCTATAATGTTGGTTGAGGGTGGGGATCTCGCTGAGGCCGAGACAGTTTCAGTGGTGGTCAGGCGGACCGCGACAGTGGGATGGACACTGCACACCTTTGCGGATTGAGGGCCGGGTCTGCCGCACGTGCAGACTTTCGGCTGGAAACTGGAAGAGACGGTCGGCTGCAAAAGAGAAGGCCCAGAATCAGGTATTCGAAAAATCTGGAGCTCGGGGAAAAACACCTGTGTCGATTGGTCAGCTGTAGATCGCTTGGCAAGGGCGGCGAGAGCTACAGGGCGCGGAACAAAGGGCTGCACGGGTTGTGGCAGAGACTGAACTACTGCGGCAAAAGTACGCTGTCGGGTGGTGGGTATACCCAACTTGGCCTTGGCAGCAGGGTACGAGAGGCCTTCCAGGGTCTTAAGGCGCTGGATCGCCATCTCGTCCTTCCATTTCATACAGGTGCGGGAGTAAGCTGCATGGGCCTCACCACAGTTAACACAGGAGGCCGCAGAAGTGCAACCTTCCCCGTCATGTTCACTGGAGCCACAATTAGCGCAACGAGCGGAACTCTTACAGAAACGTTGGGAATGCCCGTACCTCTGGCACCTGAAACAGCGCAGAGGACTGGGAATGTACGGGCGAACTCCACAGACCAAGTAGCCAGCCTTTATTTCGGTCGGAACTTTCGGGGAGTTAAAAGTCAAGATCACATTTTTAGACTTAATCAAAGAACCATCGCGCCGGAACATCATACGACGTGCAGCAATAACACCTTGATCTGCAAGTTCAGTCACCAATTCTGCTTCACTGCATGGCAAGAGATCAAATTCCGAAATAACACCCCGAGAGGTGTTAAGAAACGGGTGAGGTGCCACTTTGACAGGAATGCCTTGAAGACTAGTAAGGAGCAGAAGAGTGTTACTCTGAGAAACACTGCAAGTTTGAACCAGCAGGTCCCCAGAGCGAAGCTTCCTCACAGACTTCAAGGGGCCAACCGCAGCGTCCAAAGCTTTAGAAATAAAAAATGGAGATCTGGTGGACAGTCTCTCATTCGGATCGATGGATTCTACAAGTAAGTGTGTAGCATGCGTAGTCACAGCAATCGAGGGGAGACGACGCTTCGGAGCGACTGGTACAGCTGCCGAAGAAGAGGTTCCACATTCTTGGTCCAGGTCAAGTTCTAAAGACCGTTTAAGGGTATGAGACTTGGTAGGTTGAGAAGACGAAGGAGAGTCGTTGTCAACAAACATTTCCTCAGGTGACTTAAATTTGGAGTTTCTCTTTTTGTTTTTGCCCATGGAAAAAAGGAGGAAGATTCGTCTGCAAACTACTCCACCCACCACCGAGTCCTACAAGGGAGAACTGGAGGTCCGCAAGCCGAGAAAATAACGCTGGACACAGTTCTGGAGCTTATACGTTGCAGATATAGTCCGTTGGCTGTGATCACACGCACTCGGCGGACACTTCGGCCTCCTGGTACCGTCATGCCAACGCCTTTGGCATGATCCCACAGCCCCCGGGCTCACCCTGCCGTGCTATACGACAAAAAAGCCGCTAAAGCCCGGTACACAACTTGGTACATGACTTCTGACTAGAGGTGGGTTAGTCTCTAGCCTCCCGTTTACAGCGAAGCCGGGGTCGAAGAGGAGTGTTGGTACACAGGAGGCACTTTATCCGGTCTCCTGCGACCTCAGCCGCCAGACATCCCATTTCCGCCTCACGGGTCTCCGCACGCGGCAAACATGCAGGTAGGTCTAGTACCCAAACCAGCTAAAAGGAAAAAAGAAATCTAAAGAAGACAAATCCTGGCAGGGAACCTAAACTGAATCTCAGCAACCTACGAACTGAGCGGTTAATATAAATCAGTTAGTGGTGGAGGGTAACAAAACCACAAGGCCGGGGTGTTAGTACATAACGTGGAGGCGATTAGGTAGAGAATACAACACGGGCAACTAGCCAGTGGAGAAAATAAATAAAAACGAAAAAGCGAGACACAAGACCAGCTAGGGATCGTGGGGCAGCGACTCCCCAACAGCTGGATGAACAGCCGTCCCTGCAAACACCAAAACAAAAAAACAAGCGGTGGCATGACATCAGATGTTGACCAGTCACAAGGTCAGCTCGGGCCGTGGGGGCGCCGCTCCCCAAATAACTGGTAAACCAGTTATCCCCGTGCGGGGTCGTGTTGATGACTCAGATGCTGAAAATTTTATTTCATCATGATAATGATCGTGATGCAGAATTTTTTTTCAGCGTGACAATGACTCTGATGCAGAATATTCTGTTTTAGAAGGACAATGACTGTGATGCTGATACTCTACTTCTTGTGGTAATGAGTGTAATGAGGATTATTCTTTTTCAGAAGGACAAATGACTGCGATGCAAATGTTCTACTTCATGTGGTAATTAGTGTGATGCAAAATACTCTACTTTAAACGATAGTGAAGTGTAGAATATTCTACTTCAAGTAGTTATGACAGAGAAGACATTCTGCTTCGAAGTGAAAATGACTGTGATACACAATGTTTTACTTCAAAACTAAAATGACTGTGATGCAAGATAATCTATTTTGAAATTATATAATGACTGTGAGCCAGGATATTCTTCTTCAAGTGATAATGGCTGTGATGAATAATATTCTGTAAATGACAATACCTCATGTAGGATATTCTACTTTTAGTGGTAATGACGGTGACGAAAGATATTCTACTTCGAAACGGCAATGACCATGATACAGGGTATTCTACTTCAAAATAATAATGACTGTGATGCAGGATATTCCATTTTATCGTGATGATGACTCTAATGCTGAATATTTTCATGACAATTGTTGTGATGCAAAATATTTTGTGAGCGCAATAATGACCCTAATACATTATATCCAGTTTGTACATGATAGTAAGTGACATTTTTGTCTCAGCATGATAATGGCTGAAGCAGAATGATATTGACTAAATTAGTCATTATCATTTTTTTAAAATGATAATGACAAATGTACGATATTCTATTTCTAATCGTAACAATTCTGATGAAATGTATTGCACTTCGAAATGGCAATGGCTGTGATACAGGATATTCTTTTTCAAAGTAATACTGTCCTGCAGGATATTGTATTTTATCGTGATGATGACTCTAACGCTGAATATTTTCATGACTATTGTTGTGATACAGAATATTGTTTCAGCGTAATAATGGCCTTGATTCATAATATTTTGTTTATGCGTGATAGTGCATTGGAGTTTTATCTCAGCATGATAATGGCTGAAGCAGAATGATAATGACTAATTTAGTCATTATCATTTTAAAATGATAATTATTAATACTCGATATTATACTTCAAGTGGTAACAACTGTGATAAATGGTATTGTACTTCGAAATGGCAAAGGCCATGTTCCGGATATTCTACTTCGAAATAATAATCACTGCGGTGCAGGATATTTCATGATGATGTCATTACTGAAAATTTCATTTCACGATTACTACCGTTGTGATGTAGAATATTTTTTCAGCGCAACAATGACCCTTATGCAGAATATTCTGTTTGTGCATGATAGTGAGTGAGAGTTTGACTCAACATGATAGTGACTGTGATGCAAAATATACTATTTAAGCTTAACAGTGAAGTTTGGAAACAGTGTGTTTCAGCATCATAGTGAACTGCGAGTACAGGATTTTCCTTTCCACTTCAGCTGAATAATATACTTAAAAAGCAGATAGATGTGTATGAGCTATGCAACAGTGTTCAGACCAAAGAGAAACAGTTGATAGGTAAGAAGTAGGGTGGAACAAGTTGATCAGAATGGCAGAATTTTTACCTATAGTCTACCAGATTGATCTACACAGCAATAGCCTGAAGAACCTGATAAACCACGCATTTTCAAATTTTGCTCAGCGAATTCTCAATAACTTGGGAAAATGTCGTTTGTTCAAATAAATTACGGGAGTGTCTAATTTGCACAGAACGTTCTTGTTGCAATTTCTACCTTTCTTCTTCACTATTATATGAACTTCAAACGAAAAAAAAGGAAATCAGCTGCTAAGAGAATTGATTCTTATTACTGTAAAGCACGTTAGTTGTCTTTTGACACAAGAAATACTCAAGGAGATAAAATTAGTTTTTGCCATTCCCAACGAACCACGAAAAGTTAGTCCGAATTGCACGCTCTGTGGGCGTTTAATATTTGAGAAAACATACATTTCCATCAAATTAACATCTCATTATAATTAAATCTAGTGCAGCGAAAGCAAAAAACAAGATTCATGGAATGGAAGTTCTTTTTTTAGTTTTACAGTTGTTATAAATGCACGAACGAAATGAAGAGACAGCGAAAAAAAAGAGCAAATAATCTTAAAATACGTACGAAAATTTGCGTTATGTTTCGGTTCAGCAGATCGTATTTTCAAGAGGATTTTCTCCCGGTTTTCGTGGAGAAATCTTTAGTTCCACTACCGTACCATTGTTTTTACGCTTGAAAATATCTCAGTTTTTCCAACGGTTTTTTTTTCTTTTTTGTTCTTTCTTTTCATTTGAACATTGTTTTCTGCCTAACTATGGTCGATGCATGCTGAAAGAAAGGTCACATCTTTCTATTTGAATAAATAGGTTTTTATAAATCATCTACTGTGACTGAATGAGCAAGCTACGTTATAATTGCGTGAACAAGCTATCTCCTTATAACTGAATGGGAGGAGCTGCTTATTTATGAAAGAATTAATTAATCCAATACTCCAAATTTAAATACATTGAGTGGAGTCTTTATTTTGCTGCTTTACAACTGAACGAATAAGGTACCGCTTATATAAGCTTATGTAGTTGAATTATTTACAAACGAATCATGGGAACATCCTCAGTAAAGAGCATAAGTTTATATTTTTGGTTTATATATTCAAAATAATCCTTTTTCTCAACAAACAAAAAAGCCTAATCTTAATACAGAAAAATACAAACTATGATAAGAATTAGCTCCATTTTGGTACCAAGACAGGAGGCTGAAATACAAACACCGGCCACTGAATTAGAAACCTTTGTGCTGATGTACGTAAACGTCACATACGCTGCGTACATACAAGATACGTGTCACGTGATCTAGGCAACTATTTCTTTGTTGCTCGTAAGTAATAGTCATTAATGCTGATCACAACGAGAAAAACAAAGGATCTTTCGGACTTGGATAAAGGGCTTATTCTGGGTGCCCGTTTAACTGAAGCGGCGATCTCGAAAACGGTAGAGCTGACTGGTGTCTCAAAAGGTGAGATATCCCGGGTTTTTAATAAATGGGAAAAACACCTACACGGCTTGTCTAAGAGGCGTCGCTGTGGCACTGCACCAATCTGTCACGAACAAGATCGCCGTCGTCTGAGAAGGCTAGTACAGAGAAACAGGACTTCCCGTGTGTAGCAATTGACCGAAGCATTCATTGAATGCTGTTCCTCAACCATTATCTCAGCGTCCTATGAGCAAGAAATTGAAGACGAAAGAAAGACGTTGGCAGTCGTATGCCTACACAGAAACGATTGATTTCTGCGAACTGGAACTTTTGTCAACATTGGTGTCAGGAACACCGTGATTGGACACTGTAAAAAAGTAATGTGATCCGACGAGTCCTATACGGAAATCACTGATTTCTGCGAACTGCAAATTTCGTCCACAGTCAGGAACAGCGTGACTGGACACTGGAAAAAAGACATGTGGTCCGACGAGTCCTATACGAAAATCATTGATTTCTGCGAAGAGCCAGAATGTTCGTCTATACTAGTGTTAGGAACACCGTGACTGGACACTAGAAAAAAGTAATGTGTCCGACGAATCCTATAGGGAAACCACTGATTTCTACGAAGAACCGGAAAGTTCGACTGCAGTGTTGTCAGGAACATCATGACTGGACACTGCAAATACGTCATGTGGTCCGACGAGTCCTATACGGAAACCACTGATTTCTGCGAAAAACCGGAATGCTCGTCTACAGTGGTGTCAGGAACACCGTGACAGGACGCTGGAAAAAAGTCATGTGGTCCGACGAGTCCTATACGGAAACCACTGATTTCTACGAAGAATCGGAAAGTTTGTCTACAGTGGAGTCAGGAACACCGTGACTGGACACTGGGAGGTTGAAAAACGTCATGTTGCTCGACGAGTTGTGGTACAGCTTGTACTGTATCAACGATAGGCAAACAGTTTGGTAGCAGCCCCGTTTAGCAATGGACTCAGAATGCCTTGTAAACACAACTCAAGATTCCGTAGGTTGTTTCATGATGTGGGAAACGTTCTGTTGGCACACAATGGGTCCTCTGGTATTGGTGTAAAGTCCAGTATCTTCCAAGGATTTAAGTCCATCCTGCAAAGAGTACTTTTTCTCCAGCAGGTGACCGCCGTTTCATGGACCACAAAGCCAGTGTCCATCGCGCAAGATGTATTCAGCAATGGTTTAGCGAGCACGTCAGCAACTTCCACCTCTTTCTCTGGCCACAACAAAGCCAGGATCTGAATCCCATTGAGAACGTATGGGACGTATTAGCAATGGGCTCAGAATGCCTTTCGGGAGCTAAGTGCTCTTCCATCAAATCTGAACCAGGTAAAAGGCTGTCTGGTGAATGCCTAGTGTACTGTAGACGTAGATGCACTCCACCACTTTGTGCAATCTATGTAAATTTTACAAAAAGGTACATTTTTTACAAATTGTGGACAAAAGGTTATGTAAAACAACGTTCATTCACAATTACTTCATTTTCCTTGTAGACCAAAGTTTCGCTGTGAATTGGCCATGCTTCTTCAAGACGAATAAGTGTCACGTAAATACTCAAATTGTATGTTATATCATCAATAGCGTAAACGGTCGCGGACTTTCGTTAGTTGTTTTCACGCGCTTGATAGAAATGGTGTGGATGGCACATCGTTGACTAGCTGCAAAGAATTTTGTTAAATACAGACAGCATCCAAAGCATCAAGTTTAGTGGTTCTCTCTTGTCCATAAGTTTCGCTTCTTCAAAGAGAAATCTATTATAATTTCCATGACAACGTTTAGATAACAAAGATTTCTTTTGATCAGAGTTCGGTGTGTAAGCCTGGTGCTCCTTCAATCGATAACGCTTGCTGTCCTATATACGAAAGAATACATTCACATGGGATTTCATGTATTCCCCACAAATGTATTCCTTCGATGTGGGCCTTTTATTTTTCAAGAATGTTTGTTTAACGACCACCGTGACCAACTCAATGGGCTATAAGCAGTCGCCCGTCCCTAATTTAGGGTCACTGGTTTCAGGAAAGGGAGAGATCTGGTGCCATAAGACAAACACAACAACATCCTCACCGGGATTGGAACCCGGACACACCTCGGACGTATGATCAGAAGCCATCGCTTCGACCACTGCGGAGCGGTGATGTGGTTCTTCGGACCTTGTCAACGCCCTTTTGAAATTTAATACTCAGAAGAAAGACACTCTTTTTGAAATGAGGGTTATCGAAACTAGATAAATTAGAAAGCTGGAACCGTGGGTGAAGCACAGATTCTACATCTCGCTAGTTTTTCGAATCCAGGTAGAGTGATGTGAGTAGTCAGATGACAATGCCCTTAACTACACTTCAAACAAGAGTCATAGCTGATTAGCTCAACGACGACTTTGTGAATGTGTAATTAAAATACGTTATAAATAAATGAAAGGGTTATCATTTCAAAATTCAGTGGGTAATTTATTTCATCACAACTGAAAACATGGGCAGCTAATTTTTAATAATATCAGAATGAATACGTTACCCTATAAAATTGATTGACTGAATAAGGAAGTTCCTCCACTCAAATCATTTGTCGGAGATAGTTCAAGACGAATGATCTGAATGGAGGAAATTTATAGGGTAACGTATTCATTCTGACATTGTTAAAAGTTGCGTAGACGCTGTGCACATTTTGCGGCATTCTGTTTCTCCCTCTCTTGGAACTAGTGACCCTAAATAAGGGAAGGGAGACGGCTTATAGCCCATTGTGACATTTAACCCCCAAACATAAGAAGTTATGGCAATGAATCTACATTTTTCCATCTGATGATTCCCATAAACATCGAAAGCTCAAACAATCACTAAAAGATATAAGAAAACCGAGATAGTACCTTGGTTCTCTTTGTAGATAATTTATGCTAAGCATCTTTCATATGCCAAAATCTTTGTGGGTGTGAAATAAAACTAGTGATTCGATAACATACATTTAATTACGTAAAATACATTGCATTTAATCACGTCATTCACGGCCACACCGAACGACAGTCCGGTACATACTAAGCGGAATTCAATCGTAACAATAAGGTTTACTAATTCCTGACATTGAGCGGTACTTAGGTAGGCGGATTAATTAATGTTATTGTCGTAAAACAAATGAAAGAAGATATATGGGTCATAAAAGTAAATATTTACTAAGCTATGGCAGCGGCAATGGTAAGCACTTAAACTGTTTAGTTTTTCAAAAAACGATATGTATCATATTACTATCTTCTTTATTCAAAATATACAAAAACACAGCCTATGACAATCAAACATAAACAACAGAATTATCATTGACTGATGTTGTTGAGCTGATACGAGTTTCCACCGGAGATCTAGGTATCGGTCAAGAATCGGCGAAAATTATATGATGTCCCAACTGAAGCTGTCTTCTGCAGTTCTGTAAGTGGTATATCAGGAAGCTGCAATTTTTCGAAATTATTCATAAATTTTTTTGACACTGTTCCAAGTGCCCCGATGACAAAGGGTACTAGCGTTCTGTGTTCAGTCCATAATTGGGTAACTTCTATGGCCAGGTCTCTATATTTAGTCATTTTTTCTAGTTCTTTTTCATAGACTCTGACATCTCCAGGAATCACTGTACCGAGATCCAGATTTTCCGATTCAAATTTTCCGAGTTTTCTTTTTCTTCTTGGTCTTCTACTTCTTTTTCTTGGCCTTCTTCTTCTTCTTCTTCTTCTTCTTCTTCTTCTTCTTCTTGTTCTTGTTGTTGTTGTTCTTCTTCTTGGTCTTCTTCTTCTTATTATTATTATTATATATTTTTCAGATCCTGACAGCAATGACATATGATGTAGTTACGAGAGTACATCTGCGCATGCGCAAGCTAAAATCTGACCTCAAGATAGGAATAAAAGACGAATCGTAAGTGCGTCCTGAAGGGGATTGGCAAACCTTTGGTCTTGGATGTCTACAGGTTACACCCCATCGTGTTATACGTATATTACTTGAAAGATATCGTCAATAACAGGCAACCCCGTTGAGGGGAAGCCAAATTTCGCTACGATGCCTACTTTACTACTGTCGAGAAAGATGCATAGCATCCAAATACATTTTTGCAATGGCTTTTTCACTATAGCATTTAGTTCTCGACATTTACTCAGATTACAATGAGATATTATTACGTTTATGTACAAAAATTGTGAAACAATGTTCGGCGACAAATAGTTTAGTAAAAAATATTGTTCAATAACAGTGGAATTAAATACTGTTGCGTCACTTCACGAGACATAACTCAAAAATTAGATTTCAGCAATGGTTTCGACAGTTAATCAACGTTACACATTTTCGTTACACCAAATATTTTTGCTTGGGATTTAATTTACTACTGTCGGGAAAGATGCATGGCATCAATAATTACCAACTTGAATAATTCGCCACTATTCTGTGGGAGAGAAGCAATACGGTAAGGAGTAACAAAACACCAAAAAATGTGTGTTTTGAATCGAACGCAAATCTTGGTTAGTGTCTATCGCAAGCAAAAGTTTTAGAACACAAAGAGTGGAAATAGAATGAGATAACGGAAATGAGTAGGCAGAGGAGATCTCCGATCCTACACTTACCATACACTAATGGACACAAAAATTTAAACGTTCGCTACGAAGAAATGTTTTCAAAGTAATTTTAGTATTATGAACAGTACATGCATCCCTACATACACGATACGAAAACCAACACCGTGACGTCACAGATACTACAGATATAGGTGGCGCTGTCACTTCTACTTGAAGTACCACAATTCCGCTGCTCACGGTGGTTGTTGAACTCCGAAACCAAAAGAAAACTCATTGTAACTGTGGAAAGACACCGCAGGAGGCAGAGATATCAACAACTGGGATGATCTGAGGGGGGTAGCTGTATTGAAAGAATGAGAGAGATGGGTCTGTCAATGCATCGAATAGCTATCAAAAAATTCGGTTGCGCCATATGCACAGCTACACAATGCAGTGGATTAGAAAAAGTACCTCTACCCAATCTGGTCCACAGAGACGTACCAGAAAACGAAAGGATCTGCAAGCAACTGCAATCTCCTCTGTCGCGTTTACCGACGAAATGTGGTTTCTACAAAGATGATCACGAGGCGTTCAGCGCAATCTGCATTAGAGCACAGAGCTTAATGCGTCGGTTACCTCGGAAGCCAGCCAAGGTCAAGAACATCTGTTGTTAACATGTGGCAGCATACCGTCTTTTTTATGAGTGCTGCTTCTGTTCAATTGAAGATGATGGTGGTATAAAGGTGTGTCATTGTGAAGGACAGTCGAGAAGCCGGCATACTTTCAGGGGTAAAAGAAAAGAAACGTCAACAGCACATTACCTAGCTAGTATTCTAGAACCCATGGACAAGAATTCCTCCGGGAAACCGTTAAGTCCATTTTCCAACAAGATAATCCATGCTTCGCCCTACAATGTTTAAGTGATGCCAACACCTCACCTTGCTCAGCTATATCCTCGAATTTGACCCCCACTGAGCAAATCTGGGATATCCTCGGACGTTATTTTTGAGAATATCCAATCCGACTGCGTATCTAGTCAGAAGGAGATTGGTGGAATGCGTCACAGACAACCTTTCTGAAACTGTATACATCTATACTCCGACGTCTTATTATGGTAATTACGGGCAATGCAAGACATCCTATCAAATATAACGGCCAGAAGATCTCATCACAGAATCCACGTCAAGGATGCATTATTGTCATTGTGAATTTGCCATACTCTACTATAGTGCCATGTTTGAATTATCGTCAAGGATTACATCATGGTGTAATATTTGCATCCATGAATGTAATTGTCAGCAGGACAATACTTGTTCACTCGTCAATTGTGAGCAGGTCAATACTCGTTCACTCGACAATTGTTAGCAGGACAATACTTGTTCACTCGACAATTGTGAGCATGACAATACCTGTTCATTTGTCAATTGTGAGTAGGACAATACTGGTTCACTCGTCAATTGAGAGCATGACAATACTTGTTCATTCGTCAATTGTGAGTAGAATAATACTTGTTCCCTCGACAATTGTGAGTAGGGCAATACTTGTTCACCCGACAATGGTGAGCAGGACAATAGTCGTTCACCCCGACAATGGTGAGCAGGACAATACTCGTTCACTCGACAATTGTGATCACGGTAATCCTCGTTCACTCATCGACTGTAAGCACGACAATACTTATTAACTTGTCAATTGTGAGCACGAAAATGCTTGTGCACTCGACAGGGCAATACTTGTTCATTCGTCAATTGTGAGCAGGACAATACCAGTTCATTCGACAATTGTGAGCAGGACAGTACTTGTTCACTCGACAATTGAGAGCAGGGCCATACTAGTTCACTCGACAATTGGGCGAAAGACAATACTTGTTCACTCGACAGTTGTGAGCAGGTCAATACTCGTTCACTCGACAACTGTGAGCACGGCAATACTCGTTCACTCATCAATTGTGAGCAGGACAATACTCATTCACTCGTCAATTGTGAGGACAAAAATGCTTGTTCACTCAACAATTGTTAGGAGGACAATACTTCTTTAGTCGCCAATTGTGAGCAGGACAATACTTCCTCACTCGACGTGTGAATTAATGGGCCACACATACTGCTGGAGTTTTCAACAACTTACCACTATTAACATTTCCACCTATGGATTTCTTATAACATTATGCATTAGATGTTTGAATTAATTCCCGCTGTTGCCCAATAGAGCACAACAGGGGTGCGCTGTGACCCGAACCACACGTGACCCCCTGGCACGCGCACGTACCGTCCGTAGTCTGGGCGAAGCAGTGTGTGCGACAAGCGATCGGAGGACACAGAACACGAGTTTGTATCGCATTACGATGTAGAGTTTCGTACCAAAAAAGGAGCATTTGCGGGAAGCATTACTCTTCTGCTTTCATCTCAAGAAATCTGCAGCGAAAGGTCTTCGTTTGCTAGAGCAGGCATATGGGGAACATGCCCTATCAGAAACAACATGCAGAGAGTGGTTCCGAAGCTTCAAAGCCAACGAATATGACGTGAAGAACAAAGAGCGCCCTGTGCAGCTGAAAAAGGTCGAAGATGGCGCATTGGAGTCCTTATTGGACCAGGATCCATGTCAGACGCTCCACGAGTAGTCTGAAACACTACGGGTCGATGAGTCAACGGTTAGCAAACGTTTAAAGGCAATGGGAATGGTCCAGAAGCTCGGAAACTGGATCCCACATGACAAGGCTATTCTTTTCCACGACAACGCAAGACCTCATATCGCCAAATCCGTGAAGGAACTCTTGGAGGCACTTGGCTGGGACTTCTTACCCCACTCGCCTTATTCCCCGGACATTGCTCCCACGGACTTTCATTTGTTCCGGTCGCTACAACATGGCCTGTCAGAGCAGCACTTCCTATCTGTCGCGGATATCCGAAAATGGCTCGATGAATGGTTCGCCTCGAAAGGACCTGCATTTTTCTACCACGGAATCCATTTGTTAACCCAACGGTGTGAAAGGGTCAGCTGCCAACGGACACTACTTTGAATAGAATATCCTATACCATTCTGTGGCAACACACAGGTGCTTGTGTGGCAAAAAGCAGTGGGAATTAATTCAAGCCCCTAATAACTACTAAGATAATTCTTTATTGTAATTATTACGAAGAGTTCAAATATTCCTGATACTTCTTTTGAGGGAAAGATTGACGACTCTCATCAAAGTTCTTTTCTTCTCAAATTTAGGGTCACAGGAAGGGGCCAGCGTAGTAGATCAAACACATTAGATATGCCTTTTTTGAGATATGAGTCCGGGTACCATTGGTTTGTACAAGACTTCGTTTCAACGCACTCGGACCCACACGAATGGACTGCTCACGCGACATGACCTGCAAAAATTATGTTACACGGTTATTTTTATTAGGAGAGTGCTACCCTTTTCTCATGATGCACATTCCGAGTAAAACTTTTAAGTAACAGATGGTGCATGTGATGGCCAAAATATTTCGAAGAGTAGGCTATAAAATAGCACCAAATATGCAGATGCATCTCATTCGTATACAAGTCACACAAGGGTTAACATATCAAGCAATAACGATCACATTAAGCATTGTCTGCTTTATGAATTTGAGAAAGGCAACAATGCAGCTGAAGCATGCCGAAACATTTGTGAGGTGTATGGCGAGGATGGTGTACACAAAAGCATATGTCGCCGTTTGTTCCGGATATTCCGTGAAAGAGACGGAAGCGGCAGAGATCAACCACGTTCTGGACGTCTATCAGAGGTTTCTGAAGGGTATCTCAATCAAACCATATCAAGTGACCAAAGTCTCACCATTAAACTATTATCAGAAAAATTTCCTGTACACAGAACACTAGAAAGAAGGATGCATGCGCTTCCAGTGGGTACAACATGAGCTATCAGCAAGAAATCGATCGGGAAAAAAAGCCACCTGTCTTTCTTTGCTTGAACGTCACAGAAATGAACATTTCTTGGAATTATTCGTTACGGGCGGTGAAAAGTGTGTTCTTACGGAAATATGAAGCGTCAAAGGACTGGGTGCTCAGTTGGAGAGCCTGCTCCATCGAATTCAAGAAGAGGACTGCATCCTAGAAAGGTATTGTTAAGTGTATGGTACGATGTGAAGGAGGTAATCCACTGGAAGTTGCTTGCACCAAACCAAACGATAAATGCTGACCTGTATTGCCAACATTTGGAATGGCTGAAAGAAAAATTGAAATCTAATCGTCCAGCACTTTTTAATCACAGGGGAGTCATCTTGCAACATGATAAAGCAAGATCCCATGCAGCTTTAGTAGCTACTTAGATAAAATTACTGGACATTGGATGGGAAGTGTACCTTACCCGCCGTATTTCCCAGAGCTTACACCTACGGACTATCACTTTTTTTTATATCTTCAGAACAAGTTCGCTGGAAAAAGCTTTTGATGAAGTTGATGATGTCGAAACTGCATTGCAACAGTTTTTGACTCCAAAAGGAGGAGTTCTACAAAAAGAAAATTCAGTTACTACCAGAAAGATGACAAGATATCCCAGATAACAATGGCAATTATATTAAAAAATAAAGATGTTATTTATTCAAAAACAGTTGTTTTTCTTTTCTATTAAAAAACGGGTATGACTTTTGCACACACCTAAATATTTTTCTGTCCCACTGCATTTCATTATAAAGCCAGTATAATTCAATTAATAAGTTTGCTGAATTTATGCTTTGCTTCTGACCATTCCTCTTTCTTGGAGAAAATAAGCCTAAAAAGGATCGATTTTTTTCCCTTTCTTTCATTTTATTATGGCAGAGAATTAATCTTGTTTTTGAATTTCTTAATTTCTAGATGCAGCTGCTCCTTGCCAAAATTAATTTCCTACGGAATGAAAAAGGAAATAGATGACGCGCGCACACATGCCAATGAGTGCGAGTGTGTAAAAGCATTCACAAAAATTTGTGGACGAACCTTTAATTCGCATTTTAAACTTCGTTCTTCCTTTTATTCCTGATATTTTATTTTCTCTTAAGGTAAGATATATTTTTGCGAAAAGTGCTGCTAAAGCTTAACAGACGATGATGACTGGAATTTTAAAGAAAAAGAAAACAAAAAGAGAAAGAACGGTATTCTTTTACAATTCTCCTTGCTACCTTAGAGCAAATTTCACCCAACTCACTTTCGCTCATTCTATCCTCTCTCTCTCCCTCTCTCTCCCTCTCTTTTTTTTTATCGCCCTTCCTGTTCTTTCCTATCTTATGGGGGCATCTGGAGCCCTTCTATGACCTAAAGAAAGGCAATATTTTAAGCCTAATCCTTAAATCCACACTCATTACAGGCCGGGGCTCGAAGTCCTCAGTAGAAGAAGCCCAAAATCCCTTGCGAGAGATAGAATGAAGACGAAATGGGGAACTAACAGAGCGTGGGAGGGGAAAAAAACTCACCAGGATTCCACACGGAGAAAAGGAAATAGTAAAAAGCTGAGGGAACTACAGAAGGGTTATAGCACCTTTTTCTCCTTTTATTTGACACACTTTCTAATATCAACATATACCATCCGACTATGTTAGCCATCATGTTAAAAACAATAAACCAAATAATTCTGTTTGTTGTCACGTTACTGGTGAGATGAAGTTTGTAACGGACAGTTGACGAAATGGTGAACGTTCATTCATTTAGAATATTCACAAAACATTAGCTTTTTTATTAATAGTGATTCTGGCCTGTTTTTAAGTACTGAAAAGAGTATCTGGCATTTCATAGCTTATAAGAGCTTCAGATGAAAGACATTCATTCAGACGGCACGTAATGAAATGATGAATAAATGTTAATACATACGCTGCTCAAAAAATTTGCTCTGAATTTATATTTCGAAGCAACAAACTACCGAAAACGTACTGATGAAGCTGCATACGTAAGGCGGCTTATAAGTTCTACCACGAGTATAGGCAGAAACGCATGAATGTTGGAAATGTTTTGGTTGTATAGTATATAGCGAACGGCCTCTTTCTGCCAGCGGTGAGATTCGAACCATACAACTTCCAACTCCGGGGCGGCTGTTCTACCAACTACACCACACCGGAAAGGATCGTCGCTCCCCTTTGGAAAAGGCGTATGTCCGAATTCGCAGTTTTCGGGTCTGCCGACAACCCACGTTTGAAGGAGCTCACTGTAGAGGAGTTATTTCTTCCTAACTCCATACGATACGTGAAAGATGCATCACACATTTTGACGTAGCTCTAGATCTAACTCCGCGTATAGTATGGGGGCGACTTACGGCCAACCGCCTATGACAAAAATAGGTCCCAATTGGAATCATTTTAGCGTTAAAAATACCTGCCGCACACTAATCGTGTTAGTATATTCGCAAACAGCATGGAGTACAATTCGCGTACTGCGCAATACATCGTGCGAGAGACGCTACCCTCGCTCCCTGTGCAAGGGTAAGATGATGCAATATGACTGAGTGTACCGCTGCGTTTGACTCAGTCTATCTTGGCAACCGTCAGCGCAACACGACTGTGCGTAGTATCGTTTTAAAGCTGTCGACGAGATCTATTCAAATATATGAAAAACGTTTCGGAGTAGTTTGAACTGAACATTTAAAAAAGAAACATAGCACCGAATTTTCGGGTGTAATAAGCACGTCTTTTGAATCCGTTCTGACGCAAATTAAATTTATCAAAGCGATTCAAAGTCAATGGAACCAGTATGGTAAACAATAGTATCTGACTTGGAAGAAAGAAGTTTTTCAATCGGGTTTTTAATCCCTCAGATATTTCTGCAAACGGAATAGTGAGCTTACGCCATCTGGTTGCAGACTTGTACGTTAAGAAAAACATGAATATTATATAAGAAACATTTCGAACCGGAAACGCTCTCCAACACAGAAATAATTTTTCAAATCGGGCTCTTAGAGACAGAGCTATCGACAAAAATAAGATGTGACTTTACGTTCCTTGGTGGGAAAACCATGCATTATTTTAGGAAGAAAGTATTCTCAAAAGGTTTTTCAATATGAGCAGTATCGGCCCAAGAAAAAAAAATTAGTCGAGTTTTCAGAAGCCCAAATTTTGCTACAAATACATCAGAGACAGAAATTAACACTTATTACCCCTTGGTGGCCAAACCATTATTTGCCAAACATTAGAAATTATATGAAAAATATTTTACATCAGGTGTTGTATGCGATACAGGAAGAATTTTTCAAATCGAAGTATTAGAAACAGAAATAACGCAGAAAACGCAATTTACCTTTGTGCCCCCTAGCGGAAAGTCTATCATTTACTTGAAAATTTTGAAATTATAGGAAAAACATGACACACTGGAAACACTATCCAACAAAGAAGGACTTTTTAAAATCGGACTCCTAGAAGTAGAAATATTGAAAAAAATAAGATATACATCTACGCCTCCTGACGTAGAAACCATGCATTATTTCAAGAAGAAAATGTTCCTAAAAGGTTTGTCGACATGAGTAGTATCGGTCAACAAACGACTTTTTTTTTCAATTGAGATTTTAGAAGCTCATATTTTGCTGCAAATGCATCAGAACCGGAAATTAAGACTTACGTCACCTGGTGGCCAAACCATTTTTTACAAAAATTAGAAATTATGTGCAAAGGATTTCGCATAAGGAGCTGTATCCGGTGCAGAAAGAATTTTTCAAAGCAGAGATATAGGGGGAAACACAATTTACCTTTACGCCCCCTAGCGGAAAGTCTATGAATTACTTGAAAATTTTGAAATTATATGAAAAACATGTCACACTGAAAACACTATCCACTACACGTCTACGCCCCCTTGCGGAGAAACTATGGAAAAATTTAAAAAGAAAATATTCCGAAAATGTTTATTGATGTGAGTGGCATCAGTCCACGAAGGAATTTTTTCAATCAATATATAAGAAGCTCAGATAATATGGCAAATACACCAAAAGCAAAAAATAACACTTACGCCCTCTGGTGGCCAAAGTATTATTTACCAAAAATTAGAAATTATATGCAAAAGATTTTCCATGAGGATTTGTTTCCGCTGAAGAAATTTTTTTCAAATCGGAGTTTTAGAAGATGAGATATCGGGAAAAACGTAATTTACTTTTACTCCCCCTAGCGGAAAATCTATGCGTGATTTGAAAAAGTAACTATATCTAAAATACTCTTCGACATAAATGGAATCGAAAGATAAAAGAATTTTTTCAATCGGATGTTTAGAAGCAAATATGTGGAATAAAACATATTTTTGAATTCGACATAATCTGCATTTACGCCCTCTAGCGGCGAAATTGTACATCGTAAAAAAAACCCAAACGAAACGAAGGATCATCACTCGAATATTTCAAGTTTCTCAATGCAAAAATAATTTTTTCAAATCGGACTAATAGTTGCAGAGATATCGTGACTACAGACGGACGGACAAACCGATAACAGAAGCACGATCTTTTTTTACAAAAGACGTGCTAAAAATTGCTTTCTTGTGAAACGGTGAACACTTTTGACAATATCGCGGTTTACCTGTAAAACAGTGAGTGAAAATGACTATGCGTGGTATCGTTTTAGAGCTCTCGAGGAGATCTATTCAAATATATTATATAAAGAAAATTAAAAAAAAAATCATTTTTGTGTGAACGAGTCAATATTTTCGACAATGCCGCGGAATTTGCAGAATGAACGCAAGCAAAAGTGGAGAAAATCAAAACGAGAGGTAAGAGCAAGTGATGAGGAATGTAAGGAGCCCAAGAAGACAGAGCACCACGTTGGGTAATTCGTGTAACGATCTGCTTTGTGTTTGCAATGTATCCAGCATTATTTGTAAAAATTATGTAAGCTACTTTTCATATGAGAGACTTGCGTTGGCTATAACAAATTAAATAAACGCTTTGAATCGGCTAGCTTATTTCAACTCCCCGATCTGCAAGTCATAGTCCCGCGTCCCAAAACTGATGGCTCAATCAGAATTGAGCTTAACTGTATTTTTTTTTTTTCAAACATTGGGACTAGACGATTTATTTTACATTCAGGGGAAACATCTACGGGATAGATTCCCCGCAACACTAACATACACCGAATAGCAGAAACATTATCATATCCTTCCTAATATGATGACGGTACTTCATGTACGGCCGAAACAGCTCTTACCCGGCGAGGCACAGAAGCTACAAGATTTCTAAAGGTGTCTTGTGGTATGTGGTACCAACACATTTCCAGCAAATACTTTCACTCTTGTAAGTTACGTGGTTCAGCCTCCACAGATAGGATTTGCTGTTCCAACACAAATCACAGATGCTCGATTGGATTGATGTCTGGGGAATTTGGAGGTCCAGGGTAATGCTTGAAAATCTTAAACATGTTACTCGAGCCATTCTCGAACATTCCGGGCAGCCTTGGATTGTCCGAGAATGGCTCGCGTAACTTGTTGCTTCACCTGGCATATTCTTCGGACATTGCTCCCTCATACTACCAACTTTTCATATCGCTTCACAATTTCCCTTAACAGCACGAGGTTCGATTCTTTGAAGCAGGTCAGAAATCACCTACCCCATTTTTTTTTCGCTCAAACCTATGGAACTCTGGGAGAACGGAATCTTTAGCCTGTGTGACCGACAGCAAAAGGTTGTACAACAATGGCGTATATGCAGGGTTTAGACAGAATAGTGTGAACGACACGCTCAAAGACATGACTTTTAATACAGCTGTATACCTCGCAATACGCAAAGGCGTATCCACCACTTTTTGGTTGTAAGAGCTTTGTTTAGAAACTCAAAATCCTGTTTAAGTGCATTTAAACTGTCTTAGTGCAAATTTTATTTCAGGGTGACGACAAAAAGAGCGGCCGAACGGACTTCGGAAGAGGGTTAATTATTGGTGGTTGGCTAGTTGGTGCCTCCATGACAACAGTCGCCAGGTTAGTGGATTTATCGATAGCTGCTGCGTCTAGCGTCAGGACAGCATACCGTGTTCACGGCAAAACCTCCTCAGCGAAACACAAGAGCCGGGCTGAAAACGACCCTGACTGATAGAGACAGGAGAGCATTAAAAAGGAATGTTACCCGTAATAAGACGACCACGCAGCCAAAAATTTGTGCGGTGCTCAATCTGCAGTTCCAGAACCCAGTACTAACGAAAACAAGACATGCATGGCAGAGCTGCTATTGCAAAACCTCTTGTGACCAGGATGAATACATAAAGGTGATTGGCAGTGGTGCCGGAAGCATACAACGTGGACTGCCGATGCATGGAAGTGTGTAATGTGGTCGGCTGAATCCACATTCACACTACTTCCCAATTCAGGACGAGTTTACTAGTGGAGAACACCGTCAGAAGCCTACGACCCAGACTGTCTTCTCCCAACAGTGCAGATTGGCGGTGGTTCTGTCATGCTCTGTGCTGTCATATCGTGAATTTAAGCAGGTTCCCTGATCACACTGAAAGTACGGATGACTGGCAGGGCGTATGAAACCATTTCGGCCAATCAAGTCGATCCAATGGCTCAAGCATTGTTTCCTGCAGGGGATGTCATCTATCAAGGTGATAACGTCCCAATTCACAGAGCTCGCAATGTCTAATCATGGTTCGAAGAACATGAGGATGAACTCTCACACCTTCCTTGACCTCCTCAAACACCAGACTTAAACATCATCGAGTCACTGTGGTCTGTGTTGGAAAACAGAGTAAGATCCCGTTATCCTCCTCCTGCGTCTCTCAAGTAACTAGAGTAGTTTCTGCATGAAGAATAGTGTAACATCCCAGTAACTACATCCAGGATTAGTATGTTTCCATTCCAAGGAGGATTCAGGCGTTTTGAATGCCAAAGGTGGTCCCACGCCCTATTAGGTACATAAAACCTTCTTTTCCTAGGTGTTCACATTATTCTGTCCAACCCCTGTATATGGTTGATTAAATGTCTGCTTTTTTTTTTTTTTTTTTTTTTTTTGTTTGCCATACGTGACGTTCTGTTACATGCTGTTTTTCTGCACGAATTTTCCGAACAGCCCAATATTTTCCAACGGTTGTTCCCTATATTTGGGATAATTATTTCTTTCACAATTTGTATGAACTTTTATATGCATTGGTCAAGCTGCCAACACAATATTTGTTAAGAGCCGTAAAGACTGAAGCTGTCGCAGAGATCCAGGTGTATTCGGGGAACTATAGGTCTATAACGCCATTTAAATTATTTTGTTGAACTTTTTTCTTAAGTTTTAGAAAGTGCGTTTTCATTAATCTTACAGAAGTTTCTTGAACGCTACAGTTAATTTTAAACTTGCGTGTCTTGTTGAAAATCGAAAAGAAACATACCTCGAAGAAATTTTCAAATTTCAAGACCAAACTCTATAATAATTTGGAAAATAATTTCAACAATGACATTACCTAGATAATTTAAATTTTTTCTGAACTAATTCGAATCTTTTGTCAATAGCTGCTATTGCATACTACCGTACGCAATAGAAATATAAGAAATTTTGAAAATTCAAGACAAATATGTTGGAACATAATTTCAACAGTGACATAACCTAGGTAATTTAAATCTTTCCTCAACGAATTTGAATCTTTTGTCAATAGCTGCTATTTGCATAAAATAATATAATAGCTCCTATTGCATAGTACCGTATGTAATAGGAACTATTGACGCTATTGCATACTACCATACTACCGTATACAGCAGACCCTTAATAATCCGGCCTCTCCATAATACGGCCTCCTTCTCCTTGCGTGGTTTTTGGTTGCAGAAATCGTGTTAATATCAAATCGGAATGCATTATATTTCATACACGAGTGAAGTTTTCAATTTTAACGTTATGTTTTGTTTTGAACTGGCACCAATGCTCATATAATTAAATTTAAAATAAAAGTAGGAAGGATCTTCAAAATAAGTATTAATATTACAAAAATCATCTTCATTAATGCAGACAAAAATCTGTGACATGTTTCGAAGTGACCACACTGAGTAGAAAATGCAAGATTTCATCTGCGCTGTATTGCAATTGTACGTTTCTCTTACTGTGTATAGTACGTACGAATACATATTGTGCTTTACTCTGACAATATGAAAAGATCATTTCATTGTTTTAAATGAGACAGTATAGTACGTACTGATCGTGTTCTTTTACTATTTTCATATGCTTGTCTCTTATTTATGTTTTTTAAATACATATGTACTACACGTAGTAAACTTCTAATTGTAACCTTAAATTTAGTGAAGAATTAAACTGAATTTTTATACACTCTCAGTAATCTGGAACCCCTCTCTGCAAGGAATGGCCGGATTAGCGAGAGTCTACTGTATTTCTATACTGTATGCAATAGAAATATAAGCAATTTCTAAATTTCAAGACAATTCTAGAATATTTTGCAAAATAATTTCAACAGTGGCATAACCTAGATAATTTAAATCTTTCCTTAACGAATTTGAATCTTTTTTCGTCAATAGCTGCTATTATATTGCACACTACCGTATGCAATATACTCACTTAAATGGCAGTTTAGTTCGTAACAACTGTAGTTATGAAATCGAATGCTTTATTTATGAAAATTTATTTCTAGATACGCCAAAACCTTGAGGAAAATAGTATGTGCCATAATATTTGTGACAAGCACTCAATTTGAATATTATTTACCACGAATGCGGCTTTCACACGGAGGAATTCCGGAACAGCATTGTTTTTGAAAATTACCGAGATTCAAAACACAGAAAAAAACCGTAAACAGTTCATAATCGAAAGCCGTGTCGCCGTAACTCCAGATCTAGAATGTAATTAAAATCACTTTTTAGAATGCGTTGTATACGTCATCTCAGTCTGAAACCCCTAAATGGATTTATTCAATTGCTATTAAACAAACGGGAAGCATGGATAAGAACGACTTAAAAGAATATAAAAAAAACTACCTTTCCTCTCTTACAAAAAATGAGGCTTTTAAACCCACACATTCGCAAATAGCTTTTTCTTCTTAAGAAAAAAAAAAAAGAACTAAAAGCATTTTATTCCTGAAATTTTTATTGATGAAGCACTGAACAGTCAAGTAACGAAAAAGTCTTTCGTTAAGACGGCAACAAAAATACAGTTCTTTTTTTACGATAGCATGCATGGATTGGTCGTGACAAGAAAGAAACAAGGAAGAAAAGCAGAGCACGGAACCACGATATCTACGTCCTGCAAGTTTCGAATAATGCCGTTGAAAATTTCTTATGTCGATTAAAATTTTGGCTTTCATTCGCTAACTCGTTTTACAACAATCCGTGTCTTGTGATACCGTAAAGTGTTCGTGCCAAGATTTCGAATGGCTGAATTATTATACTGACGTCCTACTGATGTAATCAGGGTGGTAAACAAGAGGAATAAATATTGCTGGTGCTTTTTTTGCCCGGCACTTTTGTTCTTCCTTTATCATTTAATTCTGAGCGATCGTTGCGCCAAATAATGAATGCAGACATTTCTTCCACTCTTTCAATGCGTAATTTAGAACAAAACTGATGTTACATCCTATGATTGCCAATGTCGAGCCAAAAGCAATGGAAGACTTCCTTTCGAATCTCTTCAGTTCCGGAAGATTTCTTTTTCATTTGGTTTCCTTAAATTTGTTTACAGTAACCGCAGTAGCTGTAACTAAACTAAACTGACATCATACATCAACAGACTTTTTTCTTAGCTCTATTAGAAAAAACTACTTCTTTTGTTCTATGTTTTTCATTTCTGTGTTTAACAACAACTAAGAGCCACTTGTAGGGCTATTGTAACGTACACTCTTATTTAACTTTCCTTTTTCAGTTCCTGTTATCTTATGTAAATTTTGGTTCATTGTCCTTAAGCATTTTGATATCTTAACGCTACATTTTCTATCTCGCTGAATGTTTTCGTGGCAACCAAACTAGAGGACAAAAGTTGAATGACGTTATGAGGTATATCCTAATTTAACTTTTATTTTCAATTTCTTTCGTTACGTAAAGTTTGAGTTCGTTCTCTTTAAGCGTTTCAACTTTAACGTTATATTTTCTCACTCACTGAATGTTATTTTGGGAACATGTGCATGTTTTGACAAGATAAGAACGATGTATGAAATGACTGGAGCGAGCAGTGCAAAATGTGGGTAGAGTAGCGCAGCTCTGCGTTATGTTATGTTATACCTTACTGACGACTAGCTATATACATTTGATGAAAGTACTATGGTAGTCAAACACTTTGAGCGTTACGTTACAGAGGTAAAGTTTGTTGAATTCATTTGGAGTATATGGCTACTGACTGTTTTAAGGTAACCCGTTGATTACCATTATTACCATTGACTAGCTATCCAAGCCTTAGAAACCAATAAAGATTCTCTTCTGGCCGTTAGAAAGCTTATTATTGCTCACTGTGTAATTAAGATTTTTTCGCTAGTTATACGAGGCATAACGTCCATTGCTCATTGCGTAATTAAGGATTTTATGCTAGTTATCTGAGGCATAACGTCCATTGCTCATTGTGTAATTAAGGATTTTGTGCTAGTTATCCGAGACATAACGTCCATTGCTCATTGTGTAATTAAGGATTCTGTGCTAGTTATCCGAGTCATAACGTCCATTGCTTATTTTTACTCGATGTGAAATTAAGGATTTTGTGCTAGTTATCCGAGGCATAACGTCCATTGCTCATTATTGCTCATTGTGTAATTAAGGATTTTGTGCTAGTTATCCGAGGCATAACGTCCATTGCTCATTATTGCTCATTGTGTAATTAAGGATTCTGTGCTAGTTATCCGAGGCATAACAACCTCCATTGCTCAGTGTAATTAAGGATTCTGTGCTAGTTATCCGAGGCATAACCTCCATTGCTCAGTGTAATTAAGGATTCTGTGCTAGTTATCCGAGGCATAACGTCCATTGCTTATTTTTACTCATTGTGTAATTAAGGATTTTGTGCTAGTTATCCGAGGCATGACGTCCAGAAGCTCCAGTGTTACGAGTATCATAGGTATACGAGAAGTAACATTTTAACGATATAGATCTCCAAAACCATAGAATAGTTACAAAAATATACATTGATATAAAAACATTGTGACGTATGTTAAAGAGACTGATAAGACTGATATTTACGATTACACCAGGCCTCTCGTTAGAAGCCAGATAGATTGTTAGATCGTTGTAATTGCTTTGGAGATAAATGTTTAGAGAGCTTAGCCTACCTCTGTTAATGAGTAATTCTTTCACGTTGAATGTGACACTTCGTTGATATTGAAGCCTAAAAATGGTGATCGAGTTAATGTGACTTGGATATTACTTGGTATTTCGAGTATTGGATTATCCATCTATTGAAGCAATCATTGATTGAATGCAACTGAAGTGATTCGGCAACTGCTGTTGTGCTGAAGAATATGCCTGAGTTGGACCTAAATAACCAGATTTAATAATGTAGGTACACTTTTAAGTCTGGTTATTCCAGATTTCGGGCGTTTTTGAAGGCCAAAGTACACATTGAATTGTCCATATGGCAGTTCAATGGACAGTTCAATGACGGCTGGCTTTTAATGATTTAAGTTCTTCACTTCACTGGAAGAAAAACCAGAGCAAAAACAAAGACACTGGACAACGTACTTACACTCTTAGATTTAAGGGTGTAGGTACGAGACAACTTATTTACCTGGCCGTGAGTGATATCAAGTGCTTACTTGGTTATGTGTTACATATTTTAAGCTAACGTTAGTAAGAGTCAGCTTTACGCAACGTTTCTTTTTTTCTTTCTTTTTTTTTTTTCAAGGTTTTACGACCACCGTGAGCAACTCAATGGGATATAAGCAGTCGCCCGTCCCTAATTTAGAGTCACTGATCCAGGGAAGGGAGAGAATAAGCAGTCGCCCGTCCCTAATTTAGAGTCACTGATCCAGGGACAGTGCCGTCCACAAGCTGCACTGTTACAAGAATCACAGATATACGAGAAGTAACGTTTTAAGGATATAGACCTCCAAACCCATAGAATGGCTAACCAGAACATCCACGTTTCACCGGGATTCGAACCCGGACCCATCTCGGACGAATGGTCATAAGCCAGCACTTAGACCAATGCGCCAACGGGGCGGTCCCCCAACGTTTCAGTACGAAGATTATTTATATTGAAGTAATGCTAGTGTTTGGTGTAACATATGCAATTAACACACATCTTCGAGCAAATACCGCCATGTCTACACCGTCAGCCCGAAACATGAGGAAACCTTCGCACCTCGTCTTCAATTGGTCAGTGTCCCCGGGCCGACATTTTTGATGACCTAAAAAGACAAAGTCATCGCTCTTTCCACGTGTTTTTTAATTAACACGCAGCAACCAAAAATTGTATTTCAACACCGCTGTACCAATTCCAGAGGAAGAGAAAGAGCCGTGTCGAAATACAATAAACTTTCAAGCAAGCTGCTGAAATGCTCGAAACTTTTAAGCAAGCTGCTACCGCACGAAATCATTTCGAATGGGACACACAATATGAAATTGCACTCGAAGAAGTTTTTTCTCAACAGATGCCAAAACAGTTCAGAGCAATGTTTGCTTACCTTTGTGCTTTTTGCGGACTCAAATACCCTATGGCACTTTTCTTGAAATTCGAGATAACTTTAACTGAAAACTTCCGTAGAACTCTGTCACTAGAGATTAGTTGCAACGAGGTGCTTTTTGAATTTGGTGCAATACTTTTGTCACATCCGTTGAGCTTCGGAGATTTAGGTCTGCAACAAGTGTCGCTGGAAGCCATGCCACAAACTCTCTTTGAAGCAGAAACCGAACAAGCGATTGCTGACACTATGACTCCCAAACTTAATTCAGAACAAAAAGCAATCTTTGATCATATAGTGGCGACGTCAATAACCAGGAAAAATGAACGAACGCCTTTTTCATTTCTGGTGCTGATAGCTGTGGAAACTTTTTTCGTATGAAGCATTGTTACATTTCTTTCGCGGCAAAGGAATTAAATGTTCCGCTGTAGCATGGAGAGACATCGCAGCAATTCTCCTCCCAAGAGGAAGTACAAGCCACAGCGTCTTCAAATTCTCGATTCTTTTGTTCCAGAATTCAGTTAGTTCTATCAAGCCGAGTTGGAAAGCTGGAAAAGAACTGAAATCGACAAGGGTCTACATTTTTGATGAAGCTTCCATGATTCATGCTAATACCCTGACCTGCCTTGATCGTTTATCCATCGACATCGGAAATAACGAACAACCACTTGGTGTTAAGTTCTTGATACTTGGAGATTTTAACAGGTTCTACCCGTAGTCCTCGCTCAGCACGCGGAATCATTATGGGGAAATTTCTGAAATCGTGCCCACTATGACCACACTTCGAAGACACAGGACATGCATATTACGATTTGTACGCATGTTCTACTGACACAGAACATGCGTACAAATGCTAACGAGATAGCATTCACTGAATTTCTATCTGCGGTTGGTTCTGGCAGTGCCAAATTTCCAGATTCGCCTTTCACTCAAATACCAAATGAAATGTTATGCAAGGGGGACATTATTGAAACGATATACGGTACTAACTTTCAGACCCTGTCTGAAAACGATCTGAAAGATAGAGTAATCCTTTGCCCGAAGAATTCCCACTGTTTTGAGATCAACAACAAGATCATCGAACAACTTCCAGGCGAAGATCGCAGTTTGCAGAGTCTGGACATAGTTGTGACTGAAGATGAGAGTGAAAGAGTGCGCAATCCAATTGAATGTTGAAAATATCAAGAATTGAATGTTGAATAAATGAAATAAATAAATCAGCGATGTATTTATTTATTTATTTATTTATTTATTTATTATTATTTATTATCAATTGAATGTTTGCACACAATCGAGATGATTGGACTTCCGCCTCACATTCTACGACTGAAAAAGGGTGCAGTCGGGGTGCTCATCAGGAACCTGGAAACATGGAAAGGTTTAGTCAATGGCTCACGTATGATCGGAAAGTCGCTCTTCCAAAATACAATTTCTGTGGAAATTTTGTGCGGAGAACATAAGGGGTCGTAGCACACCTTGCTACGCATTCCGCTGACTACAAGCGACAGCACGTTCCCTTTTACGATCACAGGGATTCAATTTCCGATCATATTGTCCTTTGCGATGAAAATTAATAAGAGTCAAGGACAGATACTTGCCAAAGTCGGAATATATCTGCTAGAACCAGTCTTCTCACATGGTATGTTATACGTTGCCCTATCTCGAGCAAGATCAAAGGATTCTGTTGCAGCAAAGATCACTCACGAAGATGCACCTGGATTACCTGTCGCAAAATGGATGGACTCAAAATATTGTCTTGACTGAAGTGTTTGAATTAATTTATAAAAAACATTTTCAATCAAATAAAGTTAACATTTTTTGCTCGATATGAGTTTAGTCTTTCCAAAAAACAACTAACCTTCGATTTCGACGGGTTTCGACTAGTTGTTCCTTAATTTATGGAAAGCAGTGTATAGATAATGCAATAGCAATTTATCCAAAACAATTTCCTCTTTTAATGGCTACTGATTTTTTCACGCTCAATAACTTTTTGAGGAGATTAATTTTCATTGGTTAAAATATCCCTGTATGCGTACGAGAGATAAAAGAACGCAAACGCCTCATTCTCTAACCTACTAGTTTCCCTTTTTTCTCGAGTTTATATGGGGCTTGCATATAAAATTCAAACTCCAAGAAAAAGAGAAACTAGAATCAACGAATAGAAGGAACGCAAACACCTCAGTCTCTAATCTCGAAGCCAAGCTTACTTTTTCTAAAACACGGCCTCTTACCCACTAGGTCGCTGGTTATTATTTTACTATAGAGACAGGAAAAAACAGTAGTTTTCCTATTACAGCATAAAATGAAAGATTTCGAAAAATTAAAAATAAAATTGACGAATCTGTTCAAGGAATTCTCAGACGAAACGAGCGACGTGCTACGGAAATGGCATACAGAACCTTTCAGACGAGAAAGATAATCCACTCACCCAGCAGTACAAAAGAAAGAAAAACAGCTGGGAAAATACTCGGAGTAACTAGACTAAACACATCAGTAAATGTGCTTGAAACTTCATGAGAAAACTCGAAGTCATGATCAGACGACGACAGAGGGAGGGAAAACATTGAAGTGGTGAAAAATTCTACAAAAGGATGCCTCACAAAACGTTTTTCAGAAATTAGGAAGACAAATTTCCATTTGTTCAGGGAAATTCCTGCGCATGAAAAACATTCAAAAACTTTAGGAAAATCCTGCGAACTTAAATCAGGTCCACATCACATCACGACAAATGAAAAAATATTTAACAGCATACACTGCTTTAACATTAGCATTCAGACATCTGCATGTCTACAAATAATCTTTATTTACAGAAAGTTCGATATTGTGGGCTGAAACCTTTGGACCTTATGAGGGCCTATATCTTCGTGGTATACTCACCACTCGTTGTTTGTAAGTGCCCCCCCCCCGCCGAAGACGATCGCCCATTCGACCTTCAAAACAGTGACTAATTTAACTTCGTTTGTTGGGAGATTTCTTCCACTCACTCGACCATACAATCCGTCCCGGAGATGATTCTCTGTAGCGTTCGGTTCAGGAGGCAAACCCGGCCAGTTCAACATTTCGAGAACCATGTCTTTAAACTAAAGTGTCACAATGCTAGCAGTATAAATTGGGGCGTTGTCCTTCTGACAGAGAGAGAGAGAGAGAGAGATAAGCCTTCCTCAAAGTACTGCCACAACGTTGGTAGTGCACAATTGTTCAGTAGATCTACATAGAGCTCAGAATTCATGGCTGAAACGATTAATGGACCGAAGTCAAGCTACGACAGGTAGCTTCATACCATTTCACGGAATCCACCGAACTTCACTGTTGGGACGGTACAGTCCATAAAATAGCCTTCTTTGGGCTCCGGGATGATCACTAAATTGCTAGAATGTGCATAGTGACTCTTCTGTCCAAACAACGAGTTTTCCCATTAGTATTCAGTCCAAGATCGATGTTCGTTCGGCGTGTGGCATGTAAAAACACAGACTTTCTAGTGACGAGACTCGAAAGCACATCCTTCTGCTTCGAAGCCGAATACTTTCCCAATTAAGCTACGCAGGCAAGTGCTTATCACTGCTACTTGCCGTCTTGACATCTGCGTCACCTTTGTAGTACGTCACATATATCCGATTTAAAAAGGCAGGAGCACGAAATTGTAGGTTTCGAATCTGCTGAAAACCATGCTTGATAAAACTCTTTGTAGAAGAAGCAATTCTCTCTTCTACCAGACGATGTGTGGAAAAAGCATCCACATTTTTCGAAGCACAGAAGGAATTCACATAAATCCAGACGATGTGTGGAAGGAATATCACAATTTTTTTTCTTGAAGAACCTAACGGCCAAAAGACCCAATTTTGCGTTCGGGCGCAAGTGTGAAAACACAAAATTTGCCGGTGGCGAAACTTCAAGCCACATCCTTCTGCCCCGGAGCCGAATGTTTATCCAAGCAAGCTACACCGGTAAGTTTCTTATCACTGTCTCTTGCCATCTTGACATGTGCTTCACGTCTGTAGTACGTCACAATTAGCCGAAGTTATTAGCGGCTTGTGGATGACTTCTCGACCGTGGAAGTCCATGTGGTGCATCATCTTGCGCACTGTTCTGGTGCTAACATCAGTCCCAATATTTTCACATAGGGTTTGCGTGTTTTCAGGTAATGTTGATTATTGAATTTCTGAAACAGCTGGATGATCTGATCAGGAACGTGCAGATGGTTTCTTTCAACAGGACTGTACAACGTGCCACACCTCCAATAAGAGCATGCCAGAAATTCCCAGCTTTTTCCAGGACAGGATTATCTCCAAAGACCTGTGGCCGCCTAGGTCTTCCGACCTGACACACCCAGATTTCTTTCTATGGGAACTTTTAAAAAGCAAGATTTATGCCAACAAGCCAAGGTCGATCGAGGAACTAAAAGACAACATCACACGTGAAATTGCTGCCATCAACGTAACTACGCTACATCGCACATTCGTCAATATGGGGCGTCGGGTGAATATGTGCCTGGAAATCTTCTATGAGACATTCCTTTTTGTCACGGATCAAAGTATGTTTTACATTAATTTCATTCAAATATGCGTTTGCAATCGTGAGTTAATTTGAAAAAAATAAGTGTTCAGTTCCGAGTGAATCATTATTTATTATTGTCACACACCTGAAAATGACGGAAAACATTTTTTTTTTAATTTTTACATCCTGAACTGTCTGTAACAATATGTGAAACGCAATCAAAGACATTTTTATTTACCTTGCACATAGTAGCTCAATTTTTAGTAGCTCCCTGTGGTCTTTGAATAATGTCTTTTAATCCCTCACAGGATTTTTGACATGCCCAGCTCTAACTTGCATCTTCGTTTGCTAAAATTGTTTAAGCTAATGATGTTCTTTAGTCTAATTTGTATGAACTTTTATTTCTTCTTCCTGTACAAAAAATAACTTTTGCTAATAAGAAGAAAAGAAGTATAGTATCAACAGGGTTTTAATAAAAATAACTTTTTTCTACATGTCTTTCTCAAGAATAGATCTCAGTTGTTTAGTGATGTTTCTTAAAATACCTGTTAGGGACATTTTATGTTTAACCCCAGTAGTCGAGATATTTGGGGCTATGTTTCCACATAGTTGTTAAGTTTGTTTTTGCGGAACTCTCTATCATCACTGGGTTCCAAAATTAAGGAAAGGCAATTCATTTTGGTCTAAGCTCAGAAAAAATTAAATACATAGACTATTAGAAATGTTAGGAACCGTGTTTATTACAATCTAACGTTACTATTCGTTTGGTCTCAATATTCTGAGCGGTGAGATATTAAACTAAGTAAAAAGCACTTGTGTTTATTTCAAGCTCCAAAGAGCGCGCTCGCCAAATTTCTTTCCTCAAATTTTGTTATGCAGGTTCACAAAGTTTGATCCTCTTTCAGCACTAGGAAGGGTGCTTATTATATATCACGATCTTAGGAGAAAATATTAACCTGTCCAAACAATGCTTCCGTCGTAATGACTTTATGGCGGCCGTTGCTTCGACATGCCCCATAAATTCTGAACGGCCAGCTTAAAGCTTTGAGGCCGGAGTGAATACTTGCGAGAGAAGAAGAGAATGAATGTGATGGCGCTCTTGATTAAGACCCTTCTTCACTTTTAAAAGATGGCTTCGCGTCGTCTCACGTGGAAGACCCACATAACTCAACGCACCAGTCGTTCACAATAGCAGATGGTAGGAGGCTTTTGCTTCTTAGTTTTGTGGTCCGCCATCTTAATTCCTGGGGAAGTCTTCCTCGCCCCATTTGATACTCATCTCAACACTCACATATATTCTCCTGCAAAGCCATGGCAAGTAATAAACCATTGGAATTACTTGGCAGAAGAAGCACAAGGGTCCAGAAATCAGAGTGCCGACTTTTTTAAGCTAACACGGCTCTACCTATTTCCAGCTGTTAATTTCTAGCTTTAGGAACATTCAGAATGGCAAGTACGAAATGCATCTTTAGCGTACTTCCTATACATCACCAACGTAATCAGGCAACACATTGTTAATCAATCATTCTGGTAAGTCAATGATGGACTTGAGAAGTGTTTTTTTCAAAACATCCAGGTGACATATTTGTCTTCATTACATTTTATGATAGAGTGGGATAAAAACGATGTGTCCAACATTACACACTAATATACCTGTTGATTAGGTGCACCTGCCTTAGTCACGTAAATGGGGTTGCTCCAACAACTCGAGTGCAGTGTGCTGCATTCATCAAGTAAACCAACTCGTTGCGCATCAGTTAGCTTTCGAATGAGGCACAGAATTGGTAAAACGAGTGATCTCAGCGACTTGAAACGTGGCATGACAGTTGACGCTAGGTGCGCCCATTTGACCATTTCCTAAGCGCCCGTTCTCCTTAGCTCTCTACACGCACAACACAATAACAAAGGTTTACCATGAATATTGTGTGATACGTAACACAAAAGGGTTTCAGAAATATGCCAACGAGTTTTCCTTGCTTCGGTGGTCTTCACAATCCCCAGATTAAAACCCTGTCGAGCCTTTCTGGGATTAAGTGGAACAGCCTGTTCATTGAGAGATTGCGCCGCCATTCAAATTTGCAGCATTTGCTGAACTCAATCATTTGGGCATTAACATTCCTCCACGTGTCTTCCAGCATCTGGTACGTCCCATTCACCGACGGGCTCTTCTGCAGGCCAAAGACGAAGCAACATGCTACTAGGCAGCTATACCTAATAAACTGGAATATCAGTATAGTCTCTCTTATGTTTGTACTTCTAAATGATATATCTGAATCCCTTCCAATAAAAAATTAAAAATATATTAAACACCATAAGGAGTCCTCACAATCTCCAACACTAAAGAGCACATCTATCATACACATTTAAGGTGCTCAGTGACTCTGTAGAATATTTAGAATCGAGGAACTGTACACCAACTATATATAAAAGAGAAAAACTATATTTCTAGTCCGATATATTGGCGTAAGAACAGAAATAAACGTGTCCCAGCTTTCGCAGATTAACCAGATAGCTTTTTCAAGGAGGGCAGACACACTGAAAAGTGCAATCTGAACAGTAGAATGCTTTAACAATTTGAAAGCGGTGACTTAACTAGACAATAAACAAATGCAAGCAAAGATACGAAGCGTTTCGTTGGTAGCACGTGGTATCTTGGAAGGGAAAAGGCGTTCTTTGAAGAATTTTTTCCAAATCCGTGGCAAATCTAGGGTCATACCATTGTTACAAGCCTCACTGTAGATGTAGATTTAGGGATGGAGTAGGAAGCTGATTCCTTTACATCATCCTACATAGGAACAGGAGACTTGAACTTGACTTCTATGGATAGGGCCATGGTTACTTTACCGTTCTTTGTGTCTCTTTTATGCTCGTTCATTCTAATTCAAAACGAACGCTTGGTCATTCCGAAGCGTTAGGTGTGCAACTTAATTCTCGGCCACTGGAACGACACGTTGACAGCAAATTATAGCAAATCGAACACGTACCTAATCAGGGAAATAATCCCCGTCGTGTTGGATACATTTGAGCCATCGGTCAGGGAGCTGCCGAATGCCACTGCGGAAAAAAGAGGGCTGTTTCGAGTTGATAAAGTCATCAATACTTGTGTAGACCTCCTCGACAGAAGTAAAGTGCGTATCACTCAGGGGATGTTGCAGGGAACGAAAGAGGTGATAATCCGACGGGGCGAGGTCTGGAGAATACGCCGGGTGGGACAAAATCTCCCATGCCAGGTCGGTGATCGTGTTAGACGTCGTTGTCGCGGTGTGAGGACGCGCGTTATCCTGAAACAACATGACCGACCTTCTGCCCTTGCCGGTACATGGTCTTTTTGCCTCCATTTCACCACTCACACGAATGAGTTGCTGACAATAACGCTCGGCATTGATTGTTTCACCAGGTTTCAGCAACTCATAGTGTACGACACCGCGCTGATCCCACCATATGCACAGCAACAACTTTCTGGCATGGATACTCGGTTTGGCGGTAGGCTGACCTGGATAAACCCACGATTTGCGTCGCTTAGGATTATTGTAGAGGATGCACTTCTCATCATAGGTCAAATTCTTGTGGAGGAAATCCTTCTTCTTGAATTTGGAGAGCAAGATCACAGCAACATCTAAGCGCCTAGACCTTTTCGCAGTTGTGAGTTGGTGGGGCACCCAACGGCCCTCCTTGTGAATCCGTCCAAGCGTGTGCAGAAGCTTTGCAATGGCTTGTCGTGTTACTCCGAGTTCCTGGGTGAGCTCTGACTGTGTGTGACAGGGATCCGAGTTAAATAGTTGTTCCAGTTGTTCACCGTCAACTTTCTGTGGCTGTCCCGGACGTTCTGCATCACGGAGATCAAAATTTCCCTACTTAAACCTCTGGAACCACTTCTTACACGTACTGTAGGACACAACAGCCTCACCAAAAGCAGCACGAATCATTTACTGGGCTTCCGTGGCACTTCTTTTCAGATGAAAGGCGAACAGGAGGCAGTGCCTCAAATATTGCTTCTCGAACGACATTGCTTTCACCGTCAACTTTCGTCCCTTGTGTCACTACAGATGTGAGCGGTTACTGTTGCGTGGAAAGCTGTTAAATGGCGCTGCAATCAGCCATTCTCGGACACAGCCATTTGCATTTGCCGACGTTCTATGATCGTTTGCGGTTAGGGGCCGAGAATTAAGTTGCACACCTAATAGTATTGTTTGGAGCCATCTGGATATTGTAGAGGAATGGCATAAACACCTGTATTGTTGGAAAGAGGCGGCTTGTCAATGTTTGTCTTAAGCATGGTATGTAAAGATACAGGAGACCTTATGCTGACACCGTACAACATCTTCTTGAGTGCGTTCTTGAGTTAGTAGGAAAATTTTGGTATGGCAACTTTGGAAAGCATTTCCAACAGTCAGGCTTGCAATGATAGCGTCTCTCAACAGTTGCCACGGATCTGAAACCAGTTCTTCAAATAACGCCTTTTTCCTTCCAAGAACCGTACCGTACCGCTTGCCACGAAAAGGACGTCTCGTGTGTTTGAATGAAAATTATATTCGCATTTAGTCGGTTATTGTTTAGTCAAAGCTTGGAAATGTTTATTTCTATTTTTACGCCGACCAATTGGATTACTAATATACTTCTACTATTTTATGACTCTGTAGAAGATCAGAATAGTTTTCATGCTCTCAATCAGCAAAATTTTGGCAAAAGTCATTTTCTATGGCATATATCCAGACATTTTATATGCAACAAAAATTTACTAAGTATAAATAAATAAATAGAGAATAGATTATAAAAAAAAACTTTCACAGAATTACGCTTTTAGTTTCGCCCACTACTTAAAAATGAGAAAAGGGAAAAGAAGGAAGAATTTCTCACTACCTTCTACTCGAAAAATAACCCGCTTTTTTCCAGTATAATCGTGTCTTAAAGAAAGGGAGTGAAAGAAAAGAGAACAGCACATCTTTTTTATAAACACCCTGGGATCAAGAAAAAAGGAAGAAACGACAGAGAAGCTTTTCAAAATAACCCTTTACTAAACACAAAGAGACAACAGACAACTTTATCGATGTCACCATATGTTAAAAAGACAGAACAAACAGAACAGCTTTTTAAATATTACCTTGTGCACTAAAGAAACAAAAATTCACAGTATCGCGTTGTACATAAAACAGAGAAAGAAAACAAAGAAAAGTAAGAAAAACCGAAAATCTGATTGAATGGCCATGTAGTTTTATTAAAATAAAATAAATTGCAACTGTTCCTGATTGCTTTGGGCTTTACTAATGTTTTCAGGCTACTGATACCTATGGACCCCACGGACAGACAGTACTATATTTAATTAATTTAAAAGTACAGTTCGATAAAAAAAAAAAAAAAAAACAGCAGTGTCATTCATCTCGATTGTTTTAGGAATATTCTCCATTTTACTTCCTGCCACATACGTGTATGTTGAATTAATGCAGAAAATGATTCATTGGTTTTTTAATGGGTGTTTAACGACCACCGCGAGAAACTCAATAAGTTATAAGCAGTCCCGTACGCCCCTAATTTAGTGTAACTGCTTTCAGAGAAGGGAGAGAACCAGTACAATAAGACAAACATAACATTCATGCCTCACCGGAATTCGAACCCGAACCTTTCACGGATGAATAATCATAATCCAGCGCTTAGACCACTGCGGCTCCATCGTCTTCCCCCAATTACAATAAAATGTGTTTAGCAACAAATTCATCGAGACCGGGTTTGCGTATTTAAATTTTCCCATTCTTTAAATATTATACATACTATACCGTGCAAATTAATTGGGACAAGCTATTTTATTCTTGGAATTGTAATGTGATCGCCAGTTGATGTCGGAAACCCACGAAAACCGGTTTTATCAGCTGTGAGGTGGTGTGACTGTTAGAACTTGATAGTAAGAATGTGGTTTGACCGGTTTCAAACAGGAAATAGGCACTTCAGCTTCAGTTGTGAGCTTTCGTGTGTGACAGGTGGAGGTCAGTTTTTGCTCTCTGTGAGTACGTGTTGCTTTCGTGCATTGAAAAGTAGATATTTCCCCTAGGAAGCGTGCAAAAATAATTGCATTGAAGGATCACACTTCTATGACAGTGAGAGATATCGCTTCTGCAGTTGCTGTAGGCAAATTAGGTGTATCAAGACTGCTTGCGCGATACAATGCATCTGGATCATCGTCTCCAAAAAGGAGAGGTAAATGTGGAAGTAAACGAAAAACAACTCCACGAACAGATAAATATCTAATCAGAAATAGTAAAATGAATCCAAAAAAAAAAAAAAAAAAAAGCACCGACCTTCAAAGAGATTTATTGGCTAGTGGTTATAATGTTAGTGATTCAAGTTCCTGTTCAAGGTATGATGAATTCAGCCAAGTACGTAGAAATATTACAACGTAGGATTGTTCCATTCTTTCAAACTTTTGACGGGACATTTCAACATGACTTGGCCCCATGTCACAATTCGAAATTGGTCAAGAATTTCATGCTGGAATATCAAATTTATTTGCTTAAGTGGCCTGGAAATTCACCAGACTTAAATCCCATAGAAAACTTGTGGAATATTTTGGAGAGACGTTTAGGGAAAGCAGACTACAACCTAAGAATGCATGATAATAAATGCTATAAAAGTGGGGTTCCACGATTATGAAGTCAAAAATATGTGCATTCAATTAGTCGAGTCAATGCCAAAACGAATTCAAGATATCATTTCTGCTAAAGGAGGGCATACTTCATACTAATACAGGTATTTATCAGTGTATATGAAGGCATAGCATGATATAAAGGCATAGTTTAAAAAAAAAAAAGAGTGATTTTTTTACTTTGTCCCAATTAATTTGCACAGTATAGTATGTAATAAATCTAAATGCTTATTAAATATAATTAGGAATTATTTCTTTGCTCCGCAGGTTAAAGACAACAAGAGGAAATCTGAGAGATATGAGCAGTCTACCGTTCCTATTATTATTATTTAGGGCAATAGTTCCAGGGATAGAGTCAGCTGCATTCAGGAAGCTTAGTACACATGCTTCATCCGGAGTTCAAAGCCGGGCCCATCTCAGGCGACTAAACCGATGTCTGAGCTTCAGAGCACTCTTCCACTTGAGCGGCTATTTCAGAATATTTAATAAATCTGCAACTATTAGTTCAATGGGTGCACAACCTATGTCTTTTTTTTCATATTAAAAAACAACAGGAATGGGTTGTAGATGGTTTTTTTTATACCTGCAACTATTGGTGCACAACCCATGCCTTTTTTTCAATATCTGCAACTATTAGTTCAATAGGTGCATAACCCATACCTTTTTTCTTATGTCTGCAACTATTAGTTCAATGGGTGCACCACCCATGCCTTATTTTTTAAATCTGCAACTAACAGTTCAATGGGTGCACACACAACCCATGCCTTTATATATATATATATATATATATATATATATATATATATATATATATATATATATATATATATATATATATATATATGGGATGTAAGGTCAGGTGATGCGCAACATCACAGCCTCTCCTTGACAAATGTCAACCCCGCCTTCTCGTGGTGCATCCTGTTCCCACTAAAGGGGCTCTGACGACCGCCCATAGCGGTATAACTATACCATCGGGATTAGAGGAAATTCTATCCCACACTCACCAACCCGCTTGGCCAGCGTGGTGAGTTATGGCCAAACCCCTCCAAAATGACTCCACAACTTAAATCTTGGCCCTCAGTCTCCGGCAGCTGGAATGTACCTGGCCAAGGCAGCGGCCAGTGCGACATGAAGGCAGAGGGTGCTAAGAATCCCCGGAGGACCGGACTAGGCGGCCATCTGATGCTGACCTTGGCAACGTACAATGGACGCTCCCTATCTTCTGATTCAAGGCTTCTTGAATTGGAAGAGGAACTACAAAGGATCAAGTGGGACATCGTGGGGCTAAGTGAGGTAAGGAGAAAAGGAGAAGATCTCATCGAACTGAAAAGTGGACATCTCTTCTACTATCGTGGGACAGATACCGGCAGAACTAGTGGTGTTGGATTTATAATAAACAAGAAACTGAAGGATAAAGTTGTAGAAGTTGAAAGTTCCTCTGACAGAGCTGCACGACTCGTTATCCAACTATCGAGAAGATACCAGGCTCAGATTATTCAAACTTATGCACCCACCACAAGTCATCCTGAAGAAGAAATTGAAGAATTTTATGAGGAAATTTGTCATCTAAATAATAAAGGTAAGCAGCACTTGAAAATAATTATGGGAGATTTCAATGCAAAAATAGGGCAACGGCAACAGAATGAAACTTCAGTAGGTAAATTCGGTCACGGCAACAGAAACCAGCGTGGAAATACTCTCGTTGAGTTTGCAGAGGCAGAAGGGTTTTTCATCTTGAACTCCTTCTTCAAGAAAAAGCCACACAGGAAATGGACATGGAGACATCCAAATGGGACGACAAGTGAAATTGATTTTATTATGTGTAACAAAAAATTCGTCATAGAAGACTGCAGTGTGCTAAACAAGTTCAACACAGGTAGTGACCATAGATTGGTGAGATGTAAGATGCACCTCAACACTAAACTTGAACGTGGCAAGCTCATAAGACAAACAAAATCTATTGACATAACCAACCTTAAAAAACACCATAATACCTTCAAGTTGGAACTCAAGAACAGGTTCTCTGCTTTAGAAGGCCTAACATCGAAAGAAGTGGACATCTCTGAAGTTAACAGAAAAGTAACCAAAGCTCTTACGGAAACAGCAACAAAATTAGCTGGGTCTAAGAACAAGTTGCATGTAAATAAATTATCAGGAAAAACGAAAATGTTGATGCAAAAAAGGAGAGAGATGAGGACAACTAAAGAAGATGTGACTTCCAAAGTGGAATATATAGAGCTATGCAAGACAGTACGAAAAAGTATCACTGAAGACGTAAGAAAATTTAACTGTGAACTAGTGAGGAAAGCAATTGAAAACAACCAAAGCCTAAAGATAGCAAAGGGACATCTCAGTAAGGGAAGAAAACAGATTATGGCACTGAGAAAAGAAGATGGTTCTGTAACAAGAAATAGAGGTGAAATTTTGACAAGAGTGAAAGATTTCTACTCCAAATTATATGAAAGGGATGATACATGCACTCCAGACATCATGAAAGATACCAGTACCAGAGTTCCTCCAGTCCTTCCAGCAGAAGTTGCACATGCAATCAAGAACATGAAGCGGGGAAAAGCTCCAGGAGAAGATGGAATTACTGTAGACATCATACAAGAAGCAAGTGGAGAAATCGAAACAGTACTCGCCCAAATTTTCACTCGATGCCTTAATGAAGGAAAGATTCCTGAGGATTGGAACACCGCTACAATGATCCTGCTACATAAGAAAGGTGACATTGAGGATCTCGGAAACTACAGACCTATCAGCCTCCTATCAGTAGTTTATAAAATCTTCACTAAAGTTATTTCACACCGCTTGAAGGTAACACTGGACATGGCTCAACCGAGAGAACAAGCTGGATTCAGGAGTGGCTACAGCACAATAGATCATATCCATGTGCTGAGAGAACTAATTGAAAGAGCGAGGGAATATGAACTTCCATTGTGCATGGCTTTTATCGATTATGAAAAAGCCTTTGATTCGGTGAAACCATCAGCAGTTACAATGGCTCTGAAAACCTGCGGTATTGAAGATGCATACATTAATATTATTAATAACATCTATGAAAATGCAAGTGCAAAGATTAGGCTGTTTGAAAATACAACACACATAAAAATTGGAAAGGGAGTGAGACAAGGTGACACCATATCTCCGAAGCTCTTTAATGCCACATTGGAGGGTGTTTTTCAGTCACTGAGCTATGAAAACAAGGGGATAAAGATTAATGGAGATTATCTAACCCACCTTCGTTTTGCTGATGACGTAGTCATTTTTGCAACTAGCCCATCAGAGCTGCAGAGTATGATCCAGGAACTTGCTGACAAGAGTAAAGAAGTGGGATTAAAAATGAACTTTCAGAAGACAAAAGTGATGTTCAATGCTTTTACAAGAAATGAAGATTTATCGATTGATGGAGAAAAGCTGGAGATAACAGACACGTACGTTTATCTTGGACAGCAGATATCAAGTGAGGGTCACATTGATGAAGAAATTAATCGGCGCACAAAACTTGCCTGGAGAGCTTTTGGAAGAAACAGCATAATTTTCAAGAGCAATATGCCATTATGTCTTAAAAGAAAAGTGTTTGATCAATGCATCCTTCCAGTGCTTACGTATGGTGCAGAGACGTGGACCTTAACTAAAAGAGATATACAAAGACTGCAGACAACTCAAAGAAGCATGGAGAGGTGCATGCTTCGTGTAACCAGGAGAGATAAGAAGAGGAACTCGTGGATCCGAAAAATGACAAGAGTGGAAGACATCATGATCAGAGTTAAATCCCTGAAATGGCAATGGGCTGGACATACTGCCAGAAGGACAGATCATCGATGGACAGCCGAAATTTTAGATTGGATTCCAAGGGACAGGAAAAGACCCAGAAGAAGACCACATGGGAGATGGGTGGATGAAATTCGAAAGTATGCAGGGGTGACATGGAGGAGACTGGCACAAGACAGACCGTTGTGGAGGAAACTTGGGGAGACCTTCGTCCAGCAGTGGATTGATAATGGTTGACAATGATGATGATGATGATATATATATATATATATATCTGCAACTATTAGTTCAATGGTGCACAACCCATGTCTTTTATTTTTCATATTGAAAAAAGGAATGGGTTGTAGATGTTTTTTTATATCTGCAACTATTAGTTCAATGGGTGCACAACCCATGCTCTGTAACGTATACTCTAGATTCACTTTCCTTTTGATTTTTACTATCTCTGGTTATTTTATTTTACTATGTAAATTATCTTCTTACTGAACGAGATGTTATTTCTCCCGCTGAATGAGATCTGGCAATGAGTGTAAGTCATGACGTGGTGGTAGCCAGTATAAATAGGCACGTTCAACGATAATACGGAGAGCTTTTGTTTGTGTTACGTGAGAGAGCTTTTGTTGATGTGCGTAGGGAGAGCTTTGGCTATATGTGTAAAGAGATCTTCGTTCATGTGAGTACAGCTTCGTTCATGTGCAAGGAGCTACGTTTTATTGAGTAGCTGTGTGTCCGGTGAAATGTATGTTGGATCATATCAAGAGTTTCCCTAATAAAAAGTTGTTCTAGTAAGTACGTTTTTCTCAGTTCATAGTTTTGTCAGATTTCTGTCTGGCTGTTAGGTTTATTTCATTAGTTGTTATTATTAACAACCAGCATTAAGACTTTATTCATCTTAATTACTACTACAACATTACTAGCAGTTAAAAGCTTGTTCATTATTATTACTACACTACTAGCAGGAAAGTTTATTCATGATATAATTAACAACACAACAACCATTAGAAGAAGCATTAGTAGAAAAAAGCTTATTCATTATAGCTCTTTTATATATCTGCAATTATTAGTTCAATGGGTGCACCACCCATGCCTTTTTTAAATCTGCAACTAACAGTTCAATGGGTGCAGAACCCATGCCTTTATATATATATATATATATATATATATGTCGAAATACTCTCGTAGAGTTTGCAGAGGCAGAAGGGTTTTTCATCTTGAACTCCTTTTTCAAGAAAAATCCACACAGGAAATGGACATGGAGACATCCAAATGGGACGACAAGTGAAATTGATTTTATTATGTGTAACAAAAAATTTGTCACAGAAGACTGCAGTGTGCTAATCAAGTTCAACACAGGCAGTGACCATAGATTAGTGAGATGTAAGATGCACCTCAACACTAAACTCGAACGTAGCAAGCTCATAAGACAAACAAAATGTATTGACATAACCAACCTTAAAAAACACCATAATACCTTCAAATTGGAACTGAAGAACAGATTCTCTGATTCTCTGCTTTAGAATACCTAACATCAGAAGAAGTGGATATTTCTGAAGTTAACAGAAAAGTAACCAAAGCTCTTATGGAAACAGTAACAAAATTAGCTGGGTCTAAGAACAAATTGCATGTGAACAAATTATCAGGAAAAACCAAAATGTTGATGCAAAAAGGAAGAGTGATGAGGACAACTAAAGAAGATGTGACTTCCAAAGTGGAATATATAGAGCTATGCAAGACAGTACGAAAAAGTATCACTGAAGACGTAAGGAAATTCAACTGTGAACTAGTAAGGAAAGCAATTGAAAACAACCAAAGCCTAAAGATAGCAAAGGGACATCACAGTAAGGGGAAAAAACAGATTATGGCACTGAGAAAAGAAGATGGTTCTGTAACAAGAAATAGAGGCAGAAATTTTGACAAGAGTGAAAGATTTCTACTCCAAATTATATGAAAGGGATGATACATGTACTCCAGACATCATGAAAGGTACCAGTACCAGAGTTCTTCCAGTCCTTCCAGCAGAAGTTGCACATGCAATCAAGAACATGAAGCAGGGAAAAGCTCCAGGAGAAGATGGAATTACTGTAGACATCATACAAGAAGCAAGTGGAGAAATCGAAACAGTACTCGCCCAAATTTTCACTCGATGCTTTAATGAAGGGAAAATTCCTGAGGATTGGAACAACGCTACAATGATCTTGCTACATAAAAAAGGTGACATTGAGGATCTCAGGAACTACAGACCTATCAGCCTCTTATCAGTGGTTTATAAAATCTTCACTAAAGTTCTTTCACACCGCTTGAATGTGACACTGGACATGGCTCAACTGAGAGAACAAGCTGGATTCAGGAGCGGCTACAGCACAATAGATCATATCCACGTACTGAGAGAACTAATTGAAAGAGCGAGGGAATATGAACTTCCATTGTGCATGGCTTTTATCGATTATGAAAAAGCCTTTGATTCGGTGAAACCATCAGCAGTTGCAATGGCTCTGAAATCCTGCGGTATTGAAGATGCATACATTAATATTATTAATAACATCTATGAAAATGCAAGTGCAAAAATTCGGCTGTTTGAAAATACAACACACATAAAAATTGGAAAAGGAGTGAGACAAGGTGACACCATATCTCCGAAGCTCTTTAATGCCACATTGGAAAATGTCTTTCAATCATTAAACTGGGAAAACAAAGGGATAAAGATTAATGGAGATTATCTAACCCACCTTCGTTTTGCTGATGACATAGTCATTTTTGCAACTACCCCATCAGAGCTACAGAGTATGATCCTGGAACTTGCTGACAAGAGTAAAGAAGTGGGATTAAAAATGAACTTTCAGAAGACAAAAGTGATGTTCAATGCTTTTACAAGAAATGAAGATTTATTGATTGATGGAGAAAAGCTGGAGATAACAGACACGTACGTTTATCTTGGACAGCAGATATCAAGTGAGGGTCACATTGATGAAGAAATTAATCGGCGTACAAAACTTGCCTGGAGAGCTTTTGGAAAAAACAGCATAATTTTCAAGAGCAATATGCCATTATGTCTTAAAAGAAAAGTGTTTGATCAATGCATCCTTCCAGCGCTTACGTATGGTGCAGAGACGTGGACCTTAGCTAAAAGGGACATACAAAGGCTGCAGACAACTCAAAGTAGCATGGTGAGGTGCATGCTTGGTGTAACCAGGAGAGATAAGAAGAGGAACACGTGGATCCGAAAAATGACAAGAGTGGAAGACATCATGATCAGAGTTAAATCCCTGAAATGGCAATGGGCTGGACATACTGCCAGAAGGACAGACCATCGATGGACAGCCGAAATTTTAGATTGGATTCCAAGGGACAGGAAAAGACCCAGAAGAAGACCACATGGAAGATGGGTGGATGAAATTCGAAAGTATGCGGGAGTGACATGGAGGAGACTGGCACAAGACAGACCGTTGTGGAGGAAACTTGGGGAGACCTTCGTCCAGCAGTGGATTGATAATGGTTGACAATGATGATGATGATGATAGATAGATAGATAGATATATATCTGCAACTATTAGTTCAATGGTGCACAACCCATGCCTTTTTTTTCATATTAAGAAAAAAGGGAATGGGTTGTAGATGTGTTTTTATATCTGCAACTATTAGTTCCATGGGTGCACAACCCATGCCTTTATATATATATATATATGTATATATATGCAACTATTAGTTCAATGGTTCATAAACCATGTCTTTTTTTTTTATTAAAAAAAAAGGGATGGGTTCTTTTGTTTGGTTTTTTATATCTGCAACTGTTAGTTCAACGGGTGCCCAACCCATGCCTTTTTTTTTTTTACTTATATAGATATAATATTGGATGGGAGGAGTTAAAATGCGTTTGACATAGCTTACAAACAATATATTCTTTTCAGTCTGGTTTGGTTCGCTACCGGATGAAGGCCTCCCACATTTCCCTCCCCCTTTATATCTGTCTGTTATTTTTTAACTCTAATTCCTTTCTGCAATTATTTGTATCTTATTCAAACATTTGTGCCAACGTCTTCTTCATTTTTGGGGTCCCAGTTCAGCGTCTCACGAATTCATTCTCCTAAATCACATCCCATCTTCTCTGCCTGCTAGATCAGTAGTTCCAAACAGTTTTGCATTCGCGGACCGGCAAAACGTTGGGGAGGGGGACCTTCGCGGACCGGAGATGCCGAAACAAAACCTGTACGCTATTTTCAGGTATTTAGTCTCGTAATATTCTACACTGACGGAAAAAAATCCCAACACCACGCAAAAATAGTTGTAGAGGAATGAAATGGCGGCAATACATTTGTATGGGTAACATATTTAATCGATTAAGGTTTCAAGATCACAGCTTATTGTAAGCGCGAGAAGAGCCATTTTAAATGTGAAATGCTGGTACAAATAACTGGTGTAACCGCCAGAATGTTGAATGCAAGCACGCAAACGTTCATGCATTGTGTCGTACAGGTGCTGGATGACAGTTTGTGGGATGGAGTTCCATGCCTGTTGCACTTGGTTGGTCAATACAGGGACGGTTAATGCTGGTTGGGGGTGACGCTGGAGTTGTCGTCCAATGATGTCCCATACGTGCTCGATTGGTGAAAGATCTGGTGATCTAGCAGGCCACGGCAACATGTCGACACTCTGTAGAGCATGTTGGGTTACAACAGCGGTATACGGGCGAGCGTTATCCTGTTGGAAAACACCCCCTAAAATGCTGTTCATGAATGGCAGCACAACAGGTTGAATCACCAGACCGACGTACAACTGTGCCGTCAGGGTGCGTGGGATAACCACGAAAGTACTCCTGCTGTCATAGGAAATTGCTCCCCAGACCATAACTCCAGGTGTAGGTCCAGTGTGTCTCGGCCGCAGACAGGATGGTTGCAGGCGCTCACCTGGATTTCTAACCAACACACGGCCATCACTGGCACCCAGGCAGAACCGGCTTTCATCAGAAAACACAACAGATCTCCACTCCGTCCTCCAATGAGCTCTAGCTTGACACCACTGACGTCGCAAACGGCAGTGGTTTGGAGTAAGTGGAATGCACGCTACAGGGCGTCTGGCTCGGAGTTGTCCTTCAAGTAACCAATTTGTAACAGTTCGTTGTGTCACTGTGGTGGCAACTGCGGCTCGAATTCCTGCCGCAGACGCGGTACGATGCGCCACGGCCATACGCCCTACACGGCGGTCTTCCCTCTCAGTAGTGCCACGTGGCCGGCTGGAACCCGGTCTTCTTGAGGCAGTACCTTTCCTTGACCATCGCTGCCAACAATTATGCACAGTGGCTACATTCCTGCCAAGTCGTTCTGCAATATTGCGGAAACAAAATCCACCTTCTCGTAGCCCTATTACTCGACCTTGTTCAAACTCCTTGAGCTGTTGATAATGGCTTCTTCGTCTTCTTAAAGGCATTCTTGACTAACATCAACACCTTACGTCGAATCTCAACGATAACTAACGCTCACGAACGTTACAGCGCGTATTTACAGCAAACCTGCTTTGCATGTTCCGAGGGGCGCTACTAGCGCCGCACGTATGCGCCGAGCGCGAAATTTACATAGACGTCATCTTACAGATGTACTCTCACCGCCTACCAACTGTCGTTTATCTAACACAACCCTTTCTTGGTGTTGGGATTTTTTTCCGTCAGTGTATGTTATAATGATCACTGGTACAATCCATATTTTATACACCAGATAATTCTATGTCACTTATTTGCAGCTAGTACCATTTAATCTGTTAATATTCTTTAATGGTTAATAAGTGCAATCCATAATCCATATACCACAATATTCTGCTTTCCGTTAATATAACTTTTTCTGGAGTCAATGCAACATCTGTTGGTGTTGCTTTGCGATAATTTTCTCGAGCCATGATTCCAGCGTCGTTTCTGTAAGCCGCAGAGCAGCGTTAATGTCCATTATATTCCTGTGTTTTGTCTCGATTGCCGAAACAGCTGAAAAGGTTTCCTCGAAATAAATACGTGGTTCAAGAAGCTACCAATAATTTTAGAGCTTTGCTCCTGAGACGGGGATATTCTTTCTCCATAATACCACAAAACTGAGTCAGAGATTCGGATTTGAATATCGATACCAGACTGACATCAGAAGGAAATTTCAACGAAGCTTTCCTTTTCCTGGTGAGTTAGCCGATCTTCTGTGAAGATTTTAGCGATTCAAGCTTCCTTTAATCCTCCGCGAGAGAAGTTAAAAAAAAATTTGATCTAGATTTCTTGCTACTTTGACTCGATTTCGATTCAAAAAGAAAATAAATAAATTCACTCGTTTCTCGCGGACCGGCGGAAAAAACATCGCGGATCGGAGTTTGGGAAATACTGTGCTAGATACCTGCCGATGTTCATGTCATCAATTAGACGAACATTTACAAGTTTCCTATTTTAGCTCACTGGCTTATCCAGATATTATGTAATTTTATTTTCGTTTAGTGTCCACGTTTCTCTAGCACATGTTAAGAACAGAATTATGAATTGATTAAAAGACTATCGTACAGAATTTATTTCTAAAAGAAAACATAGTAAAATACTCGCGGCGCCCTTTGCCTGCCAAAAAGCCAGAACCTCGACGTTGCGCGGAACATACCAGTTGCATGAAGAGGCATGCTGGAAGATTGCACAATGCCCAAATGATTAAGTTGCGCAGATAATCCACATTAGATCATGGCGCAGTCTGGTGGAGAACAGCTCATTATATCTCATCCCAGATGTGCTGGACGAGACTTTCATCCGGAGATTGTGCAGGTCATTGCATCAAGGTAAGCTCATCGACATGTTTCTGGAATTATTCAGTTCCCAGCCATTTCAAACGGGTGCGTTTTTTGGGTGGCCATGTCCATCTGCTTGAGCATAAACTGTAGACATGAAGGGATGATTTTTGTCGGAGCAACGATGTTCTGACACGCCACGGCGTTCAGATATCGTTCGATGGGTGCATAGGGGTCTAATGGGTCACAGGAAAATATTACCCAGACCAGCACATTGCCACCACCAGCCTTTATTGTTGACATGTATCATGATGGCTCCATGGTTAAACCCAGGTAGCAATTTAACATAGGCCCCACGCTGAGTTACCATCTTTTAGGAATAGCAGACGGTGGCTAAGTGTTGCGCCTTCCTTAAATTGTAAGGCTGTTCTACCTGGAAATGTTAGCTGCGCCAAATTCGTATTCTGCCACCCGAATAATACTAATTCGTTCATTCAGGATAACTTTTTTCCAGCCTTCAACGCACCAATGTCAATGCTCTGGCTTCCATTTTCGTGTTCTGTGAGCCGATAACATTGCCACTCGACATGGTCATCGGCTTATTGAGAGATAGCCTTTGGAGATGATACTACTCAGGAAGTACAGTCTTGCAAATTAACGTAGGCCCAACACTGAGCCATCATCTTTTATGAATAAAAGACGGTGACTCAGTGTTGGGCCTAGATTAAACTGCGAGGAGGTGTTTCCTGGGTAGGCACCCCAGTGTTAGGACTAGATTAAATTGCGAGGTAGTGTTACCTGTGTGAGCACCCAGTGTTCGGACTAGATTGAATTGCGAGGTGGTGTTACCTGGGCGGGCCCTCCAGTGTTCGAACTAGATTAAATTGCGAGGTGGTGTTATCTAGGTAGGCACCCAGTGTTGAGCCGACATTAAATTGCTAGCTGTGCTGCCTAGGTGGGCACCCCAGTGCTGGGCCTAAGTTCAACTGCGAGACTTATTACCTGGGTTGGCACCCCAGTGTTAGGCCTACGTTAAATTGCGAGGATGTACTACCTGGGTAGGCACACAAGTGCTGGGCCTACGTTAAATTGCGAGGCTGTGGTACCTGTCTCAGCACCCCAGTGTTAGGCCTATGTTAAATTACGATGCTGTGCTACCTGGGTAGGCACCCAAGTGCTGGGCCTACGTTAAATTGCGAGGCTGTGGTACCTAGGTCAGCACCCCAGTGTTAGGCCTATGTTAAATTGCGAGCCTGTGGTACCTGGGTTATTTTTGTGTGTGTGTGTGTGTGGAGGTTTAACGACCACCATGAGCAACTCAATGGGCTATAAGCAGTCGCCCGTCCCTAATTTAGGGTCACTGGTTCCAGGGTAGGGAGAGAGCCAGTACCGTAAGACAAACACAACATCCATGCCTGACCGGGATTCGAATCCGGACCCCTTACGGACGAATGATCAGAAGCCAGCGCCTTAGACCACTGCACCACCGGGGCGGCAATTACCTGCGTTAGCACCCCAGTGTTAGGCCTATGGTAAATTACGATGCTGTGCTACCCGGGTAGGCACCCCAGTGTTGGGCCTACGTTAACTTGCGAGGCGGTCTACCTGAGTAAGCACCCCAGTGTTTTAATTTTACAGTGTTTGCCGGGTTGTGAGCCGCCGTCTGTTCGATTCTCGTCATTGCCCTTTGGCCTCTATGATTCATCAGCTGTGAATACATACGAACTTTGAGTCAAACTAAAAGTCAGGACCGGCTGGACTATAGGAGCTACCGGGACTGATTTCCGGGCCCCACGCCCTCACGGAGCTCCGTAGTTTAGAAAACACTCGCGCCAAACGTGGATCATTTGCATATTAATACGCACTCTAGCAATTTTCAAAACCTTGCATCAAAATCCGTTGCTAAATACTTATGAGCGAAAAAAAAACTAAATATACGAATTTCGTTTAGAGGAATCCTTATATGCATTCGCTAAGCAAAAGTATTTGCTATGCAAAAATATTCTTTACGCAGATTAGTTGAAGTTTTTTTTTATAATTTCGTGAGGAAATTGTCATAAGAGTCACAATATACTTCAACTATTTCTCCCCGGAAAGAGTATTAAGGTTTAAACACTTTACTCTCTGAGCTCCATAAGGGATATTTTCTTAAGTTTAAAGCAAATACTTCAGTGATATAATTCTTTCTTAATGAGAGTTTTCTCGCGTGTTCTACAGGAATGAAACTTTTTACTTAACGATATTTTAAATACACCGAACTGTGAATACTTAAGAATCGCATATAGCTTATTAAATCCGTGTCGTTTTGGGGTAAAATAAGCGCAAATATTCTCCAAGCTTTCGCACTCCTCTGTGCTTATTACACCACAAAAATTAACGGATTTAATACGCTATATGCGTTTCTGCTGATGACGTAGTCATTTTTGCAACTACCCCATCAGAGCTACAGAGTATGATTCAGAAACTTGCTGACAAGGGTAAAGAAGTGGGATTTAAAATGAAATTTCAGAAAACAAAAGTGATGTACAATGCTTTTACAAAAAATCAAGATTTATCGATTGATGGTGAAAAACTGGAGATAACAGATATGTACGTTTATCTTGGACAACAGATATCAAGTGAGGGTCACATTGATGAAGAAATTAATCGGCGTGTAAAACGCTCCTAGAGAACTTTTGGAAGAAACAGCATAATTTTCAAGAGCAATATGCCATTATGTCTTAAAAGAAAAGTGTTTGATCAATGCATCCTTCCAGTGCTTACGTATGGTGCAGAGACGTGGATCTTAACAAAAAGAGACATACAAAAGCTGCAGACAACTCAAAGCAGCATGGAGAGGTGCATGCTTGGTGTAACCAGGAGAGATAAGAAGAGGAACTCGTGGATCCGAAAAATGACAAGAGTGGAAGACATCATGATCAGAGTAAAATCCCTGAAATGGCAATGAGCTGGACATACTGCCAGAAGGACAGACCATCGATGGACAGTCGAAATTTTAGACTGGATTCCAAGGGAGAGGAAAAGACCCAGAAAAAGACCACATGGAAGATGAGTGAATAAAATTGGAAAGTATGCGGGAGTAACATGAAGGAGACTGGCACAAGACAGACCGTTGTGGAAGAGGCTTGGAGAGACCTTCGTCCAGCAGTGGATTGATAATGGTTGACAATGTTGATGATGATGATTTCCAGAAATTAGGTGCAGAGATTAAAATGTTTCCGAGATACATGGCTCAAAAGTGAAAGTATAAATTCCTGAAGTCACAACTTTGATGCAGATATATTGAGTAAAAATTACATCTGATTTTTTAATTACAGTGTGTTTCATACAAAAACATTCTTTACTGTGTGTACAACAACGAAGGCACATAGAATTACAGTTTAATTCGTCAGAAAGCTACTCAATATTAGATATTTTGATCGAAAATCAGCAAAAAGGAAGACTAGAATAAAAACATTTTATGGAAATATTGGCCAAAGAAGAAGCAAAAGGTGGTGTTTCTTGTGGACTCCTGGTCTCCCAACAAATATAATCAATTAGTCAACGATACGTTTCGAATGACGTCACCTTGCACCAAACATTGATACCTCCACGATGTACCGGACTTATGCAGCCTCTGGATGAGGGATTTTTGCTGTCTCCTAAGAATTTCGTTAATTATGTTACTCATACAATCATATCTCCGCCACTCTGGAGCATTTGGCGTCAAGGTAATTTTATAAGGGCGCAATCGTCGGCTCATTTTTAGTTTCCAACTCTTATGTTCCAGCACCTGATAAAATACGCCTATTTAAAATCTGGGTTCCTATAAAACGAGCCATCGCCTTTCACTACACCGATTGACATTCGACGCAAATATGGTTGACATTTGTAAAGAACTCAATCGTAGTTCTATGCCCTTCTTTGTTTTACACACTGTAAACAACGTTTTTGCATGAACCAGCTTTAATTCAGAAAATGAACTTAAATTGTACCCAATAAGTCTAAATTAAAATTGACTTCCAAAAATAATGCCTTCACCTTTGTGCCGTATCTCGGAAACATTTTCATCTCCACACCTAATACTCTGGAAATAAATATTCCTTAGTATGACATATCTAATGGCTTGGTCCAACCTTGCGACTAGATCGGCACTTTCGAACCGTGCTCTTGTTAGCGGACAAGGGGGTTCCTAATATAGGTTGAGATACCCGAACCCACAGCGCTATGCGCCTTTTGGCAGGTGAAAGAGAATCTAAGAGAGTTAGTAGCAGATTGCCCCGATAGAATAGCACGAAAGAAAAGTATGGAAATATTAGAGTACAAGAAGTAAACGGTTTCCCGTTAAGTAGTGAAGTTATAAGCCGCCCTACATACTTACCTGCAACAACAAGCCATTCCGAGCGATATTTCTCTCCGCAGAAAAATGCCCGGTACACCGCTGTCACGGATGAGTACAGGGGGAAAAGAAGGGAAAGACAAGGAAAAGGGGAACCTGGAAAAAAAAAGAACATCACACACAGAATAAGTTCCCCAGAGGAAAATCGACGTTCAAAACCAGATAAGACAAAACTGGCCATTTGCTCAGTGTTTCTCTCGGGTTCGCTATTGCTTCGTTACTCGTTAACCAATGAGAGAAAAGATTTCTCCCCTTTGGTTTAAAAAAAAATTATCAGGTTTACTTTTGTTGATTCTTGACTGACAAGCCAGAGTAACCATAGCTGAGGTGGTGTGATCCCAAGATTACACCGATCGAGGTTTGAGTTACTCATTTTGAGTAAACGACAGAAAAACAAAAAAAATTAAAACAGCCACAATCAGGGTTTTTATTCCTTATTTAGGGAGCCGGTAGTATAAGGGCCAATCATTTTTTCTTCACTACTTGTCTGCTTGTTGCACAATTGTGTGCAACAGCGGAAAAAATTAAGTCCTGTTTTATTTATTTATTTTTTTTATGTCAGAACTAAGGCGTAAGAAAAAAAATGTTATATGAAAGACAAGACCAACAACACCTTGTTAGTTAGGGAGAGAGATATTCAGTACAAAAAAGATAAATCTTTTATGCAACATTTTGCTCGGCCCTCAAAAGGGCCGTCCCCCCCAACTCCTGATATTCAATTCTAGCTTTCTTTCCATGTGTGAAGAATAACTTCAATTTAGTCCCAGTTATTTTTAATTTTCTTGTTAGCGTAGCTCACCGAAACTTATTATATACCTAAGTGCTTTGTGGTTTTTGCATTTCTTTTTATGATTCATCCTGAATCCTGAACAATGCGCTTCATTGTCCTACATGGTCATTTTGACATAAAAACGTATCACTAACAAATTAGCTTTTGCGAACACGAGATGAGAAAAATCAGTTGAATAACAGGCATAATAACTACCGATCTCATTTCTTTTCGGTAGACAAGAATGAGTGAAAATAGTTTGCGTGAAGAACAACAAAATTGTCGGAGAGATGACGAGGCCATACAACTTAAGATGAACTTCCCATTATAACAGTCAAACTACAGTAAGTAGAAGAATGTTTATTTTGCGCAGTTTTGTTTAATACTTAATTTTAAAGAGCTACGTGCTAAAATTATCTGACGCGAAAAGACAGAACATAAACCGCAGGAGAAAAATCAAATATTATTTTGAAATAAACATTATTCCAAATGTTTAAAAGTAATGCCTTCTTCGCGTGTGGCTGAAATCCACGAGACCACAAAACATTCCTCAAGTACTTTCTTTTGTTTGTGACTTAAAGCAGACCAAGTCTCAAATTTAAAATTTAGATTAGAGATATCTCATACCCAAAATGTTTCTGAAAACTTATTTGCTCGTACGTTATTACGCAAGATGTTTGTTTGAAGGTTATTGCATTAGGAAGCAGAAGAAAAAGTGATTGCACGAAATCTCGCGTCAGTAGTTTTTATATTTATTGTTTACGATTATGTAAATTCTTACGAAAATACTAAATATATCGCGTCTTCTGAATTTCCTCTTCCTTTTCGGAGTTATAAAATAACGGCAGCTTCTTTCTACAAACTACTGCGTAATCGCCAACGCATGAGAAACGCAATGTGTTACAAACTCGACTAACTGTCTGGAGTTCATTCTACAAAACATTTTTTCTTAATCCCTGAAGCATCACACCAGATATTCACTGCGTCGCCGAACGTTTACGATTCCAAAGGTTTTTTAATGGTCCCGATTAGCGTCCAATTGCGACTTTTATATTGTGTTATTGTTTCGGTTCTGGTTAGTTCACTTTCCTGGAGGTACATTTATTGAGCGGAGTGCTCTTTACGAGGCTCGAGACGATTAGTTGTTCGAGCATAGGTACGAGATGACACATCCGATCACCGTGTTTTTTTGGCATAAAATTGGACATCGTCCATGGTCAGGTTTTGACGCCTTCCGATTCCCGATATTCCGTGACATTGAGGAATAATCGTTCAAAAACTTCATTTTTAGATGGTTTTCCGGGTTTTGAAAAGGGGTTGTTTGTTACCTACGTTTGTTATCTTCAGCCGATCGCGGTGACACTTGTCACAGAGAAAGGGAAGGACATGGTGAGTGACACTGCGGGGAGGGGATACCATGGTGATTGGTCCTGTCGTATAAAAATAATAATCATTAAAAATTGAATAATATTAATAATAATTGAAAAGATCCGCTCTCTATACGAGACTCGGGACAATTAGTTGTTCAGTCATAGCTGCGACATGACACATCCGATCACCGTGATTTTTGGCATGAGATGGACATCGTTCATGGTCAGGTTTTGACGCCTTCCGATTCCCGAAATTCCGCGTCATCAAAATTATTAAAATTGGTGAGTTTTCTAATAGTCATAATTCGTATAGGTCACACAAATCATCGTGATACCAACCCCATGTCACTAATTATTGATTTTTTCAATGTTATTATGAATTCGCTCTCCGCTTGACTTATGTAGGCTTATGGAGAATAAAAAAACTAGATGGGGTTTTATTTGAACCGTTTCACAAAAGATGGCTTACTAACATTAATTTAAAAAAATCGTTTGAACTGAAAAACAAAGATATGGAAAGACTCCGCCTGTTAGCTCAACACTTGCTTAACCTATAATAAAGGGAAGTTTGTGTGTGTGTGCGTGTGTGTGTGTGTGTGTGTGTCTTTCGCGATACAAAATGAAAAACGTGGTTCCTTATCTGAGTGTCTTTCCGCTTTGTTTATATGCAACCTGATCACAACCAACGTGAAGGCGTGAAGGAAAGTAGTTCATCATAAATTTTAGGCCTTTCTTTTTTAGAATGTTTCGTAGTTCTGTTCTGGAAGTCATAAATTTTACTCGTTCGTTTTTTACAATTTGTTATAATAGACGTCTTAATGAGCTTAGATTTTCCAATAGCTTCGCTCAAAATTTGCCAACGGTACCCGAGTTATCGGTACCGTTGGTGGCTTGTCATAGCAATAAATATTCGCCATCGGTTTTCAGCCTTTTTAATCTCAAGAGAAAATATATATTTAACATATAACGCTAATTCGTTCTATGCACATTCTTGCAAAGTTTTCGTTCTGATCCTCAGACTTTTGAGCACAAAATAAATAAGATACATTGCTAATACACTGAGTGGCCACTTCATTAAGACCACACCCTCAGTACTTCGTTGGACCACCTATTGCCTTTAATATTGCGTCGATTCTTCGTGGCATGGACTCCACGAGATGTTGATAGGTGGTTTGTGGAATCTGAGACCATGCTTGATGCAAAGCACTTTCCAGGAGTTTGAGATTGCAGGGTTGTTGATCCAGCTGTCTGATGACTCGTTCAACTTCATCCCACAAATTATCATAGGGTTGAGATCTGGAAACTTTGGGGGCCACCTAAGCAAAGTAAACTCACCGGCATGTTCCTCAAACCAATCCTGTACAAAACGTGCACTATGGCAGGACGCATTATCTTGTTGAAGGTAGCCAACGTCTTTGGAATAAACCATCCACATGACAGGATGTACTTGAACCGCAACGATGCTTAGATGTTTTGTGCCAGTCAGACGTTGATCAACACGAATTAAAGGGTCCAAAGCATGCCAGGAAAACATTCCCCAAACCATAACATCGCCTCCACCAGCTTGAAGGGTTGTAGCAATGCATTTGGGGTCCATGCTTTCGTGCTGTTTCCGCCAAATCCTCACTCGGCCATCGGCATGGTGCAACTGAAAACGTGATTCATCGGACCACATAATTTTTTTCCAATTATCGACTGTCCAATCCTTGTGCTCCTGTGCAAAAATGGAGACTTTTTTCTTGATAACTGCAGACAGCAAAGGTGTTCGAACAGGCATTTGGCTGCCATATCCCATCCGATGCAGTGTACGGCGAACAGTGCGTGCAGAGATCATTTGAGGGGATCCTTGATTAAGATGGTCTGTAATTTGCTGCACCGTTGCCCTTCTGTTGTCTGTTACCAGTCTGGACACTCTCCGTTCCGCCCGAGAAGTCACTAGTCGATGACGACCACACGTTGCACGCAGAAACCCAGTTTTTTGGCTGACAGTCCAACAACAGCTGCTCTGGAACATTTCAAGAATGCGGCGGTTTCGGTGATACTCGCTCCATGGCCCCGAGCTCCTACAATCATCCCACGTTGAAAGTCCGTCAAATCGCATTTTTTACCCATCTCGTCACCCAAAAATCATTTCTACTACTGTCGCAAGCACTGAGCTTTCCTTTTTTATACTAGCCTCGCCCTCTGGCGGCAACAGCGTGCAGGCATAGTTCATTTGCTTAAAACTGTCAGATGGTCATAATAAAGTGGCCACTCAGTGTATATACCCAAGTTTTGATTTCAAAGAATTTTGCCAGTCGTTTTTTTTTATTCGTTTTATCTCGATTGGGAGGTATTCCGATTTTGTACCGATTGTGAAAAATAGCATTTGAAAAAAATATTCTGTCAATTTTTTCGAAATCAAAAACAGAACATATATTAGCTAAGAATGCTATTTACGCGTATTTGCGTTCAAACTTCTGAAGATCATAACGCAACTGTCTTCGCGAAAATGAGTATAGAATAAATTAACATATTTCCCCCTCAAGGCTCCCACTTAAAGTGAAAATTCCTTGAAAAAGCTTTAAACAAACTTTTATAGTGCATTATTGGCATGTGCGTCGAATGGCATAGAGTATAGTCTTCAACTCAGTAATTCCTATTTGGCATTACGAGATTTCTATATCCATTATACATATTAGGCGCAGACTGGACAGTCGGGACACGGGGAAACCTCTCGGTGGGACGTCAAATTTTGGGCCCGCAAGCCGAATGCTACATCATCATCATCATCATCATCATTGTCAACCATTATCAATCCACTGCTGGACGAAGGTCTCCCCAAGTTTCCTCCACAACGGTCTGTCTTGTGCCAGTCTCCTCCATGTCACCCCTGCATACTTTCGAATTTCATCCACCCATCTCCCATGTGGTCTTCTTCTGGGTCTTTTCCTGTCCCTTGGAATCCAATCTAAAATTTCGGCTGTCCATCGATGATCTGTCCTTCTGGCAGTATGTCCAGCCCATTGCCATTTCAGGGATTTAACTCTGATCATGATGTCTTCCACTCTTGTCATTTTTCGGATCCACGAGTTCCTCTTCTTATCTCTCCTGGTTACACCAAGTATGCACCTCTCCATGCTGCTTTGAGTTGTCTGCAGCCTTTGTATGTCTCTTTTAGTTAAGGTCCACGTCTCTGCACCATACGTAAGCACTGGAAGGATGCATTGATCAAACACTTTTCTTTTAAGACATAATGGCATATTGCTCTTGAAAATTATGCTGTTTCTTCCAAAAGCTCTCCAGGCAAGTTTTGTACGCCGATTAATTTCTTCATCAATGTGACCCTCACTTGATATCTGCTGTCCAAGATAAACGTACGTGTCCGTTATCTCCAGCTTTTCTCCATCAATCGATAAATCTTCATTTCTTGTAAAAGCATTGAACATCACTTTTGTCTTCTGAAAGTTCATTTTTAATCCCACTTCTTTACTCTTGTCAGCAAGTTCCTGGATCATACTCTGCAGCTCTGATGGGGTAGTTGCAAAAATGACTACGTCATCAGCAAAACGAAGGTGGGTTAGATAATCTCCATTAATCTTTATCCCCTTGTTTTCCCAGCTCAGCGACTGAAAAACACCCTCCAATGTGGCATTAAAGAGCTTCGGAGATATGGTGTCACCTTGTCTCACTCCCTTTCCAATTTTTACGTGTGTTGTATTTTCAAACAGCCTAATCTTTGCACTTGCATTTTCATAGATGTTATTAATAATATTAATGTATGCATCTTCAATACCGCAGGTTTTCAGAGCCATTGTAACTGCTGATGGTTTCACCGAATCAAAGGCTTTTTCATAATCAATAAAAGCCATGCACAATGGAAGTTCATATTCCCTCGCTCTTTCAATTAGTTCTCTCAGCACGTGGATATGATCTATTGTGCTGTAGCCACTCCTGAATCCAGCCTGTTCTCTCGGTTGAGCCATGTCCAGTGTTACCTTCAAGCGGTGTGAAAGAACTTTAGTGAAGATTTTATAAACTACTGATAGGAGGCTGATAGGTCTGTAGTTTCCAAGATCCTCAATGTCACCTTTCTTATGTAGCAGGATCATTGTAGCGGTGTTTTAATCCTCAGGAATCTTTCCTTCATTAAGGCATCGAGTGAAAATTTGGGCGAGTACTGTTTCGATTTCTCCACTTGCTTCTTGTATGATGTCTACAGTAATTCCATCTTCTCCTGGAGCTTTTCCCCGCTTCATGTTCTTGATTGCATGTGCAACTTCTGCTGGAAGGACTGGAGGAACTCTGGTACTGGTATCTTTGATGTCTGGAGTGCATGTATCATCCCTTTCATATAATTTGGAGTAGAAATCTTTCACTCTTGTCAAAATTTCGCCTCTATTTCTTGTTACAGAACCATCTTCTTTTCTCAGTGCCATAATCTGTTTTCTTCCCTTACTGAGATGTCCCTTTGCTATCTTTAGGCTTTGGTTGTTTTCAATTGCTTTCCTCACTAGTTCACAGTTGAATTTTCTTACGTCTTCAGTGATACTTTTTCTTACTGTCTTGCATAGCTCTATATATTCCACTTTGGAAGTCACATCTTCTTTAGTTGTCCTCATCTCTCTTCTTTTTTGCATCAACATTTTCGTTTTTCCTGATAATTTATTTACATGCAACTTGTTCTTAGACCCAGCTAATTTTGTTGCTGTTTCCATAAGAGCTTTGGTTACTTTTCTGTTAACTTCAGAGATGTCCACTTCTTCTGATGTTAGGCCTTCTAAAGCAGCGAACCTGTTCTTGAGTTCCAACTTGAAGGTATTATGGTGTTTTTAAGGTTGGTTATGTCAATAGATTTTGTTTGTCTTATGAGCTTGCCACGTTCAAGTTTAGTGTTGAGGTGCATCTTACATCTCACCAATCTATGGTCACTACCTGTGTTGAACTTGTTTAGCACACTGCAGTCTTCTATGACGAATTTTTTGTTACACATAATAAAATCAATTTCACTTGTCGTCCCATTTGGATGTCTCCATGTCCATTTCCTGTGTGGCTTTTTCTTGAAGAAGGAGTTCAAGATGAAAAACCCTTCTGCCTCTGCAAACTCAACGAGAGTATTTCCACGCTGGTTTCTGTTGCCGTGACCGAATTTACCTACTGAAGTTTCATTCTGTTGCCGTTGCCCTATTTTTGCATTGAAATCTCCCATAATTATTTTCAAGTGCTGCTTACCTTTATTATTTAGATGACAAATTTCCTCATAAAATTCTTCAATTTCTTCTTCAGGATGACTTGTGGTGGGTGCATAAGTTTGAATAATCTGAGCCTGGTATCTTTTCGAGAGTTGGATAACAAGTCGTGCAGCTCTGTCAGAGGAACTTTCAACTTCTACAACTTTATCCTTCAGTTTCTTGTTTATTATAAATCCAACACCACTAGTTCTGCCAGTATCTGTCCCACGATAGTAGAAGAGATGTCCACTTTTCAGTTCGATGAGATCTTCCCTTTTCTCCTTACCTCACTTAGCCCCACGATGTCCCACTGGATCCTTTGTAGTTCCTCTTCCAATTCAAGAAGCCTTGAATCAGAAGATAGGGAGCGTCCATTGTACGTAGCCAAGGTCAGCATCAGATGGCAGCCTAGTCCGGTCCTCCGGGGATTCTTAGCACCCTCTGCCTTCATGTCGCACTGGCCGCTGCCTTGGCCAGGTACATTCCAGCTGCCGGAGACTGAGGGCCAAGATTTAAGTTGTGGAATCATTTTGGAGGGGTTTGGCCATAACTCACCACGCTGGCCAAGCGGGTTGATGAGTGTGGGATAGAATTTCCTCTAATCCCGATGGTATAGTTATACCGCTATTGGCGGTCGTCAGAGCCCCTTTAGTGGGAACAGGATGCACCACGAGGAGGCGGGGTTGACATTTGTCAAGGAGAGGCTGTGATGTTACGCATCACCTGACCTTACATATATACATATACTATGCTACATATATTACTATGTATACGTTTTGCTGATGAGGTAGTCATTTTTGCAACTACCCCATCAGAGCTGCAGAGTATGATCCAGGAACTTGCTGACAAGAGTAAAGAAGTGGGATTAAAAATAAACTTTCAGAAAACAAAAGTGATGTTCAATGCTTTTACAAGAAATGAAGATTTACCGATTGATGGAGAAAAGCTGGAGATAACAGACACGTACGTTTATCTTGGACAGCAGATATCAAGTGAGGGTCACATTGATGAAGAAATTAATCGGCGTACAAAACTTGCCTGGAGAGCTTTTGGAAGAAACAGCATAATTTTCAAGAGCAATATGCCATTGTGTCTTAAAAGAAAAGTGTTTGATCAATGCATCCTTCCAGTGCTTACGTATGGTGCAGAGACGTGGATCTTAACTAAAAGAGACATACAAAGGCTGCAGACAACTCAAGCAGCATGGAGAGGTGCATGCTTGGTGTAACCAGGAGAGATAAGAAGAGGAACTCGTGGATCCGAAAAATGACAAGAGTGGAAGACATCATGATCAGAGTTAAATCCCTGAAATGGCAATGGGCTGGACATACTACCAGAAGGACAGACCATCGATGGACAGCCGAAATTTTAGATTGGATTCCAAGGGACAGGAAAAGACCCAGAAGAAGACCACATAGTAGATGGTATATTTCCACGATATATAATGGCGACCCACAGGAAGTTTCAGTCACAAATTCCCTTCACTCAAGAACCAATTCATAATTCATCAGATGACTCTTAATAACAGTCATATATATAAAATTTCCACCCTATAGGTACAACACGTTATTAATTGAATCACATAAAGCTACAATAAGCTTTTCATTTCTCCGTCCCTCCATTACCCCACTCATTCCACATTGGACGTAGACTTTCTGTTTATCTTTAGACTCACTGTCAGCGTTCGCAAAACAAACAACAGTTCGGGTATGCAATGTGCAGTTCAGAAAGAAAATCTTAAATAAACAAGTTAGTAAAATCATGCAACGCATTGATTATGATACGCTTTCCAACATACCAGAAATCATTACTCAAGTTCTGAGGATAATGGCTGCAGAATAAATCTCGCTCCTATGACCCAACCTTTCACCCTATTTCGATGATATTCAACAGAACCGGTAAAGTATACTTCCGGAACAACATGAAAAGTTTTGTTTCAATTGAAGCATTTTTACGTAAGTTATAACACACAAGGGCAATGGAATGGATCCCGATCCTATGTCCTGACCTTTGACCCCACTTCACCCATTTTCAATAGGGTTCGTCCCCAGGTGGTCCTCTACGACATACTAAAATTTCATCGAAATCGAACCATATTTACTCAAGTTATGACGCATACGTAAAATAGGCTGCATCCCACTATGTGCTGACCTTTGGCCCCACTTCACCCATTTTCAATAGGGTTCGTCCCCAAGTGGCCCTCTACGACATACTAAAATTTCATCGAAATCCAACCATATTTACGCAAGTTATGGCACATAAGAGCAATGGAATGAATCCCGCTCCTATGTCCTGACCTTTGACCCCACTTCACCCATTTGCGATAGGGTTCGCCCACAGGTGATTCCCTACTACATACTAAAATTTCATCGAAATCGAACCCTATGTATGCAAGTTATGACGCATAAAGGCAATGGAATGCACCCCGCTCCTATGTCCTGACGTTTGACCCCATTTCACCCATTTTCAACAGGGTTTGTCCCCAGGTGTTTCCCTATCATATACTGAAATTTCATCGAAATCGAACTATTTTTACTCGAGTTATCATGCGGACAGACGGACGGACAAAGCTGGAACATATACGCTTCTTCAACCTACGGTTGGAAAGCTTAAAAAAGTAACGACATTTACATAAGAAAACAAACTCAAAAGGATGGCTAAATAGAGGTACATGTTATATCCGACAAACGAGAAGAAATGCGAAACGTAAGCGGAATATGAAATAACACGAAATTAATTACAAAGTTTTAGATCCATTTCATACTTTTTTTATTGAAGGTTTAACGACCACCGTGAGCAACTCGGTGAACTATAAGCTGTCGCCCGTCTCTAATTTAGGGTCACTGGTTCCAGGGAAGGAAGAGAGCCAGCGAGGTAAGGCAAACACGACATTCATGCCTCACTGGGATTCGAACCCGGACCCTTCACGGGCGAATGATCATAAGCCAGCGCTTAGATCATTGCGCCAGTTTTTCATTTCATTTCATTCATTGGTATTTTAGTTGCCACATCATTAATACAAATTCGGAAAAGAAATAGGAAATAAACTGTAGTGTAAGCAACTGGGATGGAGAGGGAAATGGCCTAAAAGGCCTGACGTGACCTCTTTCCCCAACAAGGAAAAAATAATACATATACAACAGAGAGGATCAAGTTGGCATGTCAGAAACATTACAATACTGGATGCAAACATGAACACCACCAGGAGAGGTAAATAACTTAACATACATTTAGTAAGTGGTATTTTGATTCTTAAAATATTAGTATCATTAATAGATATATAATTTATGACTATAAACTTGCGGTGTTGAGATGAAATAAAAATACCAAAGTTTACCACAATCGAAAGTTCATTATACATTGACTATAGTTTCGCAAAGCTTTTGGCTCGAGTGTCATCAGGAGGAATGGGATGATGCCGAGCCAATAGCTTTGCAAAACTATAGTCAATGTGTAATAAACCTTTGATTGTGGTAAACGTTGGTATTTTTATTTTATCATTAATAGATGTAAGGTTAGTAGGGAGTGAGATCTAAAAGGAATGACCCGAATAATTGAGGAAGGTTCTGGAACGTTCAAGCACCGGAAAAGAAGGAGTAAGTCTTTATTTCTGGTGTCATAATTATTATTATGAGTATGAAGATGTATTAAGTCATGATATAAATCCTTTTTCATTCTTTTAAACATCAATTTACCAATAGTATAATAATACAGTTATTAAATGTTTCATTGATAGAATATTAAAATCCCTGGGAGTAATAGAAGTTCGGAAATTAGGGCCAGAATATATCGATTGTGTAATAATTTAAGCTCAAGATGTCTAATGAATTTGTTTTGTAATCTTTGTAGCTTATTCAAATTAAAATTGGTTGTGTTTCCCCAGACTGAAATACAATAATTAAAGTTTGTTTGAATTAAAGAATAATAAAGCAGCATCATTATTTTAGGAGAAAGATTTGTCATTACAGAACTAAACCCTTACAGTCCAGATATCTTATTACAGAGAAAATCAATGTGTATTTTTTCTTAATTTTTCTCATAAAGTTCAGCTTCGAAAATAAAATTCTGAAGCGTTTGTGTAGTGATTCATATGTCCACATACACAGGAATAGCAAGAGGATATGAAATGCTATTCTGTCGATTCTACGCCGTGAGTCCTCCGTGAGACTTCGTTAAAGTTATCTTTCATTTGAAGTGGATGGCGAAGCGGAAGCACACCGAGTTCCTGAGGACACCTCACTTTATTCGAGAGTTAGGAAGAGAAGGTATGAATTAGAAAGATGCGCGAGGTAGTGTGATGAAGTAAGACCATACATTTTCGGCCATTAGGAGAGCAGTAGGACCCCTACGTTGTCATGCCATTTGGAGGATCTCAAACGCAGCTAATGGACGTAAGGGAAGAGTGCTCTTCCATCAAAACGATCACGTGACTACCGTGACCATTTATTCTGACTCGAATGCCGCACATTCCCCGTTGTCGTCTAATTCACTGCTCCCTAGAATTCGTGAAATAAGTTTGACGTTATTAGATCTACCTTCCTTACTTCCCTCACACCCAGCTGGATACTCCAGAGACCCTCCATTCGGATTTTGAGAAAACGTTTCAAGCGTGTACGATCGATTTTCCTCGCAACATCTCTTCGGTATTTTTAAGAGCCCGAGTTTATTTACCACCTGCTAACTTAAATCTCGTCATACACGCTGTAGTACTGTTGTATAAGCACATAGGGAAATTATGACTAATCATACAAACATATCATTAAGCTGTTCTCTGATATTCAGAGGTTATCTCCTCAAAGAAAGACCATTTGACAAATAAACATTTAACTGATAATACATATCCCTAAGGTATTCTCTGAGATTAGCTCCACAAAGAAATACCACCAACATATAAACTTTTTAACTGATTATTTACTTACTGTTGCCATATCAAACTTCTCCATTTAGAGCGATCTTGACACACAAAACGGGCGTCAGTGACATCCATCACACGCCGTACACTAGATCTTCTATACTTCACACTCATAATCTTTTTCTCATTCATACACTCCTGAATCTGATCCTCACATGACTTCCTTGGCCTTCCTCTAGAGGCCTTTCCTTCCTGCCACTTGGGCCGAAAACATTTCTTAGTAAGCATCTCGTCACTCATTCTTTCAACATACCCAAACCATCAGAGAATATTAGTCTCCACCTTGCTAACAACATTTTGCTTCACATTACACAACTGCAACACATCTTCATTCCTCACATGATCTGAACGTGTCTTCCCACAAAGTAACGCATTTCTCCAGCACGCAAACGACTCCTATGTCTCTTCTGTAGTATCCAGGTTTCACTGCCATACATCAGAGTAGAAACAATTACACTTTCATACACAGCCATTCGGGACTCTTTTGAGAATCCATCATTCCTGTGAAAACCTCCTAAAGCAGCTATGACTTTCAATGAAGAATTCACTCGCCTACTAATTTCGCCGTCTAATCTGTTCTCTCTGTCAAACATGCTTTCCAAATATACAAACTTATTTACCTGGTCAATCACTGTGCCATTTAGACATACCCTGCATTCAGTACCAACAGTTGCTCGCTCAAAAACCATAACTTTGGTTTTTCCCTTATTTATACTGTTTGAATTTCATGCAAACTTCAAACATCCGGGAAAACATACTCTGCAATTCACTTTTGCTCTCTGCCAACAGGACAGTGTCATCAGCATACAGTAATCTACATACACGGGTATTACCAAGGCATAAACCAGTATTGTCCATTTTGGCATCACGCATGCATGCATGCATCCATACATATATTAAACAGCCATGGTGGCATTACACAACTTTGCCTGATTCCTGCACCAAGGGTAAACCATTTTGATAAAACACCATTCACTCGTACACAAGCTCTACTGCCGGCATACATGGCTTTCACACTATTAATTAGATTCCCAGTAACACCATATTTATCCACTAATAGCGCGGATAGTTTAATAACACAGACCAATTTAAGTAATACTAATAATCAGTACTAGTTGCTTCGTTACAGAAGTTAACAAAAAAAATATATTCATAGCTGGTTGCATGTGTTGGGTATCTAACAAAGTGATTTTTAATTACTTTTCCTACTTTCCCTTTAGGTCTCTCCATAGTGACAAGACTCGGGAAAAAAAGCGACATAGGTAGTGTTATATCAAGGTACTGTCCTTTCCTTGGAAACGGCGATACTAAATTAGCGATGAGTTCTCCTTTTAACCGTCCGGGGTTGCTAAATCCATAAACAAAAAACTTACTATTCAGCGTTTTTTATATTTCTTTTTGAGTTTGACGACCACTGTGAGAATCTAACGCTATAGGCAGTCGCCTATCGCGAAGTTAGGGACCCTGGCTCCAGGGAGGATAGATAGCTATCGCCTTGATTCAGATCAGATCACATGTAGAGAATTTTAGGAAAGGAGTGTCTGACCCCAGGTCTTAAACAACCCTTAGAAATAGGTAACTAGAAGATTTGGGCTAGAGTGCCCGATATGAAAGTGACACGGAAGCGAGGTAGAAAAGGGGAGGAAGACGCCCTTATTTATTAGCGGGGAACCAGTACCCGTGGCCCGAAGGCTTAGCGTGCCCGCTCTGAGTCAGGTGCAAGTCCAATGACTTTATCATGAGGAAAAGGTTTTCCTCCGACAATATATCACATGCCTTTATTTACAAATAGAAAAGGGAAGCGAAGATTCCCTCCAATTTAACTGAACAGATGATGTTCACACATTTTTAGAACGATTTTCCAGCAATATAATTAATATTTAAAACAAAGTTTTCAGTTTTAAATGTTCTATCTAACAGCCCTTTCTCTGAACTGTGAACTTAATCTAGATTTCCAATATAACAAGGCATTTCCTAAAATTGGTAGTGGTATTTTATTCCACTCCTATTCCACTGCTTTCCGTACTCCAATCACTGTTTTAGGTCTGCGCTTCGAAAGCGCTCTTTTTAACAGTCCCCAGGCACAATAGCCCTTTGGTGACACACCAGGAGGCTTTGTAGAAATATGAACAAACTGCATGGACTTCATACCCGTTCTTTTTTCATTTTTTCAAGAAATAGAGGGGTTGATTTGGAAGTTTGACTGGTAGCCTTATCCTTAGGGATACGTAATTTTCGTATTTACGAAATAGATGCGAATAAATGAGAAATTTGCCAATATAAGCGAATAAATACGAAAATTTGATTTTAGCTATTTTTCCGCGACATCTCGATAATTAAGATTTGTTAAGCAGAAATAACACGTAAATTCGCGCATCACTTTCGCCGTGCGTATCCTACTCAGCGTGCGTTACCCGGTAAAATCCCCAGAACAGACCTCTTTCCCTCTCGGCGAGTCAGCAAGCGCCGCTCAGCCGCACTGGCTGGCTGGCTGGCTGGCTGGCCTCGAACGAATACGAACGTGCACATATTTGTTTTTGCATTTCGCTAGTAGACTACAAACTACAATGCTCGCAAACCGTTTGATATACGTATATCAATATGGGCTGCCCTAAGAAGGAATTAGTTGATAGACTGAACGAGTTTAACCACAAGGGATTGTAGTTAAGCGATACAAATATCGTGATGTGCAAATTTTGTAACGTTCGTCTAGAAGGGCAAATTAACCCTCCACATGACATCTAACGCAACAAATGAAGCCTACCAGCATATTGGCAGACTATTTTGCAGATATGCAGCCGCGACCACACCCACATCATCTTTGAACACAAATTTATAATTGGAAAGCTCCTCTAAAATACCATGTTTTAAAGGCATACCACGGGATGAGTTCATCGATGGATACAATCATTTTCACAGACAGCTAAATAATTGTATCCATCGATGAACTCATCCCGTGGTATGCCTTTAAAACATGGTATTTTAGAGGAGCTTTCCAATTATAAATTTGTGTTCAAAGATGATGTGGGTGTGGTCGCGGCTGCGTATCTGCAAAATAGTCTGCCAATATGCTGGTAGGCTTCATTTGTTGCGTTAGAAAAATGATTGTATCCATCGATGAACTCATCCCGTGGTATGCCTTTAAAACATGGTATTTTAGAGAAGCTTTCCAATCATAAATTTGTGTTCAAAGATGATGTGGGTGTGGTCGCGGCTGCATATCTGCAAAATAGTCTGCCAATATGCTGATAGGCTTCATTTGTTGCGTTAGAGACTCCTGTTGATGTCATACAAATTTTAAAAGCAACAAAATGCTGTTACCTAAACTATGCGAAGGCAGCTATTCAAAGCTTACCTAATTTTGTTAACAGCGTGGATGCTGATATATATTTCAGTATGTACAACATCGTTATTACTGACAGAAGGCAAAGGCTAAAGAAAGAGAATAAAGAGACTATTACAATGTTGTTAGCTTTTAACTAAGTATTTTGGCACTTAGCTACCAGTAAGAACTTTGAAAAACATTCTAAGTATTCTTTAGAAAACATTCTAAGTAAACTTGAAAAACAGTAAACTATGTAAAGTAAACTTTGAAAAACAGTAAACTAAGTAAAGTAAACTTTGAAAAACAGTAAACTAAGTAAAGTAAACTTTGAAGAACAATTTTGTTGTGTCTTCAGTTTTTGCGAATAAATGCAAAATTTTTTATTTAAAAATTATGTTTTCGCTAAATTTCGATTTGGGGGCAAAATTTACGTATCCCTACTAATCCTGACAAAGTTATACTCTTTGAAGGCTCTGTGGATAGGGGAATGGTATTTCCTCTTTAAATACAAGTTAGAACATGATTTTGATAATAAGCAAAACTGATTTTTTTAACATTCTTTTAAACTTTTCTTAACTTTTATTTTCCACTGTACGAGAAACCAGCAGTGATTATGAATCCTTTATTGAAACTTCTTTGGATTCTTGGAACTAAGTTTGTAAAACGTTTGCAATATAAATCGTTCATTTTTGTTAGAGTCATTTAGATAGATCGATGCTTCATCAGTAGTCACAACATGTAAGTGTCTAGACATGACGTAGGCAGTCCTGGGCAACCCGAGCCGTGTGCGGGCGGTCATTATCCTGCTGGTAAAGCCCACCTGGAATCCCGGCTAGAAATGGGAGCAGAAGGAGACTTAGGATCTCATCCACATTCCGCTGGCCCGTCAATGATCCGCGTACCACTACCAGAGCTCATCGGCTATCGTAGGCAATGGCTCCCCAGACCATATTGCCTGCAGTGGAGGAGGTGTGGCGCTCGATAGCGAGATTGGGATTGTGCCGTTGACCCGGGGACCTCCACACCCGGACACGATGATCATCTGTCCCCAAAACGAAGCGGCAGGCATCGCTTAACACCACACGTCGCTCTGGCCTGGTGGCACCACTGTGCATACGTAGCCGGCGATATTCCGGTGTTAATGGCAGCACACGTAAGGGGCGCTGGAATGGCAGATTCGCTTCCGCATGGCGTCGAGAAATGGTTCATGAGCACACAGGAGCCGCTACATCTGCTTTTACAGTGGACTGGGTCCCCATGGGATCCGTTCGTGCCTGGTGCACGATCTGTCGATCCTCTCTACCGGTGGTCCGCTTTGTCAGTCCGGAGCATCTCTGCCATGTGACAGTGCCGTCACGTGTCCACTGTTCCCAACACAGTCGGACGGTATGGTCAGAACGATCCACGTGGCGGGCTATAAGGCGCGTCGACAACCCTTCGGTTTCCAGCCCGATGATCCGGCCTCTCTTAAAGTCCGTACGTTGCGTAAATCGGCGTCTTGGGCGTCTACTTGGCATTCTTGTCACTCTGTAGTCTTGCTTGCGTCGGCCGGTTCTTTTTGCTTTCATGGGGCATCGACTACAAGAAGGTTTATAAGGCTGCTCGCAGCGCCACTACAGGGTGTGCGTTCATGCGCAATTGTACCAAACGTGGATCATTTGCATACTATATAAGGAAGTAAATTTTCTCCGTCATTTTTGTCCACGCCGGGGCTCGAACCCGGGTCCCCTCATTCCAGAATAGGTCGCTCTACCAATTAAGCTACACGGACGTTCGTTCTGACTGCTATCTGCCTTTATGTCGTGTGCGTCCTGCTGGTAGGTACGTCACAACTACCACGCTCTCTAACTATCTGCAGTTTCGCGGTTGTAGCATATTTTCGTCTAAGTGCGCAAATTTCATTGTCCGCGAGTGTATTTACGTGTCATGTTATGGTGTTTTTATTATCATTTTAACGTTGTTTTTAGCAGTTAAATTAAGTAGTTAGTGTCTTGAACATATATCACACCCTGGAAGTAATTAAGTTAATAAACCGGCGAGGTTGATAGGAATCTGGACTTACATCTCTCGTTAATTTCCGTTATTGCACTACTCTTTCCGTGCATATCGCCTCAATGTATTCTATTTATTTTCTGCTAACTCACTGTCAGAGTTACCAAAGCGTACCAGCTGTTCGGGGAAGTAATGCGACGTTCAGTGAGAAAATCTTAAACCGGTAAGCAGCGAAATATGCAAAAGAAACCACAAGCTCAAAAGGAAGGCAAAATTAGAGGTCATCATCATCAGTATCATCATTGTCAACCATTATCAATCCATTGCTGGTTGAAGATGTCCCGAAGTGTCCTCCACAACTGTCTGTTATGAGCCACTCTCCTCGATGTAACTCCAGCGTGTTTTCGAATGTCATCCATCCACTTCTTATGTGGTCTTCGTCTGGGTCTTTTTCTGTCCCTTGGTATCCAGTTTAAAATTTCGGTTGTCCATCGATATTCCGTTCTTCTGGCAACATAAGTCTCTGGCAGCTTTAATGTACCTGCCCAAGGCAGCGGCCATTGTGACATGAAGGTAGATGGTGCTAAATTAGATGTACACGTCATAATATGATTTAGAAAAACAGTTCTGAAATTTAAAAAACAAATGAGAATGTATGTATCATGATTACATCAATAACAAATCAAAAGAATGTTGATTTCCGGAGCTCATTATCATGAGCGCTAGTCTTCATTGATGAAGTTAAAAATGGCGTAATCCTCCGTAACAAGTGTTACCTTTTATCGCTTGTATTCCCCGCATCAACTTTCCCTTTCCTTCTTTTTTTCACCACAATCCAGTTGCATATAGAAGAAGAAGAAGAAAGATAATATTTGTTTTGTTGTAAAAATGAGGATCACGACTTCCACCATTGTGTTTGAGCTGATTCTTGACAACAAAAGGATGCTAGCTCATTTTTCCGGAATGGTCGATTCCACCCAACTCTTTTCTCATTTTTGCGTCATATTTTCGTCCTCATTCATTTTCCTTCCTTTGTCAGTTGCTTTTTATACTTGACTGTGTAGTTAAAACAGCCGTTTGTTTTTCTGAAGGTTTATTTTGCTCTTCTTTGAGAGCAGCACTTTTTTCCACTTTCTTCTGTCATATTTAAATAAACAACAATGGAAGTTTCGCTCTTAAAAGAGAAAATTTTCGAGGCAATCAATGCGACAGTATTGTGTTTCCGTGAAGTACCTTTTCAACTTTGCTTTCACTGCAGGGGAAAAAAACAAACAAAAAAACTGAATGTTTTTTTCATCTGAAACCTTCAGCGAAAGAATATTCTGCAGTAAAAAAATGAAAAAAAAATATTTAATTGAAAGAAGATGGCGGCGGACTTGATGACGCCAATGCATTGCTTAACCTTCAACTTTACGGATAATATGTATGTAATTTATCGAAGATATATTAAATGATCTCCATTACAATGATACTTTATGTACATACATATATCAAATCATCATTATCGTCAATCATTATCAATCCATTCCTGGATGAAGGTCTCCCCAACTCGCTTCCACAGCTCTCTGTCTTGAGCCAGCCTCCTCCATGTCGCTCCAGCAGACCACTCATTTCCCGCGTGGTCTTTGTGGGTCTTTTTTGTCCCTTACTATCCAGTCTAATATTTCTGTTGCCCATCTGTGGTCCCTTCTTGCAATATGTCCAGCCCATTGACATTTCACCGATTTTACTCTGATCATGATGTATTCCACTCTTGTCATTTTCCTAAGCCATGAGCTCCTCTTCTTGTCTCTCATGGTTACATCAAGTATGCATCTCTCCACGTTTCTTTCAGTTGTCTGCAGTCGTTCTATGTCTTTTTTACGCTTTCCAACCGTATTTTGAAAAAGTGTATATGCTCTAGCTTTGTCCGGCTGTCCGTCCGCAAGATAACTCGCGTAAAAATGGTTCGATTTCGATGATATTTTAGTATGTTGTAGGGGACCACCTGGGGACGAACTCTATTGGAAATGGACAGAATGGGGTCAAAGTTCAGGACATAGGAGCGGGATCCATTCCATTGCCCTTATGCGTCATAACTTGCGTTAAAATGGTTCAATTTCGAAGATTTTAGTATGTGGTAGGGGAACACCTAGGAACGAACCCTGTTGAAAATGGACGAAATGGGGTCAAAGGTCAGGACATATGAGCGGGATCCATTCCATTGTCCTTATGCGTCATAACGTGCGTAAAAATGGTTTGATTTCGACAAAACTTTATCATGTTGTTCCGGGGAAGTACACTGAACCGGATCTGACCAGATCTGTTGAATATCATCGAAATGGGGTCGAAGGTCAGGACACAGGAGTGAGATTTATTCCACAGCCATTATTCTCATAACTTGAGTAATGATTTCTGGTATGTTGGAAAGCGTACCATAATCAATGCATTGAATGATTTTACTAACTTGTTTAGTTAAGGTCCATGTCTCTGCTCCATATGTAAGAACTGGAATGGTGTCCATTGATTAAACACTTTTCATTTAAGATATAATGGCATATTACCCTTGAATATGGTATACTGTTTCTTCCAAAAGCTCTCAAGTCAAGTTTTATGGGCCGATTAATTTCCTCATGAATGTGACCTTTGTTTGATATCTGTTGTCCAAGGTAAATGTAGGTATCGCATACCTCGAGATTTTTCCCCATCAATAGCAATTTCTTGAAAAAGCACTATACACCAGTTTTGTCTTCTGAATGTTCATTTTTAATCCCACTTCCTTACTCTTGTACGTAAACTCCTCAATCATACTTTGCAGCTCTGAAGGAGTTGCAAAAATGATTACTTCATCTGGAAAACGAAGGTGAGTTAAATAATCTCGATTGATCTTTATCCCCTTGTTTTCGTTCTTTTGTCTCTGTCCACGTAAATTTTATACGCGTTATTTTCTAAGCGCGCGACATATGATCATGACAGATACTGTCCCGGGTTGACCTCTGTTGTTTTGGGTAGTCAACTGTTGAACAGTACCGGGTGTGTTGGAATGTACGAATCGTTGGACCTGGTGCTCACTTCCCACAACCACCTTTCGCTGTCCTGTGCAGTTTTGTTGCAGGATCGTAGTTTAATCATTTTCACATTAGTTCTGATACACTTTAACTACGGCTGCTTGCGAACAATCCACCAGTTCAACCGTTTCGGAAATCGAGGCACTCTGTCTACGGGCTACCCATAATCTGTCCTTTTTCGAATTCCGATAAATCCTTCCCTTTAATCATCACGCTCCAAATTTTGTAACCTACTGCTCCACTCACACCTTATAATGCTACGTCGGTCTACTAATCGGGCTCTTTCGTAAATCGTGTATTCAACGGGCTGCATCCACTTTTGATAGTGGTGGTCATAAATTTAGTTATCATGCGGTGTATTCTTTTCTGTTTGACGGTTTAATAACCACCGTTGGCAACTCAATGGTCTATAACTAATCGTCAGTACCTGATTAAGGGCTCAGCTTCCAGGGAAGAGAGAAAAAGAACCAGTACCGTGAGACAAACACAACATCCATGCTTCACCGGGCTTCGACTTCGGACCCACCTTGGACGAATGATCAGAAGCCAGCCAGCTCTTAGAACACTGCACCACCAGGGGGGTCCAATGTCTAAATCATGAAATTTAATCTTCGAAATATTAAATTTAGACTTCGGATAAGATCTTTTGCTTTATGACTACAGATACAATAGGTTACACTTGGGATTCGACTTATCGACCAAAACTAAGCTATACACAATCCACCGAAAGAAATTTATATGTAATACGCTATCTGCAGACGGATATTAAGACGTTATCGATCAAATTTGAGATGTTTCCCATCAATCAAACGGAACAAAGATGTATGCAGTTTGATGGAAAAAAGTATGTTGTATGCAACTGATATACCGAAATTAATGTCTCGGACCATCTGTCGACCAACATAAAGATGTCTCATACTGTCTTTAAACCTAAATTAAATGTCGTATGCGATCCGTAAACCGAAACTAAGATGGATGAGACTTACCGATGTTAATATGGCTGACGGAATAAATATGTCAAACGCAATTGGCCGACCAAAACTAAGTTGCTACTTAGTTTTGGTCGACTTACATACAGGCTGAAATAGTTACTGACTTGGTCTCAGACATTTGTTCTCACAATTTGTCCGAGATGGATCCGGGTTCGAGACCCAATCAGGTATGAGTGATGTGCTTGTCGAATGGCGCTGGATCTCTTCCTTTCCTGGAGCCAATAACCCTAAATAAACAAATACATCGCTTTTTCCACGTTTTACCAACACACAGCAACCGAAAAATTGTTATTCGAATTTTTCGGTTGATGTGTGTTGGTAAAAGGTGGAAAGGGCGATGTATTTGTTTATTCACTGACGCCACATATTTGGAGGATTTTCGCAATAACCCTAATTTAGAGACATATTAATAGTTACTCGTGGTGGTCATTAAAACCCGAAACTAAAACAATAACTTGTCGTATGTGATCTGTGGACAGATATTAAAATGTTGGGTGGGATCTATTGATCGAAATTAAGATGTTGTTTGCAGCAGATCAAAAGGAACAAATGCATTACACAATCTACCAATATAATGTAAGTTGTAAGAGACATACAGGGGTTGTGGACAGAATGATGTGAACACCACTCTCAGAGATGTGACTTTTAATGCAGCTGTGTACGACGCAAGAGTATCCACCACTTTTTAGTTGTAATAGCTTTGTTTAGAACCTCAAGGTCCTGTTTAAGTGCATTTAAAGTGTCTTGTTGCAAAATTCCTTTCAGAGTGACGATGAAATAAGCGACCTAACGGAATTTGAAAGAGGACCAATTGTTGGTGGCCGGCTAGTTGATACCTCCATGACAACAGTCGCCAGGGTAGTGGGTTATCGAGAGCTACTGTGTCTAGCGTCATGACAGAATACTGTGTTCGTGGTAAACACAAGAGCGACCGAAAAACGACCCTAACTGATAAAGACAGAGAATTGTTACCCGTAATAAGAACACCACGGCACCGAAAATTAGTGCGACGCTCAATCTGCATTTCCACACCCCAGTATCAACGAAAACAGTGCATAGCGAACTGCTTAAACAAGATATTCATGCCAGAGCTGCAATTGCAAAACCTCTGGGGACCCGAGTGAAGGCATAGTGGCGACGGTAATGGTTTCAGGAGCACGGAAGCGTGTAACGTAGTCGGATGAATCCACATTCACACTATTCCCCACCACAGGACATGTTCAGGTGTGGTAAACACCGCTAAAAGTGTACAACCCACACTGTCTGCTCCCAACAGTGCAGCATGGTGGTGGTTCTATCTAGCTTTGAGGTGTCATATCGTGGTTTTCAGCAGGTTTCCTGATCACCTTGAAAGGACGGACGAGAGGCAGGGCATATGAAACTATTTTGGCAGACCAAGTGCATCCAATGACTTAGGTATTGCTTCTTGCAGGGGATGCCATCTATCAAGATGATAACGCCCCAATTCACAGAGCTCGGAATGTCCAATAATGGTTTGAGGAACATGAGGACGAGCTTTCACATTTTTCTTGGCCTCCCCCATCACCAGATACAAACGTCATTGAGCCACTATGGCCTGTGTTGTAAAACAGAGTAAGATCTCGTTATCCTCCTCTTGCATCTCTCAAGGACCTGGAGCAGTTTTCACGTGAAGAATGGTGTAACATCCCACTAACCACCATTCAGGATTTTTATGCGTCCATTCCAAGGAGGATTCAGGCGGTTTTGAATGCCAAAGGTGGTCCCAGACCCTATTAGGTACACGAAACCTTCTTTTCCTGGGTGTTCACATTGTTCTGTCCAACCCCTGTATATACCAAAATGAACATGTCGTATGCGATCTGTATACCACAATTAAGTTAAGGTGTAGGGTAAGATTTTTTAATTGAAATTTAGGTGTCATCCGCGATGCATGAAACAGAACAAAATGAGTGCGATTAGCTGGCATAAAACAAGCAGCATGTGAATTACTGACCGAGATTTTCAAGTTCTATGTAATCTGCTTGCCGATATAACAATGCCGGATGGGATCTACTGATCGAAATTAAGATGACGTTCGCAGTCGATTAAACGGAACAAAGATGGCGGTACAAGACCTACAAATTAGCCTGTCCTTTACTATCTGGCAAAATATATAGATATGGCATATTCTATCAATCGATTGCTATATCGTATGGTATGTACCGACAACATTTAAGATATCCTATGGAAATGAAAAATGCCATATGGTATATGCCGGCTGAAATTCTAATGTCGCGGATGTACTGCCGTCTAAAATTAAGATTTGTTGTTTACGTAAGCGTTAGAAAGTTTACTTGTTTGCATTGTTTACAGAAATGAGTACATAAATTCTAGTCCGGCTGGTTCGATCTGCTAACATGATGTACGTATCATTGGAAGTACATAAACGTCTGAACAAGTATTGCTCTTCTGAAGCAAAATGACCCACTGAAACTGATCGTGAATTACACCGCGCTTTGACGGAGAGAGCAGATATTTTAATAAAAGAGCCTGACAAAGGAATTCGTGGCTCTGCCGTCAAATGTGCTCATGAAAACACTAGAATCATTTCCACACCATCTTCACGTAATAACTTAGATTTTATCCGTGTTTATGTATTTCGCTGTACTGCTATTACAAGATTTACACGCATAGAATGGTCAGAGATCAGCGACTGTAAAAGTCTACCTGCAGAGGAAAAACATAAAACTGTGCTTGACTGGTCCGGTAACAGTCCCGACTTTTTTTTTTTTTTTTTTTTTTTTTGATTGGAGGTTTAACGACCACCGTGAGCAACTCAATGGGCTATAAGCAGTCGCCCGTCCCTAATTTAGGGTAACTGGTTCCAGGGAAGGGAGAGAGCCCGCGCCGTAAGACAAACACAACATCCATGCTTGACCGGGATTCGAACCCGGACCCCTTACGGACGAATGATCATAGGCCAGCGCCTTAGACCACTGCGCCACCGGGGCGGCACATTCCCGACTTTAACCCCATCGAAAATATTTGCGCCATTTTAAAAGACAAGGTAGCAGAAAAACAGCAATCAGATTCCCAAGCTTTGATTGATGCTATAAAGTGCGTGTGGTGCAAAGACATTTCAAGTGACTACTGCCACATCGTATTTTGTCCGTTATAAAAAACAAAGGTGGCCACACAAAGTACTATCTCGGTCTTTTTGTATTCTAAAAAATGCAACTATGCATCTATGGTGTCATTTGTTTCACATATCTCTGACTAGTAATTAGTTGTTTCTTTGAAATCCTTAATTTTCAATAAATTGACAGATGTTCTTAGACTTTTGCAGATGACTGTATTCCCATTCCAAAATATTGATTGCATCTTAAGCATTATATCCGGATAGCACAGCGCGTACATTTTCGCTAATGTATAAATAAATGTCATGAGCGCATAATTTTTGAAAGTAGTTCCTTAAGTCCATACACTGACAAAAGAGAAACAGAACCTGCACATTTTTGCTTCGTGTAGAAACATTTTCTTTTCCTTTACTTTGTGTTAGCTTAAAATAGTTCATACAACCAAAATTCAGGCCAACAGTAGAAAGTACGCGAATACAAAGTCAATAAAAGTCTAATACTGTAGAACAAAAGCGGAAGAAGAATTCCTTCGTTTTGAACCAAATATTTGTCATTCAATTGTCGTCGGTGTTTCAGGCCGAGGGAGAACGTACGACTGACTGACTGTAGGAGGGAGAAAGGAAAAGGTAAAGTTGATGCAACGAAGGGTATCCGAACAACTTCCTAAATAATTTATGAGTTCGCATTTCGCTTCCTTCAGGTTTCATGTTTTCCGCAGATCTCGTGGATTCAGCGATCACATGATAATGCCCGCATTCGCTTTTGTTTTAGATTTCTTCTTCGAGTTAAACCTGGAAGAGTGGGCCTCGTTCCATGAAGGATACTTGTTCAAACAACGGAGAAACCGGTCCAATATGCAAAAAAGGGAGAAACCGCATTAGATTGGAAACATATCTGGTTTGTCTCGTCCCAACTGCTGCCGCTGCATTACCGGCAGAAAGTCAGACAGTCAGCCTACTCACTCCAAGAGTCAACAACACGATTTTGCTACGCAAGCATCAGAATGTACGCTTAAAACAATAAAACGAACGCACTACTGGACAAAATTAAAATGACATCCAGCAAGCGGAGCGTTTCAAGAGCAATAATGTATGTTTAAAACACTTAATTTAATAGTATTCACGTATCGTAAGGAGTTTTCGCCCACGATACCAACTCTTCAGCATACTGAAAAATAGCATTGGAGCGGGAATCGAACCCCAGTCTTCAGTTCTTGCTCGAGCAGAAGCTCGTGATTGCGTCAAGAATTTTGTTCGCTTTTCAAATTGTTGTGTGCTACAAGAGTTGGATTTGTTTATTCTGTTGTTATTGATGTTTCGAGGTTTATGGGTGAGCCTCTAAAGCTTTAAGAAATTCCCCGTCCCTGGTTTAGGCCGACTGGTTCTACGAGAGTGGGAATGGAGGAAAAGCTCCGATAAACAGGCACAAAGCCTGTGCCTTCACCCCGAAGATTGGTCAGAAGCAAGTGCCTCTGACCACTAGGTCAAGAATTGACAGTAAACCAGTCTGAAATTCATTTTAAAAAATTGTATGGCAAAATCTGCTCTGCAGGTTTTTTTAAGAAATTTCGGATTTACTTTTAGCAATTTTTTTAGAAATTTCAGATTTATTGCATATCTAACAAAGTAACAGATAATATTAGGTTGATTCAAAATCTATTACCGTGGGTAGACATTTAATCCGTCCAAGCACGATAATTAGCCAAGTGGCAGAATGGAGCTCACAGCATCCACAAAGCTAAAAAGTTTTAATTAAAATACAATTAAAATGCAAGTACTTTCGGACCAAAAATACTTGAGTTTAAACTACTTCCTACAAGGGACGGATAACAAGTTGATATGAGGACGCCAGCCTTTATGGTAACATCCGGAAAATTGAAGGATGCTTGAAATCTTAATTAGTGTTATGTCGTTCCTTGTTGTATCTCCAGATGAGAACAACACAAATTAATTTAGTTACAAATTAATTTTTCTATTATTTATTACAATGCAGTATTGTATGTACTCCTACATTCTACTTTCTTTATTTTACGATACTTACCACATTGTTTAGATAATTTGAAAGCACGTGACGCTGTATCATATATTATACCTAGTGTCTGTATCATGTCACGTAACATATTCTATTTAAACGTATTCCCTTTCTTTTTCTGTTTATGTATCTGATGACGGGATCTAGGGAAACCTGAAAGTTCTTATACATCAAACTATATACAATAAAATCTTTAAATTCAGCCGATGAATTTGAATTTGTATTGTGTGTGATTCTTCTTATCAAGATCGTGCATCGAAGGCAACTACCTCGATTTCGTTTTGACTATTTCTGCACGAATTTGAACCTCCTAAAGTTTTAATATGAGTACGTACTTTCCTTTCAAAGGACGCGCTTTTCTGCTCTACCTTCTTCTTCTTCTTAGCCTGTTGACACCCACTGCAGGGTATAGGCAGTCTTTTCCAACTTCCTCTATCCTTAGCTTCTGTCCACCATTTAACACCTCTAAGTTTCTAAAGGTCATCTCTCCATCTTATTCTCTGGCGCCCTCTTCGTCTCCTTCCATCTTTCGGTTGCCATTCTGTTATTAATCTCGTCCATCTTTCATCTTACAGTCTTCCTACATGTCCAGCCCATCTCCACTTTGATACTTTTATTATTTTTATAATATCTGTTATTCCTGTTTTTATTTTCTCTTATAATTTCATTTCTAACTCTATCTCCTCTTACAAATTTTGAAGATGGCAATCCGTTTTTTGTTGTAAATATGACAAGGATGGTAAATCAGATAATATACGAAAACTTGAAAATTTCTTCGTCCTGGAGTGGGAATAGATCCCGCGTCTCCCAGATAGCGGTTGTTATATTCAAATTAATCGGAAACTTGAGACTTGGTCGTTCTGGGTGGTGTAGTGGTTAGCATACCCGGGCGCTATCTGGGTGACGCGGGTTCGATTCCCGCTCCAGGACGACGAAATTTTCAAGTTTTCGGATATTATCTGACTTACTATCCTTGTCATATTTACACCAAAAGCGGAATGTCATCTTCAAAATTTGTATTGTATGGTATAATCCCGTATTCTATTCATGATCTATCTCTTCTTGTTATTCCTAATATTCTTCTCTCTAATTTTCTCATCGATACTCATTTTTTTACATTGCCACCCTGTGGTACCCCATGTTTCACCTCTAAGTTTCTCCATGTTTCACTTCCATAAGTATACTCCATGTTTCACTTCCATAAGTATACTCCATGTTTCACTTCCATAAGTAAACACGGGGATTACACATGCATTGACGATTTTTCTTTTTTAAACACAATGGAAGATCACCGGTTAAATAGTCTTTAAGTATCCAAAAGGCTGTATTACCTTGGGTAGTTCTTCTACTGGTTTCTGCTTCTTGTCTTAGTTAAAACTGATTACTTGACCTAAATAGATGTATTCGTCTCCTTTTTCAATCTCTTTTCCTTCTATAAAAATCTTTTCTGTATCCTAAATGTATTCGTCTACTTTTTCAATCTCTTTCCTTCTATCAAAATCTTTTCTGTATCCTTTTTTGTACTATTCATATATTTAGTACTTGCTGTGTTTGTGGTCAGACCTTTTTTAAGACTTTCCATCCATAAATCCTTTACCATATTTTGCATTTCTCTCTTGCTAGTTACAATGATGACAATGTCATCAGCAAATCTTAAGAGATTTAGGTACCTACCATTTATGTTTAATCCCTTTCTTCCCAGTTTAAATTTCTAAAAATATCTTCTAAATAAGCGTTAAATAATTTTGGAGATAGAAGATATTCTTATCTAACTCCCTTTCTGTATCTTGAAAATTGAGCCCAGGTTCTCTAACTTTAGTGTTGCTGTAGCCTTACTATCTATTTCATTTATTAAACTGACATATTTCCATTCCTATGTTTGTCTTTTTATTGAAGAACTCATTTTATTTTGATAATTGATAAAAATATGTCTTGTTCTTGATGCGTTAATTCCAATGAAGATCATCTACCTACACTGATATTAACTTAACATGAAACTGTGTGAGTTAGTTCTGGTTTGGATAGATGATATGTTTCAAGCAGTGCTCTTTTTTTTGGGGGGGGGGTATCAGTGTGCAGCACACCTCACTTCGTGAACCAAAAAAAGGCAAAAAAAAAATATGTGAAGCAAGAACACAAAAAAAATGTGAACATTACCATTGCACAAACGCTGTTTATTGTCGGTGCATACCTTAGAAACTGATACTTCGATGAAAGACACATGAGATTAATTTATTTTTGGCAAGTATAAACTTCTGAAAACAGATCTCAGAAAAGAGGGAACGAAAATTTAATATTACAAGTAAAATCGGAATGAAAGAAAGAGTCCCGGAATTTTGAAATGAGCACCAAGCAAAAATACAAGAGAAAAAATCCATTAATGTACATCAGAGAAGAAACTTTTCATTAAAAATATGTCTTGTTCTCGATGCAATTGATTGTAGCGGAGAGCTCGTAATGCTTCTGCTTTTTACTTTCTTCCAGTCTTTTGTCAGACCCGGGAGACAAGTCGGATTTCTATTATTTGGTTACAAGAGATAATGACTGCGGAATGTGAATGGATATCGGAAGACGGTTGCAAGAAAAATGAATTGGGTGCAAAATTCTTGAGGATTCAATCTTCTGCGCTGAATCACATTTTAAAATAAATGAAGATGCTCCTATTATATGCCTTGCTAATGGATTTGTCCAAAATGAACTTGGCATGGAATAATCAAATACCCAGCTCTGCGAAGAGCATCTATTAGTAGCTGAGGAACACATTACCGTACTTTTAAAATTATCCGTTTAGTCCATGAAACTGATGCTTCCTAAAAAATAAAAGTTATTTTGCTAAAAAATCGATGAAAATATGGCGGTATGTCCAAATAGTAACGGACGTTAATGATGTGTTTAATAAAACTAATTCTTATTTACCGCGTAGAGAATTTGTTTTACGATTTGCAATACTTTGCCTAAAATTGAATAATCAATAGTTAACTTCATTTAAGATAAAAGTTACGCTGCCCGGCCTTGCTATTAAGACAAACTTTATGTTACGTAAGCATTGGAGTTGTGAATTTTTTTTTCTGTGACGACGATCGAAACCGCGCCCCCGCACTCCGGAGTAAGTTGCTTTCCCAACTAAGCTACACAGACGGAATGTATCGGTGCATATTTGTCGTCTTGGCATGTGCTTTACCTCCGCAGTACGTCGTAGGGTGTCCGAAAAAAAAAACGGAGTGTTTGATACAACAGTCCAAGCTTAATTTCAAAGTACATGCCATGATGTTAAATGGTTTGAACCCATCTGTTTGCCAGTTGTTCAATTCCTGCACGGTACCAAGCTTTCAATTTAGAGCCAAAGAACCATCGGCACTCGCGTTCGACATCGTCCAAAGCAGTCAACCGCTTTCCACGGATAAAATGCACCATGGCCCGAAACAAGTGGTAATCTGAAGGAACAGGGTCGGGATAAATGCTGGATGTGACAGCAGCTCGATTTCGTGCAGTTCTTGGTATTTAACTTGGGTCTGATTAGCTGTATGATGTTTTACCTTATTCCAGTAGTGCTCGTTTTCGGTTGAATATGGCAGGATACTTTCGCTGAATTTTGTCATATATTCTGTCCAATTGCTGAGAATACACAATTTGGCATTAATAGACCGACTATTTCGGAATGATCATACCTTCATAACCCCACCAGACACACAGCATGGATTTTTCTCAAAGCGTCCGCGTTTGGAAGTAGGTAAAGCAGGTTCACCTCTATTCAACCACTGTTGCGATTACGCAGATATATCCGCTTTTCATCCTAAGTAAATATCCGCTTGATAAATCGAGAACCGAGTGGAATTCTGAGCAGTTCCGGGATGAGCTCATGAGGCACCACACGGGGCAACGTCTCTAAACCTTTCTAATCTCGTGAAGATGCTCAACGACGGTAGATTTAGAAATTCCGAGTTATTATGACAATTTACGAGTGCTTGTTCGTGAATTATATTCCACAGCCGCTTGAAGGGAGTCCAAATAAACAGCAGAGGGCCTACCAGAAACTTCCTTTCTTTTCAAGCTCAAGTAACCAGCTGAAAATTTCTTGAAACTTGTTTGCGAGGTCCAAGTAACCACCAGGCCTTCACCTTTAACTTCGCTAATTTCTCGGACTACTTAAGCAGCTTTCAACCGCAGTTTCCAGTAATGTCGTGATAGAACCAATATTTCAAACTAAACTCTGTACCCATCACAATTGACCGCGGTACAAGTTCAACTCATATTTCGCGACGTGTGCACACGTTTGATTCCCGCTATTTCAGTCGCTTGCAGCACAGGAAAACTGCCCCGCAGAAAATATGCATATTTACCTCGTGGAGCCGTCCTATGCAAAAAAAAAAAGCCAGTTTTTCCCGGACACCCAAGTTAAGAAAAATTTAAACAATCGTAATAATATTACAGGAAAGAATGCAATGAAAACAACATATTTAAATAATCGATGTGTATGATGTCAGATATTTATTACTTGCAAAAATAAAGGATCATCCACCCTACGAAAATATCAGGCTTTTGTATGATCATCAGAGTTAGGTCCAGATTTGTGTCCCGGATAAGGCATGGGCGATATGTTTTCCGTAAGGCGCCAGTTCGGTCCCTAAATTAAGGACGGGCGAATAACTACAACTTTAGATGTCTTGGTCTTGTACTTTCAAGAAAGCTTGACCCATATTGGACGACTAATCCGAAGCCCGCGCCTCAGACCACTTGGTCACTGGGATGGCGGCGTCATAGTTCAACGAAACATGATTGTGATTTTAGCGTTCAGCGTTACTTTGACCAAAAATGTTTGTGTGTCTGTGTTTATCTTTTCGTTGTAAAGTCATTTTATTCGAAAGGTAATACATTATCTTTATATTCGTATTAAGTGTGCTTATATTTCTTCATTCACACAAAGCAAATGCCTGAAGCACTAGACTTAAATCCTTATTATCAGCATATGATTAACTGCGTCCAGATAGACAGAAATAAGGTATACGTAAGCTCTCTTAGGATAACTACGTAATTTTAACAATAAATCTATCATGCCAAGAAAATCGTACAGGACTGGCATTCCAGCTGATTCATAATCTAACATACAGTCCGGATGACTACATCTGCTTTGCTCAAGGCCCATTATCATCAAGTAAAACGGCATAAAACACCAGAAAAAGTCATAAACGGATACTTAGGGCATTACTGCCTTGAAGAGTGGAACACGGTATCTACCAACTTGCAGCGGGAATCTTACGCACAGTGAAAATGAAGGTTCACATTTCGTAACGTTATTTACTTAAAACTTTCATTTCTTTCTCAGATATCTGACGTATTACAGAGGTAAAGCACGTGTCAAGACGACTAACCTGCAGTGATACATTCCGTCCGTGTAGCTTAGTTGGGAGAGCAGCTTACTCCGGAGTGAGGGGGCGCGACTTCGATCCCCGTCACGGACTAATTTGTGTTTTCACAGATACAATGAAACATATGAGTCATTCTGGCATGCAATTGCAAAAGCAAACGATACAGCAGCAACTGACAATTTTATTTAATTCATTTACTGATTTAAAGTTTAATCATTTTAGATTTTTGTTGAGGTAAATGGTAAGTTTAACTTTCTAGACTCTAACTTTCTGCTGTTTGGTACTGTTGGTACTCTTCCTTTTTTTCTCTAATTTTCTGCTGTTTGGTACATTTGCTTTCAAGAATATTTAAGCATTTCGCTTCGTAGTCAACTAAATTTATTTTCTGCTACTTCAAACTTTCACCGAATAAATCGATTAAAGAGTAGAACTGGAAAAAAAAACACAGTTCGCACTTTTACACGTCAACTGCTCTGGAATAGATAACTTATGGAACTAGTTGTTCTGTAAACTAGCCACTCAGTGAGTATCAAGTGTTTTATATACATTGATATTTTGTCCTCAACCCGAAAAACTGAATTTAAATTATGCAGTAACTATTTGTTTCACGAAACACATGAATCCAACAATTTAGCGGCACGTTTTCCAGGGAAAAGAATTGGTTGTGTTCTTTAAACAAACTCTCGCAGAAATAAATAATTAATCATAGCGTCCAGATATTCATTTTGCACATTTTTTAAAATCTTCCTGAACTAATTTATGGAGAATGACAAATTCATAAAAACATATTTCTCATTTGAAGTCTCTCGCAAAAAGAAGAAATAATAACGCTGAGATTCACTTCCACACCTTTGTAATCCACACTCTTTTCTTCATTGCATTGCTTTTCATTTTTTTTCCAAGTGGCATCGTGTTTGTGTGTTGGCGTAGTTTCGAAGCACTTATGAATGTTCTAATTCCATTCTACGGATTCTCTCCCCCATTCTCTATTTTTTTCTCCTTTTGCGTCCTCTACTCTTTTCTGTGCTTCCTTTTTCAAATGATACAGGAGGAATCCATTGATCTAGTTCTATTAAATCCAACAGCTTGCAAAAAGGTTGTAGAAACTGGGCTAAAACTAAAAGCGACAGATTTGTTTCTTCCATTTTTTCCTATGCTGAAAAATACAGTGGCATTCCTGCTTTCTTTAATCAACATTAAAATCCAACAAAATCTAAAAGGCCGCTTAAAGGATCTTTACGCAAAAAAATATCTCACAAATATATCTCAGATATAAAATTCACTTATAAATTCTTTCCTATCTGAAGGCGTACGGTTGGCAACTACTCCAAAACACAAGTTAGTAAAATCATGTAATGCATTGATTATGATACGCTTTCCAACATACTAGAAATCTATCCTCAAGTTATGAGGATAATAGCTGTGGGATAAATCTCGCTCCTGTGTCCTGACCTTTGACCCTATTTCGATGATATTCAACAGAACCGGTTCAGTATACCTCCGGGACAACATACTAAAGTTTTGTCGCAATAGAAGCAATTTTACGTAAGTTATGACGCATAAGGGCGACGAAATGTATCTTGCTCCTATGTCCTGACCTTTGACCCCATTTCACCCATTTTCAATAGGGTTTGTCCCCAGGTGGTCCCCTACCACATACTAAAATCTCATCGAAATCGAACCATTTTTACGTAAGTTGTGACGCATAAAGGCAATGGAATGGATACCGCTCCTATGTCGTGACCTTTAACATCATTTCGCCCATTTTCAATAGGATTCGTTCCCAGGTCGTCCCCTACCACATACTAAAATTTCATCGGACAAACCATTTTTGCGCAAGTTATGACGCAGAAGGGCAATGGAATGGATCTGTCTCCTATGTCCTGACCTTTGACCCCATTTCCAACAGGATTCGTTCCCAGGTGGCCCCCTACCACATACTAAAATTTCATCGAAATAGAACCATTTGACCGCGAGTTATCGTGCGGACAGACGGACGGACGGACAAAGCTGGAGCTCATACGCTTCTTCAACCTACGGTTGAAAGTGTAAATAAATCTTCCTCGGTGACGTTCGTGTTACCCAGGATGATTGGACGCATGTGTTTGAAGAACCTGCTAGAAATAAAACTGGCTGAGTTGTTATTAGGGGTATACAAATGCTTCTTCCGTTTTAAGGAGAAAGGAGACGGGAACTATCAGGAAACCAGTACATATTTATTGAACGAAATATTCGCCGTTCACAACGATGATCTTTCGCTATTTTCAGACAACAAATGAATGCCCTTGTGACAGAAGGACTCGGGTTTTCAGCTGAAGTACGCAGTGATGAAATTCTTCACCTCTGAGACTGTAGTGAACCGCTGTTGGGCTGGGGCATGTTGCATAGAGCGAAATAAATGAAAGTCTCAGGATGCAATGTCCGGGAGTAAGCTGGGTGCAGTAAAACCTCCCAATGTAACAGTTCAAGGGTTGATTTCGTGGTGGCACCGACATGTGGTCTGGCATTATCGTGTAACCGGATGGCTGGGCGGTGCCCTTCACCTGTCCATGGACGTTTTTGCTCGATTGCGGCGTTCAGTTTCATCAACTGATCGCTACATCGTTGTGCAGTGACTGTTTCGTCCGGTTTCAACAGTTCACAGCACTCCATGCATATCCCACCACCACACACAACAGCACCTTTTTCTCTGTGGATATCATGTTTTGCAGTGGATGTTGATGTCTGGCCTGTGTCGACCGAGGATCACTTGCGTACGGGGTTGTCGCAATAGACCCATTTTTCATTCCCGGTGACAACCTTCCGCAAGAAACTCTTTCCTTGAAATCTCTTCAGCGACGACATGCAGATGCTGAATCTGTGATCAATATTACGCTTCGTTAAAGTATGCAGAACCCACTTGCCAATTTTCTGGACCTTCTCCAAGGCATATAGACGCCGTACCACCGTCGATTGAGACACTTTCAAACGGTTCGCCAGTTGCGAGGTCGATTGTATGGCATCCTCTTGCTACAGCGATTCCAGCTCCTCCTCTGAGAGTTCCTGGGGCCTACCTGCACATGTCTTGTCTTCCAAGCTTAGATCAAATTTCTTAAACCTGGCAAACCATTATCGACACGTCCGCTCACCCATGGAAGTTTCGGCATACGCCTGACATATTGAACCGTATGCTTCACTAGCATTTCCCCCTAAATTAAACATGAATAACAAACAGTGCCGCAAATGAACTTTATCGACCGCCATGCTTGGCTTCATGTACAAAATGACAGCACGGGTCGCCGGCCGGTTAGACTCCTACACAACGCCCGCTAGCGAGGGCGGCGGAAACTTTTCCATATCCCTAATACCTTGCAATGTAAAGAGTTGCCCCTCGATTTATCACCCGGTAATATACTTTCTTTAAAAATTCTAAAATTCCTACCATTTTTAGGTATTGGCGGAATATTTACCAACCGAAAATACGACGGTGAGAAAACTACGAATGTCTAATGGTCGATCAAAAAGAAACACAATTTTGCTTGAAAGAGCCTCTTAACACAAAGTCATTTCAATGTATAAAAATTGCTTTACTACAACAGCCACACACCACAAGATTCACAGAGCTAACGGAACTTTCTTTTATATATATAGCGCTTTAATTTACTTCGATGTGTGTGTAACGTATACTCTAGATTCACTTTCCTTTTGATTTTTACTATCTCTGGTTATTTTATTTTACTATGTAAATTATCTTCTTACTGAACGAGATGTTATTTCTCCCGCTGAATGAGATCTGGCAATGAGTGTAAGTCATGACGTGGTGGTAGCCAGTATAAATAGGCGCGTTCAACGAGACGTAGAGAGAGCTTTTTGTTGATGTGCGTAGGGAGAGCTGTTGTTGTACGAAGTGAGCTGTTGTTTATGTGTCAGAGAGCTGTTGTTGTATAGAGAGAGCGGTTGTTTATGTGCGTGAGAGCTTTGTTTCGTGTGTAAAGAGATCTTCGTTTATGTGAGAGCCAGAAGTTTACCAAATAAAAGATTGTCTTATTAGGTACGTCTTTCTCAGTTCATAGTTTTGTCAGATCTATGTCTGGCTGTTAGGTTAATTTCATTAGTTGATTATTATTAACAACCAGCATAAGACTTTATTCATCGTAATTACTACTGCAACATTACTAGCAGTTAAAAGCTTGTTCATTATTATTACTACACTACTAGCAGGAAAGTTTATTCATGATATAATTAACAAACAACAAGCATTAGAAGAAGCATTAGCTTAGAAGAAGCATTAGCTTAGAAGAAGCTGAATTCATTATAATTCAGTAGCAGAAGCGATATATTCATTATATGTGGATATGTGCAAAATAATTCTCGTTGAAACGCTAAAATAGTCTTTAAGAATGTGTATGATTTCTTACCGGAAAATCTGAGAAAGCAAATCGAAAATCAAGACACTATTAGCATTCCTTTCCTCTAACTAAAAATAATATCTTCACCACGACACTTCAAACATTTCAACTTTCTGAGTGCAAGAGCTCCTAGCGGGAGAATTACGAACTTCACTAAAAATGGAAGGGCATTTTTTGTGATATCCTATCATCCACAAAGAGGCTTTTTTAATGATCTCAAAAAACAATTATACACTGTCAGAGGAGGTGTTTTCGTTAGCTTTTTTTAAACTCGTTAAAAAGAGGATTTATTAATCAAAGAGGTACAAAATGAAAACAAAATACACCACTCAACATGGAAACCGCAACACCTAGGAGCAGTTGACTTTGGTAAAGAGGTGGAGAAAGCATGTGAACGATCAAAAAATAAAATATGAAATGGAGTTTATTATTCAGAACCTGCTTTGTGCAGAGTAAAAGCATAGTCTTATATTCTGGAGCCTGCTTTTATTCAGCACCGTTCAGTACTGGATTGCCCCACCTCGGAAACTTATATGAGACTGCAAAACAGGAGGCACGGCATAAATGAGAGCACCAATGGTACGCTAGAGTGAGGCAGTCCAATCGGCAACCAACTCCGCTGCCGGAAGAGGGGGCAAAAATTATAAGGTCCCACATACGCCCAATGATCTAGAAGTCCTGTAAACTTGGCCATTATGGCAGAATGCCGACGCTGTGTTACTACCCCTTGCAAAACGAGTAGTGTGTGGACGGACGTTGTCCTGCTGCATGAGCTTTCCTGGTGTGACAGAAAGAAAAGGTCGGATTGATGAGGGTGTCAACGTGGCGCTTCGCCTTCACAATGCCAGGAATATAAACAAGAGACGTCGTATTGCCGTATGGGATCCCTCTAGCACCAGCGTTCAGGCCAATGGTTGTATGTCGACTGATTGTGAAACTTCTGTAGGCCATTGATAACCATGGCGCCACATAGGTACGACCATCTACCACGCCGAAACATAACTTGAGTTCGTCCGAGAACTGCACAGTCCTGCATTTCCACAGTCAACTGTCTACTCTCACACTCCAGCGTTCTCGACGACAATCCTTGTGATGTAGCAACATCAGACGGTCTAGATCCGCGCGTATCATCTTTACCTCTATGTTATCTTATCGTTCAAAGGTATCGTATCATTCGGTAGGTCTAGGTCCGCGCGTATCATCTTTAGTCCAATATCATCGTATCGTTCAAATGGATTCCTCTTTTCCACAACAGCTAGCAGTTCACGCTGCAGAACGATCACCGCGGTTAACGGATCGCAAACAGCTCATCTACGGAGTATGCGATCTTCATATGCGGTGGCCTTGCATCCCAGTCCACTTCCCGTCACATCTTTTGGTGATCTCTCACATAACGTGATAAGCAACTCTGCACCCGTGCGGAATTTGATCGTGACCAAAGGTCCTATTTCCGCATACGGAAGATTCGTTGCCACTGCGTGCCATTCAACTAAACATAAGCCCCTTGTCAACATAATCGAGACGTTTGTGACAAAGAAAATCGATTCTAAACGTCTGCTTTATTTTCAGGCGAGCCCGCACGTGAATAATCTTTAACCTCTGCTCAGAAGCTCTCGCGTGACCGATCACTACAATATTTGCACATCTCCGGTGGCTCAATCGCATATTTCTACGATTACACCTTCTCGGTGTTAACGGTGGCATTCAAATTAGCGTCCACTGATGCAAAAAGTCAAATCAGGCAATTCAACAGTTTTTCTTACCTTGGACGAGCAAGCGAACGATTCCTTGTCTGCTTCTTTCATTGTTGACTTCACACTGGTATTCTGCACTGTCGGAATAGACGACGTTCCTCAGGAACAAAGAATATGACTCAGAATTAAGAGTAACGTGGGGTTCTGCCTCCCATATGGTCATTTGGTCCTCGTGCATCTCAACTATCTTCCTGTACTCCTTCCACCACACTAGATTACGAATGTTCATCTCCCCATTTCCGACTACTAGGCAAGGCAGTGTGATGTTACTCCCAGCTCTTACATAAACTTGCTCCGGAGGCTCCAAATCTTCTTCTTCCTCTTCATCTTCTTCACCTAAAATTGGAAACAAAAATACGTGAAATTACCTTTTATGATTGCACTAGGAAACGTCAATTTACAGACAAAATTGTGTAAGCAAAATGCACATGTAAATATATTCCTGGTCTGCTTCTTTCGTTGCTGACTTCGCACTGATATTCTGCACTGTCACTATTCCGACAGGGCAGAAAACCAGTGTAAATTTCTAAGGCATCTCACATGTCTTAGAATATTTCACCAAGGAAAAAAATAGTTGTAATTTCAAATTCTAGGGGCCACCTGGGTATAAGCACTGACTTCTGACCGTTAGTCCGAAGTGAAGTCCCGTATGAGTCATAGATAGTGCGCTTGTCTTACGGCACTGGCTCGCACCCTTCCTTGGAACCAGTGGCCCTACATTAGGGAAGCGTGACTGCTTGTAGCCCGTAGAGTTGCTCACGGTAATAAATTCCCACCCCTCAAAAACTCCTTGGACTTTCTCTCTCATCTGAAAACTTACTACACTGACTAGCGGATCAAGATCAACCCGCCTAAGATCAGTGCGCTGTTGTTGTTGTTTTTTTTGGAAATCTCCAAGGAGTATCGAAACTTGTTATGTTTCGAGAGACAATCCCCTGGGCTACTTCCACTAAAAACCTAGGGATCCAACTAGATTGTCGATTTTCGTGGTTAGCGGACACCTGCTACCACACGAATAAAGCTAGACAGCGCTTTGGGCAACCAGCTCCACTACTTCAACGGAGAAGCTTCCTTACAACACGGCACAAAGTGCTGCTGCACAAGACGGTCGTCAGGCTGGTGCTTACCTACGCCTCCCCCATTTGGATAGGTATTTGTAGGAATCAGCGAGAGAGAATCGAGAGGTGCAGAGGCGAGCACTTCGCATGATCACTGGACCCCACTTCGGAACCTGAGGAACAGACTTGGAGTTGAGAAGGTACATGAGTTTTTCACCAGACTCGCCAAGAAATTCTTCAAGAAAACAGAAACCCGCCCTAATGGACGTGTTAAGGGTGCGGTTGACTACGATCATAGCGAATTCCTTAAGTATCCCGGAGCTAAGGCGGCGATCGCTGTCCCCCCCCCCCTGACAGAGACTTGGGGAAGGGCAGCATTGTTGAGCACTGTTTCCTGGGCTGGAGACCTTGGATCAGATGGAGGACTCGATGGGATAGAGTATAAGTGTGAACTTTGGAGGGTGTTAGACACCCCCACCTCCCTTTCTTTTTCATGCTGACATGAGATGGTGATTACTGATGGCTGCTCCTGGTTCCAGATGTGATCTTGGTGAGTTTCAGTCCTCCCCGGGGGCGTCGGCGGTTGGGTGATGTTGTGATTCACTGTGATGGGCGTTGTGGTGCTTGGTTCTCCTTATCATTTCCCTCTCTTCCTTTCCGCCCTGACTGGTGACGCGGCTGTGGTTCGAATGATATGCCCCCTCTCTTTTCACTTATTTTTCTGTTTATCTTTCCTATTGACTTCCTTTACTCAGATCTTTTAGTTTCATAATTCTAAAGGTAGTTTTACACCTGTGGTCAGACACTCTCTTCTTAACATTTCTTCAAACGCCGTCGTCGTCCACAAAAAAGAGCTTGTCATTTGAATTCTTTCTGACACAAAATAATCAAACGCACTATGTAGACTGTGCTTCATAGCGAACAGTCCCAATGAAAGAAAATGTTTTTTCAACAGGATTTGTGAAATGAACAAAACATATTTACATGTAGAGAAAAGCTGCCACGGTGTCTCAGTGGTCTAAGAGCTGCGTTCTGACCATTCGTCCGAGATGGGTGTGGATTAGAATGGAGGGTTGCATGGATGCTGTGTTTGTCTTACGGCACTGGCTCTTTCGGTTTCCCAAAACCCTTGGCCCTGAATTAGGGACCGCCGACGGTTTATAGCTCATCGAGTTGCTCCTGTGGTAGTTAAACCCTCAAACAAACAAAAAATGCAGAAACAGGCACTTAAACCCAGTAGCGGTAGAAAACTGCATTGTAAGAAATACCCAAAATGTGCACAAAATGTCCCCTATAGCGAAAGCTATCCGAGGCAGAAGAAAGTTTTCAAAACATTTCGTAGCAGAGATATGAAAGAAAACTAAATACAAATTCAAACCCCTAGCGGGCACATTAGTTACAGGACAAAATGGGCGAAAAATGTTATTCATAATCAAGATATCTAACGAAGAAATAATTTTTCCAGTCAGATAATTAAAAGGGGAAATTTCTTTAAGATGGAAGAATCAGTCCGACTTTTTGAAACGGAGGCTTTCCTCGCAGACGGAGACATACAGATACACTGAGTGAGGATGAATGCACAGATAGGTATATTTCAAAGTGTGCGCACCCGAATGCTTGTCTTCGATAGAGAGAAAAAACTCTGCAGTCTAGTATTCTTAAACTGTAATATTGTGAGAATCCTCCAAATACGTGGCATCAGTGAATAAATAAATACATCGCTCTTTCCACGTTTTAGCAACACACAGCAACCAAAAAATTGTTAATCGGTCTGCTAAAGCATGGAAAGAGCGATGTATTTCTGTAATATTGTTTTCACAGACAGACGGACTGAAAGCATAGCATCACCAAAGTTGCCCTGATTTCCTCTCTCTGATGTATAATTAAGAAGCAGAAAGTCATCATACTGGCTTAACCCCATGATATTTACCATGTCCTGGAAACGTTTCTTGATTAACTGATTCTTTTAAAAAAATTCATGCATCCCAATATTACGTTTGATTGCCAAAGCGACATTTTTTCTTTTTAAGGTATTACATACTGATAGACAGGAACTCAACGCCGTATTATTACAGACTTGCTACTACGCTAGAATGGCAATTTAAGAACACTTTTTAGAGCGCTGGTCCATCCACAATTTCCTGATTTCTGTTTAATTAAAGATGAGTTCATTTTAGAGTTAATGTGATGCATGCCTTAGTGAAGAGAAGATTTTAAAATCAGAGAAGCTATCAAACTCAAAGAATCTGAGGAAAAGCTATTTTTGGACAGTGAAATATTTCAAAGTATAAAACCAGTCATGAAGAACCATCGGTATTTTGTTTTTACTTTTTTAAATCTAAGTGCGATGTCAGGTAAGCAGCGAAGATTCTTTCATTCCGTTTCCTCAAGTTCTGCGAAAAAAAAAAAAAACCTAGTTCATCTCCATTCTATTCGTACTCTCGTGGGTATTTCTGCACGAAAGAACAGCAACCTCGCGATAATTTTTTGCAAATTATTGAGGTATTTTTTTATACCCATGTACGTAGTTCAAAAAAATGTTTGCCTTATGAGCTTTATCACACACATCCTAATTCCAGCAAGAGGGGGAAAACTAAAATGAAATAAAAGCATTTTAAGGGTTGTTTACTTTTAGATTCCAGTCAAGTTGGTTTATAAGCGTTCAGGATAAAACTTACATTTCAACATAAAATTGAAGTTTGTAAATTTAAATAAGTTAAACTTATTTAAATCAACGAAAGGTCTAGCCATGGGAAGCCCACTGTCATCTATATTACGTGAAATCTACATGCGTCGATTTGAAGAAAAACTTTTCAAACTGGTGAAATTTCACTTATGGATACCATACTTCCGTTCTATGGAAGGGAAAACATTATGAATTTACGGAATTAGTCAAACTTATAAATTCCATTAATCCTCACATTCAATTCAGCTACGAAACTGAAAATAACGAATGCCTACCATTCCTTGACGTCCTGATAGCTCGTTTCAATGGATCTCTCGAAACCACAATTTATCGAAAGCCTTTCGCTATTTTTTCACCTCCACATGCCAAGTCCAATCACCCTTATCAACAAGAACTTAGCGCCTTTTACACTTGCGTATATCGGGTGATACATATACACTGACGGAAAAAAATCCCAACACCACGAAAAAATAGTTGTAGAGGAATGAAATGGCGGCAATACATTTGTATAGGTAACATATTTAATCTATTAAGGTTTCAAGATCACAGCTTATTGTAAGCGCGAGAAGAGCCATTTTAAATGTGAAATGCTGGTACATTAATAACCGGTGTAATCGCCAGAATGTTGAATGCAAGCACGCAAACGTTCATGCATTGTGTCGTACAGGTGCTGGATGTCAGTTTGTGGGATGGAGTTCCATGCCTGTTGCACTTGGTCGGTCAATACAGGGACGGTTAATGCTGGTTGGGGGTGACGCTGGAGTTGTCGTACAATGATGTCCCATACGTGCTCGATTGGTGAAAGATCTGGTGATCTAGCAGGCCACGGCAACATGCCGACACTCTGTAGAGCATGTTGGGTTACAACAGCGGTATGCAGGCGAGCGTTATCCTGTTGGAAAACACCCCTGGAATGATGTTCATGAATAGCAGCACAACAGGTTGAATCACCAGACCGACGTACAACTGTGCCGTCAGGGTGCGTGGGATAACCACGAGAGTGCTCCTGCTGTCATAGGAAATTGCTCCCCAGACCATAACTCCAGGTGTAGGTCCAGTGTGTCTCGGCCACAGACAGGTTGGTTGCAGGCGCTCACCTGGCCTCCTTCTAACCAACACACGGCCATCACTGGCACCCAGGCAGAACCGGCTTTCATCAGAAAACACAACAGATCTCCACTCCGTCTTCCAATGAGCTCTAGCTTGACACCACTGACGTGGCAAACGGCTGTGGTTTGGAGTAAGTGGAATGCACGCTACAGGGCGTCTGGCTCGGAGCTGTCCTTCAAGTAACCGATTTGTAACAGTTCGTTGTGTCACTGTGGTGGCAACTGCAGCTTGAATTGCTGCCGCAGACGCGGTACAATGCGCCACGGCCATACACCGTACACGGCGGTCTTCCCTCTCAGTAGTGCCACGTGGCCGGCCGAAACCCGATCTTCTTGAGGCAGTACCTTCCCTTAACCCCCGCTTCCAACAATCATGCACAGTGGCTACATTCCTACCAAGTCGTTCTGCAATATTGCGGAAAGAAGATCCACCTTCTCGTAGCCCTATTACTCGACCTCGTTCAAACTCCGTGAGCTGTTGATAATGGCTTCTTCGTCTTCCTAAAGGCATTCTTGACTAACATCAACACCCTACGTCGAATCTCAACGAAAACTAACGCTCACGAACGTTACAGCGCGTATTTACAGCAAACCTGCTTTGCATGTTCCGAGGGGCGCTACTAGCGCCACACGTATGCGCCGAACGCGAAATTTGCATAGACATCATCTTACAGATGTACTCTCACCGCCTATCATTTGTCGTTCATCTAACACAACCCCTTCTTGGTGTTGGGAAATTTTTTCCGTCAGTGTATGTTCAGATAAAGACAGATTGGAAAAATAACTTTATTTCATTAAACGTGTTGCAGTAGAGCGAGAATACAACCCTTCCATTATAGACAAGGCTCTAACAAAATTCCGGAAACCGAAGCCTATCTCCACATTAATTCCTGTGATGCGCCCGTTGCGAGAGAATTTTGCCATTATTCCATTTTCCCGTGACATTGCCTTCAAAATTACAAAAGATTCTCAAAAGCTTTAATTTTAAGGTGGTTTTTAAACCCATAAACAAAATGAGATTTTTTTGGATCAAAGGACTATGTTGAAAACAAAAACTCGTGGGGAATTTATCAAATTCCGTGTGAATGTGGCGCTTCGTATATAGGACAGACACCTAGAGCCTTGCGTTTTCGATTGAAGGAGCACAAGAGCTAAATTCGGAATTGTGACATAAAGAAGTCATCGATGGCTAAACACTGTTACGAAAAGGACCACAAATTTCTCTTTGAAGAAGCAAAACTAATTAACAAGCCTGATTCAACCTAGAAACTTGATATTTTGGAATCTTTCCATATATATCAGAAGTCTTCGCAACTTCTTAATGACATGGCATCCACGCCATTTCTTTCAAGCGCTTGGAAGCATCTAACCAAGACACGTGACTGTAGTAAACACCATTTATGATGTCATATACGATTTGAACATTTAAGTGTCATTCGTCCTGATGAATACCCAGCAAAACCATGGTCGGCTTGAGAAAATAAATAATTGTGACAAACTACGTTGTATTACCTTAATACATACATATAAGTGTCACAAGACTGTAGTCTTTGAAATCAAGAAGTTAAACTTGTTTTTACCATAAGCCGAATTTACACATATATTTTTCAGTGAAACGAGAAACGACTTGATATAATTTTTCCGATTGAAAGCCAAAGGAAGAACTGGTAACTAATCAAATTGGTGAACTAGTTGCCCGCAAAAACGGATGTAGCTTCGAGAAACGGGACCAGCAATTAAAACATCGATGATTAAATTCCTCCCAGATTCCTCAGTGATCTAACACTGCCTTCTGATCATTCGTCCAATTGAGTCTGGTACTGGCCGCGGCATGGACGGTGTGTTTGTCTTATGTCACTGGTTCTCCCCTTTCTCTGGAACCAGTGGCGCCAAATTAGGGACAGGTGACTGCTTACAACCCCTAATCGATTACGTGCGACAAGCGACCCTGTGGAAAATCATGCGCGAAGCGACCCTGTTATATTCTATCGTGGACGAAGCGACTCTGCTAATCGCATAAGTTTACTTATATATATACATACAAATCGTAGTCAAATTATTTACATCTAATTAATTACTTACATCAAGTATTTTATACTAGATACAAGTTTTTAATATCATTTTACATATATATATATATATATATATACAAATCGTAGTCAATTTATTTACACCTAATTAATTAAGTACTTACATCTTCTGAATTTTGATAGCTTAATGCTTTCAGGTATTTTTTAAGGTCTTTAGAATTTCCAAATTCCGCCATGACATTACGAATGCGTTCTTCTACTTGTATACACGGTAGTCACTGCCAATAAGACACTGGCAACAGAGAAAGAGATTCATAAGCTAATATAGGTTCAGACCATCCAGGTAGTGTGTGTGTGTGTGTGATTTGGAGATGATTGGACTGCTGATTTGGATAGAATGGAAGACTTCTAACAAAAGAATCCATATTCCCTATTCACACTCAAACAGAACCTGTGGCATGGGAGAAATCGCTAGGGGAAATAGCAAGAATTTAACAATTCACTGGGAAATGAACTCCCTTGCGATTAATGAACACATTTCATGTACTTTTACATTGGAAATGAAAATCAAATGCATGAAGTTCTCCCTTTAGGTATGCGTCGATACCGCAATTTATTGGCAACTGAGTCTCTCATGCAGTTATTAGTGTTCGGTGACGCAATAGTGAACAATTAACACAGTTCAGTATTTTACCCAAAATAGCTGATTGTTCAAACGCAATACTTGAAATTGAGGTTCCCTCGAGCATCACGAAAATTTGCTTCGTTCATAATTTTTTTAAGAAACGAATATATAGATAGCATACAACTTGAAATATTTATTCCGTATTGAATGATGTAACAATTTATAAAACATACAACTTGAAATATTTATTCCGTATTGAATGATGTAACAATTTATAAAACATACAACTTGAAATATTTATTCCGTATTGAATGATGTAACAATTTATAAAACATACAACTTGAAATATTTATTCCGTATTGAATGATGTAACAATTTATAAAACATACAACGACTAAGTGCCGAGCTTTCACACTCCGAACGGGAGGCTTTTTCAAGGCCAGTGAACACAAGAATAATTTCGGGAACGACGATAATTTGAAGTCTTGGAGCGCGTATCTACAACGTGTCTAGGTGATATTACGTCTCGCGGAAGGTGGTGTCTCGGGACCTACCTTTCAAACATTCTGTCTCATTTTTTCCTTAATATTCTATGTCAGTAGGATCTTCCACGCAGCCGAGAGTTCGAGGGAAGGGCTCTCGTTGCAAGGGTTGGGATGCATGGATATTTCGATGCTTTCTCTAGTCAGTGTTCCTTTGTAGTCTGTGTATGGAGTGATCCTCTTCATGTTTTTCCATACCGGTACGGCGTCATATTGGGCAACTTCTTTGCAAAGCACTGTTTGTGTTTTTCCTGCTTTAATGTCCCTTATGTGTTCTTTCCCCCTAATTGTAAGGGATCTTTTGGTCATTCCGATGTATAAGAACCTTGACGTGAATTCTGGAGCTGCGGTTTATGAGATACCATTAGAATATCCAGATGGCTTGTCTCAATCATACATCGGAATGACCAAAAGATCCCTTACAATTAGGGGGAAAGAACACATAAGGGACATTAAAGCAGGAAAATTACAAACAGCGCTTTGCAAAGAAGTAGCCCAATATGACGCCGTACCGGTATGGAAAAACATGAAGAGGATCGCTCCATACACTGACTACAAAGGAACACTGACTAGAGAAAGCATCGAAATATTCATGCGTCCCAACCCTTGCAACGACATCCCTTCCCTCAAACTCTCGGCTGCGTGGAAGATCCTACTGACATAGAATATTAAGGAAAAAATGAGACAGAATGTTTGAAAGGTAGGTCCCGAGACACCACCTTCCGCGAGACGTAATATCACCCAGACACGTAGTAGATACGCGCTCCAAGATATCAAATTATCGTCGTTCCCGAAATTATTCTTGTGTTCACTGGCCTTGAAAAAGCCTCCCGTTCGAAGTGTGAAAGCTCGGCACTTAGTCGTATGTTTTATAAATTGTTACATCATTCAACACGGAATAAATATTTCAAGTTTTATAATCCTAAGGCGTAAGTTCCATTATTGTAATATAGATAATAATTTATAGGTGAGTACAATATTTTGTTCTCGTCTTACACGCAATGAAATGTAAAGAATAGATGCAACGTACTGTTTGAAAAGTAGCGTATTTCTCAAAGCCGTCTTGGAATTTTCAAAGGCAAATGCGAAGTCTTGGACCCTTGCATGCTACGTCCGTAGCTGTAGATTGAAAGTTAATTGTTTTCTAAGGTGATAACACTCTCATTTAGAAAGACAGGTCATCAGACATAAATATTTCAACGTCGTCATATGGAATACAAGATTCGTTGCTTATTCGACGAATTTGATTGTGAAAAACGATCTAGAGAAGTTCCGGACAGATCACAAAGATATGTTACCTCTCTTCAATTGCTCCGAAATATGTATAGGAAAGATTAACCGAAGCATAAGAAATTATTAGTTTCGACATGAAGTGCAATATGCTCACTGATTGTTGTGATGTTACATAATGTGCTGAGAAACTTTAGGAGTGCATGGACGCCTGTTTTGCGCATGGAAGCTTTCCTGATATTTGTGCTAGATACAGGTGTACTAGAATACACTGTAAAAAAATTCTGAAATTTACGAGACATTTTCCGTGATTCCTTTCATGAATTAACGAAGCATATTTCTGACACAATCTTTTCACTGAAATGACGCTGTCAACTTCTGAATTTCATTGATCTTTCATACGCCGGAAAAATTCCGAATTTTTAGAAAGCTATCCGCAATTATTTTCGTATATTATAAGTTGCCATTTTAAGAAGGGTTAACGTTAATTTCTGAATTTTCAGAAAGCTATCCGCAATTTCTTTCCTATATTACAAATTGTCGTGTTTAAGAGGGTTAACGTAAAATTCTGAATTTTCAGAAAGCTATCTGCAATTCCTTTCGTATATTATAAATTGTCATGTTTAAGAATGGTTAACGTAAAATTATGAATTTTCAAAAGGTATCCGCAATTCCTTTCGTATATTATAAATTGTCATGTTTAAGAAGAGTTAACGTAAAATTATGAATTTTCAGAAAGCTACGAGTATCTGCAATTCCTTTCGTATATTATAAATTTTCATGTTTAAGAAGGGTTACCGTAAAATTCTGAATTTTCAAAAAAGTATCCGCAATTCCTTTCTTATATTATAAATTGTCATGTTTAAGAAGGTTTAACGTAAATCTCGGAATTTTCAGAAAGCTACGAGTATCTGCAGTTCCTTTCGTATATTATAAATTGTCATGTTTAAGAATGGTTAACGTAAAATTATGAATTTTCAAAAAAAGTATCCGCAATTCCTTTCGTATATTATAAATTGTCATGTTTAAGAGGGGTTAACGTAAAATTCTGAATTTTCAGAAAGCTATCTGCAATTCTTTTCGTATATTATAAATTGTCATGTTTAAGAATGGTTAACGTAAAATTATGAATTTTCAAAAAGCTATCCGCAATTCCTTTCGTATATTATAAATTGTCATGTTTCAGAGGGGTTAACGTAAAATTATGAATTTTCAGAAAGCTACGAGTATCTGCAATTCCTTTCGTATATTATAAATTTTCATGTTTAAGAAGGGTTAACGTAAAATTCTGAATTTTCAGAAAGCTATCCGCAATTCCTTTCGTACATTATAAATTGTCATGTTCAAGAAGGGTTAACGTAAAATTTTGAATTTTTAGAAAACTTTCCGCAATTTTTTTCGTATATTAACGGAAAAATTCCCTTCTACTTTTCCCGTTTCCGGGAGATGGAAACTTTCTGGCAATAGGAGTGATTCTCCGGAAAACTTGAAATTTGATTAACCATTAAATTTTAATCGTCTATCGGTCGGAGAATCTGATTTTCAAGTTCTGTAGCGAGGTTGGATATTGTGAATAGCATATCGCATGAAATGTTGGTTATTGTGGCGCCGGATATTCCATCCCCTCTCCCTCTTTTTTGTGCACCAGCTATTGTATAGTGTTCTCGCAAAAAAACGAGTACTCAAATTACTGTACAGGTGATTGTATGATGTCTATGTATCAGTATGTGGACTCCTTAAGACCAAAGCTATTATAGCTATGAAGACTAAGTTACATATTTAGGAATTTTGTTAGATAATATCTCAAATAAACAGAACATTGCACCTTTTTTTAAAGATAAGTGAAAGCCAGTAGCAATTTTTTTTAAAGATCTCAAGCTACGAAGCGTTCTGTTGCTTCAAAAGATTGCATTGTAAAGGAATCCGTATTGTGTTTTAAGTCCCACTACAGAAATAATTAAATTTTTACGCACCTATCCAGAAAAATAACGAGCTCCAACAGAAATGAAAATTACTAATTTATCCGCATTAATTGTAAGAAAAACAAATATTAAATCATTGCGCAATTAGAGTTCTACATGATACGTGAGAGAGCTTTAACCTATACAGAACAAAACGTTTCAGATATGTATCAATAATGTTACAATCTCTCATTTTCGTTACACTTTCAGAGATATTTTACAATTACGTTTCAGCACCATCTATTTTGGAACAAAATTCTTTGTACATTACGGTTACGTTAAAAATAGCATTTTCCGAAACGGCTGTTTTATAGTTTCCATTGTACATAATTACTACCTTGATGTTACATTCCGGCGATATTTAAGATTTTTGGTTTATCTACGGCGTGGATGCGCATGCTCATTTATGCCATTTTACCGAAGCATTCTCGTAGTCGTATTTCCAAGTGCTACTGGGATATTCTTTGGTAATTCTGTCGTACTCGAGTTAGCTAGTTAGTTGAATTAATATTTCTTTCTTTTTTTGTGAGTGTGTGGGTGATTCAAGATCATCTGAAACTAAGTAATTGTTTTGATTTATATAATTTTTAAATTCTAAAAAGCATTTTATAAAATCTAAGTAGATGGCTGTGTTGTTGTACATGCTGGTACTATACCAGCATGTTTTGTTTTTACTTGGAGCTAAGAAATTTCATATTGGTAGGCATTTAGAGAAATGACGAATTTGATTTCCTTTCTTTTTTTCGCTGTCTATTCCACATGTATAATAGAAATTCGGCACCCTCCTTTGGGACCGATTTTTATTTCTTTTGTTAGCAATATATTGTTACGACCCACCCGCGCCATTAATTTAGTAATTGATGGGCGTGGTGGATGTATGAAATTAATTAAGTATTAATTACGTTCGAGGCTTGATTGGAGTTTAAAAGTGTAAACAGCTGAGAAAGTTTTATCTGGGGGATAGGATAGAAAGGAGGCAAAGCATTCCATCTGGCTGGGTGGCCTAGAGTTCCTAGCGCGCTGTTAGGTCGTAAATCGAAGCTTGCAGCTGACGGCCAGTCTAAACAGGGAAAGAGGTACATTTCGAAGAGGGGACACTTGTGTAAATGAATGAAGATGGGGGACAAAAGGTTTAGCGAATAATCGTAAATTCGTTGATTGTTTGGGGCATTTTCAAAAACTACTGCTCTCTGTGTGTGTGGTCCGTGCAGGAAAATAAAATTTCGCACTTCGCATGAAAATAAGGAAGAAAGTTCAGTTGTCTGTACGCTCTCCGATGTGAAAGGCTGGATGCCTTTGATCTGCTATATGAATTGTGATAAATGAAGCAGCGAATCTCCCTGCATTTGATAAGAAACTGTAACGACAACTCGGGCCAGCTGGAGGTGCCAGTTTGCCATAAAGACGGCGGAATGCCTAAATCCGCGTGAAAAAAGCAGCAATTTCTAGGCTGGGAGCCTAATGGAAATTAGCGACTAGTTGGCCCAATGAAAGCAAAGTTACGGAGGAATTAAGAAGTCTGCGAGTGGACAGTGGTTATTCCAATGAGAAGCGAAGCTCGGGTTCGAATGCCAACAACTCCAGTGTGGAATCATCATCCCCATTCATCCCCTACTGGAGGAAGTGAAGAGTCGCGCTTATCTTACGAGGCGAAGGGAGGCTCCCTCAACAAACGCCTCGATGTGTGTGTGTGTATGAGTACGGTAGTGCCAGGGGCCCCAGCTCCTGCAATGAAATCTTCCATGTAAAAAGGGAGGTCTGTATTACTTTACTGGTGCAATCAAAGTTTGAATATATTCTTGACAGCATCCATGTAAGTAGAAATATTTTGTTTTTATTGTTACATCTGCTACGCAATTAGTTGAGGAACTGAACTAATATATAGCAGGAACTGAACTGAGAAATAGTAAGACTGAACTGTGGAATTTAAGTTCGTTAAAACTATCTCGCGGGAACTGATTTAGGTCAAAGTTGACCCAATACTTATGTTCAGAAGACGGCTAAATTTTATTCGTATGTGTGCCATTGTTATATTTTTATAGCCAATTAAATGTTTGTTTAGGCAGTCAGCGCAGTCATTGAACACATCATTTATGTGTACGCATGTGATTGGTTCAAATTGTTTAAGTGTATGCACATATAATACAGTTTTCGCGCCAAGAACTACGTCGAAGGTCCTCAGAGAAGAAATATATTAATTGCTCGGCTACGGTTGTTAAATTGATTGACCACGGTGGGATAATGACCCACTGTCGTAACATTTTGGTGGCGAGTGGTGAATGTATAACCTAACTCGGCCCGGTACCGTAACAATATAAACGCCGCCACTGTTCCCAATAGACAGCGGACTGCATTGAAACTGTGAAAACGTAAAAACTCGTAATACGATTGTTGTTACTTTTGAAACAGCTGTCGAGTGTAATACTTTAAAGTTATTAAAACTACACTGCTGGCCACCCAAAATGCAACACCAAAAAGGACACGAGATAGCAAAGCCAGATTTACTGGACACATAACAACAGATGCAAAGATGAAACGATTGAGCTTACAGGCCCGTGCGACTTGCGGAACACGCAGACATCAATAGTTCGTGTGGCCCCCATGGCTGGCAATAACGGACGCTACACACCGCGGCATCGAACGAAAGAGGCTTTGGATGTAGGCTTGGGATATGTCGGTCCAGGCTGCTTCTACACGTTGCCACAGTTCATCAGGCGTAGCCGCGGGTGGTGTTTCCCGGGCCACTCGGTTGCCGATCAGCGACCAGACGTGTTCGATGGGCGACATATCGGGAGAACAGGCGGGCCACGGCAGCGGTGACACCTGGTGTGCCGTGAAGAATTGTTGCACGATGCGTGTCACGTGCGGACGCGCATTGTCCTGTTGAAACGTGGCCGCTGGCAGGTCCTGCAGGTAAAGGAGGACTACATGCTCCAAAACGTCGGAGATGAAACGGTGGCTGTTGAATGTACAGGCGATGTGTACCAGAGGGGTCCGGGTGTCATATCGAATTGCGCCCAAACCATAACGCCAGGCGATGAACCGGTATGGCGAAGCATAATGCAGGCGTCATACAGTCTCTCGCCACGGTGCCTCCGCACGCGGATCCGACCATCGCGGTGTTGCAGGCAGAAACGGGGTTCGTCGGAGAAGACAATGTCGTGCCATTCCGTAGTATAGGTGCGGCGTTCAACGGCCCACTGCCGCCGCACTCGCCGGTGGTGTAACGTCAATGGTAATCGGAGCAACGGGTGGCGTGCGACAAGTCCCCGCTCCTGCAGACGACGTAGAACGGTACGTGTTGACACAGGTTGTGGCGCAACACACCCTATTTCCTGCGCTAACGTTCGTGACGTGGCGGTGCGAGCCGTCAATGCCCGCCGCACAACATGCCGGTCCTCTCGTTCGGTGGTGTACCGCGGCTGCGGCAATCGCTCACGTCGGTCCGTCCGTCCCTCCGGCACCCACCAAATCCATACTCGCATCACTGTGGCTGTATGTCGTCCCACACGGGCGCCGATGTCTCGGTACGATAAACCGTTGTCGCGATAAGCCACTATTCGTCCTGTGTGGAACCCCGAAACGTGCTGGAATGACTGCCGTATTCTGCGAAGAGGCATCAAGAAGCTTCCCACGCACAGGTCCGGATCACAACACACTTCCACTACTCTTGTTCTCTATGTATGAATATCTCTACTTTTTTTATGTCTGTATCTCTAATTATTCTTGTACTTCTCTTTCTCTTTGAGCGTCTTTAACTCTGTGTTGCTATCTCTCCCTGCATTTCTTTTCTCCCTGCATCCCTACAACTCTTTGTATTTCTACGCATTTATGTATGCCTTACAATACGTCTTTTCGTCCAGTCTGAATGACTTTTTATATCTCCTTTCTCTGTGTGTGTATGTCTTTTCACATCTCTATTTTTTTCTGAGAATATTTTTCTGTTTATTTATGTGAGTTTATTTTTTTTTTTTGCATGTTTGAATTCAATCTATATCTTTGCATTTCTCTGTTTCTCCATTTCTTTATCTCTCATTCTGCCCTTCCTCCTCCGTCTTAGTCTTGAGACTTGAAATACAAGAAAGAAAAGTAGAAAGATAAAACTATTTCAGCATCTCCATCTTTTATTTTCATGGTTAAGCTCTACGAAAACGTTTTATTTTTTATTTTTATATTTTGTTCATAATGATATGAACAGCATTGCAAAATTTCGAAGCACACCAAAGATTTTTTAAAACTTCACGCTACCCATAGAAGAAAAAAGAAATATTTGCATCTTTTTTAGCTTGCAGGGACAGCAAGAATCATTGATCCATGACTGATAATTATCATTCTTTTTATTGTTAACAAAATTGAAAATATGAGTAATGTTCGTTATTAGTCATGCCATCTCGCAGAAACTTTTGCGCTCCGTCACTGATTGGCAAACATTAGAAAATCTTTGTTAACTAAGTTATCTGATGTTCTTCGAGACGAATAATCACAACGATGTAGCATAAACGGCTTACGTTTAATCCGAAAGCATTAAAGGAAAGTTATTCACCAGGAAAAAAAAGTATTTCCTTCTTCCTTTTATTTTATTTTACTCAGGATTAATAATATCCCTTGGGAAAATCTATCGATGAAAATGCTACCAGCTTGAGAACAAGTGGGGGCAACTCACGCTACAAATGAAAAAGAGATTATAAAGGAATAATCGATCGTCATTTATAATTTAATAAAAAAAGAAAAAGGATTTCTCCCCTTTCTTAATGAATTTTTTTCTGGGTTTTATAAGTGGGGAGCTCTAGATCTATCGCATACACTTACTTCCTCTCAGTAACATTATAAGCACAAAATTTATTAAAAAAAGAAAAAAGAAAACTCATTAGAATGACGGATGAAGAAATATGGCGAGCACCGAACTTCACTTTCGCGATATTCATGGATTTTCGATTCTTTGAGACGTACTGATCTTGCTGCCCTTCCATGTATCATCTGAGAAGCGCCTTATCAATCGAAAAACACATCTGTTTCAGGATTCATGAGGGTCATATGCAGTTCACTTCAGTTGCCGTGTTGCACAGGTACCACCGAGAAAAAGTAAAAATGACTGCTTCGAAGAATTTCATCGCCATGTGCTATAAAAGTTGAAACATTAGTGAAAGAAGAAGGGTGTTAAATTAATAGACACTTTGAACTTCCACGCCAGCGTATTAGAGCTTAACGAATTTCCTTAACTAAAGCCATTTTCCGGCAACGTACATGAACATTTCCGAATTTTATTAATAAAGCGATACATCTTGCAAACAGAAGTTTTAAGGCGCACGAGAAGTAATTGTAATACTATCAAGGGTGACCAGCGATACTAGGGCTTTACTAAAAATCATGATTTGGATTATAGGACAGCGTTATCTGGGTTTTCCTAAAATTATAAACACGTAATTTTACTTAAATTTTTAATTGTGCTATCTCCCAATATGTAAAAAGAAAAAATAATTGCAGCTGTCTGGCACCAGAAGTTTCATATAAAGTTTCGAATACACCCGCAAATGAACAGAGTGCATCGACTGGAGAGAAAAATCTCCGAAAAGGCTTATAAGTTCATCAAACGCGGTCCTCACGTAACCGCGCACTGGCGACTGCAGTCCAAAACTCCTTTCCACTGAATTCCTTAAGCTGGCAACACTCCGCAATATAAGATTTGATCTTACACACAACTCTTTCAAAACACACACGTGCACAGCCAAATGCGAAGTCCCTAAGCAAAGCAAAGTCGCTAAGTAACTCTTTCAAAACACACACTTGCACAGCCAAATTCAAAGTCACTAGGCAACTCTTTCAAAACACACACATGCACAGCCAAATGCAAAGTCCCTAATCAAAGCAAAGCCACTAAGCAACTTTTTCAAAACACAAACATCCAAATGCAAAGTCACTTAGCAAAGCAAAGCCACTAAGCAACTCTTTCAAAACACACACATGCACGGCCATATGCAAAGTCCCTAAGCACAGCAAAACCACCAAGCAACTCTTTCAAAACACACACATGCACAGCCAAATGCAAAGTCACTAAGCATTCTGAAAACCAGTAACGTCAAAATTTATTCATATCCGGAAAATTGTTCCTTATCTTGGATAATTTGGTTTCGTTTCATGGCGTAGGGAAATTTTTTGGCTGCAGAGAATGCGTAATTTGATTTGAGCCTGAAGGACTCCGCCATTCATCTGTCGATGAACCAAACAAATATTTGTGGAAGTTTATCGAAAAAGTCAATGACGTCAAGAATGCTTGGATGCCAGCAGAAGTTTAAGACATTCTTACGATTTGTAAATGGTGATCAAAAAGACCATTTTTACAGGCGGTCGGGCTAGTTTTTATCTTTCACTTTAATGCAAAGTAAACGTTTTAAAGTTACGCTCATCCCAAACGCATATCAAACTTCATCAAATGCTGTTCTGCCAACGATGACCCAATATAAAAATCTATGATTGTGAATAAGAAATGGAGTTACTTCAAATGTCTTAAATACTGCCAAATTTATTACATTGGCCTTTTCTCGTCACCCGAAAATAATCGAGAAACACAATAGTTTAACGTACTTTAGTAACCGTGCAAAACAATCCACGTTCCTTGGTTGGGGGGGGGGGGTCATACGCCGACAAGGCGAACCTCACCACCACAAATTTATGAGCAGAGAAAAAAGTGATCAATATAAGAATATGGAAGGAGACAGAGATCAGCATAACAAATTGATGCACCGAGAAAATGACCATCATAAAACATTCCTTTCGTGCTCCGAGATACTCATCTGCATAACAGATTTGTGCACCGAGAAAACTGTCAGAAGAACAGATTCGTGCACCGAGCAAGAGATCAACACAAAATATTCATTTTCCAAAAAAGCACTCAACATAAAAAATTTTGAGGTGAAGAAAAACATCATTGGAACAACAAATTCATGTACTGAGAAAGCGATGAGAGGATTTAATTAACACACCGAGAAAACAATCAGCATTACAGCTTCATCCACCGAAGAAACAATCACTATAAAAAACCATGAGCCAAGAAAGCTATTCTTAAAACAAATTTATGAACCTAGAGAGACATCGTCAGAGCAACTTTATGAACTTAGAAAAGGATCGTCATAATAAATGTATGCACCCAAAAAAAAATCGTCGTAACAAACTTATGAACCGAGAAAAGGATCGCGTAATAAATTTATGCACCCAGAAGAGATCGTCGTAACAAACTTATGAACAGAAAAAAGGATCGTCATAATAAATGTATACACCCAGAAAAAAATCGTTGTAACAAACTTATGAACCAAGAAAAGGATCGTCGTAATAAATTTATGCACCCAGAAAGAGATCGTCGTAACAAATTTATGAACCGAGAAAAGGATCGTCGTAATAAATTTATGAACTCAGAAGGAGATCGTCGTAACAAATTTAGGAACAGAGACAGCGGTTGTCATAAAAAATTCATAAACCGAAGAAAGGATCGTCATATCAGATTTTTGAACCAATAAAGGAATCGTCACAACAAATTCATGAACCGAGAAAGGGATCATCGTAGCAAAATTATGAACCGAGAAAGAGAACGTAAACAAATTTATTAACCAAGAAAGGGATTGTCGTAACAAATTTACGAACCGAGAAATCGATCTTTACAATAGCGATTATTGTCACAAATTAAATTGGCAGTTAAGGACATACAGATCACAAATCCAATAACATATTTCCACGGTCAATGTAAATATATAAAATAAATATACTCAGAACTTGCTTTAACACAGCTTGTGAATTTCACTACCACATAAATTTAACTTTAGATGTTAACATTTACGAGCACCGGTGCTTCCTGTTTCACTTTACTATCTAGAGAACCGAAACATTGTTGGATTATTTTTTCAGCTGCAGATGACATGTCATGCCAGACTCTGCGCACCTCTAAAACAGTATTCCATGCCTGAAGGAACGATAAAAAGATAAATACACGGTCAAATGTTTCAAATTTACCCAGTTCAAACTACTTTTTTCATAACAACTTTAATGACATCAATAAATGAAAGGAATCATTGATTTCATTTATTGATAAGATAAAGGAAGGGGATCATCATAGCAAAATTATGAACCGAGAAAGAGAACGTAAACAATAACGTAAAGAGAACGTAAACAATACCGAGAAAGAGAACGTAAACAAAATCGAAAAGAGAACGAAAACAATGCAAATAACACGGTTATAACATCAGAACACAGCGATCTGATTTGATTTTTCTCATCACTAATTTAATGGTTTTAGGATAAATATTTCATACTTCCTATGCTTCTTAGCACCTACTATGGGTAAAATCTGTTTTCATCTTTAAAAGCACATTGACAAACTCATTTTTCTACATTATACTCCACTCAGAAGATGGCAGACAAACGATAATTTATTTTGATAAGAGATAAGGGCTTATCTGTCTGCTATGCATTATGGCCCTCTCCCGTTTTATATATTCGGAGCGATGGCGAAATACCACGTGATATCAACGTCACGTGCGGCAGACTATCCTCTGTACGTAATCAATGAATGTTTGCTAGTAATGGGGAAACGTGGAGGCCTAAGCCATTTTGACGGCAGCCAGATAGTTGGGGCCGGAAGACAGGTGCCAGTATTTCAGAAGCAGCCGCACTTGTTGGCTGCTCCCGTACTACTGTATCAAGGTTGTACCAGGATTGGATTAGAAGTACTCGCATTTGTCAGCCACGCTCGGTTTAGAGGTGAGCGTCGGGTGTCACTACAGTTATCTCAGCAACGACGTACAACAGCCACTCAGCTCGCCCACCAGTACAACAGCGGTGCAGTTCGATATATTTCCACATGCACTATGAGCCGTACCTTGCATCTCCTGAGGTTCCACAGCCGAAGACCAACAGGGATACCCATGATGACGCCCAGTCATAGCAAACAACGAGTCGTATGGGCCAAGGAACGTCGACAATGGACCCTCGACAGACGAAAGAAGATCGTATGGAGTGATGTGTCCCATTTTCTGCTGCAAATCGCCGGGTCCGCACATGGCGTAAACATCATGAAGCCCCCTATCCTCTGGTTGCACAGCTGTGGTTGAACAGGCCAGTGGAGGTGGTGTCTGCTCTGGGGAGTTTTTTTTTGTTGGCAAACTCTAGGTCCGTGGGTGATTATCTAACGAACGCTGAATGTTGGGCACTACAGGGACTTGTTAGCCGACCATTTCCATCCATATATGCAGGAAGTTTATCCGGAGCACAGTGCCATTTTTTCAACAGGACAGCGCACCGCTTCATTGGGCTCGCTCGTAAGACTACTCTGTATTTAGAGGAACAAGCCAACAAATCCGCCACACTGTCTTGGCCACCAAACTCCCCTTACTACAATCCAATTGAACATTTGTGGAGTTATGCTATTACGAAGTGTGAGAACTGTTGATCCTTCTCCACTGAATGAGGTTGAACTCACGAAACCACTGCAGCGCACATGGGTCGAGTTAGGTATGGAAGACGTTTGACACCTTGTATAATCTGTTTCTAGGCGTCTGTGAGTCGTGATTGCACAGAGAGCCGGACCAACGTATTATTAGGTATGTGTTCCTAATGCAACGCTAGCTCAGTGTACGCATAGATGATGTTCGACACCTTGTAGAATCTGTTTCTAGGCGTCTGTGAGTCGTGATTGTACAGAAAGCTGGACCAACGTATTATTAGGTATGTGTTCCTAATGAAACGCTAGCTCAGGGTACACATGGAGGATGTTCGACACCTTATAGAATCTGCTTCTAGGCGTCTTTGAGTCGTGATTGCACAGACAGCTGGACCAACGTATTATTACGTAGGTGTTCCTAATGCAACGCTAACTCAGTGTATATATGGTCAAAGCCATGCACGTACACAACTCCTGCCATCCACGGAACGTGCTTGGAAAGCTACCATAAATTTTCAGCCACAACCATGACAGATAGATTAGCTGGAGATGAACTAAAAATTTGCTGTAAAGTTTTGTTCCTTTACGTCACTTCTTTTCTAAAGGAAAAGTTTCTATTTTATTTTTCCAGCACTCGATATATTCAGCATTCACATTTTTATAAATATTTCTACAAACGTGGAATATATATATATATTTCGGGCCAGCGGTTAAATTTAATATCGGCATTTCATTCCCGAGGAACCCGTCCGTCTCCGACCTTCCTCTGTTCCCAATAAGGAAGAGCTACATTCAAACCGCGAGGGATTCCGATAAACTAAAGAGTAAAAGAAAAAAGAAAAGCAATTTTCCTGTAACCTTTGGAAATAACGTCGGTACGCTTTGGATGAAGGAAACATTCATATTTTACAAAGGTAAGTAATGTGCAATGTAAGTAAATATTTGCACAATTTCCGATTCCAGCGATGGCGATTTGTAAAAATTTGAAAAACTGAAAGAAACATCATCGTATTGTCCCAGCATCTCTGGGCACGATTCAGTTTAATAAAGATACGAAAACATGAACCGAATCTGAAAAGGAAAGAAAACAGACAGCAAAAAAAAGGCTAATTCAATGTACCATGTAATCGAATTTGGTGAAACTCAATCTAAAGGTTAACAGAAGTCTTTTCTGATGTGGCACATTTTCTCATCATGCTTATTTCACAATCACAAATAAAAGGAAAACCTTAAATTACATTTAAAGCATTCTCTCCTTACGGAGGGAGAGAGTTTAGGACACTAGGGAGTGTCTAAGAAGAGAGGAGCCTCAGCCACCTTTAAACAATTTTTAGCTATGAGCTCCGGGGAATACCTGCTCAGCAGAATTAGCTCACTTGCACGTCTCACGCGGAATTTTGCCCAGGCTCAGTGGTGTAAGCGATAGCTTCTGACCATTCGTCCGAAAGGGGTCCAGGTTCGAATCCCGCTGTGGCATGGATGTTGTGTTTGTCTTATGACACTGGCTCTCTTCCTTCCCTGGAACCAGTGGCCCTAAATTAGGAACGGGAGACTGCTTATAGCCCATTGAGTTGCTCACAGTATTCGTTAAGCCTCCAATTAAAAAAAAAAATTCTAGCCCGTATACAGTTTAATGGACAGGAGACCATGTTACTGGGTGTTTCGAGTGGCGTCACATTTGCGAAATATACTGAAACTGGCATACAGACTAATCTTAAGGATTCTCAATCATTTAGATCCCACTAGAATTATATGATTTACAGTGGCGTAGGGTGACCTAAAATTTTTCCGGGGCTAAATATTTTTAAAATTGCTCTCAACCTTCTTCCGCACTGTTAAATACACTAACTACCAACAAGTAATTGGACACCTGTGATAGCAAAGGAAAACGAAGTTTATTCACCTTCAATAGTTGCTGGAGCCTCCACGAGCGGCGATTACAGCTACGACCCTCCGGGGCATACTCTCAACAAGGCGTTGTACGACGGCTAGCGGTATTTTCTTCCACTCGGCTTGGAGAAGACAGGTCAGTTCCTTCACCTATTTCGGACGATGGGAGCACCCCTTAAGTCGACGCTCCAACTCGTCCTAGAGGTGCTCGATAGGGTTAAAGGTCCGGGCTCTGCGCAGGCCAGTCCATTCGATTAACCCCATTGTCACCATACCAAGCCATAGTGTACGTCGCAACATGACAGGTGGCATTGTTATCCTGAAAGTAACACCCCGTAAAACTGCCACAACGTAGGAAGCGCATGATCATCCAAAATGGTGCAGTAGGTCTCGACGTTGAGTCTACCAGGAATTGCGACCAAGGGTCTCGTGCCATACCAGGAGAAACACCCCCATAGCATAATTCCACCGCCGCCGAACTTCACAGTTGGCACAATACATTCCGGCGGGAGGCGTTCTCCAGGCAAACGCCAAACCCAGACCCTGCCATCCGAACGGTAGAGGGTGAACCTTGATTCGTCGCTCCAGAGAACCTGTTTCCACTGTTCAACGGTCCACTGTCGACGTTCTTTGCACCACGTTAGCCGAGCAGCGCTATTGGACTTGGCGATCATAGGCTTGTGGACGGCAGCACGTCCACGATAACAGAGCAGATGGGCTTCCTTACGGATGGTATTCATCAAAAGAACACTCCCGGATGCCTGTTGAAACTCCTCACGGATGTGGCCCATCGATTTGTTGTGGTTCTTCCGAATTTCTCTGGCCCGTCTGTCTCTAACTCCCAGTTTTGTGAGTCTGCCGGGTAGGGGGCACATTCCGACAGTCACCTCTCATCTTCCACTTGCCAATCACGTAGGCCACTGTCGATTTTGGGTACTTCAACTCGCTGGATATGTCACGTATGGATCGGCCATTTCTGTGATACCCGACGATTACACCTTTCTCGAAATCAGAGAGCTCCGAACTGCGTGGCATCTTGCATACGACTGGTTACGTTGTTGTTTCCCACGCGATATTTAACGGCGGCGGCCGTGACGTGTACCAGGACCGCAGATATCGTCGATTGCAGGGGTGTCCAATTACTTGTTGGTAGATAGCGTATAATTTCAGTGGATTGTGAGGTTTCCAATGGTCACGTGCTGAAATCATACTTAACTACATAAAATGAGGTAAAATTGTTTGTATATATATGCAGTGCTGTATAACAAATAAAAAACAGTAGAAACAAAACAGTAGTAAACACTAGAAACAAAACAAAGTGTGTTTGCTTTCTTTTCCACTTAACCAGGATATTTTGCTACAACAATCCACATTAAAAGTTCTAAACTGATTCTTATGTACTACTCCGGTGGCGCAGTGGTCTAAGTGATGGTTTCTGATCATTCGTCTGAGATGGGTTCGGGTTCGAATTCCGGTGAGGCATGGATGTTGTGTTCGTCTTACAGCACTGGCTCTCTCCCTTCCCTGGAACTGCATATATATACAAAATTCTTCTAAATTATACAGCACTGCATGTATATGCAAAATTCTTCTAAATTAGGGAGGGGTGACTGCTTATAGCCCATTGAGTTGCTCACGGTCGTCGCTACATCCCCCAATAAAAAAAATATATTTTTGCACCTAGCAAATATTTGGTCGATGTGGGCACAAGTGTATAAAATGGCCCTTAATAAACTAGAAGGATGTTCCAATAAAAAGTCCACTTTGTTCATTTTACTTACACGAGTCAGCTTAAGTTGGAGATAAAGGCATATCCAACACAGCTTTCTGCTCAGAGATGACGCTGAAAATCGAGCTGCTTTTTGTGACCATTCTTATGAAGGTCTTAGTTTTGTGAGAGAATTTCGTGAAGTCTTTCCCTTATCAGATGGTGATTTCAGAAAAAGCTTCTGTCAGCATCTTAGATTACCAGCATCTGGTTTCTGATTTGCATAAGTGTGAGGGTAGAAAAGCCAAACTGTAATGTAAGTGATTTATTATTGTCCGTATGGAAACTTTTAGTATTCAAGAAAAATGGTAAGGAAGTGCCCCGTTTCCAGTACTTGGCATACTAAGAGCGCCACCTATTAACGATATGCAACACTACTGCAACACGCAGACATTTAATTTTAAAATATTCCCTATAGTGTTTTTCTCAAATTTGCAAGCCACTGGCTATAGTTCGCTGTCTTCTTCTTCGTCCGTGTGCTAATTTTCACGAGTCAGGAAGCATTTTTTGTATGTGAATTTATGTACCTCAATTTTCACCATAGCAAATATAGCGGCCCATGTTCAGTTGACGCCCAACTTAACTACACAAATTAAAAGTAGCCGCTCACTGGCTGACGACTCGAAAGCGACCAGCCCCGAAAGACAACTTTACACATGCGCAGTTCAACGTGCATCAGCTCATTAATTACTTTTTCTTAAGGCTTTGCTAAGGCGACGAGTTGACGAGAGTCGTCTGTCTCATCCACTCGGTATTCAGTGCGCTCTAGTCAACGGATATGGAAAGCTGTATTGTGTTAATCACATATTCAACTATTATAGTGGCTCACATTGCATTCAGATAATCTGAGTCTTGTTATTAACACGTATTTTCTTTAGGAGTTTTTCCAATCAAAAGAGAAAAACAAAGTTTTTCTTACAGACGCCGGTGCTAAAATCAAAATACTCCACGGTGGCCGTGTCCACCTCGTGTCCTGATTTTTCGTGCCTTCGTGTGAGATATCCTACGTTTGGTCTCTCCTATATGTGTGCACAGTATCTATAAGTGTGCGAAATACATTTTTGCTTATTCCTACCTCATCTTTTACCATCATGTTTTTTGTACTACACATTTTTCAATGTCTCATCATGTTTGTTTACATTTGGGAGTCGTCAAAATAGCAGATGCCGGTGATCCTGTCTTGGGAGCCGTCCGGGTGGAAGTTGCTTACAGCCTAACCTCTAATTCAAAAGATATTGATGTTCTCTCGCTCTGAGATGCCCTTGCTACTGATGTCGTTACTGCTCTCCTATCAGACGCCACTCGCTGGTGACCGTGTCCCTGACCATCTGCCTGTCTCCTATCTGCAATGCCATCCACTTTAGCACCCGCCACAGTGCAGCTGTCTTCTCCAGTTAGTCCTCTTCAAGGGACGCCTTCATTCGCTCGCGTCTCTTCTTTTTCTTTTTTTCGAGTCGAGGTTTAAAAGTTTTTTTTTTATTGGAGGTTTAACGACCACCGTGAGCAACTCAATGGGCTATATGCAGTCGTCCGTACCTAATTTAGGTCAACTGGTTCCAGGGAAGGGAGAGAACCAGTGCCGTAAGACAAACACAACATCCATGCCTAACCGAGATTCCAACCCGGACCCCATTCGGACGAATGATCAGAGGCTATCGCTTAGAGCACTGCGCCACTGTGGCGGCCCAAATGATTAATTTACACAGAGATAGCTAGTGTTGATCAAGTAACACATTGTGAACAAGAATACATCAAACATGGTTTTACAGTATGCTAAATGCTAAATGACCAATGTACACAGAGGGCCAGTGTGGATCAAGTAACACATTGAGAGCCAGTGCCGTAAGACAAACACAAACATTCATGCCTCACCGGGATTCGAACCCGGACCCAACTAGGACGAATGATCAGAAGCCAGCGCCTTAGACCACTGCGCCACCGGGGCAGCCGTCTGTTCTTCACCGAAATTCTATTAATAGAAAATCCACTCCCTCTGTTTCAACTGATCCTCTTATCAGTACCAACTGTTCAACTCGCTGAAAATATCGTCAGTGCGACTGTTGCCGCTCAATCCAAAATAGAGAGTTATCCTCTTTATTGGATGGTGGTGTTCTTTTAATGCGTTATGTCCTCTTTATTGGATGGAGGTGTTCTCTTTATGCGTTATAGCCTCTTTATTGGATGGAGGTGTTCTCTTTTATGTCTTACCCAACACTTCATCGCCTCAATATATGAAGGCATTGTGTCTTCATATTCCTGAGACAGCCATCACTGGTATTATTCGAACTCCTCCTGGTATCTCAGTCATGTTTGGTAAACACGAAGACGCTGATTTCTTCCTAACCCATGGTCTGCCCATTGGTGCGAATCATCTTATTCCCTCACCTTTATCAAAGTGACCCAAAGCTATTATACTTATAATTCTGTTCCTCAGGAGCTGCCTGATGACATCCTCCTTTGTTAGTTGAGAAAGTTTGCAGGATTGTCGGGATGGTGCGGCGTCTCTCGCATGCCTCGAGGGAAAACCGTTTCGCCCACGTTTCTGGTCTCCGAAGACAACCCTTGGTGGTATTTCTCACGGAACAAGCCTTTTAAGCCTGCCATACTCATGCAACTGTTCACATCAGTGGTCGTTCCCACTCCTTCAAGATCTTCATCAGTCACTATTGCGCATAGTGTCTCACACAAGATCACACCACTGCTGTGTGTTAGCAACACCGACCTGCTCCTTATGGTTTTCCGTCCTCCTCGATGGTCGACTCCTCTCTACCGCCGCCAGCCTTTGCAGACCAAATTTCCGGTGCTGTCCCGCTGCTTTTAGTCCCAGATCCAGTTCCCTTGCTGAATTTCACTCACTCCCCGCTGTTGTCACAACGTTGGGTAGTACATCTTACACCACACCTTTTAGAGACGCCTTCGAACACTGAAATTTCTACGTCAGACGTGTCATACTATGACGCGCCAAATCAGTCTCCCGTGCCTTCTACTGAGGGTGTTTCAGTGCCGTCATCTGATCCGAAAGTCACGGATCCTGTGCCACCTGTTTCCTTCTTACAAGAATAATCTGCTGCTGTTGCTGCCCCTTGTTACGTTGCATCTCCTTACATATTCTACGCCCATTGTCGAGGACTCGTCAGTCCCTCCTGAATTACCTCTATTTGCTTCTAAGACCACAGTTGACGAGCAGATGAAAGTTATCCCTTCCTCTTCTGCCAAGAGATACGTAAAACCGCTGGCCTCTTCCCATCAGAAGTGTGTTTGCCACTTGCCACATTCACCAAATTCTGCTTCTTGTGCAAGCTCAGTTGGCCCCTGATGTCTTCTTTACTCCTGTTGACCGATGAGCTGACTCGTCTCTTTATCTCTCTGGGTCCACGACAGAGTGTTCTGCTCTCACTGCTGTCGACATTGTCGGGGCTGTGGACAACTGTTCTCACATCCCTGGCCCTTTATCACGAAAGCAACTCTTACATGACCTTGCTCCTACCACTAGCACACAGGTTTTACAGATGAAGTTTCGCTAGTCTCTCGATCTCGACCTTCAAGCTGCGATTCACCAGGTTGAACAATACGTTAGTATTTTTACGTCCTTTCGCCGTTCTAATCCGAGATACCCTAATCTTGTTAACGCCTATCAAGGTCGTTTGAGGCATCTTAAGGATCTCTCCGAAATATCGTTCTGTGTTTCCAATCTACATGCCTCCATTGACTCTTAGCTTCCCGATTCTTTGAGAGTTTTCACTCCCTCTACATCTTCGTCTTTGCCTCTTTCTGTGTTTTGCTTCGTATTTCCTACACTTCAGCTTTTCCCTCCCGTAATTTTGAATGCTTACCCGGTTCCTTCTGTATATGGTCTTGTTCTTTGGATTGAACGTCAGCCTGCCTTAACACCAGGGATGATCCTTCGGGTAAACTCCTGGATTAGGGGACTTTCCGCTGGTTTTTTTTATGAGTTTTTTCCATTCACATTGCCTGATATTCTATCCGATTTGTTGTGAGAGCTTTTCCTTCTCTTCTCTTCCTGTTCTCCATTTTGTTGCACCTCACATTCTCTTCCCCCTCCCCCAGTTCGTCGATATGCAGTTTGTTTTTTTCCCCCACCTTTCGTCATCTTTTGTGGTGGGATTTGACCTATCTTATCTTTCGTGTCTTCCCGGTGTTCTATATGCAGCTTCTGGATTCGTTCTTTATCGTATTAGTTCTCTTCTCACCTTTTTTGCATTCCTTCAGCTCCCTTCTTGCGTACCACATTTCGAGTGGATTTGCTTTCCTCTCCTTTGTTCTCTTCATGTCATTCTGTTATGGCGATGGTGTCTTCAGCCGTTCCTTCGGATTATATTTCGCTCATTTTAGCTCTCAGCAGAGTACTCCTGCCTCTAGGGCTGCTCCTTTTGATGTGGTTCTGGGTCTGGGTACTTTCCGCCGCCTCTACCGTGTTCGTTCTGTATTTACCGCCTATCTGGCTTAAATCATCGTTGTGCCCTTTCCTTCAGTACGTACTCTTGGTCGCTCGTTTCTTTCTAATGTACCGCACATTGGTTTTCCCAGCTCCTCATTTTGAGGTTTTCCATGTTTTCCTCTCATTCTGCGTGTTCGTCTGCGCTCATATTCCCTTCTATTATCGATTGCTGTATTTACATTTTTGTTTCTACGTTTGTCTCATAGCGTGTTTGTCTTGTGCTCACTTGTTCCTGTCAGATATACACTTTTATTTACGTGTCTCGTGTCGGCATGTTAATACCATCTTTCGCCTTTATTCATTTGTTGTGCGACCTAGTGTGTTCGTCTTATTCTCATTTGTTACTGTCATGCATACACTTTTATTTGCGTGCCTCCTGTGAGCACATTGTTGTCATCTTTCGCCTTTATTCACTCCAGCGTTGGTCTAGTGCTCACTTATTACTGTCATGTTTATACTTTTATTTACGCGTGTAGTGTAAACACGTAAATGTTATCATCAGCCTATATTCATACTTGTGTTACGTCTTCTTACCTTTTGTGTATGCTGTACCTGCTGTTCCTTTATCATTATGTCTGTATGCGTAATAGCGAATAAACTGAGTACCCTTATAGGTGCTCACAGTTTCTATTATATAGATAAATAACTCAGTGTATAATACCGTTCAGCCACTCTTTTCTAGTCCAGTAACTGGCATCCTCAAAATAACGATTTTCCGAAAATATATATTTTTTTCTGTGATAAATATCAGGAGATCAGCAGCAGAATAGAAACATTCTTTTGATGTCCATCATAAAAGTAAAGTTATTTTATCCTCCATCAGACAGCAATTAAGGTACTTTGTAACATCCGCAGATGTGTTATTTCACATGTTACTTTAAGGAGTATTAAACGTTTCCCTTTCGCAACTAAGACCCAAAATTACAAACTTAGCTACTAACAATCACACACACACACACATAGCAAAATGCTTTTGATAACATGATCTTGGATAACATCCAAAAGCTTTATTTTTTGTTTGGAAGCGTATTAAACCGTATCGCAGAAGGCTGGTTTAATTCCTTCTTTCCTTAATCACACGGAGGAAACATCGAAAGAAAAACGCCAAACTTCTATTCGTCCATCATAATGACAAATCCTATTTTTATAAATTACCGGGATTCTGTTGCTCTTTGTCTTATCATAATCCGTACACTCTCCCGATTTGTTACTTTAAGTAACGTTTTCTAAACTTTTTCTGAAGTATTGAAGGGCAATAGTAGTAATTACAAAGATGCACTCTTACTACATAGACATGGATAATGGGCGAAAGAAATAAATTGCCAACAATAAGGATCCCCTAAGCCAATGTTTCTTCGCAGAATGAATAGGTGACAGTACAAAGAATGTACCTCAAAACAAAGAGATATCAAAAGAGCAATCTCTCCAAAGACTTCAGCTGTATATGACTTTTTTTTTCTTTTTCATTCCTTGCTTTTTTTCCTTAGAAGCGGATGAAAGAGAGGATAGGAGTTATTTCGAATCTTTTACTTTCGTTCTTTCATGCCTTCTGTTTGAAGATAGTAGAGCTATTATTTGGTCCCTCTGATCCCTCGGAGCAATATTTATTTTTCTTTTTTCTGAGGGTAGACCAGATCTGTTCGTTGGCTTTAAAAATGACGCCCATTTATTTTTGAAGCTGTCGCGTTCTTCATTTTTTCGATTCGAAGGATGTCTGGGGCGCAAGTGTTTTCTCATCCACTTTCTTCATTTTTTAGTTTCTGTCCCTATTTTATAAGCAGAACAACTCGCGACATTCAGAGTACGAATACATCAGCAATAAGTTCACGCGCTTTACTTTTCCCTTTTCTTCTCTTTTTTTATTTTTTCTGAGAATGTTTACAGAAACATGGTAAAATGACTTTCCTTAAATAGGTAAATAAAACTTTTTACTTGTGGGTGTTCTAGACCCATACAGAACCTTTTTACTTGAGCACGTACAAAAGGGAATACGAGTTTCAAACCTCAGGCACTTTAAAAACCCTCATTTTGGATGCGGTATTCATTTTGTTTGAATGAAATACCCCACCAAAACAAAAGAACAAACAAAATTTCTCATTTAAAACAAACGAATAAAAAAACGCTTCTTTTACTTACATGACTATTAATATTGCCAGGTGATTTAATTTAGTTACTTATGTCCGCTTTCTAAATTTTCCACCGAAGTAACGCTGCAGGTAAAAAAATCATAATATTCTTTTGAAGGATTTTTACTGTGTTTTTTCGTAATGATTCTATAGCTGCTTTTATTTACTGTTCAGTAAGAAATTTCCTGCTGTTTAGGAGACAATTTTAAGAGATTGAAGACTCGTACTGAGAAATGTAGATTTATTTTGAACCAAATAACATTCGAAAGGAGCATCAGATAAACTTGATTGGGTTGAACTAAAGCAAGGGCCCAGCCACGGGACTTGAACATCTCCCTGGAGAACTGTTTTGCGCCGATCTTTGTCTTTAGCATTAAACTTAACATTCAGTGGAGCAACCCAAAATTCGCCCAAATCTACACACACAAACACACACACACACACACACAAAAGGACGATCACACCATGTATTTGTACTTAGTTTACAGTTCGTACTCTTTCACATAATGGTAATAACTCGTTGTTCCAAAAAAAAGTAACTGTCTTCGCCGCTGTTTTAGAAATTTCGCGACACCCACGCTTTCCTAGCTCGCAGCTCAAAAAGTATTTAACACAAAAATATGAAATTTACACCGTTTGTAGAGAATTGTTTGGAAAACACGCTGAAATAAACCGTTTTTCGATTCTGGCGATACTCGAAGAGCTATTGTATTTCAAATGTAAAGTAAGCAAAAAAAGTGCTGTTAGTTCGCGTTCCGGCCACACTAACAGCAACAGAACCACGAAACTATGTAGGCATGTGAATTTTTGCACCTCGTCGCGCTTTTTTTTAATTTCGATTTAGTTCACGTGATCTTAATTTTTTAAATTTCACAAAATTTTCTATTTTGCGATGGGATCCACTTTAAAAAACGGATAAATGGCAAACTATAAATCATAACACATTGCAATTTTTACAGCATAAACTCACAACTATCATCCGTCTTTTAAAAAAAATTAAGAAAAAATAATTTTCTGATTTTTAAGCATTTTTTAAAGACGCAAAGGAAAGGAACGAACGGCTTCCTCTGTCTTCAGCGGTAATCATCCGAAGACGGAGACCATGAACCAGAGTATAAATTACACTGGCCCACACTACTGGAACTACTTACCAACGGAACTGACTTTTGTAAATAACTTTAACATTTAAAAAAAAAATAATTAAAAAACTTCATAATGACTTGCGACTCCTCAAATTGATGATTGCAGTGGAGGGGGACTGTGATTATTACTATGACTTGTATATCTCAATGTAAATTGATTTCAATGGTATCACCTGTAATGCTTATCATTTTTTTATATATCATTATTTTTTTGAAACACTGTTTTGTATGTAACTTTAACTCCTGACTTCAGTGTAAAATTTGTGTAGGAAGCATGGAACCCAGTCAGGCCTTGCTGGCCTTTTTTCCCCTCCTTCCTTGCTGTGCTTTTTTCATTTGTTATTTTTGTAACACTGGTTTTCTACTCAGCAAAATAAATGAATTGAATTGAACCAAACAGGAAAATTCTGGTCCCATGACCTACTGCCACGATGACGCACCTATTTTTAGCGCTCTCTTCTCACTGGGTGAAAGGACAGGCTACAATCAAACTGGTAATTACGCAATGCTTAATGACGTAGCAACGCGTTTAAAGTTCGGCTTTTCCACCGGCATTAAAAAAATGGTGGCTATGAAACATTTCTTTACTTGAAATTTTCGCGAATTGTTCGACCACTTCTACATGACCTGGAGATTCAAAAATTGTCATATTGATAGGTCTTAAGCTCCGAATACCTAGAAGAGTACAAAACAAACAAAACATTAAAATGGAGGCTTGGGAACATTGTCTTCTTGAATTTTTGCGAATTGTTTGACCACTGCTAAATGACCTAGATATTTGAAAATTGTCATGCTGATACGTCTTAAGGTCCAAATACCTAGAAAAGTCCCCCCCCCCCCAAAAAAAATGGCGGCTTTGGAGCATCCTCTGTTTGAATTTTTCGCGAATTGTTCGACCACTTCTCAATAACCTTGAAATCTGAAAATTGGCATGCTGATAGTACTTAAGGTCCAGATACCTAAAACAGTCTGTAAACCAAACAGTTCAAAAGGGAGGCTTAGCCTTACTGTTCAAAATGCTGATAGGTTTAAAAATAATTATGCCAAAAACGTTGAAATGCTGTAAAAATTTCATTAATTTTGATTTAAAATTAAGGAGCGCCAAAGCCTGATCCCTTTTTTGACAAACCGTATGCATTAACGTCACGACCTTGTTCTGAATCGTGAAACAGTTACGGATCTTTAATTACTTTTCTTTCTCTTAATTACTTTTTCTTTCTTTAATTTTATGTTCACAAAATTATAATTTCCCCTTTCGGAGAACAGGCATAACGGCTAGTAATAAAAATAAAAGTTGTGAAATCTAGCAGCTTTTCAACACTATATGAATGCCTCTCATTCGCAGGTTAACCAGCTGATAAGGACCTGCGGGCATGAATTAGGACTGAATATATCGGTTGTCGTTTGTGGGCTGTTTCAGTTTGCATTAGAAAATGAACATCGGGATTTGGTACTCAATTGTTTTGCAATCAACATATGTGCAACTACAAGTCAACAGCTTATTGCAAACTTGGAAGTTCTGGTTATTTCTGTACGATGACCTAATCAGTAATCAAACTAGGAGAAGTATAAGATTGGTGTGAATTTCTGTTCCTTTGATTCTGACTTGAGAAGAGAAACTATTTCTCTTTCAATGTTACATTTTTTTCCATTTCTCGTGCATCCTCGAGAATAATGGAAAAATAAAACCTGAAATGCAATACAACGCCACGCTTTCACGAGAAAAATATTTTATTGTACATGTCCTCCGTGATTTTTGAGATAAATATACATAATAGAGAGTGAAAAGTGGGTAACAATAAAAAAGTGAAATCTCAACCTCGTGTTTTTTCTCAGTGACATGATGTTGCTGTCAGAGGGTCTAACACTTTCCAACATGCTTTTGGCCATGGAATAAAGAATTAAAGACTATAAAAGAGAGATTATCGCCAGTTGTGGGTTTCTAGTACAGTTGCCCTAAGAGACGAAACTGTCTTGCTCAAACTTTCCCAAAACCAGGCAGCTGTATGACAGGCTCTCTTTGAGGAGCGCAGAAAATTTTGGGGCTATTTCTATTTGCTACATCGGCCGCTAAAATCATCAGGCACATTATTAAGTAGGTTTAGAAAACACTGAAATGCCCTTAATAAGAGAACTTCTGGTAGGTACATCGGCCGCTAATATCATCAGGGACATTATTAAGTAGGTTTAGCAAACACTGAAATGCATTTAACAAGAGAACTTCTAGTAGGTACATCGGCCGCTAAAATCACCAGGCACATTATTAAGTAGGTTTAGCTAACACTGAAATGCCCTTAATAAGAGAACTTCTGGTAGGTACATCGGCCGCTTAAATCATCAGGCACATTATTAAGCAGGTTTAGCAAACACCGAAATGCCCTTAATAAGAGAACTTCTATTAGGTACATCGGCCGCTAAAATCACCAGGCACATTATTAAGGAGGTTTAGCAAACACTCAGATGCCCTTAATAAGAGAACAATTGTCTAGATCACCTGAAAAGGGGTCTTATCCTGTCACTACAAATAACTTGCTTCATCGGAAATGGTGAAACTATTATTTATATTAAGATAATACAACGTAGTTTGTCACAAATATACATTTTTTCCATGTCAAAATTTCAAGAATTATTAAAACCATTAATTTTAAAGTGATTTTTAAACCGATAAACAAAATGAACGTTTTACGATCGAAAGACTATGTTGAAGACAAAAAATTCGTGAGGAATTTATCAAATTCAATGTGAATGTGGCGCTTCGTATATAGGACAAAAGACTTGTACAGCCTTGCGTTTTCGATTGAGGTAGAACAAGACCTACATTCGGAACTGTGACTTAAAGAAGTCATCGATGGCTAAACACTGTTACGAAAAGGACCATAAATTTATCTTTGAAGAAGCAAAACTAACTGACAAACCAGATTCAACCACCGAACTAGATTTTTTGGAAGTTTTCCATATACACTGAGTGGCCACTTTTATATGACCACCTGACAGTTTTAAGCAAATGAGTTATGGCTGCACGCTGTTGCCGCCAGAGAGCGAGGCTAGTATAAAAAGGGAAAGCTTAGTGCTTGCGACAGTAGTAGAAGTGATTTTTGGGTGACGAGATGGGGTAAAAAATGCAATTTGACGGACTTTCAACGTGGGATGATTGTAGGAGCTCGGAGCCATGGAGCGAGTATCACCGAAACCGCCGCATTCGTGAAATGTTCCAGAGAAGCTGTTGTTAAAGTGTTTAAATACTGGACTGTCAGCCAAAAAAACTGGGCCTCTACGTGCAACGTGTGGTCGTCATCGACTAGTGACTTCTCGGGCGGAACGGAGAGTGTCCAAACTGGTAACAGACAACAGAAGGGCAACAGTGCAGCAAATTACAGACCATCTTAATCAAGGATTCCCTCAAATGACCTCTGCACGCACTGTTCGCCGTACACTGCCTCGGATATGATATGGCAGCCAAAGACCTGTTCGAACACCTTTGCTGTATGCATTTAACAAGAGAAAACGTCTCCAGTTCGCACAGGAGCACAAGGATCGGACAGTCGATAATTGGAAACAAATTATGTGGTCCGATGAATCACGTTTTCAGTTGCACCATGCCGATGGCCGGCTGAGAATTTGGGGAAAACAGCACGAAAGCATGGACCCCAAATGCATTGCTACAACCCTTCAACCTGGTGGAGGCAACGCTATGGTTTGGGGAATGCTTTCCTGGCATGCTTTGGGCTCTTTAATTCGTTTTGATCAACGTCTGACTGGCACATCATATCTAAACATCGTTACGGACCAAGTGCATCCTGTCATGTGGATGATTTATTCCAATGGCGATGGCTACTTTCAACAAGATAATGCGTCCTGCCATAGCGTTCGTATTGTACAGGATTGCTTTCAGGAACATGCCGGTGAGTTTACTTTGCTTAGGTGGCCCCCACAATCTCCAGATATCAACCCCATTGAGAATTTGTGGGATGAAGTTGAACGAGACATCAGACAGCTGGATCCACAACCCTGCAATCTCACACTCCTGGAAAGTGCTATTCATCAAGCATGGTCTCAGATTCCACAAACCACCTATCAACATCTCGTGGAGTCCATGCCACGAAGAATCGACGCAGTATCAAAGGCAAAAGGTGGCCCAACGAAGTACTGAGGGTGTGGTCATAATAAAGTGGCCACTCAGTGTATAACAGAAGCCTTCGCAACGTTTTAATGACATAGCATCCACCCTATTTCTATGAAGCGCGTGGAAGCAACTAACCAAAACCCGTGACAGTAAACACCATTTATGATATCATATGCAATTTGAATATTTACGTGTCATTTGTCTTGATGAAGCTAGGTCAATACCCAGCGAAACCATGGTCGACTTGAAGAAATAAATATTTGCGACAAACTACGTTGCATTATCGTAATATATATAATCGTCACAAAACTGTAGTCTTTGAGATCAGCAAACTATTATTTGTAAAAACTGTTTCTCGCACAATCAAATCAGGTTATCTCACCTTTTCGTGGAATAATAAACATAAGCTTTTATCCAAAGGTACACAAATGTAACTGCGCAGCATAAACCTTAAAAGCTTAGAGAATGGTCAGCTAAATATTTAACTCTAGGTACATCCTCGGAAAATCAGCAAAGGCATCATTATTCTGGTCTACCTCCGACAAAATCAAACTCGATAAAATTACGACCCGCCTGGGCAATTTCTCCAACACTAAATTTCATTTCATACCTCGTACCTGCCATAAGAGTCTCGATGCTGTTACCGGCAAATTCGTGGGCAGCATTTTCCTTGGATGTTATAACGAATACATGGCATGTGAGGCTAAGATTTATCCATCTTATGGTTGCGCATTTATTATTGTCTGAGCTCTCGGATTAAGTACGCGCGAGTAATTTTGCACCGGCTGGTATTTCCTTTTCGATGTTCTATGTCTTACTTGGCAACGATCTCTCTCTCTCTCTCTCTCTCTCTCTCTCTCTCTCTCTGTCTTTCTCTCTCTTTCGCTCTCGCTCATCCCTGTATTGCTACGACGATACTAAGCCTTCCATCTCGGGCATCCAATCCCCACTTTTACACGCGGACTTATCCCTTTCCTCATTTTCCAATCGCCGCATCATCAGTTGGAGCGACCAATACATTATCCACTTGAAGTCGTTACGGAAATGAGACTGCCACGGGCAGGAGCCATCATGCTCTACAGCATCACTCCATCCCACATCCCCGCATTACCATCCTCTAACATCCCTTTCAAGGGCGTTCATCCCCCTTTCCCCTATTCCAATGGCTTTTATGTGCAGGGGTGTTCGTCAGAGTTCGTAAATTGGAGGCTCTCCTTCATGCTGCACACTCCTACTCTTTGCTCTAGCTCCTATTCCTCTCTATCTTCTCTCCTCATTCTATGCTCTCCCCTCCTCTCTCTCTCTCTCTCTTCATCCCTTCAACTCGCAGAATCTCTCACGCTTCTTTTGTTCTTTATCGCATCCTGTCGTGTCCGCCCGATTGCATAATGTAGATGCTTCTTCCTCCCTACCCTGAAAATCACTTTTTCGCCTTCGAACCCTCTCTTCCTTTCTAGGTGGTGCTGAGACAGCAGTTCTCTCCACGAGTCCCAAATGAGTCGTCGTTCTAAACATTTCACGCCGTGAAGAGTACACATCGTCCCCCTCTGAACCCATCAGAGATTCAATCTCGCTGTTTCTGTTGCGACTTAAGAACGTCCAAACTTATACAAGTTGTCCCAAAACACGATCCAGACAATGGGTTTTCAGATGAATGTGGTTTTATTGCGCTGAAAGGAATAGGTGACGGAAAAGTATTTGTATTTTGCTACACCGATTACCGGAAACCTGATCCTCCACCAATCGTTGAGCACAAACAAAACGAAAGGAATGGTAGTGGAATGGAGAAATGGGGAAACTTTATGAGCATACATCTAGATGAGAAATATTCATATCGCATTTTTCTTCCATTAACGAACGCACTCTTACGATAAACTTGCTCCGTTACAAACAAAAGAATTACGTTTTTGTATCTTCCAGGAGAGTCAAATCTCGTAAATAATTCACGGTAGGCAATATAAACATTTCTTCTCCGACCACATTAAACAATACGCTACTTTCTCCACATGTGACTTCACGCTGAAGATGTCTGCGCAATAAAGTGGCTCTCAAGAAAAGCGGCGATGCTTTGAAGAAAAGTCGAGTTGTATTCAAATAAAAACGGGAAGCGAAAATACAGTAAAATGCCAGTTATCCGTGGGATCGGAGTAACCGTTGTCTTGTGTAGCCAGAGTTCCAAACTCTAAACCTGCAATTATAGTACCATTTTTCGAAAACCATAGTATTTTTACAAAACTTATACTACATCAAAAACAATGGTAGGTAAGATGACAAAGCACCTCTTTAATGCATTTTCATGAATTAAAGAACAAAGTAAAAAGTACGCCATATACAATTGGGAAACGAACTTCCCCGAAGAAATAATTCTTCATAAATACATGGTAGGCAGTGTGATGCTCTTATTGGCTATTTTCACAGTATTTCATGTAACCACTTCCTTCAGAAAACTTGCATGCTCGACCGGAAAATGGGAGTTGTGGGTTCAATTTCCGCTCCAGGACGATGAAAATTTTCAAGTTTTCTGAAGGAAGTGGTTACATGGAATACAGTGAAAATACGCCAATAAGAGCATTACAAAGAAAAAAGTTCCAAGTTTTATATTTTTTTTTTCGGGTCAATATTAAATACGTTTTAAATGCTATACATTTTTTGACTAACTATTTAAATTTAAAATAATAATTATTTTTTTATTTCCGATATATATATATATATATATAAACACAGTCGAGTCACATTATTGTGACCACCTCCTACTTTTGAGGTCAAAAGCGCCTAGCAAATGAAAGAAGGCACTTGCCGTGAGTTGGCTTGCAGGGTATATAAGATGCGCTGTAGGCATTCTGAAAACATATCACTCGTTGCTGCCATGGATGAAAGGACCGATTTATCAGATTTGCAAAAAGGGTTGATTGTCAGCTTTCGGGCCAAGGGTGGCAGTATTTCTGAAACAGCGCAGTTTGTGAACTGTTCGCGTACTGCTGTATTTAAAGTGTATCGTGATTGGTGAAATGGCACCACTGCCAATAAGCAACGTGGGAATTGTGCATCAAGAGTTCATTCCTGAAGGTACAACTGTCGCTTACATATCCATTTTGGAACGATTGTGGAAGAGGATTGTTCGTGTCAGGCCTGAGTACTAAAGCTGGCAATGGTTTCTTTTTCACGATAAACTTGCACAGAATGCAGTCAGAGTACAGCAAATCCTGGCACGAAAATAAGTGTGTGTACTCAGCCATCTTCCCTATTCTTAAGATCTGTCACCATGTGATTAGTTTCTGTTTCCTAAATTAATGCTGCCTTTAAAAGAAAAGTTCAAAACATTGAAGACATACAAAAAACTGTAACATCATCTCTTCATTCCATACCGAAAGATGACCTTTGTAAAAGTTCTTCCTTTCTTTGGCTGATCGTGTCACTTCTATTAACACAAGAAGAATGTATTTCGAATGAAATATATTCACGTAAGTTTTCCTGCTTTTCTATTAATAAAAAAAGTTTCGAGTCTTCTTACTTAATAGCCGCACTGAATACCAATAAAAATGAACCTAAGGTTTTACATAATTTACAGGAATCAACGGCGTAAAGAGCTGTTAGTATGCTGGAAGCCGTTAAGACAGCGGATATGGTAGCGGTAGCCATGGAATATCAAGAAGGGTAATTTAGAGACTGTGAACAAGATTCCAGGATAGAGGAAGTGTTCGAAGAAGGCAAGGTCCAAGTGGTCCACGAGCAACTATAGCAAGGGACGACCGTCATATGTTGTTAACAGCCCTTAGAACAGGCGGCATAATGCTACTCAGTTCCAGCAAGAATGTGTCGTGCCAACAGGACGCAGGTTGTCAACTCAAACTATCTGCAATCGCCTAAACTAAGGTGGCCTTTATGCACGTAGACCAATAGTGTGTGTTTCTTAGGCACGTAGACCAATAGTGTGTGCCCCTTTGTGTTTCTTAGGCACGAAGACCAATAGTGTGTATCCCTTATGCACATAGACCAATAGCATGTCCTCCTAACGCCCGTAGACCAATAGTGTGCGTTCGTTATGCACGTAGACCAATAGTGTGTGTCCATTATGCACGTAGACAAATAATATGTTTCTTATGCACGGATACCAATAGTATGCGTCCGTTACGCACGTAGACTAATAGTATGCGTCCGTTACGCACGTAGACTAATAGTATGCGTCCGTTACACATAGACCAATAGTGTGTGTCCCCTATGCACGTAGATCAATAGTGTGTGTCCCGTACGCACATAGACGAATAGCGTGTGCTCCTTACGCACGTAGACAATAGTGTGCGTTCCTTATGGACGTAGACCAATAGTGTGTGTCCCTTATGCATGTAGACCAATAATATGTTTCTTATGCACGGAGACCAATAGTATGCGTCCGTTACGCACGTAGACCAATACTATGCGTCCGTTACACATAGACCAATAGTGTGTCCCCCCTATGCACGTAGACCAATAGTGTGTGTCCCTGATTCACGCAGAACAATAGTGTGTGTCCCTTACGCACGTAAACAAGTAGTGTGTGTCCCTTATGCACTAGACCAATAGGGTGTGCTCCTTATGCACACAGACCAATAGTGTGTGTTCCTTATTTACGTAGACAAATTCGTGTGTCCCATTTGCACGTAGGTTAATAGTTAATAATATCCCTTATGCACACAGACCAATAGGGTGTGTTCCTTATTTACGTAGACCAATTTGTGTGTCCCTTATGCACGTAAGCCAATAGCGCGTCCCTTATGCACGTTGGCAAATAATGTGTGGCCCTTTAACCTCAAGACACCGTACGGTCCGTATGTCCGTTGGCTGAGGAACATCGTAGTTAAGGACACGACGAGTGGAGTCAAGTTCTCTTCACTGATAAGTGGAAATTCAGTCTGGAGCCTGACAATCGACAAGTTCTTATCTGGAGGGAACCCGGCACACGAAATAACACATATTTTCTGCATGAAACATCACATTACAGCGGACTAGGATTGTTGATCAGGGCAGACACAAGTATCGGTGAACGCATGGACCTGTACGTCATCAGAAATGACAATTTGTCGGCCCAAAGATACAAAAACCGGATTCTCAGACATACTGCCATGCCCCGTATGCTTCAGCCGTCAGTGATTCGTTCCATTTCGTGGAAGATAACGCTCGACCGCATAGAGCTCGACTAGTGGACAACATGCTTCAAGAGGAGGGAATAGAGGGTATGAAGCAGTCAGCAGGCTTCCTTGTCTTTTGTCTAATTCAGCACGCCTGAGACGCAGTTGACAGACGCATTGCAGTTCGGTAGGTACCTCGGATGACTCTTTGTGAATTCAAGACGGTCTTAGACATTCGAGGGGACCACACATCCTACTGGAGCTCAGTTACCACTTTCAGCAAATTAGTAAAATCATGCAATGCATTAATTATGATACGCATACCAACATACAAGAAATCATTACTCAAGTTATGAGGATAATGGCTGAGGAATAAATCTCGCTCCTGTGCCCTGACCTTTGACTCCATTTCAATTATATTAAACAGAACTGGTTTAGTATACCCCCGGAACAACATACTAAACGTTTGTCGCAATAGAAGCATTTTTACTCGAGTTATGAGGATAATGGCTGTGGAATAAACCTAGCTCTTGTGACCTGACCTTTGACTCCATTTCAATTATATTAAACAGAATTAGTTTAGTATACCTCCGGAACAACATACTAAAGGTGTGTCGCAATAGAAGCATTTTTACTGGAGCTATGAGGATAATGGCTGTGGAATAAATCTCGCTCCTGTGCCTTGACCTTTGACTCCATTTCAATGATATTAAACAGAACTGTTTCAGTATACCCCCGGAACAACATACTAAATTTCGTCGCAATAGACGCATTTTTCTCGAGTTATGGGGATAATGGCTGTGGAATAAATCTCGCTCCTGTGCCCTGATCTTTGACCCCATTTCGATGATACACTGCTGGACAATTGCTAAGGACGGATCATAAACGGCTATATAGCGCATAAAACAGTAAGTGTGGTTGGATGCCAAGTGAAAAAAAATAATGTCAGAATGCCCGGATATTACAAGAAAGACAATTTATTGTGCTCTGAAATCCAGAAGGCTTTGGAACGTGTTCAAGGGACAAACAGGCCATTTTGTGCAGAATACGTAAACGTGAAAAAAAATGCAATTACCGTCCGCAGACGTTCCGGCGTAAGATGTCAATACGGGATATGGCCACCATGGAGGGCGATGCAAGATTCCACACGTCGTGTCATGCTTTGCACAACATTGTCAAGCAGCTGTTGGGGTAATTTATCCCATTCCTCTGTCAGTGCACGGATGAGGGTGTCCTTGTTTATTGGAGGGCATTGGCGAATCCCATTGAAAATGTGTGGGATGCTCCCCAAAGCATCCCACACATTTTTAATGGGATTCAGATCTGGAGAACGTGCTGGCCATACGAGGCGTTGAATATCCTCGCTCTCAAGACACTCCTGGACAGCGACTGTTCGATGACATGTTGCGTTGTCGTCCATGAAAATGAATCTATCACCGACAGCACCACGGAACATGCGAACATGAGGTAGCAGAACATCCTTAATGTATCGTTGGCCAGTCATAGTCCTAGTTGGAAGCACATAGAGGGACGTACGGCCATCGATCATGATGCCAGCCCATACCATAACACTACATGTCGGATATCGGTCCCTTTCCTGTATGTTTGCTGGACAATATGCAGTACCACTATAACGCCAGATCAGTTGTCGTCGACAATCAGACGATAGACTGTATCTTCTCTCATCTGAGAAGAGGACAGCAGACCAGTCGTTATCAGTCCAATTGCGTTGTTGATGGCACCATTGCAAACGGGCGGTACGGTGACGTCTGGACAACGTAATGCACACAACAGGACGGCGGGCGTATATTCCTCCTTCATGCAAACGTCTGGCGGCAGTTTTTCGGGAGATCCGCTTGCCAGTAGCAGCCATAAACTGATTTGCTACCTCACTAGCTGTGCTGCGCCGGAGTCTTTTTGTTGATAGCACTATGTACCGATCTTCTGCAGGTGTCGTACTGCGAACACGACCTCCCCCGTGACGTCTGCTACACTCTCCATTTGTTTGAAATGATTTCCAAAGCCTTGAAACAACACTGTGGCTGACGTCGAACTCCCTGACAACATCTGTTATTTTTCGCCCTTCTTCAATCTTGCCAATAATACGGCCACGCGTAAAATCATCTAGGTGATGTCGGGAAGACATACCAAAAATTGCAAGTTCGTCAATTGATTCTTTCCCTTTCAACTTTGCGTTTGAACAACAACAGTCAATACGCGTCAAATCTTTATATCTCTTATCAGCGCTATGACGTCACGAACAAGTTCGGCAATACAAAATTTGCATTCGCATAACACGACTTACTGTATCCCGCACTTATGCTAATTTCCACATTTTCCTGCCTTCCATTTTATGGTTGCTATCGTTGCTATTGTCATCCGTCCTTAGCACTTGTCCGTCAGTGTATTCAACTGAACCAGTTCAATATACCGCCTGAACAAGATGATAAAGTTTTGTTGCAATCAAAGCATTTTTACGCAAGTTATGACGCATAAGGGCGATAAATGGATCCCGCTCCTATGTCCTAACCTTTGCCCGCATTTCGTCCACTTTCAATAGGGTTTGTCCCCAGGTTGTTCCCTACCACATACTAAACTTACATCGAAATCGAAGCATTTTTACGCGAGTTATCGTGCGGACAGGCGGACAGACAGACGGACAAAGCTGGAGCATATACACTTCTTCATCCTACGGTTGGAAAGCGTATAAAAGTAATTTTCTTGTTTTACAGATATGCATATTGTGGTGTAGCATATCGCGTCATGTGCTTTGAATGATAATAATGCATAAAAATTCGCTAATGGGCTTTTTATTATCCACATTACTGAATTTTATAATACGTATATGTTACATAAAAATAAGATTTTACGTTCAACAACGTCAGTCGTACATGATTCTTATTAAAATGCCTCTTGCTCCCCTATTTTTGAGCACTGTATAATAAAATACGTAGATGGCGCTACAGGAGCGTTCATTTATTGAATTTTAGGTCTGTAGGATGGGTTACATTCACAGAAGCGGAGACCATACGATCTACAGAATGTGCACCAGTCTGCATGCAACAGGACCGATCGGTATGTATGAGTTTCTCTGAAATTTAACATGGGGTTCCTCATGAGATTTAAGCTTAATATGGTGCGATTCAATTAAGCTTAAAATGATACGATTCAATTAAATTTAAAATAAATCTGTTCAAATGACACTGCGGCCAGTAAACTGAAGCACTTAAATATATTCAAATGCGGACATAAACTGGGGAGTTATAAACAGCTAAATTACCCGCGATTGATATTCTAACCATCCCTTTTCCAGAGATTATCGGACAGATGATCGTAGCACTTTGTGATAATAATGCGTTGGTTTAATATTTGTCTTCTAATGCAGATGAGCACATTATCGATAGAGATTTTCCTATATATAATTAAATGTCGTGCGATATTTATTTGAGTTTGAAAACTCATTAGAATTTATAGTGGTCTTTTTCCTTTCATGCAATGAATTCGAGACGTAAAGGCACAGTCCCATTTCGCAGCTATTTTTGTAAGGAATTTTTTGTGGAGTCACTTGGTCTATCGCTCAGTCTCTGGGCACAACTTTCGTGTTCTTTGAAGCTGGATTGAATGAATTCTCTCTGAATCGTACAGATGTAATTATTACAACGCATTTTCTTTTCATGTTGCTCGATTTTTCTGCCAGTTGCTACTAAATGTGCAGTAGTGTTAAATGCGATAACTCCGTTGAAAGGAGATAAAAATAAACCTTTTTTCATCAGAAGAATTATGATAATCGCTCACATCTTAGAAAGTCTAATTTCAAAATAGGACCACAAGCTGGTTCGTAATTCCAAATTCGTTTTTTTCTAAGGACAAATCATTGGGAAGCGTACGAAAACAAGTGGGAACTCAAGTAAAAATGTCAGTACAAGCACAAGTGTATATTTATAGGAGACTGACAAAAAAAAATTCATTTTACTGACGACATAGTAATTTTTACAAGTATTCCTTCAGAGCTGCGGAATACTATCCAGGAACTTGCTGACAAGAGTAAATAAGTGGGTTTAAAAATGAACTTTCAGAAAACAAAATGAAAGTTTAGCGATTGACAGGGAAAATCTAGAGATAACAGATACTTACATTTACCTTCCGCAACAAATATCAAGCGAGGGTCATACTGATGAAAATGTTAATGGGCAAATAAAAATTGCTTGGTGAGCATTGGGAAGAAACAGTACAATTTTGAAGAGCAATTTACCATTTTGTCCTAAACGTTATCCTTATAACGTTTAATAAATATAATATATATATTCTTATAATGTTTCATAAAATTATAAACATTATTCTTATAATGTTTAATAAAATTATAAACATTATTCTTATAATTTTAATAAAATTATAAACATTATTCTTATAATGTTTTAAAAATTCAACTTTGCAGTTCCTACTTACGTAGCAGAGATTAAAAAAGACGCAGACTCCTGAAAGAAGTACGGAGAAAGCAGCAGCAGACTCCTGAAAGAAGCACGGAGAGATGCACGCTTGGTGAACCAGAAAAGATGATAAGACAAGCTTCTGGACCAGGCAAATGACAAGAGTGGAAAACATCACGTTCAGAGTAAAATCGCTGAAATCGCAACGGTCGAGTCACATTATTGTGACCACCAGCCAATATCCAGAGTAACTGAGGTGTGCAGCACGGACAGCAGCTAGACGGGCTGGGAGTGACTCAATGAGGTGATGGAAGGTGTTCACAGGTATGTGGAGCCATGCTGACTGCAGTGCGTCTGACAGCTGCTGGAGGGTGCGTGGGGGAGGATCAACAGAGTGAACAATACGAATCGAGGTGGTCCCACAGATGCTCAATTGCTTTTAAATCTGGGGAATTAGAGGGGCCAAGGAAGTATTTTGAAGTCTTCATCGTGCTGTTCCAACCACTCTCGGGCCTTCCTAGCTGTGTGGCACGTCACATTGTCGTTCTGGAATATTCCATCGGCCCCAGGAAAGACAATCAGCATGTATGGGTGTACGTGGTCGGGAAGGATGGATTCATGACGAATTCGGTCCACAGTGTCTGTCTTCTACAGTTATGAGTGGACACAGGTAATGCCACGAAAACATTCCCCAGACCATAACGCTTCCCCCACCAGCTTGTGTTCTTCCACCAATGGTTGAAGAGTATTTGTTTCCCGATGTTTCTAATCTTATACGCTAACGTCCATCCGTTCAATTAAGCAGAAAACGTAACTCATCGGATAAGGCAATTCTTTGCCAATCAGCGGAGGTCCTATTCCGATAATGCCGTTCAAATGTAAGCCTTTTCTGCCGATGTACCTTCGTTAGCATAGGTGCAGTGACCATCCGTCTGCATCGGAGCCCCATACGCTACAAGGTTCGCTGAACTGTCATTTTAGATACACTTCCGGTAGCTTCCTGGCTCATTCGGCTAGTGAGTTGCTCCACTGTAGCGTGTCGATCGGCCCGCACGCACCCTCGAAGAAGACGTTCACCTCTCACATCAATGGCACGTGGTGCTCCGCAGTCTCCACTTCGCTTATTCGCAATGGTGCTACTTCTGCAATCACGATACATATTAACCACAGCAGCACGCGAACAGTTCACAAACTGCGCTGTTTCAGAAATGCTGCCACCCTTGGCCCGAAAGCCGATAAACATCCCTTTTTGCAAATCTGATAAATCGCTCCTTTTATCCATGACAGCAACGAGTGATATGTTTTCAGAATGCCTACAGCACATCTTATAAACCCTGCAAGCCAACTCAGGGCACGTGACTTCTTTCATTGGCTCGCGCTATTGACGTCAAAAGTAGGAGGTGGTCACAATAGCGTGACTCGACTGTGTATATTGCTACAAGAGCTGAACACCGTTGAACAACTGAAATACCAGACTCATGGACAGAAAAAGACCCATAACAAGACCAGGCGGGAGATGGGTGGATGAAAATGGAAAGCCTACTGGAGCGACATGGAGAGACTGGTTCAAGACAGATGTTCATCAAAGGAGCTTGGGGAGACCTTCATCTAGCAGTGCATTAATAATAATACACGATGATGACGATATGAAAAATATTAGTTTCGTATGTATTTGATACGGAGAATTGCAACTTACCAAAATCGACTGTAAGTGATGTGAGGACATGGAAGGAGAGCAGTGCAACTATAGCAAAAAAACGTTCAAGAAGACCGCTCAAACTGACGAAACGTGACAGAAGAGCCATGGTAAGAAATGTTAAGAAATATCGTTCTTCTTCTGCCATTTCTATCACTGCTGAAGCAGGAAATGCTTGTAATTTCTCAGTTAGTACCATAACTATTTGCATGTGGGCAATTATTATGCTAGAGCAGCGGCACACAAGCTACACGTCGCTATCGTGAATGGGAAGCGCCGTTTGCAGTGGTGTGTCTTCCGTCATTCCGGGACTGTGGGGAACTGGAAAGCTGTTCTTTGGAGTGATGAGTCATGCTTATCTCTCTTCCAATCTGATGGGCCCGTTTGTTATTATACCACGAACAGGGCTGTCCCAATCAAATTGTATTAGGCGAAAGCCCGGCGGACGATTTTTGTCGGACTCTGTTTTTTCCTACTGTTAAATTCGGCGGAGACTCCATCATGGTATGGGGTTGTTTCTCGTGCATGGGACCCCGCACGTTGGTTATTAGACCACAAACCATGGACTCTGAAGTGTACCTCGACGTTCAGGATAATTCTGCGCTGCCGACAATGTGCAAGTATTATGGAAATGGCGGTTGTCTCTTCCAAAATGATCGAACTCCCTAACACACTGCACGGTGTGTGCAGGACTGCTTTCTTGAAAATGAAGTGGAATTGTTAGAAGGGACTGCTCAGAGTTCTGATCTTAATCCCATAGAACACCTCTCGGATGAACTGGAGCGACGGATGCGAAATCGACCTCAACGACTATCTTCGCTCTCCACTCTGGCAGCATATTTACAGAAAGAATGGCGAGCAGATTTATAGGACGAATGGCGAGCAGATTTACAGGAAGAATGACGAGCTAGTCCTGTCGAGACCTACCGGAAATTGGTTGATAGTATGCCTCGACGTGTTGCCGTTGTCATACAAGCAAACGGAGGACCAACTAACTACTTATTGCGATAATAACACCATTCTTTTGCAAAACATTGTGGTGTCCGAATATTTTTGATAATACAGCGTATGTTTCTGTTCCACTTCCCAGTTTAGAAAGATATTGGTTAATTAAAAGGGGATGTGAGAGTGGAAGTTTGTTAGAAGATTTTTTTTTCATCAACACCTAAAAAGTCTCAGTTTTCGGGCTCGTTCCGACCGGGACTCTATTTCGCAATATGCAATTCAGACTAAGGCTGACATACTTCAGGCTCGGACAAACTCTTTCTCTTAAAATTGAGCTCGAACTTAGCGCTAGTGCAGAGGCTCTGGTGTAAAATAATAGACGAGTGACTTTTCGTCAGATTGCGTCAAATGCAGATACTTCTTTTGGAACCACAGGCACCATTATTCAACCTAGTCAATGCGCGTACTTCCGAGTGAGATCATATTTTTTGACGGATCGTCACTTTCTCTTAAGCCTGTTCTCTAGATGTTTGGCGTTTTATTCAAACTCCTGTGCCAAACAACGCATTCAGCTCATGAGCGTGATTGTGCTGGGATAAACCGACTTATATATCGCTATTCCGCCAGTAAAGTCCATCAAAGTTGCTATTAATCATCCTACGCTCATAGCAAGACACTGTAAAACGTATTCATGTTGGATAAAGAAAAAGAAAAGAGTTATAATATATTCACTGGTATGTAAAACTTAAGGACGAAGTGGAAAAGGTAAAATAACGCCGTAAATATGTAGTAGCAGCACTCAAACACAAATTTACTCAGGACCGTGTCTGGGAACAGGAGCAGCAGCACATGCGTAATAATGAAGCGTGACGTATGGCTTGCATGATTTGCGAACAAAATGCGCTCTCGCAGTCCAATATCATCAGTTGAAGGGAAATCACCGGACGGTGTGCATAAATATTACAGACGTTCGATTGTGTTTGTTGTGTACTAGAGACGACGAAATGGTCTGTCGAAAACATCTCGATTTTGCTCGTGGTCGAATTATTGGGAGGCTCGAGGAGGGAGAACTGTGATGAGTGTGACCCAAGAGTTCGGTATCGCCCATAGCATCGTATCGAATGATTGGGAGGCTCGAGGAGTGGTGAACTGTGATGAGTGTGGCCCAAGAATTTGGTATCGACCATAGCATCGAATCTCGTGCGTAGTCGACATTCAGGATAACCGGTACAGCAGGGAGAAAGGGTGTTCCTCCAATGAAAAGCACAATCAGTGAAGACCATTATATACTCCTACAGGCCGAGAGAGATCGACACCAGAGAGGAAGTAACCTTGCAAAACAACAGAACATGGACGCACAATATCGCGGTTCACAGTGGACAGGTGACTACACAAAGGTGGTGTGTTTACCCGACTACCAGTTCTATGTATTTCATTAACAAGTGCTCACCGGAGACACCGTTTAGAAGATATAGGACTGGACAGCAGAACAATGGGATACGGTACTCTTTACTGATGAGAGTGGATTTAGTCTCCCCAGCAATTCTGGACGTCAGCTAATCTAGCGTGAGGAAGGCACTCGGAATCGCCCGAAAACTTCAGTGAAAGGGATAGATACAGCGGCAGCGGTGTTCTCATATGAAAAGGCGTTTTGACCGATGTACGCACGCACCTCCAGATACTGGAAGGAGGTGCTGGTTGCTGTATTGAGGAAACACTATGATCGTCTGTTCCGAAGTGCCATGGCCCACGGTTCGTATTAATGAACGATAACGCCACACCCCATCGAACGGTGGCTGTTAATGAGCTGTTGGAAAATGAAGTCATTCAGCGGATGGATTGGCCAGCACGCGTTCCTCCGAACTACACACGTGCCGGACGCTATGAGGAAAGGCGTTGTGGTAAGTAATTGAGGGAACGTAATGTCATTTCGGTAAATAAAGGTGTTTGGTTTGAATTTCACATATCCAGGCTGCTCCTGTGCGACCCTATAGGTCAAAACCTGGCTCGTCCTTAAGTTTTGCACGCCAGTGTACTTCACTAAAATACACATCAAAAAAGCATTCATTTCTGTACACTGAGCTACCACCTCATTCAGTACACTTTATTAGCTTATCTTGTCAATGGAAATGAACATTAACACATACTGAAGTGACGTTTGCACGCGCAAAAGTCTGCAGCAAAATTTTAAACAGCATTAACCTGCGCAAAACTTATCATGTTTTAGGAATGTGCAAACTTAGCTACACCAAATCAGTTATGCCTCTAACAGATTATCTTTTATGAAAATGAGAGGGGAAAAAGTCATTGCCTGCACGATTCGTGCGCAAACCTAGATGGAGAAAAACTTGAAACAAAGTTTTATTCAATTTTATGAGAGAAACTCCCATGTAAAATTCGAGAACAGAGTCAATCGAAAAAGATCAAGTGCTCAAATTCATGAAATTTAAAGAATAAATAATGCATTGCTAGCTAAGCTGATCTAACGTTTCAGATGCAATTTACGTATCCGATTTTACTGCAGTAAATTATTGTGTTACAAAACCATATACGCTATGTATAGACAAAGGTATTCGGATACCTCCGCATATTGAAATAAACGCGCAACTTCAGTACCAAATGTGCACGCGCTAGGTGTTCTGGGTGCTGAATCTAAAAGGGAGCGTTTGCACAACTATTATACAGCAACACGGAAGCGATTACGCGGAGCTGAACTGACGGACGTTGAAAGAGACATGGGGTTGGATGCCACCTGTAAGCAATCAGTTCGTAGCATTGCCGCCCTTCTGGGATTTCCAAAAATCCACCCTCGCTGATGTTCTTCATCGGTTCAAAACAGATGATGCCATTACAATGAAGCCATTCTCCGCAAGTCCGTATAAACTGACTGATCGTGCCGAACGAAGATTATTGAAGAATGTGAACAAGGCATGCACATCCTCCGCCAGAAACCTGGTCGGCGACGAAGAACAAGCTACTGACACAGCTATTTTGCAGCAGAACAGACCGTCGGGAAATGCATGATGACATATATAACGCAAATCCTATATCACTCCAAAAAATGACAGACGACTCTAATTCTCCCTCGTTCGCAGTTCACGGACAACAGGAGAGTGGAAGAAGGATGTGCGGAGTGCAAAATGACGCAATCCACTCTTTCGTTACGATTAACGTTATTCGGCATGGAGTTGACCCGCTGTCATGCAGACTACATTGTCCCTACATTGTCAAGTTTATAGGGAAATCTGATTGTCAAGTTTATAGAGAAATCTGATTGTCAAGTTTAATGGGAAATCTTTTTGATGTGCATTTAAAATCTTTTGATGTGAAATCTTTTAAATCATTGAAATCTTTTGAAATCTTTTAAATCATCGAAATCACTTTTTCATTTTAATTGAACTCCCTTCTGATTGAAATCATTGATTGAAATAATTGAAATCTCTTTTAATTGAAATCATTCAAACGATAAGAGAATTGTGCAATAGAACCTATACAATATAATTAGAAACAAAATTTCAATTATCAATTCTTTTAATTAGAATCAAAATTTCAGTGATTTTTTGAAATCACTTTTAATTGAAATCACTTATCATTGAAATCACTTTTAATTGAAATCACTTATCATTGAAATCACTTTTCCATTTTAAATCATTGAAATCACTTTTCCATTTTAAATCATTGAAATCTTTTTGATGTGCATTGTCAAGTTTATAGGAAAATATCACTTTTATAGGGAAATCTCATTGTCAAGTTTATAGGGAAATCTTTTTGATGTGCATTTAAAATCTTTTGATGTGAAATCTTTTAAATCATTGAAATCTTTTGAATCATTGAAATCACTCTTCCATTTTAATTGAATCACTTTTGATTGAAATCATTGAAACGATAAGAGGATTGTGCAATAGAACCTATACAATATGACAGCTTTGAAATCACTTTTAAATGAAATCATTGAAACGATAAGAGGATTGTGCAATAGAACCTATACAATATGACAGCTTTGAAATCACTTTTAATTGAAATCATTGAAATCACTTTTCCATTTTAATCATTGAAATCACTTTTCCATTTTTAGTCATTGAAATGATTTTGATGTGCATTGTCAAGTTTAGAGGGAAATCTCATTGTCAAGTTATAGGGACTGCATTGTCCCTACATTGTCAAGTTTATAGGGAAATCTATGATGTTGGTGGGTGGGCTGTTTCGTTTCTGCTTGGAAGAATTCGATCATTTGTTCGTGGTACCTACACTCCAATGTCTGCCTGGAACGGAGGCATTCTGAAAAATGTCGCTGTTGGAGTATTTCATCACAGTTTCCTTCCTGTTTCAGCAAAGTCAAGCGCCTTGCCACTTTGCAAGGTCTGTCCAGTCTTAATTTCAGGAGCAGCACAGCACGTTCAATTATCGAATTAGTCGGCCCAAAGTCTGGATCGAAATTCAATAGAACATCTGTGGGATGAGTTAAAACGCCGAATCCTATCTCCAGGGTTGAACTGACCAGTCGTGCGCGCCCGCGATAGCGTGCGGTGATCCGCTGCTGGTTCGTTTTTTTTTTTTTTTTTTTTTTTTTGTATTCTTCTTTTTCAAAATCTCGTTATTCGAATTTGGAAAGCAAAACGTTGTCTCATAACTAGTGTGTGTGTGTAGTTTCAGAGCGTTGGTGCAAATTTTTAGGGCTGACATCTCTTGAAATTATATTATGCCAACCAAGGATTTATGTTACCTGTGAATGTGAGATATTCTTCCACCCTCACATTCCATCCCTGGGTTACTGTTGCTCAATATGGAGTTTCACCTCTGACTCTCATTCTTATACACTTAGTAACGTCTGTAGTGGAATGCTGTTATGACTGACCGTCTACCTCACATTTCCTCCTTTCTAAAAACAAGCAGTTCCCATCTAATGGTGCGGTGTCTTCTACCGGCGCCTGACAGGCAAAACTTTATATGTAAAGACCTGGCGCATGCAATTTCGGCAGATGATAAATACATGGCTCCGATGTTCTAAACTGATTTGTTTACTTTTCTCGTAAGCTTTAGATTCTCATTTTCGTCCAAATATGCGCAGTCGGGAGCGGCAATGTTTATATTAACATAATTAATAAACATACACACAAATTTTGTGTATGTGTGTGTGTGATATCCAGATCGGCCCATGTATATGCATATGTATGGGCCGATTTGGAACCGATCGCGTGGGCCGATAAGTCGTATCCAGTCCAGCCCTGTGTATCTCAGCCGCCAGTAAGACCTTCCTCTACTACTGCTCTGACAGAAGGGAGAAATGGAGAGAAGACCATTCCTATACAGACCTGATCTGCAGGCATTCCGTGGAAGGATTGCCTACAAGGGTTGCTTTAGTCATAGCCGCCAAAGACGGTCCGATTATGTACTAATATTGCTAAAATGATCTTGTTTTCGTTCGATCTAGGTGTCCGAAGACTTTTGTCTACATAGTGTATTAACACATTTCATTTAAATAGAATTTACATTTGCAGCTGCAAAACTAGAAAGAAAATTAGTTAACAAACACGCTCTGTGTAATCCTTTACGAACTGTGGGGGAAATATTTTATTCAACTCAAAGAAATATGCTAAAGACTGGTAGCGTAGCTCTGCATGAAAAGACTGACGTAGATTAGTTGCTATCAACGGCTGCGACGGACGACCACTGGAATAACAATAACCCAAAAGGGGAAGTTGTTTTGCTTCTCGTGACGCATACGTGAAAAGACTATTATTATTATGAAGCTAATAGCAGCGAACGCACGTCGAGTACTTCAAGGTCACACGCGCATACTCAGGTGTCTTATTCACAAATCCCTGATTCCCGTAGAAATAAAATACTTTTGCCTTTACCAAACCCACCAATTTGGGAAATTCGACCCAAAATCGACCATGGCAACAGTGAAAAATGATCAGCCCAATTTTGATGTATCTGCTATGAATTTTCGATAAGCCTTAGCAGCCACAAACGTACAGACATTCTCTCTTACTATTATGGATATCGGTGTTTAATTATGCCGTATAAACGAATGGAATCCCCAGAAGAAACAATTCTTCACAAATACATGAGAGGCATACGCATATCGTTGTTCGCATATAGATGCCGTACCTTTTACTGTTTCCCATGCAGCTGTCCTTCAGAAAACTTTGAAACTGCATTACCCTAAAACGAGAATCGAACTCGCATCTCCTGATTTCCGTTCGAGCATCCTACCAATACACCACCCCGGAAAAGAAGTTCAAAGTAACATGCATCCTGGAATCCCAACATCTTTCCGGATGTGCGCTAATTAAAGTAATCCCCGCTTCATCGTAGCGTAGACGACCATTTCACATCCTGGAACATAAATAATTGCAAGATGCGGTTTCGGTTCCCATTCTTGGGCGATGTAATGTTCAAGTTTTTTGAAGGGTGGCTAAATGGGAAAAGGTAAAAAGTACGGAACCTATAGGAAGGCAATGACAATATACATAGGTTGGACAGAATAATATGAACACCACGCTTAGAAACGTGACTTTTAACGCAGTTGCGTACGTCGCAATACGCAAAGGTATCCACCACTTTTTGGTTGTAATTAGCTTTGTTTAGAACCTCAAGGTCCTGTTTATGTGCATTTAAAGTGTCTTGTTGCAAAATTTCTTTCAGGGTGACGACGAAATGAACGACGTAACGGACTTCGAAAGAGGGCTAATTGTTGGTGCCTCCATGACAACAGTCGCCAGGGTAGTGGGGGTATCGAGAGCTACTCTGACTAGCGTCGTGACAACATGCCGAGTTCGTGGCAAAACCTCGTCTGCGAAACACAAGCGCTGATGGAAAACTACCCTGACTGATAGAGACAGGTGAGTATTAAAAGAGGATTGCTTCTTTCTCGTAATAAGACAACGGCGTCGAAAATTAATGTGGAGCTCAATCTGCATCTCCAGACACAAAGATCAACAAAAACAGTGCGTAGGGAACTGCATAAACAAGATTTCCATGGTAGAGCTGCTATTGCAAAACCTCTGGTGACCTGGGTGAATGCACAACGGCGACTACAGTGATGCCAGGTGCATACAACGTGGACTGCCGATGCATTGGAGCGTGTAATGTGGTCGAATGAATCCGCATTCACACTATTCCCCACCGCAGGACGTCTTTACGTGTGTAGAACACCGCCAGAAGCGTACAACCCAGACTGTCTGCTCCCAACAGTGCAACATGGTGGTTCTGTTATGATCTGGGGGGTCGTATCGTGGTCTTCAGCAGGTCTCCGGATCACACTGAAAGGGTCGACTGGCAGGGTATGAAACTATTTTGGCCGGCCAAGTCCATCCAATGGCTCAGGCATTCTTTCTTGCAAGAGATGCCATCTATTAAGATATTAACGCTCCAATTCACAGAGCTCGGAATGTCCAATCATGGTTTGAGGAACATGATGACGAACTTTTACACCATACTTGGCCTCCCTAATCACCATACCCAAACATCATCGAGCCACTGTTGCCTATGTTGAAAAACAGAGTAAGATCCCGTTATCATCCTGCATCTCTCAAGGACCTGGAGCAGTTTCTGCATGAAGAATGGTGTAACATCCCACTAACCACCGTCCAGGATTTTATGCGTCCATTCCAAGGAGGATTCAGGCGGTTTTAAATGGCAAAGGTGTTCCCACACCCTATTAGGTACGTTAACCCTTCCTTTCCTAGGTTTTCACATTACTGTGTCCAAACCCTGTATGTCTATTCGTCGTTAGTTGCCGAGTGGCCAGAACTGTGAGTTTCAGGATAATGATCCCAGTTGCATCTGTCCCTGCTCTATAACTAGAGCATCTAATAAGCACAGTTGCATCTGTCCCTGCTCTATAACCAGAGCACCTAATAAGCACAGTTGCATCTGTCCCTGCTTTATAACCAGAGCATCTAATAAGCACAGTTGCATCTGTCCCTGCTCTATAACCAGAGCATCTAATAAGCACAGTTGCATCTGTCCCTGCTCTATAACCAGAGCACCTAATAAGCACAGTTGCATCTGTCCCTACTCTATAACCAGAGCATCTAATAAGCACAGTTGCATCTGTCCATTTTCTATAACCAGAGCACTTAATAAGCACAGTTGCATCTGTCCCTGCTCTATAAAAAGAGAATCTAGTAAGCACAGTTGCATCTGTCCCTGCTCTATAACCAAAGCATCTAATAAGCACAGTTGCATCTGTCCCTGCTCTATAACCACAGCATCTAATGAGCACAGTTGATCTGTCCCTGCTCTATAACCATAGCATCTAATGATCCAAGTTGCATCTGTCCCTACTCTATACCCAGAGCATCTAATGATCCCAGTTGCATCTGTCCCTGCTCTATAACCAGAGCATCTAATAAGCACAGTTGCATCTGTCCCTGCTCTATAACCAGAGCATCTAATAAGCACAGTTGCATCTGTCCCTGCTCTATAACCAGAGCACCTAATAAGCACAGTTGCATCTGTCCCTGCTCTATAACCAGAGCATCTAATAAGCACAGTTGCATCTGTCCCTGCTCTATAACCAGAGCGCCTAATAAGCACAGTTGCATCTGTCCCTGCTCTATAACCAGAGCATCTAATAAGCACAGTTGCATCTGTCCCTGCTCTATAACCAGAGCACCTAATAAACACAGTTGCATCTGTCCCTGCTCTATAACCAGAGCATCTAATAAGCACAGTTGCATCTGTCCCTGCTCTATAGCCAGAGCATCTAGTAAGCACAGTTGCATCTGTCCCTGCTCTATAACCAGAGCACCTAATAAGCACAGTTGCATCTGTCCCTGCTCTATAACCAGAGCACCTAATAAACACAGTTGCATGTGTCCCTGCTCTATAACCAGAGCATCTAATAAGCACAGTTGCATCTCTCCCTGCTCTATAACCAGAGCATCTAGTAAGCACAGTTGCATCTCTCTCTGCTCTATAACCAGAGCATCTAGTAAGCACAGTTGCATCTGTCCCTGCTCTATAACCAGAACATCTAATAAGCACAGTTTCATTTGTCCCTGCTCTATAACCAGAAAATCTAATAAGCACAGTTTCATCTGTTCCTGCTCTATAACCAGAACATCTACTAAGCACAGTTGCATCTTTCCCTGCTCTATAACCAGAGCATCTAATAAGCACAGTTGCATCTTTCCCTGCTCTATAACCAGAGCATCTAATAAGCACAGTTGCATCTGTCCCTGCTCTATAACCAGAGCATCTAATAAGCACAATTGCATCTGTCCCTGCTCTATAACCAGAGCATCTAATAAGCACAATTGCATCTGTTCGTGCTCTATAACCAGTGCATCTAATAAATTAGGAGCAAGCGATTCTTTGTCATTTTGCTGCTTATGACTGTGTTAAACACCGAAAAGAAAAAGAAACAGTGTGTTTTTAGGGCATTTCTTCTCGCAAAAAAGTTAATTAATTGATTAATTAAAAGATACAACATACATTATACGCTGATCTTTGACTTCTGGATGATGAAGATAGCTAGTATCACTGCTGCAAGATTTTCACTTCCTTCTCGCGTTTGTTGATGTGTGCATAATGTGAAAGCAAAACAATCAATAACTAGAATCTGTAGCTGTCTTCCTAAATAACAAACATTTCTGTCTCAATGAAAATGCTATGAACGCTGCAAAATCAAAGAGATGAAATAAATTCCGAGCTGCACATTTTCTTTTTTTTTTTTTTTAATTTTGACATATTTTTTCTCGCAATCGTTTCACTTAGAGAAACACCACTTTCACTAATGGAAAAGCTACAAACCATAATATGTTCATCTTAGAAAATATGCGGTGGAATTCACTGTGTTTAATGAACCATGCTGCGAAAATGAAAATATGGAAATATATCGTAAGGATTCTAGAATGGTTCACCACAGGTATCAGGAAGCGTCAAAAAATAAAAATAAAAACATTTTAGCGTCATTTGGAAACAATTCGGTATTTTAAATAACATCACTGCGTATGACTTACGAAATTAGCATTTATATGAGCTTCCGTTTTGTTTCTATTTATCTATGTAAGATACAATACAAGGATAAAGTGGACTTAACAGCCGTGTTTTTTCTCTTCTTCTTCTTGCGTTAAACAAAACTTGTCTTTTATTTGTACCAAATAGGAGAGCAGTTATCTTTCTGTTACGTAAGCCGCTGCATTTTGCCTTAACAGATGCCCACATATTTTTTAAACTCAGTATTTTCTTTCCGTTTAGTTTGTTTTAAAGCAATGCAGACAACAGAAAGGCACATTTCGACAAAAGCAAAATTATTCTTTTTGTCCGGAATCTTTTTTAAGATAAAAAATATCCCCCCGCCCACCCAAAAAAAAACAAAAAAAAAAACTCTCGAACACCGGGAAAACTCTTTCTTAGCCATTTTGTCAAAATAAACCCAACTTACACGATAAAAGAATAAAGCAAGCTCTCGCGAACTGAGAGAGGGCCTTTGTTCAACAATCCACTTTGCTATCCACCCAAAATCTTGGGATTTATTTTCCCTTGTGATATTCTTTTACATAAATATTGGAAGAAAGGGAACATGCAAATTCCGGGAGGCGCTTTATGGTATGGCATCGGAGCTTAAAAATGTGATTCTTTTTTTTTCCCCTTAATTCCGCGCGCCACCTCAGGAGCGAAACAAAAACGGCAGAAGAAAACGCAGGAGAACTGAAGATTCACTGTTTTTATTTTACAATCTGTGGGAGTATTGCAAAGGGTTAGGCCCATGAAAAATGAGTTTGTGCTCAACTCACCCGCATATTTCGAACTGCACAAATCCTTTTCTAAAAGCAATGCCATGTTCTGTAAACGCCAATATTTATAAAATTCGCTTTTTTTATTTTTTCATCCCAGCTATGCCCAAAACGAAATGAATTTTTAAGTCTCCCGAATAGTACTTAGGACACAAAAAGAAGGAAAGGAAACGATAATAAAAAAACATTTGCATTCCAAAACAGCCCATCCGGCAGTTGAATGTTGTTACTCCGTATGCACCGGCTTAAAAAAATATCGTATCATTCTCAGTTATGAAATTACGAAGAATAAACGCAATAAAGTTTTGAATTTCGCTGCAGTTTTGTAACATTACAAGTTGTTTTTGAGAAGCACTATGAGAGGATGGATTTTGTTCTTTCTTTTAGAGCTTACACAAAGACTATTTTCAATACAAAACTAGTATAGAGGTATTCGTGCTGAGCTGATAGTTTCAGTAAAGGACTTATGATAGAACGCTATTATTTCTTACAGATAAAAGTTTAAGTCACTTTATAAATGTTTTTACTCTGCTTGCTTCTAAAGGGCAGATACTGAAAACAAATCGGGTATTTCAAAGAGAAACGCACATTAACTTAAACGACCGAGGTACCACACAAAGCAAAAGATATCGAGAGTGGGGAAAAAAATACTGGGAAAAACTTATCTAGAAATACGTCTCTTCTATTCGTTCAGATTCCACTCTACAACATACATTTTCCGTGAAAAACCCATGCATTTATTTAAGAATGGAATGGCGTCATTTATGAGCATCCATTTGTTCTAGTAAAGAAAAATGCTTACGCAGTAGCTGCGTATATAGCGCTGTGCCATTCTACACAACAAAAAATAACAGAAAATGTAGAAGTTAGAATTTCTGTTATCATATCAAACGTTTATTTTATTTCGCATTTTTAAATATCAAATATTGTTATGTCTTTGCATATGTATAAATAAATATTAGTAAATCTGTATATTTCAGCATATAAGCAAGAAAGCACTGTGGTTGTTCCTAGGTATGTGAGTAAGGGCATGATTCTTCAAGAGGTTAGCACAGAAATGGCTCTTTAATGGGTAATTTCTGAAAATAAACTTCAATATAACTTACGGTATGTGATACGGAAGGAAAAGATTTATTGAATGATAATTTCAATGAATAAGCTGCTTTTTTCTATGCTGCAGAATAAATGACAAAATAATAACACATATACATATATTATGTAGACGAAAATATTCGGACCTTCAGATATGCACATAAACGTGCATTTGCGGAACCAGACCCGTATTCGCGGGGTGTATTGGGAGCGGAATATAAAGGGAACCGGTGGCACACCTATTAAACCAGCCTAGTGGGCAAAGTTCGTGACTGCCGCGGAAAGGACCTCAGGTTCGATCCCAAGCGGGTACGAACGCTCGATCCACTAAATATCCGCCGTGCGTCGGATGGGCACGTTAAGCCGTCGGACACCTGGTACTGGTCCCCCGGTAATAAATAAAAGCGTCTTTCTTCCCCTTTCTACTTCGCTTCCGCGTCACTTTCCTATCGGGCACTCTAGCCCGAATCTCCTAGCTTCCTATTTCTACGGGTAGTTTAAGACCTGAGGTCAGACACTCCTTTCCTAAAATCCTCTACATATGATCATTTTTATCACCTATCAAACCACGAAAACGGAACGTCAACGTTCGTGACTGCCACGGAAGAGTCTTAGGATCGATCTCTGGCAGGTACGAACGCTCGAACCACTAAATATCCGCCGTGCGTCGGATGGACACCTTAAGCCGTCGGACCTTGGCCCCCGGGTTATCTAACCTACTACAAAGGTGAAGCACGTGACAATACGCAAAATATGCAGCGATACATTCCGTCGGTGTAGCTTCGTTGCTTAGAACAAGAGGATCCGGAGCGAGTCGGCGCGTGTTCGGTCACCGACAAATTTGTGAACTTCACAGTTATAAAAAAAAAGGGGTCTTCCTCCCACTTTCCACTTCGCTTCCGTATGAATTTCCTGTCGGACACTCTAGCTCAAATCTTCTAGCTCCCCACTTTTAAGAGCTGTTTAAGGTAGACGTCAAGTGAAAATGCCCAGCGATACTTGAGAAAAAATATTATAGGGAATATTTTAAAATTAAATTTCCGCTTGCTGGCGTAGTGTTGCATATCGTTAATAGGTAGCGCTCTTAGTACGTCAAGTACAGGTAACGTGGCTTGGCTCTTACTTACCTTTTTTCTTGAATATTGAAAGTTCTCATGCAGACAATAATGAGTGGTTGTAGACTTTTGTTTAGGATGTCAGTAATAATTTAAATCATTTACATTACAGTTTATTTGCTATTCTACCCGCAAACTAATGTAAATCAGATACTGGTAATCTAAGACGCTGACAGCACCTTATTCAGAAATCACCATCTGATAAGGGAAAGTCTTCACGAAATTCAATCACAAAACTAAGACACTCCCACAAGAAGAAGTCGGAAAAAAGGGCGATTTTCAGCGTCATCTATGAACAGAAGGATGCACTGGGTATGCCTTTTATAATAATAACATACACCTTAATAAAAAGTGTATGCTTGTATAAAAAGTATTTACACGTTGCTCTTGAGTAGCTAAGAACACATATGAACATTGAAGTATATTAAGTCTAATGAATGACAACTAATATACAGTGTTCAAAGGAAAGTTCTTATTCAGGGCAATAACTGCGGAAGAAAGGGTCCGAGTGGTACACAAGTTAGGTTTATGTATAGGAAAAAGACGATAGCCGATCGAATGAAAACAATTGGAGCGCCCCTAGCGGCAAAGGTAAGAAGTTAGGAAACCTAACTCGCGAACAACGTGAGATAGAAACAAATTTCCAATTACTAAGTTGTAGCGCATCGTCTACTTAGTAGGAAACCACATATGGTGTGCACGAATTATGTACATGGACGGGTCAAAATGCTGATAAAGTGCACGTGGTCGCTGGATGGTTAGGCAATGCAAAATACCGGTCCACAATGGAGAACGATTCAAATGCGTATGTAAATATTGATAGTGACGTAGAAGCCGGTCGGTGACATAAAATACCGAGGCTGGCGATTTGAACGTCAGTCAACATACACGTTGCAAACACTGATGGCGGGCTACTCGAACACTGAGTACTGTGAAATGGTCGTGCTTTATGGCGAATGTCATCGCAATGCCCACGAAGCTGCAAGGCGGTATTCCGAGCGTTTTCCGACTGGTCAACATCTAACTGCAGCGACTATTAGCAACTGTGTTCGCCGCCACCGAGAGACCAAAAGCATACAGGCACGTCCGCGATCGGGCAGACCTAAGGGTTGGAGTGTTACAGTGCATCCTGAACCTGTCCTGGAATATACACTTGCCAATCCCAACATTAGTACCCCAGCAGTTGCCGAAACATGCGGATTAACAGCACAACGTGTTTGGCAAATCCTGAACGAGCATGGAGCTCACCCGTGCCACGGTCAGCTAGCGCAAGGTTTGATGGATCGAGACCATGGAAGGCGCTTCGATTTCTGCAACTCTGTACATAACACATTTGAGGTTAATTCAAACTTCTTCGCCGATATCTTGTGGACAGATGAGTCCCGTTTTACACGAGACGGAATAGTGAATCGGCATAACACCCATTACTGGGCTCTGAGCAACCCATCTATGGGACGAGCTGCTCGTCATCAACGACGTAGGGCAATTAACGTTTGGTGCGGTATTTGGCGAAACACACTAGTTGGACCCATTTTCTATGATGGGACATTAACAGGTCAGCGGTACCTTCAGCTCTTACGGGGCCCAATATCTGACTTTCTGGATGATCTTTCCCTCAGAGATCTACTGCGCATGTGGTGCCGGTATGATGGTGCACCACCTCACATGGCAGCTAACGTACGGAGTTTCCTGGCTGAAACAGTCAGACACTAGATAATTGGTTATGGCGGTACGGTGGAATGGCCTCCGCGGTCACCGGACTTAAAACCTTTGGACTTTTTCCTGTAGGGTTACTTGAAAGAACAGGTGTATGCTACAGATCGTGGAAGATTTACGACACCGCATTGTGTGCGCTTGTGGCACAGTGACACCTGCCATGCTAGATAGTGTAAGAGAAGCTATTCTTACACGCCTTGGAATGTGCATTATAGTCGATGGTGGCCACTTCGAACCGGCTGTACATTAACTTCGCGCAGATGTGCGTTGTGCCTGTAAGTAGGCATATCTCCTGTAAACATTTTTCAGTATTATAAATAAGCTTGCACAGCTTCTGTCTCGTGTCATTATTTTTGTGTTTGTTTCACCCGCTTTACCGATTTCGAATTAACAGCATTTTGACCCGTCCATGTACATAAATCGTGCGCACCATATGTCGTTTCCTACTAATTAGACGATGCGCTACAACTTTGTAGTTGGAATTCTGTTTCTATCTCTCGTTGTTCGCGAGTTAGGTTTCCTATCTTCTTACCTTTGCCGCTAGGGCGCTCCAATCACTTTCATTCGATCGGCTATCGTCCCTTTCCTATACATAAACCTAACTTGTGTACCACTCGGACCCTTTCTTCCGCAGTTATTGCCCTGAATAAGGACTTTCCTTTGAACCCTGTACATGTTACTGACATTTATTTTATAAAAATTTTACATGATTAAAAAATGTATGAGCTATCAGTTACTATTGTCGTTGTAAAAGTTATCAATGCGAATGAGGTAGAGACATATGTTCAAACACATCTGTATATATATTCATCATATTCAAATAAGAAATTCTGTGGCAAGTCCAATGTGCAAATATCGCAAAAATACATGAAACAGTTCTCTATGATGAGACAAGGTACTTAATCTCGGAAAACTCCACCTGAACGGTAGTTTAGGAACACCCGCTGTAGGGTGACTTTCAATACTTATTAAACAGAATGTCTGCGACCATCTATTGTAAGCTGACTTTTTTTGTATGTTGTAATGTAAATATTGCAAACACTATATGTTCCGGTATATTCATCTTCATACTTTATGTCTTGAAACAGAAGTATAGTATAATACCACATACTTCAACATTCAGACTAATCTGACATGCAGTCAAATCTGACAAAAATTATCCATACGAATGATTTAGATACATATGTACATACACTATTATGTTAAAAATACATGAAACAGTTCTCTATGATGCGACAAGGTTCAAACACAATTATATATATATATATATATATATATTGAAATGGACATGGAGACATCCAAATGGGACGACAAGTGAAATTGATTTTATTATGTGTAACAAAAAATTCGTCATCGAAGACTGCAGTGTGCTGAACAAGTTCAACACAGGTAGTGACCATAGATTGGTGAGATGTAAGATGCACCTCAACACTAAACTGGAACGTGGCAAGCTCATAAGACAAACAAAATGTATTGACATAACCAACCTTAAAAACACCATAATACTTTCAAGTTGGAACTGAAGAACAGATTCTCTGCTTTAGAAGGCCTAACATCGGAAGAAGTGGATATTTCGGAAGTTAACAGAAAAGTAACCAAAGCTCTTATGGAAACAGCAACAAAATTAGCTGGGTCTAAGAACAAGTTGCATGTGAACAAATTATCAGGAAAACCAAAATGTTGATGCAAAAAAGAAGAGAGATGAGGACAACTAAAGAAGATGTGACTTCCAAAGTGGAATATTTAGAGCTATGCAAGACAGCACGAAAAAGTATCACTGAAGACGTAAGGAAATTCAACTGTGAGCTAGTGAGGAAAGCAATTGAAAACAACCAAAGCCTAAAGATAGCAAAGGGACATCTCAGTAAGGGAAGAAAACAGATTATGGCACTGAGAAAAGAAGATGGTTCTGTAACAAGAAATAGAGGCGAAATTTTGACAAGAGTGAAAGATTTCTACTCCAAATTATATGAAAGGGATGATACATGTACTCCAGACATCATGAAAGGTACCAGAGTTCTTCCAGTCCTCCCAGCAGAAGTTGCTCATGCAATCAAGAACATGAAGCGGGGGAAAGCTCCAGGAGAAGATGGAATTACTATAGACATCATACAAGAAGCAAGTGGAGAAATTGAAACAGTACTCGCCCAAATTTTCACTCGATGCCTTAATGAAGGGAAGATTCCTGAGGATTGGAACAATGCTACAATGATCCTGCTACATAAAAAAGGTGACATTGAGGATCTCAGGAACGACAGACCTATCAGCCTCCTATCAGTGGTTTATAAAATCTTCACTAAAGTTCTTTCACACCGCTTGAAGGTGACACTGGACATGGCTCAACCGAGAGAACAAGCTGGATTCAGGAGGGCTACAGCACAATAGATCATATCCACGTACTGAGAGAACTAATTGAAAGAGCGAGGGAATATGAACTTCCATTGTGTATGGCTTTTATCGATTATGAAAAAGCCTTTGATTCGGTGAAACCATCAGCAGTTACCACGGCTCTGAAATCCTGCGGTATTGAAGATGCATACATTAATATTATTAATAACATCTATGAAAATGCAAGTGCAAAGATTCGGCTGTTTGAAAATACAACACACATAAAAATTGGAAAGGGAGTGAGACAAGGTGACACCATATCTCCGAAGCTCTTTAATGCCACATTGGAAAATGTCTTTCAATCACTGAACTGGGAAAACAAAGGGATAAAGATTAATGGAGATTATCTTAACGCACCTTCGTTTTGCTGATGACGTAGTCATTTTTGCAACTACCCCATCAGAGCTGCAGAGTATGATCCAGGAACTTGCTGACAAGAGTAAAAAAGTGGGATTAAAAATGAACTTTCAGAAGACAAAAGTGATGTTCAATGCTTTTACAAGAAATGAAGATTTATCGATTGATGGAGAAAAACTGGAGATAACAGATACGTATGTTTATCTTGACAGCAGATATCAAGTGAGGGTCACATTGATGAAGAAATTAATCGGCGTACAAAACTTGCCTGGAGAGCTTTTGGAAGAAACAGCATAATTTTCAAGAGCAATATGCCATTATGTCTTAAAAGAAAAGTGTTTGATCAATGCATCCTTCCAGTGCTTACGTATGGTGCAGAGACGTGGACCTTAGCTAAAAGAGACATGCAAAGGCTGCAGACAACTCAAAGTAGCATGGAGAGGTGCATGCTTGGTATAACCAGGAGAGATAAGAAGAGGAACTCGTGGATCCGAAAAATGACTAGAGTGGAAGACATCATGATCAGAGTTAAATCCCTGAAATGGCAATGGGCTGGACATACTGCCAGAAGGACAGACCATAGATGGACAGCCGAAATTTTAGATTGGATTCCAAGGGACAGGAAAAGACCCAGAAAAAGACCACATGGGAGATGGGTGGATGAAATTCGTAAATATGCGGGAGTGACATGGAGGAGACTGGCACAAGACAGACCGTTGTGGAGGAAACTTGGGGAGACCTTCGTCCAGCAGTGGATTGATAATGGTTGACAATGATGATGATGATGATGATATATATATATATATATATATATATATATATATATAGGATCTCGGAAACTACAGACCTATCAGCCTCCTATCAGTAGTTTATAAAATCTTCACTAAAGTTCTTTCACAATGCTTGAAGGTAACACTGGACATGGCTCAACCGAGAGAACAAGCTGGATTCAGGAGTGGCTACAGCACAATAGATCATATCCATGTGTTGAGAGAACTAATTGAAAGAGCGAGGGAATATGAATTTCCATTGTGCATGGCTTTTATCGATTATGAAAAAGCCTTTGATTCGGTGAAACCATCAGCAGTTACAATGGCTCTGAAAACCTGCGGTATTGAAGATGCATACATTAATATTATTAATAACATCTATGAAAATGCAAGTGCAAAGATTAGGCTGTTTGAAAATACAACACACATAAAAATTTTAAAGGGAGTGAGACAAGGTGACACCATATCTCCGAAGCTCTTTAATGCCACATTGGAGGGTGTTTTTCAGTCACTGAGCTGGGAAAACAAGGGGATAAAGATTAATGGAGATTATCTAACCCACCTTCGTTTTGCTGATGACGTAGTCATTTTTGCAACTAGCCCATCAGAGCTGCAGAGTATGATCCAGGAACTTGCTGACAAGAGTAGAGAAGTGGATTAAAAATGAACTTTCGGAAGACAAAAGTGATGTTCAATGCTTTTACAAGAAATGAAGATTTATCGATTGATGGAGAAAAGCTGGAGATAACAGACACGTACGTTTATCTTGGACAGCAGATATCAAGTGAGGGTCACATTGGTGAAGAAATTAATCGGCGTACAAAACTTGCCTGGAGAGCTTTTGGAAGAAACAGCATAATTTTCAAGAGCAATATGCCATTATGTCTTAAAAGAAAAGTGTTTGATCAATGCATCCTTCCAGTGCTTACGTATGGTGCAGAGACGTGGACCTTAACTAAAAGAGACATACAAAGGCTGCAGACAACTCAAAGAAGCATGGAGAGGTGCATATACTTGGTGTAACCAGGAGAGATAAGAAGAGGAACTCGTGGATCAGAAAATGACAAGAGTGGAAGACATCATGATCAGAGTTAAATCCCTGAAATGGCAATGGGCTGGACATACTGCCAGAAGGACAGATCATCGATGGACAGCCGAAATTTTAGATTGGATTCCAAGGGACAGGAAAAGACCCAGAAGAAGACCACATGGGAGATAGGTGGATGAAATTCGAAAGTATGCAGGGGTGACATGGAGGAGACTGGCACAAGACAGACCGTTGTGGAGAAAACTTGGGGAGACCTTCATCCAGCAGTGGATTGATAATGGTTGACAATGATGATGATGATGATATATATATATATATATTCATTATATTCAAATAAGAAATTCTGCGACAAAATCAAAACTGAAAATGTCACATAATTTAAATGACCAGTTCCTTATAATGCGGCAAAAAATACTTAGTCTCGAAAAACTTCACCTAAACTGTAGTTTAAGGAATATCTGTTGTAGGTTGACTTTCAATACTTATTAATCAAAATATCTGCGAACATCCGCTGTAGGCTGACTTTTTTGTATGCCTTTGTCTCCACCTTAAGACCTGGGGTCACACACACACACGCACGCGCACACACACACACACACACACACACACACACACACACACACACAGATACTCTCTTCCAAAAATCCTCGACATAAATCTCTCACATTGGATCTCTCTCGCATGCCAAATCACATTGGAAACAATCATGCCGAACGGAGCAAAACCGAAGGAGTTTTGGAAAGAAACATTGCAACCAAGGTACCTAATGCTCTGGCGGTAGAAATGAATGAATATGTATGTGGCTGTGACATAGAAATGCTGTACTTTGCTTCCCATATTTATGCATTTTGCCGACAAAATGCAGAGCAGTTCAAATCTGCACAGAGTACTAATGAACTTATTTTTGGTTCTATGTATTTCGTAGGGCAAACATAAGATAGCAACTGCACTCTAGTTATAGGTGACAAATTCAACAGTAAAACGAAAAAGTAAAAATAAATTGATTTATGTTGTCACATCTTATGAACTGTATTCGTTTTTGTGGCGCGTATGAACTTGCTCTGAGAGAACATGATGAATCGGACTCGGCGTTCAGTTTTTTTATTTATTTATTTACTATCTTGTTTCTTGGGATATTTTTAATATCACTGTAAAGCACTAGCGCACCCACACGGGGGGATCTTTGGGGCTTAAGCTCCCCTAAATCGCCAAAGAGGTTACGTCAACTCTTCTATCTATCTAATGTATACACTATATATATACTATATATGCATGCACACGCGCGCGCACGCACACGCACACATCATCATCACTGTCAAACAATATCAATCACTGCAGGATGAAGGTCTCCCCAAATTCCTTCCGCAACTACCTGTCTTGAGCCCGTCTTCTCCATGTTACAAAAGCATGCTTTCGGAATTCATCCAACCATCTACATGTGGTCTTCTTCTGAGTCTTTTTCTGTCCCTAGGAATCCAGTCTAAAATTTAGGTACATTCCAGCTGCCGGGGACTGAGTGCAAAGTTTGCAGTTTTGAAATCCCCTTGTTTGGGTCATAACTCGCCACGCTGGCCAAGCAGGCTTGTGAGTGTAATAGCCCTTCCTCTAATCTCGGTAGTATTCGTTAGTTATACCTCTATTTGGCAGTCGTCGGAGCTCCTTTAGTGGGAACAGAATGCACTACAAAAAGGCGGAGTTGACATTCGTCAACGAGAGGCTATGGTATGTTCATTCATCACCTGACCTTGCATCCTAATTTGTATATATATAATCCTGGGTGCGCAGCTGTTTGAGCATGTTAAAATATTAATACATCGGTTCTGGTTACGCGTCCTCTACCTGCTTGTTGAACCACGAGTCTCCAACGACTGGGACTCGAACGATAATTCCTTTATCCAGAGCCTTGGCCACGGGATCAAAGTATCGTTTCTAGTGCGTTACACTTGACTAAGCGTGTAATCCCGATACTATGACTTTCATTTTAAAAGAATAATGTAATAAATTCTAAGTGCATTGCTGTTCCTGAAGTTAATTTAATGAAGTCATCGTTGAACCGTGCAGCGCGGGAGATTCACAGATCAGCTGTATTCTCTCCAGGGGAAGATGCCCAGACAGCAGGAGGTTGGAGAACGCAGTAAGCAAGGCTAGAATCCTTACTATTGTTAAATATTTATCAATATAAACAGTGGTGCCGCAACTGATAAACAGTACTTCTTTACTTTTCATTCTTTGGCTTCCTTCATCCACAGCAATTTAGCTGCAGGGGAAGAATCCCATAAAACCGCAACGTCAAAACAATCAGTAAAGAAGATTTAGCCAAAATGTCCTAGCTCTTGTTGCCCTGCAGTTCTCAAAAATTGATCATGACTTGAACGCATTTCAACTACAAACAATATTATCCGAAGTACAGCATTGACTTTTCGCAAGTAGACGAATCCGAAAAGTGAACCCAATAATGCTCGTCCGGGAGGGGAGTCTGCAGCATTCAAGAGGGAGATGATCGTTTCGAAGCACATGCACCCCCGTCGAGTTCAATGCTTCAGTGTTACGAAAGCAAATTTAATTGGAAGCATGGATAACAAAAGGGCGGGCCAACTCACGCCTTTGAGGGGGCTGCATACTGCTAGGGAAACGTTAATGACCATATTACACGTCAAATTGCCTTTCTCATGCATGTGACAGGTGATTATGAAAGGGACTGCCGACGAGCCGCGGGGTTTCGTGTCAGATTCGAGAGGATTGCTAAAAGGCGGAGAAGTCCTTCGAAAACGCTCAATCTAATTTCACAACAGCAAAACAATGCCATCATCGGTTAACACACACGCACACACCGGGTTATTGCTTCGAATTGATGCGTCGTAAAATTATTCAGGAATCTTGTGCGCGAGGATTTCGTACGCATAAAAAAGTCGAAGGTGGTTGTATGATAAGAAGCCAAAGCTACGGAACTGCATGCACTAAACTTCATAGCTGCTCATTGGGATTGACCCGTCTGGCCACCACGAACTTGGAAAACTTTTTGACCGCTATATTACCTAGAGGTTCTAATTGAAGCAGACACCACTGAGAGCGTCACATCTGCAGATTAAAGAATCGCGAAGACAAGAGCAAAGGAACCAGGAATGTTTACCAAATTTAATTATTAGGTTGTTGCTGACGAAATGTTGGAATATTGATGGAAACATCAAACACCCGAAACATGCTGAAAAATTAACTTTATACAACAAACTAAACACCGCCGGAAGCGACATGTTTTTGCCAACGAGGTACAATCTCCTGTATGTCATCGCGAAAAAAATGTCGAGATTCGGTATGGGACAAACTCATGTAAGGCGGTTTCAACTCATGCTTGATAGGGAAAAGATTTGCCACGTAGAAAGGTGCTTAATTGCTTTTGCAAGTGATAGTCTGTAGGGGACAGATCAGGTGAATAATGTGGATGAGGTAACGTTTCGTACCACAACTGCGGCAGTTCCTGGATCGCCTGGAGTGTAGTGTGGGGTCTCGCGTTACCATGAAGTATGGCTCATAGCGATAGACTAACACTTTAACGACCATGATCCCAAAATCTTGTACCACTCTAAATACCATAACGCCCGAAACTGTCTGTGTTGGTTCACTTCTTTGATTAGTAACAATAGTGTGTAGGTCATACACATTTGAAGAGTATATAAGGGTAGGAAATCTGACTTACTCCAGACAGGCGCTTTGGGCGGCTATGGTAGTTTGTATATACGGACGTTTTGGGCGTTATGGTCGTTAAAGGGTTAAAGCTCGTAGTTTCCCATGCACAATGTCAACGACAATAGCAGTTCACAACTTACTTTAGCTGCAGGCCACCAAACACTTACAGTCGTCTTACTGGGATCGAGAACGGGTTTATACGAATGTGTTTTGAGGCTTACGGGTCGAGCCATGGCCCCGAATTCGGCAATTGTCGTATAGCGTCCATTTCTCATTGCACGTGACAAGACACCTCAAAATTTCCTTCTTTTGGTTGTAGATAAGCAACGGAACGGCATAATACACGAGGATTTGTTATTTGCTCTTCTCTGTTTGCTTATGACCGTTAAATATTGGAAAATGGTTGTATAGCGTACTCCGATTTTATCGCAATCATGTGATAAAATTTTGATCTTTTATCACTAATGGTTCCTTCTCCAAGTACTCTATTGATGTTGCAAGCTGTCTCCGATGCACGGTTTTCAAGTTTAAACTCATATAAGAAAACGTCACAAATTTGGCTCTGATCTCATCTTCACTGTTGCATAATCCCCTCAGAATTGATGCTACTAACAAAATGACCCGTGCGATGCCCGGAATTGTTCCGCCAAGAAAAATCCCTTCTCCCATTCGATAAATTCCCCAGCATTTGAAAACTCCCGCACTGGAAATTTCCCCCACCTGTTTGAGTCAGGCACCACGTAAAAATTACGTTTTGAACAGAATATGAAATTTGGGTGGGATTTTCGGAGTTGCCATTTCCATTTTCACGCAGTTTAAAACAAGATGCAGCCGTACAATTAGCACAAATATGTTAGGGAAATTTCCGGGGTTGACATTTCGACTTTCACCGCAGTTCAGAGTAACAGGCGGTCTTATAAGTAGCAGGTTGATAGGGGAGGGGGATTACCGGGGACGGAATTTACAGCAGTTTGTAGAAAACAAGTTAGTAAAACCATGCAATGCATTGATTATGATACGTTTTCCAACATACCAGAAATCATTACTCGAGTTATGAGGATAATGGCTGTGGAATAAATATCGCTCCTTTGTCCTGGCCTTTGACCCCATTTCGATTATATTCAACAGAACCGGTTCAGTATACCTCCGGAACAACATGCTAAAGTTTTATCGCAATAGAAGCATTTTTAGTCAAGTTATGGGGATAATAGCTGTAGAATAAATCTCGCTCCTGTGTCCTGACCTTTGACCCCATTTCGATTATATTCAACAGAACCGGAACAACATACTAAAGTTTTACCGCAATAGTAGCATTTAGTTCTCGCGTCCACGTACTGTGAGAACTAATTGAAAGAGCGAGGAAATTTGAACTTCCGTTATGCATGGCTTTTATCGATTATGAAAAGGCCTTTGATTCCGTGAAACCATCAGCAGTTACAATGGCTTTGAAATCCTGCGGTATTGAAGATGCATGCATTAATATTATTAATAACATCTATAAAAATGCAAGTGCAAAGATTCGGCTATTTGGGAATGCAGCACCCATAAAAATTGGAAAGGGAGTGAGACAAGGTGACACTATATCTCCCAAACTCTTTAATGCCACATTGGAAAATGTCTTTCAATAACTGAACTGGAAAACAAAGGGATAAATATTAATAGATATTATCCAACTCACCTTCGTTTTGCTGATGACATAGTCATTTTTGCAACAACCCATCAGAGCTGCATAGTATGATCCAGGAACCTGCTGACGAGAGTAAAGAAGTGGGATTAAAAATGAACTTTCAGAAGACAAAAGTGATGTACAATGCTTTTACAAGGAATGAAGATTTATCGATTGATGGGCAAAAGCTGGAGATATATCAAGTGAGGGTCACATTGATGAAAAAATTAATCGGCATACAAAACTTGCCTGGAGAGCTTTTGGAAGAAACAGTATAATTTACAAGAGCAATATGCCATTATGTCTTAAAAGAAAAGTGTTTGATCAATGCGTCCTTCCAGTGCTTATGTATGGTGCAGAGACGTGAACCTTTACTAAAGGAGATATTCAAATACTGCAGAGAAAATCAAAGAGGCATGGAGGGATGCATGCTTGGTGTAACCAAGAAAGATAAGAAAAGGAACTCGTGGATCAGAAAAATGACAAGATTGGAAGACATCATGATCAGAGTTAAATCCCTGAAGTGGCAATAGCCTGGACATATTGCCAGAAGGACAGACCATCGATGGACAGCCGAGATTTTAGACTGGATTGCAAGGGATAAGAAAAGACCCCGAAGAAGACCACATGGGAGATGGGTGGATGAAATTTAAAAGTATGCGCGAATAACATGGAGGAGACTGGCAGAAGACAGATCGTTGTGGAAGAAACTTGGGGAGACCTTCGTCCAGCAGTGGATTGATAATGGTTGACAATGATGATGATGATATATACATCACACAGTCCAACGGCATAACGCAATCAGGTCTTCGAGAGTGTAAGCTGTTCCGATGAGAAGAACTTTGATGCGAATGCTAGCGTTGCGGTTCGCTCAGAAATGAGAAGACTTCGGACATTGGACTATCTCAGTCCATCCATGCTTCCGCATTCAACAGCGCGTGAGTCGACCGCACGCTTCTCCCATAGACTTTACATGGGAACTTTGCTGCCCCACAGCGCCCGAACCGTTGACACAATCTCATTGTTCTCTTCGGCTATCACATCTACATGGTAAGACCTTTATTTTGATACCTCAACCATATGTTCACGTTCAGCCGTTCTCTCAAAATAGGATTCACAGTAAAAAACCTTATGTGGTTAATACGGTAAAAGACCTTATAGAGTTAATGGCCCGCGGGTCTGCAGGGACCATGTGCCGTTGTAGGCAGTCATCCGATTAATAACGCGCATTTGAGAAATCCCAGACAATTCGGTGTGCAGAATCTAACATCACACTGGTTTATTATTTTTCGAAGCACTGAAGAATTGAAGAAGGGATTCCCAGCCAGTCTCGCGGTGTGAAAAGAACATTACACCACTGCCAGAAACTTAACAGCCAGACCATCGTGAAAGTTCGGGCGCCAATATGACGAAGTAAATTTCTCCATCATTTTTATGCCTGAGGGCGGGATTCAAACCCACAACCCTCGGCTACGGAGTTCCGAGTGCTGTTCACTATACTACACTGGCATGCGCTATCATTGCTGTCTGCCTTTATCTCATATGCGTCCTGCGGGGCAGGAACGTCACATGCTGCAGTAAGCGTAATAGCCTTTATGGATGCCATAATTTAGGAACAGCTGCTACATTAGAGAGCGATCTCACTGATGCTATATCTTGAGAACACTGTAGTAGTGGATATTAATCGTTTTGACGCGAGCCATAGTTTGTAAATCACTGTTGTAACACAGCAATCGCGTTGACCTTGAAAGCTGGCATAGGTTGGGCATTGCTGTTGCAGTATGGAACAGTCGCGTTTATGGATGATATAGTTTGAGAACAGATGTTGTAGTAGAGAGCAGTCTCACTTATGCTATATCTTGTGAACACTGCAACAGTGGATATTAATCGTGTTTACCTAAATCATAGTTTGTGAACCACTGTTGTAGAAGAGTAATCGCGTTGACTTCGAAGGCTTGCATAGGTTGGGCACTGCTGTTGCAGTATGGAGCAATCTCGTTTACGGATGCCATAGTTTGGGAACAGCTGTTGCAGTAGAGAGCGATCTCATTTACGGATGCTATCTCTTGGGAACACTGCAGCAGTGGATATTATTCGTGTTGACGTGAGTCATAGTTTGTGAATCACTGTTGTAGTAGAGTAATTTCGTTGACCTTGAAGGCTTGCATGGGCACTGCTATTGCAGTATGGAACAGTCGCGTTTATGGATGCCATAGTTTGAGAACAGCTGTTGTAGTACAGATCAGTCTCACTTATGCTATATCTTGTGAACACTGCAACAGTGGATATTAATCGTGTTTACCTAAACCATAGTTTGTGAACCACTGTTGTAGAAGAGTAATCGCGTTGACTTCGAAGGCTTGCATAGGTTGGGCACTGCTGTTGCAGTATGGAGCAATCTCGTTTACGGATGCCAGCCATAGTTTGGGAACAGCTGTTGCAGTAGAGAGCGATCTCATTTACGGATGCTATCTCTTGGGAACACTGCAGCAGTGGATATTATTCGTGTTGACGTGAGTCATAGTTTGTGAATCACTGTTGTAGTAGAGTAATTGCGTTGACCTTGAAGGCTTGCATTGGCACTGCTATTGCAGTATGAAGCAATCGCGCTCGTAGGTGGCATAGTTTGGGAACCTCTCTTGTCATTGTCAGTGGCGGAACCATGTTTCAAAATCTGGGGGGGGGGGGTCCGATCACACATACGCATTATATATATGAGGATCCCCAACTCTTAAAATCTGGGAAGGGCCCGACCCCTCAGTTGTTACGCCTTTGTCTCGTGTAGTAAAGGGTAATCCTGCTGACTGTTGCCACAGTTTGCAGCCGCTTTTACAGCAGACAATAATCGTGTTACCCGGTGTAATTGTTTAGAAATCGCTGTTGGAGTAGGGAGTAATCTCGTTAACCGATACTATAATTTGGCGACAGCCAAGGAGGTTATATTACTGGAGACACCACTGGCTCTGCCGCCATAGGTCACAGCTAATATGTGGTATGACGTCACAAGCAGGCAACAAATGAACTAAATTATACCGTTGATGAAATAGTAAGCTTGTGTATCATTGATAAAGATTACTGAATTACTCATTTTATCTGTTTATACGCTTAGAAGCTTTTGTTCCATTGGTTTCCAAGCAGCTTCTCTTCTGCGGCTGCGTCGTACCTGCTCATGACGTCATTTGCAGCACAGACGGTGACTTATGGCGGCCAATGCTGCGTGGATAGGAGTGGTGTCTCCAGTAATATAACCTTCTTGGCGACAGCTGTTGCAGCAGAGTGTAACCGCGGTGACAGGTGTCATAGTTTTGGAACCGCTATTGTAGTACACAGCAATCTTGCTGACTGCTGCCCATAGCTCGAGAATGCTGAAATAGTGTAGAGTAATCATGTTGATCGAAGTAATAGCCAGGGATCCGCTGTTGTGGTGCAGAGTAATCCCATTGACGTGTGTCATAGTTTAGGAACCTGATTTGTAGTTAAGAATAATTTTATTTATGGGTGTCATAGCTTGAGAACATCTGCTGCAGTAGATAGTAATTTCTTTGGCGAGTGTCAATGTCTGGAAACATTTGAAAGCATTCACGACGTATGCCTGTTATCTCCCTAGTGTTTGGAAACGCTAATGAAAAGTATTATCACGTTCATCTCCACAAATATATGGGGATGAACGTGATAACACTATACTGAAACATCAATGGGGACCATTGATGTTTCAGTAATTATTGTCATTATCCTGTTTTACGTTATTTCCTGTATTCTTGTTATTACTGGTGTCTAATCACTTTTAAGCTCACTTCAACTATTCAGGGAATTTTGTGTCCGAGGAAGTCCTGCTCGTCATCAAACACGCTGCTAAAAAAAGGGGGAACACGGCGTTTAAACTATGAATAACGTAATGTGGTGCAGCAACCACTCCCAAACACTAATTAATACCAGTTATATGTGAGTCAGCTAGAAACGCTTGGGGTGCTGACCTGTAAACTGCAGTGGGTATCCCCCCCTCACCCCATCCCGATTCTTTCTGGGATATGACAGCAACGGAAGTGAAGAGTAATGTGTCTGCCACTTGTCAACTTCCCCTCACATAGTCCTCGCAGCTCTTAGAAATGACTCGGGCAATAACAGAGGATCAAACGATAAATAGGACTTAGAGAAGACAGAGAGTCTTTTGTATTAGCCTTCCTGCGCGAGGACGATATGACATTCCAACAATTCCTCCCTATGCCGTTCACAAAATGCTTCACTCTGATTCCCTCTCCAATTATTTTCGCCAGGAGCCCGGAGTACTGGTCAGTTCTGATCTTAAATATGTTTAAAAATGTATTGTTATTATCTTTCCGCAATCTAAATATTCGAATGCCAAAAGAAGAGCTTTCATAAATTCCTCCCTACGTCGTAAATCCAGCCATCATCCTTCAAAGTTTCCGTGCGAAAGATAAAAATCACATTCGTAGGTTCCTTCAGTTAAAAGCATTGAGAAGTACGCACTATAAAAATATCTAGAATTTCGTTTCCAAAATTCTAAGATGTTTTCTCATCACAGATTGCTCGACACACCACATTGGATCTGGTGTTGATTCTATTTGAAAGATGCATATGAAAGATATTTTGTAGAGTAAATAAAACTACGGCACAAATTCTACGCAGAATTTTCGTGTTGAAATTTTCATATATTCCCAGACTTTTTTGTCGTTCAGATGTATTTAGAAGGAGTAAAGTTCTTAAACTTCATGCGGTCAGTTGGAAGGCGATCATCGTTTGCATATTATTTTTGTAAACTTGTTAAAATTTGTCTTGATTTAGTTATCGTCCTGGTCTTCTCGAAATAGTTTTATACACCTACCAACAACTCTAAGGCCTAGGAAAACACGCATTTCAATATAAAAAATTATCTTGCAGAAGCGCATAAAAGTGTGTGCGTGCATAGTGGAGAACAGCAATGTCCCTTGAAATTTCCATCGAAATGTACTGGAATATTACAAAGTATTTTCCCTGAACTGTTGAACGTATCGTTAAGCTACAAGAAAAGAATCTTCACAGTGGTACACTTTTCACTTTGCACACGCTTTTCCCACTAAGGGTGCATAAAGGAAGAAAATTTTATATTTTACTGCGTTTAGGAAGGCTAAAACGTAAAGTTTGCTACAGAATATCTTAACGAAATCTACATTACAGGCGAAGAGATTAAACACAATTGAACGCCATATGACCACTAATGTTTCCATATGGACTTGCGTACGGAAGATAGAGATTGATGAAATTAAAAAGCAAACAAGCCTGATTTTGTAACATTTTACTGAACAAAAAATTAAAGTTTCTCTGACGCAACGTATTTGTATTAAATCTGTAAATTCTGAGTTTTATTAAGGTTCTACAGAAAAATGAAGAGAGTGCAAGTTTTACGAAAAATGTGACTTATCCGAAAAAGGAAAAAATAAAAAAATAAACGCAGTAAAATGAACTGTAAATAAATTCGGTTAGTGGTTGTATGGCCCCTCCACCAATGATTAAATATTTTTAAATTTGTGGATGCATACATCTTTTTACAAGTATAAAAAGACATGCTAAATATGAAAACCAAAAAAAAAAAAAAAAAAAAAAAAAAAATCAAAACCCTGAGATAACACTAATTTGTTATGGACTGACTCTTGGACAGTACGTTCATTCTTGCCAAATCAAACTGCTATTCCTTAACCAAATATATTTTTCCTGAATAAAGACAAACGTCTTATATTGAAATCTCGGGAAGACAAATCGCTTTTCAATAAATCAACGTTTTCTAAAAATCAGTATGAGTGATAATAAAGTTCATCACGATGCTCTTCACTCTAAAATATGATTTTCAAGATCCACCTTTCATAAGCAATCTTGATTTAACTTACACATTACCTATATGCATCTAATCGTAGTTTACATTATTTCCTTGGAAACACATGACTAATCAAAAGGTTGAACTCAGCAAAACCTCCTTAAGGACAGAGTTACTTTTCTTTCGTGTTTTCCTTCATAACAGGTGTGTAAATCAGTTTCTTCGAACGTTAACATAAATAGTTTGAGAAGAGAAAATCAGCAGGTACATCTTTTGTTTTTCTTAACAGGATTGTAACCCATTATCTTCGCAATGTCGACCACAGTTATTTGAGGTAAAAGTGTGGATTTGTAATCTCTTTTTCTTTGCAAATGTAAAATAACTATTGAAGTTTCTATTTGTAGCGCCATTACTTTGAGGAAATGCGCAGTTCATGTTTTTCTTAACGGAAGTTCAGAATAACTCAACTCATTCGCAATGTGAAGCACTATTATAATGAATTCGCTTCCTTCAATTATAATGAATTCAGCTTCTTCTAATGGTTGTTCAAATGGTTGTTGTTTTGTTAATTATATCATGAATAAACTTTCCTGCTAGTAGTGTAGTAATAATAAGGAACAAGCTTTTAACTGCTAGTAATGTTGTAGTAGTAATTAAGATGAATAAAGTCTTATGCTGGTTGTTAATAATAATCAACTAATGAAATAAACCTAACAGCCAGACAGAGGTCTGACAAAACTATGAACTGAGAAAGACGTACTTACTAAGACAATCTTTTATTTATCCACACTCACTTCATCGGTCACACAACTACTCGATATCTGGCTCTCACATAAACGAAGATCTCTTTACGCACATCAACAAAAAGCTCTCTGGCACATAAACAACCGCTTTCTCTACGTATCGTTGAACGCGCCTATTTATACTGGCTACCACCACGTCATGTGTTACACTCATTGCCAGATCTCATTCAGCGGGAGAAATAACATCTCGTTCAGTAAGAAGATAATTTACATAGTAAAATAAAATAACCAGAGATAGTAAAAATCAAAAGAAAAGTGAATCTAGAGTATACGTTACACTATTGCTTGTGCAGAGTACTAAATTTCCACTTCTAACGTGTTTATAGTAGCAATGTAATACAGTTCTTCCGGAACTTAAAACGCAGTTAATTTCAACAGGACTGCGAGTGGGCTTTTCTTCTGGTTTCGTGGAATTGGTGTAACTGAACTAATTTTGCAATGCGAAACAGAGTTAATTTCAGCAGGACTGCAAGTGGTCACTTATATTTTTACAGAAATGGTGTCCACCAATTTTCGATGTGCAGCACACTTCATATTAGCCGAGCTGCAGGTGGGAACTTTCATATATACAGAAAGGATGTAACTCGGTTTATTCCCAATGGGAAACACAGTTAATTTCAGCAGTACTGCAAGTGAATACTTCCGTTTCTACAGAAAAAGTGTAACTCAGTTCATTCCCAGTGTGGAACACAGTTTCTTCGTTCAGCAGTAAACATTCACTTCACCTGTATTCACGAAAGCAGTGCAAATCCTTCATTCCTAAAGTGGAACACAGTTAAATGGACGATGTAATCACTCTTTCCACGTTATTTTTTTTTTTTTTTTTTTAAACAACGCATAGCGACTGAAAAATTGTATTTCGGCACTGCTGGGATCGAACCCCAGAACTCTCGATAACTAGTCGAGTGCGTTCGAATTTACGCTACAGCGCCAACAATTCTCAGCGCAATGCGTGGTTTATCAGTCAGCATCTGACTACACGAATGCGTATTGATGGTCTCAGCAACTGAGATGTCGTCATCTGGTGGCATTTAACGCAACAGCTATTTTAATTGTAGCTGATAAATTCAAAGGGCGATAGAAATGTTTTTAATATATATCAAATACGTGGAGACAATGTAAATGGACGATGTAATCACTCTTTCCACGTTATTTTTTTTTTTTTAAACAACGCATAGCGACTGAAAAATTGTATTTCGGCACTGCTGGGATCGAACCCCAGAACTCTCGATAACTAGTCGAGTGCGTTCGAATTTACGCTACAGCGCCAACAATTCTCAGCGCAATGCGTGGTTTATCAGTCAGCATCTGACTACACGAATGCGTATTGATGGTCTCAGCAACTGAGATGTCTTCATCTGGTGGCATTTAACGCAACAGCTATTTTAATTGTAGCTGATAAATTCAAAGGGCGATAGAAATGTTTTTAATATATATCAAATACGTGGAGACAATGTAAATGGACGATGTAATCACTCTTTCCACGTTATTTTTTTTTTTTTTTTTTTTTTAAACAACGCATAGCGACTGAAAAATTGTATTTCGGCACTGCTGGGATCGAACCCCAGAACTCTCGATAACTAGTCGAGTGCGTTCGAATTTACCCTACAGCGCCAACAATTCTCAGCGCAATGCGTGGTTTATCAGTCAGCATCTGACTACACGAATGCGTATTGATGGTCTCAGCAACTGAGATGTCGTCATCTGGTGGCATTTAACGCAACAGCTATTTTAATTGTAGCTGATAAATTCAAAGGGCGATAGAAATGTTTTTAATATATATCAAATACGTGGAGACAATGTAAATGGACGATGTAATCACTCTTTCCACGTTATTTTTTTTTTTTTTTTTAAATAACGTGGAAAGAGTGATTTACATCGTCCATTTACATTGTCTCCACGTATTTGATATATGTTAAGGAACACAGTTAACTTCAGCGGAACTGCAAGTGAGTACTTCTGTTTCTATAGAAGGGGTGTACCTTAATTCATTCTCAGAGTTTGATGCACAATTAATCTCAGCAAGACTGCGAATGCTTCTCTTTATCTAGAAGGGGTGTAACTCAATTAATACTCAGAGTGATACACAGTTAATTTGTTCACTTGCAAGCACTCACTACATCTGTTCTTACGAAAGGAATGTAACTCCTATCGTTTGCAAAGTGGAACACAGTTAATTTTAGCAGGACTGCATGTGAGTATTTTTTTTTTCTAAAGAACGGGGTGTAACTCAACTCATTCCCAGTGGGGAACACATTTCCTTTGTTCAGCTGTAAACACTCACTTCACCTGTTTTTAGGAAATGATTTTCACCATTTCATTCCTCACATGGCACACAGTTAATATAGAGAAAACTACGAGTTGGCGTTTTATTTGCTTTAACTGTCTGTAATCTTTGGAATGGCAGACAAATCTTCAAAACTGATTCCTTTTAGTAACAAATCAACGGGTGTAAAATTAAATTAATTTTAAATAAATAAATACATCGCTCTTAACCACGTTCTAGAAACACACAGCAACCGAAAAATTGTTTTTCAGCCGCCGCTGTGGAACCAACAAAGCTCTCGATATCTAGCCGAGTGCGTTACATATACGCAACGATGGCCAACAATCCACGGTGCTATGTGTATTTTGAAGTCAGCTTCTGACATCATAAATCCGTAAGATGGGCTCAGCTACTAAGACGTCTCCACCTGGTGAGCATTAACGGCACAGGCTATATATATATTTATAGCAGATAAATCCAAAGGGCGAGATCAAGTTGAAAATACTCCAAATACATGGCGACATTAAATAAATAAATACGTCGCTCTTAACCACGTTCTAGAAGCACACAGCAACCGAAAAATTGTTTTTCAGCAGCCACTGTTCCACAGCGAAAAATTGCTTTTTTTTTTCGCTGTTCCACCGAAAAATTGTTTTTCGGTTGCTGTGTGTTTCTAGAACGTGGTTAAGAGCGATGTATTTATTAATTTACTGTCGCCACGTATTTGGAGTATTTTCAAATTAATTTTAGGCACAAAATGCAGCTAATCTTCATTTATTCATTTATTCTTTTCAAAACAACTGAATTTATTTGCTCGTGACAGCAAGTTCACTTTCCAGTTGGGTTATAGAGCCAAGAAAGTTTTTGGTTACACAGTAACTTTGCGAGAAAATTCTTTAACTCTTCGCAGATTTCATTCAGCTCTGCTGATGGACGTAATGGAAGTAATTTCTCAAGAAGCGAGCTGTCTCCCCGTTGATGGTCAGATATGAAAGCGATAAATTTTCCCTTGTAGGTTTCGAAGTTGAATTCCACAATGTGGAAGTAGGGCGTTATGACTATGACACGCGGTGACTATGGGGAGGGTGAGAAATGTGTGTGGAGGGGGGAAAGAGCTCTGATGGGAGGGGTGCGCAGATATGAGTTCCAGATTGACGTCCGCTGAAATCAAAAATTAATTACGACAACGGGTCGCTTCAGTGTACCATGACTTAGCCTTCAAAGGCACCATTTTGTCTGGGGGTCACCTGCCGATTGATTGCTGGTGATTTCTCCGCTCCCCGAGTCCAGCCTTATACTGCGGGGAGGGGATTTGGGTGTGGTGCATGATTGGCTTAACCACCATGCTAAGCAAAGGTGGGGAAAGCCAAGCTTTCGGGAAGTCGGTGATTAATTAATGGCGGGAAAACTAATAGTTGCTTTCTGTCGCATGGCAAGGCGCAATAAAGAATCATGGAAGGCGCGACTTAGCCTTCCAAGTGCTTTCAGTGACCACTTTGTATAGCAGCCATACATACGTCGAAAATTCGTACATCAAAATTTCACAAAGACGTTAAATCTCAGGGATTCAAAGAACGAAATGTTTAAGAAGTTAACGAGAGCAAATATATATTCCTCTGGCCACAGACATAAGTTTCAGAGCTCATTTCAGAAAACTTGGCAGCCAACAAGTTCACACTATCAACAAATGTCTTTTCTCGTCACCCTTCAAAATGTTAATAGTAGACACTGAATAAAAGACACGTCGGTATTTTAATATGACCCGACGCATATGCCAGTGGAGTAACTACATATTAAGCGCGGAATGACTGATGGTCAAGCGCTCGCGATGTTAGGAAGCTCACAAAGAAAAATAGAAAGTAAAATTCTAACTAAAATCTACCGACGAAAAAGAAAGATGAGTAATGCGAGGGAAAATAATAATACAGTAGAAACTTGCTAAACCGAGGTAATCGGGACCGGAACCGACTCGGAATACTGAAAACTCGGATAAATTTATTTATTTCTATTTATTTATTTATGCTGTTACATAAAAATATTACATTACAATAAATTATGCATACAAAGGCTAATAATTGAACAGCAAAAGGAACAAGAGAAAAGACCTCTTAGGAGTCCTGGCGTAGCTCTCAGTTCCTTCTAGATTGTAAGGCAAGTGAGTCTGGCCTTAGTAAATAAATTTAATACTTAATAATGAATTTAGGAATAAGTTCATATTTTTAGTATACAGGGTGCATAGGAAAGTCCCTTTAGTCTGAAATAACTTACGAACGGAGAGAGGTACAGTTATGCAAGTGAGATAGCGGTATAGTAAAGCGACTATACCGCTATCTCACTTGCATAACTGTACCGAATGCAACCAATAGCAGCGCCCCTAGCATAACCGATCGAATGCAACCAATAGCAACGCACTTGCATAACCGGTCGAATGCAACCAATAGCAGCGCCCCTAGTGGCGAAATGCGGAAGTTAGCCATTGCAAATCGAAAAGGAAAAGAGATAGAGCAAAATTTCCAATTACAAAGTTGTGGAGCATCAATTAATTAGTACAAAACGACATTTGTTTCGCCCGGATAAGATAAATTGTCGCCTGAATACCCTAAAATGTCCGAAATCGATGCGCGACCTTTTGTGTGAACATTTGAAGGGAACAGGCATAGGTATGAGCAAATACACACAATTTATTGCATAAATGCGTACTTATGTCAATATAATTTCATGACGTCAGACAAAACAAAAACAAAAAAGGCAAACTGGCGCACAGTGATAAAAAGTTAATGTTCGAAGAGTTCGCCATTGCCCACGATACACATTTGAATTCGTGAAAGTAACTCTGCATGCACATTGCTCAACATGGAAGGTGTCACACTATTGCAAGCATCTGTAACACGACGACGTAGATCCAGCAGACTTGTACGCACTGTTGCATGCACCTAATTTTTTACGTAACCCCAGAAATCCAAGCTCGCCATTCTCACACAACGTACGTAGACCTAAACTTCTGATCAGGGTTACATCCTGCTACTGGTTTTTATATCGTAGGTACGGTACAACGTCACAATCTGCATTTGTATACGGCTACATTTGCGAAATGTGAATATGCAGATTCGAATCCTCGCGCATCGATTTCGGACATTGTAGGGTATTCAGGCGACAATTTATCTTATCCGTGTTGAACAAATGTCGTTTTGTACTAATTAATTGATGCTCTACAACTTTGTAATTGGAAATTTTGCTCTATCTCTTTTCGTTTTCGATTTGCAATGGATAACTTCTGCATTTTGCCACTAGGGGCGCTGCTATTGGTTGCATTCGATCGGGCGTAGTCACTTTACTATACCGTTATCTCCCTTGCATAACTGTACCTCTCTCCGTTTGCAAGTTATTCCAGGCTAAACGGACCTATGCACCCTGTATAATTAGTATTAGTATTTGGATTTGATTAAAGAAAGTATCTTTTATTTTTTAACCCAGTAAGCATTTTTTAAGTTGTTTTTTTAAAAGATTTTGGTCATTGATATTTGTTAAATCTAGAGGTAATGAATTCCAGAATCTGGGCTAGCATAATTCTAGCTTTGTTTTAATAGCTGGGTTTTAGGCGGTATTGGGCGAAGCGGTAATCTGTATCTTGTTTGGTAGTTCTGTATATTACAATTAATTTCAATTAAGTCTACAAGCAAATTATTATTGAGTATCTGAAACATGATTTTACCTAGGCTGTAATAGAAAAGTTGATGTATTGTTAGTATTAAGAATCATTAGGATGAACTGAAGGGTGTAGGTATGGATGTATGCGTGTTGTCATAGTAATACTTCGCTTTTAAGCGGAATTTCAAAACACGTGCACGATTCTGAACGAAGAATGAACCTAAAACTCGTAGGAACGGTTTTTAATGATCAATGAAAATGTTAGCAAAAATGAATTAAACAAACGCTATGACTTACATCATATTAACGACAAAAAAATCATTTCATGTCTTCTGCTTTTTCGCGGAGCATCTACTTTTTGCAGGGCTATCTCTCCATCTTTTTAGAAAAATAACATCAGCTGGCGATTATTCCGGTTGCTGCTCTACGTAACTAAGGGAAGTCTCTAGAGCCGCCATACTTTAAGCATGACTTTTTTCTTGTGCACTGTCAGTTTCTTCTTTATCCGATTCCGAATCCTTTTCATTAGTAACTATGTGAATAATTGCTGCATCTGTAATTTCTTCCTGGTCACCGCAAATCCTTGCAAAAAGCTTCCCTTAAGGATCCTCTTCTCCCCTTTCGACTTCCCAATTGGCATCAAAATTTATACTATTGATCTTTTTTCGAACTGTCTCCAGCTTCAACGATTTTCCAGGGTTTCACACGGACAGGGTTGCATGCTTTTGTCCCTTGGCTACCCTTCAACAGTCCCTGCCATTGGTTTCTAAAGTACCTGAAAAGGGCCGTTTTCGACTGCTTCAAAAACATTCACGTTCAAATCGCCCGGAATTTTTTATAAGGTTTTTTTTTCTATGATACATATTGTGTGTGTGTGTGTGTGTGTGTGTGTGTGTGTGTGTGTGTGTGTGTGTGGCATTGCGAATGACCTTGGATTAGGCGGAAATCGGTTTATCGAGACGACTGTAACTGCAAAAACCAATCTAGAGGCAGAGAAGAGCTCTTTCCCATTCGCTGGTCTGCTATGGTATCAGCAGCGCAGGGGTTGACGTTGGCATGATGCCAGGTTTACGATAGCTCCCACAACCCCACAATGCGGTGAGGGGGTCCTTACGTCTAAAGGGCCTATAGCCTCAGCGAAAAGATTTTACAAATTTGTATGCGGAAATTTCATATGAAGCTGGTTACGGAAATAGCCGGGGATTTTGACAGCAGCTTCAAATGAAGTATTAAAAAGAAAATCATTCTTTGCAATAAATATGCAAAATATTTAGAAATAATTATCGGGTGAAAATCCTCGAAATACGTGGCCGTCAGTGAATAAACAAAGACATCGCTCTTCCCACGTGAAAAGAGCGATGTCTTTGTTTATAATTATCGGGGTTTTAGTTTATAAAAACTGGATGACGGAAAAGCAATTACTCGAGTGAACTTAAAGCTTATTTTCACAGGCGTAGCAACAATTCCTATAAATGTATATTAATAAGACTTGCCTATAGCCCGTCCTAGGACGGTTGTTTTTAAGCTTTAAACAAATATTAATATATAGGGGATGTTGCCCGATTATGACGAGGTGAAATTTTTAATAGAAACAGATTGAAAACAAATCAAATAGGCGCCGGATTTCTGTAAGGAAATTATAGTAAAAACTGATTCGTGTAAGAACTGAAAGTTATATGCTACTTATTTCCAGGTTTTCTTTTCAAAAACTTTGCGATAAATAACATTCTGTGCAAAATATGTGTTGTTGTTTAACACTTTTCCTTGTAGTCCAGTCGCTCTCGTGTTCCTTTGTAAATATATTTAACTGCACGCAGAGAAGTTCAAAATTCTACGCTAATGTGCGCTTCGTATTTTAGCAGCAGACGCGGATTGTACGACACAAGAAATCTGTTGTCCATTGTTTTTTCTCGCACTTCACCTGTGACACCTAAGCGTCTACGATACAACAGATAACCTTTCACATTCTGTGCCGTTTCCGGTTGAAATTGCTTGGGAAACATTTTCTTACACTTTCCGCCTTCTACGCAAGGTGCTGCAGGATTGTTGATGCCACATGGTCCATGCATCATGCACCTTGTTACGATTTCATGCAAGCGCGGATTTTCATCAGCTGCTGTAATCATAGCACACACGAATTGATCGATACGTTCAGTAGCTAAAAACTTGTTTTGGACTCGCAGAAATATTAAAACGTCAGTATGTGGGGTCTTCGGTTTTAAAACTCAATCGTGTAGATATGAGCTGTCGATTTTCTCAAAACACTGTGAACTGTCTGATCTTCCATGAGTGATTTCAACTTCAAGTAACCCGTTGCGACAGTGGCGTGGCCAGAAATTCCTTAAGGAGGGGGGGGGGTCCATGGATTTGGTTCATTGTTGAAAGCCTCATATATATTGCTTTAAATTCGTACTCAATCCACCCTCAACAGGAGGTCTTGGACTCGAGGACCTTCACCTTGGCTAAGCTCTGTAGATGATATAATCGGGAGTATTGCAACCTTGAATGCGTGTGTTCATTTGTAGGTCTTTATTTCAGAATGATACAGTTCGGGTAGCATTGGGGAATAAATTAATGTATAAATAATAAAATATTCGCTGAAGCAAACGTGTAAATATATGGAAGTTTCCTTTAAATAATTACATGCTTTCTTTCTGTTCCTCACTGGACTTCTAAAATCAGTTGTCAAAAATAAAGGGGGTTGCGAGAATTAGGACGTACTTTTTAGAGAGGGTGGAGTCAAGAATCGGACAAATGTGCTATGGGTTGCGGGGGGGGGGGAGTCTAAAAACAGTAAAAAATCACGGACGTACTTTATGGACGGCTCCTAATATGTATAAAAATAATAATATGAAAAAAAAAACATCAGTTCAGGGAATAAAATTTGTATACTTGTGAGGATAAGGAGTTACACACTCGTTAGTACATAACTACGCATCGTTCAGAATATAATGAACTAAAAGATGTTCCTCGTTGGAACTTTTTACTACGTGCGTAATATTGTGGCATGATGTTTAAACGTGTGTTTCTATATTCAAGAGTAAATAATTTAAGAAGCTTTGCTTTTTTCGTGCCACAATGTTTCGTTGTTACTTACTTATTTGTTTACTTATGTTCTGCATTTTCATGCGTATAAATCGGAAAAAGTACTTTGACATTGTCACAAATTTGTGGTGCAAGTGTTGCGGGGTGATGGCACTGTTCGAAATCGCGTTATCAAGAAGGAGAATGATGCCATCACTCAGCAGACCTGGTCATTTTTGTCGGATGCTGTGGTGCAACTTTTTCCGCGTGGCACACTACTGATCAACGTTGATGGTGCGTCCATGCTCTAAGACGTCCACGAAAAGTACAACCGAGGAATCCCAGAAAATGGATACCATGATTTTTTCAGCAGACGGTGTGACTTTAAAAAGGCGGTGAATCAGCGTGTCTCCATTGCATGGAAATAACAAGTTAGTAAAATTATGCAATGCATTGATTATGATACGCTTTCCAACATACCAGAAATCATTACTCAAGTTATCCCTCTTGGAATAAATCGCGGTCCTGTGCCCTGACCTTTGATCCCATTTTGATTATATTCAACAGAACCGGTTCGGTATACCTCCGAAATAACACGATAAAGTTTTGTCGCAATCGAAGCATTTTTACGTGAGCTATGATGCATAAAGGCTATGGAATAGATCCCGCTCCTGTGTCCTAACCTTTGACCCCATTTCGCCCATTCTCAACAGAATTCGTCCCCAGGCAGGCCCCTACAACATACTAACATTTCATCCAAATCGAAGCATTTTTACGTAAGTTATGACGCATAATGGCGATGGAAGTGATTCCGCTCCTATTTCCTGACCTTTGACCTCATTTAGCCCATTTTTAATAGGTTTGTCGCCAGGTGGTACCCTACCACATACTAAAGTTTCATCAAAATCGAACATTTTTTACTTTAGTTATGACGAATAACAGCAGTGGAATGGATTCCGCTCCTATGTACTGACCTTTGACCCCATTTCGTTCACTTTAAACAGGGTTCCTTCCCAGGTGATCCCCTACCAGATACTAAAATTTCATCGAAATCGAACGATTGTTACGCGAGTTATCGTGCGGACGGACATACACACACAACGCGTGACGTAATGAGGCAGATGGGAATCGGGACCATCTGCTCGCAAAAGTGTGACGTCATAAAACTTTAATAGGATCAACACACAACGCGTGACGTAATGAGACAGATGGCGTGACCGCGCGCCAACATTCTCAAACAGGACATTGTGACGTCATAAGATTTCTAAGCATTGGTAACATTAATGGAACGACGCCATGACATTAAAAACGTTATAATTCGGGGTGGTTATTTAAACCACTAAACGAATTCTCCTAAAGTCGAGATCAAGCTAAATCCATTTCTAGTACCAGAAAACTGTAAGTTAACGACTTTCGTCAAAATTCTTAGAGCCATTTTCAAAATAAAATGTACATACATACATACAAAAATTACTACTTTAAGGTGGACGTCAAGTAATTTTGCTTTCTATACTTCCAATGGAAAGACTTCTTGTACACATTTTCTACACAATTAATGCGTTCCCAAGGATGAAAATTTGAACATCGATTAAAATAGCTTCATTTCATACCTTGGAATACTTAATATTTTCTAAACCATAACCGTAATTATGCAATCCAACATTTGTTTGTCCACTGACGTCATCATAGCACAGGTCACGCCATCTTTTCTCTGGTTTCAACACCACCAAGGAAACGTTATTGTTTTTTAATATAATTATGCTTATCTTTTAGAAAATGTTAAGTATTCCAAGTTATAGTATGAAGTTATTTTAATCGACGTTCAAATTTCCATTGTTGGGAACACACTAATTGTGAAGGAAATGTGTACAAAAGGTTTTCCATTGGAAATATAAGAAGCAGAATTACTTGACGTCCACCTTAATAGTGTGGGATAAGGACAATGGAATGGATCCCGATCCTATGTCCTGACCTTTGACTCTATTTGTCCCATTTTCAACAGGGTTCCTCTCCAGGTGGTCCCCTACCACATACTAAAATTTCATCGAAACCGAACCATTTTTACGCACCTTATGACGCATAAAGGCAATGGTATGCATCCCGCTCATATGTCCTGACCTTTCACTCCACTTCACCCATTTTCAATAGGGTTCTTCCTCAGGTGGTCCCCTACCACATACTAAAATTTCATTGAAATCGAACAGTATTTACGCAAGTTATGACGCATAAGGACAATTGAATGAATTCCGCTCTTATGTCGTGACCTTTGACCACACTTCACCCATTTTGAACAGGGTTCTTCCCCAGGGGGTCCCCTACCACATACTAAAATTTCATTGAAATCTAACCATATTTATGCAAGTTATGACGCATAAGGACAATTGAATGAATTCCGCTCTTATGTCGTGACCTTTGACCCCACTTCACCCATTTTCAATAGGGTTCGTCCCCAGGTGGTCCCCTACCACATACTAAAATTTCATCGAAATCGAACCACTTTTACGTGAGTTATCGTGCCGACAGACGGACGGAAAAAGCTGGAGCATATACGCTTCTTCAACCTACGGTTGGAAAGCGTAAAAAACGCTGATTCACAGCTGTAGTACTTGCTCTTGCTGGTGGGAGCAAAGTGGTGAAGCCACGTCGCTTCACCAGTCACAATACGGTTAAGAAAGCTTTTTTCCGTGTTCAGCGTAATGCTGCAGGAATGTCGAACATGACACCATTCATGACGCTTTGTGAACTACGAATAATAAAGGTAGCATCCACCTGGTACAATCCTTGGAGAACTGCAGAGCATCCACCACAAGATGTAGCTCAATCCGAGCTCGGGCACAATATGGCGCAAAGTTACCCTTCGGTCGTCCTGAACCATTTCGTCCACATGCGCACTGTTGATCTCTGTCTTCGACGAACTTGGACGTCCACTGTTTCGGCGATGTCGGTTCCCCACATCATCCCTGCCGGAATGTAACAAACAGCACCACTTCGCCATGTGTTGTCAAGACATCACATTGTCACCATAAACTTTGACGAGCTACTGCTGAACTTTGGCGGCGGAGACGTTCTTAGCCCCCCCCCCCCAAGCCTTATATCACTGCTCACACTTTGACCTGAGACCGCGTTTCCAACCACGTCAGCATTTCACGCTGGGCACAGAAGTTCACAGAAGTGCCTGGAGCACAAGCGCCCATCTCTCGAACGTGTATATCGTCTATGCCACTGTTACGAAATCCAGCATTTACTTTACAGCCAGCACGTGTAACCATTTCTTTCTTGTCGACCTACGTATAGTAAAGTCTTCTGCTATCATGATGTGAATGGTGTTTCATTCGCTGACACTGGGTAGTTAAGAATCCTGCAATAGATCTTAAACCAGACGTGTCAATGAAGGAAATGAGGACACTACTACCCTGTTTCGCTTCCGAGTACTTTTGTTAGCCGTTCTCCAGCCAAACGGCTCTTCACGAGGTTTCTGTTAAACGGCTTTATTGTTTCAATTATTTTATTGCTATATACACAGTCGTATCATAAAAATATGAACACCCTGAGAATCAGAGTGTACCCGCCCATGCGCGTCACAGAGTGCTCGTGACAAGGTCGACCACACGGAGATATAAGTGGCCTACCAAGACAGATGAGCTGTATAGTGTGTCACGTGAGCACAGAAGGAAAACGTAGTGATTTGAAGGGCGTGCAGGAATGAATGATCATCGGCTACTGAACCAAGGGTGGAAGCATCTCAGAAACAGCAGACTTTGTTGGCTGTTTGGGAGTTGCTTTAGTGAGCGTGTATCAAGAATGAACCGCTGCCACACGGAGTACCTACCAACGTCATAACTGTGGATCTCAAAAGGTCATCGACCCCAAAGGAGAACGTCGCCTCCGTTGACTACTAAAGGGCAATTGACCATGCAAAGTGAACGCTGGGGCACCCAGGTACGCGACCTCGATAACACTAGAGCGAAACCTGTTATGCATCGGTGTCCGGAGTCGACGCTGCGTCAAGTCACCCATGGTAACCCAGGTCCATCGGCAACGACGCCTGCAGTACGCATGGAACTATTGTCATTGGAAAGTGGAAAAAACTGCGTTCTCCGACGGGTCGAGGCTCCTACTCCACAGAAGTGACGTGCGGTGACATATACGGTGGCGGACACACGAGAACCAACACCCGGATACGCTTGTCGCTCAAGTGCAGGCCGGCGGTGGCAGTGCGCATGCCTGGGGGATATTTTCCTGGTATGATCTGGAACCACTTGTACCATTGGATGGGTCCCTGAACGCCAATGTCTACCTGTGCATCCTCACACACCTTTATGTTGGACGTTTACCCTGGTGGTGATGGTATCTACCAACAGTACAATGCGCACTGCCACGTCGCTAAGGAGGTTCGTGACTGGTTCCAGGAACACGACAGCGATGCCTCCGTTCTCCCTTGGCCGGCGAAATCGCAAGAACCTTAATTCTATAGAGCCCTTGTGGGACTATTTGGATCGGTAGGTTCGACTACGCCATATCTGGGACCTCCGTGCTCTGCTGCAGTCCGAATGGGCACGTGTGCCTCGGGCAACCTTCCAGGGCCTCATTGCGTCCATACCACGCGGTCTCACCGCTATCATCGGGGCCAAGGGTGGTTATTCCCATTATTAGGAGGCGGTCATATTACTCTGATCATCATCATTATCATCATTGTCAACCATTATCAATCCACTGCTGGACAAAGGTATCCCCAAGTTTCTTCTACAACGATCTGTCTTGTGCCAGTCTCCTCCATGTTACTCCCGCATACTTTCGAATTTCATCCACCCATCTCCCATGTGGTCTTCTTCTGGGTCTTTTGCTGTCCCTTGGAATCCAATCTAAAATTTTGGCTGTCCATCGATGGTCTGTCCTTCTGGCAGTATGTCCAGCCCATTGTCATTTCAGGGATTTAACTCTGATCATTATGTCTTCCACTCTTGTCATTTTTCTGGTCCACGAGTTCCTCTTCTTATCTCTCCTGGTTACACCAAGCATGCACCTCTCCATGCTTCTTCGAGTTGTCTGCAGCCTTTGTATGTCTCTTTTAGTTAAGGTTCACGTCTCTGCACCATACGTAAGCACTGGAAAGATGCATTGATCAAACACTTTTCTTTTAAGACATAATGGCATATTGCTCTGGAAAATTATGCTGTTTCTTCCAAAAGCTCTCCAGGTAAGTTTCATACGCCGATTAATTTCTTCATCAATGTGACTCTCACTTGATATCTGCTGTCCAAGATAAGCGTACGTATCTGTTATCTCCAGCTTTTCCCCATCAATCTGATATGACCGTGTCAAGTTTTAATAAGGGAATTTTCACGATGCTTCAAATTGACGATGCGATGCAAATTGCTATGGAAGGGGGCGATAATAAGCATCGAAACTGACAGTGAAGCTGACCGGTAATCACAGAAGGGGTCAAGTGGTCTAGGATGCAATGAAGGAGTAGCTCGTGTTTTTCTCAAAGAAGGGAGAATACACAGGAAGAGTTTTGACCTGGCGCTTAAAGGAAAAGTTTGAGGGATAAAATTTTCCCTTTGCGAGGGAGTGTTTTCGGTCTCACCCGAACAAAGAGGAGAGACAAAGGAAAATATAGATTTGTAATGTCATTTACTGAGGTGGGAGAGTGAAACAAAAATTAAATTTGGGAACAGGAACCGATCATACTCAAGAGACGCATATTGCATATTAAATCCGTTTATTTTTGTGGTGTAGCCAATACAAAGATTCGCCAAGTTTTCGCTCTTCACTGGGAGGCTTTTTTAAGGCAATGGTAGATATAAAAATGTCTATGTCTACCATTGCATTGAAAAACCTCCCGGTGTAGAGCGAAAGCTTGGCGAATCTTCGTACTGACTATACACCACAAAAATAAACGGATTTAATACGCTATATGGTCTCTGCAGTATTCACAATCTGGTGTATTTAAAATAAAGGAACCGATCATCGTTTAAATAATACAGGAAACGAATATGAAGTAATATAAAATCAGGGCAAATGGACACCCCATACATATCGCTAAATATTCTACTCTTCACTACGAAAGAGCGAGCCTTCACTTTAGCTAGTAATTTATTCGTTTTGTCGTGGGGTAAAATATAGTTAAAACCCCGAAACTTCAAAATTTTCCTTACAAACGAAGGCCTGACGAGAGTTTCAGTGAACAGTCCTGTAACTTTCGTCGTAAACCATTACAAGATACGTAGATGACAAGATTCTGCTCATTCTGCACATCCGGTGATTGTTTTGTGACGTCACTGTCCAAAGCGCCATCGTAAGACTACCTAATTGCAACGTTTCTTTGTATCAGAACCATAGCAGCGTGTCGGAGTTATTATCCGCAAACCAGGTAGAATAATCTTGATAAATTCTAACAGATCTTTTAATGCATATCGTTTTCAATTTAAAAAATTTAGGGAATGTTGCCGCGATACTTTTCCTATTCCTCATAAAGAAATGATTTATTATACAACAATAATATGCCCCGCTGTGCGTTTGCCCTTCTAAATTTAAATAAAAAGAGCAAAAATTCCCCTTGTGATTAAATTAACATTTAAAAATAAAACCGTTTTCCCACCATTCACGTAACAAAAATGTACGAAGGTATTTTCGAAATCTCCGTTACCAAAATATTCAGATGGCTGTGTATTTTTCCTGTATTTAATGTAAATGTTCTTTTGCATAAGCGTTTGTTCTGTGTTTGAATTATAAAACTTGTTGACAAGACATCTTCCTCCTTAGCTACAGTTCGGATCTATGATTCACATGTTGGAACGGTTAGAACGAATAATCGTGAAGTCACTCAGTGACGTCACGATTATTCGTCTGCGAGGAAGGCGGGATGAGCAAACCTTGCAGTCTATTAACCTTGAACCAGTTAGACAAAAGAACTGAGTACAGCTAAATCATTGGTACAGACATTTCAATAGTATGGCGGTCGTTTGAAATTAACGAAAAACACTGAAGCAGGGGAAGTCATACAACAGCCATCGACTTTCATTGCATTATCATCAACTACACTAAGTTTCTGATCAGGAGGAATTAACTAGTTTTTGTTTCTTTTTTTTTTTTTTTTACAACTCCGATTGTTTTTTGCGATGCATGCATTTTTACATAACAGAATGTGTACGGTAGTGCCTTGTACTTCTTTTCTTTCCATTTTCTGTTGTTTTTTTTTCCTTCTTTTTTTTTTTTTTTGTAGTATGATATTGCTTATTCTTACAATGCTGAAAATCCTGATTCTCTTTTCCACGCAAAATCGGTTGATGCTTTAAACAGGAATAGCGTTGGTAGCTATTATACTTGAAATACACAGTGCGTCAAAGAATTTTTAAGATTGGCGCTAGATTTCAGTATACGGTGGCGCCACCAGTGTAATCGCGAATGCGTTATAAACCGTGACCATCTGCTTGCTTTCTGCCAAAAGTACTGCGCATCTTTTAAAGTAACTCAAAGCCCCGGTGGCGCAGTGGTCTAAGCGATGGCCTCTGATCGTTCGTCCGAACGGGGTCCGGGTTCGAATCCCGGTGAGGAATGGATGTTGTGTTTGTCTTACGGCACTGGCTCTCTCCCTTCCCTGGAACCAGTGGCCCTAAATTAGGGACGGGCGACTGCTTATAGCCCATTGAGTTGCTCACGGTGGTCGTTAAACCTCCAATCAAAAAGAAAAAAATACAAAAAAAAGTAACTCAAACGAAACGGGCGTTCATTAGAGAAGTAAAATCTGTTTCATGTTGAATTATTAAGATGGAACAAAGGGCTGTTATGACATTTAACGCAAAACTAGGTAAAAGTGCCTCGGAAACGTACCAAATGATGAAACATGTTTACGGTGAGTTTTGTTTAAGTAGATCAAATGTTTTCCTGCGGCACACACGTTTTTTGGACGGAAGAGAGACGCTAGAAGATGATAAGCATACCGGAAGACCAAGTTCATCTAGGACACCTGAGATTATTGAAAAAGTGCGTGATTTCGTGACAAACAATCGATTTGTGTCACTAAGAATGATGGAAGAGTCTTTAAACATCAACAAAGAAACGATTCCAACCATCCTGCATGACGATTTGGGCAAAACAAAAGTATGTGCTAAATTTGTTCCACACACGTTAACCAATGAACAAAAATCAAGGAGAAGTGCCCATTGCAGAGACATCATTTCAGCCGCTGAAAATGATCCAAACTTCTTAAAATCGATTGTTACTGGTGATGAAACATGGTGTTTTCAATATGATCCTAAAACGAAGTGACAAAATGCGGAACGGAAGTCAAAAAACTCGCCACAAGCCAAAAAAACAAGAAAAGTTCCATCGAAAATCAAAACAATGCTCATTACATTCTTTGATAGTAAGGGTATTATCGACAAAGAATTTGTTCCAAGTGGACAAACAATTACTGGTGAGTTTTATTTAAATGTTTTGAGGCGTTTGATGGGCAGAATTCGTCGCATTCGTCCAGAATATCGAGATGAAAACAGTAGGTGTTTGTTGCACGATAATGCACCCAGTCACACCTCACTTCCTGTTCGTAGATTTTTGGCGAAAAATAACGTCTGTGTGTTGAATCATCCACCGTATTCGCCTGATTTAGCACCCTGCGAATTTTCTTTGTTCCCAAAACTTCAAATGGCGTTAAAAGGGTGTTATGTTGTTGATATTTCGACCATACAAACAGCTTCGACGCGTGCTTTGGAGGCAATTCCGCAAAGTGAACTGGAACAGGCATTCGAATCATTATTAAATCGCTGTAACAAGTGTGTTGAAGCCGGAGGGATTTATTTTGAATGACAAACCAAAACAAATTATAATTTCTTGTTTCTATTTTATTTTACAGACCCAGTCTTAAAAATTCTTTGACGCACTGTGTATAAAAACATTACGAAATATCAATAGTATGGAGGTCGTTAGAAATGGTGAACGCTTTTAAATGGTGGTGAAATACTTCAAGTTCTCCATTTAAACTTTCACGTATGAAAAAAAAATCAATATAACTTTTTCTTTCAATTTTATGGGCAATAAAAACATACCAAAAGAGTAAAGCAGGAAAGGCGACATTTCAATAAAACTTGTTGGAGCGTGAAAGTTGCCAAGGTCCCTCATCTCTGCGGGTTTTTCAACAACAACGACAAAGATAGATAGATAGATAGGGAAAGAGAGCGGGATGGGGTGGTGGCATTGGAATAGAAGTGAAAGAGAAAAGGTGTGAAAAATATATTCACGTTAGTGCGAAATTACCCGCAGTCTTCTTTAAACGGAAACTTTGAGTTTCTCAAAATACTACTGAGAAATGCATCAAGAGAAATTCGACATGGTGAAAAATCTGAGGATTATTCAAAACCTGCAGCAGTTTCACATTTAGACTACTTCGAAATGGAAGTAAAAAAAAAAAAAAGATGCAGTAGAGTTTTATTTAAGCAGATTTTGCTTAGAAAGCAAAATGAAAAGTTTTTGCAAGATAGATTTATTCCGAGTGTACGCAGCGCAAGGCTCCTTTCTCCCGACTGGTCACCCGGCGCGTCCACTCTTTCTTATATAAGAAGCACTCTCTCTTTTTTGCAGAGGAAAGGCGGCAAAAAAATCGAAATCTCCAAACCTAAGAGCTATACCGGAAAAGGTTAAATATCTACGAAAATGGAGAATTCTCCTACATATTGGATATCAGAAACTGTCTGCGCGAGTTATAAATGGTCCGTTTGGACCCGGTAGAGGTCGATAAACCACACGAAAAGGATTTTCCCTGAGGGCCAAAATCGAAACTCGACTTAACTCACGTCTTATTCACAGCGGTGTCAAATTATCGATACATAAATATCGCTAGGGCTCAGAGGAATGTATCGATAAAAGGAATCGTTTGTGAAAGCTGGCTTCTCTCTAAAATGGCTTGATATGAGAAAATTCCGAGGAAATCACGTTTGCCAGGTTCAGAGGGCTTAAAAGTCTTTTTTTTTTTTATAACAAAAATATTTCAATACACATTTATATATATATATTTTTTCTATTTGTTGCTTATTTATTTTGTTTTGCTTGGCATCTAAAAATCCCTGCGATGTCATTTTCTTGCTTTACTTTATCCTCTGCCTATAGGATAAAATAGTTTTTTTCTTTGTTTTATTTCCAAACGATGTGCCGTTGTTCTGGTCATTTTCTTCTCAAAATGCCCGGCAGCTACGGAAAAAGCCATTTCGACCGCTCTCTCAGTAAGATATGTGATTTGTTCTGGAAGAAGGAGCAACATCTTCTGGTGAAGCAGAGCTCCCTTTTTCGAGTGTATTTGTGTGAATTCTTGGAAACATGTACTTCGGCAACTTTGTTTTGTTCTTTCGAATGACAACTTTTTTTTCCACCTCAACACCAACTTTTTCTCATGTTACCAAAAAACTGTCATCACTGCATTAATACAGAATTATATTTATTTAATATTCGCATTCTGCAGGTGTATACCTTTCACAATGGCCACAACTCCTGTAACACAGCAGTTGCTACAGTAATAAATCATATCAAAAGTTGAATTACAAAACATATTCAGAAGAAACTTTAATACAGACAAAGGTTTTGCAAATTTGGATCACTTTACGTCATTATAATTGGCATAATGACATAAAGTGATCCAAATTTGCAAAACCTTTGTCTGTATTAAAATTTCTTCTGTGTGGCCGCCCCGGTGGCGCAGTGGTCTAAGCGATGGCCTCTGATCATTCGTCCGAAAGGGGTCCGGGTTAGAATCTCGGTGAGGCATGGATGTTGTGTTTGTCTTACGGCACTGGCTCTCCCCTTCGCTGGAACCAGTTACCCTAAATTGGGGACGGGCGACTGCTTATAGCCCATTGAGTTACTCAAGGTGGTCGTTAAACCTCCAATAAAAAAAATTATATTTGCCATTACGATGAAAGCTGACTAGCATTCAAAGTATAGACCATCGTGTTGCAACGTCTTTAGCCATCTGTCTGCCAGTTCTTCGATTCCGTGGCGGTACCAGTTCTTGTCCTTCGAGGCGAAGAACTCCTTCACCCCAGCTGCGACCTCCTCCTGGTTGTTGAAGTGCCGCCTGCGACCTCCTCCTGGTTGTTGAAGTGCCGCCTGCGAAGGAAGTGAGCCATGGACCTGAACAAATAATAATCCGACGGGGCAAGTTCCGGATTATATGTTGGGTGTGGCATCAGTTCGATGCCCTTAAGTTCCTGGAGTTTTGCTCGGGTCGTTCGCGCGGTATGAGGACAAGCGTTTTCCTGCTGTAGGGGAGGACGCTTTCTGTTCACCACTGCGGGGTATTTCTCCTCCAAAACGGCAAACATCCGCTCCAGCTGTTCAGAGTAGAGGTTGGCATTGCTGGTCCGACCGTTTGAAACAAATTTGTAATGGATTATTCCTCGAAATTCCACCAGACGTAGAAAATCACCTTGTGCTCGAAGCGCCCACGTTTCGCAAGAAATTCAGGAAGCTGGCCCGGGCTCAACCACTGCCGTTGTGTGTAAGGATTACGGAAATAGACCCACTCTTCATCGCACGTAACAATTCTCTTGATGAAACATACATCGCGCTGGTTTTCTAGGAGTTTCGCGCACACTTCCACTCGGCGGTTTGCTTCAGCTGGCGTCAGTTCGTGAGGGACAATGCGGCAGCTCCTGTAGAGCTTGCCGAGGTCTTGAAGGGACGAACCACGGTGGTCTGTGATATTCCCAGCTCTCCTGATCATCTCCGATAGCTGGTTGTCGGATTTGCCTCTACATCCTGGTACACGTCCTCCGAATCCACGGTTCGCGGCATACCTGACCTTGGCTGATCGTCGAGGTTTCTGTAACCTTAACGAAATTTCTTGAACCATCAGGTTGAGATGCTGGGGTCTACGAAACCTTCCCCTTTCACAGGAAAATTTTTTCGTGTTGCTTGAGCAGCGTTATGGTTGAGTTCAAACTCGTAAAGCAAAAGTTATCTAATTAGCCGGTTGTGGCTGGTCATCTTTTAGGCATCCCAACCACTGACGACATGCAACGTTGTTCACAGCAACGACTACCACTTTATATTTCTTTCGACTGACTGCAGTGTGCGACTTGAACTAGTTTAAACATGTGACATACCCGCCGCAGCACATGCGTTTATGCAAATATTGCAAAACTTGCGACTCACCCTCTGTATATAAGGGTAGTCCAAATGAAACACAGACTAGCTCTGAGAGTTAAGTTTACTTTATTACAGCATAAGAATATGTATACAGGTGTATAAATATATACATAGCTCACGGCTGCTGATATCTCTGTAAATAGGCACCCCTAATATATAGGCAGGTGCCCCATCGGTCGATAAGTTTATGGATCCTCTGTCAGGTGCTTTGGAACCCTCCGCGCACACACTTTCAAATATCTCAGTTCTTGGTGGAGGATTGTACTAAGGGAGCCTCTGCTGATGCCTATTGAAGCTGCTAACTCGCTACTTGTTTAAAATAGTATAATTATACTGTAATCCAAATTTCTTGGTGTAGATGAAAAATCAAAGTTTTCGCACATCAGCCAGATTTGGCTTTTTCAAGGAAGGTAGACAGTTAACTGCAAACTGCATAATAGAACTCTTCAACAATTCGAGCGTGGTGACTTGACTAGACAATAAATTAATAGGCGCAAATGCGATCAGTCATTCGAAGAAACGATGTCAAGTTGGTTGGGCACGCGGTACCGTGGTAGAAAAGCAGCGTTATTTGAAGAATTGATTCCAAATGAGTGACAACTCGAGAGAGACGCTATCATTGCAAGAGTTCCAAGTTTTCGTGAATGGCAGTAGATTTGGGTGTGGAGTATGAAGCTAATTTCTTTACATCATTCTACGTAGGATCAGCGGACTTGAACTTGACTTCTCTTGATAGGGCAGTAGTTATTTTACAGTCTTTTGTATTCCTTATGTGTTCGTTGATTCTAATCGAAACGAACGTTTGATCATTCTGGTGTAGTATCGCCTGAAGCCGTCCGGTTATTGTAGTAGGATGGCATAAAGACCTGCCTCATTGAGAAGTGGGGGTTTGCCAATATTTCTCTTCAGCATCGTATATGAAGATGCCGACATGGAAGTTCATCCTCCTGAGCGCGTTCTTGAGTTGATAGGAAACTTTTGGTATGTAGGGAATAGAGCCCAGGTAGCGAAACACACCGGACCAGCAACGTTAACTTAGGCCTAATCTCTGAACAGCGGTCACTTTTCCCTGGTCTGAGCAGTGACCATTATTAGTAGTGAGAGAGAGAGAGAGAGAGAGTTATTTGGAGTTATTGGACAGAGAGAGAGTTATTTGGAGTGTTATTTGGGATTATTTGGAGTTACTGTTACTTGTTATTTGGAGTTATTGGACAGAGAGAGAGTCATTTGGAGTGTTATTTGGGATTATTTGGAGTTATTGTTATTTGTTATTTGGAGTTATTTGGAATTATTGTTATTTGTTATTTTGAGTTATTGATATTTGTTATTTTGAGTTATTGATATTTGTTATTTGGAATTATTTTGGAATTATTGTTATTTGTAATTTGGAGTTACTGTTATTTGTTATTGTGAGTTATTGATATTTGTTATTTGGAATTATTTTGGAATTATTGTTATTTGTAATTTAGAGTTACTGTTATTTGTTATTTTGTTACATGGAGTCATTTGGAGAGACAGGCGCTATTGGAGTTAGAGAGAGAGAGTTATTTGGAGTGTCGTTTGGAGTTATTTGGGGTTATTGTTATTTGTTTATTTGTTATTTGGAGAGAGAGAGAGAGAGAGAGAGAGAGTTATTTGGAGATATTTTTATCTGAGCAGTAACCGTTATTTTTACTGTATACGTAGGTTTGTTCAATTCTTGGAATTCACAGTTTGAAATGGCAGCTTCTGCTTTTTTTTTTTTTTTTTTTGATTGGAGGTTTAACGACCACTGTGAGCAACTCAGTGGGCTATAAGCAGTCGTCCGTCCCTAATTTAGGGCCTCTGGTTCCAGGGAAGGGAGAGAGCCAGTGCCGTAAGACAAAACACAACATCCATGCCTCGCCGGGATTCGAACCCGGGCCCCATTCGGACGAATGATCAGAGGCCATTGCTTAGACCACTGCGCCACCGGGGCAGCCAGCTTCTGCTTTGTGAGACTTGTGCTCTGGAGCATTACTTGCAACAACAGCACTCTGCTGTTCAGCTTTTCTCACCCGCAAACATTTCAAGCTGGCAGCATAGACATCCACAGTGATCGTAGTTTTGTGAGGCACGTAATGCCCCAGCTGAATTCCCTAGGAGTGCCCCCCCCCCAAAAAAAAAAAAAAAAAACAGTCGCGAAGATCTTTCCCGCAGATGACTGTAGGTCCGGCATTTCTTGGGAGGAGGGGAACCATGATGTTTCCGCTGCATCGATTGTTGTTTTATCTCAGAGTTCCTGTGGTGTGTCAAGCTTTTGTCTCCGGTTGCAAGTTGCATTTTTCAGAAACTTCGGCGGATCATTCCCGTACAGCTCCAAATTCTCTTACATTGTGTTTGTGTAGGAATCAACATCTTCCACAAACACAATGTTGGATGGGAAGAAACCTGGGAAATGATCATAAAGGATAATCAAAAGAGGTGGTTCCGATATGTTGCATTCTCGTGCAGTTGCGGTGAACTTAATAGACTGGTTTTGTATAGCCATGTTGTCAGTTTTTTTAGCATATTTCCGAAATAACAACTCCCACTTACCTTCCCAAACATGGGTCAATTTCAATTGATTCTCTTCCCCGCTTAAATTGCTGCAACTAAAATTTCATTAGGAATTTGATGACTCATGGGTATTCCAACTTCTTCTGCAAATTCAAGTTTATTTGGCACGCAATCAAACTTCAGCCACGTGACAACTAGCGAACGGAGTGAGCAAATACCCTTGTAACAGAAAGTCTAACAGCTCATTCATTACGTCATTGTAAGTGGGCCACATGTTTCTTTCCAGCGCTCGTTCGACAAAGAGAATGCGAAGTTTCTGCTGTAGTCTGAACAAGCAGAACAGGAGATATTTAAATGAAGTCGTTATTTTGTCGTATTTTGTGTACAAAGTCAGACTGGATTTGTGATATAGCACACCTATAGAGAGTGCTGAGTTATATAACTAATCAAGACACCTATACACCGACGAGCCATTACATTATGACCACCCTTAGCCTAGAGAAATGAGTGCGCCTGCAGACCGAACTGTGGCGCAGGTGAAATTCACAGATCAGTATATATACAAAACGAGGACCGGCTTTCGGTTAGTAAAGTGTTCGAAGTCAGAATAGGAAAAGCTGTAGATTTATCAGAGTTTGATAAAGGACAAAATGGGATCACACAGCGCCGCGGAAGTCGATCTCGGAACCGGCGAGGTTTGTGGGTTGTTCACGTGCCACTGCAGTGAGTATAGGTATCAAAAGTGGTGCACAGCTGGCCAAACGATAAACCGACGTCCATCTGTGTGTCGTCCGCAGCTCATTAATTTTAGAGGGGAACGGAGACTGTCGCGTATTGTTCACAACGACCTATTGGCCACAGTGCGACAAATCCCCCGCAGCTACAACAGTGGTGACTAGGGCAATGTGTCTCAGCACACAGTTCACTGAAGCCTTCTGCGCATGGGCCTGCTTACCCGAAGACCCAGCTGGGTCCCCATGCTCACTGCACGTCATCGTCAACAAAGCATAAAATGGGCCCAAGATTGGACCGTGGATGATTGGAAGAAAGTGGCCTGGTCTGACGAATCAAGATTTCTGGTTCATCACGCAAAAGTGCTGAACGTGGATACGCCGATTACTAAAGGAGACTATGGCTCCTGGATTCACTGTTGGGGGAAACATGCCGGTGGTGCGATGTTTTCTTGAGACACTTTAGACCCCATTACCCCTATAGCACAATCCCTGACAGCTGTCAGGTATCTGAACATCGTTACGGACCAAGTTCACCCATTCATGGTAACTGTGTTCCCTGCTCGTGATGGCCATTACCAACAAGATAATGCGCCATGTCACACTGACAGAATCGTCAAGGAGTGATTCGAGGAACATGGCTGGTGACTTTCCATAAATGCCCAAGCCTCCAAATTCACCTGACATGAACCCAATCGATCATTTGTTGTTCGACTTGGAAAAGCGGGTTGGCGATAAATCACCACCACCATGAATATAAGAGAATTGGAGAACCAGCTGTTGACATTATGGCCTCAGGTATCTCAGGATACCTATCGCCACCTCATCGAATAGATTCCTCTCCGAGCGGCCGCTGTTTTGCGGGCTAAATGCGGTCCTACAGCTTATTAGTTAGGTGGTCATAATGTAATTTTTATCGCTAACGTAGTTAGTATTTTCGTTACGGAATGACATAAACAACGGCCATTATGTGAGCATCTGCTGTCTCATGAGTTTAGACTATGCCCTATTTCGTCGATAGACGTACACGGGAAACGAAAATTTGGTCCTCCTATGATGACGTCATAAACAAGTTGTTAGGCTTTTACCAACAGGGGGCTCTGGTGAGCTCGTACTGAGTATGACATGGTACTAGACTCACCTTGACATGAGTAGCATTCTTCATCTGCAGTCAAATACATTCTTCATCTGTAGTCATAATTGTACTACATAATCAATTTCTACTGAAGCTGTGTTACACAAAATACATAAATTAACCATGACGGCATTTCTGCAAAGATTTATTCTTAAAGATAACAAGTCCACAAGAAAGGTTGAATTTTATCAGCACAACCAATCGCCTTGCTACGAAAAGTGTTGTACCGGTTTTACATGAATTAAAATGGGGCAATCATAAAGATGAAAACAATAAACTAATATTTAAAGAAATAATCTTTGGAACACAATCTTCGAAAGAAATATTAACAACGTTCTTTCCTTTAAATAACTATTTCTGAGTTTATATACGTGCTGAGTCAATCAATAGTGATGCGGAATTTTTGTGCGGTTCGCAACTCCGAAATCTCTCCTACGCGCTCAGGGTTGAAACAATTTTCGTGTCACAGGAGAACACTTTTTTTTTCTCCATTACATTAATGATTTAACCACAGCGATGAAAAAATATTGTTGTCAATAACACAGATTCTCGTTTGGAGCTCTTCATCTCTGAAGCCTCATCGTATTAAATATTTTCTGTCGACGCATCTCATCCACGTAATTCACAGTTTTACTTTTCCAGGAAAAATATTCCTATCTTGGGGAGGCAGATTTTGTTGACAGCATCTTAAGACCACTTCGCCGCCCACTAGGCGTAATGATTTATTACAAGTAATACCAGAGAATTTGTCCACGAGTGTAGAGTCTGCACCTACGTCAGTGGCCGGCCCTCCTATTTTCCCGCCACCCGATTTAGCCTTCACGATTGAGTGATCTTCAGAAGAGAAAACGAAGAAGACGGGTAAAAGTGATGTGGTATCTTTCTTTGCACTATCATTGATTTCTTCTGGGAAGGACTTTTTCACTGAAATATATCACGCCTATAAGGTTAGGGATATCTAAACAAAGCTGCTTTATATTTTATCTGATACGGTGTATCGCAAAGTACATTAAAATAAGAATTCTCATCGCTTAGAACAAAGGAAGGTTTTCAAACAATAGAAATGCCACAGAGGTATTATGAGCTAACTCCTTGAAAAAAGCGATTCAAATTGTGAGTGTGTTCAAGATTTTCACAGGCACGTGGAATCTCGGGAACTCAAATTTTAAACGTTCTACAAACTTATGATCTCGTGGGATATTGGTGCTTCAAACCTATATTGCGCAACAACAGATGGCGCCAAACTATGTCTCTCTGGGTTGAAGAATTCTTTTTATGTGAGTTTGATGTTAAATAAATGAGCCATACCAGGTGCGGCGGAAATTATTGACCGGGCCCGTGCGGTTCTTCCGCCATTGAGCCGTACAACGTAAGTTGCCAGGGTGAGCCTAAAGTTTGCAACGTTTGGTGTTGCACTGTTAAAATTGTGTGGTAGGTTGAACCAAAAATGGTTGGTGCTACCCCAGCTGCACCATTTTCTGAAATCCTAATAACATGGTGAAATCTTACACTATAATGTGGTGCAACCTTGTACCATAACGTGGTGCAAAGTTGCGCCATGTTATTGGGTTTTGTCTGCACCACACAAAGGTTTATCTTTTCTAAGAAAGTGGTGAAGCTCAGGTAATGCCACACCTTTCTGCTGCAACCGACCACAAACATCTTTTATTTTGATTGGAGGTTTAACGACCACTGTGAGCTACTCAACGGGCTATAAGCAGTCACCCATCGCTAATTTAGGGTCACTGGTTCCAGGGAAGGGAGAGAGAATCGGTTCAGTAGTTTTTGAAATTAGTAGAAAAAAATCCGTATATTATCGTGAACTACTTTTTTTACGTTGGATGTGATCTGGTTGTATGTAAACAAAGCTGAACGATATATGAGAAATCGGGAACTACTTAAAAGCGATCTGATTCGGTAGTCCTGCCAAAAATAATAAAAAATAATAAAAACAAATAATAAAAAGTAAACGAAAGAGCCTATGTACAGCGGAAAGAAATAAGCTTCCCACTGTGAAAGAATTATCCATATCGGTACAGTAGTTTTCGAGATTACCTCAAACACACAAAGTTTCCCTTTTTATATATTAGTATAGATTATATAATACCAAAAAAAAAAAAAAACAATTTAAACCAAACTTTTCGGGTCACTGAAAGAATGTCTCAATTCTCCGATGCAAGCCCTTCAACGACAGGTAAGCACAAGTTTATACAACAATGAGGAACGTCATCGTTAAATTCGTACACGAGTAGTTGGAAAAATTAAAAATTAATGGGAATATTACGATTTTTTGTGACCCTTATACGCTGCCCATTAATATTTCAGTCGTTTATTATATGTAATTATTCATTTTATTCGTTTGATATGACAAGAAAAAATGTCAGTTGCCGCTTTTTCAATCGTGCATCGCACGGCTTACCGACTAATATTAATTAATAAAGCGCTATAACTGAGCTCAAAGATCTGGGTGTTATTTCTGGCAGATTTGCTAAGAATATAATGAACATTTTGCTCTTTGATTAGATATTGAACATGACTGTCCATCTTTCTCTTGGAATTCCTTTTTACTTCATTTAGTCCAGTCTAAAGGCAATCACAAAACTGTTACGACACGAGCAAAAAGACTTTGGAAAAGCTGGTTTTACCAGACATGCTAATCGATGCCATCCATGTACGGTACCTTTAGTGAAAGTGTAAATGGGGTAAAATCTGATATTATGCGTCACATCAGATTTCACTCCACATGTAGTATAAATGTCAATTAAAGCAGTGCCCAAAACTACCGTATATGTTACATACGGTAGTTAACTGTGATTCGGTGGCCATCTTTACGAAAGTTCCGACTTAATAAAGGATTTCGCACTAGTACCTTTCGCTATTTCTTCCTCATCAAGACATGACAAAACTCCTAATCGTTGAATTTCGTCTTGATAAGTATAGTGGCTTTGGAGTGATAACATAAAAATGTTATTTTACTAAGTTGTAGATTTGACTTTTACATTACGTTTAACTTCACTTAGTGACTTAAAGCAACTGAATTAGCTTTTCTTTGAACCAGGAATATATACAAGGGTTGGACAAAATAATGGGAACGCCATGATTATAGGGTTTATTGTTATTCGCGTAGGCTACACTGAAGAAAATAAACTTTGTGATTAGGCGTAGAATAGAAATAAAAGTTTCCAAGCTTTCGCACATGAACAAGCCATCTGAGTTTTTCTCGTGTAGTAACAGTTTTGGGATTGCCTTTAGACTGGACTAAATGAAAAAAAAAGGAATTCTAAGTGAAAGATGGACAGTCATATTCAATATCGAATCAAAGAGCAAAACGTTCATTATATTCTAAGCAAATCTGCCAGGAAAAAGCCATTCCATCTTTTTCAAGGAAAAACCATCTGGTTGATGTGCGAAAGCTTGGTAACTTTTATTTCTATTCTACGCCAAGAAATTTTGGATCACTAGTATAGTTATACTATTTAACCCTTTAAGCCGCCGATGTTTCTGAATCAAATGGTGTCCAAACTTTTCTAAGCTTTTCAAAGGGAAATTGTTCACATAACGACTTGATTCTACGTAAGCTACGAAAACATAATACCTTTACCTCTCTCACGTCAGCAGTACTGAACAGAAACTTGTCGCTAGTGATAAGATCTCACTTCTTTGTTTCATGACTCTAGACATGATGAGGAAGGACTTGTTGCTGGGACAACGTCGTATTGGATATAGAAACAAGTGCCTCAAACATATTCTATCTTTCTCTTCTTAGGTTAAACAGCATCGTTAAAGCCCATTTAGCATATAATCAGTTTAAAAAGATTAGTTTCAATCATTCTCTTAAATGACCAATTTGAAAAACAAAAGGTTGGTTATTTAGTGCCAGTCATCCCCTTAAATGACCACTTTGAGAAGCTAAGGGAGAGCACCGCTCTCTGACGCGCAAGTTCACTCACTTGAGACGAGTTCTACACACTTTTCAGACAGCGAAAATATTCGTTCGAGCTGACTGTAGCCAAATTTCGCTAACCTCGAGTTAATTCATTCCAACTGGTTAAAGGGTTAAGTACAGTTGGGGTATAGTTCCTTGTTATTTAATAAGTTGTGATTATCTTTTGTGTGCATCTTTCCTTTGTTCTCTAGATACCTTTTGTGTGTATCTTTCCTTTATTCTCTAGATTGCATGCCAGTGCAGTACAAGTTGTTTTCAGCAGCGGCTCGTAGGAGTGGTCGGTGAAATGGGTGATTTGTCAGACTTCAAAAAAGGACAAATCATGGAAGCCCGTTTAGTAGGAGAGTTTGACACCATAACAGCCAAATTGTTTGGTGTTTCAATAGCAACAGTCTCCATGATTATGACTGCGGGCATAAAGCATGGCAAGATTTTATCGGCGAAGAAGAACACTGGGTGAAAACTGAGACTGAGTGAGAGAGACCGTCGAACACTAACAAGGATTGTACCCAAACAACATAGAACTACTGCAGCAAAAAGCCAACATCCTTGGAAGAGCTGCAATTGCTAAACCTTCAATCACAGAAACCAACGCTACAATGTGGAAAAGTTGGTGTCATGAACATAAAATCTGGACAGTTGATGATTAGAAACACGCGATACAATCTGATGAGTTCGCGTTAATATTATTCCGAACAATAGGTCGGGTTTATGTATGGATAACCTCAAAGGAAGCGTACAATTTGGAATGTCTGGATCCAACTGCCAATTATGGGATGGATGTGTGGTGATTTGGGCGGCCATATTTTGGTATTCAGCTTGTCACCTACATGGTCGAGTTATTGCCAGCGAGTACTTGGGCATTCTAGGTGATCATCCTATGGTTCAAATGTTGTTTCCACATAATTATACCATTTTTCAAGATGATAATGCGCCCATACACATTTGAATATCATCGAATAACTGTAGGCAGTTTTGAAGAGCACAATGAGAAGCAGATTCCCTCGTCCAACATTCCTGAGGTAATTGCAGAGACGGATTTCCAAATAAGCCGGCTTGGCCCGGGCCTAGTGCGGCAAATTTTACTGGCAGTAAAAATTAATATTTTTTAAAACCCATAAAAATAATGAAAGAAAAAATTTAAATAAAAGTGGAAACTAACATTTAGTCCGAAAACTACTGTATACAAGATTTTGTTTCGGAATTCCCGTAAACCCCTTCCTTCCTCTTCTACTTGAGAAACCATAGGCAAACATATGTTTATATGCTTGACTATGCTTAAGGACTGAAATGAATACAAACGAGTAGGGTGTTAACTTTACTCTTTGGAGCCCGATAAAAGTTTTCTGGCTTAGATAAAGGAAGATAGGTTTATGCTTTAGAGGGAGACATTTGCAGGATATTCACGCAAAGCTATCCCATCTCCCCTCAGAATGAATACAATGGTAGTGGGCAGGACAAGGGCTGAATTGCGCTGCTATGTATCAAAACATTAAAAATTAAAAAAAATGAGAAAAAAAAGACAAACCACTGCCGAAGCAACTTATTAATTACAAATATATAATCAATTTACGAATTGTTGGCGAAATGCAAAAAGTAAGTAACTTTTGCCAACGTTAGACGAAATTTTGTCATTAATTATTAAAAGAAAAATTCTTGTTTGTAGTTTCACCACATTTATGCTTCAAATTATTATTTTTTATTTGTACTTCTCTTTGGGTAGGCTACATTCTCCCTAACATTTCGTTTTGCACTTGGATCTGATCCAAATGAGTTACATGAAATTGTAGCCACCAAATTCTTTATTTTAAATGGGAGTTAGGGAAGCAAATTTATTTAGGCTTAAGGGCGGCAAATTTGTTTAGGCCTAGGGGCTGCAAAGTCCTAAATCCGTCTCTGGGTAATTGACTGATGTTCTGATCGACGAATGATACAACGTTCCAGTAGAGACTATTAAAAAACTGTGTGAATATATTCCACGAAAGTTGGAAACTATATAAGGCAAATTTTGAAGATGACAATCCGATTTTTGGCGTAAATGTGACAAGGATGGCAAGTCAGATAATATGCGAAAACTTGAAATTTTCATCGTCCTGGAGCGGGACTCGAATCCGCGTCTCCCAGAAAACGCCTAGGTATGCTAACCACTACATAACCCAGAACGACCAAGTTTCAAGTTCCCGATCAATTTGAATTTAACCATCACAGGATTCGCTAGTCGAAGCAACCGGCATTCATGTTTAGCGAATCTGGAGGTTAAGAATCCAATCCCGTGATTGCCCGGAGAAGCAGATAAATCATGAAAGAAATACGGGATTACGCCATATAATACAAATATGGGAATTCTGTGATGGTTAAATTCAAATTGATCGGAAACTTGAAACTTGGTCGTTCTGGGTGGTGTAGTGGTTAGCATACCTAGGCGTTTTCTGGGAGACGCGGGTTCGAGTCCCGCTCCAGGACGATGAAAATTTTCAAGTTTTCGGATATTATCTGACTTGCCATCCTTGTCACATTTACGCCAAAAATCGAATTGTCATCTTCAAAATTTGTATTATATGGCGTAATAACGTATTTCTTTCATGACTATATAAGGCAAATGGTGTCCCAACACCTTATTAATAAAGACATATCGCCTATTTCCCAGGTGTTCACATTATTTTGTTTATTAATAAAGACATATAGCCTACTTCCCTGTTGTTCGCATTATTTTGTTTATTAATAAAGACATATCGCCTATTTCCCAGTTGTTCGCATTATTTTGTTCATTAATAAAGACAAATCGCCTATTTCCCAGGGGTTCACATTGTTTTGTTGATTAATAAAGACATATCACCTATTTTCCAGGTACTCACATTTATTTTTACATTAATAAAGACATATCGCCTATTTCCCAGGTGTTCACATTATTTTGTTTATTAATAAAGACATATAAGCCAATTTCCCAGATGTTCACATTATTTTGTTTATTAATAAAGATATATCGCCTTATTTCTATTTTCCAGGTGTTCACATTATTTTGTTGTTAATAAAGACATATCGCCTATTGCCCAGGTGCTCAAATTATTTTGTTCAATATATTCACAGTCGAGTCACATTATTGTGACCAGCTCCTACTTTTGGTGTCAACAGCGCTAGCCAATGCGAAAAGGCACGTGTCATGAGCTGGCTTGGAGGATATATAAGGTGTGCTGTAGGCAGTCTGAAAACATATCACTCGTTGCTGTCATGGATAAAAGGTTCGATTTTAAGATTTGCAAAAATGGATGATTACCGGCCTTCGGGACAAGGGTGGCAGTATTTCTGAAACAGAGCAGTTCGTGAACTGTTCGCGTGCTGCTGTGGTTAAAGTGTATGCTGATTGGAGAAATGGCACCATTGCGAATAAGCGATGTGGAAACTGCGGAGCACCATGTGCCATTGATGTGAGATGTGAACTTCGACTTCGAAGGTACGTGATGGCTGTTCGACACGCTACAGTGGAGCAACTCACTGGACGAATGAACCAGGGTGCTACCGAAAGTGTGTCTAAAACGACAGTTCGGCGAACCCTGCTTCGTATGGGGCTCCGATACAGACGGATGGTCACTGCACCAATGCTAACGAAGGTACATCGGCAGAAAACGCTTACATTTGCACGGCAGTATCTGAATTGGACCTCCGCTGTTTGGCAAAGGATTGCCTTCTCCGATTAATCACGTTTTCTGCTTCATCAAAAGGAACGACGTTGGCGTATAAGGCGAGAAACATCAGAGAACAAACACTCTTCAACCATTGCCGGCAGAACACAAGCTGGTGGGGACAGCGTTATGGTCTGGGGAATGTTTTCGTGGCATTCCCTGAGTCCACTCGCACCTGTGGTAAGGCACTATGGACCGAATTCGTTATGAATCCATCCTTGCAAACCACGTACATCCATACATGCTGATTGTCTTCCCTGGGGCGTATGGAATCTTCCAGCACGAGAGTGCGACGTGTCATACAGCTAGAAATGCTCGAGAGTGGTTGGAAGAGCACGTTGCAGACTTCAAAGTACTTCCCTAACCCCTAATTCCCAGGACGTAAACCCAGTTGAGCACTTGTGGGATCACCTCGATCACGTTGTTCGCTCTATGGATCGTCCACCATGCACCCTCTAGCAGCTGTCAGATGTACTGGATGGCTCCACATACCTGTGAACACCTTTCCGGAGTGACTCAGTAAGGTGCGGGAAGTTTCCGCACCTTATTGAGTCACTCCCAGTCCGTCTAGCTGTTGTCCGTGCTGTACACGGCGGTTAATCTGGATATTAACTGGTGGTCACAATAATGTGACTCGACCGTGTATAGCACACGATGTACTGAACAGCAGTTATCAATGATATTGCAGAATGTGTGTGAATGCTCACTAAGTACAAGAATCTTATCGACCACAACCCGCTCGTACAAAGATCGCTCAACACCAGTACAGTCATAAATCTCTGTATGTGAATACAGCTCGTCTAACATTTCGCCTTCGTGCATAACTTAACTGAACTAGCTCATAGCTCACAGCACATTGCACTATTATCTCAACTTCAACTGGTAGTCAAGAGTCTTTTTTTTTTTAATTGGAGGTTTAACGACCACTGTGAGCAACTCAATGGGCTATAAGCAGTCGCCCGTCCCTAATTTAGGGTCACTGGTTCCAGGGAAGGGAGAGAGCGCCAGTGCCGTAAGACAAACACAACATCCATGCCCGACCGGGATTCGAACCCGGACCCCTTACGGACGAATGATCAGAGGCCAGCGCCTTAGACCACTGTGCCACCGGGGCGGCAGTCAAGAGCCTTTAACTACTTTGTCTCACAGTCAGGATTCCCAACATCAAATCCATCGGGATGGACTCTGTGGCTTTAAGTTCAGAAAATCTTCAAAGATAAGAACCCAAATTTACGTAAAAACACGGGAACTGGGGCCGCGAGTGGCCTAGTGATCAACGTTTGTGACTTCCACGGAGAAGACCTCAGGTTCGATCCCAGGCAGGTACGAACGCTCAAACCACTAAATATCCGTCGTGAGATGGATGGGGACGTTAAGCCATCGGGCCCCGGGTACTGGCCCCCGGGGTATAAATAAGGGCGTCGTTCTCCCCCTTTCTACTTCGCTTTCGTGTCACTTTCCTATCAGGCACTGTAGCCCAAATCTCATATCTAAGGGTTGTTTAAGACCTGGGGTTAGACACTCCCTAAAATCCTCTACATATGATGTGTGTGATGTGAAAACACGGGAACTTAAAGAGGAGGTTAAATTAGAAGTATACGTCACAGAGTTATGGCGCCAATTTTCCCTCTTCCTCTACCATCCTCGCACACCACCGTGAAAAATAGTCAATTCATGTTAGGGAAACCTCAAATGTGCATTTCTGTTGAAATTTAGTAGTCTATATTTTATTTTATTTTTTACGCGATTGCGATATGAGAAATTAAAAATGGAGGAAGGGCTGAGGGGAAATGCGGCAACCAAAAACATTATTTTTCAAAGATGGCGGGAAATGTAAGCGGGCCCCTAAAATGCATGCGGGGGAAGAAATCCAAAAACTCTAAATCCGCCATTGGTTATTTTTAGGCTATAGTAATAGTTTCGTGGCGCGAATTTTATGGGGTTTTCTGTAATTTCGCGAATATAAAATATATCCGCGAATTTCAGATATTCTCCTATCTTTGCCAAATTTCTATTATAATTTTTCGATTTTTTTTCATATTTAAATAATTTTAATTTTACCTTCATTAGGATGTACGCGAAGAATATACCGCAAATTCCAAACCAGAACTTAAACCTTGAATATACTCCTTCCAGATTGTTCATTACGAAGAGACTCTTGTTGAACAAGCTTGACGGATAATTCCATTTGTAATGAAAAAAATTAAGCATTATTTTTTTTTCAAGATGAAAAGTATCAATTTTGTAAGTCAGCAGCAAATTTCTTCAAAGCATGTAAGGTGTTTGATCCCGATCAATTTAAGTCCTTAAACCTTTTGGACGAAGAAGAAGATTTGTGTGTTTTTAGCCCCATTCCTATGTTCGAAGATAATCACCAAATGTTTTGTTCATATAAAGCGAGTGTAAAAGAATTTTGCGAAAGTTTGCTAAACTTCTGGAATACCAAAAAAGGTAGTTTTCCTAAGCTACATAAAAAGCCGCCATCCGTTGTCTGTCAGCACCCACGAACAGTGTCGATGCCGAACGATCGTTTTCAAAATTTACCAAGTTAGTAAAAACATGCAATGCATTGATTATGATACGCTTTCCAACATACCAGAAATCATTACTCAAGTTATGAGGATAATGGCTGTGGAATGAATCTCGCTCCTGTGCCCTGACCTTTGACCCCAATTCGATGATATTCAACAGAACCGGTTCAGTATACCTTCGGAACAACATGATAAAGTTTTGTTCGCAATCGAAGCATTTTAACGCAAGCTATGGCGCATAATGGTGATGGAATGGATCCCGCTCCTATGCCCTGACTTTTGACCCCATTTCGCCCATTTTCAGTAGGGTTTGTCCTCTGGGTGTTCCCTACCACATACTAAAATTTCATCGAAATCGAACCATTGTTTTTGTGCGGACAGACAGACAGACGGACAAAGCTGGAGCATATGCGCTTCTTCAACCTACGGTTGAAAAGCGTAAAATACGTGTTACAGAACAACAGACACTGCATTAAAAAAGAAAATCTGTGTATGTGCAATATAATGCATCGAAAGGCCGTCCACTTAAATGGAAATCTTGATCTTACGTAACGGCGTTGATAACATTGCTAGAATTTGAATGGTTTATAAACGTAAATATCAAATGTTAAAAATTATAATGCTTATGTAGTTACGTTCAAGTCATTACTCCTTCGTTACTGGTAGACTGAACTTTTCGCGATATTTCGTGATTTATAGCGCGACCCCACCGCGAATTTTGTCCTTTTTTTCCCGCGATACAATTACTACACTAGTTATTTTACCTGTTTAAGACTAAATATCGTACCTAAAACATCTATGCTGCCTCGGACGCAATTGATTTTTTCCCATTTAATTCATACACTTAAGAAAAATAGCTGACAGTATTACCAGCTTACATGAGGAAGAGAGAAATTGTGAGTGACCTGATACAATTCATTATGTATTCACATTATTCAGTTACCCTAAACCCCATTATAAAACTGATTTCCTAAAACCTACGTATCATTTTCCGTATGAAAAACCCTTTTCGTTCACCAGCAATCCCTCACGACTTGTTTCCTAATATGAGCTCATCTTCTTCGCACTTCTTAGAATAATGGCCGTTATTGCAACTTTCCTCGAAGAAGCGGGAGCATTTTGCATCGCCATCGTTTCCAGTATGAATGCTATCTGTCCTCTGCAGTGCTCACCGGTAAATTGCCAAACAAGATGATTCCTGCGAAGTTTTAAGAGACACGTAGGGCCACACTCCGTTGGGTTCTAATCCAATTAGTCTGACTCGCTGAGGGAAAACTATTCGCACGTGCCACTACGATACATCTCCACTGACCACCTACCCCTTCCTCCCCTGTCTCACCCCTCACTCTCTTACCTACGCCATTGTCTCCATTCTTGGGAGCATCCCTGTTCTTCCTCCCACCTTCGTCTCCCCGCCAAGAGGAACTGGTAATTCTGTTCCTTAACTGAGGTATCGCTCCTCGTTTCTAACTGAGCCACAAATGCAATCACGAAAACTCCGCAAACTTCTCTTAACATCTTCGTTTGTGGAAGTAACAAACCAACAAAGAACGATGCAAGAACGGGATCCAGATCTGTGAACAAGTAATTCACTTTGTTGAAGAATTACGAGAAACTAGAACAGAAGAGTTCGCGAGGAAGCGACAATAGCACCTACTTGCGCAACTGGTTCTCAGTTAACGATTTTATCCAACTAAAGAATTCACACTTAGACAGGTGCAACAGCTGATTTCTTTAATCATCGTAACTTCTTGTACTGTTTTTTCCCAAAGGAAAAAAATGACAGCCTGCGTTGTAAATACAAGTCTAACAGGACGTTACAATAAGAAATCACGTGAATTTGTAAGAGCCTATATATTTTTACTTGTGTTGTGCCCAATATTTTACGAAAAAATAACATAAAAAATACTAATATTGTCAAGGCAATAACAGAAAGGAATTGTCGTTAAACCTTAACACAGCCGCTTTTAACCAGGTGCGAAATATGCTTCAGAATTTCACATTTTTATGAATGACAAGCAATGTTCCCCTTACCCTGCGCGCGCATGCGGCCGCGCAGCGACTTCACTTCTTCCGCGCAGTAAGCATTTTAGATTAAAATTCCTAAATCCCTAATTAGTTTTCATAAATCGAAAATCAATTATTTGCAATAATAATAATAAATAAATAGAATTCGGGCTCTCAAAAGTCAAAACAACACTTTTCTTAAATGCCGTTCGCCTCCCTCTAAGTTCGTCTCATTGTCCTCTTCATTCTCAAAGGCTTCTTGCAAAGTAGCCTCGTACGAGCAGATACTGAACGGGAGAATGCGGATTAGTGATTTTCCCACGCCGAGAAAGAGGCAGATATTGAATTTTTCTCAAAACAACACATCAGCGCCAGCCAATCACAGCAAACCGTAACCAAGTCCATTGTACTAACTAATGCACCCATGCTAGTTGTCGGGGAAAGACATTCCGATCCATGAGCGCCGGCGCGGGGAGGGTCACCTAATCCCCCTCCCCCCTGTAGAATTATTTTTCCCTTTATTTTATTTTATTTTATTTTATTTATTACTTTTTTTACGCTCACAGAACTGGACCACAAGGAAAGATGGAGTTCGGGGCGTTTAATTTAATATCCCAATTTTATTGGAACCATAGAGTCAATGAAACTATAGAGCCAATGAAACCATAGAAATAGTTTTTTCCTGCTGCTCTCATCTCGCATCTAACGAATACCTTACCAGACACGACCAGATAGCTAAAATCATAATATATCAATAGCTCGGCATTAAAAGCCTTGTTGGGTGCAAAAATCATTTAGAGAAATTTTCGAACAACATGCACGTGGTGTATTTACGTTAAACAACAATAGAAATAAGAAAATATTGCACGTGTTACATTCCTGAACCTAGGTACAAAGGAAACACCATGGTGAGACAGCATGGGTAAATTCCGACGGTCGTTCTAACTGGTTTTGTTTCTAAAAATATATCCCATATTGTTACAGAAGTATATTTAGTGCGTTGCCAGAACATCCCACTCCTTGGGGCAGGGTGCGGCTCTGCCAGGTTAGGTCCCAGGGAAGTCCGAGTGGGTTGCACATGATACTGGAATGCGCCCGGTTTTCCTAGAGGTAGGGAGCGAACCGAGTGACTATAGCTTCGTTCTAGCGTCCGCGAACCAGTTGAAAAAAAAGGTAAATTTTTAGATGCCCTCTGAGGTCGGAGAGGGTGAGCTGGACAAGAGGCAGAGTCAGTTGACGGTTAGAATTCGGACGTGAACAGTCTACTAGGAGCTTTAGATGAGTCATCGGAAAAGCCATGTGCCGGAGCACGCTGGTGTGACGTCTGGTCTCCAGCAAAGTTGCCCGAATGGAAAGCTTAATCCCCGGCAGGTGTCGCAAGTCGCCAGGAAATTGAGTATTCCGAAATAGATAAGTCATTTTTCTTTTCTTCTTCTATTCAAATGCATATACCGCGTAAAAATCTTTACCCTGAACGAACACATGGTGTGTGAATTTTGTCGTTCTTGAACGTTGGAAATACTCCAGTAGTTTAGTCAAATATGCATAGTCATGCGAGCATTAGAAAGGTAGTAAAAATTGAAGAATATTTATGGTAACTTCCATCTTTGGAGTCAATGATATAGGACAAAGATATTGTTTTGGAAAGAAGAAATTATTATATGATAACAAAAAAAGAATTTAATAATAACTTGGTTCGGCTGTGCCCACACGAGAGTTCATTTGTGTTCTTGCCATTAATCGATGTGTTTAACTATTAAATTCTTTAATTACATAAATGTTGTAGCTAAGTTGCATTCGGTGCCATGTCGAAATTTACTTCAAAAAGTAACACGAAGATAACATGTTCAGTTTAGAATAATACAATTAACACATCCATTTTGCGTACCATTTCACGAGCGGTTCCCCCACCATTCCAGTGAAGGGATAAAGGTGAAGCACAACGCCGTGTTTTCTTGTATGTCTGTACATATTATATGGCACGTTATATTAGACGATCATTGCAGACAAATACCAAAATAATTGTAGCTTTGGCATCAAAATCAAGTTATGAGCAATAATAATATGAATGTATATTATTTATAATTATAACATTGACCCTATATAATTTTTAAATATAACAGCTTCCTGATCCAAGGCTATACACCACCTTATTATAAATGCCAAACAAACCTATTCTTGAAAGTAAAATTTAAAATATTTAGTGGGAGAAGCCTATCACTGCAACACCATTGACCGTACTCGACCCGACACTGCAATCGCAGACAGCAGCAAGCTGACAAAGACACAATTTATAGACGTAGCGATTGCGTTTACAGAAAATATACAAAGAACATAAAATCTCAAAATACGGAAACATACAAATGGAAATTCAAAGGATCTAGAAACGGAGCATGACACAGATTGCACATGTTGTTATTTCGGCAACTGCCGTGGTACCTAATAACTTACAACAAATTCCCGAGGAATTCGACTTCTCACAAATACACCAAATCCAAACGGCAGTAATTCTACAGACCTGTCACAGCTATAGAACATTGCCTTCAAGTGAATATCTCAGTCTTTTACTGACCGGCTTTGGCTGAGAAAGTCGACAACTACAACAATAATATTTCGAAGAAACGTACTTCAACAGAAACAAATATCTGAATTCATATTACCTTGCAACAAAACTGGATGCTCTCCCGAATTTGATACCACGACGGGAAAGCAACTTTCTTTCAGTCTGCGTATATTAATGACTTAATATATGGAAGTAACGTTTCCTCCTTAGAATAATCAGCAGTTTCTACGTGTCAGCAATTTTTCAAATGTATCAACCGTTTGTTACGTCCAAACACCATAATAACGTCCCAGACACTTGGACAACAGACGTAGACGAAGGGAAATAAATCATATCTTTCAGCTAAAGGGTCATTTGACATCAAGACAGAACGGAAATTACGATCTATCCTGTTAATTAAAATGAAAGACCGTTAATGAATGATATGTTGGGTATGGTGATTTGAGAGGTTATTGCGTTCTGCCACTTTCTCCGAAAGCTGAAAAACATTTCAAACATTTCCTAATAATCTCTCACGATGGCTAATATTTATTATTTACCAATACGGAAAATTCTGGTTCTTTGTGTATCTGTCATTCTCCGTTGAACGCAGCAAAAATTAAACATTCTGATTGGTGAAAAGTGAAGACATTTAATTTTTACCGCTTGTCATGCATTTTTCCAAAGAAATTCAGAAACGTTTCAAACATTCAAATAAATACACGATCTTTAGTACATATATTCTACTCCTAATATACCTGTGCCACGCACCCTTAGCTACCTGAAGCTATTTTCGTGTGTGTTCTAAAAACGTGAAAATTTAATTGTTCCTATACTCTGATGTGCGACAGTGAAACCTGGGTGCTGAAGAAGTGACATAAGACTCCTTTGTGTGCTGGGGAGGAGATACGTTACTTACGGTGGAGGGCGGGTGACAAGACGCGCTCTGATCATGTGATTTTTTTTTTTTTTTTTTGATGATTTGAGGTTTAACTACCACCTGAGCAACTCAATGGGATATAAGCAGTCGCCCGTCCCTAATTTAGGGTCACTGTTCCCAGGGAAGGGAAAGAGCCAGCGCCGTAAGACAAACACAACATTCATGTCTCACCGGGATTCGAACCCATCTCGGACGAATGATCAGAAGCCATCGCTTACAGCACTGCGCCACCAGGGCGGCATCATGTGAGGAATGATGCGTTCCAAGTGTGCAATGTGAGGCAAAATGTTGTTATTAAGGCGGAGTCTGATATACTTAGATGGTTTGGCCATGTTTAAAAAATGAGTGATAAGGTTCTTACTAAGAATAGAGAATTTATTCGGCCAAAGTGGCAGGAAAGAAAGGTAGAGGAAGGCCAAGGAAATGATGGGAGGAGCAGATTCAGGAATGTCTGCATGAGAAAAAGAATATGAGTATGAAGTACAAAAGGTCTTGGGCGCGGCGTGTGATGGGTGCTGATGAAGCTCAAACTATGTACCGGGATCGTTCTAAATGGAGACATTTGATACACCAACTTGAAGTAAATTTTAGTTCCATCATATTTACTAAGCAGATGATCTTTCTTTGAGGAACTAACTTCTGAATCTCAGAGAACAGCTTAATGACATGTATGTATGTATGTAAATGTGTTCTACATATTTGAAAATGATGAAAACTTACAGATGGCACAGTTCAAGAAAAAGTTAGATGCAATATTTCCTGTAATGCGATGAGAAGACCGAAATCATGGAATACCTAGATTCTATGCATCGCGACGCTGTCACCCGTTTCACTAATGTATGAACCCACAGCTTGTCAGGTATATAAGTAGTAGTATATCACTGCATTCTGGTAGACGGCCACGGATGACCCACTATTCAATAGTGACTGCTACGGAGAGGTCTGAGGTTCGATCCCAGGCAGGCACGAACGCTCGAACCACTAAATATTCGCCGTGCGCCAGATGGGAACGTTAAGCCGGCGGACCCCGGCTTAACGTTCCCATCTGACGGGGTCTTTCTCCCCCTTTCTTCCTCGCTTCCGTGTGACTTTCTTGTCGGGCACTCTAGCCCAAATCTAGCTTCCGAATTCTAAGGGTTGTTTAAGACCTGGGGTCAGACACACCCTTCGTAAAATCCTTTACATATGATCTGATCTGTCCGCATTCCAGTAGACGGTAATTGGATGTCAGTATTGATAAACGTCGTGAGTTAATAAAGTTTCAAAGAGGGCTGGGAATGGGTGCCGGAAGCATGGGTCAGTCTATCGCGGAGGTAATACAGGAATTGCAGTGTCCCCGTTGGACAGTATCCAGAGTGAATCGGGAATACGCAGTTCTGGAATAACATTGCATCGTGGGCAACGGTGTGGGATGAGAAAGTGATGGATAAACGTGTCCTTCAAAGTATGTCTCGCATAGTTGTAACCAATCAAAGAGTGACTGTGATACAAATCACCTACCACTTCAACGAGGGGACTGTCTGAAACTGAAACGTCCCCATTATCACCATGAGGCGGTCATTAGCTGCAATGGGTTATGTGAGCCGCCGACCCACCAGAGTTCCATTGCTGACGACACATTAATGGACTGTACGCCTCAACTGGGATAAAGAACATCGGCGCTGTACCTTGACTCATTGGAAATCGGTCTCCTATTCCCATGAATGGCGTTTTCAGTTATTCCGCACAGACGAGAGGGTGTGAATCTGTCGGAATCCGCACGATGCGAAGGATCACGCATGTCAACAAGAAATTATTCAAGCTGGTGGTGGCTCGGTAATGATCTGGGGCGTGTTCAACAGCACTCGTTGGGATATCTGGTACGTGTAGATGCATCGCTGAACGGTCCATGCTACCAGTCCATCATTGCAGACCATCTTCATCCGTTCATGGTCATCAAGCACCCACAGGGCAAAAGGACGCTTCCAGCAGGATAATATACCTCCCCACAGAGCTGTAGTGACTATAACATGGTTAGAAGTACATTCCACAGAAGTTCCCACTCTGGAATGCCCTAGCTGTTCACCGAACATGAATCCTGTTGAAAAATATTGGGATGCCATGGAACGATCCGTTCGAGCTTTGGATCCTCCAGGAATGCGAAGAAATTGTGGAAAATGGCACACCAGGCATGGGTGAAAATATCTGTGGAACGCTAAACTTTTTTAAAAAGCCGTATGACGCCAGAAAGCCTTGTGAAATTTTTAAAAAGCCTTGTGATGCCCAGCAGAACAACTCGTTTGGTTACAAACTGCGTATCTACTGACCGCTGATTTAAACAACTGACATCTCTTACCTAACTGAGCAAGTTTTGTATTTATAAGAGGTCAGAATTTAAAAGGGCAGTCTAGCAAACATGTCACCGTTAAGTTTAGTTTTTATTTAGATATTAACTGGTAAGAACTGAGTTTTTATAGTTTTGTCAGTCTCTCTCTATATCTCTCTATCTATCTCTCTCTCCATCTCTTATAAATAAATTTTTCATAGGTAGTTTAGATAATGCTTTATAAAAACTTTGAAGCTGCCGTAATAGCCAGGCACCGGTACACCGCACCTTCTGCACCTTTTTCCATCGCCTCTGCTGATAGTCAGCCAATTCATGCAAATCGGTAGATACAGTATACAGTACATGCTTTGGCCTCGCAATCTGAAGTACAGCACTCATTAGGAACTTTGCTCACGTTAACGCGGACTCCATCTTTGAATGGTTAACATTATATGGTGTTAAATCATCAGTGGTATTAGGAATAGAAATTTCGCTCACGCTAGTGTTGACACCGCCTATGAATGTGTTCCATTGTATGCTGTTAAATCATCAATTATGCTAAGAGTAAGAAATTCGTTCACGTTAGTGTTAACTTCGTTTATGACTGCGTACCATTATATAGCATGAAATCTTTCATGGTACTGCGAGTTTCTTCGAAATCTTAGATTGTTCTACAGTATTTTACCCTTTCAGTGAGCTGTCATGCAATGACACTGTCTCTATGAAACTACCAGTGGTTCGACAAGTATTTTTAAGGGATAGAAACACATATTCAAACAGCGTATAATCGCGTGATAAATAACACGTAATATCGCTAGTGATATTTTCCACGCTATTTTCAAACATTTGTATTTGTTTTTCAAGCGACCTAATTCACTGCATTTTATACTGAGCGATTTGAAAAAACCTCCAAGTGCACAGCAACAACTTGACGACTTGCACATGCGGCATTACGCCATTGAATAAATAGATTTATACTACGCTGCAAGCGTCTTGAACCTGCATTATTTGCTGTATTTTTATGTATTTTTAACTGATAAGTATCACCATACCTTTTTGGAACCCCTCGTAGTTTCTTAAGGATACATTGTTCTCAGTGGCTTTTGCTGCAGAAGTCATATTTTGATTTTATAAACTGACTCGAGTTCTTGTTCCACCCTGGATGCACACATTACCTTAGTCTTTCAATAATTCCGTCACAGATTTTCACCACATCGGAGTATTTGTTTCTTATGTGTTAGCAATATGAGTACTAGCGACGCATCTAGCGCGTGCAAAACTTTACTTTATCCAGTGTCAGCGAATCACTCTTCTAGCGCGTGCAAATGTTTCGTCAACTCAGGGCAAAGTGTCATTGGATAAAGAAAAGTTTTGCACGCGCAAGACGTGTCGCCAACTCAATGTCTCAAATGTTTCACCAACTCAGTGTCTCAAATGTTTTTCCAACTCAGTGTCATGGACCAAGTGTCACTGGATAAAGGAAAGCTTTGCACGCTAGACGCGTTGCTGACACTGAATAAAGGAAAGCTTTGCACGCTAGACGCGTCGCTGACACTGAATAAAGGAAAGCTTTGCACGCTAGACGCGTCGCTGACACTGAATAAAGGAAAACTTTGCACGCTAGACGCGTCGCTGACACTGAATAAAGGAAAGCTTTGCACGCTAGACGCGTCGCTGACACTGAATAAAGGAAAGCTTTGCACGCTCTCGACACGTCGCTGTCACGGGGCAAAGGAAAGCTTTGCACGCGCTAGACGGTTCGCTGACACTGGATAAAGAAAAAATTTGCACGCACTAGACGTGTCTCTGACACTGAATCAAGGAAAGCTTTGCACGTTCTAGACACGTCGCCAACTCAGTGTATCAATTGTTTCGCCAACTCAGTGTCTCAAATGTTTCGCCAACTCAATGTTTCAAATGATCTCAAATATTTTGCTAGCTCAGTGTCATGGACGAAGAGTCACTGGATAAAGGAAACCTTTGCACGTGCTAGACGCGTTTCGAACACTGAATAAAGGAAAGCTTTGCACGCGCTAGAAGCGTCGCTGACACTAGATAAAGAAAAAATTTGCACTCACTAGACGCGTCTTTGACACAGAATAAAAGATAGCTTTGCACGCTCTAGACGCGTCGCTGGCACTGAATAAAGGAAAGCTAAGTACGCGCTAGACGTGTCGCTGACACTTGGTAAAGGATAGCTTTGCACACGCCAGACGTGTCGCTGACACTGGGTAAAGGCAAGCATTACACGCGTTGGACGCGTCGCTGACACAGAAAGAGTGAACAAAGTCATGGTCTTCTTTACTGTTAGAATCACAATTAGCGTTATTCAAAACCAATTCAGTATTCGCGGACTTTTCCACTCGTGGAGTCATATCAGATTTCGAGATGAGCGGAATTCAGAGGTTTTCAGCTAAGGGATGCTCCAAAACATTTTTACGTAATCAATCATGCAGGACATCTATACATGGAATGCTGGCAGCCCAAAATGCAACACCAAGAAGGAAGCGTCCGATTGGCCTGAAATTCGCAGCATGCGTCGCCCGCGAAAGGACATGCAAACGATCAGCATTGCAGGGCATATGCAAATCATATGCTCCCGGCACGCCACCGTGAAGTACTATAAGAAGGGTGCACAGAAGGCGGGGTGTAAGTAGTGGAAGTGTATTGTGCTGCCGGACCTGTGCGTGGGAAGCTTCCTAATGCCTCGTCGCAAAATACGGCAGTCATTTAAGCACGTTTCGGAGTTCGACAGAGGACGGATAGTGGCTTTTCGCGACAGCGGTTTATCATAGCGAGACATCGGCGCCCGTGTGGGACGACATCCAGCCACAGTGAGGCGAGTATGGATTCGGTGGGTGCAGGAGGGACGGACAGACCGACGTGAGCGATTGCTGCAGCCACGGCACACCACCGAACGAGAGGACTGGAATGTTTTGCGGAGGGAATTGACGGCCCGCACCGCCACATCACGAACGTTCGCGCAGGAATTAGGGTATGTTGCGCAACAACCTGTGTCAGCACGTACCGTTCGACGTCGTCTGCAGGAGCGGGGACTTGCCGCACAGCGCCCATTGCTCCGATTACCATTGGCGTTACACCACCGGCGAGTGCGGTGGCAGTGAGCCGTTGAACGCCGCACCAGGACTACGGAATGGCACGACATTGTCTTCTCCGACGAATCCTGCTTCTGCCTGTAACATCACGATGGTCGGATCCGCGTATGGCGGCACCGCGGCGAGAGACTGTATGACGCCTGCATTATGCATCGCCATACCGCTCCGTCGCCTTGCTTTATGGTTTGGGGCGCAATTGGATATGACGCCCGCACCCGTCTGGTACGCATCGCCGGTACACTCAACAGCCACCGCTACATCTCGGACGTTTTGGAGCCTGTAGTCCTCCGTTACCTGCAGGACCTGCCAGCGGCCACGTTTCAACAGGACAATGCGCGCCCGCACGTGGCACACATCGTGCAACAATTCTTCACGGCCCACCAGGGGTAACTGCTGCCGTGGCCCGCCTGTTCTCTCGTTATGTCGCCCATCGAACACGTCTGGTCGCTGATCGGCAACCACCATCCGCGGCTACGCCTGATGAACTGTGGCAACGTGTCGCAGCAGCCTGGACCGACATATCCCAAGCCCACATCCAAAGCCCCTTTCGTTCGATGCCGCAGCGTGTAGCGGCCGTTACTGCCAGCCATGGGGGCCACACGAGCTATTGATGTCTGTGTGTTCCGCAAGTCGCACGGGCCTGTAAGCTCAATCGTTTCCTCTTTGTATCTGTTGTTATGTGTCCAGTAAATCTGGCTTTGCTATCTCGTGTCTTTCTTGGTGTTGCATTTTGGGTGGCCAGCAGTGTAGTATAAAATAAAGTCCCAGGTAGGCGTCTGTCTGTTTGTTCGAGCTAATCTCGAGAATCGCTGGACAGATTTTGATGCGCTTTTTCACCATTCCATACAGCATTTGTCGAGGACGGTGTACGTGTATGAAACATTAATCTATGACAGAAGGGAGCAGAGCAGTAACGATTTTAGTGACAAGTCAAAGAAAAAACCGCCGTTTGCATTCTTTCGTGGCTTCCACTGCCTATGAGGATGCAGCAGACACGTGACTTTCATCATGGCAACGAGCCTTAGTAACGTAAGTGAAGGCAATCAGTCCTCGTTGAAATGATGGTGTCTTGCTTTGAAAGTTTAATATTCGAGTACAAAATGCGGTATTTGGAAAAAATGAATGAGATTGAAGGAAAAGACCCCTAAGTGCTGAATGTAAGTATCTTCGAAGACGACGCGAAAAGTTTTCCAAAAGTGCAAATAGTAAATAGTTTCTATTACTTCGTCTTTGGTCGAAGCGCCATTACCATACAACAGTTAGAGGCATTAGAATCATATAAAATTCTCGAAGTATATAACAATTTCTCATCGGGCATATTCTTTTACATGGTAATTAAGTGAGATCACTAATTAGGGAGCAGTTAGTAACTCTTCAATGAAAACTGTTTTTCTATGCTCTGAGAAGCGATTTTCAAGACCTTGAAAAATTGAGAGAAAAATCTGGTAATCTATATATATAAAAGTGAAAGTTTGTATATTTGTTTGCTTGTATGTTTGGTTGTTTGTCCGCTAAACAAATCAACAATTTTCAACTTAGAACCACCAAATTTGGTATACTATATCATGGTACTCTAACTTAGACAGTAGAAGGGTTTTGGAAGGGATCGTAGCTGGGGGGGGGTCAAGGGAGCCCTCATAGAAAATTTTCGTTATTTTAGTAAAAATGTCTACAGTTTTCAATTTAGAACCACCAAATTTGGTATACTATCTCATGGTACTCTAACGTAGACTGTAGAAGGGTTTTGGAAGGGATCGTAGCTCGGGGGGGGTCAAGGCAGCCCTCATACAAAATTTTCGTTATTTTAGTAAAAATGTCTACAGTTTTCAATTTAGAACCACCAAATTTGGTATACTATCTCATGGTACTCTAACTTAGACTGTAGAAGGGTTTTGAAAGGGCTCGTAGCTGGGGGGGGGGGGGGTCAAGGGAGCCCTCATACAAAATGTTCGTTATTTTAGTAAAAATTTCTACAGTTTTCAATTTAGAACCACCAAATTTGGTATACTATCTCACGGTACTCTGACTTATTAGACCGTATACGATTTTGGAAAGGGGTCGGAGTCCGGGGGTCAAAGGGCCCCCATACAAACTTTTCGCAAAAAGTTCTACAGTTTTCAATTCACAACTACCAAATTTAGTATATTATCTCATGAAACTTTGACTTAGACTGTAGACAGTTTTTGGCAGGGGTTGGAGCCGGGGGAAGGGGAGGGTCAAGGGGGCCCCCTACAACATTTTCGTAAAAAGTTCTAGAGTTTTCAATTTAGAACAACCAAATTTGGTATTTATCTCATAGTATTCTAACTTAGACCGTACACGGTTTTTTGAAGTGGTCAAAGGGCGCCCATACAAAATTTTCCTTAAAAGTTCTACTGTTTTCAATTTACAACTACCAAATTTTTTATCGTATCTCATAATACTCTGACTTAGACCGTAGACAGTGTTTGGAAGGGGTCGAAGCCGGGGGTCAAGGGTCCCCCCATACAAAATTATCGAAAAAAGTTCTACAGTTTTAAATTTAGAACCACGAAATTACAGGAATATATTTTTCATTCATAAAATTTCACCCGCTGAACTTGGTGATTCCACGAATATTTATCCGAGAAATACCAGGTATCCCTGCTAGTACTCCATAAAAACGAAATAAAATATTGTCATAGCGCTATAAATGTTGATGAACAATTCCTTACAACAAAACGTCAGTTTGAATCCCAGATGTTTGGGCTCAAGCAGAATTGCGCCGTACGTTTTTGCTTTAATCGAAGCTTTCTTCGGCGATATCGGAATGGCATTCTACACGATCAGGAGCTATAAAGTGACAGCAAGCTGACTGTAATAGACACAAGTGCCTCTATCTTAGTTAGGAAGAGAGGAAATATTTTCGCAGAGTGAGAAAAGTGAACACTAAAAGCTAAAATGAGAAGAGGTAGGAGACACACGCACACACATACACACAAAATAAGGTAAGAGGCTGCGTAAGGAAAGAGCAGCAATGGAGCTGTGAAAAGAACGATGAGATTGGAAGAAAGTCCCGGAAGGCTGGAGATTGAATTAAGGATAGCGATTGACCTCGTGGCCAACGAAGATGGATGGTGGACTCAAAGACCAACATGGATGCATTAGAGAGTGTTGAGGGGGACGCAAACAATGAAATAGCACGGTCGAAAGGAAAGAGTAACTCCCATCCAACAAGGGCAATTGTCAGAAAAGGAAGGAAGTTTATTGATAAATAAGATCACGTCGCCTTTTAGCAGAAGAAAAATTGCTCTTGGCATCCGTCCTACCTGTGTGTCTTCCCCTTTTCTCGTGAATTAAGAGAAAAAATATGGGACGTAAAACCCTCACAAATTCATACAAATGAGCTGAGATCCAAACGAAGTGCTGTTTCATTTAGAGAGGAACACATTTCCCATTACACCAACATTCCATTAAAAAGTTTACTCAAATATCAAGTGTAGTTACTTTATCGTAGCTTATGTTTATTAACTTACGCTTTTAATATACATGTTTGAGGAAATACGACGTGTTCCATTATACCTCACAAAAGCCATTGAGCAAAAATTGTCCATGACGCAGTTTTTAACATTTTTATTGCCAGTAACATTTTTACAGCTGCAACGTTTTCCGCTCTTTTGGATGGACTTGTGCTTTCACACACCGCACTCTTAATAATGAGTAATCGCAAACCGCACTTAATTTTAGTTTGCATTTAGGCTTTGCGTCTGAGAACATCAGCTTTTTAAAAAAGACATTCCATCGGTTCGCTGAAATTTTTATTATTTATACATGCCGCTAAAACATTTTCGAGTTACTTCACTTTTAAAGTAATTTGTTATTGTTTATGTGTAAACACCCGTATGAATTGAGTTATTTTGTGCTCTTACAGGTACTACATTCTTTGACAAGAATAGTTTAATGCATGGTGAAGAAAAATTATTTAGAGAAGGAGCACATGTTCCTACCTCGGGCTCTCAGATGCATGAAATTATAGAACTTCCTATATGTTTGAAAGAAAAGATGATAATACAAACAACATGAACTTCCTTTTCAGCAAACCTTTTGAATTATACAGGGTGATTCCCTTGGGACTGAACATTTATTTGTTTTTATTAACTCACGATTGCAAAGGCATTTGAATGAAATTAACGTAAAACATACATCGATTCTTTAAAAAAGATTGGCCCAATGACACGGTGTCGGGACATCGCACACCAGAGACAGACTTTCACTGGATGCAATGGCTCTTCATGGATGGCGTGGGGATAATCATTGGCCCACACCCGTGTATTTTGCGAGTGTACACAGCCGGATAAATGGAACCATGCTTCGTCAGCAAACCATGTTATGTCTAACAGGGCGAGGTTTTCGGCGAAAAATTTGGCAAACCATTGACAATATGCCAATCGCTTTGCAAAATCCGGTGGCTGTAGCTCGTTCACTGCCGTGATACCGTACGGCTTAATCTTCGCCTGTTTGGCTGATCCTTTACATATCGAATACGATCGTCCAGTCTCTTTGGGATAGCCGCAGAATTGATTTTCGTGGGGATGCCAATAACCACTGCTTCCCATCTTCTATTCTGTACTTCGCCATCTGAGGTTGTCCGGGCGTAAGCAGATCCACCGAGCTTCCGGTTTTCTCCAGCTTCTTCACCAATTTCAAAATGGTGGCTCTGATGGGTGATTTACGCCCACTAAATTTCTTCAGAAACTCCTTCCGACATTGTTTGAAGGAACCGGTTACCCAGTACTGACGCACGATGAACACGCTCTTCAATTGAGTACACCATATTCATTCGACCACTTTGCTTAAACGGTCTACGGAGACACGCTATTTCCCCACCACTACTAGACAGATGGCACGTCAGTGTGGCACCACCCTGCTGCCGGGGAGGCATTTTATTCACAGGTAATGCATGTCGACTGCTTCGTAAGGAAAAAAGAACCGCTCCGTTCGAGTTCCATGTTCATCTTATATTTCCCATTGCTTAACTTTCACAAAATAAGTGTTCAGTCCCGGGTGAATCACCCTGTGTAATACTATGCTAAAAAGGAGCACGAAGCTATAGCGTAAAACTGTTTTGCTGGAGGTCGGATTCAAAACCACGCATTCCTACTACGGAAGCGGCAATTCTCGCAACTAAACTGCGCCGGTAAGCCTCGTTGCCGCAACTTCGCGATTTGTCTCATACATGCATCACTGCACTAGTGCGTCATCTATGTCGTAGAACGCGACACAGCTGCTACTCACCTTGTCAGTCCATCTGCCGACGATTTGTGAACTACAAATGGGACTGGATGAAAGATATTGTGTGTCGGTTAACTGCAACCTGACTGTAACAACGAAAAAATCAGATACCACCTTTTACGACATTCTGTAGGATTCAGTTACCGAAAACAATGACTGGTAACTGCAGAATATTTCGCAAGCAAAGACATACACTGTATTGAAAAAAATCACCCTACACCCCTTTAAAAGCAAATGAACGGATCCACTGCGTTTTTTAGATGCGCGGTGCAGCTGCAAATGGTATAAAAATAAGCCTGCAGCTGACTCGCAATGTGTGGTTGAGTGCAAATGCTGCGGCGGGAGAGAATTGACTTTGAGAAAGGAAAGATTGTTGGGTGTTATGTTAGTGGGTTGTCCTTAAGAGAAACCGAGAGGCGTTTAAACATACCCAAGTCAACTGTTTTGGATGTACTGAATAAGTCTGAAGCAGCAAAACGTACCTGCAGACCGAAGAAAATCAGTGATAGAGAACATCGAAGCCTCAGGAGAGACGTTACAGGTAATCGACTGAGTACTTCACAAGACCTCAGTGTACAGGTGAGTAAAAATGCTGGAACCTCGGTATGTACAAGTACCATTCGCAAAGAACTTCATTCCACGAGTTACCGTGGTCGTGCGGCTGCTCATAAGCCTTTCATCTCCGCTCGGAAAGCTACTCGTCGTTTAGCATGGTTTAGTTTAGCATGGTGTAAAAAACATTTATCGTGGACCGTAGATCAATAGAAGCGGTTCGTATGGACTGATGAATAGGGATACACGATCCATCAGTCTGATGGCCGTGTGTGGGTATGGCGGCAGCCGGGGGAACGCTATTTACCACAGTGTGCTGTTCCTATAGTCAAGTTTGGAGCTGGCAGTGCACTCGTGTGGGGGTGTTTTTCGTGGTATGGGCTCGGCGTATTGGTTATCGTGGACAAACCTGTTAACCAGCACGTCTACCTCGATATTCTGGACAATTATGCCCTACCAACTCTGTGGCAATATTATGTAACCGAGCCTTGTCGGTACCAGCAGAATAATGCACCGAGCCACAAAGCATTGGAACCTGTTTTAGTGGCAGACAAACTCTAAAGGAGGAATCCCAACCAAACCAAATCCCCGGGCGTAGAAGTAACCATGATGATTATTTTACTGTTTTGATTTTTTCCTTTGCCGGGGCTGTTAATCTAACGACTTTTATACTTTATTTTTGATTGAAGTAGAGATGCAAGTGGTCCAATGCTTCACGTAATCCAATCTACTGAAAAACTGTTTCGTAAAACTTCGTTTGAAAACTTTAAATTCGCAATACATTTAATTCCTTCAAGATTTTCTTTTTTATTAGTATATTTCAAACTCATACTTTTGACAGCTTGAACCACTTTATGCCATTTCCCTGGTGATTATAGAAATCACTCAAAGCGTTCATTGTACATCCGAACTCGTACTTTTCAGGAAAGAAATGCAGTGGAAAAGCCAGTGTTAAAACAAGTTTCCCCTCGAGAAAACCAGAAAAAGAAAATAAGAAAACTACTCCCATTAGTAAATTCATTTTATCATCACATCTCTTACAACAGTTTTCTTACTTTCATCTGCAAAACACATTTACACTTATTTAAGAGATGATAAAATTTACCCACAGTAGTTAACGACCTAATTTTAGGGGATCACCCAATATCGCATTTTGAAAATTAAATTAAATTTTTGAATATGACCAAAACAGGAAATACTTTCAATAGGTCATTAATTTTAGTTTAATTCATGACTGTTCACAGTCCTTAAAGATTATTACGCAGGTTGGTTCAGCGGTCTTAACTTTATTTTATTCATGTGACCTGGAAACTTAAAATTTAAGAACTACGGGTTGACTAAACATTTGAAATCTTTAAAGGAGCAGCGCGTGATTTGAATTTATTAAACGTCTCTGGTATTTTCTCAATTTCCCTCCCGTTGGCCAAATTGTTTTCTGATTTCGTTTCTGTTGACCAAATTGTATTCTGATTTTGATCTTTTTGACCAAAGAGTTTTCTGATTTTGCTTCTGCTGACCAAATTGTCATCTCATTTCCCTCCTGTTGTCTAAATGTTTTTCTGATTTCGCTCCTTGTGACCAAATTTTTTTCTGATTTCGTTCCTGTCGCCCATTGTTTTTTTACTTTTCTTTTGTTTACCAAATTGTTTTCTGATTTCGCTCTTGTTCATCACTTGTTCATCAAAGTCTTTTCTGATTTTGCTTTTTTGACCAAATTGTTTTCTGAATTTTCTCCTGTTGACTAGATTTTTATCTCACTTCGCTCCTGTTCGTATTGTTTCCAGATTCCCTCCTTGTGACCAAACTGTTGCCTAATTTTGCAACTGTTGACGAAATTTTTCCTGATTTTGCTCCTGCTGACTTAAGTATTTTCTGGTTTCACTTTTTGTGACCAAATTGTTGTCTAATTTTAGCTCCTGCTGACTAAAGTATTTTCTGATTTCACTTTTTGTGACCAAATTGTTGTCTAATTTTGCAACTGTTGACGAAATTGTTTCCTGCTTTTGCTCCTGCTGACTAAAGTATTTTCTGATTTCGCTTCTTGTGACCAAATTGTTTACCTTTTATCGCTCCTATTGCCCAAACTTCTTTTTAGTTTTAATCCTGACGAAAAAATTCGAAAGGGAATGAAAACGTAGTCTTACGAAACCTGTAGTTTAGAGAAAACTTCTGGTCGCACATTTTAAAACATTTTCTGGGTATATCTCTGACTTTTTAAGCAAGACTTTTGAGAACTCGGTGGCGCATCCTTCTTGTTCAAATATAGAATCGATAAATCTTGATATTTTAGGCTACAGAGATTCAAGCGTAACTCCCAAGCTCTTACTGTTATGCTGCATGATGTCGTTCAATCACTGGACTTGGAAGACATGATGTCGTTCAATCATTGAACTTAAAAGACATGATGTCGTTCAATCGTTGGACTTAGAAGACATGATGTCGTTCAATCATTGAACTGGAAAGACCAGGAGAAAAAATTAATGGAAATTATTTAAAACATCTGCGCTTTGCTGACGACATATTCAATCGTCATCTGCAGAGCATGATTAAGAAAGTCGATGACAAAAGAAAAGAAATGGGATTAAAGATGAACGGATCAAAGAAAGCAAAACTGATGTACGCAATACTTTTAGAAGAGTTGAAGATTTAGAGGTTTATGGAAGAAATCTAGAAGTAATTGATGCCTATATTTTTCTTGAAAAAGTGAGGGCGACATTCAAGAAGAAATTAATAGGCATATAAAACTTGGTTGGGGTGCATTTGGAAGAAACAATAAAATATTCATATGCAATTTATTATTATGACTTGAAAGAAAGTTCTTAATTAATGCATCCTTCCAGTTCTTATTTATGGATTAGAGACATGGATCTTTGTGACGTATGTCTATAATTTAGCCTTCCTTTTGAGTTTCTGTTCTTATTTATATTTTATCTCAAAGTTTCTTTATACGTTTTGGCAACATTGACAGTGGATCAGAGTGTAAACAAAAGCTCGGTCGAAAGCAAAAAGAGTGTGGTGAGCGTAACGAGAGTGGTGGTACGATCTTGAAAGATCACTGATGGATTTACATTGGAATATTAACTTCATATTACAAAAATGCAAAGCTTATACGTGATTGCTGCTGCATATTACTGATATTACAGCAGAGATTTTACAATAGTGTGATTTCTAGATTTGGAAGGAATAAAGCATATGAACTTTGGCGTAAATTTTTCTCCTTCATATGAACCCTGTTGTTCCCATTCGTTATAAAGTACCTATACCTCAGAGGTGTTGCACATGTCAAGACGGCAAAATTGAAGGATTAAGTTTTGCCGGTGTAGATTAATTGGTGCAAAAGTCGACGCAGGAAAAGGCATATGTGGGTTCGAATCCTATCACCAGCTACTTAACTTTGGCACCCGAACAGCGATAAAAAGTGAATCTCCTCGCCGTGAGGTTCGAAAATAATGTGTGATGTTTCTTCCACACATCGCCTGGAATTGATGAGAATTCCTTCTTTTACAGAGAGTTCCTTTAGGCATGTTTGTCAGCTGACCCGAAACTTTCGATTTCGTGGACCCGCCTCTCTCAAGGGGAAGGATATATACCGAAGTGACAAAAAAAAAACAACTGGAAAAGATGCTACCATTTCCAATACATATCACCACACCCATGCGGTAAATGGTATCGTCCGCAAACCACGTATACACTCAAGAGCAACTGAATTAGAGATACCTGTCTAGTAATATGTAGCACCACGTATCCCCCTGATGACGGCGGCGATTCGTCTCCGCATGGATTCGACAAGACACTGGAAGCGTTGGGAAGTCGTACGGATCCACGGCCCCTAAACAAGATCCCACAATTCACGAAGATTTGATGGAGGGGTTCAGAGCCTCGAACATCTCTCTCGATAACATCCCAGATGTGCTCCATGGGATTGAGGTCAGGTGACCTAGCTGGCCAAGGAAGCGAGGTCACGTCGGTGGAGTGTTCATCCAACCATTCGGATACAATTCGGAAGCGATGTCACGGTGCATTGTCTTGTTGCAGGATGAGGTCCCCACTGGGATGTTGAAGACGCACAAACGGGAGCAAATGGTCGTTCAGGATATCCCAGTACCGTTGTCCTGTGAGGGACGATGTCACACGTACCAGGGGTCCCATTTCAGTCCACGTAAACAGTCCCCAGACGAGAATGCCACCCCCTCCAGCTTGAAGAGTACCCTGCTGGCAAGAACGACCCATCGTTTCATGTGGTTTGCGCCGTACTCGTATCCTGCCATCCGCATGTACCAACGCGAATCTCGAATCATCAGTCCAGGCTACATTTTCCCATATGTCTAGGGTCCAGTGGCGATGTTCCCGCGCCCATGCTAATCTTTGCATCCTGTGATGTGCGGTCAGCAGCGGTACCCTCGTGGGACGATGTCTTCTGTACCCCATAGCGAAGAGATGGTTCTGGATGGTGTGGCTGCTTACACGTTTTTGTGCACCAGCGTTAAATTGCCGAGTGATTCCTTGCACTGTGGCCCGTCTATCCGCTGTTACAATGCGAGCTAGCCGACGATGACCCCGCGCATCCACACGCTGTTGTCCACGGCAGTTGGCCCTTGCAGGGATGGTTTTATCGGATTCGATGTACTCACGGCGCTCCCGTGACACAGTGGCTCGTGAAAATCCCAGTGCCTGCACGACTTCCGAGATGGAGAAACCCATTCGTCGGGCCCCGACAATTTGCCCACGATCAAATACACTTAGATCCTTCGTCTTACCTATACTGTGTACGACTCTTACTGATTCCCGTCGCATCACTCCTTATATTGTCGGGTCGCTGCATACGTCATGTCGTTTCCGTTTACAGGGCCGCCCGCAGCGCCACATTTGCATAACGCCAGCTGTTTCTAATTCAATTGCTCTTCAGTGTATATAGAGACAGATATCTCCGCAAGCTCAAGTAGTAGCATTCGCAGTTCAGATGACAGCTTATCAGGATTTAGGCGATTTCAAATGTGGTATGATAGTGGGAGCCCCGGAAATGGGTCACTTCATCTCGGAAATTACCATGAAATTTGAAGTTCAACAATTTCAAAGGAGTACCTGGACTATACAAACTCAGGGGATAAATTCAGAGTGCGAGGCCGGTGTGGCCGTAGAAAAGCGCTGGACGATTGTGGACAGCAGCGTCTGGCACGCATCGTAATATCCGTATTCAATGCTCGAGACGGTAGAAGCGCATCAGTGTTAGGACAGTGCAACCTTTCCCTGTGTTCCATGGGGTTCCTGAGCAGATGGCTCACCTGAGTGCAATTGCTGACCCGACGACACAATCCGTGCGCCTCACTTTGGTTCGGGAACGCCGCTATTGCACGCAAGATGACTGGAAACGTGTGACCTGGTTCGACGAATTGCGGTACCAACTGTTTCGGGCAAATGGAAGATTCCAGGTATGGCGACAACCCCACTAGGCAATGGATCCTGCATGCCTACAAGGGACAGTGAAAGCTAGTGGTGGCTCTGTTATGGTGTGGGGTGTTTTCAGCTGGCGCGCATTAGGACCCCTCATACCTCTGCAGACCGCTCCGAGCGGTGCAGGCTACTTAACCATCGTTGGGGATCATTTGCACCTGTTCGTGTCACGCAACCACTACGATGGGTGCGACCTCTTTCAAGACGACAATACGCCACGGCACACGTCCACAGTAACGCAATTACGGTTGGAGGGCATTAGGTTTGGCATCATGACTTGGGATCCCCTGTTGGCCGGATTTAAACGCCATCCAAGACATTTGGGATGTTGTTCAACGTGCAGTGAATTCCAGGAATCCTCCACTGTAATTGTGGAAAGCTTTTCAGGAAACACGGTGTGAACTGTCTCCACAGTACTACAGAGAGCTCGTGGAGCCCATGCCCCGTCGAGTTGCTGCAGTTATCCGACCACAAGGAGGACCAATGCGGTATTAGAGAGGCATCCCAGTTATTTTGGTACTTCAGTGCATACGAAGTACCTACCGCAGAGGTGACACACATGAAAGCTGAAGCGATAACCTTTGTCGGTGTAGTTAAATTGGCAAAACAGTAGACTCCGGAGAAGTCAAATGTGAGTTCAAATCCCATCAACAACAGAAAAAGGCTTATATTTCACATTGTGACTGCACAAGTTCTTTTCATTCACGTAACTGTGTCGTTTGTATAACAAACAATTTGCTAAAGACGCCTAACTTAAAACATTTAAACACCTTACCTTAAATAAACAAGTTAGTAAAACCATGCAATGCATTGATCATGATACGCTTTCCGACATACAAGGAATAATTACTCAAGTCATTACTCAAGTTATGAGGATAATGGCTGTGGAATAAATCTCGCTCCTCTGTCCTAATTTCGGTGATATTCAATAGAACCGGTTCAATATACCTCCGAAACAACATACCTAAGTTTTGTCGCAATAAAAGTATTTTTAGTCAAGTTAAGAGCATAATGGCTGTGGAATAAATCTCGCTCCTGTGATCTGACCTTTGACCCCATTTCGATTATATTAAACAGAATTGGTTCAGTTTACATCAGGAACAAAATACTAAAGTTTTGTTGCAATAGTAGCATTTTTAGTCAAATTATGAGGAAAATGGTTGTGGAATAGATCTCGCTCCTGTGCCCTGACCTTTGACCACATTTCGATGATATGCAACATAACCCGTTCAGTATATCTCAGAAACAACATGATAAAGTTTTGTCGCAATCGAAGCTTTTTTTTTTGTAAGTTATGACGCATAAGGGCAATAGAATAGATCTTGCTCTTGTGTCCAGACCTTTGACCCCATTTCACCCATTTTCAAATAGGGGTCGTCCCCAAGTGGTCCCCTACCACATGCCGAAATTTCATCGAAATCGAACCATGTTTACGCGAGTTATCGTGCGGACGGACGGACGGACAAAACTGGAGCATATACGCTTCTTCATCCTACGGTTGGAAAGAGTAAAAAAGGCATATAGAGGCTATGGACAACTCAAAAAAGTACTGAGATATGCAGGCTTGGTGTGACCAAGAAAGATAAGAAAGGGAACTCATGGATCAAGAAAATGTGAAGGTTGGATGATACGATGCCCAAAGCATAGACGCTCGCGCGCCAGTGAATTAATCACATTTCTATCGAGCTGATCACCCTTGAACAACTGAAATATTAGACTGGATACCATGTAGAGATGGGCTAAACAGTGATTTTCCTGTAACAGTGACAATGGTGATAATTCCCCGAAAGTAACGGTGACTCAATGTCACCATCGGCTCGCTTTGAATTCTTTGTTTACACGCGAACGCACAGAGAAAGCCATAACAAAGACTATCTTAAGCGTGGGAAAAGGGGAGACTAAAAGAAAGCTCACATCACTAGCGACTTCTATGATGCTTCAAAAGAAATGGAGACAAAATTTTTAGAAAAGAAGACAAGGTAACCCAAACTGTGACGTAACAATTATCTTGGATACCAAGTATTGCTCGGACACGGCTAACGGCGAAATTCTTATAAGCAGTGTTCCCTCTAAGATGCGCGCGCGCACGGCAGAGCAGGGACTTGACTTCCTCCGCACAGCTGAAATAACTTCCGCGCAGTAAGCATTTTAGATTAAAATTCCCAAATCCCTAATTAATTTTCATTAATCGAAAATCAATTACTTGCAAAAAATAATAATAAATAAATAAAATTCAGGCTCTCAAAAGTCAAAAGAACACTTATCTTAAATTCCGTTCGCCTCCTTCTAAGTTCGACTCATTGTCCTCTTCATTCTCAAAGGCTTCTTGCAAAGTGGCCTCGTGCGAGCAGATAGTAAGGTCGAGAATGCGGATTAGTGATTTTTCCACGCCGAGAAAGAGGCAGATGTTGAGTCTTTTCTCAAAACAACACATGAGTGCCAGCCAATCGCAGCAAACCGTAACCAAGCTCATTGTAAGCAAACCGTAACCAAGCTCATTGTGCGCAAACCGTAACCAAGCTCATTGTGCTAACTAATGCAGCCATGCTTCGTTGGCGTGGTAAAGGCAATCCGGTCTGTTAAACTGTAAGCCGCTGGTAAAAGGGTTTTGCTCAAACTTTCGTCAGATAATAAGGCAGATTTTTTCCAACATGTAAGACGTCTTGTGTTTGCGTTCAAGTTCGTTTTTGGGCCGTGTTTTTTGTTAAATTTAATAATGTCTAAAGGAAAGAACCAGAGTTGTTTAGAACCATTAAAACTGTATGTAGTTGCTTTTATTTCTTCATGACATCCGCCGATAACTTCCTCAAAAAAAAAAAAAAAAAAAACTTCGATCACATAAATGGTAAACAATATTTTTGTAATACTCTCAAAGATGGTGGAGTCCTAAATTCCCACGGTCGAATTTTTAGTTTGGGGAAAAAAATTGAGAGATGGTTTATCTATTCCTTGTAAGGACTTGCACTTGTTCAATTTGAACTAATTTTTCTGAATTTAGTTGTTATTTTGTTTCTTATTCTCCTTGGTATTTAGATATGCACAGGAAACTGCGTATTATGCCTAAATATGCTTTTCCTCATTTCGAGTTTTTTTTTCTATTCCAGAAGTAAGTTGAGTTTCTCACTTTTCATAAAATAAAAATTGTAATTAATGAAGTAGTTTTAATATTCTTTTTAAATAATCAATTGCAGAAAGAACGGTGATAAAAATGGGGGATTAGAAAACATAAGGGTTCCAATCCAAGTTCCAACTTCTACTGCATTAGTAAGAGAAGTTGAGAAAATAAATTTTTTTGCTCAAGTGGTTTTGATGCTTGCCCTGCTCATTGGGTTAAAAGTGTATTGCCCACGGCCGCTTAGAAAGAATATTGCTTATCAGTGAATTTGAAACTGTTAATACTTTTTGTCACTGGTCGTAACGGTGATAGTGATTTTTCAGTGACGGCGACAAAGTAATAGTAACATGATTTCCGGCACAACTCTAATACCCAGGAATAGGAAAGTCCACGAAGAAAGTCGTACAGGAAAAGGGTGTATGAAATTCGAAAGCATGGCAGAGTGACTAGGAAGAGAGTTACACGAGACAGAGTGTTGTGTAAGAGATCCGGAGAGACCTTCATCCAGCTACGGAATGATGATGATGATCAAAAACATAACTTATTTCCATAATTTTTGTTTTGTTTATGGTCACCTGTACTGTAAATTCAACAATATTACGATGTTTCTGGCATTGCACTGAATATTTCTACTTAATCTTGAGGAATTTGAACGACTATAAGTTTGTCTGATTACGGCCATTGGCTCAGCGATAAAAGTTTACCTGACTTCTGAAGTAATCCGCACGTAAAGTTGTACAAAATCACGCAGCATGCATGTGAACAAAAGTTTCTGTCACTTAGATTGCACGCACGAAAACTTTTCCTTCCGTTCTGTTCGAGTCGTGTAAGTACAGCGTGTGAGTGCGCGCCTTCAAGCACGAACATTTTACAGAAACTCCTCACGGAAAGTAAGAAACTTTCTATGAACAAGTACAATAAATCAAGCTGGTCTTGTAACTTTTATTTACTTCTTCTCAAAGCAATTTGATTTTGATGGAAAAATAATTAAAATAACCTTTCTGCATCTGCAAATGAGTGGAAAAAGGAGGGAAACCGCGTTTCTCGCTGCAATGATTTATTAAACGGTTACATAAAAAAAAGTCCACACTGATTTCGGGGCTTTAGAAAGGTAAAGATACGTTGGATGCGTTTTATAATTCGTGCTAGCTATTGGAAGCGGGAACAAAGCAGGAATTTATTATCTTTTTTCAACTTTTTCAGAGGGGACGTTGTAATACCACCGAGGTGAGAACACGGAAATCATGGTGAGGGCGAAACCCCGTGCTTAACAATGCTTGCGAATAAGTATGTGATGTCAGAACCCTCCTCTGTTCAGAAACGGGTGCTACCAAATTACCAAATCACCGATCAAGAAATCATATGACTACTAGGATGGAATATCACATTATTTTGTGTGCCCTCATGGTAAACCGAAGGGGAGGGAGGAAACCGAAGTAACAGGACAGCGTGTTGGAAGCTGTGAAACTGAGCTTTCCGAAAAACTGCAGTTGGAAGATTCAAACAATAACGATAGATACCATGATACTAATTTGTTGTTACGGTGTCGTAGAAATGAAAATTACATGATTACAGCAATCAGATAAACCCAAAAAGTTTAAAATATTCAATTAAAGAACTGTCAATTGTAACATACCTACATATATTTTCGTTTAATTTCGTTTTCAGGATATCCAGTTTTGTGATCCCACAGATGCATGACCATTATTCATTTCTTATTACGTTAGTTGCTTAAATTTATTTCATCCATCGTTTAGATTTTTATGCCAACCTTATTTTATTTAAATCAGATACATTCTTCCTTTTCTTTTAGAGACAAGAGCTTTATTCGAGGTTTAAGTAAGTATTCACAAATGTACTGTATATACATTTTACTACTTCTTCCATTGGTGACCAACACAAACGTTCGTCTTTCCTCACTCTGAGTCAAGTTCTGTTCATTCACCAACCCATCCGCGTAATCTCTCTCTCTCTCTCTCTCTCTCTCTCTCTCTCTCTCTCTCTCTCTCTCTCTCTTTTCTCTTCCACCTTAAGGTGGTCCCATCCAAAAACCCTATCCTCCGTTTCCAATGGCCAAATTTCTAAAGACATCTTTTTCGCAATTATTGTATTCCTAAGGATGAAAATTTACACATCGATAAAAATAACTTTAAATTATGCCACGGCATAATATATATAAACACCCACATCCGTCTGTCTCTCTGGAACGCTTGACGTCACAGCAACGTCTGCATTTTTGCACCATCACTTAACGAACAATTCGTACGTGCTCTCACGATGTCAAAATGATTGCCTGCTATATAATAGCACGCGATCACTTTTAAATGTCAAGGTGATCTCGTGCTAATTTAAAAACATTGGGTTATTAATGACTCTAGTTATATTTTCTCGATCTACAAAATTCGAATTGAATTTTTAATATCACAACAAGTTGAGTCTGCACGCGATCACATTGAGATGTCAAGGTGATCGCGTGCTAATTTGAAAACAATGGATTATCAATGACTCGAGTTCTATTTATCCGATCTACAAAATTCGAATTAAAATCTTAATATCGCGGCAAGTTGCGTTTGTATATTAAGGTGGTTTCACCTAAAATCTTTGCATAACAAGTTTTCAATGGTAAAACTTCTTTACATATTTTCTTCTCAATTAATGTATTCCCAAGAATAAAAAATTGCACATCGATAAAACTAACTTTAAGTTATAGCATGGGATACTTAATACTTTGCTAAAACATAACCATAAATACATAAAAAATCACTCATTTTTCTTTGAGAAATTTTCAGACCTATTAATAGACGGTGAGACCTATGCATTGATGACAAACAAATGTTGGATTGTTTAATTATGGTCATGTTTTAGCAAGTATTAAGCATTCCATGCTATAACTTAAATTTAGTTTTCATCGATGTAAAAATTTTCGTCCTTGGGAATACATTAAAGAAAATAAGTAAAGAAGTTTTACCATTGGAAACATAAGGAAGAGATTTTAGGCGGAACCACCTTAATTTAATTTAGCACAATTCGAATATTAATTTGTACGCTTTAATTATTTTTTTACTTTTTTAATTTTATTTACTTTCCGAGTTTAGTGCTGATTATATTAAACATTTTGCAAAATATCGATCAATCTACACGCCGTAACCTACAATAAAAACTGAAATCTTGACATCTCAAAGTGCGCAAGATTGCATCTAAAAGCAGATGTCGCCTCAGTAGCACATTGTCGATAATTTACATAGTTCCGATTTGTAATACCAGATGTCGCATCATTTTGTAGAAAAAACTTTGTTATAAAAGTTTCAAACTAACCGTCGAATAGGACAGTTAAAAACAAGCCGTGAAGAGAATATCAAGTGTGCCGGAGAAAAAGTCATTTAAAGGGAAAGATTAAAAAAAAAGTTATTAAAATAAGTTTACACGAAAACAACTTTCCGAGTTCAGTACTGATTATATTACACATTTTGCAAAATATCCATCTATCTAAACGCTCTAACCTACTATTGTTAAACAACAAATATTTTACACAGAACGCGAGGTCTTTTTTAAAAACGGAAATAAATAGCATACAATTTTTTAGTTCTAAGATGAATGAGTTCTTACCATATAAGTTTTTAATATGTTTCCGTACAGAAATCCGGCGTCTATTTGATTAGTTTTCAATCTGCTTCAATTAAAATTTTCACCCCGTCCTGGACGGGAAACATCCCCTATATATTAATATTTATTTAAAGCTTAAATACAACCGTCCTAGGACGGACTATACGCTAGTATTTAATAGTTGCTAAAACTTAAATATAATTTTATAAAAATCAATTATTCTTCCTTAGGTGATATTTAAGCCTGCTAACAGATAGCACGACCTGCACATTGATGACGTCACCGGATGGCTTATTTCGAAATTATAAATCAGCAATACGTACAATTCCAATGACATTTTCAGATAAATTATCCTCAGAAAATATAATCTAAGTGGTTCAAAACATTCCAGACTATCGCATAGATAGACAAAAGCGCTGATTTTATTCCGAAAATTAATAAAATTATTGAAAAAAATCAACAGTACTGCTGATTTGTCATTCTGAAATAAGCCATCAAGCATTTGTTTGTCCACTGACGACAACACTAATGCCATGGCATTAGTGGATTTCTACAGAGAAGGAAGAGCTTCTTCCAGAACTGCAGATGATGGATAGTAAATATTTCGCCTCCTCCCCCACGCGGCAGCTCCCTGTTAATTTTTATTGAGCAACACAAGTAAATTTTAGAGAGAAATATGTGGAGGATTTTAGGAAGGGAGTGTCTGACCCCAGGTCTTAAACAACCCTTAGAAATAGGAAGCTAGGAGATTTGAGTTACAGTGCCCGACAGGAAAGTCATACGGAGGCGAGATAGAAAGGTGAGGAAGACGCCCTTATTTATAACCGGGGGGGGTACCCCGGGTCCGACGGCTTAACGTGCCAATCCGAAGCACGGCGGCTATTTAGTGGTTCGAGCGTTCGCACCTGTCTGGGATCGATACTGATACATTTCCGTGGCAGTCACGAATGACCACTAGGCCATTCGCGGCCCAGCATACGTAGAAGCGCAACCAACCGGCCAAGTGAAGCATTTCAACAGGAAACGAATGATCAGAAAAAATCGTGCGCTTATACTATAGAAGCTGAAGTTCCTTCCTCGTTCTCGTTCCCCAGTTGAGAAACATATCGGTTAATCGCAGGAAAAGAAGACATTGAAAATCTGGAACAGAAGATTTTCTTTATTGTTGCCTAAACAGGTTAGTTACAGTTCTAGGGTTTGTTCGGGTCACGGCTATATTTTATTACATGAAATTCGAGCTCAGGCTCATAACGCCCAAACTCAGCACTGTTGCTCATGCTACTCGCAAAATCTAGAAGCAGAAAAAAAAAAAAAAAAAAAGCCGAAGTTCGGGTGCAACCGCATCAAAAATTAAAATATTTCTTTTTAGTTTGTTATTCTTGTCCAAACGAAGCGAATAAGATACCGCCAATCAATCACAAGGGCGAATCCAGATAGGGAGGACCACCTCCCTCAGGACCAATGAAAAGGTTCGATTTCTTAGATTTAATAACAAATTGAATATATTTTCGTGAAAGTAGGTATTACTTATAAGTATATTACTTTTCTTAATTAATAGGAAGAATACTAGTTCATTTTGAGGAAAAATATCAGAAGGATCCCCGGTTATTCCAGACACTTGCGCCCCCCCCCCCCCATCATCTCACACACACACGAAAATCCTGGATTCGCCCCTTGCCAATCACGGGATACACTCAAGAAGCATACGTGCAAATTTTAATTTTAAAAAGTAAGAATTTTTTTAGGACACTAAAACTTTCGCTCTTCGCCGCTTTACTTTACGCGCGGGAACAATGAAAAAAAAATAAAAAAGAGAGAGGCAATTGGTTTGTATCGAGCAAAACCGTGAGTTTGCAACACAAGTCATTAAAATTCTCTTGTGAAATGAAAAATAAAAGGGAGAAATTATAAACAGCCATGAATGTAATATTTATTTATTTTTAAAATAAAGTATTCCAGACGTCAGAAAATAAAACACAAAGGGAAAACATGCGGTCTGCATATTTGCACTCGGCTCTAATTGTTTCATCGCTTAAGCTTGCGTTTAACGTCTAAACACGTGTCGTTTATCACGTTTAATTCAGTTATAGTACATGTGTTTAGAAAGATGAAAAGTCGCAGACATGCATCCCTAAAACGTGCGTGCTTTAAAAGCTTCAAAAAAAAAAAAAAAAAAGAGAAATACGAAACTTCGGCACTTCACGGACTGCCTCACTGTCGCTGTCGAAAAGGCCAATTTTTTTTTTCCACTACCCAAAAGTTTTTAAAGTGTAAAATTCCCTAAAGTTCAATAGCGAGACAGTTTTTTACCCCTAACACTTATAACGTTGCTGCTGGCTTCAGTTTTTCCTCTGTGAAAGACAGAAAAAGCGAATGACCATGGGAATTTTTTCGCTCCATTCTCTTTTTTACTGCTGAGTTTGAATCATGAGGAAAAATCCCTCTACCAGAGAGATTGATTGCCATTGCTGTCGATCAATAAGCAGATGACAGAGGGAGGGTTTCTCGGAAGTATAGGGGAGAGAGTGCAGGGTCACGTGTGCTGAAATTTCCGACATTACAACTGCAGTTCTGATGGCTTTTTGCAATTTCTTTCGTTTGTTCTTTCTTTTTTCTTTTTTTTTCACACAGCAGCCATTAATGCCACAGTGGAGGGAGGTGAGGGCACGTTAACAGGCAGGAAGAAGTAGAGAGGTCGCCTTTTGACGTTCTGTGGGGGAGAGGGGGTGAGAAGAAGCAAGCTTTGGTGGAAGAAGTGATAGAGTGAAAATGTTCCGTCTATCTGGCATATCACATCATCGGAAACATTTCCCAATAGTTTCTTTTTAAATCCTTAGGTGCCTAAGCCTTTTTTTTATGCTTTTTCTCTGTCAGAATGATACGGCAAAGCAATATCCCAACCTGGAAAATTACTTTGCAGACATTTTTATCGAGGCAAATGAACAGCAAATGCTTTTAACACAAAAAGCTGTAAGAATGGATTGAGGAATAAAATGAGCTATACCTACTTATTAAATTCCAGCGGAAATTCGAATTTCCTTTTGAATTTTTCGAAGTTCATTCAGAAGGGAGTAATCAAACATGGAGTCGAGCATGTGGTGACTGACACGTTATGATGAATCACTGAGTAGATGTCAGAACCAAACAGAAACTCACAAGAAATTAGTACCTCTGAGAGAAAGAGCCTGTCTTAGTAAAATTGCATCCCTCAATTTGATGAACAATATTAACCCGCCCCAGTTGCCTAGTGGTCCGAGGCAGGGTTGGAAACGGGTCAAGAATTTTGGACCCGGACCCGACATTCCGGATGACTCGGATATATATATATATTTTTTTGTTCCACTACGAAAACTCTCACACTTTGACAAGATCACCGAACGAAACGCAATTTGTGAACATCCCCTTATATAGGAAAATGTACGAGTGTGCCGGTATGGAAGTTTTCTTAGCAGCGGAAGAATGCATGGGAGTTTACCGGTGTGGGAGCTTACCGGTGAGGGAGTTTACCACTACCCGGCTATGCCACCAGCCTGGAGCCAGTATTAAGTACGGGCGACTGCCTACAGCTGTTAGAGTTGGCCATGGAGTGTGTGGCGTACATTTCTAACTCAACCCTCCTCTTGAGTTACTGTATTCTTATACAAATTTTGTTTATTCTCGTTAAACGTTTTCTGGCTGAACACCATACATTCCTTCTCGATGAATTTGATTTTGGCAACAACGGTCAAAATGCAAACACATAATGAGATAAGAGCGCGAGTGTTTTTTTTTGTTTTTTTGATTGGAGGTTTAACGACCACCGTGAGCAACTCAATGGGCTATTATAAGCAGTCGCCCGTCCCTAATTTAGGGTCACTGGTTCTAGGGATGGGAGAGAGCCAGTGTCGTAAGACAAACACAACGTCTATGCCTCACCGGGATTTGAACCCAGACCCCTTTCGGACGAATGATCAGAGCCATCGCTTAGACCACTGCGCCACCGCACCCAACAACCAACCAACCAACACTCGCGCTGGGGCGGCAGCGCGAGTGTTGGTTGGTTGGTTGTTGAATTTTTATGGCGCAAGGGCCATGTAAGGCCAAAGAGCGCCAAACACAAGACAATCAAACAGACGGTATTAAAAACGTAGTATAATGCTTAACAGACTTATTCAGTAAAAGTGAAAAATCAGAATGATGGAAGAGGTAAAAACTAGATACGTTTAAAAAAGTCAATCAGTTTTAAAAAAGAAAGCACAGCGAATGTATCGCAGTGGTCATCTAGGAGCCGCTGCAGCGTAGCGGCGTCTTCGTTCAACAAATGAGGTTGAAAGAAGTGAAAACGAACGTCACGAAAGCGAACACAACTACAAAGAATATGACTGACAGTGAGTCGACAATTGCACGTTGCACACATCGGCGCAGTGTCGTCACGCGGCAAGATGCGCTGGGTGAAATGACAATGCCCAATGTGGAGACGCGTAAGAATAACTTCCTCCCTACGGTTCCGGCGACATGATGATTTCCAAACTCCAAGAATCGGTTTGATACGATGCAGTTTATTTTCCACCTGTTGATCCCACAGACCATGCCATGTTCGCTTGATACGATCCTGAACAGGAAAACGGAAATCACGATGAAAAAGTGGCAAGGGTGTGACGACCAAAGAGGAAGCGGATCTAGCAGCCGCATCAGCACATTCGTTACCCGAGATTCCAACATGCCCAAGAATACAGCAAAAGTGAACCTGAAAACCGGCCTCGAGCAAACGACGAAGCAACCATCTCACATCCAAGAGGAAAGGATGGTCACGGCAATCCGTATATACCATAGTACGGTGGTGAAACTCGACTGAACATGGAGAAGGGCGACATACACAGCATGCATCTCCGCCGAAAATACTGTGGCCTCAGCTGGGATCCTCGCAACAGAAACATCATCCACACAGACGGCAGCTGATCCGATCCTACAACATCACCCATCTTAGATCCGTCGGTGAAAACTGGAACGTAATCAGGATTAAGGTAACGGTGTTCAGCGAAGAGCCTCTGGAACACGGAAGCAGGGGTTGAGGACTTATCAAAAGAAGTAAATTTGACTTCAGTGACGACCTCAAAACGCTGCCACGGCGGGTCCCCAACGACCCTGGTCTCTCCACAACAAGTGACAATTCGAGCCCTGCATCACGAGCTACGGCCACGATACGAAGACCGAAGGTTGGAATGCACGAGGGCCGGTTTTCAAATAAACGAGCATGCTGTGGATGGAAAACTGCATCGTACAAAGGATGGTCTGAAAGAGATCGAAGTTTCAAGTAAAATTGAAGAGACAGCTGCAGACGACGTAATTCAAGCGATGGTTCGTTCGAGTCACCATAAAGGCTGGGAATCAGAGACGTTCGAAATGCGCCCGTACAAAGACGCTGCGCTTGATGATGAATAGTGTCCGAAGGCCGGAGAACGGAACAACGCGCAGAACCATACACGATACAACCATAACCCAGTTTCGACCGTATTAGAGAATGATAAATGCGAAACAAAGACACACCCCACGAGACTCTCGTAAGGGCCTCAAGAATTGACAGAGCCTTCAGACAGGAAATCCTGAGCCACCGAACGTGCGCACGGAACTTAAGCGCACGGTCGACGGTCAGTCCAAGGAACTTGGTACCCGGCAAAACTGGTATGGCTGTTCGTTCCAAATGAAGCTCTGAGTCTGTATGGAGGCCACGCCTCCGGCAAAAATGGACACACGCTGTCTTGTCGGAAGAAAGAACGAAACCATTGTTGTGCGCCGCTTTAACGATCTGGTTAATCGCAGACTGCAGCTGTCTTCCAATGAAATGCATGCTTGATGACGAGCAGAAAATCTGCAAGTCATCTACATAAACAGTAGGCGAAACCGCAGAAGGAAGATTTGTGAGAAGACAATTAATGCGTAGGATTAACAATGTGACAGATAAAATGCAACCTTGAGGAACACCTTGTTCTAGCGCGAGTGTTCAAGGTTAACAGTGTATTCTTGTTTCGAGAGGCATTATTCTTTACGAATATGCGTGCATTATTGTTTTTCGACTGGAGGCATTCTTCTTTCGACGAACATGCTTTCCACTGAGCGAAGTTTGTTAATGATATGCGAACTGTAGTCGCTTGTGGAAAGAACGAGCGACATTTACGTATAGAGAAAGACTGATCTAATCAGAATACAGTTTGATGGTACATATTAGATTTTCTGGTGTGCTGAAACATTACTGAATAAACATGATCGAACTTTAAGTATGTTTATCCATTTACGAACCATAACCGTTTATTACAGGTGTTTTGAATGTACGTAACTAAGTCTTCAGCTACTACGACTGAGACCATCCGGAGCAACAACCTTTTAAGTTAACGCTATATTGTAAATGTTGTTACTTCTCTAAAGTTGCTTACAGCAGACTTTAGAATTCAAAGTCAATGTACCCAAGATACCTGGATAATTAGTTTTTCATTTCGAAAAATGCTTGTTTTTTTCATATCAGGATTTCCTTTGTGTACGACTCGCGGGCCATTAAAAAGTGCTCCGCACGTCATTAAAAAGCGCTCCGCGGGCCACGGTTTGAAAGCCCTTGCTCTTGAGGAAGTTTTGCGTTACTTCCTATAAGTGGTGACTAATACACTTGATAAAAGTCTGAAACAGGTCGGGCCGGACTTTCCAAATTTAGACCCCTGTAGACCTGTATGTAGATGGACGCCAGCTACTACCAGGGATTGTTTTCGAATTGTGTACACTCAGAAGGGCTTTACTTCTACTCAGAAGGGGATGAGTTCTTCCAGGGGTATAATGCCGTAAGTCATCGGCCCGCTTTGTGCAGGAAATAGTTCGTTGAACACAGTGCTGATACGAGACATCTTGAATGGCTCCGAACTTGCCTCACCTCAGCTTAAGTGAACATACGCTACACTGAAGAGCAATTGAATTAGAGATGCCTGTATAGTAACGTGTAGCACCACTTTTCTCTCTGATGACGGCGGCGATTCGTCTCGGCATGGACTCGACAAGAAACCGGAAGCGTTGGGAAGCCATACGGATCCACGACCCCTGACCAAGCTCCCACAGTTCACGAAGATTTGATGGAGGGGAGTCAGAGTCTCGAACATCTCTCTCGATGGCATCCCAGATGTGCTCGATGATATTGAGGTCAGGTGACCTAGCTGGCCATGAAAGCGAGGTCATGTCGGTGGAGTGTGCATCCAACCATTCGGATACAATTCGGGAGCGATGGCACGGTACATTGTCTTGTTGCAGGATGAGGTCCCCACTGGGATGTTGGAGACGCACAAACGGGAGAAAATGGTCGTCCAGGATATCCCGGAAACGTTGACCTGTGAGGGACGATGTCACACGTACCAGGGGTCCCATTTCAGTCCACGTAAACAGTCCTCAGACGAGAATGTCACCCCCCCCAGCTTGAACAGTACCCTGCTGGCAAGAAGGATCCATCGCTTCGTGTGATTTGCACCGTACTCGTATCCTGCCATCCGCATATACCAACGTGAATCTCGACTCATCAATCCAGGCAACATTTTTTCATATGTCTAGGGTTCAGTAGCGATGTTCCCGCACCCTTGCTAATCTTTGCACCCTGTGATGTGCGGTCAGCAGCGGTACCCTCGTGGGACGATGGCTTCTGTAACCCATAGCGAGGAGATGGTTCTGGATGGTGTGGCGGCTTACACGTTTTTGTGCACCAGCGTTAAATTGCCGAGTGATTTCTTGCACTGCGGCCCGTCCATTCGCTGTTACAATGCGAGCTAGCCGACGATGACCTCGCTCATCCACACACTGTTGTCCACGGCAGTTGGCCCTTGCAGGGATGGTTTTACCGGATTCGATGTACTCACTGTGCACCCGTGACACAGTGGCTCGTGAAAATTCCAGTGCCTGCACGATTCCGAGATGGAGTGAACCATTCGTCGGGCCCCGACAATTTACACACGATCAAATGCGCTTATATCCTTCGTCTTACCCATACTGCGTCCGACTCTTATTGATTCCCGTCGCATCACTCCTTATATTGTCGGATCGCTGCATACGTCATGTCGTTTCCGTTCACAGGGCCACCCACAGCGCTACATTTGTATAACGCCAGCTGTCTCTAATTCAATTGCTCTTCAGTGTATATTATCAAAAGTAGTCGGACACTATTAAATATTTGCATAAGTGCAAAGAACAGCTGTGCATGAAGGTGCGCTGTGAGTGGGCAGGTATGTTTATAAAGCTGAGATGTTCCCTCGTGTTATCAGTAACTTTGAAGCACATATGCCGCGTGGACGTGAGTTTTCCAAGATTCGGCGTTGGCTGGTTATAGCAAATCATTTGAGTAACGTTTCCATACAAAGCATTGCAGCCATGTGGGCGTTTGCCCTCTCAGAATGGTCATTCCAGGGGCGTAAATTCGTGCTCTGGGGGATGTAGAAAATAGAAATTGTAACTAAACAAGTTAGTAAAATCATGCAATACATTGATTATATGGTACGCTTTCCAACTCCTATGACCTGACCTTTGACCCCATTTCGATGATATTCAACAGAACCGGTAAAGTATACTTCCAGAACAACATGGTAAAGTTTTGTCTCAATCGAAGCATTTTTACGTAAGTTATCACGCATAAGGGCGATGGAATGGATCCCGCTCCTACGTCCTGACATTTGATCCCATTTCGTCCTTTTTTCAGTAGGGTTCGTTGGCAGATGGTTCCCTACCACATACTAAAATATCATCGAAATCGAACCATTTTTACCCAAGTTATGACGCAAAGAGCAATTGAATGCATTCCGCTCCTATGTCCTGACCTTTGAACCCACTTCACCTATTTTCAATACGGTTCGTCCCCAGGTGGTCCCCTACCACATACTAAAATTTCATAGAAATCGAATCATTTTTACGCGAGTTATCGTGCGGACAGACGGACAAAGCTGGAGCATATACGCTTTTCAACCTACGGTTGGAAAGCGTAAAAAAAGATATAATAAATTAGCTTTTACTGGTTTGTTGTGTGGTAATTAATTATGAATAAAGTCTTATGCTGGTTGTTCATAGTAACACTTAATGACAGAGACCTAACTGCCAGACAGAGGTCTGACAATAATTGAACAGAGAAAACCGTACTTACTTAAAACCTTTTATTAGGAAACTCCTGGTATCATCCAACACACAATCTACTAGTCACACAAATCGTATCACAATAATGAAGAAGAACCTAATCACATAGAACGAAGCTCTCTCACGTAACACAAAAGCTCTCCTCGCACATAAACAAAATCTCTCTCACGTACACAAACAAAAGCTCTCCGCATATAAATAAAAGCTCTCTCACGTAACACAAAAGCTCTCCTCGCACATAAACAAAAGCTCTCCGAGGTATCGTTGAACGCGCCTATTTATACTGCCTACCACCACGTCAGGACTACACTCGTTGCCACATATCATTCAGCGGGAGAAATAACATCTCGTTAAGTAAGAAGATAATTTACATAGGAAAATAAAATAACGAGAGATAGTAAAATCAAAAGGAAACTGAATCTAGAGTATACGTTACAAAGAAGGTTACACCGTTCAGTATTTTCTTTTTTAAAGACTTGAGTTAGTCTTATACAATATTCCACGCAGTTAACCAGGCTACAGAGAAACATATGCTATGAGGTGGTTTTTTTTTTTATTGGAAGTTTAACGACCACCGTGAGCAACTCAATGGGCTATAAGCAGCCGCCCGTCCCTAATTTAGGGTCACTGGTTCCAGGGAAGGGAGAGAGCCAGTACCGTAAGACAAACACAACATCCATGCCTCACCGGGATTCGAACCCGGACCCCTTTCGGACGAATGATCAGAAACCATCGCTTAGACCACTGCGCCACCGGGGCGGCGCTATGAGGTGCGTATAACGTAATTGTCTTTCCGCTATAACTTAGTCCTTAAGTCAGTAATTACGTTGTGTATTCTAAAGTCAATGTAATATTAGAAGGTATGCATTACAAGAAAGAGGTCAATTGTAGTACTTACAAATACGTTTATCTTGCTTGCATGGTTTGTACTCCACACTCACATCCGATTTATTGGCTTACTCAATACAGTATCAGTGATTTAACATCCAAACGCAGTTTGCATTTCCTTTTTATCTATCGTTCTTATCCGGTCACACATACGTCACTTGTTCCGACCTCAGTTTGTTGCCAACGTCATTCTCGTTTGAGGGAAAAGACATAACGTTAAGGTTTGAAAATGTCTAAGAGAACGAACTCAAATTTACATAGAAAAAGAAACTCAATAGGAAAGTTAAAATAGAATATACGTTACACGTGAACATCTCATATCCATGAAGGGAATTTTCCAAAACAGTGCACAGAAAACAATATGCTGATATGCATAACCTCTATGAGCTTTCCGAACATGTCGTTGGTATCAAAAGCTAATTTTCTGCTACGCGCAGAAAGGTCTCCGAGTGTTTAGTTTTGGATGAAATTTTTCCAAGCCCTATCCCTGAAGCTTTTCCTATTGTTACGTTCACTCTCCGTAACCTCTTTCGTACTTCGCTGGTTTGTTTTTCGTTCTGCATTTCTGTGGTGTCGTGTTGTCGGCGTTCACATAACGTTTACGGTTTACTTGTTATTTACAACCTGTGGCTCTTGGGTATTTACCTAGTTTTTGCATTTTTACCGTAATCAAATAACGCCAAGAACCTTAAGTGGAATTTTTGAATGATCATAATACTTTTTTTACGCTTTCCAACTGTTGGTTGAAGAAGCGTACATGCTCCAGCTTTGTCCGTCTGTCTGTCCGTCCGCACGATAACTCGCGTAAAACTAGCTTCATTTCGACGAAATTTTAGTATGTGGTAGGGGACCACCTGGTGACGTACCCTATTGAAAATGGGCGAAATGGGGTTGAAGGTCAGGACATAGGAGCCGGATCCATTCCATTGCCCTTATGCGTCATAACTTGCGTAAAAATCGTTCGATTTCGATGAAATTTTGTTATATGGTAGAGAACTACTTGGGGACGTACCGTATTGAAAATGGGCGAAATGGGGTCAAAGGTCGGGACATAGGAACGGCATCCATTCCATTGCCCTTATGCGACATACCTTAAGTAAAACTGCTTAGATTGCGACAAAGCTTTATCATTTTGTTCCAGAAGTGCACTGAACCGGTTCTGTTGAATATCATCGAAATGGAATCAAAGGTCAGGACACAGAAACGAGATTTATTCCACAGCTATTAACTTGAGTAAAAAGGCTTCTATTGCGACAAAACTTTAGTATGTTGTTCCGGAGGCATACTGAACCAATTCTGTTTAATAATCGAAATTGGGTCAAAGGGCACAGGAGCGAGATATATTCCACAGGCATTATCCTCATAACGAGAGTAAAAGCTTGAGTAAGGATTTCTGGCATGTTGGAAAGCGTATCATATAATCAATGCAATGCATGATTTTACCAACTTGTCTATAACGGCTGAGTGTGAGAAAGTACAAACGACGTATTATTTGAGTGGAATTGGAAAGGACGTAATTTCAAGTCTCGTCCTCCCAGATAAGAAAAGCCTGATGTGGTTCTGATCGCAGCTAAACTAAACATACCAAAATCGACTGTAAGGGCTGTCGTGATCAGATGGAAGCAGGATGGTGCAACTGCGCAGCAAAATTATTGTTCAGGAAGGTCGCAGAAACTGACGAAACGTGGCAGAAGAGCCATGGTTAGAAATGTGAAGAAATCCCATTCTTCTTCTGCCGTTCCCATTACTGCTGAAAAAGGAAATGCTTGTAATGGTTCGTTAAGTACCATAAGTATCCACAGAGAGTTGCACAGTGTGGGTTATTATGGCAGAGCAGCGGCTAATAAGCCAAACATCACTACATTGAATGCGAAGCGTCGTTAGGAGTGGTGTGTCACCCGTTGTTACTGGATTGTGGGCAACTGGAAAGCTGTTCTTTGGAGTGATGAATCACGCTCTTCTTTTTCCCTCTTCCAATTTGATGGGTGTGTTTGGAATTGGAGGCAGCCCGGCGAATAATTTTCGTCGTACTGTGTTTTTTTAACTGTTAAGTTTGACGGAGGCTCCATCACGGTATGGAGTTGTTGTTTTTTGTTTTTTGTTTTTTTGATTGGAGGTTTAAAGACCACCGTGAGCAACTCAATGGGCTGTAAGCAGTCGCCCGTCCCTAATTTAGGGTCACTGGTTCCCGGGAAGGGAGAGAGCCAGTGCCGTAAGACGAACACAACACCCATGCTTGACCGGGATTCGAACCCGGACCCCTTACAGACGAATGATCAGAGGCCAACGCCTTAGACCACTGCGCCACCGGGGCGGCAGGAGTTGTTTTCGGTGGATGGGACTAGTACCGTTGGTTATTTTACAACAAACCGTGAACACTGAAGTGTACTTGGACTTTCTGGATAATTCTGCCCAACCAACAGTGTGACAGTGCTATGGAAATGACCGTTGTCTCTTCCAATACAATCGAGTCCCCCTGCCATACTGCACGCCTGGTGAGTGGGACTGGTTTCTTGAAAATGAGGCGAAATTCTTAGACTGAGTCCTTATCTTCATTGGCGTAATCACAGTCCCCGGCAGCTGCGCGGGGCGTAGGTTTCTAAGGGGAGTACTGCAGCTGACAGTTATAGTTTTATGGAAAAATCCAAACACGCACAAAAACAAACAAACAAAAAATTAATCCAAAACTTCATATTTTCTTTTAAGATATATTTAGCTTTGTCTAAATAAATATAAAGTTTCACTTTTAAAACACTGGATGTCCTACAGATTGAAGCTGTTTGGCCCTTTCGCTCTTGGTTGTAATACGATCGCTCTCCAATCGCCCTCTCTCTCTCTCTCTCTATGCTGCTGAGGAAAAATGAGAGGAAACATGCGGATACGCCTTGGAGGACATGGGAAAACAGTCACCTACGTATACGAGAGGCGCCAACACATTTATTCACACCAGCCGCAGATCTATACAAGGTGTAAGAGGGTGATTTCTTCAAGTGATTTGTTTTAGTTTTGGACAAAACAATTAAGCGTTGCTATTGCTTTTAGCTCTTCGTTATAGTAAGCATGTCTACCTTATTTACTGTGTAGAAACTTTCATATACAAGCTGACGGCATCCATTTGCAAAATGCCACAAAAGTGTCCAAGTGAAGCACAGTATCGGCGAAACAAAAGAGGAGAACGCGCGAAGGAACTTCCAAAACTCGACCAGTTTATTTGGCGCTGAGTCAATTAAACTCAAGTGCCGTTTCAGATGAACAGAATGATGATTTATATACCACATCAACTGTTTAAAGTTTAAAAGCAGTCATTTTACAAAAACCAAGCATTTCTGAAACGAGTAAAAGTAAATTGGGTGATTGATTATTAAGTCTTATTAACCTTAACCACCTAAATATGTTTTACGGAATTGGTTTCTTACGATAAAATGTATATTCATGTTTATGCACCGATTCGTGCCTCGCGTTTATCCTTATTGGCTGATTAATAACCTCTCATTACGTATTTCTGTTCTAATAATCACTTAAAAAGGTTAAAACTACAGAGCTCTAGGTAACCCCCTTTCTTTTCCAGACACTCTTCCTGTCTTCCTGAAACTCCCCTCCTTCACCATCACCACCACCACCACCACCACACACACACACACACACTGTGAAAAACACATTCTCCCTCGTGTTCGAAATTGTGGGAAAATTAATGTTCTCAGGGGTGCTGAAGTAAATTTTGTGTGGGGGCGCATGTTGTGCTAGTTAGGCAACTGCTGATCATAATTCCATAGAATACCTATGGGATGGATTAGAGCGACGGATACGAAATCGACCACAAAGACCGTCTTCGCTCTCCACTCTAGCAGCAGCTTTGCAGGACGACTGGAGAGACGGATACGAAATCGACCACAACGACCGCCTCAGCTCTCCACTCTAGCAGCCGCTTTGCAGGACGACTGGAGAGACTAATACGAAATCGACCACGACGACAGTCTTCGCTCTCCACTCTAGCAGCCGCTTTGCAGGACGACTGGACAGACGGATACGAAATCGCCCACAACGACCGCCTTCGCTATCTACTCTAGCAGCCGCTTTGCAGGACGACTGGACAGACGGATACGAAATCGACCACAACGACCGTCTTCACTCTCCACTCTAGCAGCAGCTTTGCAGGACAACTGGAGAGACGGATACGAAATCGACCACAACGACCGCCTTCGCTCTCCACTCTGGCAGCAGCTTTGCAGGACGACTGGAGAGACGGATACGAAATCGACCACAACGACCGCCTTAGCTCTCCACTCTAGCAGCCGCTTTGCAGGACGACTGGAGAGACTAATACGAAATCGACCACGACGACAGTCTTCGCTCTCCACTCTAGCAGCCGCATTGCAGGACGACTGGACAGACGGATACGAAATCGACCACAACGACCGTCTTCACTCTCCACTCTAGCAGCAGCTTTGCAGGACGACTGGAGAGACGAATACGAAATCGACCACAACGACCGCCTTCGCTTTCTACTCTAGCAGCCGCTTTGCAGGACGACTGGACAGACGGATACGAAATCGACCACAACGACCGTCTTCACTCTCCACTCTAGCAGCAGCTTTGCAGGACGACTGGAGAGACGGATACGAAATCGACCACAACGACCGCCTTCGCTCTCCACTCTGGCAGCAGCTTTGCAGGACGACTGGAGAGACGGATACGAAATCGAACACAACGACCGTCTTCGCTCTCCACTCTAGCAGCAGCTTTGCAGGACTAATGGCGAACCATTCCTGTGGAGACTTACCGGAATTTGGTTGATAGTATGCCTCAGCGTGTTGCCGTTGTCATACATGCAATAGGTGGACCGAGTAAATACTAAATACGATAATAAAGCCATTTGTCCCAAAACATTCTGGTGTCCGAATACACTTGATAATGTAGTGTATATAGGAATAAAAACATTCAATAATTGTTGAGCTTTCGCGATGACAGAAAGGCTTCGTCTCGGGCTAGATTATCAGAGCTTTAAAACAGTAACAGGCAACGATGAAGAAATTCAAAACTTCCTGACATTTTGGAACAAATAGGGGATCTCTTTACATGGAAGTCCGTGTTTGAGACATTTTTACGTTGCATGAAGAGACACTACTGGTTGTTTCTTTTATGTTTGTCCAGGACATTTATCCAGGTATCTGATAGTTCCAAGGAAAAGCTTTGTTTGCACGGGTGCGGACAAGTTATGAGTTCAACACTTTCCCGCATAGCTGTGAGGGTACTAACTAGTCTTTTCATCCTGTTTCATAGCGGGGTTGCTCCTTTTTGGATGACTTCTCTGCATAATAGAGCAGTAGTCGTTTTCGCACTTTTTGTCTCTTTTATGCTCTTTGCTCCTTACCTGAAGGGATCTTTTCGTCAACCCTACGTACGATTTCGAGCTGCCGTCAGGATATATTAAGGTTGCGTCGTGAATTCCCGCTGAGCTTTCTTTCCTTCAAAAAAATTAAAAAAAAAAAAGCTCATCGGAAATTTATGACTGTATATCCAGACGGCAGCACAAAAGCATAAAACAATGTTCAGAGGGAATTTACAACATACCCCTAACATATCCAGACGGCAATACGAAATCGTATGTTGGGTTGAGGAAAAGATCCCTTTGGGTAGGGAGAAAAGAGCATAAAAGAGACAAAAAGTGCGAAAACGACAACTGCTTTATGCAGGGAGGTCATCTAAAAAAGAGCAACCCCGCTATGGAACAGGATGAAAAGATTGGTATCACACAAAAGCTACATTGGCACAGCTATGCGGGAAAGTGTTGAAATCATAGCTTGCCTGCTCCCGTGCAAAGAAAGCTTGTCCTTGAAACTGTCAGATACCTGGAGAAACCTGCTGAACAAACATTGAAGAAGCAACTCACACTACGCGAGCATGTCTCAAACACGGACTTCCACGTAAACGGAACAACTGTTTGTTCTAAAATGTCAAAAATGTTTCAGCGTTGTCTGCAACTGTTCTTAGGCTCTGATAAATAATCTAGCCCAGATGAAGCCTCCCAGTTAGCGCGAAAGCTCAGCAATTATTGAGTATTTTCATTTACGCCATTAAAGGAGATTTTAGACTCACATGAGCCATATGTTATGTTATGAAGATGGTGTAGTGTGTTCAGTAATTCGGTAAATATGTGGGAAGATAGGAAACGCTACACAAGGCCGTTGGTCACACCACCAAGGTCTACACTGGCACTGTGAACGACGATAATACGAAAGCGATCCTCAGGACAAAAGAAAGGCCCACGAAGTTAGGAAGGTATTTGTAATTCAGTGAGCAGCAGTTAGTGTATGTGCATGTAGTATACATAAACCAATAGCTATACGGAACAATGGATGGTTTCTACCACAGACTTTCGACCAAGGATTTGGGTCAGAATATGAAATTCTACGTTGGACGAATTCCAACAGACTACGGAAAAGAAACAAATAGGGATCCGTAAGACATCGATGTAACTGCGAGAGTGTGGACGGCAATCCTAAGCAAAAGTGCCGATAAAGAAAACGAAATTCCGTCCTTTATCTCGACATCCAAAAGTTCATTATCTTAAAGGATGAAGAGCGAATAATTATTGCGAAACACACTGCATTTGAAATGTATCCGTGAGTTGCTGGAAAATGTAAAAAGCGCTTACGTTTTGGTGAACGAAAATTACTCACAAACGAAGATATTACTTTTTTAGAGAAAGTTACGCTGGAAACAGTTTTATGACGAAATATTCAATGAATTTATGCGTAAACAGTATCCAAATGACACGGATATAGAGGATAACGTTTACTCTATGAAATGAGAAAGTAAAAAAATAATTCCCATTGGAAAGCACAAGTTCCAGTGAGTCGTGTTCGCGTGTGGGTGTGTGAAAGCGGATTATGCGATTATGTGTTACTTTATATTAAGCTGATCTGCACTTGCGCAGCTTACAAAGGTCCTATCTTCACGCCGATGGATTACGCTCGTCTTCAAAAGGCGACGAGTTCCCTACAGAATTCCGATTTGTGCCCGTTAACCAACGTAAAAACATTACTTTCGCAAAACATAGCGGATTACTGACCTTTTCCACTTACTTGCTTTAATGGTTTGTAAAATGCATCAAGCGAAACTGCTTCCCCTGTGTGAACAGACGATACAACTTTCAACCACATATAAAATGATTAGAAATGAATGCACCCATAAAACATTTTTTATCTTGCACCAGTTCTTCGAAGTCACTACTGCAAAAACCAAAAAACATTTCTGATGAATTAATAACTCGAATACAGGTTTGACGATACCTTTCGCTGATACATTCTGCAAACTTGGAGATTGTCGTACAGAATTTATCCCATACTCGAAATTTTATTTTTTCATAAATTACAAAATTCTAAAGAGCGTCGAAAAAAGTCCCTTTACTCAAATTTGTGAATTTATTACATGACAGAGATTGCAGGCACGTGCCTAATTAGTACCTATATATCTGTTACATATGTTGACGAATACTGATGCAGTTCAGAACAGGTGCTGGAAATATCTAGCATCCTCTTGTGGGCACACGAACATATTTCGGGACATTTGTCACAACACTGTAGGAGTGACTAAATATATTGCCTGAGAAATCGTCTGTTTCGTGTCTTCTAATATGCGGATGTTTTCTTTGTAGCTTGTTTCCCTCAGGTAATTCCGCAGAAAAAGTCTGATGTGGTTAAATCAGGACAGCGTGGTTGCCAAAAACTTTCTTTGTAGAATGTCTTCTTCAGGAAATTCTGCAGAAAAAGTCTCATAGGGTTAAATCAGGACAGAGTCGTGGCCAGAAACATTTCTTGTAGTATGTTACCTTCAGGTAATCGCGCCGAAAATGTCTTATCGGGCTAAATCAGGAGAGAGGGTGGCCCGAAACTTTTAGAGATGAGGCGATCTCCAACACAAACCACAAAGAGCCTGGTAGTCAAAAACGTTTAGAGATGAAGCGGTAACCAGAAAATCCCATCACAGCATGTCCACGGTTTCTTGAACCGTGTGGTAAGTTGCATTATGCTGCTGAAACTAACACTATTGCTCATTCAGTTCTAACAAAGTTATACATCCAAGAGCCAAAAACAGACGCTACAAGATCGATAAAGGTACCTGTGGTATATGGTACCAACGCATTACCAGCATATACTATAACTCTTGTAAGTTACGTCGTTGAGCAGCCGCAGATTGAATTTGCAGTTCTGACAGAAACAACATATGCTCGATTGGATTGATGTCTGGGGAAGTTGGAATCCAGGACAATACCTGGAAGTTTTCCTTATGTTCCACAAGCCATTTTCGGACAATGCGGACAGTGAATACATGGCGCATTATCTTGTTGAAAGAAAGAACTACTAGAGGGAAATACGAAAGCATGTACTTGGTCGGCAATGATGTTTAGATAGGTGGTAATCGGCATAGTTTTCTGCACATGAATGACTGGACCCGTTGTTTCCCGACGGAACATTGCCCAGTTCATTACACTCCCCCCTCGACTTATTTTCGTTTCACGGTGCTTCCTTGTGCTAACACTTCCCCAGGTAAACGACGCGTGGTGCAACAGGAAACGAGTTTCAATGGATCACGCGACATTCTTCCAATCATTCCAGGTCCAGTTCTGATGCTCCCGTACCCACTGTAGGAGCCTTCGGCGGTAAACCGAGGTTAGCATGTTCTCCAGGCAAAGATAATAAGTGTATTTAATCAGGCAAAGATAATAAGCTGTGCACTGTCCTGGAATAGAAATGGTGGTGTACAGGACGAACACAGGCGCAGGGGAATCTTGGCGGAAGAATGTTGATAGGAAAGCAATATGGAGGGAGTTTATCAAATGTTCAACAAGTGAGTCGTTCAAGAGACCTTCAGCGCCACCTACTCCAAGGGCTACGCATTAGCAGCATTTATTTTTAAATGTTTCTATATGATGTATGCTTTAGGATTTGCTGCTACTATGTACTCATGTAAATGCTTATTTTAGCTCAATTTCTACTACTGTAGTGGACTATTCAATTATTTCAAGTCCAGTTGTTATGGATATACACGGAGATAGCTTTGCATAACGAAAACCTACCTAATAACGCATTGGTTCAGCTTTCTGCGCAATCACGTCTCGCAGTCGCCTACGAACATTATCCGTACGTAATTTTACCTATGTCCGTTGAAGCAGCTCTGGCAGTTCACGTTCATCTAGTGGAGGAGGATCAGCAGTTTTCACGTGCTGTTCTAGCATATCCGACAAACGTTCAATTGGATTACAGTCAGGGGAGTTTGAGGACCTAGGCAATGTGGCGAATTCGTTGTCGTGTTCCTTCAACCACGCAGTAGTTATACGAGCCCGATGACACGGTGCGTAGTTCTGTTGAAAGATGGCACTGTGGTCCAGGTAAACGTCATGCAGATGTGGATGGAGATGGTCGGGTAATAGGACCCAGTAGCATCCACCATTCAGTGTTTGTGGGACGATAACCAACCCCAGCGAAAACAATCTTGTTAAGCCAGCTATCAATCCAGCATCATCAAACAGAGGTCATCGCTCTTTTCACATTTATAAAGGAGTCACGGAAAAATTTTTATGGGCCGCCACCGGGAATCGAACTAAGGGTCTTCCAGTTACGCGCCGGATATGCTTCCACTGCACCAAAACGGCCTCGAATTCCTACAGACTTACACACACTAACTGCCAAGCCAATTTGGCGGGTTGCTTCTTGGAGCCCCGCACAATGCTGGGGATTCACCAAAGATGGTAAGCAGCAACTGAACACATAATTAGAAGGCGAATGAATAAATACAGATATTTGACGTGGAGCAGGAACATCAAACAGAGGTCATCGCTCTTTCCACGTTTATAAGTGAGTCATGGAACAATTCTCATGGACCGCCACCTGGAATCGAACCCAGGGTCTTCCAGTTACGCGCCGGATATGCTTCGGGGGTGTTCCTAATGCAAAGTTACCTCAGTGTACAAGTTAACATACTACTATGACTTACGCATAATATAAATATGTATGCTTATTATCACACATGCATGTTTTTACACGGTGGGATTTTGATCTCAAAATAGATTTAGCGGGGGTTTCTGTTAATAATTAGCTTCTACTTCAGTTGCTCTAAAGGTTGTGCGTGCGTACATTAAAAAAATGAAGATCTCCATCTCCGTAACATTTCTAAGCATGTGCTTTAGAAATACGATATGTACTGCGGATGGAAGAGTAAGCGGGCATCCAAGTGGTTTCACAGATTAACCACTTGGCTTTCTAGAAGAAAGGAGAAACGCTGAGCGTTACTCCTTTCTTCCCGAAGGAGAGAAAAGGAAAAAGGATCAGCGGGAAGTTTCCGTTTGTTCTGCGTCACGTCACGGTGGAACACTTTCAAAGTTTGCGGTTAAGATCCTCAACACATTGCACCCTATTAGAGCGGAGAAATATTGAAAAGCCACGAGATACATTTTCGGTGAGCAGGCTCTGCCCAACTTTCACTCCACATTCAGGTTAGATTTGCCCAGAGTATTGATTTACACTGGAGGTACACCTCCAGCAAAGCGATCCTCTGACCACTCATAAAACCCGCTGTCAGCTAATTGACCTTTTGCTCCCTTCGCCGTATCTCTTAACACAAGTCTCCCACCCCTACACACATGTCTGGACAATTTCTCAGGATCTCTAACGTTTTCAGAGTTAAGCATGGCTGTGATAAAGTACGAATTGACAAACTAAGAACAGGGACTTTTTCAACTTTCCATACCTTGCGATTTATCTCACATAATAACAATGAAAATGGCAGTTTTGCTGCAAAAGGATGTTGTAGACCAGTACTGTATACTGATTACCAGTTCATAATTTATTTGCAGTATGGTATTTCGTAGGGGAAAAAATAAGCAATAAAGTGTTTCTGTGTTTCGCGACTTGCAAAATATTCGTTGGAATATTGAACCCTTTGATACAAATGAAATACACAGTCGAGTCACATTATCGTGACCACCTCCTACTTTTGAAGTCAACAGCGTGTAGCCAATGAAAGAAGGCACGTGTCGTGAGCTGGCTTGGAGGATATATAAAGGTGTGCTGTAGGCATTCTGAAAACATATAACTCGTTGTTGTCATGGATAAAAAAAGCGATTTATCAGATTTGCAAAAAGAGATGATTATCGGCTTTTGGGCCAAGGCTTGCAGCATTTCTGTGGCAGCGCAGTTTGTGAACTGTTCGCGTGCTGCTGTGGTTAAAGTGTATCGAGATAAGAGAAATGGCACCATTGCGAATAAGCGATGTGGAAACTGCAGAGCACCACGTGCCATTAATGTGAGATGTGAACGTCGGCTTCGAAGGGGCGTAAAAGCCGATCGGCACGCTATAGTGAAGCAACTCACTGGACGAATTTAATGGTCACTGCAGCTATGCTAACCAAAGTGCATCGACAGAAAAGGCTTACATTTGCACTGCAGTATCGGAATTGGATCTCCGCTGATTGGCAAAGGATTGCGTTTTGCGATGAGTCACGTTTTCTGCTTCATCGAACGGATGGACGTTGGCGTATAAGGCGAGAAATATCGGAGAACAAACACTCTTCAAGCATTGCTGGCAGAACACAAGCTGGTGGAGGCAGCGTTATGGTCTGGGGAATGTTTTCGTGGAATTCTCTGGGCCCACTCATACCTGTGGAAGGCACTATGGACCGAATTCGTTATGAATCCATCCTTGCAGACCACGTACACCCATACACGCTGATTGTCTTCACTGGGGCGGATGGGATCTTCCAGCACGGCAATGCGACGTGTCATACAGCTAGAAATGTCCGAGAGTGGTTGGAAGAGCACGCTGAAGACTTCAAAGTACTTCCCTGGCCCCCTAATTTGCCAGACTGAAACCCAATTGAGCATCTGTGGGACCACCTCGATCGTGTTGTTCGCTCTATGGATGTATACTCCACCACGCACCCTCCAGCAGCTGTCAGATGTACTGCAGTCATCATGGCTACACATACCCGTGAACACCTTCCAGCACCTTATTGAGTCACTCCCAGCCCGTCTAGCTGCTGTCCACGCTGCACACGGCGGTTATTCTGGATATTAGCTAGTGGTCACAATAATACAACTAGACCGTGTACATTAATACATTTTTTTTATTTCGTTTCTGCATCCAGGATTTTAACACACACAGAGTGTCTGTTTTTACTTCTAAAACACGTAGCATCTAATGCGTGTGCGTGTGAGTTAGACTAATAAGCCTAGCAAGGGTGTGGTTACGACCATTTCAGGATTTCCCCCATCATTAAATGCATCTACATGCCATGACCCAATCGCTGCATCTGGACAGGAAGTACTACAACATGAATGTCTCTCCTACACAAAAATTTTCAACCTGTGGAAGCAGGAGCTGTTGAATGCAATCTGCTTCTCTGAAGATTATTTTCAAGCTTCTAATTCTGGATTCTATTAAAATTATAATTCTGCATTTCCTCTGATTAGAGACGTTAGAACTTCGTGAAACGCTTCAAAAACAATTTCTCCAGTATCTGGAAAACTATGGTTTTTTTTTTTTTTGGACAAACCACGTGTTTGCAGCTTTTTTTAAAGGACAATCGTACATAGGGCCAAAAAGTCTAATCAAACTTGGTGACCATTGCACATAGCTACGAAAAAAGTTCTAGTGAACACTGGAATGTAAATACTTTTCATCCGATATATAGAAGAATTTCCTTCAGGGTTATGGCAGATTATCCTTTCGAGTTAGAGTAAATATCCTTCCGAGTCACAGCAGATAATGTTTTCCAAGTTACAGCAAATTATCCTTAAGGTGTACATAGCAGATTTTTCTTTGGGTTTATAGCAGATTACCCTTTCAAGTTATAATAAATTTCCCATGAAAGTAATCGATGAGAACAATTATGCAATTCTACATTACAGCAAGTGTTTTAAATGTCTTCCCGAGCAGCAAAATACACGCCTCACAGTATATTTTCCTCAGTTGTTGAACACTCGCGAAGAATCTCGGAGAACTCTGAATCCTCTGACTAACATCTACGTTCTGTTCGTAGAGAGGTTTTTTTTATTTGGAACTTCGGTAGACTAACACTTTGCCTTAAACCTGTAACCGGCTGGAGCGAATTAATTCCTGGATTACCAAAATAGGCTGAAATCAGCTCGAACGGCTGTACTGTATTTGATGTCTAAGAAGTGGGCCGAAGACAACTGGAACTAGTGGATCTGCGCATCAGAAAGCGTTGATTTAGCTATATTATTTAAAATGGTCATTTAGGGGCAGGGTTGACACAAATTTTTTCTGACTGATTACTTGCTGAAAGGAACGTGATAATCGCGTCGAACTTACAAAAAGAGAAAGAAGGTGTTTGAGTCACTCATCATGCTTTGGGTCATCGAACACAGAATAAAGGACTGAAAAAGAGTGCATATCGTCCATGCCGAGACGATTCGTCTCGGCATGGACTCGACAAGACACCGGAAGCCTTGGGAAGCCATACGGATCCACGACCCCTGAACAAGCTCCGACAGTTCACGAAGATTTCATGGAGGGGGGTCAGAGCCTCGAACATCTCTCTCGATGGCATCCCAAATGTGCTCGATGGGATTGTGGTCAGGTGACCTAGCTGGCCAAAGAAGCGAGGTCACGTCTGTGGAGTGTTCATCCAACCATTCGGATACAATTCGGGAGCACTGGCACTGTGCATTGTAGTTGCAGGATGAGGTCCCCACTGGGATTTTGAAGACGCACAAACGGGAGCAAATGGTCGTCCAGGACATCCCGGTAACGCTGACCTGTGAGGGACGACGTCACACGTACCACGGGTCCCATTTCACTCCACGTAAACAGTCCCCAGGCGATAATACCACACCCACCAGCTTGAAGAGTATCCTGCTGGCAAGAAGGATCCATCGCTTCATGTGGTTTGCGCCGTACTCGTATCCTGCCATCCGCATGTACCAACGTGAATCTCGACTCATCAGTCCAGGCAACATTTCCCACATGTCTAAGGTCCAATGGCAATGTTCCCACGCCCATGCTAATCTTTGCATCCTGTGATGTGCGGTCAGCAGCGGTACCCTCGTGGGACGATGGCTTCTGAGGCCCCATTGCGAGGAGATGGTTCAAGATGGTGTGGCTGCTTACACGTTTTTGTGCACTAGCGTTAAATTGCCGAGTGATTTCTTGCACTGTGGCCCGTCTATCCGCTGTTACAATGCGAGCTAGCCGACGATGACCCCACTCATGCACACGCTGTTGTCCACGGCAGATGGCCCTTGCAGGGATGGTTTTACCGGATTCGATGTACTCACGGTGCACCCGTGACACAGTGGCTCGTGAAAATCCCAGTGCCTGCACGACTTCCGAGATGGAGTGACCCATTCGTCGGTCCCCGACAATTTTCGCACAATCAAATGCGCTTAGATCCTTCCTCTTACCCATACTACGTCCGACTCTTATTGATTCCCGTCGCATCACTCTTTATATTGTCGGATCGTTGCATACATCATGTCGTTTACATTTACAGGGCTGCCAACAGCGCCACATTTGCATAACGCCAGATTTCTCTAATTCAATTGCTCTTCAGTGTATATACAACCCGAGGACCGGCTTTTGGTTAGTACAGTGTTCGGAGTCAGATTTATCGGAGTTTGATAAAGGACAAATTGTGATGGCACGATGCCATGGAACTACAAACTCGGAAACAGCGCTGTTTGTAAGTTATTCACGTGACGCTGTAGTTAATACATATCAAAAATGGTGCACAGATGGCCAAACGACGAACCGTCGTTTGGCCATGTGTCGTCCGCAGCTCGCTGTTGCCAGAGAGGAGCGCAGACTCTCGCGCATTGTTCACACCGACCGCAGGGCCACAGTGCGACAAATCACCAGCAGCTATAACAGTAGTGATCAAGGCAATATGCCCCAGCACATAGTTCTTCGCAGCCTTCTGCGCAATGGGCTTGCGTAGCTGAAGACCGAGTCGATTCCCCATGAAGAAGTGGGCCGAACAGTTCATCGAGTTTTGACCGTGGATTATGGGAAGAAAGTGACCTGGTCTGACGAATCAAGATTCCTGGTGCATCACGTAGACGACCGAACGCGGATACGCCGATTACCAACGGAGACTATGGCGCCTGGATGCACTGTTGGGCGGAAACAGGCCAGCGGCGGCGGTGTTATGATGTGGGCAATGTTTTCTTGGGACACTTTATACCCCATTATCCCAATAGTACAATCCCTGATAGCTCTCAGGTATCTCAACATGGTTGCGGACCAAGTTCACCCATTCATGGCAACCGTGTTCCCTGCCGGTGATGGCCATTGCCAACAGATAATGCAACATGCCACACTGCCAGAATCGTCAAGGAGTGGTTCGGCTGCTGACTTTCTGTTAATCCTCTGGCCTCCAAATTCACCTGACATGAATCCAATCGAACATTTGCGGTTCGACTTGGAAAAGCGGGTTCGCGCTTAATCCCCACCACCCCGAAATGTACGGAAACTGATTGATCTGCTGTTGAGATACAGCATCCTCATACTGCAGGATACCTATCCTATACCGCAGGACACCTATTGCCACCTCATCGAGTCGATGATTCGCGGAGTGGCCGCTGTTTTGCGGGCTAAAGGGGGTCGTCAGCTTATTAGGGAGGTGGTCATAATGTAATGGATCATCGGTGTACATCACAATTATGATATTTATACTAACTTACTCAAAAAATTAACGACTCCAGAATGACACACAGTTTTCGTTATTTTTCTTACCTGCTATACATTCCAGTATTCGGCGACGTAACAACTGGTGGCTTTCACAACCAGCTTAAGAAAAAGGACTCTCACTTTTTAATGCCGCATCATTTTTTTTTTCTGTTCCATATAAAATTTTCTAGAATATCTCTATTTTTCAAAATCTGGCAGTGCCCGTTACATATACATTTTCTGGATCTTGTATTATAATCTGCATTCGCAAGTTCGTGCGTGAATTTCAGCATGCTTACGATGTCGGTTTTATTGCGATCGAACAGTTCTCTCGGCATTCAAGTACTCTCTTTTCCTTCTTTTCAATTTTTGACTTGGCTCTTAGTGAGCGAACACCAACCAACGCAAGTCGCCCTGCAACACTCGTTTCTTCAGTGACTGACGCAGAGGGAAAGGAACCTTCCCCAAAGAAAGGGTTTATCGCCAAACGATGTGCGATGGGAGTGTTTCTATCACCTAAAAACCTTCTTTATCCTTCTTTATCGGTCGCCCGGAGAGGATTAACTGAAGGTGCCTGCATTTGATGTATCCGATGGGAATATGCCCTAAAGGAATGCATCCTGGAGTTGCGAGAAAAGAAAGGGAAAGCGAAAGAGAGAGAGCGACAGGAAGAGGGTAAAAAAAAGAAGTCAATTCTTCCTGGATGAGGATTTTCTGAGGAAGTGGGAGTGTGGGGCTTATCTCTGCTTAACTTTTGTCTACAAGAGGGACCTGTAACCAAATGGGAGAAGGTATCCGGGCGTTAGAGGTGAATAGAGATGGTAGATAATTATCCAATCGGGGATCCTAGCTGAAGTTAATGGATGTCTGCTTAAATTTAAGGTTCCGTCTGGAATTAGCCTTTTCTTTTGTTTACCCATTTCAAGAGTGAGAATGCAGTTAAGCCTTTGAATACCTAATAAAATTATGTTTTGCAAAATGTTATTGATTTGCGGTAGGGATCAGTTGCACGCAATGCTTTTACTTTTACATGAAACGCAGGTACAGTAACCCTTACGAAAAACGTTTTATAGAGCCGTATAGAGATCTGCAAAATTCTATCAAAAGTTTATACATGTATAAGAACTGTGATGGTGGGTTTATCAGTTTTCTATAGACGTATACAGTGTGTTCTATAGAACTGGGTGGCCATTGATTCTATAAGGTTCGTTTCTATAGAATCCCATGTCATCACCATATCTTTGATTATTATTTAACATGATGGATAAAAAATTTGTCAAAGATCATTAAATGTTTATTTCAACTCTGCAATTATAGAATTCTATTTGCAAATTCGGATTTTTATGCTTAGATTCTGTAAATGTTCCTATAGAGCCCTTGATAGAACTTATTGAATCATCTTATTGAAAAAGGGGCCATAATTTTAAAGATTTATATAAACACCTTTCTCTGGTTTTTTAATAGAATTCTGTAAGACGTTTTCGTAAGGGAAAACCTATTTGCATCAAATGATTGAATTATTATCGAACTTCAGAAAATCACCGCAAAAATTGCATTAAAAAACAGGAAAGAAAACGGTTATATCAAACAAAACATAACAGTCATAGCGTATGAATCGAGCATTTGATGCCCTCGGTGCCGCTAATAATTTACAGAGTCGGGTCTTCAACTGCACGATACCACCTCAGACTTCCAAAACCATACGTTTAGGTGCTTATTGAAGATCGTGCGTAAGTTCTTTATCATTGGGAAACTTAAGAATAAGTTTTCTTTTACCCTCCCTTGCGGACAATCTAGCATTACTCGAAAAAGAATAAAGATCTGAAAAAGAAAAATAAGATCGTGTTAAAGTCCTTTATGGTTGGGAAATTTAAGAATATTATATGCAATACATTTCACACGAGCAGCTGTTTCCGATGCACGAAGAATTTTTCAAATCGGACTTTTAGAAGCAGAGATATTAGAGAAAACGTAATTTTCCTTTACGCCATCTAGCGGATAATTTATGCACTACTTAAAAAATAAACTATGCGGAAAATAATCTTCGTTATAAATGGCACCGAAAAGGAAGAAATAATTTTTTTCAATCGGATATTTAGAAGCAAATAGAGAAGTTAATCCTGCTTACCTCCAGAAAGAGCACTAAGCTACTGGGAGAGATTCTGTCGTTGAAAACGCTATCTTTGGGGCACTGAAGGTTGACCACGTGACTGACTGCCGGAGAGAGACAGAAATTGGGATAAGAGATCTCGTTTGACTGTTGCAGGTGCCTTATTGTTTTACGAAATGGCGACAAAACCTACGGTTCTCAACTCGAAATAATTTACAGAGTTGAAAGTGGTGGAAAAAAGTGCAAATGTAGCAAATCATTTTTAGAAACCAAAGAGTACTTTAAGAACAGTTTTAAGAAATAAAGAAGACACCAGAAGGAAATCTAGGGAACGTCTAAACGCTGATGTTGCTAAGCGTATGCGTAGGACGAGGTGCAAAAAGCTATTAATAAGTAGTTTGTCGTCGTCAGAGCTCCTAACATTTCAATCTCCAACCCAGTGAATGTACACGCTACAACAAAGTACCGTGAAATAACTATATTACAGCAAATGCATGTATGCAATTCAACATATCCAACATTTCGTATATATCGAACAATAACGACTGTTTGCGTAAGTTCGATATAAACGAGCTCGACTGTATTCAGAAAACTCTAACAAAATAAGTAAGTAGGACACAATTTTTATGCAGAGTTTTGCTTCAACTAAAAACGAGCCAAACTAAATGCAGCCCGGTTAAGTAAATATTCACGTGGAATTCTGCATACGTGATAATTTTTAAGTTCTAGGCCGTGATGTCAAAGGCGTCGACATCTGATTAATCGTTGGACATAGGTTTCATTCCCAGACAAAGTATGGATGGTGTGTTGTTTGTTGTGTTGGATTTGTTCTCTAGCTGGAATGATTTGTTCTAAATAAAGGTGGGGAGCTCCTCACAGTTCTAGAGTTGAAGGGAACGGGTAGCAATAAAACCCCAAGCAGTAAGAATAAAGACGTGGGGAAATATTACTGTTTCATGTACTCTCAAAGCATAAATACTCAAGTTAGTAGCCATTAAAATCCAGAGCGTTATCCACTGTTAACCATGAGATCATCACAACTGTTGCTGAAATGACAGTTGATTTAACACTAAATGATTAACACTGACACTTAGGTGGCAAATAACAGTCACAGGGATCTAAAAATAGCAAGAAATGGAACCTGCATTGTGCCCAAAGAACTCGTTTGTTTTTAGTTTTTCAGATTTCTAATTGATGACGTACCATTCCATTTTAAGGAATCACAATGCAGTTTAGACAAAAAAGTAATTTCTCTTTGAACAACTAAAACAGCCTCGTTGACTGAATCATATCGGAAACCTCGCAGATAATATTTTGTTCCTCATACAACGAACTACCCAGGAAGCAATATTATGTTGGACCAACCGTGGGCTTTCAACGGTCGGCCCAGCGACGAGGCGACTCGGCGGCCAACAATTGGATATGTGTTGGTTCAACGGTTGGACCCACATTGGAAAACTGTTGCAAACAGTTTTCCAATGTGATCATGTGTTCTTGGACAACCATGGTTGGTCATGTGTTGTTGGACAACCATCTGGCAACCGTTAAGTGATCATTTGTTGATAAATGGTTGGTCATGTGTGGTTGGAAAATCCGTTGGCCAATCTTCGATAAACAACGCAACCTTCACCCAACGCTGCCGACGCAAACATTTCATTGGGCCAACCGTTGGCCAATGTCAGTGTGCTACTGGGGTAGATCATCAAGATAACTTGAGATCCCATTTCTTGTACTATTTAACACCACAGCACTACACTGGCTGTGGCTTTTTATTTACCTTTAACTGACTGTCAGCCGTTGCCAAAAGGCATCAGAAAATTCGGAGGTTTTGCAAGCCGCTCAGAAAGAAATATAAAGGAGAAGTAACGTAAATTGCATAAGAAGAGAAACTCGAAAAAGAAGGAACATTTAGAGATATACGTCACAAACGTGCTTTGCGATACGTAGAAATTGACTGAGTATATTGAAGTATCTACATCCATAAAATCCGATTAATTTGAATTTTTTTACATAGATCTTATTCGCAACAACGTTCCTTAAATATAGTTCTTAAAAGCAACTGCTATTTCAGTAATTACACAGCTGTGTGTTTCTCTCCATAACACAACATAAGAGTATATGGTACATCACACAGTGCATGCTAGCCAGCGTTGATTATACATAGTGACACAACAACTTCGTTAAGAAAATGCATCAAGGTGTTCAATCAAGGTGCCATGATTTCGGCTTAGAAGCGAAGAACTCTCGAATGAGCAAAGTTCCAACCATGGAGAATATGAGCCCCCGCTCGAAACAGGTTGCAGTCAGAAGACGGCGACGTCAGGGATGTACGCTGGTGTGGCCGGAGTTCCGTTCCATTGTGTTCGTGATGCTTTACCTACATCCGAACGGCAGTATGAGAGTAGGCATTGTCCTGTTTAAGGGAAGCCCGCCTTTGGTTGATTAAAACAGGGTACCGTTGTTCAGTTTTTCATGCTTCCTACTCAGCTGTCCAGAACGTAGTCCGGCGTTGATAGCCGGAGCATCCGGAACGAGCTCAAAAGGGATCACATGCTCGTAGACTTGCTCGTATTTCCACTAGACACACAGCATGGCATTTTTCTAGAAATGTCTCAGCTGGGAAAAAAGTAGAGCTGGTTCACCTAAGGCTGGATTGTGTCTGGATTACGAAGGTTGATCGACTTCTCCTTCCCAGTAACTGTCTGCCTCACTCGTTGCATACAGGCAAATTTGGATCGATGCAGGAAACCCTCAGCTCCTGCCCGAGACCCTTATGCGCACTTCTTCCACGTATTGTTCGGATGATCCGGGAGAAGAACAAGTTCCGGAGGATCTGGCAACGGTCAAAATATGCCGAAGACAGGGTTTGCTATAACTCGTGTCGCGAGCTCGTCAGGGCAGAAATCCGCGCGTTCAGAGAACTTCATTGGAACAAGTACCTTCTTAACGCGGGTCAACCTCGTCAGGATGATGTATGGACTATCCTTCGGAAACTCTGTTCTACTAAGACTGTCATACCGCCCATTTTCGGTCCACAGGGTTTGTTGTACGGTGGTGACGAGAAGGCTGGGGTCCTTGCTGGTGTCCTGGAAGAGCAGTTCTCACCTCGTGACATCCAAAATCCTAGTCACACCGATAGGGTCATGGAGGCTATAGCTACATACGATCTTGATGATACAGATGAGGTCATCTCGCCTGTTAGTTACCTCGAGGTAACTCGACTCATCAAAAAGCTAAAGGTGAAGAAAGTTCCCGGAAGAGATGGAGTTTCGGCAAGAGCTGTTCAACTGCTCCCTGAGAGCGGAATTCTGGTACTGGTGGAGATTTTCAGTGGGTCTCTCCGGCTGAAGTATATCCCCAGGGACTGGAAAAAAGCAGTGGTAATGGTGTTGCCTAAACCTGGAACCAATCATACCTTACCTGAAAACTACCGTCCAATATTCTGTTGCCCGTACTGGGTAAGCTCCTTGAAATGGTCATCCTCTCTAGGCTTCTAGAATTCTCTGAAGCTAATGGTGTGATTCATGACGAACAGGATGGTTTCCGGGCGAAGCATGCTACGTCCCACCAGTTAATCAGACTTACGAAATTCGTTTCTGAAGGACGAGATAAGAGCGAGTATTCTACTGCTGTCTTCCTAGACAACAGCAAGGCTTTTGACCGCGTTTCGCATGATGGTATCCTGCACAAGTTGCAGAAGCTTCGATGCCTTCGCCCACTTCTTGAGCTGATTGGCTCGTACCTCAATAGCCGCAGTTTCACTATTAAGATTAACTGTGAGCTTTCTTCAGAAAAGAAGATTCGGGCTGGCCTTCCTCAGGGTTCGGTTCTTGGACCAACGCTGTTCTCCATTTATCTTCACGAATTACTCAAACCCAAACAAGGGCAGGTCATGATGTACGCAGATCATACAGTTGTTGTCATCAGGTCCCTGAACATAGGCAGAGCAGTGAAGCACTTCCAGGACTTTCTGTCTCAGTTGGAAACCTACTACACTGACTGCCGGATCAAGATCAATCCGTCTAAGAGCAGTGCACTGTTGTTTTTTGGATCTCTCCAAGGAGTACCCAAAACTCGTTATGTTTCAAGAGACAATTCCCTGGGCTACCTACACTAAGTACCTAGGGCTCCAACTAGATTGTCGACTTTCGTGGGTGGCGAACACCAACTATCGCACGAATAAAGCTAGACAATGCCTTGGGCAGTTAGCTCCACTACTCCATCGGAGAAGCTTCCTTACAACACGGCACAGAGTACTGCTGTACAAGACGGTCGTCAGGCCAGTGCTTACCTACGCGTCCTCCATCTGGATTGGTATTAGTAGGAAACAGCGACAAAGAATCGAGAGGGTGCAGAGCCGAGCACTTCGAATTATCACTGGGGCTCCCCTTTGGACCCCACTTTGGAAATTGAGGAACCGACTTGGAATCGAGAAGGTACATGAGTTTTCCATCAAACTCGCCAAAAGGTTCTTCAAGAAAGCGGAAACCCACCCTAATGGACTTCTTAGGGGCGCGGTTCATTACAATCCCAGCGAATTCCTTAGGTATCCCAAAACTAAGGCGGCGATCGTTGACCCCCTTGACAGAGAGAGTAAGTATGTGAAAACTGGTGGGTGTTAGACAGACCACCACCCCCTTCTTTTTCAGATTGGCATGGAGATGGCGAAAATGGATTCTGCTCGGACATTTGAATTTGGCACCGTTGAGTTTCAGTCACTCCCTAGTGCGTCGGCGGCCGAGTGGTGTTGTGGTTCTCTGCGATGTTGTGCGGTGCTTCGTTCCCTTTGCGCCCCTTCCACACGGATTGGTGCCACGGATCACCCTCTCCTTTCACTACATTTTTCTGTTTGTTTTTCTTATTGAGTTCACTTACTCAGATCTCCTAGCTTCTTATTTCTAAGGGCAGTTTTAGACCTGGGGTCAGACCCTCCCTTCCTAAAACTTCTTCAAATATCGTGCTATCGTCGCGTTGCGGTCACAGTAGCCGAAACAGACTGAGTCAAATGCGGCGACACACCCAGAAACATTGCATCATCTTCCCAGCGCACAGGGAGTGTCGCGCGCACGATGTATTGCGCAGTACGCGAATTAAACTCCATGCTGTTTACGAATATGCTAACACGATTAATGTGCGGCACGTATTTTTAACGCTATAATTATTTCAATTGAAATCTATTTTTGCCACAAGCGGTCGGCCGTAAGTCGCCCCATACTATCCGCTGAAATAGGATACGTCAAAATAATAGCAGTAAGGATGATAAAATAGAGGAGGTAATTATAGAACCTAGGATATAAACATATCACCAAGAATTTCATAGTACGCCGGCTATTTGATATTTTGCATTTTGCGGAGTTTACACTGACCCCGCATTATTGAAGGTAATGAGCAGCGCACCTTCTCTTACTGAGCGTCATATTGTAAGTGTTACTGTACAGAAATCGATGTTGGATTATTTAAAAAAATACAAGTTTGTGATTTTCAGTTGATTGAGAGAATTGAGGCCGAAGGCCGAGCGGAGCTCTCTTTACGAGACACGAGACAATTAGTTGTTCGGGCATAGGTACGAGATGACACATTCGAGCACCGTGATTTTTTGCATGCGATTGGACATCGTCCATGGTCAGGTTTTGACGCATTCCGATTCCCAATATTCCGCTTCATTGAGGGAATAATCGTCCAAAAACTTGCATTTTCAGGGGTTTTTCGGGGTTTTGAGAAGGGGTCGTTTGTTACCTATCTCCTCCACAGATCTTCAGCCGATCGCGGTGACACTTGCCACAGAGAAAGGGAAGGACATGGTGAGTGACATGGGGTTGGTATCATGGTGATTGTCGTGTCTTATAAAAATAATGACCATTAAAAAACTAACCAATTTTAACGATAATTGAAAATATCCGCTCTCTATACGAAACTCGGGACAATTAATTGTTAGGGCATAGCTACGACATGACACATCCGGTCATCGTGATTTTCGGCATGCGATTGGACATCGTCCATGGTCAGATTTTGAGGCATTCCGATTCCCGAAATTCCGTGTCATTGAGGAAGTTCAATTAAAATTATTAAAATTGGTCCGTTTTTTAATGGTCATTATTCCTATAAGGCACAACCAATCACAATGATATCAACTCTATGTCACTGATCATTGATTTTTTCAAATAAAAAACACACGCGAACATTCCATTACATTTGATAGTCAAAATTTTTCGCGACGCAGTTTGCTCGAGAGTTTTAGTTCTTTTGCCGTCAATTTAAAATTATTTTCGTTCAAACTGATGAAAAAGGAAGCGGAGCACATTGTGGACACAAGAAAAACCTTCGAATTGGCACCGGTAAGCATTTTTTTTTTTTTTTTTTGCTTTTGTTTCTTTTCAAACTGTAACTGCTGAAGTCAATAAGGCGTCAATGACGTCGCTTGTCAGTTTGGTGAGTCTTTAAAAAAATGTGGTTCCCGATCTGAGTGTGTCTTTCCGCTTTGTTTACATGCAAATTGATCACAACCAACGTGAAGGCGTGAAGGAAAGTAGTTCATGATAAATTTTAGGCATTTCTTTTTTAGAATTGTTCGTATTTTTGTTCTGGAAGTCATAAATTTTACGCGTTTGTTTTTTAGAATTTGTTATAATAGACGCTTTAATGAGTTTAGATTTTGCAATAGCTTCGCTCAAAATTTTCCAACTGTAGCCGAGTTATCTGTTACAGTTGGCGGCTTGTCCTAGTTAAATGTTTACAAACAGTACGTTCTCTGAAGCAATTAATAATTATGTAGAATCTGTAATTAACATTACAAAAATTCAAATGTTTACATTTCAATAGCTCCCATACGTACACCGGTATAACCTGTCTAAAACGGAAAATATTTCTAGTCCCTTGTATTACGCTTTAGATATGTTTCACTGTACTAAGAAAATAGCGAACTTTAACTGAATGTTTGGCTATCAGGTAGATTGAGTTTTATTCGGAATAGCTGGGAATCATGCAAAGTGGCTTTTGTTTTGGAAGCTATTTGTTGCATCATTTATCTCGTATATTTTTTGGCCTGTTCACGAGAATAGCATCCAATCTAAAGGGGTTTCGATGGTTGCTGCACACCTAAATAAGTGTGAAGAGACTGGATTTCTGGGTCAATTAAAGGGCGAATGATAAGAATCTAACTGGACCTGAAAAAACAATCATCAGGGGTTCTTTTTCTGCCTGGCATCTCACCAAACGCTTCCGGTCATTTATTTCGAAGAGCAGGATTAATCCCAGGAACACCCACTTTCGCACTTGTAAAAAAAAAAAAATAGGATACGGCATTACTATCTATTTCCCCTCCTATTCTTTATTGTTCTCTGTTCGTTCATTTTCTTTTCTACTTATCACAATCAGAAGTCTTATAAGAAGGAATAGGTAAAGTATTTGTTGAGCGCAAAAGTTTGTTCCTTCCGTGAAATATTTGTTCAGTGGAATGGCTCATATGTCTGGAACGTTTCTGCTGGGATTAGGCAATGGCCAAACAATAAAGAAGAGAAAAAGAGTCCTTTCTTTTCGCGTTCTTTCTTTTTATTTACTTTTAAACAGCTCTTTTTAATTCTTTCAAACTAAATGAACAAAATAAAAAAATGATATAACTATGTAGGAAGAGGTACATGTACATAAAAAGAGGTACGTAATAAAAAACTGAAAAATTATATAACCACGAGAATACATAAAAAGGTCTTAGCATTTTGCTTAACATTTCTGATATACAAAGGCGATTATTTGTGTGTTACATTTTTTGGCATAATGTTTTTTATATCGTGCTGCTGTTACGGCTTTCTAAGCACGGTGTCTCTCATGCGCGTGTGCACTCCAAAGCAACAACGGTGCAATTTGCGATTTATATGGTTTCTATCAAATAGAGGCTAACCACAGAAATCCAGGAAATCATTACAGCGAACAGGAAATGCTGTGTTAATGTTCCATGAAATAATACTAAAATATAACCACATTCATTTTCTCTATTTTGCATATTTTGAAACATTACTAAGGGGTTCTGATACACTGGTCTGCAAAAATTAAGGACGAAGAGGAGAAATTAGCATAACAGCGGAACGAGCAGGCAGAACAGACCGAAAGACCACTCAGGAGATAGACTAGGGTCCGGTACGGTAGGGCATGCGCATATATGCAGCATTACGTAGGGGGGGGGAAGGGTATAAAGCACAAGGGCGGTGTACGCTCAGCAATTCAGTGAAAGCTATTGCACGGTGTACATCGGTTTGAACGACGTCGAGTTGTTGCCACCGTGTGATATGGCCAACAGGCAATACGGTAGACGACATCTACATGACTTTACACGAGGTCGCGTCATTGGTAAGTTGAAAGAAGGTCGAAGTGTGACTAGTGTGGCCGAGGAGTTCGGGATCGCTCACAGTATCGTTTCAAGAGCTCGGAGAGCATTTCAAACGACAGGAACAGCTGTCCGAGAGTTTAGCAGTGGTCGTCCACGAGCAACCACGGCGGCGGACGACGGGAATATTGTTCTACAGGCGAGAAGAGACAGACGGCAGACAGCGGCTGAAATCGCAAGGCACATGCAACAGACAACTGGACGTCCGTCATCGCGTTTTACCGTGGCCAGGAGGCTGCACTAAGGTGGTCTATTTGCACGACGACCAGTACAGTATGTGCCATTAACGCCTGCTCATCGGAGATGGCGGTTTCTGTGGTGCCAGGAACAAAAGAACTGGACACATCAGCAATGGGGTCGAGTTCTCTTTACGGATGAGAGCCGATTTAGTCTGACGAGCGATTCTGGACGTATACACATCCGGAGAGAGCAGGGAACACGCAATCACACCTCCAACATCATCGAAAGGGACCGGTTTGGAGGTGGCGGAGTTCTCGTTTGTGGCGGTGTCATGCTTGGTAGCGGTACTGACCTCCACATCTTCCAAGGAGGTTCAGTCACTGGTATCCACTATTGTACCGAGGTTCTCCTGCCTCACGTGCATCTGTTTCGAGATGCTGTGGGTCCTGAGTTCCTCTTCATGGACGACAACGCTACACCTCATCGTACAGTGGCTGTCGCAGAGCTGTTGGAGAGTGAAGATATTCAACGCATGGATTGGCCCGCAAGGTCCCCGGACCTAAATCCAATCGAACACGCGTGGGACCTTCTCGGGAGACGCTTGGCAGCACGTCACCAGCCGCCAGCAATGATTCTGCAGCTGCGATTGGCGCTACAAGAGGAATGGTCCGCAATGCCTCAATAGCTCCTTGGCAACCTTGTCCTCACCATGGACAGGCGTTGTAAATCCTGCAACACAGTCAGGGGTGATCATATCCCCTACTGAAGACTGGTTTTTTCTTGGCAGCCACTTGTAAGATGGACGTTTCTGTCTTCTGTCCAGTTGTGCACGAAGTTACATTTTTAATAAAGTGCCTTTGATCCGTTGTATTCCTTGTTTGGACGGTTTTGCTCACTTGTCCCATATTCTTACATCTTGGGGATCTTATTGTATGATTTGAGTCTATGTGGAGCACTTCTGCACGACGTTACATTCGAAAAACCGTCTCGTCCTTAATTTTTGCACGCCAGTGTATATCTTTGGTTTTGTAAAGAAAACAAGCTACGGGATTGAAAAAATTATTTACTCTACATATTCTTCCCTGAGCTACACACACTTATGACTTCGTTGTTCTAACTTGTTTAACCCATCAAAAAAATATTTCGGTTGTGCTGCAAACCACTCGCCCGCAACTGCTGTGGCCTCCTCAGTATTTGAAAAAAAAAATCCCTCGAGGTGTGTTTTGAAGTAAAGAAAGAGGTAGTAGTCCGAAGGAGCCAAATCAGGTGAGTAGGCCGAGAATTTCAGAATTTTAAAGTGAAGATAAACCAATTTCTGCTTCGAAATATCCGCTTTGGGAAGAGAAGCATTGCCTTGAAGAAAAAAAGATCGTTTTCGAAAGCTTGCCTTGACGTTTGGAGACCAGTTGCTGCTTCTCTTCGTCCAGAAGTGGAACCTAGTACTTTGTCGTGATGCTTGCAACCTTTCCCAGATAATCTAAGAGCAAAATTATACCTTTGTCCCAGAAGACACAGGCAAAAAACTTGCTTGATGACTTCTGTGCCTTGAACTTCTTTGGACGACAGGAACCACTGTCTCTATTCTTTGGGCTATTTTTTGGTTCCGGGTCATATATACACTACATTGGCAAAAGTCACCGGACACCCCGAAAAATAAACACAACATAGCATTTATTGACAATCATTAGTACGGTGTCGGTCCACCTTTGGCCTTAATACATGCACGTTGGCCTTAATCCAACCCTTCGAGACATGCTTTCGACAAGGTTTTGGAACACAGCGATAGGTATGCGCTTCCATTCAGAACATAATGCTGCCGCTAACTGTTGCTTAGTAGTAGGCCTTGGTTCCAAACTTCTTATGCGGCGCTCTAATTCATCCCATAGGTGCTCTATGGGATTAAGTTCAGGGCTCTGTGTTGGCTAGTCCACACACGATATGGAATTATCGTTAAACCACGCCGTAACAGTCCTTGCTTTATGGCTCAGTGCATTAACTTGCTGGTACCAACAAGGCTCGCTTCCATAGTATTGCCACAGAGTGGGTAGGAAATAATTGTCCAGCATATCGAGGTAGACGTGCTTGTTAACAGGTTTGTCAACGATAACCAATGGGCCGGCACCATACCACGAAAAACACCCCCACACGAGTACACTGCCAGCTCCAAACTTGACCGTAGCAACAGTACACTGTGGTAAATAGCGTTACCTCGGCTGCTGCCATACCCACACACGGCCATCAGACTGATGGATCGTGCATCTGGATTCATCGGTCCATAAGAGCCGTTTCCATTGATCTACGGTCCACGATAAATGTTCTTTACACCATGCTAAACGACGAGTAGCATTCCGTGTGGAGATGAAAGGTTTATGAGCAGCCGCACGACCACGGTAACCCATGGAATGAAGTTCGCTGTGAATGATACGTGTACACACCGAGGTTCCAGGTCTTGTGCAGTACTTCGTCGATTAGTAACGATTCTCCGGAGGCTTCGACGTCCTCTATCGCTGATTTTCTTTGGTCTGCCGGTACGTTTTGCTGTTTCAGGTATTCCTCGATCATCCAGGATCATGCAATGAATGGCATCTGCGTTTTCTGGAACTGTCACGTGAGTTGGTTTCCCAGAACGTTCTTTGTCTTCGATGCTCAAACGTTCTGCTCAAAACCTAGCAACCCACTTCTTGACTGTGGAGTAAGAAGAACACGTATCATCTAATGTAACCGACATTTCATCATAAATTTGTTTGGCCGAGTTCCCTTTTAGGAGAAGATATTTCATCACTGCTCGGCATTTATTTGCAGTGAAATCTGTGCTGTTTTGCATCATTGTCACTTCAGACCCGCAAAAAAAAAAATGAAATAATCAGGCTACATTTATGATGTTTGGTCAGACACATACACGAAAATCAGTTTTGATATGACAAAGGTATTATCAGCCTAAGAATATGTGAAATGAGAAAAGCAAGTCTTATCAACATTCTTATTATCATATGGTCTTATTAAAATGTTGACAAACGGATTTTGCAAGTATTTCCGCTTTTAGTGCTTCAAGATAAGTGCCGTTACAGCTGCTAATTACAGAGAAACAGGGAAATCGTAAAATTATATACCTTGATCAAATAAGGATAAGCTAAGAAGCAAAGTACACAGAATTACAAACTAGGATGAGAAAAAAAAAGAACACTAACACGCAAGAAAGGGTTTATATTTCGGTCGCAAATTTCCGAGAAAATAATTCTGTGGTATTTCAGTTTGATGAATTTGATTTTATTATTATGATTTTCTTTCTCACATGCTAGCGGATTGGGTAATTAGCATTTCAAATATTAAACTACTGATATCCAAAAAAAAAAAAAAAAAGAATGCGTTCACGTAATTTCATACAGATGCTATTATTAGAGTAATCCGACATTTCGTTTACACAACACCTATGTTAAATAAATTGCCTGCATTTGTATTAATCAAAACATACATAAAGCTATGATAGTTTCTTAGTTCTGAATATTGAAATCGATACTCAATACAAATTCGCATCGCATCATTGCCAATAGTATACTTCTAATAACTGTCGTACTGTAGCATCGCTCTTCTAAAAAATATGGTCATTTGAGGGTGGAAAAGATGTACCTGCACATAAGTACTCAAATTTTATTACACAGACGGAAAATTTAGTAGTTGAGATCACTTATATGAAATAAAATTCCTCCAGTCAGGAATAGATTTGGGGATTGTGGTGCTCTTTGAACCTCTCAATTTACCGCCCCTCTGCTTCAAGTCATGGCCTAACGGCTTGCTTGTGTAAAATGATATTAAGGGTAGTTGCTGTACCCTTATTTTAAAAATGGCATTTAATCCAGCATAGACATTTCAGATATGGGTGCGGATGGTGTTAAGGGGGGGGGTCGTGGAAGATCCGGACATGGCACTTCCGTACACTGAAAATTTTGTGTCAGATCCGTACAAGCAAGCATTCCTCCAATGCGTCTCCCAAATGGGGTAAACCGTGACCTTCGGAAGGGAGGCAATACAAAGGGTGAGATTCATTACTTTGTTAGTTTGTTCTTTTAAAATTATGCAGCACAGTGCTCTTGTTGCATCTGGAGATTTTATTTAAACAAAATGGATCTTGTAGTGTTGTCTGAAACATCGAAAGGCAAACCTTGTGCTGTCTTCAATGATTTTCCATACCGCCAACATCGTAAAAAACGTTTTTTCACATATTTCATCATATTAAAAAAACATTAGGCACCCCCTCAAAATGAAATCGTGGGCAAACTTCAGAATCCATTCCTTTACAGTGTCGTTGGTATTAACAGCGAAAACGTGATGAACCACAACCCGGTTCATGGTTTCCTTATTTTTCAGCAACTGGCCAAAAGTCCACTGCACAAAATGAAGGCATTTTGTAAATTAAAATAAACGCAAACAACAGACGTTGTTCACAAAGAAATGGGAGCAAAAATATTACGCCGTTCTCAGGTTTACTGCCAAACAATTAGTAACTGAGGTTTAAAATACTCCTCCTCCAACAAAGGAATGATCCAGCCCTTCTCTTTCTAAAGCCCTCGTTCACACAAAGGGAGCAAGGTCAAACATGATCCACAGGCATCTTCTGGGTATGAGAGAGTTAAATTCCTTTTTGTTCGAAACTGACACAAAAACGGTAGGGCTGTAGGAGATCTCAAATATGATGGGTAATTGGCATTGCACTTGTACGGAAGTGACACGAAAATTTCGATGTAAGGAAGTGCCATGTCCGGATCTGCCAGTAAACCGTTACGGAGGCATTAAGACAGTCTGATGGGAGGGATAAAGGACATGTTATTTGAGATCAAGGAATCCGAAAAGTTCGAGGGGTTCCACTTTTTCAGGGAGAGACTTCTCTGTGTGTCATCTTTATGATTCGATACTTCTTCCAACTTTCCATGGTTCTCTTTAACCATTTAACCGACCGATGTACCTGAACCAAATGGTGCCCAAATTTTCTCCGCTTGCAAAATAAAAAATTTCATACAGCGGCCGATTTTAGGGAAGCTGCAGAAAAACAATTCCTTCCGCCCTCTCATCTCAGAAGTACCGATTATAAACCTGTAACTGGCGAAAAGCGTTCCCTTGCAGTTCTTCACTCTCTATTCCATCACCAAAGGCGATGGAAAGGCTAGTCCCCCTGCCAAAGACATCGTGCCATTAGACAGAAGCAAGTGATTCAAAGGTCTGCTGTCACCTTTTGTAGGTTCGTAGCTATATTTATAGCCAGTGATTTTTTATTGGAGGTTTAACGACCACCGTGAGCAACTCAATGGGCTATAAGCAGTTGCCCGTCCCTAATTTAGGGCCACTGGTTCCAGGGAAGGGAGAGAGCCAGTGCCGTAAGACAAACACAACATCCATGCCTCACCGGGTTTCGAACCCGGATCTTTTTGGACGAATGATCAGAAGCCATCGCTTAGACCACTGCGCCACCGGGGCGGCGATAGCCAGTGAATAGGTAATAAGTCAGAACGGATTGGTTTCAATCAGAGTCCGAAATTACCCTTATGAATAACAAAGCAAAGAGGGAGCGCAAAGCTTTCTGATGCGCAATTTTACTCGTTTCAGCCCCGTTCCGCCCATTTCGTAGACAGCGAGTACATATTCGTTGGAGATTATTTTAGCCGATTCGGGGTCACGGATGACCTAGTGGTCAACGTTCGTGGCTGCCACGGAGAAATCTCAGGATTGATCCGATGCAGGTACGAACACTCGAACCATTAAATATCCGCCGTGCGTCAGACAACCACGTTAAGCCGTCAGGCCCCGTATACTGTCTTCCTTCCCCTTTCTACCTCGTTTCCGTGTCACTTTCCTATCGGGCTCTCTAGCCCAAATCTCCTAGCTTCCTATTCCTAAGAGTTGTTTTAGACCTGGGGTCAGACACTCCCTTCCTAAAATCCTCTACATATGATGTGATCTGATCTGATCAGCCGATTTTGCCCGAGTTAATTCATTCCAGCCGGTTCAAGGGTTAATCTGTCTGGCATAAAACTGCTGAATGCCAATTACACGCAGCATATTTTGTTTAGGCCCGCCCTACGAGGTCGACAAGATAAAACCCGTAAATAGGAATTGGAACTTACAAATAATCCACAAGCGATTTAAAAGCAACTGGACACACAGTATCTACTAAAAAATTCTAATGAGTTAAAACCAGAGAATGTTTGGGAGTTCGAAGCAGCCCTACTCCCCAGCCTTCAATGTTTGACACTATGTGTCGATATCCTTCTTTCATAATACTTGATGTAATTCTCGCCATGTCATAACTTTTACCATTGCATCAATTATATCATTATGATATTACTTTCTACATACCTTGTGGATATTTTCCGTTCTTTCACGTTCTACCTCTTCTTTCTTTCTTTTAAATATTTTTTCTGTGTCTCTTTTTTGCCGCTCTCAAAATATTTATTCTATAGTTCTCCTAAGCGCATTGTTAAATACAGCCCGGCCTCCAGTATTGACACTAATTTTATTGTAAATGCTTGACCCATCCGCTTCTTGGATGACCTGCTTCGTGGAATCTTCTTACGAGTCTCAGAAGGTTAGTTGGAACAAATGATCTTCCAGCAAGATATTTCTCTTCTTGTGTGCAATCCTCCATGATATTATGCCAGTTTTATTGGGAAATATAACGATCTGTTTTTGCTTCGACGTCATGGTGAAAAACGGGAGTCATTATGGCTTGCTCCTAAGACCGTTTCACTATTTTACCATGTCCTCCGGTGGCTACTGAGGGTACACACTTCTTCTTTCTTACCTTTCCTTTTCTTTTATTCGCGGCATTACTTTCGTTTCTCAGCAGTATCTGCTAGTGCTGTTTTTGCTACTTAGTCAAATTACTTTTTCGTGGCTTCCAGTGCCTACGTACCATTTATTCAGATTTCACAAGCTCTCTAGTGGTTTTTTTACCGCACAACCCCTATCCTGAGTGAGCCTTTATTCTACACATTGATTTTTCGTACTTCACAGCAGCGTTATTTTTATTTCCCGTGGTGGATACGGCAGCAGTGTAGCACTCCTAAAGATCCCCACTGAATAATTTCCCTGAAAACCACTACAGACTATCACACCAGCTCTTAACTGCTCTCCCGCGGAACTTTAATTACTGCAGCCAACTTTGGAGTCACGCTTCCAGTCAATGGTTACTGACACAGGCACCTGTCTTCATTTTCTCCTACTTTACCTTTCACTATCCACGTTTCAAGTGGTGATCATTTGTTCCATGACTTTTCCACTGTTGCATGGTATATACAGGGGGCATAGGAAAGTCCTTTTAGCTTGAAATAACTTGCGAACGGAGAGAGGTACAGTTATGCAAGTGAGATAACGGTATAATAAAGCGACTACGCCCGATCGAATGAAATCAATAGCAGCGCTCCTAGTGGCAAAATGCGGAAGTTACCCATTGCAAATCGAAAACGAAAAGAGATAGAGCAAACTTTCCAATTACAAAGCTGTAGTGCCTCAATTAATTAGTACAAAACAACATTTGTTTCACACGGATGAGATAAATTGTCACCTGAATACTCTCAAATGTCCGAAATCGATGCGCGACCTTTACCTTTTGTGTGAACGTTTGAAGGGAACAGGCATAGGTATGAGCAAATACACACAATGTAAAAAAGGCAAATTGGCAGACAGTGATAAAAAGCTCATGTCGAGTACGTTCGAAAAGTTCGCCATTGCCCACAATACACATTTGCATTCGTGAAAGTAACTCTGCATTCTCAATCCTCAGCATGGAAGGTGCAACACTATTGCAAGCATCTGTAACACGACGACGTAGATCCAGCAGACTTATAGGTTCTGTTGCATACACCGGATTTTTTACGTAACCCCAAAGGAAGAAATCCAACGGAGTGAGGTCCGGCGATCGTGGAGGCCATTCAACAGCACCACCATACCCGATGATTCGTTGCCCGAAACAATCTGTGAGAAAGCGTTGCACTGCTGCTGAGCAAAGCTCGCCATTCTCACTCAGCGTACGTAGACCTAAACTTCTGATCAGGGTACATCCTGCTACTGGTTTTTATATCATAGGTACGGTACAACGTCACAATCTGCATTTGCATAAGGCTACATTTGCGAAATGTGAAAATGCATATTCGATCGTCGCGCATCGATTTCGGACATTTTAGGGTATTCAGGCGACAATTTATCTTATCCGTGTGAAACAAATGTCGTTTTGTACTAATTAATTGATGCTCTATAATTTTGTATCGGAAATTTTGCTCTATCTCCTTTCGTTTTCAATTCGCAATGGCTAACTTCCGCATTTCGCCACTAGGGGCGCTGCTATCGTTTGCATTCGATTGGGCGTAGTAACTTTTCTATAACGTTATCTCACTTTCATAACTGTACTTCTCTCCGTTTGCAAGTTATTTCAGGCTAAAAGGACTTTCCTATGCACCCTGTACACTGAAGAGCAATTGAATTAGAGATACCTGTCTGGTAACGTTTAGCACCACCTTTCGCCCTGATGACGGCAGCGATTCATTCGGCATGGAATCGACAAGACACCGGAAGCGTTGGGAAGCCATACGGATCCACGACCCCTGAACAAGCTCCCACAGGGCGGTGGCGCAGTGGTCTAAGGCGCTGGCCTCTGATCATTCGTCCGTAAGGGGTCCGGGTTCGAATCCCGGTCGGGCATGGATGTTGTGTTTGTCTTACGGCACTGGCTCTCTCCCTTCCCTGGAACCAGTGACCCTAAATTAGGGGGACGGGCGATTGCTTATAGCCCATTGAGTTGCCGGTGGTCGTTAAACCTCCAAACAAAATAAAAAAAAAGCTCCCACAGTTCACGAAGATTTGATGGAGGGGGGGGTCAGAGCCTTGAACATCTCTCTCGATGGCATCCCAGATGTGCTCGATGGGATTGAGGTCGGGTGACCTAGCTGGCCAAGGCAGCGAGGTCACGTCACTGGAGTGTTCATCCAACCATTCGGATACAATTCGGGAGTGAAGGCACGGTGCATTGTCTTGTTGAAGGATGGGGTTTCCTGTGTGATATTGAAGACGCACAGACTGGAACAAATGATCGTCCAGGATATCCCGGTAACGTTGACCTGTGAGGGACGATGTCACACGTACCAAGGATCCCATTTCAGTCCTCGTAAACAGTCCCCAGAGGAGAATCCCACTCCCACCAGCTAGAAGAGTACCCTGCTTGCAAGAAGGATCCGTCGTTTCATGTGGTTTGCGCCGTACTCCTATCCTGCCATCCGTATGTACCAAAGTGAATCTCGACTCATCAGTCCAGGCAACATTTTTTTCACATGTCTAGGGTCCAATGGCGATAATCCCGCGCCCATGCTAATCTTTGCGACCTGTGATGTGCGGTCAGCAGCGGTACCCTCGTGGGACGATGGCTTCTGTACCCCATAGCGGGGAGATTGTTCTGGATGGTGTGGCTGATTTCACGTTTTTGTGCACCGGCGTTAAATTGCCTAGTGATTTCTTGCAATGTGGCCCGTCTATCCGCTGTTACAATGCGAGCTAGCCGACGATGACCCCACTCACCCACACGCTGTTGTCCACGGCAGTTGGCCTTTGCAGGGATGGTTTTACCGGATTCGATGTACTCACTGTGCAACCGTGACACAGTGGCTCGTGAAAATGCAAGCACGACTTCCGAGATGGAGTGACCCATTCGTCGGGCCCCGACAATTTGCTTACGATCAAATGTGCTTAGATCCTTCGTCTTATCCATACGGCGTCCGACTCTTACTGATTCCCGTCGCATTACTCCTTATATTGTCAGATCGCTGTGTACGTCATGTCCTTTCCTTTAACAGGGCCGCCCACAGCGCCATATTTGCATAATGCCAGCTGTCTGTAATTCAATTGCTCTTCAGTGTACATATAAATATATGTATTCATACCAATAACTGCTTGATATTTAATAACTGAAATCCTTTTTTACGCTTTCTAACCGTAGGTTGAAGGAGCGTATATACTCCAGCTTTGTCCGTCCGTCTGTCCACACGATAACTCGCTTAAAAATGGTTCGATTTCGATGAAATTTTAGCATGTCGTAGAGGACCTCCTGCTGACGAACCCTATTGAAAACGGGTGAAGTGGGTTCAAAGGTCAGGACATAGGAGCGGGATCCATTCCACTGATCTTATGTGTCATAACTTGCGTAAATATGGTTCCATTTCAATGAAATTTTAGTATGTCGTAGAGGACCACACGGGGACGAACTCTATCGAAAATGGGTTCAAGTGGGGCACAAAGGTCAGGACATAGGATCTGGATCCAATCCATTGCCCTTATGCGTTATAACTTACGTAAAAATGCTTCGATTGAGACAAAACTTTTCATGTTGTTTCGGAAGTATACCGTTTCTGTTGAATATCATCGAAATGGGTTCAAAGGTCGGGTCAGAGGAGCGAGGTTTATTCTACAGCCATTATCCTCATAACTTGAGTAATGATTTCTGGTATGTTCGAAAGCGTTTCATAATCAATTCATTGCATGATTTCACTAACTGTTTTAATATTAATATGTTATTGGCTAAATTTTAGTGCCATTTTTAGTGCCACTATTTTGCGTAATCCAGAAGTAATGGATGACCGTGATCATGGTATATATTACAAATGGGAATCATTATTAACAATTACACAAATGTATTTTTAAATGTATTTAGATTGTTCACTCTTTCCACGCTATGATGGTGTGCATACTTTCATATGGTCCGTTAGATTTTTGGTTCCATAACCTTTTATTACACCGTCGACATCTTTCTTTGTAATTATAGGCTTTCCACATTTTGAACAGCAAGCAAGACCAAACAAGACAGAATTATTCACCGGTTCTTTAATGAGACGAAACAATTTCCAACATTCACTCTTCTCCTTGTGGTTTTCTACAAGCACGTATTTGTTAGTCTCGACGCCTTTCTCAACCTTCTTAATATTAAATCCATCCATATTAACAAATAAGGAGTTAAGTTTCGACATGACATCGAAAACCTCTGAATGCTCAATGTAAAAGATGCGATGTGAAAAGTAACTCTTAGTCATACAGTGAACTTCGCACGGAGAGAGTGAATCAGCTGAGAAGCAGACGAATGGCGTTTGCCTGTACCTTGCCCTGGACAACCGCACTGTAAAAGTACGAAAAGGAAGTATCGTTTTATGATATGGTGTTGGTGTGTCTGACGTCACGTCGGTCGGTAGAAATCTTCGCTGCTTTAAGAAAGAGACGACAATATTTTTGCATGGCAAATCATTTTTCGCTCCGTGGGCACCAGTATCGACTACAGAATTCAACAATGCGCATTTTTCTTTGGAATATAATTTTCTCTTTTCAAAAATAAAACCGGGTCAAAATCTGGTTAGGGACAGCTTGACTCGACCCGTTGGACCCGCAAGAAATTGTCGACCGGTTGACCCGTGACCCGTTTCCATCTCTGTCCACAACGAGTCTCATTGTCGACCGCAAAGCACCGAAAGATTAGACTGCAGTTTGTTATGCAGCATGAGACTTGTCGCAAATAGGGTGTGATGGACTGAAAACACGTTATCTGGTCTGACGAATCACGATTTCACCTCTATCACGTCGATGGGAGGGTGCTTGTTAAGACGAACAACAGATTCCATATGCTGGCAGTACGGAAGTCAAGCTTTTCATTTTATAGTTCCCGCAATCTGAACAAGGGAAAGAGTGAACAGTACATCTTATAAAATAAATTATCAACGTTTTTTCACAATTAAATATTTTATTAACATCAACTATAATTTCTCAGAGCGTTTGGCTCGGCACCATCAGGATGAATGGAGCGGAAACATTCAAATCATTGTGACATCATCAGAGTTTTGAAGGTCACGAATTTCGATGAGTTGTTTCCACGCGCTTGAAAGAAGTACATCTTATGTGTTTTCTGCACGTTGGATAAGGGTGATCTTGTTTATTGGGATGGCAATGACACGGAATGCAAAGTTTCAGAGACAGAGCATCCTGAGTTATGGACAATTAAGAGAGAGAGAGAGAGAGAGAGAGAGACCACACCACAAGGCAAGAAATCTAGCCTTGTAACACCAAATTCAGAGTTCGTGACCCAAAATCTTGGAGTGTCCAATTGGTCACGTTCACCAGAGGCATGCAGTGCGGCCTACTCTCGAAAACAACCTGTGGCTAAAAAATAAACAAAAAAAAATGATACCAAATTTTCGGATGTAATAAGCACGTTTTTTGAATCCGTTCTGACGCAAATCAAATTTATCAAAGCTATACAAAGTCAATGGAACCGATATGGAAAACAATAGCATCTGACCGAAGAAATAAGTTTTTCAATCGGGCTTTTAATCCCTCAGATATTACTGTAAACGGAACCGTGAGCTTACGCCCTCTGGTTGCAGACTTGTGCGTTAAAAAAACTATGTATTTATATGAGAAACGTTTCGCACCGCAAACAATCTCCAACACAGAAATAATTTTTCAACTTGGACTCTTAGAAACAGAGACATCGGCAAAAATAAGATGTGACTTTACGCTCCCAGGTGGGAAAACCATGCATTATTTTAGGAAGAAAATATTCTCAAAAGGTTTTTCAATATGAGCGATATCGGTCCAAGAAAAAAAATTTAGTTGAGTTTTCAGGAGCCCAGATTTTGCTGCAAATACATCAGAAGCAGAAATTAACTCTTATGCCTCCTGGTGGCCAAACCATTCTTTACCAAACATTAGAAGTTATATGAAAAGTACTTTCCATCAAGTGTTGTATGCGATACAGGAATAATTTTTCAAATCGGAGTTTTAGAAGCAGAAATAACGCAGAAAACGCGATTTATTTTTGCGCCCCTAGCGGAAAGTCTATGATTTATTTGAAAATTTTGAATTTATATGAAAAACATTCCGCATTGGAAACACTATCCAACAAAGAAGGAGTTTTTCAAATCGGACTCTTAGAAATAAAGATATTGACAAAAATAAGATATACATCTACTCCCCCTGGCGCAGAAACCATGAATTATTTTAAGAAGATAATGTTCCTAAAAGGTTTGTCGTCATGAGTAGTATCGGTCTACAAACGACTGTTTTTTTAATCGAGTTTTTGGAAGTTCATATTTTGCTGCAAATACATACATCAGAAGCGGATTTTAAGACTAACGCCTCCTGGTGGTTAAACCATTTTTTTTTTACAAAAATTTGAAATTGTGTGCAAAAGATTTCCCATCATCAGCTGTATATGGTGCAAAAAGAATTTTTCAAATCGGAGATTTAGAAGCAGAGATATAGGGGGAAACGCAATTTACCTTTACGCCACCTATCGGAAAGTCTGTGAATTACTTGAAAATTTTGAAATTATATGAAAAACATGTCACAATGAAAACACTATCTAGCAAAGAAGGATGTTTTCAAATTGGACTCTTAGAAGTGAGATATTGGCAAAAATAAGATATACATCTATGCCCCTGGCGGAGGAACCATATAATATTTTAAAAATAAAACATTCCGTGAAGGTTTATCGACGTGAGTGGCATCGGTCCACGAATAATTTTTTCAATCGAGATTTTAGAATCACAGATTTTATGGCAAATGCGTCAGAAGCAAAAATTAGTACTTACCCTCCTTGGTGGCCAAAGTATTCTTTACCAAAAATTAGATATTTATATGCAAAAGATTTTCCATCATTAGCTGTATCCGCTAAAGAAGACATTTTTAAATCGGAGTTTTAGAAGAAGAGATATCATGGAAAACGTAATTTACTTTTATGCCCCCTAGCGGAAAATCCATGCGCAATTTGAAAAAGTAACTATTCCTAAAATACTCTTCGACATAAATGGAATCGAAAGATTAAATAATTTTTTCAATCGGATGTTTAGAAGCAAATATGTGGAATAAAACGTATTTTTGAATTCGACATCATCTACATTTACGCCGTCTAGCGGCGAAATTGTACATCGTAAAAAACAAACGAAATGAAGGATCATCATTCGCATATTTCAAGCTTCCCAATGCAAAAAGAATTTTTCAGATCGGACAAATAGTTGCAGAGATGTCGTGTACAGACGGACGGACTGACAAACCGATAACATAAGCACGATCTTTTTTTAACAAAAGACGTGCTAAAAAATATGCGAACCGCATTACACCCCCACAATCTGCGGTACGTATCCTTGAGCAAGAGGTGGTTCCTGACGTGTACTTCGGTAGAATATAATAACAAAATGTCAGTTGGTCATTGATTTTCATCTTCTAGCTTTATTCATTTTTCGATTATTGATAATTAATTGAAAATAAATAATAATATTCTGAAGTTAGTAAAGTTTTCGAATTTATTTTTTCAGATTAAGCGAAAACTTTATTTGGAATTATTGTTAGACTCTTCGGAAAGCTTCAGAAATTATTAGGGGGGCTGACCCCCCCCCCAGAAAAATGCTCAAGCGACGAACCTGGTTGTGTACTAAATGAAACGCCACTTCAAAAGCTTTCAAACGCAATCAAATTTAACTTTCTAAGTCGATTTGGAAATGTGTTCTGTAACAGGTGGAACTTTTTTCATGTAACAGGTGGATTTTCAAATTTTTGGCCATTATTTTAATTTTTACATTCGTTAAATGTTTGCTTATTGCAGATCTCAGCCATTTTATTTTGCTAGCTACAGTTTTCAACAAGTATTATTTACCTTCGATTAATTGATAAACAATTTATGATTAAATAATTTTTAATCCTTTGTAATACGCTAAAAAATAGCAGCCTTATTTTCATCCGTTCAGCAATAACGAAGTTCGTATATATATGAAAAGTTTTTGACTCTCTCCAGCTTCGTTTATACGGCTTCGACTATATTATAACACGGACTCTTTATGGTTTTCACACACAGATATATGAGATTTCATAGGAAGAAAATTCCCGGATTTTGGCAGGACTTTCCGCTGAGTCATACGGTAGTGGAGTGACTTAAAACGCCGCATACCCCGTAAAACCATTAAAGACAAAGGGGTTACTTTCCCCAGCCACGCGATAATTAAGTCGGAGTTTGACGTCGTGGGTCTGATAATGCGATAGAGGCGACGAAAGGTTGGAAAGCAACGATGAAAGAGAGTGCTGGAACATTGGTGAGCGAATATGCGGAGGAAAATACCAGGAAAGCTTCGGAGACTGGTAGCGAAGGGAAGCTAAATTGGTGAACGAAGACTCAAGACAAACGCAGGCGGCTGAGGTAGGGGAGAAGAAGGAGGAGGAGGAGGAAGAGTGATTGAGCAGATTTGGTTCGAGAGAGGGACGGCAAGTCTAGTCTTTAGCATAAACTCATACGGGCATGAAAATTGCGAAAATTTCGCGGTAACGTAAATCAGACCGCGTAATGTTTAAAGGCGATACAGTTGATTAATGAAGAATACCTTACATTTTTTTAAACGGCGATGCTGAAAGTTAATAAACTAAGCATGATCAAACGGACGTATGTACACACCGTCTATTACTAATTAACTTCATAACTGATCGCAACGATTTTTACAATATAAATAAACACAATAAATGGGAACCGTACACCAATTATATTCAAAATAGTATAAATACATGTGTATACTAAAAATCCGAAATCTCTTAGCGTAGAATACAATTAAAACTTTCCAAGCTTTCGCACATCAACCAGATGGCTTTCTCAAGGAAGGTAGACTGCAAACTAGATAACAGAACGTTTCAAAAATCTGAACGCGTTGACTTGACTAATGAATAAATGAATAGGAGCAAACGTGATATTTCGAAAAAACGAGGTCACGTTGGCTGGTAGAAAATGCAGCCTTATTTGAAGAATTGATTCCAAATACGTGGCAACTATAGAGAGACGCTATCATTGCATGCTTCGCAGCTCAACAAGATTTCCAAGGTTTCGCGAATGGCAATAGATTTGGGTGTAGAGTATGAAGCTAATTTCTTTACATCCCTCCATATAGGATCGGCGGACTTGAACTTGACTTCTCTTGATAGGGCAGTGGTTATTTTTTCGTCTCTTGTATCCCTTTTATGTTCGCTGATTCTAATTCCAAACGAACGTTTGGTCATTCCGATGTAGTATCGCCTGGTGCCGTCCGGATATTTTAGTTGGAAAGCATAAACAACTGCCTCATTGAGAAGAGGGAGCTTGTCAATATTTCCCTTAGGCATCGTATATAAAGATGCCGGAGACCTTATGCCGACACCGAAGTTCATCCTCCTGAGCGCGTTTTTGAGTTGATAGGAAACATTTGGTATGTAGGGAATAGAGCCGAGGTAGCGAAGTTGCGGCATAGAAATATTAGCACGGCTGGTTCTGGCTTTCTCGATTAAGTTATGTATTTGAAATCAATTCTTCAAATACGGCGGCTGCGTTTTCTATACCATAGTACCGCGTTCCAAACTAAGGTGACCTCGTTTTTTTCGAAATATCACGTTTGCTCCTATTCATTTATTGTCCAGTCAAGTCACCGCGTTCGAATTGTTGAAACGTTCTATTATCCAGTTTGCAGTTAGCTGTCTACCTTCCTTGAAAAAGCCATCTGGTTGATGTGCGAAAGCTTGGAAAGTTTTATTTGTATTCTACGCCAAGAAGTTTCGGATTTTTAGTATATTTGTGCTATTTTGAATAAATAAAGACATTGTTACTTTTCAGAAGTGAGAGAACTAGGGGTGTGCTGAAAAATTTGGGGTGGGAGGCGGATTGGGACGACTGAACCAGGCCGAGGATTTAGTCTTGCGGTCCAATGTAAAAACACATGTATCTGCAGGTGAAGATATTTCCTCATGAAAAAAAATTGTGTTAGATCCCGGATGAAAGAGAATTGTTGTGCAACGTGAAATGAATGTTACGCTACGTTTGAATAAGTTTTAAGAAGGGAGTGTCTGACCCCAGGTCTAAAACTACCCTTAGAAATAGGAAGCTAAGAGATCTGAGTAAGTGAACTCAATAGAAAAGATAAACAGAGAAATGAGTGAAAGGAGAGGGAGCATACCTTTCGAACTGTGAACTGCGACACCATTCTGTGGTGGAAAGGGACAGAGGGCAACGGTAGGGAGAACCAAGCACCACAGCACCCATCACAGGGAACCACACCACCCAGCCCTCCGACGCCCCCGGGGTTACTGAATCACAGAAACCACATCGGGATGCAGTAGCAACAATCAGTTCTCACCATCCCAACGCCAACCTGAAAATGAAAGGGGTGTTGGTCTGTCTAACACACACCAATGTTCAAACACTTACTCTCCATCCGATCCAACCCCGATCTGATCCAAGGCCTCCAGCCCAGGAAACAGTGCTCAACAGTACTTCCATCTCAACACCTGTCTTGGATAGACGAGTAAGCCATCAACCCTGGTATATCCTTGTCCTCCCCCAAGTCAAGGGGGAACAGTGATCTCCGCCTTAGTTCTGGGATACCTAAAGAATTCGCTGGGATCGTAGTCAACCGCACCCCTAACAAGTCCATTAGGGTGGGCTTCCGCTTTCATGGATAATCTTGGTCAGCGGTGTCTGACCAGGATTGTCCATGCTAACAGACAAGTGACACTGGCTCAAATAACATCCACATTCAATGCAGGAGGTACCAGAGACATATCCACCAGCTCAGTGCAGCGTGATTCAGCGCCCATGGCGTATGGAAGCAAAAGACCCACCAGAGTGCCTTTGTTAACACCACGATATCGGACACGGCGCCTTACCTGGGTTCGTGAACACTGTAATTGGACACTGAAAAACTGGCAACATGCGGCGTGGTCCGATGAGTCACGCTGCCAGTTGTTACGAGCTGATGGTAGGGTTCGGGTGTGGCGCAAACCCCATCAGGCCATGGACCCAAGCTGTCAACAAGGCGCTGTGCAAGCTGCTGGTTGTTCCATGTATGTGCGGGTTGTCTTGGTCTGGCACAGTTTGGGTCCCCTGGTCCTCGTAAACATGTCATTAACCGGTAATCCCTCAGTTGATCTGCTGGGTGACCATTTACAGCCCTTCATGGACTTCATGTATCCCAACAACGATGGGATTTTCCAGGCAGACAATGCACCATGTCATAGGGTCAAAGTTGTCCAAAATCGGTTCGAGGGGCATTCTGGACAGTTCCAACTGAGGGTATGGCCACCACGTTCGCCCGACGTGAACCCAACAGAGTACTTATGAGGCGTGCTGGGAAGGTCCATCTTGCACCTACAAACACCGGAGAACTCTGGGCGGCTGTTCAGACGGCATGGCTCAAAATTTCTCCAGAAGTATTTTGGCCATTTGTGGAATCGATGCCACTTTGAGCTGCTGCACTGGCTAGAGGAGGTCCTACACGATACTTGGTACGTATCGTATGTTGGCACTTCAATGTATACATGGAAGTTAATGTTGTTTTCTTGAGGATGAATGAATCTAGCAGATAAACTGCAACCTGTTATAAATAATTTAAGACTACACACTGTAGATGCTGATTTAGAATAAATTATCAACGTTTATTCACAATTAAATGTTTTATTAACATCGACTATAGTTTCGCAGAGCGTTTGGCTCGGCATCATCAGGACGAATGAAGCGTAAGCATTCAAATCAAAGTGACATCATCACAGTTCTGACGGTCACGGATTTTGATGAGTTGTTTCCATGCGCCTGCTGGCATCGATTTAGCTTCATCCTTTTCCTTTACAGAGATTGTGGGATAATTTTGAGTAACTTCCGCTGCTTGTTTCTATATGAAATAAGAAACAAACTGTTGCGGAAACCATGAGAGAATTCAGGCGCAAGGTTCAGGAAGCGCTCCCCCCCCTCCTTCCACGTTTTGTAATCAGCGTTAAAAGAGTTTACGAAACATTTTCGGTTGAAAACTGGAAATATCTCAATTTAGAGTCAATATTTCCATATTTAATTAATCTGTAAGATAATAATCCGTCAAAACAGAATGATAAATATTTTATGTGTTAGTCATTCCCAAGTAACAACTGCAGGTTTGCTTACAAACCCTGCGCTCCCTAAAGTAAACGCTGTACTCCCCCCCCCCTCTAACCTAAAGTAAATGCTAGATCCACCGATGATGGAAACATTGTCAGCCTTCTACATTTCAGAGGACAATTCAAAATCACTTGGCGGTAGAATTTATTTCCTCGAAAATTACACAACTAGGGAATTTTTATCCCGAAAAGCAAAAACTAAATCCTCGCAATCTTGCAGAATTTAAACTACTTGCGAAGGATGAGAAGAAACAGCGACTGATCAGAACAACAAATTAACTCCTCTAAGCATATTCTTTATCCTTCTCAACAATTCCATTCGATCTCTGCGCCGAGATTCCCACAGCGCTCATTTCCCGGTACCACACTTTTAACAGAAACAGAAAGGAAAAGAGAAGAATAAATGACGGGGGAAAAAATCATCTTGCTCTCCACTAATTTATACCCGCTTTTTTTTCGAAACCAAAACTTTTCACCTGAAGGAACGTGTATGTGATTCAAGAGAGGAGCGAGGAATCTCATCAGTTTTTTTATGATCCCCTGTGATTGATGCGATAATTTCGAGACTCTCCCCTGCATCTAGAGTCAAAACCTCCATCTTAGGGATCTTTTGCCCCTCCCTCCCCACACGGAGTCATTTCACCGCTGTTAATTTCCTCATTTGGAGTTCTTTTCACTGCATCCAACATTTAACTTAGACTTCCTGGCAACGTAGATAAAAAAATGGAAGTTCTGTAAAAGGTAGAGCAAATAATATCCGCCATCAATCAGTTTCCTCTGAGAGCTATCCGTGTGTGTGTGTGTGTGTGTGTGTGTGCGCGAGCGCTAGCTATTCTTTAAATGTGAGGAGGAGAGGAAGAAATCCTCCAAGGGATTTTTTAATCCAAAAAGAAGAGGTAGATAAAAAAAACTGTCAGTACATTATTTATATTTTCACGAAATATCTCTTTTTAATTATATGAATTTAGTATTTCGATTCTTCAAAATACTTATGGAAATACGTAGAAATTTGTGTTGGATTTGGAATTAGAGAAACTGATCATATAATAAATGATGATTTATGTGTATAAAATACATACAAATGCAGAGTATATAATAAACGATGACTCAAAACAGATGAATAACAAATATAAAGGGTGATTTAAAAGTAGCCTGATACGAGTGGATCGATTATGTAGTTGGCGATTTAAATACAAATAAAATACGAGTATTTAATAAATAATTCTTTACGAAAAGATAGATACATAAATTGGTGTAGAGCTATGAATATGATATTTTTGTAAAAATATAAGTACAACGCTTTTGTTTTCGTTTTTTTTTTAATTTATCGCACTAATGCACTTCTGGAAGTATTTTAAAAATATGTTTTTTTCATCACAGTTTGGCAAAGTAACAGATTTGCGAGCAACTATTGCTTCTAAAAGCATTCGCGAGATCCAAAGTGAAAATCCTCCAAATACGTGGCGTCAGTGAATAAACAAAGACATCGCTCTTTCCACGTTTTATCAACACACAGCAACCAAAAAAATTGTCATTTGGCCACTGCTGGGGAATTGAATCTAAGATCCCTCGATATCTAGCCGAACCCATTAGCCTTACACCACGGTGGCCAACAATCCACGGCGTTATATGTGTTACACATAGCAACACACATAGCGAACCCCAGATCTCTCGATATCTAGCCGAGCCCGTCAGCCTTACACCAAGGTGGCCAACAATCCACGGCGCTATATGTGTTGCACATAGCGAACACCAGATCTCTCAATATCTAGCCGAGCGCGTTAGCCTTATACCACGGTGGCCAACAATCCACGGCGCTGTGTGTGTTACACATAGCAACATACATAGCGAACCCCAGATCTCTCGATATCTAGCCGAGCCCGTTATCCTTACACCACGGTGGCCAACAATCCACGGCGCTGTGTGTGTTACACATAGCAACATACATAGCGCCGTGGATTGTTGGCCACCGTGGTGTAAGGCTAGCGCGCTCGGCTAGATACCGAGATATCTGGGATTCGATTCCCCAGCAGTGGATGAATAAAATATTTTCGGTTGCTGTGGGTTGCTAAAACGTGGAAAGAGCGATGTCTTTGTTTATTTAATGTATTCACCATGAAATTTAAAGGCAAAGCTTCAAAATAATTGAAATAAAAATTTATTCTTAAAAACCGCTCTTTGACTGCAAGTTTTGTGAACGAATTGCAAATTACTGTCGTTTGAAAAGCTTTGTGAAACGACATATTTTCTCTGCAAAGCTCTGAAACCGGATTTTTACTCAGTAAAATAATAAAGCTGCATGGTCAAATACTAAAGTTCATAAACTACGTTATTTCTGTTCACGAATAAAAATCATTGCATGAAAATTTTACCCATAAACCCTCTCATTCTCGATTTTCAGCAAGTTGGCATTTAAGTCCTGGATGATTTTTAACAGTAACCTAGAATCTGGAAGGCACTTATTTCTTGGAGATTTTATAGGAGCAACTCAGAATCTCGTGGTCGTTTATTTCGTAAAAAATGCCGTTGTAGCAATTCAGAATCTCGTAGCTACTTTATTCCTTAAAATTCAATAGCACGCTGAGAAAAACGTTTTGTTAATTCAACAAAAAATTTTGTCGATATACAGTGAACAAAATTTTTTGCTGAATTTGCAAAATTATTTTGTTGAAAATTATTGTTGATTTAACAAAATGTAATGTTATCACGACAAAACGTTTTGTTCATTTAACAAAATGATTAGGTCGATTTTGGGGAATTTGTTTGATCCAACAAAAGATATTGTTATCGTGGCACAATAAGTTTTGGTGCTATAACAATATGTTTTGTTGCAGTAACAAAACATTTTGTGATGATAACAATATGTTTTGTTGGATGAAACAAATTCCCAAAAATGGACCTAATCATTTTTTAACGTTTTGTCGTGATAACAATAAATTTTGTTAAATCAACAATAATTTTCAACAAAATAATTTTGCAAATTCTACAATTTTTTTTGTTGACTGTATATCGACAAAATGTTTTGTTGAATTAACAAAACGTTTTTCTCAGTGTACCAACCCAGAATCTCATGGTCACTTATGACCTAGAAATTTTATAGCAGCAACTCAGAATACCGTAGCCAGTTATTTCCTCGATATATAATAACTAGCAATCATGCCCGTTCTCGGAACGGTGAATGTATAAAAAAACATTTCTGAATATAAAATTGAAGAAGGGGCATGGAAGTTTTATAAGGGAAAGAAAAGTAATTTAAGGTCCGTAACTGTTTTACGATTTGGAACAGGGTCGTGAAGTCAATGCATACGGTTTGACGAAAAACGGCAGCACGCTTCGGCAACCCTTAACTTTAAATCAAAATTTCACGGAATTTTTACAGCTTTTCCACGTTTCTGGTATAAGTATTTTTAAACCTATCAGCATTTTAAACAGTAAAGCTTAGCCACCCCTTTCAATGTTTTGGTTTCCAGACTTTTCTAGGTGTAACAGTGGTAAAAGAATTCAAGCAGACAATACTCCAAAGCCGCCATTTATAAATATATATATATATATATATATATATATATATATATACACCAGAAACCAGCGTGGAAATACTCTCGTTGAGTTTGCAGAGGCAGAAGGGTTTTTCATCTTGAACTCCTTTTTCAAGAAAAAGCCACACAGGAAATGGACATGGAGACATCCAAATGGAACGACAAGTGAAATTGATTTTACTATGTGTAACAAAAACTTTGTCATAGAAGACTGCAGTGTGCTAAACAAGTTCAACACAGGTAGTGACCATAGATTGGTGAGATGTAAAATGCACCTCAACACTAAACTCGAACGTGGCAAGCTCATAAGGACAAACAAAATGTATTGACATAACCAACCTTAAAAAACACAATAACACCTTCAAGTTGGAACTGAAGAACAGATTCTCTGCTTTAGAAGGCCTAACATCGGAAGAAGTGGATATTTCTGAAGTTAACAGAAAAGTAACCAAAGCTCTTATGGAAACAGCAACAAAATTAGCTGGGTCTAAGAACAAGTTGCATGTAAATAAATTATCAGGAAAAACAAAAATGTTGATGCAAAAAAGAAGAGAGATGAGGACAACTAAAGAAGATGTGACTTCCAAAGTGGAATATATAGAGCTATGCAAGACAGTACGAAAAAGTATCCCTGAAGACGTAAGAAAATTCAACTGTGAACTAGTGAGGAAAGCAATTGAAAACAATCAAAGCCTAAAGATAGCAAAGGGACATCTCAGTAAGGGAAGAAAACAGAATATGGCACTGAGAAAAGAAGATGGTTCTGTAACAAGAAATAGAGGCGAAATTTTGACAAGAGTGAAAGATTTCTACTCCAAATTATATGAAAGGGATGATACATGCACTCCAGACATCATGAAAGATACCAGTACCAGAGTTCCTCCAGTCCTTCCAGCAGAAGTTGCACATGCAATCAAGAACATGAAGCGGGGAAAAGCTCCAGGAGAAGATGGAATTACTGTAGACATCATACAAGAAGCAAGTGGAGAAATCGAAACAGTACTCGCCCAAATTTTCACTCGATGCCTTAATGAAGGAAAGATTCCTGAGGATTGGAACACCGCTACAATGATCCTGCTACATAAGAAAGGTGACATTGAGGATCTCGGAAACTACAGACCTATCAGCCTCCTATCAGTAGTTTATAAAATCTTCACTAAAGTTCTTTCACACCGCTTGAAGATAACACTGGACATGGCTCAACCGAGAGAACAAGCTGGATTCAGGTGTGGCTACAGCACAATAGATCATATCCATGTGCTGAGAGAACTAATTGAAAGAGCGAGGGAATATGAACTTCCATTGTGCATGGCTTTTATCGATTATGAAAAAGCCTTTGATTCGGTGAAACCATCAGCAGTTACCACGGCTCTGAAATCCTGCGGTATTGAAGATGCATACATTAATATTATTAATAACATCTATGAAAATGCAAGTGCAAAGATTCGGCTGTTTGAAAATACAACACACATAAAAATTGGAAAGGGAGTGAGACAAGGTGACACCATATCTCCGAAGCTCTTTAATGCCACATTGGAGGGTGTTTTTCAGTCACTGAGCTGGGAAAACAAGGGGATAAAGATTAATGGAGATTATCTAACCCACCTTCGTTTTGCTGAAGACGTAGTCATTTTTGCAACTAGCCCATCAGAGCTGCAGAGTATGATCCAGGAACTTGCTGACAAGAGTAAAAAAGTGGGATTAAAAATGAACTTTCAGAAGACAAAAGTGATGTTCAATGCTTTTACAAGAAATGAAGATTTATCGATTGGTGGAGAAAAGCTGGAGATAACAGATACGTACGTTTATCTTGGACAGCAGATATCAAGTGAGGGTCACATTGGTGAAGAAATTAATCGGCGTACAAAACTTGCCTGGAGAGCTTTTGGAAGAAACAGCATAATTTTCAAGAGCAATATGCCATTATGTCTTAAAAGAAAAGTGTTTGATCAATGCATCCTTCCAGTGCTTACGTATGGTGCAGAGACGTGGACCTTAACTAAAAGAGACATACAAAGGCTGCAGACAACTCAAAGCAGCATGGAGAGGTGCATACTTGGTGTAACCAGGAGAGATAAGAAGAGGAACTCGTGAATCCGAAAAATGACAAGAGTGGAAGACATCATGATCAGAGTTAAATCCCTGAAATGACAATGGGCTGGACATACTGCCAGAAGGACAGATCATCAATGGACAGCCGAAATTTTAGATTGGATTCCAAGGGACAGGAAAAGACCCAGAAGAAGACCACATGGAAGATGGGTGTATGAAATTCGAAAGTATGCGGGAGTGACATGAAGTATGCGGGAGTGACACGGTCCTTAAACCACGATACAAGAGACAAATTTGGACTGTATACCCAGCGAAAAATATCACCGCACGGCACTGGTTTGCAGGTACTTTAACTTGTATTAGGTGTACAAATAAGTTTTAAAATGTTATTTGTGTGACGTATACCGCTAATTTACATATCCGACATTCCCCCGCGTTGTTAGCATGTGACCGCAACTGGTCCAGAGTATAAAATGTGACACAGAAGTTTGCCCAACAGTCAAACGCACTTGCACCCCCAGGTGAAAGATGGCAAGCGATACTGCATTTATTCGACACTGCATTCGTTACGAATTTCATCAAGGAAAAAGTGCTGCAAAAGCATGTACATCGATCTGTACTGTTCTGGGGGAGAATATTGTATAGAAAAGTACGTGTGAATTTTGGTTTAGATGGTTTAAAGCAGGTGACTTTGATGTTAGCGATCGAGGACGTAGTGGCGCCACGCAGAAGGTTGCACATGAGGAATTGCAAGCATTGCTGGATGAAGATTCGTCTCAAACGCAAAAAGAACTAGCTGAAAAACTGGGGTAACTCAACAAACCATTTCCAATCGTTTACGCGCAATGAGAAAGATTCAGAAGGAAGGAAAATGGGTGCCACATGACCTGAGCCAGAGGAACAAGGATGAGCGTGTCATGAGCGTGTCATCGGTTGGGCATCCGTGAGCTGCCCAACCGATGGCGGAAGGTGATAGATACTGACGGCGCATATTTTTTTTCGTAAAGGTATTGTTGTTTTCTCTCAAATTACATGTTGCGTTTTCTTAAAACGCTTTAAAACCTATTTGTACACCTAATACAATATAATCTCGGTTATACGTGTTTCTAGGGAATGGCCTTAAGAAACATTATACAAATGTAAAAAAGTATAACATAAATTTTAAAATGTTAAATACTATTGTGAAATTTTGAATGCCTCCAAAAAGAGAAAAGAAGAGAGAAAAATACTCGTAATTTTAAATTACGTTAATTTATAATGTATGACATACACTCAATGGACAAAACATTAGAGATACCTATATAACTAATAGCGTGTTGGTCCATCTCTAGCGCGAATAACATCCGGTACACTCTGAGGCATCGACTCCACCAGATTAGAGAGGAGTTCAGGCCCGGGCTCGTCTACGGAAACCGGGCCCAGGATTAATTAAGAGCCGAAATCCCCGGGACCGCGACGGGACCGGGCTTGGCATTATACATGTTGAATTTCAATACTGAATTCTTCATATACTGTAGATGCGCCAGTAGAAGAGAAAAATCAGATTAGATCAACGGTTCAGGCGTTGTGGAGTGGCAAAGTTCCCATGTAAAGTCTATGGGAGAAGCCTGCGGTTGACATTCGATCGCCTGTGGTTGACTCACACGCTGTTGAAGGCAGAAGCGTGGACGGACTGAGATAGTACAAAGTCCGAATTCTTCTATTTTCTGAGCGAACCGTTGCGCAAAGCAACGCTATCATTCGTATCTAAGTTCTTCTCATCGTAACAGCTTACATTCTCGAAGACCTGATTCCGTTATGCCGTTGGACTGTGTGATGTATATATACTATTTAATATTCATTCGACCCAGTTTATTCACGTAGGTAAGACGCTTCCCATTATGCAAAGATGTAAATAAACATTCCGTTGACCATTGTTAGTGAAAATATTTAGAATGCACATATTGAGTTGCGCCATCTATATCTTCATTCTATAAGGGGTTTTCTTACTGTGAGATCTATTTTCAGAAAACGGCTGAACGTAAAAATAAGGTTGAGGTATCAAAATAAAGGTCTTACCATGTACATGTGTCAGTCGAAAAGAAAACTGAGACTGGGGCAACAGCTCGGGCGTGGCGGGGGGCGGCAAAGTTCCCATGTAAAATTCTATGGAAGAAGCATGCGGCACTTAGCTACATCAGGCGCTCAGTTCAGTGTCAGACTTGGTGCGTGCATGGTGTTCTATGATCAGTCCTAAAGTAAGTAAATACTTTATTGCATACTTACCTTTAGTAGAATGTCTCTTCCGCATAAAAAAAGAAGAAAACGTAAGAGCTTTACTGGAAGGCGTGAGCGATCAATGGGTCACAACTATATGTCTCAGACAAGAGAGAATGAAGAGTATTCGCAACGCGAATCTTATTCCAACAACATTTACAAACACAGTTGTGACTGATGATGAGAGTGAAAGATTGCGCCATCCAGTTGACGTTTTGCACACGATTGAGATGAGTGGACTTCCGCCTCACCCTTTTCGACTGAAAAAGGGTGCAGTCGAGATTTTCATCACGAACCTGGCCGCCTCGGTGGCGCAGTAGTCTAAGCGCTGGCCTGTGACGATTCGTTCGTGAAGGGTTCGGGTTCGAATCCCGATGATGCATGGATGTTGTGTTTGTCTCACGGCACTGGCTCTCCCCTTTCCTTTAAGCAGTGACCCTAAATTAGGTACGGGAACTGCTTATAGCCCATTCAGTTACTCACGGTGGTTGTTAAACCTTCAGTCAAAAAAAAAAAAAAAAAAAAAAGCCCTAAGATCCTGGACAATTGCCTTTACTGAAGTGGTTGAATGAATTTGTCAATCAAATAATGTTTAGATTTGTTGTTTCACATGAGTTTATTCTTTGCAAAGAAAAAAAAAACTAACCATCGATTTCGACGGGTTTCGTCTAGTTACACATAAAAGTGAAAAATGTATAACCAAGGTTCTACTATATTTACTTTCCACTGTCATACCAGGAGAGTGGACACTATATTTAGTTTTCATTTAAGTGGCCACTCAGTGTATATTTTCTATTTTATACGCAGTCGAGGGCAGCAAATGGTCCAAACGTATCTTACGATCATCTGGGAGAAGGGAAAAAATGGAGGGAAACAGAATATCATAAACTTAGGTTATCCGCAATAAATTTCCGCAGCAGTGTCCGTTTCATCTTCGAGCTGAATCATTAAACATCGTCGGAAGGTACACCGAGTGTGGTGCCCGAAAGTAGTTTCTGAGTTACTGCTTCATGTCAATGGTGCGTGGACACCAGCGCCATAAACAAAGTTAACTTCTGAGGTTATGACCTCGTAAACTGAGATTATTTCGTCCCGGATTATCAACCTGCAACGTATCCCTTTCAAGAGAAGACGTATTATATCTATAAGCAGAGTGTTTATGTGTTTACGTAAATGAAATACATGTGGACCAAAACATCCGGACGGAGGTTGCCTTTTTCTTCGGCGATATGTCTTTCACAGCAGAGCCAGGTTGTGATGAAAACAAACCTTCGCGCTCCTCCCTTCAATAAGGATCCTGCCAAGCGTAGATTCGTGTGACCTTCTACCCTGCGCTAGATGAACTGTGAGAAATCGACTATCAAAGGAAGCCTTCATAACAGGCGGAATAACTACGAATAAATTGCGTCGATGTTGTATCTGAGTTCAAAACACTTCGAGGCCAATCTTTGCTTGGATCAAAGTACAAAAGTTGGAGAGGACAGACAGTGGGAGTATTAGTCATGAAGAATCAGAATGCGCTAAAATATTGTGCGGATTTTGGGCATCACATTTTTATCTCGTCGGAAACGCCGGATTTGGCGATGGTCTTGCTCGCAGTGTTGTCAGAAATACCGATAAATCCCTCTTCTCTCACACACACAAAAAAAAAAAAAGAAAAAGTCGGGAGAGTACCCTGGTACTCTATTTAGGTAATTTATGCTATGCATCTTTCTCATTTGTTTTGTGTGCGAAATAAAACGAGTGATTCGAGAGTATACATTTATTTAAGTCACCCCCGGTGGCGCAGTGGTCTAAGCCAAGGGTCGGCAAACTACGGCCCGTGAGCTCTAAAAATAGATTATACATTTTGAAATTCTTTAAAATTTCAGTCTTTAAAATGTCAAAGTACGCCCGCTATAGAGGAACTGCCGACCGCCGAGTTGAGAAGTTGCGAGATGCGACCTATGTGGCGCTCCTATAGCTTCGCATTCGGTGGCCTCTGCTGTGACGCCTCGCAGTTATAATTCGGCAGCGTTTCCAATGCCACTTGTATCGCTGCTCTGCGGCATTTTGATCTTGTTTGATTACCATTGCATATCCATCATGTAACTGTCAAAACCAATTTTGATGATAGGGACTACTAACTCCGAACCCCAATTTGGTGAAATGTTATCCTAAAAAAGAAGCAATTCCATTCTCCTCATTAGTAGAGCTGTATTTGAAAGAATTGTAGTCTTCATTACGTTATTTTTTAGTCTACTTATTATTATTATTATTACGCTATTTTTTTTAGTCTACTTATTATTCTTTTTTTAGGCTACCTTATTATTATTAGTTATTTGTAGGCCGACCTACTTAAATAACAAGAAAAAAAAATACTTACATAAATATCCTCGATTTCGCCTCTTGGCCCGCAGAGCCTAAAATATTTACTATTTGGCCCCTTACAAAAAATGTTTGCCGATTCCTGGTCTAAGCGATGACATTTCTGATCAATCGCCGACGGAGAGGTCTTGGTTCGAATCCCGGGTAAGGCATGAATGTTTGTGTTTATCTTTCGGCTCTGGCTCTCAATGTGTTACTCTCTCTCTCTCTCTGAGTTACTTGATCATTTCGCATAAAGTATCAGTATACCATGTTCGCTATGTATATTGTTGATGTAAAATGAATATACTCTCTATGTCTGCCTGACAATACTGTACAACTATGTCTGTTTATCCCCCTGTCACTGTATCTGTACCACCAGGTCAAATAAAAAATTTTATTTCAAAACTTCAACCAAAAAAAAAAAAAAAATGATTTACCTGCAGCACATTGCATTTATTCCGGTGACTCACTACCAGAATCCGGTACATAACAACAAACAATAAGGTTTATTAATTCCTGACATTGAGCGGTACTTAGGTAGGTGGATTAATGAATGTCATTGTCGTAAAGCCTATGAAAGAAGATATGTGAGCCACAATATTAAATATATTTATTAAACTACGGCTGCGGGAATAGTAAGTATTTAGACTGTTCAATTTTTCAAAAACAGTATTTATTTTTATTATTATTATTTATTATTAAGCTTTAGACGAACGTAAAAAACAACCCTGACATCAATGAAATGTGATGTAGCTAGGAGAATCATCTGTTCAAGCTAAAATCTGAGCTCAAGATAGAAAGAAAAAAAAATCCCAAGTGTGTTAGTGAGAGGGACTGGTAACTTTTTGTCTAGGGAATCTTCAGGTTACACTCCATCGGTAATACAACATTTTAAAGCTCTCGTCAATAGCAGGCAATCCCACATCCCCCTTGGAGATGATCGAGACGAAGCTAAATTTCGCTACAACGCAACGTTTTCATAGCATAAATAGTAGCTTTAGAGATCAAAACTCCTTTAAGTTGAAATTAAATTTTCCAAACGACTAGGTCAAAATTACACTCATTGTCGCTAAAAATGACCAATACGACGAGTTTAGAAATGTGTGGAAATTTTACAACTTCCAAGGGAAACGCAATAAAATTTCACAAAACCGAGAACAGTAGTTAGAGTTGCGTTTCATAAAAAACAGTCCAGACGAGTTTCATAAAATTCGCGCCATTTTGATAGAACATATATTAATCATGAATGGGAGTAAGGGCCTCATTTAAACGTCTGAACTGAAACCGAACGTCTTTTGCAACTTTTTTGTATTCACAAACAGTAAAAATATTCGAGGAAATAAATACTTTGATGTATCACAAACTGCGATTTTTGCGTCTGCTTCCTCCTTTCCTTTTATGTTTTTCCCAATTTTGTTTTCTTGGAATAGTTTCTTTAACCTGCTTACGGCACACAAAGCATTCACCACAACGAGCATAAACTATAACAAAAAAGCTCTTGTGAAACACATCCGGCGATATGTAAAAGCAATAAATATCTCAGAAAGCGTGCCTCAAGGAAAACTTCACATGAAAGAAGAAAGATACTACACTGTTGCTATTTTTATTATTTCTATTATAAAAATCACTTACGCGATGAAAGCTGGAAGTATTTCCACCCAAAGTTAAGTTTATTGCTTCCATCCAGGTCATATAGAAATAGCATTAGGCACGTACGATTGGGAGGACAAGGCGAATCTTGACACCCCCCAAGTTTAGGGAGGAGGCATTGACCCCCCAATACTGTAGTTTTTGTCCTGATTACTTAAAATTTAAGTTTTTTTTTGTTCTATGAGCATGTTATTTTTTTAAAAAAAGAAACGCGAATTGAAATAGCCCTGAAAAAAAATTCCCATGTTGTGTGTGTGTGTGTGTGTGTGAGTTAGTGGCGTCGGGTCATTATGGGCACCGCATGAAAATGAGAGGACAACTGTGTTTCTTCTTCTAATTGCAGCCTTCCGTATCAGTTACTAAAGCGCGCTAAATCGTGGATGCGGCTGAATAACGCGTGCGGGGGAGAGGCGATTCTAGTCAACTCGTCGTCTTGTCGGAGCTTCAGAGAACAGTAACGAATGAGCAGATGCGCGCTGAACTATATACGCATGCGTAAAACTGTCTTTCGGGGCTGGTGGCCTTTCTGTTTAACAGCAGCAATTGTGTTTTCGCATCCTCCCTAGTGGGTGACTGATTTTCGTTTGTGGAGTTTAGCTGTAAGGTTTGCTCGTGTAAGTAAAATGAACAAAGTGGACTTTTTAGTGAAACACTTTTTAGTTTATTAAGGGATGCAGAAAAAAACGTTGAAGACGTGGGCCCACATGGACCAAATATTTGCTTGGTGAAAAAATATAAAGAATCAGTTCACAACTCTATTCTGAAGCTTGAAGAAACTTGCTTACGTAGTACAATGGGGCAAGAACGGATAAATGCCTTAACTATCAGGTAATCCCAAAAATACTGTTGTTTTTTCAACGTGTGAAGAAAAGAAAGAAAAACGTACATGGAACAGATGTTTTAATCCATATAATAAGTGTGCCCCGGTAGTTACAACCTTTTCCCATCGATCGACAAGGTTTTGAATCCCAGACTTGTAGAATAACATGGGTTTCGATGCAAAAAAAGCAGAAAGGATTCGCTATACCTCCTCCACATTTCGAAGTGTAGTCCGAGCAAGATGGTTTTGCAGGCTGCGAAAGAGGTGGTAGTGGGATGGGGCGATGTCAAGGGAATATGCTGGATGCGGAAGTTTTTTTCCATCCGAAGTCCTGCAACGTGGCACTGGTCATTTTCGCTGTGTGTGGTTTTGCGTTGCCATTCTGCAGCAGCACGCCTTTACGATTCACGAGCACTGGACGTTTATCTTGCAAAGCAGAGCGTAGACGCTGCAGCTGCTGACAGTAGACTTCCCCTGTAATGGTTTTGTTGGGTGGCAGCAACTCGCAATGGATTACGCCTTGCATATCCCACCACACAGACATCAAAACCTTTTGTGGGAAACATCCTCGTTTCGCGACTGCTGCATGTACATTGTCTTTGGGAAGCCACTGCCGTTTATGCTTAATGTTGTGATAAACAATCTATTTTTCATCGCGCGTGACAATTCTGTGCAGAAACGGCTCCCTTTTTTCACGGGAGAACAAAGAAGTGCAAATATCCACACGCTGTAGCAGCTGTTGTGGAGTGAGATCATGGGGTACCCACTTATCCAGTTTCGACACATAACCGAGGTCCTGCAGATGCCGGTGAACAGTGGAATGGGTTGAATGAAGAGGTGTGGCCAATTCCTCGACTGTTGCCTACGGATTTCTCTCAACAGCAGCTTTCAGCACGTCGTTATCGAGCTCAACAAGCAGTTCCGGAAGCTTCATATCCTTGAGGCTGGTGTCCCCCCGTCGAAATTTCTGGAACCATCGTTGACATTTCCTGACCTCTAGGGTACACGGACCATATACGACATTCATGTCTCGTGTTGCTACCGTTGCTGAATGTCGATGGTCGAACTCATACAGCATAATGTGGTCTTCTGGCACTGCCATTTCCTATGTGGTTTAAGTACACAACGACTGCACCCAGAACTCCCCTTTGCGGTCTCAATTGACTTGAAGGTCTGTCCGCGTGAACTCTCTTATACTCACCGTGGTCGACGTCATGGTCTGGGCACCAGGGATTCACTACTGATGGGCTTGCACAAAACGACATTACTTCTGGAATGACCTGATATCTTGCCTGTTGAGGAAACGTTCATTTCAGAAATTGACAATTTTAAAACGAACGTTATCCAGAAGTTTGCCGAGCAAAAAAAAATAATACAATAAAATAAAAATAGAGCTGAGTTTCTTTATAAGTGAAGTAAGGCAAAAACCTAAATTTTTATTTTGTTGTACAGCACTGCTTATGCATAAATAACATTTTTACCACATTCTACTAAGTGGTTAAGTAGGATTTCCGCAGGTTTGGCGTTTGGAAACCTCACAATCCTCTGAAATACTCCACAGTGCGAAAGAAAGTTGAGGACAATTTTAGAAATGTTTAGCCCAGGGTAAATTTTAGGTCGCTCTACGCCATTGGGGTATATGTGTGCGTGTGTGTGTTAAAGTGGATCCACCTAAAATCTTTGCCTTGTATTTCCAATGGGCAAACTTCTGTAGCCATTTGCTTTACACTTAATACGTTCCCAAGGATGAAAATTTGAACATCGACAAAAATAACTTCTTTTTTTTTTTTTTATTGGAGGTTTAACGACCACCGTGAGCAACTCAATGGGCTATAAGCAGTCGCCCGTCCCTAATTTAGGGTCACTGGTTCCAGGGAAGAGAGAGAGCCAGTGCCGTAAGACAAACACAACATCCATGCCCGACCGGGATTCGAACCTGGACTCCTTACGGACGAATGATCAGAAGCCAGCGCCTTAGACCACTGCGCCACCGGGGCGGCATAACTTCATATTATAGCCTAGTATACTTAAGATTTCCGAAAACAACCATAATTATATTAAAAATCAATAACTTTTCCTTTTGTGGTATTGAGACCAGAAAATAGATAGCGCCACATCTACATGTGGCTTACTAAATACCATCACGTCGCATTTTTTCAATAATTTCATTAATTTTTGGACTGCAATCAACACTTATGTCCATCCATGCATTAGTGCGGAATATTTAGAATGATTCGAGCCATTTAGATTAAATATTCTAACATTAATTTAGCTGAAAATGTTGCAGAGTGAGCTTGTTGGTTTATTTCGAAATTAAAATTCAGCAACACCTTCAGTTCTGTTAACATTGTCAACTAAATTATTATCAGAACATTTAATTTAAGTGGCTCAAATCATTCTAAACATTCTAGACAGCCGCATGGATACACTCAAATTTTGATTCCAGTCCGAAAATTAATAAAATTATTTTAAGAAATGCGACGTGATAGCATTTAGTAAGTCACATGTAAATGTGGCGCCATCTATTTTATGGTCTCAACACCACCACAGGAAAAATTGTTGATTTTTAATATAATTATGGTTAAGTTTTAGAAAATGTTAATTATACTAGGCTATAATATGAAGTTATTTTTATCGATGTTCAAATTTTCATCCTTGGGAACGCATTAATTGTGAAGAAAATGGCTACAGAAGTTTGCCCATTGGAAATACAAGGCAAAGATTTTAGGTGGATCTACCTTAAGGTCATCGCGTAACGTGGGTTTTCTTTAACTATTTCGTTTTACACTTTTAACGACTGCCCGAATTCAAAACAATAGGAATTTTCGTCCGCCACTACGAAACTGATTTTACGATGGACTGATTTTTATCGCTATCAGGCGTTCAGCTACAGCTTTTCTGAGCTATACACACTGCGCAGCATTCAGTAACGATTGCTGAGGTGTGGCGCTTCCGATAAAGTACACCAGTACATTTTGGCCCATCTCATTGCAAATAATAGATTTACTTCCTGTGTCGAAATGCATCTTTTGCTAGAAGATGGACCAAGCTCCATTTTAGGAGGCCACAGAAATTTATTCCCAAAATGCAAATGAAGAAAAACAAAATAAGTTAAACTCCCTTTTTCCCCTATATTGTAGCGCTACTCATTTGATAAGTGAGCTACTTGGCAGATCCGTACTGTGTTTCACGTGCTATTGTGAAATTAGTGCTTATTGTTTGACATGTTAAACCCTTGTGTGACTTGTTTACGAAAGAGATGAAGCTGCATATTTTGTGCCATTTAATAGTCCACTCCTCGAAAAATTTTGGTTATCACACACGCCATCTGTTATTGCAAGTGTTACTTAAATTTTTTACTTGGAATTTGCATCTTGAAAAGTGGTAGAACTTTTGCTCACACCTATTAATTTACATACGAAAAACTCAAAACGAACGTTAAAATATAGATAGATGTGACAGAATAAAACAGCGTTTGACTGGAAATTAACTCGAAATGCGAATGAAATACCACATTGCTAATATAAACACCCAGGTCTGTCTGTCTCTCTGGAACGCTTGACGTCACAGCAACGTCTGCATTGTTGCGTCATCACTTATCGAACAATTCGTCTGTGTTCTCTCGATGTCAAAATGATTGCCTGCTATATAATAGCACGCGGTCACTTTTTTAGATGTTAATGAGATCGCGTGCTAATTTAAAAACACTGGATTCTAAATGACTCAAGTTCGGTTTCCCCGATCGACAAAATTTGAATTGAAATCTTAATATCACGGCAAGTTGAGTTTGCATGCGATTACAGTGAGATGTCAAGGTGATCGCGTGCTAATTTAAAAACACTGGATCATCAATGACTTTAGTACTATTTATCCGATCTACAAAACTTGAATTGAAATCTTAATATCACGGCAAGTTGAGTTTGCACGCGATCACAGTGAGATGTCAAGGTGATCGCGTGAAATTTTAAAAACATTGAATTATTAACGACTCGAGTTCCATTTATTCGATCTACAAAATTCGTATTGAATTCTTAATAACACGGCAAGTTGCGTTTGTACATTAATTTAATTTAGCACAATTCGAATATTAATTTGTACGTTTTAATTATTTTTTTTATTTTTTTATTTAACTAACTTTCCGAGTTTAGTGCTGATTATATTAAACATTTTGCAAAATATCGATCTATCTAAACGCTCTAACCAATAATAAACACTGAAATCTTGAGATGTGAAAGTGAGCAAGATTACACTTAAAAGCAGATGTCGGCCCAACAGTACATTGTCGAGAATTTAGATAGTTCCGATTTGTAATATCAGATGTCGCATTATTTTTGTAGAAAAAGCTTCGGTATGAAGTTTCAAACTAACCGTCGAATACAACAGTCTAAAACAAGCCGTGAACGGAATAACAAGTGTGCCGGAGAAAAAAGTAATTTAACGCGAAAAATCAAAGTAGAAGTTATTAAGGTAGGTAAGTTTACACGAAAACAACTTTCCAAGTTGTGCTGATTATATTACACATTTTGCAAAATATCGATCTATCTAAACGCTTTAATCTACAATTGGTAAACAACAAATATTTCACACAGAATGTTATTTATCGCGAGGTCTTTTGAAAAACGGAAATAAATAGCATAAAATTTTCAGTTCTGACACGAATGAGTTCTTACTATACAAGTTTTATTATATTTCCTTGCAAAAAAAAGCCGGCGTCTATTTGATTTGTTTTCAATCTACTTCAATTAAAAATTTCACTCCGTCATAGGACGGGCAACATTCCCTATATATTATTATTTATTTAAAGCTTAAAAACAACTATCCTAGGATGGACTATAACCTAGTATCATAATATTTTTATTCACTTTCTGAGACGGACAGAGAGAAAGTGGTAGTTTACACAGTGGGCAAAAGTTTGAATTTAATCATTATTTCATCCTAAAGCTCAGCATCTTATAAAAAGAAGTTATTTCGGCAAGTCCAGAATAATGCAGTTCGGTTACAATGTTTTCTTCAGGTGCACATTAGTTCGTCACTCAAAGTTTGAGTAAGCCTCGTTAAATATTTACAAAGACGGAATTCTTCTGTCCGAAATTTGCGGAGTTTAATTAAAAAACTAATCCATACCAATCAATTAGCAATTCCGCATTTATGTAAGTCTAAATAGACACGACATAAATTAATTTTCAAGTCCACCTCGTTAAACATTCACCAGATCGGAAAACGCTTTAAAAAACATTCTAGAATTTAATGAGATAAGTATTTTGAATTTTGGTTGTTCCCGGTGAAGAGTTCTTCTCGCGCTTAGCTCGCCGTTGATTGATGACCTGTTAGGTTCTGTCCCAAAAATAGCAGCCACTGACCAAGAGTTTCCAACGCATCATCGTTCAAAAAGAAGTGAGAAATAAAAGGGTGGTGTTACAATTACTGTCGGAAGAGCTTTTGTTCTTATTTCCGGGAGATAATTTAAATGAACTCGGGCGATTTTGGAGCAAGAAAGAGCTGGTAAATCCTCCTGTAATCTGAAAATGTTTTAAATTTAATTCCCATACGAATGGATAACACAGAGTGTGTCAAAACATGCTACAACGTTAGAAAGTGTAAATTTCGTGTAAATTATTTGTTATTTATTCAGGAAGTGTCAACCTGATCCTAGTTGATCTCAATGCATGTAGAAAACAGTTATTTCACCCTACAATTTTGCATGAGGTAGCGACATAGTAACAATAATCGTATTTTTCAGATTATGAGACGAGCTTTTTATCCAAAAATACTGGCTTCAAAATCCCCATGCGTCTTATATACCACCAAAAAATCGGGCACTCTAGCCCAAATCTCCTAGCTTCCTATTTCTAAGGGTTGTTTAAGACCTGGGGTCAGACACTCCTTTCCTAAAATCCTCTACATGCAGTGGCGTACCTTGGGTACTAGACCTGGGCTATCTCAAACACCCCCCTTCATCCCCACCTCACCCTCACAGTACTGTTTTTAAAAATTGCAAAGTTTATTTTTTAATTGTTAAGTAATAGAACCTATTGCTAACATGATACCAATAATTATGAGAATTAGGATTTGAACACACATGATACAAATAATTATGAGGATTAATTTGAATTTGTACACGAACTCCATTTTTTTTTCCTTTTGTGTGAACTTGAGTGTTACGTTTTCACAAAAATGTTTCTTCCGAGTACTTTTTCATATTTAAAAACAATGTTATCTCTATCAACAAATCAGCCAAGTTGCTCGAATGTGCATGTCCTTATGTGGCTCCAAGATAAATCTTGATTCTTTTTAATACGGAAAAACTTCTTTCGGCAGTTGCAGTTATTGATGAACAGTTTAATGTTGATCTGCTCATTTGTACACCTCAATAAACACTATGTCCAATTATTCAACTTTATGTAACAAGTAATGTTTCTTACTGATTTGTTTTGTATTCATCAAGGGAATTAAACACCTTCAGTTCATTTTTTAATCGAGCTGTATCAAAATTTGAAGCATAGTGTTCTTTCGGCTCTGATAGTATATGTTCAGGGAAGCTTCCACAAAATTTATCAAAACAGTTCGAATCCAACAAAGCCACGAATTTAAGATATAATATCACTGATTTTAATTCATTGACACTTCACACAAACTGAAACAACTCTCGCGAAACACGCGCTGGAAGCATGGAGGGACTGAGGTAGTCCGAAGTCTTCGGTTTTTCGGAGCGAATCCTTGCGCAAAGCAATGGCCCATTCACCTCCGTAGCTCATTCATGTTGTCATGGAAACGCTATCAGGAGACAGTATTGAAGCTCTTCGCATCAGAACAGCGGAGTCTCTCGAGGACGTACTTGCGTTACGTTGATGCCGTTGATCATCGCTTTCCAGACTGATTCTCATAATCGAAAAAAGCGAATCAACTCGTGTTTTCTTCGCACCGAAAGCATTGACATATCTTAATAACGTTGGTAATTGACTTTTATTTGTGTACTTTAATTAACTTTTATTTGTGCATTCGCTCGGCTTCGCAGCTAGCCTAGCTAGCCTCGAATATACGCCACTGATATGATATGATCTGATATGATCTATACTACCAAAGGTCATCCCAGATAGCACAATCTTACAGTTTGACGACATTTAGCCACCGTCTTTTATTCCTAAAAGACCGTGGCTCAGTGTTGGGTCTACGTCAACTTGCAAGCCTGGATTATTATCCCCATGAATGCATATGCATGTATGCTACTATAATGACTGCTAGATAAGTTTAAAATGTTATAGCTTTATCTTAGGTATAGTTATTAATATTCTTCTGCACTTTTCTTACGATGCCATTATACGTAGGGCGTTCAATAACTGCTAAGCGTAACATACAAAGAAAACAAAAATTATACAGCGCACTTTTATATTTTCCCACGACTTGGATACACCTGCTGTTGTTATATGGAAATATTTAAATTATAATTAAATTCTAACTTTAATTATTTTGTGTGCGAACTTCAGCTAGAGAAATTCACCCCCAGTTAAAATAAGGTACTCCACAGATCCTAAAAAGCCTTCTTTAACGGACCGCGGGAACTTCCACGAACAAACGGACACCCCCTTTCTCCCCGTTGTTGGAGAACACTCTCCCTCAGAGACAGCCCGTCAAGGACAATCCGAGTAAGCAATTAACAGTCAACTTCTTACGCCAAGAATATCTTCCTCGGGGACAGATAGCGAAAGGGAATTAGAAGAAGTAGTCGTAAACGAAGAGTTTGGTTGTAGATTTTAAGGGGAGAACGACGAAGGATTCTGAACGGGCATCACGTTGGGATAAGAGCAGATTTGGTGGGAAAAACGTAGAGGAAGCCGTCCAAAATATATATTTCCCGCTGGAAGTGAATAACCAATATGTCCCCTTTTCCCCCAATCCGAAGAATAAAGACTCGTGCGAGCGAAATCATCTGTTGTTACGTTCTATTTGTTTAAATATTTATTTATTAGCTTCCCTGATCCAATGACAGGAACCTGCAAACAATGACCTTCTGATAAGTTGGCGTCCACTTCAACACTTAAAACTAACCAAGCCAACACTGTTCCGATCATAGAGATGCCGAATTCTCGTTGCGAAAATGGTTTAATCTTTCTCCTTAAACCAACACTTCGTTGCATCCTACAGTTCAGAATCATCCACAAACTGCCTATCCCCAGTTGGGTTTTTTTTTTCAGATTTTCGAAGAGGAAGAAGCCACCAGGGGCGAGGTCAGGTGATCACGGTGGGCGAGAAAGCAGTTGGAAGCCACATTCTGCCACAGCTTGCATGGAAACACCGGCGGTGTGGATTGGAGAATTGTCCTCCTCGTTGTAATTTCCCTCCCTGTTTACTGTTGATGGCTTCACACGCAATTGTCGCAATATAAGCAGCATCCATAGTCCTTTTATGAGGCAAGTAATCAATTAACATTAACCCGTCCGAGTCACCAAAAATGATGGACATAGTCTTCCCTGTAGATGCGTGTGTTTTATGGGCTGGGCCTGCTATCGTGCTAGACATGTGTATTTGCGCCTGGGTGTATACCTGTGCGTTCGTGAGTTCATGATGTGAAATTCAGTTTAACCACATACCTCGTATGTTGTACATAGTGATCCGAAAAGAATATAAATGGACTATCATAAGACCTTTAAAAAAAGGTAGTACAAAAAGAAGAGAAAGAACCCCAGCTCAGGTCAAAACATAACAGGCGCTGAAAAATATCCAATATAACTGGGGGTGCAAACGCATTAGTGCCGGTTACATTATTTCTGCTGCAAATTCTTCAGTTTTCGTAGAACGTTCGTAGACAAAACGTAAAAATCTTATACATTCACTTGTAACATAAATACTATGGAGTCGTAACTTTTGGAAATATCCGATCGTAAAACATGCACTTTAACTGGGGAATTTGCAGTTTACGACGAAAGATGGCGCCACATCTGACAATCTTGCGTTTTGACTGTTCGCCAACGATGTGCAAAAGTTAGCCCGTTCACCTTTTTGACGATATCTTTCAGTATGCTGATGAATGCCAATAAACTTCGACCAAGGCCATCTTACTTTGATATATCGGCCATGCATGCAGCGAGGATGACCACCCCAACCAATATCGAAGGCCACTGGCTGTATGAAGGTGTGACATCGCAGAAAAATCCTACAGGGCATGTACGCCATTCGTTGATGGACTGAGTAGCTTTTTCCTATGTTGTTTTCATCAGGTGTATCGCACATTACTAATTTCGTGAATCGCAAGGATTCAGTGATTTATAAACTGTTGCTTTCACGCATTAAATTTGTTTATTTTATCCTAGTAAAAAATCTTTAAAATGTCATTATTTTGTTTCTTAAATCTTTCTTCAAAAATAAGGGTGCGCCAATACAGTATGTGCTCGATGTTTTTCTCTACCAGAGGCCGATCCCTTGATGTTCTTCTCTACTAGAAGTCGATCCCTTGATGTTGTTCTCCACTAGAAGTTGCTCCCTTGATGCTCTTTATTACTATGTAGAAGTCGATCTCTTAATGATCTTCTCTACCAGAAGTCGATAGCTCGATGTTCCTCTTTACTAGAAATCGATCCCTTGATGTTCTTCTCTACCAGAAGTCGATCCCCTGATGTTCTTCTCTACCAGAAGTCGAACTCTCGATGTGCTTCTCTTCTAGAAGTCGATCCCTTAATGTTCTCCTCTACCAGAAGTCCATCCCTTGATGTTCTTCTCTACTAGGAGTCGAACCTTCGATGTTCTTTTTTACCAGAAGTCGATCCCTTCATGTTCTTCTCTACCAGAAATCGATCTGTTCATGTTCTTCTTTACTAGAAATCCATCCCTTGATATTATTCTCTACCATAAGTCGAACCCTCGATGATCTTCTCTACCAGAAGTCGATCCCTTGATGTTCTTCTCTACTAGAAGTCGATCCCTTAATGTTTTTTCTTACTGGAAGTCGATTCCTTGATGTTCTTCTCTACCGAAATCGATCCCCTGAAATTCTTCTCTACCAGAAGTCGTTCCCTTGATGTTCTTCTCTACCAGAAGTCGAACCCCTGATATTTTTCTCTACCAGAAGTCGATCCCTAGATGTTCTTCTCTACTAGAAGTCGATCCCCTGATATTTTTCTCAACCAGAAGTCGATCCCTAGATGTTCTTCTCTACTAGAAGTTGATCCCTTGATGTTCTTCTCTACTAGAAGTCGATCCCCTGATATTTTTCTCAACCAGAAGTCGATCCCTAGATGTTCTTCTCTACTAGAAGTCGATCCCTTGATGTTCTTCTCTACTAGAAGTCGATCTCTTGATGTTCTTTACCAGAAGTTGATCGCTTTAGTCCTCTATCGGTGAAGAAGAAAATAATATCCATCTTATACATGATTCTTCCTTTTCTACCTCCTTGCTAGATGACTAACAGAACCTAAAATACATTAAAACTGCAAATTGAGGTTGAAAAACTTTTAGTTCAATAAACATCGTGAAGTATTTCCTGACATACAAAATCATTAATCCGTACTGTGACTCTTCTTGTATGTTTACACAGAATTTCAGGATTGCAAGTACAGTCCAATCTCTTTAAATCGCCACTCTCACTTTTCTCCTTTTGTGAACCTGGAACGGATTTTTCTGAATTGCACACTTATAATACCCTAGAAGCACCGCCACCTTGCTGTCCTCCATCCGCCCATACATTAATGTCATCAAATGTTTTAAAAAAGTGTTTAACACAGTTTAAAAACCGCCACGTGGCCAGAAAAGAATTCACGAAGCTCATTGCAAGTACTTTCGTTTGCCATTCGAATAATCTAGTTTTTATTGTTAATATTCTTAGTTCACGGAATTTTCTGCGAAACTAAGACACAGGCCTTTTTGTTGTCCCTCTCTATGCCACGTTTCTACTGTTTCGGTTTTCACTTCGCAGGCAAGAGTGGATTACGCTACTTGAAGTCGCACAGCTATCAACGTGTGCGTAGTTCTGAAAGTTCGTTAGCACCCATTTGTGTCTTGAGTACACTCTGTAAAGATTATAGAACAAATAAGCACCAAACATGGTGTCCTTAGAGATGAAATAATTCCGGAGACGGTTCTGCGATTAGGAGTACAGCAGAAAATTGTCACTAATAATGAAGTTTTAAATGGAGTATGGCTGAAAATTCTCAGTAATAATGAAACTCAAAATTATGAGTGGCGGCGAATCGGGATCGGGTTACGCAACCACATCAAAATGCTTAAAACGTTTATGCAGTCCTTGTTTCTCCAAATTCTCGTTAAAAGTGAGTAAATTTTTAAAATCTACTTTCCGAAAGAACTCTTAACTCCAGAGAAATCAATAGTTTTTTTTTTTATCTATTCGATATAAAAAGGAATATTAGTTATAAGAAACATAGATTCCCCATCCAATATTTTTAAGAATCGCCGTCATTGTCACTCACTGTCTTTGTTCCGTTATCCTCGCTTACGGATAGAAAAACATGAAAAAAAGTTGAGGTTTTAAAGAGGCTGGATCCTCTTTTCTTTTCCTTTACGTAAGGCGTTGAAGTCAAGAAAGTGAATAAAGATATCGACAGTTGTGATAATCGAGCACAATGCAGCCACTAAGCACCTCCACTTAACCTTTTAAGCGGCCAACGTGCGCTTAGAAAGTTAAATGGAGGTATCAAACGGCGCCTCAAATTTTTTGCGCTCCACAAACAGAAATGTTCATACACCGGCCGTGTTTTACGAAAGTTAGAGCAAAACAATTCCTTTCCCCCTCACATCTCAGCAACACCGACTATAAACCTGTCAAAGGTGAAAAGCGTTCTCTTCTAGTCCTTTATTCTCTTCCCTATGACCCAAAGCATGATAGGGGGAAGGGCTAGCCCCCTGACACGGGCATCATGCTGCTGGGTAGAAACAAGTGACTCGAGCATATTCCCTCTTCTTTCTTAGGTTCGGACCGCCCTTTTAGCAGTAATCAGCAAAAAAGGATTAATGTCAATCACTTCCCTAAATGGCTACTTTGAATACATAAGCGAAGGGTAAAGCTTGGTCCTTTATCCGGGCCGCGGATGGCTTAGTGGTCAACGTTCGTGACTGCCACGGAGGAACCTCAGGTTCGATCCCAGGCAGATACGTACGCTGGAGCCACTAAATATCCGCCGTGCTTCGGATGGGCACGTTAAGCCGTCGGACTCCGGGTACTGGCCCCCGGTAATAAATAAAGGCGTCTTCCTCCTCTTTTCTACCTAGCTTCCGTGTCACTTTCCTATCGGTACTCTAACCCAAATCTCCTAGCTTCCTATTTCCAAACGTTGTTTAAGACCTGAGGTCAGACACTCCCTTCCTAAAATCATCTACATATCATCTGATCAGATCTGATCTAGTCCTTTATTCTCTTCCCCGTGACACAGAGCACGATAGGGGTAAAGGCTAGTCCCCTCTGACACGTACATCATGCCACTGGGTAGAAGCAAGTGATTCGAACATATTCTCTGTTCTTTCTTGGGTTCGCGCCTCCCTTTTATAGAAGGTAATCAGTCAGAAAGGATTAGTGTCAATCATTTTCCTTTATGGCCACTTTAATTACCTAAACTAAGCGTAAAGCAGAGCTTTCTGATGCGCAGGGACACTCGTCGCATCCGTGTTCGGCCTAGTTCTTAAACAGCGAGTACACTGAAGTGCCAGAAAAACTGGTACACCAGTCTAATACTTGGTAGGTCCCCCACGGGAGCGCAGGACTGCAGAAATACAACAAGGGCATGGACTCCACTAGCTTCTGGAAATATGCTGTAGGCAATGCACACCATACTTCCTGCAGAGCGTTCCACAAATCGGGTGTATTCCGAGGTCTCGGATTCCTATGTTCGATAGAGCGTTGCATGGCATCCCAGATGTGTTCTATCACGTTCAGATCTGGAAACTTGGTTCGGAATGGCAACACCCTAAACTCAGATGAATGCTCCTCTAACCATAATGTGGCGTCCCGACACTTGTGTGGAGGTGCATTGTTCTGTTGGAACAGGCCCAACCCATCAGCATGAATGCAGGACATGAACGGGTGTACCTCGTCAGAAAGGATGCGCACATAGCGTTGGCTGGTCACAGACGTTTGTAGACGTACCAGAAGTCCCAGTGAAGTCCAGCTAAACACACCCCATACCATTACGGACCCCCCACCAGGCTGTAGTTTCCTGTGGACAGGCGGGATCCATGACTTCATGGGGTTTGCGCCACACACGAATCCTTCCATCTGCCCGATACAGTTGGAAAACGCGACTCGTCAGACCAGGCTACTTGTGTTCCAGTCAGCAAGTGTCCAGTGGCGGTGTTGCCGCGTCCAAGCGAGGCGCATAGCTCTGTGTCGTGCACCCATCAAGGGAAGTGGAGTTGGGTGTCGGTTCCCAAAGCCCATATCGTGCAGGTTACGTTGCATAGACCGGACGCTGATGCTTGTTGAGGCTCCTTTACTGAATTCCGATGATACCTGCTAGAGTGTCGCGTGAAACGATTCTTGACAGCCGACGATGGTCACGTTCACACAATGTCTTTTTACGGCCACACTGGTATCGTAGGTTGGAGGTTTTGCCGGAATTCTTGTAGTCACGGTACACCCTTGCAATGATCGTCCGTGAAAATCCGAACTTCGTTTCTACCTCCGAAATACTATGGCCCATCTCACGAGCGCCAACTATGAGACCGCGTTGAAAATCACTTAAATCGTTCTTACTTGTCATTCTCATGCCGAAAACAGCTCTGACAGCTGGCAAGCATGTATATCGCTTTATATACGCACTGGCTGACGTAACCGAGTACGTAGGTGACGTTGCTATGTATTTTGTATAAACTCGTCTGTACCAGTTTTTCTGCCACTTCAATGTATATTCGTCCGATCTTATTTCAGCCCCTTTTGTTAACCCTAAGTGAATTCGTTCCAGCGAATGAAAATGAAATGCCAAGGAAATCATGAGAACGTCAGATTCGAGATTATCTGAAAGTAAAAAAAGGTCAAGAGCATAAAGCACAAAAACTCACGCGTGATTACAGATCCCATATTTCCCGATTGTATGAATTATACACAGGTTTTTCGCTGTGTCCCAAAAATACAGTTTCAGTTGGGGATCTTTCGAAATCATAAAAATACATTTCCTCACAGTGAGTAAGAATATAACTTTCTTACAGTGCGGAAATAACCTACAATGAAATAAGTTTTTGTCTGAATATACTAGGCTGGGATGCAAGGTCTCTCGATGCGCAACATATAGCCTTTTCTAGACAAATGTCAACCCCGCCTTTTCAGTGATTCTGTTCGCACTGAAGGGCTCTGGTGGCCGATCAATACAGGTATAACTGTACCCCAAGGATTAGAGCAAATATTACCCCACACTCACCAACCCGCATGGCCAGCGCGGTGACTTATGACCAATAGTCCCTCCACCCACTCCCCGGCACCAAATGACTTCACAAGTCAAAGAATGTCTTTCAATCATTCAACTCGGAAGAAAAGAGAATAAAGATTAATGGTGGTTGTTTAACCCACCATCGTTTTGCTGATGACATCGTCATTTCTGAAAATGCCCCATCAAAACTGCAGAGTATGATCCGGGAATTTGCTGAACTGCGTAAAAAAAAAAAAAAAAGTGCGATTGAAGATGAATTTGCAGAAAACAAAGTTGATGTGCAATGCTTTTCCCGGAATAAAAAAATTATAGTCTGATGGTGCACGTTTTAAAGTAAACAATGCTAAGAACAAACAAGTTAGTAAAGCCATGCAATGCATTGATTATAATACGCTTTCCAACATACCAGAAATCATTACTCAAGTATCACTCAAGTTATGAGAATAATGGCTGTGGAATAAATCTCGGTCCTGTGCCCTGACCTTTGATTCCATTTCGATGATATTCAACAGAACCGGTTTGGTATACCTCCGAAATACCATGATAAAGTTTAGTCGCAATCGAAGCATTTTTACGTAAGTAATGATGCATAAGGGCTATGGAATAGATCCCGCTCCTGTGTCCTAACCTTTGACCCCATTTCGCCCATTTTCAATAGAATTCGTCCCCAGGCAAGACCCTACAAAATACTAACATTTCATCCAAATCGAAGCATTTTTACGTAAGTTATGACGCATAATGGCGATGGAAGTGATTCCGCTTTTATGTCCTGACCTTTGACCCCATTTCGACCATTTTCAATAAGGTTGTCGCCAGGTGGTTTTCTACCACATATTAAAATTTCATCGAAATCGAACCTTTTTTACGTTAGTTATGGCGCATAACATCGGGTGGAATGGATCCCGCTCCTATGTACTGACCTATGACCCCATTTCGTTCACTTTAAATAGGGTACCTTCCCAGGTGATCCCCTACCAGATACTAAAAATTCATCGAAATCGAACGATTGTTACGCGAGTTATTGTGCGGACGGACACAATCACACAACGCGTGACGTAATGAGGCAGATGGGAATAGCGACCATCTGCTCGCAAGAGTATGACGTCATAAAACTTTAATAGGATCCACACACAACGCGTGACGTAATGAGACAGATGGCGTGACCGCGCGTCAACATTCTCAAACGCGGCGAGATTGTGACGTCTTAAAGATTTCTAAGCATTGGTAACATTAATGGAATAATGGAAGAACGCCATCACTAAAAACATTATAATTCGGGGTGGTTATTTAACCCACTGAACGAATTCTCCTAAAGTCGAGATCAAGCTAAATCGATTTCTAGTACCAGAAAATGGTAGGTTAACGACTTTCATCAAAATTCTTAGAGCTGTTTTCAAAATAAAATGTACATACAAACATAGAAGAATTGCTACTTTAAGGTCAAGTAATTTGCTTCCTATACTTCCAATGGAAAAACTTCTGTACACATTTTCTTCACAATTAATGCGTTCCCAAGGATGAAAATTTGAACATCGATTAAAATATCTTCATTTTATAACTTGCAATACTTAATACTTTCTAAAACATAACCATATTTATGCAATTCAACATTTGTTTGTCTACTGACGTCATGAAAACACAGGTCCTGCCATCTTTTTTCTGGACAATTAATGCGTTCACTAGGATGAAAATTTGAACATTGATTAAAATAGCTTCCATTTCATAACTTGGAATACTTAATATTTTCTAAACCATAACCGTAATTATGCAATCCAACATTTTTTTGCACACTGACGTCATCAAAGTACAGGTCGCGCCATCTTTTCTCTGGTTTCAACATAACCAAAGGAAAAGTTATTGATTTTTAATATGATTATGGTTATGATTTTAGAACATATTAAGTTTTCCAAGTTATAATATGAAGTTATTTTAATCGATGTTCAAATTTTAATTCTTGGGAACGCATTAATTGTGAAGGAAATGTGTACCAAAACTTTTTCCATTGGAAGTGTAGGAAGCAAAATTACTTAACGTCCACCTTAATAATATGGGATAAGGGCAATGGAAAGGATTGCAATCCTATGTCCTATTTTTTGACCAAATTTCGTCCATTTTCAATAGGGTTCGTCCCCAGGTGGTCCCCTATTACATACTGAAATTTCATCGAAATCGAACCATTTTTACGCAAGTTATGACGCATAAGGGCAATGGAATGCATCCGGATCTTATGTCCTGACCTTTGACCCCACTTCACCCATTTTGAATAGGGTTTGTCCCCAAGCGGTCTCCTACCACATAGTAAACTTTCATTGAAATCGAACCATATTTACGCAAGTTATGACGCATAAGAGCATGGAATGATCCCGCTCCTACGTCGTGACCTTTGACCCCATTTGTCCCATTTTCAATAGGGTTCGTCCCTACGTGGTCCCCTACCACATACTAAAATTTCATCGAAATCGAAACATTTTTACGCCAGTTATCGTGCGGACGGACGGACGGACAAAGCTGGAGCATATACGCTTCTTCAACCTACGGTTGGAAAGCGTAAATAAAAAACGAGGAACTCTACACCAATTATATAATAAATAGTAAAACTATATTAGTAATCCAATTTATTATCGTAGGAATATATAAATAAGCGTTTCCAAGTTTTCGCACATCAACCAGATGGCGTTTTCAAGTACGTTAGACAGCAACTTCCTGTCTAACTTGTCGCAGTTTCTGTCTAACTTCCTTGAAAATGCCATCTGGTTGATATGCAAAAGCTTGGAAACACTTATTTATATATTCCTACGCCAATAAATTGGATTACAAGTATTGTTTTACTATTTATTACATCAACAATGCTAACATCTACCTCGGACAAAAGATATGAAGCGAAATCCACATCCAAGAGGAAATTAATCTTACACATAAAACACAAGACGTCTGTTTGTCTGAAGCAGCAAAAATTCTCGAACGCCGAACTGTGGCACCGTGAAATTTGCATAGCTTATTAATACTGAAATTTATTGGTCAATGCAACTATTTTAAAATGTCTACGTTGTTCCGTTCGCGAGTTATGAATTAATTAATAAGCTAATCAATAAAATCAGCGTCGTTTGCTACGTCATCCTATTCCAAATCTGAAAGCACGTGACTGCATTCATCGCCCAGGCACATCCACAGGTGTTTCTATTCTTTGAGAACTGTGCATAAAAAAATGCAAAAACGAACTTCGCGAAATCTTAACGAAACGGGCTGAAATTTTTATGATAAAAATGGTAATAAGAGAAATCCCTCAAATTTTCAAAACTTTTTTAAAATAGGCATGGGATTTTTAATTCATCGGTAAACAGAAATATATACGCAGAAACGGTTAATAAAATTTTGACGGCAAATTTAAAAAGTTATGTACCGATTCAAGCGAAATTTGGAGGTCATGTTCCTATTAACGATTTATGGTGTTCATTAAAATTTCTGCCAGTTTCATAAAATATTCGCAAAGATAAGTTTTTAACTTTTTTATCCCAGCGATTCGCCCCTCAAAAACGTCTGTAACTGAAAGCACGTGATGCATTTGATCATCGATCACAAATTGTTAAAAAAATTTGTTCAGTCAGTGCTCTAACGTCGTATCTCCTGGACGCGTGTTAAATAATTCGTAACGCTTTTGGTCCGTTTGAGCCTACAGATTCCATACATTCTGCACCGGGCAAAGCCGGGTAGTAAAGCTAGTACGCGTATAAAACTTGCTTCGAGTGCATTAGGCAGAAACAGTCCGGGGTGGATCCAGTATTTTCATGAGCGGGGGGCATAAGTGTCGGGAATAACCGGGGACTTTTCTGATATTTTTTCTCAAAATGAAAAAGTGTTCTTAGTAGGTCTATAAATTCTTCCATTTATTTAAGTAAAGTAATATGCTTTTAAGTAGTACTTTCTTTCACGAAAAGTTATTCAATTTCTTATTAAAACCTAACAAATCGAAGCTTTTCCTTGGTCCTGAGGGGACGGCGCGCGCCCCTCGCGCCCACCTCTCTGGATCCGCTCCTGGAAACAGTTATAACGTACTAACGGGGATTGACGTGGATGACATACTCCTGGCGTGACGCATGAGTCAAATCAATAATGAAGCAACAGTAAGCTTGCCGGTATATTTCATTTGGGGGGTTGGGAATAGCAGCCCCGGAATAGGAGACGTGGATATGAATCCCAACAACCGCAAAAGGTTATATGTTACTCAGTGGAATTTTCAAGTGCAATTTACGATTACATTTTAAAAGAAAAGTGTTTAATCAATACATCCTTCCAGTTCATTATGGATCGAGAAATGGACTTTACTAAAAAAGACATACAGAGGTTGCAGGCAACTCAAAGAAGAATGGAAAGATTCGCTCTCGGTGTAATCAACAACGACGAACATAAGAAACTCATGTAGCGGGAAAATGACAAGTGTGGATAAAATCACAATCAGAATAAATACCCTCAAACTTCCACATGGCGCAGTGGTCTAAGAGCTAGCTTTTGACCGTTCATTGAAGTGGGTCCGGGTTCAAATCCCAGTGAGGCATGGGTGTTATGTTGTCTTACAGCACCAGTTCCCCTCCTCCCCTGGAACCAGTGACCCTGAATTAGGGACGGGCGACTCCTTATATCCCACTAAGCTGCTCACGATGTCGTTAAACCCCAATCTATAAAAAAAAAAAAAAAAAAAAAAAAAAAAGCAAGCAATATGACACCGAATTCTCGAGTGTAATGAAACGTCTTTTGAATTCGTTCAGACGCAAATTAAATTTATCAAAGCTCTACAATGTCAATGGAATCAGTCTGGAAAGAAGTAGTATCTGACCGAAGAAAGAAGTTTTTCAATCGGGTTTTTAATCCCGCAGATACTGCTGTAAGCGGAATGGTGAACTTGCGCCCTCTGGTCGTAGACTTATGAGTTAAGAAAAATTTGAATTATTATGAGAAACATTTGGAAGCGGAAACACTTTCCAACAAAGAAATAATTTTTAATACACAGAATTGACGTGGATTAGGAACATAATATAAACGTAGAAAGAGCGATGACTTTTATTTGAATAAAGAATTTTTCAAATCGGACTCTTCGAAGCAGAGATATGGGCAAATATAAGATACGCTTCTACGCCCCCTAGCGGTAAAACCATGCATTATTTTAGCAAGAAATTATTCTCAAAAGGTTTTTCGACGTGAGCGCTATCAGTCCAAGAAAAAAATTTAGTCGAGTTTTCAGGAGCTCAGATTTTGCTGCAAATACACCAGAAGCAGAAATTAACACTTAAGCTCCCTGGTGGCCAAACCATTTTTTTACAAATATTAGAAATTATATGAAAAATATTTTCTATCACGAGTTGTACGCAATACAGAAAGAAGTTTTCAAATCAGAGTTTTCGAAGCAGAAATATTGGGGAAGACACAATTTACGTTTGCGGACCCCTAGCGAAAGGTCTATGATTTACTTGAAAATTTTAAATTTATATGAAAAACATTTCGCATCAGAAACACTATCCAACAAAGAAGGAATTTTTCGAATCGGACACCTAGAAATAGAGATATTGACAAAAATACGATATGCATCTACGCCCCTTGGCGTAGAAACCATGCATTATTTTTAAAAGAAAATATTCCTAAAAGGTCTGTCGACGTGAGTAGTATCGGTCCACAAACGAATATTTTTCATTCGAGATTTTAGAAGCTCAGATTTTGCTGCAAATACATCAGAAGCGGAAATTAAGACTTGCGCCCCCTGGTGGCGAAACCATTTTTAACCAAAAATTATAAATGATATGCAAAGGATTTCTTTCCCATCAGGAGCTGTATCCGGTGCAGAAAGAATTTTTAAATCCAAATTTTAGAATCCGAGATATCGGAGGAAACGCAATTTACCTTTACACCCCCTAGTGTAAAGTCTATGAATTACTTCAAAATTTTAAAATTATATGGAAAACATGTCACATCGGTAAATCTATCCAATAAAGAAAGATTTTTTCAAATCAGACCGTTAGAAGCAGAAATATTGACAAAATAAGATATACATCTACGGCCCCTGGCGGAGAAACCATACAATATTTGTAGAAGAAAGTATTCCGAAAAGGTTTGTCATCCTAATTAGTTCGGTCTAAGAGCGAACGTTTTCAATCGAGATTTCAGAAGCTCAGATTTAATGGCAAACGCATCAGAAGCAAAAATTAATTCTTACGCCCCTGGTGGTCAAAGTATTTTTTACCAAAAATTAGATATTACATGCAAAAGATTTTCCGTCTGGAGCTGTATCCTCTGAAGAAAAAATATTTCAAATCCGAGTTTTAGAAGAAGAGATATCGGGGAAAACGTAATTTACTTTTACGCCCCCTAGCGGAAAATCTATGCGTAACTTGAGAAAGTAACTATACCTAAAATACTCTTCGATATTGATTGAATTCTTAAGTATTCTATCTGATAGCTCTCTCTCTCTCTCTCTCTCTGGATTAATGAACGTACATCTAGATTTCCAAACAAATACGGCATTTCTTAAAATTGGTTGTGTTATTTTATTCCACTTCTTTTCCACTGCTTTCCATAGTCCAATCATTGTTTTAGGTCTGAGCGCTCTGTTTAGCAGTCCGAAGGCACAATAAGTCTATTGATGACATATCAGGGGACTTTGAAGGAATATAAGCAAAAGGTATAGACTTCAAAGTCTGATGTGTCACCAAGGGACTATTGTGCCTTCAGACTTTTTAGTAGTCTGAAGGCACAATAGTCCCTTGGTGACACATCAGGGGACTTTGAAGGAATATGAGCAAAAGGTATAGATTTGATACCCGTCTCTTTTTTCATTTTTTTCGTGAAGTAGAGTGGTAGATTTGGATGTATGACTGGTAGCCTTATGCTGATGGAGTTCTACACTTTGAAGGCTCTGTGGATAAAGAAATGGTATTTCCTCTTTAAATGTAGGAGTTAAAACATTACTTTGGTATAATCTAGAATTGATTTTAACATTCTTTTCAACTTTTCTTAGCTTTAATTTCCCATTGTATAAGAAACCAGCAATAATCTGGATATCCTTTACTGAAACTTTCTTTGAATTCTTGGAACAAAATCATTTTCTGCTCTTTTGCCATAGTAAATCGACCATTTGTTTTTCTACCGTCGCTTAGGTAAATCCATGCTTCATCAATAGTCACAATAAATTTCCATCTGTCTCCGGTTAAGTGATTTTCATAAAGATGCCTACATCGTGTTCTGCGCTCAGCTACGTTCCTAGGCAAAAGGCAGTGACCATTACGTTTTTTGTTTCTTTTCAGATTCAAATCTTTGTTTATTTCCTTGATTACAGTTGATACAGAGATTTGTAACGAGTTAGTGATTGCCCTTTGAGTCAGTGGATTTTCTTACCAGAATCCTTGCTTTTGAAGCAGTCGTAAAAGTTCATACCATCTTTGGATATTCGTTTAGTGTTCTTTTTCCTGTTAAAAACAATGCTTGACGAGTTTTCACTCTATTATTAATAACATTGCTTATTCTACATTTAGTCTAGTTCCATTATTTTTGCAGCGCTTTTTAATTACAGAATACGAATATATATCTTCGTAAAGAGCAAAAACATAACCTTCTTTCTATCCACAGCTTGATAACGTGCGCCATTTTCTTAGCAGACGATATTCAACTGCAGTAGATGTTCCTTACACGTTCATCAAGCACGTTGTTGCCAGTTACAGTTCCTTCAGCTTTTTTTATTTACTGTAATTTCTTATCAAAAACGTTCTAAAAATACCTGAACATACTCTGAAGGAAAATGCAGTTCTAGCAGTGTAGCACGCTACAAAATAAAATAAGTAGCTTCTAACATAAAGTTACACTACAAATTGTGCTATTTAAAAAAAGGAAAAAACAACTTCAAATCACACGATATTCAGATTTCCTGAAACATTATCTGGCACAGGGGTACTGAGTGTGCCCTGCTTACAACCATGTACATGACTTGGCTTGCATTCTGAAAGTTAGCCAAACTCTTTAGCATAAAGTGTTGTCTTCCTTTATACTGTTTGCAGGGAAATCTTCTCAGTCAGAAATATGATATACTAGCTTTACTACCCGGCTTTGCCCTGTACAGAATGTATGGAATCTGTAGAATCAAACGGACCAAAAGCGTTACGAATTAATTAACACGCTTCCAGGAGACACAGCATTAGAACACTGACTGAACAAAATTCGTTAACAATTTGTTATCGACGATCAAATGCATCACGTACTTTCGGTTTCAGACGTTTTTGAGGGGCGAATCGCTGGGATAAAAAAGTTAAAAACTTTTCTTTGCGAATATTTTATGAAATTGGCTGAAATTTTAATGAACACCATAAATTGTTAATAGCAACATGGCCTCCAAATTTCGCCTGAATCGGTAAATAACTTTTTAAATTTGCCGTCAAAATTTTATTAACCGTTTCAGCGCATATATTTCTGTCTACCGATGAATTAAAAATCCCATGCCTGTTTTAAAAAGTTTTGACCGGATTCCGGTGAAATTTTGAGGACTCCGCTTATTACTAATTCATGGTGTTCACAAAAATTTCAGCCCGTTTCGTTAAGATTTCGCAAAGTTCGTTTTTCCATTTTTTTATACACATTTCTCAAAGAATAGAAACATCTGTGAATGAATGAAGTCACGTGCTTTCAGATTTGGAATAGATAACGATGACGTAGCACACGATGCTGACTTTATTGATTAGCTTATTAATTAATTCATAACTCGCAAAAGGAACAACTTAGATACCTTAAAATAGTTTCGTTGACCTAGAAATTCCAGTATTAATAAGCTATGCAACTTTCACGATGCCACAGTTCGACGTTCGACAGTTTTTGCTGTTTCAGACAAACAGACGTTTTGTGTTTTATATATAAGATATGTTGTTTGCAGGAAAATCTTCTCAGTCAGAAATATGATATACAGTATATGCTGTTTGCAGGTGATCGAGCTAGCGATTTTGTTGATGACAGTTGATAGCTAGATTCGGTTCTCTTACTAAAGAAAATTAATTCGTAAGTAGTTATTGATAGTGTTTTTATTCGAATTCCCTGGGAATATAAGCCAGTGAACGTGATGAAATGTGTTAAAAATGATGATCAGAGGTAAATACAAAGATAAATTACTTGTGTAATTTCGTCGGTATTTAGATGAATGCCATATGTAAGAAGGTATATACACTATTTTGACAAAAATCACCGGACACCTAGAAGATAAACACAACATAGCATTTATTAGCATATATTAGTACGGTGTCGGTCCACCTTTGGCCTAAGTCACGTTTTTCTGAGCTCCGTGTTGTGTGCCTATTTAGTGTGTTTCATCGTGTGGTTCGTCATTTTCCTTTCGTGTTCCTTCAAGCTGAAGGTTCGTGCTTTGTTTTGATACATCTCCCAAGTTGGTGAGTAGTTTATTCTTTCTGTTATCATCATTTGAATTGTCGACCTAGCTGGTCGATTTCTCAGGCAGCCCTCGTCATTAACAATGGCGGCGGCTGCTGCTGATAAGAGCGATGTCCACGCCCATATCAGCGAGGCATTTCCTGCCGCCTCCTCCTCTTCCTCCTCGACACGAGACCAATCTCCTCCAATGCTTGTAGGTGACGTCACCCAACCACTAGAAGTGGAAAGTGACTCCTCAACTACAGCTCAAGCTTCTTGCCCTGCTTCGACCAGTGACGTCAGTGCAGCGCAACTCTCTGTTGCTTTAAGTGAAGACATGGATGTGTCTGACAGCGCTGCTAATTTACCCTCTACTTCCACTCAGTTCAAACAGCAGGTTGCGTTGCAGCCTTCACGCTCGAGTCCTGCTCCTAGGGCATACTCTGCCGCTCTTACTGGAACAAAAGCTCCTTCCAAGTTTGTTGCAGAAGTCTTACCAGACTCGTACGTCATTGTTGATGGCCTTACTGCCACCATAGATATTCCCGAAGATTCCCCAGCGGGAAAACAATTCTATTCTAGAATGGACTTCGGAGTGTGTTTTGATGCGCTCCCAGACACAAAGTTGAAAGAATATAGTATGGCTCTCAAGCAGATACTTCCAGCTGGAGCCAGTATTACTCACATGGCTCGAAAACCTCGAGCTGTGTTGGTGTACTTTGCTCTTAAAGAGCATGCGGATCTTGTCTTGACAGAAGGTTTGTCCCTCAAAGACGTCCATCTTCTACCAGAACCTGTCTCTCAGCGTCCAATCCAGGTTACATTTTATCCGGTTCCACCTGAGGTGTCAGACGTTGCGCTGTGCACTGTACTCAGTAAGTTCGGCCGAGTTGTTGGGCCAGTTACTACTCTTTCAGCCGCGCCAAGAGATCCAGACGATAAATCCATAGGAGGATTTCGCCGAAGTGCAAGAGTGATCTTTCCATCTGATGAACATTTGCTCGCCTGCCCAAAGGTACTCAACGTTCGTTGTGGACAGCAACGTAGGAGAATTGAAGTGACTACCTTCCTCCACTGCACTTTTTGCCACGGAGAGAATCATTTACGTGTGCATTGCCCACATCTAGCATCACAGGCTCCTGATAATTCTCCTACAACTTCTGGCCCTCTTCTGAGCCGAGCAACACCTTCTTCCACTGCACAGAAAGCTTTAGAATCGAAACTTTCACAAAAGTCGACTGCAGGAGTTGGTCAACGCGTGTCTACGGACCCTTTATCCTTCGACCAGCAACTGGATTTTCCCTCACTTAATTGTTCGCTTCCCATGAGTCGTCATTCTGTAGCGGAGTCCCCTTCAGGGGGTTTCTCCACTGCCCTTATCATTGATACTTCTAAATCTGCTGATGACGGATTTTCTGGCCACGAATCTCGAGTTAATGAGAGCTCAACTGAGCCTTCGCTGAAACGTCGTGGTTCTTCTCGAAGACGCCCACCGAAGAAGCCGACTGCCGCATCACCCCGCACCTCTCCCCGTACTGGTAGTACCTCTCGAAAGAATTCACCATCAAAGGCTGCTACCTCTTCTGTCCAGGCCGACGAAGAGCCTCCTCTTAAATTTGAGGATCTTGTCGAACACCTTAAGGATGGCTCGGTTCCTACTGGGCCGATTTCATTTGAAGATTTACATCAATACCTGTCACATAAGACAGACCACTCCACAACGCATGCTTTACTCTCAAAGTATGCATCGTTTCTCCTCTAGTGCATGATCAGATCCAAGTCCTTAATCAATGCATCTCCCACCTTCGCAAGGAACATCCGTGGGCTAAAACCTATTTTAATCGACTCAAATCATTTCCTCCTGTTGTGAAGGCTCTTCAGCAAGCATTAATGGAAAAAAGTCTTCAAGATTGTATCTCTTAATTGCAGGGGATTTGCATCCCCATTTTCTAATGCCTTGGTACATGAAGACCTCACTCCGTTAGGAGCTGATCTTCTCTTACTACAAGAGACGAATTGCCAATCCACTACGATATTCTCACGATGGCGCCAGTGGAACTACACATTTCACCACGCCTACCAACTATCATCCCATAGTGGTCTAGCTATAGGTATCCGCCATACTTTCAACTCCATAATCACCTCTTTTTCGGTTCGAAACTTATGTCGAGACCTATTACAGTGTGCATCATTCACCATAGCTTCCACATCTTATCATATACTTAATATTTATATTCCAAGCTCTTCAACCCACTTGACAATACTTTTTACTCGCCTTCGTCGTGCCTTGTCTCGCATTCCTCCCACAGATCATGTTTTAATTGGAGGATTTCAATTGCACTCTGAATCCTACCCTGGACCGATCTCCTTCCACCAGAGAACGCCGTGTTAACTTGGTGAATCTTCTTCAGTCAGTGGTCTCCGACAACTCATTCATTGATGTTCACCGTCACTTCCATCCTTCATCGACTGTACATACTTGGCGCTCGCAAACATAATCAAAATCCGTACACAGCTCGCCTTGACAGATACTACGCCTCATCTACTCTGCTTACAGCTGTGACAGAATCTATTATCACTCCTACAGCTTCTTCTGACCATTGTGCCATCGTTCTTATTATTCAAGCAGTTCCAGCACAACCCCGTACAATTCGTCCATGGACTCTTGACGACACTCTTCTTACAGATCCAGACTTCTGTACTTCAGTACGCTCCTTCCTTAAGGACAAACGACCTCAACTTCAATCAGCTCCTTGTGGTCTGACGTTTTGGTTGGACATTAAACAGCAACTCGTTCTCCACGTTCGCAATCTTTCTTTTAAAGCAAAAACGCTTCAAAACATGCGTCTCAACCATGTCCGTTCCATGCTCTCCATCCTAAGCCTAAGTGATCCTCTCTTCTGCCACTATCAAGAAGAACTGCGATCAATCCTCCTTCCTCTGGCTCAACAAGCTCTACGACGTCTCCGGCTACAACATCTATCGCCAGACGCATCCAATTACGATTTCCTCACATCCATGGAAAAAACACGAACAGCATCGAATTCACTTCGGCACCTTCGCCTCGCATCTGGAGAGGTGTCTGATGATCCACTCACTCTATGTTCCCAGGTCCGAAAGTTCTATACAGAGAAGTTCTGTGAATCTCCTCCGCCATCCTCTTCAGCTTTGGCATCACTTCTTTCTAACCTACCACAAGTTCCTCCCCATCTTGCCTCTTCTCTCCTCCTTCCTCCCACGTTCTCTGAACTATCCTCTACGTTTTCTTCTTTAAACTCTAGGGCCGCACCGGGTCCGGACGGCCTCACTTTCCTCTTCTATAAAACCTTTTTACCTCTCCTTCTACCATTTCTCTTTTCTGCACTTTCTGCTGCTTTCAATCACTCCCCTCTACCGAGGCGATTCACAGTAGCATATGTTGTACTATTCCCTAAGAAAGGGGATCTCCTTGACCTGGGGAATTGGCGCCCTATCTCCCTCTTAAATCTAGATTATAAACTTTATACTAAACTCCTTTCCCAACGCCTTAACCCCATTCTCACTCACATTCTCTCCCCAAATCAAACTTACACAGTTCCCGGCCGTTCACTTTCTCATAACATCCATCTACTAAATGATCTAATCCATCTTGCCCGATCTCGCTCTGAACCCCTCGCCCTTCTCTCTCTTGACCAACAATCCGCTTTTGATAATATCTCACATTCCTATCTATCGGCTACACTCCTTCACTTCGGTTTTCCTCCTTCCTTCGTCTCTCTTCTTTTCTCACTCTATCAAGACGCCGTTCTCAGGTCAAGCTGCCCACCTTTCTCACAGCGCCTCATTCCCTTCCGCCGGGGAGTGCGGCAGGGTTGCCCACTCTCCGGACAACTCTTTGCAATCGCAATTGAACCCTTCCTCCGTTCTGTACACCAATCTTTTACAGCAGTTCTGCCACCACTCTCTGCCTGCACAAGACATCATGCCACTACCTCTGTTGCATACGCAGATGATGTCACCATCTGCATCCGTCATGACTCACAGTTTCCGTGTCTCCAACGTCTATTCGCAGCTTATGCCTCATGCTCCGGTGCAGCGCTCAACTCATCTAAAAGCACTGGTTTATGGTGCGGCTCATGGGCACATCGTGAGACACCCCTGGGGAGCAAGCTGGTCGTCCATCTCACAGCGCTTCCTTGGAGTTCATCTTGGTTCCTTGCAAGCTGCCCCCCTCTACACGTGGAATGCTATTCACCCACGCTTGCTCAGGTCAACTGCCTCCTGGAGGAGAGCCCAGTTCTGCTCATCATTCTTCCAGAGAGCTCGCCTCTCTCGAACTTACCTGATTTCCTTGTGCACACACTCTTGGCTTGGTGTCAAGTCTCTACAACTCCGCCTTCATGAAATTACCCGTTGTCTTACTTCTCTGATTTGGACCTGCCACCACTGGGTCAGTGTCACAAAGCTTTGCCTCCCTCCGGATCACGGCGGCATCGGACTCCTTGATACACAGGAGTACTACAAGGCCGTCAGAATCACTACTTTTCTCCGTCTCTTCACGTCGCCAGTACCAGATGCCGTTTTAGCTAGGGACGTCATCGCCTCCCCGAGCAACCCTAACTTTTCTTTTCTCTCCTTACTACTCATGGACCACCGACCCCTCACCCTCATTCGACTTCCCCCTGTTTACCGTGAAGCTCTAACTTTCCTTCGTTCCCTCCCTCTCTCTCGTTCTCCACCTGATTCCACAACTGAGCTCCTTGCTGAACCCCTTTTTTATTCTTCGATTATTCACCCCTCTCATCTTCCGTACTTTGCCTATCCTATCTGGCTCCGAGCAGGTGTGGTAACAGTTAAAGATCTCACTAACCCTGACCTTTCTTGGCGACCCTTCGCCAGTCTCCCCTCCCTCTCTTCTCCTCTCCTCCTCCTCTCGTGACATCTACGACTCTATTCTTTCATCTATCATTTCTCAATTTCCTCATCTTGCTTCCCACTCAGGTCTTTCCTTTGTTCCTTCTGCTTCTCTCCCATTTCCTCTTTTCTTGCTTACTTCTGGCTCAGCTCATCCCATTTCTTCTCTCTCGGTGTCAGCTCTTTATCGGTTCCCTCTCTATGTCCCATTCTTCTCCTCCTCTCCCCATTCCTGATGTTCCCCCTGCTGCCACTGCTACGGTGTGGTCCAGCCGCCCTGTCTCCTCTTTCTGCTCCTCTAGAAATTAATACCCATTGGCTTTTCCTCCATCGCCGCCTTCCTGTTCCCTCCGTTCTTTTCCGAATGTCTCTTCTCGATTCCCCTCTTTGCCCTTTCTGTGCTCGGGAGGCTGATGTCTCCCATGTCTATCAACACTGTGTTATATTACTCCCAATGCTGAACTTAGCATTTACTGTCGCCCAATGCTCCATTACAGCAGATCTTACATTTGATGCATATCGGACTCTTCTGCTACAGAACTATCCCCCATTCAAGCTCCCATCAGTCTGTGCCTATATTTTTATTTTGGCGAAGCATGTAATCTACGTGTTTCATCAACGCTGCAGATATTTGACTACTCCTCTGACTGTGCATGAAGCTTCTACGGCATTATTATGCCATTCCCGCGACCGTCTGACATCTCGACTTCGGCTAGAGTATTCTGTTGCAGTTACTCAGCGTCGGGAGAGCCAGTTCCTTGCCACCTGGTCACCGGCTGCCTCATGGTTTACCAGCTCGCCAGCGTCATTGTACCTGACGGTCGGCAGATTTGGTATTTGACCTTTTGAATCAGCAATGCATATGTAAATATCAACAATCTGTTTTCAAGATCTTTGCACGGCTTGGAAATTTACCGCATGGGTTTTTTTATAAAGGGCTGTACGTGTTTACACAGCAAATTGTTTTTTGTGACACTCATCTTGTATTTTTTTTTCCTACATTGACGTTCAAGTTAGTTCGTCTTTAGTTTACATTTTGAGTATAAATATTGCAGTTAGTCATTAGCATAGTGCTGTATAAACATAGATATTGTTTCTGCAGTGTAGTTTTTTGTAATTTTGTTCTATTTTGTTTCCCGAACATGTTTGCACTGTGCTGTATAATTGTACATAGTTTTCAAAATATTGCGGAACAAGTAATCCATCTTATTTGCATCAGAATGTCCAAGTTTAGTTATTTCCTGTTATTAAACATTCCAATGATTTGTCTGATAATCAGTTTTTTAAATTGCATAGTACTGTACATCCTTGTAAATATGTTGTGTTAAAACTCACTGTCATGTCGTACCTTCTTTCAAGAGACATGTTGACTAATGATTCTTACTGTATTTATTTTTGCACAAGTTAGTCAATTGCATGGTGTTGTACTCATGAGTAATATATTTTGAAAAACATTTTACCTATTTTGTTCTTTTGTGTGAGGTGATACTTGGTACTATCATTCTTCTATCACTACATATGGATAGTGAGAATATGTTAAAGCTTTCTTCATCGTGTGTTTTCTTATTATACTTACATTGTCTATCTGGTCAACAGAATAGTGTTACATTTCTGTATATGGTCCGCTTTTGATTTGTAACATGTTGACACTGTGCTGTATATCTGTACATTGTTTTTGAATATTGCCGAACAGGTAATATATTATATTTACACCAGGAAGTCCAAGTTTGTTCTTCTCCTGATATTCATCATTTCATTGATTTGTCTTATGATCAGTTTGTCAATTGCTTTGTACTGTACATTCTTGTAACTATGATGTTACACCTTACTGTCTTATTGTATTGTATTTTTTTCAAGAGAAATGTTGTCTCCTGAAGCTCTCAATTTTCTTGAACAAGTTTGTTAATCGCACAGCAATGCACTTATGAGCAATAAGTTTTTTGTTAAAATCCTTCCTCAATGCCCAGACATGCTTGTCGCTGTTCATTTATCACGAGCTGTAATTTTGCTCCATTTTTCAACTTGTGCACTATGCTGTATATTTTTATATAGGTTTTAGTAGTTTAACGATCTTTGATCGTATTTTATTTGTATTTAGACGTCCTTATTAGTTCGTCTCCTGATTTCTACCTTGAATAAAGATATTTTGAAACCACCTTTGGCCTTAATGCATGCACTGACCCTTCGGGACATGCTTTCGACAGGGTTTTGGAACACAGCGATAGGTATGCGCTTCCATTCAGTACATAATGCTGCCCCTAACTATTGCTTAGTAGTAGGCCTTGGTTCAAAACTTCTTATGTGGCGCTCTAATTCATCCCATTGGTGCTCTATGGAATTAAGGTCAGGGATATGTGCTGGCCAATCCACACACGATACGGAATTATCGTCAAACCACGCCTTAACAGTCCTTGCTTTATGGCTCGGGGCATTATCGTGCTGGTGATGCAAGGCTTGGTTACATAGTATTGCCATAGATTTCGTAGAGCATGATTGTCCAGAATATCGAAGTAAGCGTGCTGGTTAACAGGTTTCTCCACGATAACCAATGGGCAGGGACCATACCACGAAAAATACCACCACACGAGTACACTGCCAACTCCAAACTTGACCGTAGGAGCAGTACACTGTGGAAAGCAGCGTTCTCCCGGCAACCGCCATACTCACACACGGCCATCATACTAATGAATCGTGTATATGGATTCATCAGTCCATAGCACCCGTTTCCATTGATCTACGGTCCACGATAAATGTTCTTTACACCATACTAAACGACGAGTAGCATTCCAAGTGGAGATGAAAGGCTAACGAGCAGCCGCACGATCACGGTAACCCATGGAATAATGTTCTCTGCGAATGTTACGTATACATATCGAGGTTCCAGCATTTTTACTCACCTGTACACTGAAGTCTTGTGCAGTACTCCGTCGATTAGCTGTAATGACTCTCCTGAGGATTTGACTTCCTCTATCACTAATTTCCTTTGGTCTGCCGGTACGTTTTACTCTTTCAGGCACGCCATGTTTCTTCCACTTATTGAGTACATCCTAAACAGTTGACTTGGGTATGTTTAAACGCTTCTCGGTTTCTGTTATGGACAACCCACTAATATAACACCCCACAATCTTTCCTTTCTCAAAGTCAGTTCCCTCCCGCAGCGACATTTTCACTCAATCTCAGAGTGCGATATGATTACGGTCAGCTGCATTCTTGTTTTTATACCGTTTGCAGCTGTACCGCGCATCTTAACAATGCAGCGGATCCGTTCATTTGCTTTTGAAGGTGTGCCCGGTGTCTTTTGTCAATATAGTGTATATATAAGATTCAAAGAGAAATAGTTTCTTTTCGAAAGCGACAAGAGAATCAAAGGAAGGAAGAGGAATTCATACCAACCTTATACTTCTACAGTGTGTGTTCCCAGTGTGACTACTGAGGTGGAATAACCAAAACTTTCAAAGTTGTTGATTTTGTCGGAGCACACATGTTGATTGCAAATCAATGGAGTGTCAAAGCCCGTTGTTCATTTTCTAAGACCCATTCTACACGAGCGTCAGAAACGCTGCGGTTGAGTCGCTAGCTGCTCCTCTTTTCAGTGGCTATTCTACACGGGAGCGTTCCAACCGCACGCCGTCAAACTGCTAGGAAACGCGAGTCCATTCTACCCGTGCGTTTGAACAGCGCGTTTCAGTAGTCCGTGGGAAATTGCTGCGTTGAAACTGTCGAGATAAACGTCCGTGTAGGTTGAACAACGATTCGAGCGCTCGCGTCGCCAACGCCTCCTACCACGTTGGAAGCGCTGAAGTTGGGCCAACGCAGCCACTATAGGCGTCAGAAGCGCTCGTGTCTAGATAAGAGCCCGCGTTTTTCTAGACTAGCTCATTGATTTTTTTTCGGTTGGCTTAGCCACGCGTTTAATGGAGCGTCTCAACCGCCGCGTTTCGAGCGCCCGTGTAGAATGTGATGAATGTAAACTGAAGCAGCCGACAAACGACAACTAATATATTCAGCCGTAATTGGTGCCTACAGGTTCTTATCAACTGGGTATCCTGCGAATGGGAAGGTATTAACATCTCTTTTATTGAATAGCAGCTAGATTTTACAACTTTTATTCTTTTCGATCCTTACACTGCCTACGTAATAGAACGGGGCGAAGGCACCACAACAATAAGCACCAATGCTGTCGGTGGAGGAGGGGGGGGAAGGCTGTTTGACAGACTACAAACTGTAAACCAATACTTGCTATGATCGTGCCTCTCTGTCTCTCTTGTTATAAACATTATATTGACAAAAGTCACCGGACGTCCTTTCAAAACCGAATGAACGGATCCGCTGCTTTGTAAAGATGCCCGGTGCAGCTGCAAACGGTATAAAAACAAGCCTGCCGCTGACCGCGATCATATAACACTGTGAGGTTGAGTGAAAATATCGCGGCGGGGGAAAACTGACTTTGAGAAAGGAAAGATTGTTGGGTGTTATACTGTATTAGTGAGTTGTCCACAAGAGAAACCGAGAGGCGTTTAAACATACCCAAGTCAACTGTTTTGGATGTACTGAATAAGTGGAAGACACATGGCGTGCCTGAAGAAGGAAAACGTACCGGCAGAGCAAAGGAAATCAGTGATAGAGGACGTCGAAGCCTCAGGAGCGTCTTTACCGCTAATCGACAGAGTACTGCACAAGACCTCAGTGTACATGTGAGAAAAAATGCTGGAACCTCGAATGTACACGTACCATTCGCAGAGAACTTCATTCAATGGCTCATAAGCATTTCATCTCTATTCGGAATGCTACTCATCGTTTAGCATGGTGTAAAGAACATTTATCGTGGACCATTGATCAATAGAAACGGGTCCTATGGACTGACGAATCCAGATACACGATCCATCAGTCTGATGGCCGTGTGTGGGTACGGCGGCAGCTGGGGGAACGCTGCTTACCACATTGTACTGTTCCTACGGTCAAGTTTGGAGCTGGCAGTGTACTCGTGTGGAGGTGTTTTTCGCGGTATGGTCCCGGCCCATTGGTTATCGTGGACAAACCTGTTAACCAGCACGTCTACGTCGATATTCTGAACAATTAAGCCCTACCAACTCTCTGGCAATACTATGGAACCGAGCCTTTTTGGTACCAACAGGATAACGCATCGAGCTTAAATCAATGACTGTTACGGCGTGGTTTCGCGATAATTCCGTATCGTGTGTGCACTGGGCAACACAGAGACTTGATCTTAATCCCATAGAACGCGTATAAGATGAATTAGAGCGCCGCATAAGAAATGTGGAACCAAGGCCTACTAGCGGCAGGATTATGCACTGAATGGAAGAGCATACCTATCGGTGTGTTGCAAAACTTGTCGAAAGCATGTTTCGAAGGGTCAGCGCATGCAGTAAGGTCAAAGTGGACCGACACCATACTAATGTATGTCAATAAATGCTATGCTGTGTTTCACTTCTAGGTATCCGGTGACTTTTGTCAATATAGTGTATATATATTTGGATAAATGTTGGGTTGCTCCACTGGCGTTAAGGTTAAGTTTAAAGCTAGAAACCAAGATGGGAGCAAAATAATGTTCCCGGTAGGGGCTCAAGCCCGTGAGCTCCCATACTTCCGACTAAATGTATTAATTCAAACTAGCTAAAAATAACTGAAAGTAGAAATTTTTCAAAAGAAAAAGTAGTATAGTTAGCTACTTTTCGGGAAAAGTAGATGTAGCAAGCTACTTTTTCAGAACTGTAGTTGTAGCAGTAGTTAGCTACTTTTAATAAGTAGCTTTCCAATCACTGGCCGTAACCAGTGCTCTAAATGGAAATTTTGAAGTGCTGGTATACTCATATTTAGCTAAAAATCATCCGGAAACAATACCTTTGCCAGAAAATCTCCATAACTGAAAAATTAAAAAAAAAAAACCTGAAAGAAAAACTCCTTTGTTTGAAAATGTAATTGACATTTTCGTGGAATACTATTGTATCATATAAGTCAGGAACGATGGCAGTCGATTTCAGTTGGTTGGTTGGTTTGTGTGTCCAGCAAGCAGTACTTATGCTACAGCGAGAACTAGGATTACACGTTTTTATAGCGAGGAGTCCCTACCCGGGGACCAACGGATTAACGAGACTTCCGAACCTCGGCTGATCATTAGTAAGCAGCTGGACTTGAGCCAGAACTTTAAGGTCCCGAGCAGAGAAGGCAGCCCCTTTCAACAAAAAAGAAAACTAATTAAACTAAACAAAACTAAAAAAAATTGCTTCAGTAAGGATTCATGATTATTAAACTAAAACTAAAGTAAACTTTGTGCTTAATCTCCTGCTACCAATTTTTAATTCCATGAAGGAGCTCTTCAAATTGAATATATTAAATTAATCTGTACATATAAAACTGAGAGCCCTCACTGAACCCCTGACTCATCACCGAATCTCAAAAACTACTGAACTTAGAACTTTCATATTTGGCAGGAATGTTCCTTTTACAACACAGAGGCGCACTAAGAAAAGATTGTTTCCTACGATAATTATAAGTGGGTCAAAATGGTTTTTTTAAATAACCCAGCTTTGATAACGCTAGGACGTTTTGTAATGATCGAGTTATTGTTGCCCATCAACTGAAGCCCCGACGTAGAGTTTCGAATGACTTGAGTTGATCTACTCAGTATATATTTTGTCCTAAATTTATTTGTTCTGAATTTATTTAACAAAAAACCTTAAAAATCACGTAAAAAGGGCTATATCATAATATGCTTTGCATTTAAACATTTATTATCGTTTGACATATCGAATGTCAAGGTTTTTTTATTTATTCTAAATTTATTTAACAAAAAAAACTTTTAAAGATATCACGTAAAAATGCGCTATATCATAATAGGCTTTGCATTTAAACATTTATATTATCGTTTGGCATATCGAATGTCAGGTTTTTTGAGTCAAAATCAAATTACCAACATTCGTTTTCATCGAAGCAACGGTGACATCGTATAAGTGGTAAGGTGACTGCAATAATTACAAATATGTGGGTAGATTTTCATAGTAATTGAAATTTGAAAAAAAAAAAAGTTTTTCCCCTTGAGATATTAGCGATGGCAACACAATTCAGTTTTGCTCACGCTTCCAAAAACATCTGACTTCCTAGCTTTTAAATGTACAGTTTCGAATGAAATTGTTTATAAGAAAGGTTCTTTTTACATTTATGCTGAAAGTAACAACGTATTTTGTTCTGTTTTCTGCTATTATTCTGCTCTGTTTTCTATTAACATTTTAGCGATGAAAGTGAAGGATAACGACGTGTTTTTATTTGTTTCGTGTAGGCTTGAAGTTTTAAATTTACATGTTATGAACGAAATTGCATATGCGTCGTCTGGCAGAATAAGTCAGACAGGCATGTGTTTCCCAAAAGAGCAAAGAAATATGCAGTGTATAGCCATTTCAACTGTATATCATATATATATATATATCATCTGTATTTCAACTGTATTTTAATATCATCACGTTCGAAGAACGGGTATTTAGCTAGTGATACAACAAAACTTACAGATATATTTAGTGGGGATGATCTGGGGATTGGAGAAGATGTGATCATGCCCTATGGGCAGCTTCATTTCCATCCTTTGAACAATTGAACTTAAAAATCACGTGTACATCACTCTCCTATCATTTAAGGTTTCCATACATCTATTTCTCAAGGGCACGAGGCGCATAAGCTTTTTATGTTTAAGAATGTACGCTTGTAAATCAAGTACAAAAAAGAAATCGTTTCTGCA